>OX451739.1:326221503-327551541 GCA_948472305.1 Vicia faba | reverse complement strand
AGATTCAATTAACACTCTAGTTTAAGAATTAAGAATTACACTATGATCTAAGTGTTATTCTACTCCTAAATCAAATCTAGGCTTCTATGAGGAATTAATGCAAACACCTAATGTGCATAAATTATGCTAAGTTTCTATTTCACACAATTGATTCAAGAACCTAATCAATTCTTAAATCAATTCAACCTAAATTTATAATCTAATTCTAGAACTATGTAAACTATGTTAATTCCTATTAGATCAAACATTCACAATTCAATTATTCAACTCCACAAAAATCAAAGCATAAAAGCTCAAAAATAATGGAGTTTGATGTTATGTTACCTCTTGAGAACTTGAAGAAGATGAAGAGGAACAAGTGATGGTGGTTGTCCGTAAAAAAGGATGTCGCCGGAATCGTGAGGGAGAGTGATCAGCAGGAGAGAGTCGGAGCGGAGGGAAGGAGCACGCGGAGGCAGAAAACTGGAATAGAGAAGAGGATGGTCGGACGGAGGAGGTTGTGGCGGTGGTCGGAGAGGGAGAGAGTAGGAGGGAGGTATAAAGTTGTTGGAGTCTTTGTGCTTGAGAGAGAGAAGAGATAATAGAGAGGGAAATGGAATTTGAAAATGAGGCTCTTCCTTTTAAATTTTGGTGGCAAAAACAATATAAAGTGTTGTTTAACAAATCAAAATTTCAGATTATTTTCCTCTTAAGTGAAAATTACGCTGTGATCCGCGAATCTTTATGAACATGGACCTCCTGTGAAAATATGCGCCTCTGAGTCACAGACGTCACCCAAAAAGAACGGACGCTTTCTGATAAAAATTGAGTGAATTCGATACATTTAACCAGCGAGACATCACTGTCAAAAATTAATTAAGTCAAAATTTCAACTTATTTGACCTTCATCACTCGAACAAACCACAAGCTCGTTCCCGAGAGAGAGAGAGAGAGAGAGAGAGAGAGAGAGAGAGAGAGAGAGAGAGAGAGAGAGAGAGAGAGAGAGAGAGAGAGAGAGAGAGAGAGAGAGAGAGAGAGAGAGAGAGAGTGTGTGTGTCTATTAGAAATTATCTCAATTCATTGAAATGACAAATAAGTTAACATTTGAGTCTATTAGAAATAATCTCAATTCATTGAAATTAACTCAATCCCTTTACATATATATATATATATATATATATATATATATATATATATATATATATATATATATATATATATATATATATATATATATATATATATATATATATATATATATATATATATATATATATATATATATATATATATATATATATATATATATATATATATATATATATATATATATATATATATATATATCAGTGTACCCTATATTTTTAATCAATCAAATGAAGAAGCTTTACTGCAATAGTGTAACTGTTTTCTGTTACGTTTTTCCATTTGTTTTTAGTCTTCTTTTTCTCCCTTCCTATGTATCACCAAGGTGAGGTTATCACCATTCACATGGTATCAGAGAAAGAACCGCTCTGGTAGCCATTGTTGCAACCTTTTCCTTGATTGTGAACTTTTCTTTCTTTCTTCTTGCTCGTTTGAGTTTTTCCTTTGTTTCACAATCTTTCTCTTCACGCTTCTCTTCTGATGGCATGCCAGAGTTACATCAATTTTTCCACAAACTCTACGAATCTGTTTTATCTTCATCCGAGCGAAAATCCGCCTCTTGTTCTAGTTTCACCATTGCTTGACGATAAGAAATACCATACCTGGGCAAGATTAATGCATATCGCATTGATTTCCAAGAACAAGGAACGCTTCATAGATGGCACCATCAAGAAACTTCTTGTTTTTGATCCTCTTTACGCTCCATGGATACACTACAATACAATGGTCTTAGCATGGATTCACCGATCCATTTCAGATTCTATTGCTAAATCAGTTCTATGGATTGATACTGCAGCTGGCGTGTGGAAGAATCTGCAAATTCGCTTCTCTCATGGTGATATATTCAGAATCTCTGACATTCAAGAAGATCTGTATAAATTCCGCCAAGGTACTCTTGATGTCTCCAATTATTTTACACAGATGAAAGTGATGTGGGGTGAACTTGAGACTTATCGTCCCATTATTGCCTGTTGTTGTGTAATTCCTTGTTCATGTGGTGCTCTTGCATCTATTCGTCAATATCGTGAATAGGATTATGTAATTCGTTTTCTTAAGGGTTTGAATGAGAAATTTTCTCATTCTAAGTCTCAAATCATGATGATGAACCCGTTGCCTGAAATTGATAAAGCCTTTTCGTTGGTTATTTAACAAGAAAGAGAATTGAATAACTCTAGCTCTACAATTGCCAACAATTCTGAAGAATCTGCAGCTTTTCATTTCCATTCTTCCAATGGCAATGGTAATAACAAGTCTGTTAACAGCTATGGCAAAGGAAAATCGCAGAGTTATGGTGAGCTAAAGGCCACAGTGAGTGTGTACACACTGTGGCGGGAATAATCATACATTTGAGACATGTTTTATTAAGCATGGATACCCACCTGGATTCAAGAGCAAAGGAAAATCCACCAACTTTGTTGTTCAAACTGATGCGTCTGCTGATACAGCTTCGGAATCTTCCCAGCATAACTCATCCAAGTCCTCTTTTGGCTTCACTCAAGAACAATATCACAACATTCTGGCATTACTTCAACAGTCTACACTCACCTCCCAAGCCAACTCTATCACCACATCACCTTTTGCCCTAAATCCACATTCTCACAATGAACAAGGTAATAATGTCTATCTCTGGATCCTTGATATTGGTGCTACCGACCATATTGCCTTTGATCTTACAACCTTTACATATTACAAGTCCATAATTCCCATTCATGTTAGTTTACCAGATGGATCACATGTGACTGTTTCATTTTCTGGTAGTATTACCATTTCATCTGCCTTAGTTTTACACAATGTTCTGTACATACCAAGCTTTCATGTTAACCTGATTTCAATTGCCAAATTTGTCAACAGTAATAATTGTTCTGTTCATTTAACTGATAATTCTTGCAAAATTGTGCAGAATCATTCGAGGGAAATGATTGGTATAGCTAAGTTTCAAAGAGGGCTTTGTTTTTAGTCTTCTTCTTCTTCTTCCTTCCTGTGTATCACCAAGGTGAGGTTATCACCATTCACAATGATAGAGTGCGTTCGGATATATAAATCTGAAAGATATTTTTAAATTTTCAGAAATGTAATTTAACACTATTACGTGTATAAAAAAAATTCTTTTTAATAAAATATATTTAATGATCAATTTATTTAAAACCTACTATATGACCCAAAAATGTGAGGATCAAGACGAATACCTTACATACCTTACCCTTAGGCCAGACCTAACCTTAGCATAAAGGTTTTATTTATATAAACACGTATCCAAAGTGTAACTTAGGTTGGACACTGTTTTTTAATTAATGTAGTACAATGTAAGAATGTATCACTAAAATATACATTAATCTTTCATTTATTTAATATTTCGCTTATATGTTATTATGTGTGAAATCTTTTAGATTTTTGTAATATTATAAATAATATTAAATTATTTATTTAATATTATAAATAAATAGTGGTGTCTAAAACCATATCAAATTATGAGAATGTCTGATATAAAACATATCATTTTTATAATAATAATCATACGTATAATTAATTATTTGTCTTTACGTCTATATTAAACATAACATGTAATTGTTAGGAAAACAATAGAAAAAAATAGAAATACAATTACAACGTAAGGATATAATATGAAAATTTTAAAATAGAAGAAAAATCACATTTGTTGTTAATAGATAATTAGAGAATAATATTATATGAAAATTGTTACAACACATAATATATTTCTAATTAACACATGCCTCCAATACACCACACACTTCAAAACTAATATTTAACAACAACTCACAACACTTTAATACAAGAGCATAAAAAAAATAAAGAAAGTCAAATACAAGATTAAGGTGTTTTTGATTGGTATATCTTGTAAAGAAAAATTTGAATCTTATATATAGTCTTGGACTCCCTCGTCATTCACTAAACTAAGCGATGTGGAATTTAGAAAAACTTTAATTCTAAATATAGTCTTGGACACCCTCATCCTTTACAAAAATAAGCGATGTGAAACTTCTTCAACATGTATATTTTCAACCAACCCCAACAATCTCCACCTTGATTGAAAATAACACATAAGCTTTCATTGTTTTCACCAACAATCATACTCCACCATAAAGAGTATAGTCACTTGAAACTACATCACTCCAGGAATTTTCACATTGTCTTCACCGACAATCATAGTTTTAAAAACTATCATACTCCACCTAAAGAAGAGTATATTTTACTTGAAGCTAAATCACTTCAAGAATTTTCACATGTCGAAAATCAAGTTTAAACTTTATGGTGCAACTTCCATGTTAGTAAGAAGCTCTTCAACCATCGACATAAACTTACATCTTGTGTAATCTTGATTGTCTCAACACATCTTTGACTTGAACTTTCTACAAGTCAAAAACAATTTTCCCATCAATTTTCTCTAGTCCAAACTGCACAGCGGGACTTTTGACTGTAGCTTAACAACTCTTTCACAACACTATCCTTCTTTTCTGATGTGGAAGATCAGACAAAGTTGCAACCACAAAGCATACTAAGAACACTTATTCTCAGATCGAATCAAAAGCTCTGATACCAGTTGTTGGAAAAAAATCAAATAAACCATAGAAAAAAGTAGGAACACAATCACAACACAAGGATATAACGGAGAAAAAACCACGACCGTTGTTAATAGACAACCAGAAAATAACACTATGTGAAATTTATTACAACGCATAATATACTCTTATCTAACCCAAGCCCTCAATACACCCTCACTCTCCAAAATAAATATTTAACTACATCTCACAACATTCTAATACAAGAGCATAAGAGAACAAAGAAAGACAAATACAAGTTTAAGGTGTTTTTGACTGGTGCATCTCGTAAAGAAAAACTTGAATCATATATATATAACTTTGAACTCCCTTTTCATTCACTAAACTAAGCGATGTGAAATTTAGAAAAACTTTAATTATATATATAGTCTTGTATTTCCTCTTCCTTTACAAAAATAAACAATATGAGATTTTTTCAACATATATATTTTCAATCAAACTCAACAGTAATATATGTCAATATTGTATAGTCAAATATTATATTTTTTGATATTCAAATATACTTAATAACAAATAAGATTAATATGATATATTGATTTATTTTAGCATGACCGTGTAGTGTATTTTACCGTCATTTTCGATTAAAAAAATCTGTACATATTACTTTTGCATATGTAGGAGAAAATATTCAATTTAAATCACTCGTATCCTTCTACATGTAACCTTCTACACGACTCGTAGTATATTCAGATAATCAATTTTATAATTGTCTTATTAAAACAAACATTTAACTATTCTAAAACGATCAACTTCCAATATAAGGATCATAGTAGTTGTAGGTAAAGGAGTGACATATATCACTATCACAATGAAATAAAAATATAAAAGTTAAAGTATGATAAAAGAGTAGTGACCTAAAGAATTCAAACACTCAAAAACACGTTCTAATATACACTAGTGGCGTTTGAGCAGAATTTTTAAGACATGTGAGGGACACAAGAAGTGGAGGGTGTCGATGCAAGAGATGCACATCTTACCATCCTTTGAATAAATTCGACCTAAGGTCTCAATCATATTCCCTACCTAGTAAAGTTATCGTTAAATTGGAACATGACATGAAAATGGAAAGTCGTCACTAGTAAAAGCTTTATAGCAAGCATTTCTCATATTCAAACAATCTTATACTAAAACTGCAAAACACATCCACGTCAATATAGCTATAATTGATTATCACTGTATCCGAATAATTTGAGAGGAGAATAGAATTGTGTAAATGAGAAAAGGTTGTGTTGAGTATAGTAGATTTAATTTCATGAAAAGGGTAAACTAAAATAGAATATTTTAAATTAAAAAGAAAAAGAATGGTGGTGGGTGAAAGTTAGGAATTTAGGAATAAGTGTTTATGTGAATTCTCCAACATTGATTTGGTTAGGTGTATGGATGGTATTGAAGCATAAAGAGAAGGTACGTAAAGATTAGGTAAGAAAAGTGTGACTCTGCCTGATGGTGCACAAGAGGGCAGTGCAGAACGCCGACCACCTGACCTCATGTTCTAAGACTTTATTCCCATTTTATAGTAAGATTCTCTCTATTTTCTTTTTCCATTTTCCTTATTCATTACTATAGTTTTAATGACATATATAGTGTAAAAAAATTAAATGTACTTATCAAATCTCACATTATTATATCTATATTACAAAAACTTTAATAACGCACAAAATAACAAAGGATGGAAATAAAGAAGATATTGATTTCTCATTTTATATCATCCAATTTGAAATCTTCATGATTCACATAATCATATGACTATATATATATATATATATATATATATATATATATATATATATATATATATATATATATATATATATATATATGAAAAAATTTAAGATATCATATATTTATAAAAATATAATTAAGTTGTTGACCTAAGTGTTTACCGTGAAAAAAAGTAAACAACTGTTAGTCTTTCAAAAACCTAAAAACTAAGGGTTACTTGCAGGATCGACTAGTTGATCCTAAAATATGTGCTAATGTATCTAAGTATAACTTGTTCGACCGACGTAAGACTTTGCTTTTTGAGAAACGGTTTTCTCTGAAGGATAGAACAAGCATGAGTTTTCACAATGTAATGTACTAAGGGTTACTTGCAGGATCGACTAATTGATCCTAAGACATGTGCTAATGTATCTAAGTATTAGATTTCAATTTGGTCGACAAGACCAAACTTCGATTAGCTTGTTTGCCAATTGTGTCGACTTTCCACTGCTGACTAATAGTTTTTCCAACTATTTCTCATTCTCGAGTTTAATTTCCTTACAACTTTATTTGTAGGATACCTTCTTCTTAACTCGTGGGACTACCCTCATTAATTATGCAATATCTACCTTAAAATATTTTTTTAAGGTATCAAAATGCCCCCCAAATATGTCATTTTCAAATTTAGGCCAACATGAGACAATGGCATCTTTGAAACGTCGACCATTTTTCCAACAACTCATTCGCTTCCATTTATCCCTTAGTTGGCGTAATTGTTCCCCCCTTACTCATGATGTCACGCCATCATGATAGCGTATCATGTTTTCTCCTCGAGATGTGCAGCTATTAATTCTCCATCATTTCTTTTTCTTAGTGGGAGACGTGGCCCACCATCTCGATACTCCCTCTCACCACGTGTCCATAATTTAAGTGACACGAATTTGAGGAGTTGGGAAAGAAAATTTTAATCATTTTCTTGATTATTTCCCCTTCCTTTTTACTTAGGGTTTTCCTTCTATAAAACCCATGTCTTCTCTTTTGACTCTTCTCTTCAACCTGACTCAACGCATTCTGTCTTCAGAAAACACAAATCCTTTTTCCTTCCAATCTTCTTCTTCTTCAAGCTTCTATGTCTTTTCCAATGGCAAGCTTCAGTAGAAAGGTTCCTTCTTCTGCAACACTTCCACATCCACTCCTTATTGATGGGAAGGAGTATGTTCCTGAGCCACCTTTTTCAGAAGAAAAAGCAAAGATATGGCAATCACAGGTATTAATCCCTTTCTCTCTAGATGATAAACCCCTGTCATTTCTAGGTCCTCTCCATGAAGAACATAGACCAAACATTTCTATGGACGAAGATACATTATTCCCAACCAGTTACCTTGCCAAACCACTGGTTTCTCTTGAAAAACCTTTGTCACTACACTATGTAGATAGAAACTTCAAGACTGCTCCTCCTAGAAATTTCCCTAAGTTCCGTGCTTGGATGACACGTTTAGAAGCAGAAAAACTCGATCAATGGCAAAATTTAGGTATCTACACCCTTTTACAAATCTCTTGCTATGGCCCTCCTTATTCCTGCGGTATGCTGCTGGCTGCAATCCAATTTTGGGAGGGTTCGACTAATACCTTTCATACGAAGTGTGGCATGATTACTTCCACACTTTTAGAAATTGTTGCTATCACCGAATTAAAACCGATTGGTCGCGTATTCAATCATGGGGATGTAGACTCCATATCTTTAAAGTTTAATGTAGGTGATTCTGGTAAATCGACATATAATAACTTCATCGATTATCATGCCAAAACCTCAGGCCATGTGACTCCTGAAGAGCATGTAGAGTTTCTGACCTTATGGTTGTCTCGCTTTGTTTTTTGTTCAAGGTCTATGCAGATAGCCAAACAATTTTTATATTTTGCTACTCAGTTACATCAAGGTCGTGATATTGCTTTGGGCCAGCTGATATTGGCTTCTCTTTACGAGTCATTATCTGATATCGTTTCTCAAATCAAAATTTTCGACCCTACCAACTCCAAGAAGAAGAACATTTTGGACCATGGCCCCTTTTGGTTCTTACAATTGTGGCTCAATGCCACTTTCTCTAAAGATATCAGGCCATATGGGATGAGAAGAGTGGCGTGTCCTCCAGCGGAACGTCACGTTGTTTGGAAACGCCTAATTCCTATTACCCCTGGTGATAAAACTTCACCCAGCACCGAGGTACTTCAACTCTTGTTCAGCATTATGTTGACTTGTGTCGATTTTGAACCTTCAATGGCTCCGTTATGTAATAGACCTGATGGACCTGAGTGGTTTACTAGAGCTTCCTCCTCCAAGAAATGAAGACAAGAATAATTCTTTAGTTATCAGGAGGCATTTTTTGGTTCCTCAGTTTCTGTCAGCTGTAATTGTTGGAACCACTCCAGGCTTAGTTTCTTATTAACCTAATTTAGTGGCTCGAAAATTTGGGCTCTGTCAGTTTATCGCGAAATCTCTATTTCCCTCCTTTGAGTTTCTTTTTGATATCATCAGCGATCAACCTTATGATGTCTTCAGAGCAGACGTTGAGAATTGTTGAGAAAAGAGGCCTAAGTTTGGTTTTATCCCTTTTCAACCTGCATTTTATTGTACCAAGGAATTTGAAACTTGGTGGCAGTCATATATTACTGCATATGTTGGTGCCCCTGAGACAAAGCTAACTGAACTAACCAAAGCTTTTACAAATATGCAGGCGAAGACAACCAAATGTAAGACTACTCATGCCAAACAAATTCAAGCTTTCCAACAGTATTTATGAGTTGTGTATCGACCTGATGATCTTCGCCGAACCATTTTTGAGGCAGCCAAAGAATTAAAGGAGAAGGTAACCGACAGGATCCCAAAACTTAAAATTCTTGGTTACGCAAAAGATAAATATCTTTACGCCATTCACTTTGGAAAAATTAATTTTCCTCCTTTGCCATCTAGCCCCTTGGCTTTGGCCTTTAGCCCACCTATTCCCGGCTGATGGTATAGCCCTTGGTCAGATATTGAAAATGCTTATAATAAAAAGGCCGAGAGAGTGGTATCGATGAAGCATTAGCTACCCAACTACTCAGGGCCTCTTCATATTGATCCTCAATATGTTAGAGTATGCTCTACCATGCAAGTTGGTAACAGTTTTTTTTAAAGCTTTCCCCTTTACTCTTTTGTCTCTTGTTACTTATTTGATTGTTCTTTCCTTACAACCATCCAAATAGATCAAGGGGACATTCCTGTCGACCAGAGTGGTCCTTTGACAGAAAAGGTTCAGGTTTGAACTTTACGGATTTCTTGTTCTTTATCTAGCATCATACACTTAGCCAATTTTCAAACCTTGTAGGTTACTCATGATAAATATCCCTCTGACGATGACACCATTTTGAATTCTCTTAAGAAACCCAGTTCTTCAGTATGTATGTTTGTACGCTATTCCTTCAACTTTCCTTATGATTTGAAAGGTTGCTAACACTTCATTTATTTGCAGAGTCAAAACCGTTTGACAGATTTGATTGCCCCTTCTAACAAATCCAAAAGGTCCAAGAAGGACAAACATCATTCTACTACGGGGGCAGAGGTATTTCTTGTCGGCTTAGCCACCCTTTTTTACGAATAGCTTATATTTCCTTCTATTGTCTTCAGCCATCTCCTGATACTCAGTCCCCTCAACATTCCCAAAAATCCAAAGGCCACAAAAGGAAGAAATATTCTCCTGCCAAGAGTGGAGTAGAAAAGAGGAAAAAGAAAACCAAGGTGCCTTTGGCCAAAGACTTTGAGGCTAAACCTAATTCAGCTACTGAAGTCACAGTGGTGGACACAACAATTGTCGACCCACTTCCTTCCCCCAAGATTGTTGGAGCTTCAGGGCCAACTGGGACCATCGTTGATGTCCCTGTTGAAGAGAATCTAAATGCCAATCTTGACTTTTCGGTACATGTAGTCACCTATTCCACTCTCATTCAACTTGTTGGATTCATCTCATTAATATATTTTCTCTTTTTAGGCTGAGACTTCTGATCGACATCCCCAAATTATGGTCGAATACAGCCCACTGTCAATGGGTTCTTCTCCTCATAATCAAGGAACTCATGTCTTCGATGCTGGTGAGTTCGTTAATCTAACTATTCAGGCTACTCATAGTGATTCTGACTCAATTACTAGTCCTGCCACGCATAAGGATTCTAGCTCGACTAGTTCTGACTCCAGTCTTTCAGATCCCTTGCAGGGTTCATGGGCGAAAAAAGATGCCACCACCTCTGAAACTGCGCCCCCAAAATCTAATGATCAAGAAAATGCTGATTTTCCTACATCATCAAAGAAAGTTGTGATAAAACCTTCTGCTGCTCTAGAGGCAATGGCTAGACTACATAGCTTAATAAGCTCTTGTGAGCTCTCTTCTGGATCCGACTAATCTCAACATCACAATGGAAAACTTGGACCTAAGGCAACAAAAGCCAAGATTTTGACGGATAAGATTCATACTTATACGTTTAATCCAAATTTGCCTCATTATCTTCGTACTGAGCCAATTATCGGTCCAGAGATTTTGGACGCGCTTTCTCAGTTGAAAGAGCTCAATATTTCAGAATTTTCTCAAACCATGATGATTGCGTTTGACAAAATTGTTTGCCCGTATGCTCCGCAATATTGATAATATCAGAAAAAACGAGCAATTGATAGAGTCGAAGGAGACTTTTGTAAAGAAGAGTTGGGAGGTGGTGGTAACAGCCAACAAAGAGGTCACGAAGATGTTGGCAATGATTGAGGAGAAAAAAGTAGAGTTGATTCCCAAACAACAAAAGGTTGTTAAAATACGCCTTCAGATTGCTGCTTTACATAAAGAATTGGAATCTATTACTGAGCAGGAGGGAGAAATCATTGACAAGATTATCAACCCAACTCAAGAACAAGTCGACCAGACTGCATTAGATTTTCTCGCTATAGGTGAAGAAATCTCTTATGTCAAGACAGAGATAAAGAGACTTAAAGCTCAAGCAGAAAATTTTGAATCCCATGCCGTATACTTCAATGCCGAACTGCAAGCATTCCAGACCAAATTTCATCACTTCTAATCATTGTATCAGTTTTAGGATTTTTTACGTAATATTTGAATAATGGCCTCGAGCCACCTTTTACTGTAACACTCTTTTTTTTATTGCACGCACTATATATGCCTTTTAGTTGGTTTCAAACGCAGTTTTCTCCAACTTATTTACTTGACATATGTTTATTCTATCTAAATTTTGACCTCTTGAAGAATAGGACTATACTTCTTCAAGTACTTCCCGTTCACCCTTAAGATTCGTCAGTCTAAGGCCAACTCTTCAATTTCATAAGCATTGTTGGAAAAAATGTGCAATACCTTAAAAGGTCCTTCCCAATTTGGGGACCATTTTCCCAAAACCCTATCATTTCTATCCATAGGCAATATGACTTTCCAAACCAAATCATCGACAAAAAATACCTTGTCCTTTACCTTTTTATCGTAAGCTTTGGCAACTCTTTCCTTATGTCTTCTTAACGAGTCCAGGGCCAACATTCTTTCTTCTTCTAAGTCAACAAGCTCATCTGTCATCATACTCTAATAGTCTTCAGATGGTATTTTGTGTTGTCTTTGAATCCTCACTGACTGAACATGGATCTCTACTGGTAGCACTGCATCATGTCCATAAGTTAGTCGAAATGGCATAGTCCCTGTTGCCTCCTTTGGCGACGTCCTACATGCCCATAAAGCTTGATATAGAGTTTTATGCCAATTTTTTGGTTTCTTTCCCACATGCTTCTTGATCAGGCTAATTATGACTTTATTGGCTGCTTCGACCTGACCATTTGCCTGGGCATAGTAAGGAGTAGACGTTAATAGTTTAATCCCAACTTCTTTTATGAAATATTGCATTTTTCGTACAGTAAATAATGACTCTTGGTCGGTTGTAATTGTCTTTGGAATCCCAAATTGACACATGATGTGATTTTGGATGAAGTCTATAACAGCTTCTTGGTCGACATTCACCAAAGTTATGGCTTCAACCCATTTTGTAAAATAATCAATGCCGACTAAAATATACTTTTGTTGTTTTGATGAAGCTGGTCTTATTTCTCCAATCACATCCAATGCCCATCCTCTAAAAGGCCAAGGTTTTATCACTGCATGTAATTCACTTGCAGGAACATGTTGCATGCCCCCATGCAATTTACATTCTTGGTAACCTTTAGCGAACTCAATGCAATCTTTCAACATTTATGGCCAATAGACACCCATACGCACCAAGAGCCACTTCATTTTTTATTCATCCTGATATGCACCACAAGCTCTACTATGCACATTCGACATAACTATATATGCCTCACTTTCTCCAAGGCATTTAAGAAACACTCCTTCAGTTGTATTTTTGAATAACTCATTCTCTATCAAGACGTAACTGAGAGCATGATATTTGATTTTACAATCTGTCGAGCCCGTAGGGGATCGTAGATAGTCGACCAGTGGCTTTCACCAATCATTTCCTGACAAATTGTCAATGGTCAGGATCTTAAAATATTTGCCATCAACGGCCCCTAATTTTATAATCGACAAGTCTAAAGGCGGCAACAAAGTTGCTCACACCTTCTCCCTTACTTGAATTGGTTCTTCATTTTGGTCTTTCAAAACCTTATATCCTGAAACTTCTTGCTCTAGATCATTAGCTTCTTAATTCTCCCGTCGGGGTATATGTTGAATACTCACTTGTTCAAACTATTTAAGCAATTTGACGGTGATCACGAAATACATGATTAAGTTTTCCTTAACACATTTATATTCTTTCGATACTTGTTTAATTACCAGTTCAGAATCTCCCATAATTTCGACATTCCTTGCCCCTAATTCTAGCAGAAGTTTAAGTCCTGTTATCAAAGACTCATATTCTGCTTCATTATTTATACATACACCATCGATTCTATACTTGAATTCTGCTGGAATTCCATTTGGAGAAATTATAATTCCTCTTATACCAACTCCATTTTTATGGCTAGAACCATCGAAATATAACTTCCATGGCCTTATTTCCAAATGATTCTGGGGCATTCCGACCATTGAATGGTCGACAAGAAAATCACCCACAATGTCATCAATGTATCATTGCATAAAATCTTCAATAAAATTATGAAACATTGAATTCATTGCCCTTTGGTACATCGCTCCATCATTCTTCAGGCCGAATGGCATGACAACCCATTCATAGGTACCCAAGGCTCATGGACAGCGAAATGCCATTTTTAGTACATCTTCGTCTGCAATAAAAATTTGGTTATACCCAGAATAACCATCAAGCATACTTAAATATTCAAAACCAACAATAGAGTCAACTAAAATTTCTGCTACAGGCATGGCATATTCATCTTTAGGAGTAACAACATTTAAATCTCAAAAATCAATGCATACTCTTAAAGTTCTATTTTTTTAATTACGGGAACTATATTTTCTAACCAGTCGACATACCTTGCAGTTCTTATGAACTTTATTTTGAGGAGTCTTTCTATCTCCTCTTTGATTTTTGACATTATGGCTGGGGCGAAACGCCTAGGAATTTGCTTTACTGGCTTTTTTCCAGTTTTTATTGGCAGTCTCAACTCTACCAAGTCCCTTCTTAAACCAGGAATTTCATTATAGTCCCAAGCAAAACAATCTTTAAATTATTTAAGTAAAGATATTACCTCATATTTCATCTCTTTGTCAATATTGGCGCTAATATATGTTGGTCTTTTATCCCCATCTCCGCCAAGATTCACTTCTTCTAAAGGGTCATGTGGCTGCATCTTTTCTGGCGCCATTGGATCCTTCTCGAAACCTAGGGGTTCGCGTCATAAATGCAGTCCAGGAACTGCTTGTCGACGTTTTCCTCAGCCATTTTTGGCTTGTCTGGTGGTTTTGGCTTAATAGCCAAAATGATTCCCTCTCTTGGTATCTGAGATTTATTGGCTTCAATAGCCATATCTTCTTCAACTTCTAAAGCCTAATTCAACTTGTTTTCGGCAATATATGCTGAAATCTTATTTAGAGCTTCTAGCTTAAACATCATCATCTGTGATGTCTCCCCAGCCCGTCGGTCGGATTCCTCCGTAGTATGTTTCTTATAAGGGCTCTACATCCCAAATGAAACCATGAGTCTCATGTAAATTCAAAGAAACAAATGCCTCATCCAAATTAGGATAGACATCTTCAGCTGGGTTTCAAGGAGAGATGTTAGCTAACTTTCTCTCAAATTTCCTTTTGCCAACATTATTCACATCACCCATGAAATATCCTTGACCCGCTTCGATATTTTCTACTATTCCATCTTCCCTCTAGATCACCAGACACGGGTGCATAGAAGATGGCACATCCCCTACGCCGTGTAGCCATTATCTTCCCACCAGAAGGTTGTAGCTTGGTTTGGCGTTGATTACCATAAATATAGTCATCCTGTTAATGGTGCCGACAGTTATGTCTACTTGGATTACACCCATGGTACCTCCAGTTTTACCCCCGTAGTCTGATAAGACCACATTGTGAGATCTTATATCAGCGTCATACTTTCCGATTTTCTTCAGCAGGTGATGCGGCATAATATTTACCGTAGCACCATAATCTATCTTAACTTTGTTGATAGTTATCCCTTCAACTTTAGCTCGGATTAAAAGAGGGTTTACATGGCTTTTCATAGCCATACTTGGTTTTTCAAAAAACGCATCTTGGTTCTCTACAGAACCATTATTCATCATAAAATAACATCCAGGCTTATGTAAAGCCATTTCCTCAGCATCGACATCTGTCGAATCTTCTACTTAAGTGAGACAATCATATTCAGCCGACAAGATTGACACCACATTAACCAAGATGTTCAGACTCTCTGCAGAATCTGACTTGAAGTCATTAGTGACTTCCTCAGAGCATTTGACATTTGGTCGGATGATGAACCCTCTTACCCGTTCCTTTGAAGCGGTATCAACTTTCACCATGTATCTGTTTCCAACACCTACTTTGCTTGCAGCATTATGCTCAACAACTTTCCTTTCAGCCTGACTTCGATGCTGGAAACGCCTCCATTGAGTACTAGTCATGGGATTCTTACCCATGTAGTTATTAGAGACATGACTCTTTTTCTCAAACCTAGACTCGCGCCTATAATGGACAGTCGACTTTCCTTTATCTCTAGCAGTGGCAACACTTTTTTTTGTCTCCATTTTTTCTTGAGGCTTAATCCATGTGCCTCTAGGGGCACTGACAGATGGAATTAAACTCCTTGGTTTGTGTTGGAAGTTTCTCATAACATTTCTTGAAGTCCCCTATTTCTTATGATGGAACCTTTCGTTAGAGAGTTTTTCTTTGGTTTTCTCTAGTTGTAGCCTCTGAAAGTTTCCAGCTGCAATTTTGTCAATAAGAGCACCACATCTAAGGCATAAACAAGCTTGTGAGCCCTTGTTCTTGCATCGGTATAAAAAATCTAGTAGATCTTCTTTAGGTTTGGGGTACACTTCAGCCAAGCCTATGTCAGGACTTTCATCAGTTCCTTCGACCATATCTGCATCCGCAAATTCAGTGATTTCTACCATGTGGATATCAACACGGTCTACGAACAATGCTTCTTCTTGTTGGAGAGGATCCGTATCAATTTTCATTTTCGGCTAGTAAACTTCAATCTTCCCTCCTGTAGTGATTTCTGCACAAGATTCCTGAAAAGAAAACATTGACAGGTTGTGTGACCAAGATATAATTATGATACTTGCAAAAATATCGTTTTTGTCGTTGTTCTAATGATGGCAACTTAACACATTTGACCATCTTTCACCAGCAAATAAAAAATTTCTTCACATTTAGTGACATCAAAAGTATAAGTTTTTACCGAAAATTTTGGATTATTCTCGACAGGATTTTTTCCTTTAGAGGGGACTAATAATTTACATTCATAAGAAGGTCCTGGCTTCATCTCAGCCACATCGACTTCTACCTCAATCGATGAGATATAATCAGCTTCATAAATAGGATTTGTATCATCAAAGTTTACAAAGGCCACTTTTTCTTTTTTAGCCTTGGTATGTCTGACTTTTTCTAATCTCAGACGTTCATGATGTCAAACTCTATCAGCTAACTACGGCATATTTTTCACAAAAGTTGGGTCTATTTTCTTCCTAATGGAATAGTCCAAACCCCCAGCTGCCATTTGAACAAGTTCATGTTCAGGCCCCTACGTAAAACACCTTGCCTTCAACGAGCAAAACATATTTAAATAATCATCAATACTTTTAGCAAACCTTCTTTTTATGTTTCATAATTCTACCAAACTAATTTTTGAATGTCCCTCATAAATTTGTTCTTGAAAAAGTTTTTCCAATTTAGTCATGACTCAATCGAATTTGGGGGTAAGGTAGTCAACCATGTGAATGCTTCCTTCGTAAGGGATGAAGAAAAATTCTTTACCCTTAGGTTTTCATTATTTGCCATATCCCCTGACTCAGTTAGATATCTAGCAATGTATTCCACTGTCGACTCACCTGATTCACCCTCAAACTTTGTGTATTTAGGGAATTTCCATCCTCTAGGTAATTCAGTCTGCAAAATGTGTTCAGACAAAGGGGAATAATATGTTGTCCTCTGGAGTATGGTATTCATACCATTCCTATCCATAATTCTTTCAACAATAGTTGTTAAGTTATTTTCCACCACTAAATCCTCTTGTCGATATTAATCAACAATTTGATCAACATCTTGTTATCGATTAACCAATATCATTGGATGGTGTTCTACCACTCTTGGTTCGATAACTTAATTTTGTTGTACTTGTGGTTTAGGTACTTGCCCCTGGTATATTTTTTCATCTTCCACTGCCCCCATTTCCACTTGGGAAGGGACAACTGATCTAACAACAAGTGGTACCTGTCGAACAGGAACTTCGGGTGCCCCCAAAAAATTACACAAGCGTGTCAATTGAGTGACTATCTACCTATTTGTTTCAACAAATTGTCTATTAGTTTCAACCGTCTCCTGCATTATAGGGTTAATCACAGAACCCATTTGATTGGTTAACAGATTTACCAACGTATGGTTACTATCATCCATTTGCTGCCTCAAAACTGCTACCGACGTATTAGTTAAAGGCGGCACTGGTGGAGGAGGCCCCACTCTATTTTGGTTATTACAATTTAAGGAATTTCCTCTTGGTGCATACCCTTGCAACGGGGAATTCATATTTTGAGTGTTATCAGCCAATAGCGTTGGGTTTGATATCGACTGATATCCTAGCATTAAGGAATACGACATTCCATAAAGAGGATCAGCAGTGCCGAAATAAGGTACATTAGGCCTAACGATCGTGGCCATCACTGGTCCTGGACTCATCGGCGGAGCCTGAGGAATTGACACTGGAACTGCGTCTACAGTCGACATTATTGCAGTTGTGTTTGCCAACAGGGACAAAGACACAACTTGAGACACTACTGTGTCTGTGGTAGTTATTGTTCTTTGTGGCACTACATCTATATTAAGATTGGTAGAATTAGTCATCCTTGGTGTACATTGCTTACCTTGTGGTCTATCGTACTTTTTGGTTAGATTCTCATTTCTATGTTTCATACATTTACTAATACCCAAAAAATAAAACTTGAAAAACCACTACACTAGCACTGGTCCCATCAGGTGTGTCAATTTGTTTATTGTGGAAAAAGGTAAACAACCGCTAGTCTTCCCAAAGCCTAAAAACTAAGGGTTACTTGCAGGATCGACTAGTTGATCCTAAGATATATGCTAATGTATCTAAGTATAACTTGTTCGACCAATGTAAGACTTTGCTTTTTGAGAAACGGTTTTCTCTGAAGGATTGAACAAGCATGAGTTTCCACAATGTAATGCTTTGACCGACTAAAGGTGACTTGTGACCGACGGTAGGTTACGACTTGTTTAAATGAGATAAATATTGAGTGACTCTTTAGTAAATTCTAGTATAGAGATAGAACGAGTTTCAAAAGCATAGATGATAATATAAAAGGATCGTTTGAAAGTAAATAAAATTAAAGCAAAAGATTCAAAAGGAACAACTGAAAAGAAAGGAATTTGCATTGACATAAAGATGGTGATTCACGTACATTAACACCTTTGAAACCCTCTGCTTCCTTACGTTTGGAATGTTGGGTTTGTTAAGTGATTCTAGTACAAAGTGAACACACTGAATCCTACACTGAATTCTTTTATTTATAGTAGTTACAAATCTAACTGCCTACGTACTAGAACACACTATATACTTGACACGTATTTGGCCTTAAGATAATTGCTTATCTATATTTTCACCACGCACTTGGCGCTTAATTTGGAAAAATATCTTGCAACAATTGTTATTTTCAAATTTCAAAATTATTTTGCTCCAGCGCTCACTTCAACGTCATCCTTTAGCCTAGATAGATGATCCAAACTTCTCTAAGTCTTAGATTTTAATTTGGTCGACAAGACCAAACTTCGACTAGCTTATTTATCAATTGTGTTGACTTTCTACTGCTAACTAATAATTTTTTCCAACTATTTTTCATTCTCGAATTTAATTTCCTTACAATCTTTATTTGTAGGATACCTTCTTCTTAACTCGTAGGACTATCCTAATTAATTACGCAATATATACTTTAAAAGATTTTTTAAAGTAACACTAAAATACTATTTTTTTTTAAACACATTTTTTGTATGGATGATTATTGAAGTAATATAAAAAATTCTATCGATTGAATTAATTAAATTGATTATTGAGAAAGAATATAATTGTATAGTTTCAAATATTTGTTATATGCATATGTAAATATCAAGTTACAATGAATATTTGTCAACGAATGTAATTGTACAATTTCACGTTTGGATTACATAGAATTGATTTTTGAGTGTGTATATTTGATTTTGATATTTTTAATTACTTGTAAGTATAATTAGTTATATTTTTCTAAAATTGATTTTATTTGGAGATAAGATTTTGAGTTTTTTGAGTTTAGACATAATTTTTTATATTAAATTTTGGATCAAACATAATTTACTAAATTTTTACATATTTGGATCAATAAATTTTTGTTCAAATATAAATTAATTTCTCCTCAATTCATTTTTATTCAAAAATATTTATAAAATTATTTAATTCAAAATCAATTTTCTTCGTTGCTAATCAAATAGATGCTAAAGGACCTAAGATAAATTATCTCATCACAAAAAATTTCAATATCAAACTTAAGACCACTTATTTACAAGATCAAATTCCTCATCACTTAGACTGATTTGTGTGAATTTAGTATTATGTTATCGCTAATTATTAATAAAAATAATAATGAAACATTTCTATCTTAATCATTTACCTTTCTAATATATTTAGTTATGTCTAGGGAGTCCGGCCTACTAATTCATCAATTTTTAAATGACATGAAGAATATAAAATAAAAAATAATAATTATATATATATATATATATATATATATATATATATATATATATATATATATATATATATATATATATATATATATATATATATATATATATATATATATATATATATATATATATATATATATATATATATATATGAGAAAAAATTACGATCATTGTCAAATAACGATCAGAGAATAATATTATGTAAAAATTATTATAATACAAACCACCCAATGCCTAAATTCTCCTATATTTTCTAAAACAAATATTTAACTACCCCTCACAATATTCTAAAACAAGAGTATAAGAGAAAATTTAAAAAGTCAAATACAAGTTTAAAGTGTTTTTGACTGATGCATCTTGTAACGAAGAACTTGAATCCTATATATAGCATTGGACTCATTCTTGTTTCACAAAAACTAAGTGTTGTGAGATTTATTCAACATGTATATTTTCAACCAGCCCCAACAAAGAATTTCTAGAGAATAAGTGACGCGATCATGTGACGAACACATGATTGAATCCGACTCACCTCTTATATTGTGTGTCTTGTGGAAGAATGTGTCAAGTCACGTGTTCAGCAATTCAAACGAGACTCTCGGAGTTAATAACTAAGTATCCATTCGTCATGAGGATTGACCTCACTTCCAACATTATATGATGATTCACCTTAGTTATTCCACCAATGAGTCAAAGTCTTGTGATGTGTAGTCGATTTCGTAGATATTAGAATTGGTTTTCCATTCACTCTTTTATCAAATGACCACGTCTATAATTATTCAACTACGCAGTTGAGTAGAGAATCCACTTTTTACATGCCAGAAACTAAAATTTCTCTTGAATTTCATAACAGAAAAGTTTTGTTTGGAAGTTTGAAGGTGTGAAGGAAGGGGAGGACTTTGGAAAATATGAAGAATTAGATGAAAAAATAGAAAGATTTTGATTGGGAGGATTTAAGAGGATTTATGTATCTTCATAACACCAAAAACCTTTTAATTTGATGGAATTCGAAATTTATATTGAAGAAGAATTTTGGAGGACTTACATAAAATTTTTAAATATCTTTTATGTTATTATAATATTCTGAAAATTAAAAATACAGTAAGATAAATATTATTTTATAATTTTATAAAAAAATATTTTTTCAAAAAATATCAAATATTTTTTTATATTTTTTTAAAAATTCATTTTCGAAAACGACTTTTTTTTTTTTTCATTCCTCCAAACTCGTAACCATAGCCAAACAAAATCTATATTATTATACCGATAGTAAATACAATTTATTTGTTTCAATATATAACCCTATTGTATATTTGTAAGTGTATTATTACTTTTTATAATATATCTTTATCTTCATGAAAAATTAAATAATTTTTTAATTTTTTAAGCCGGAGAAAACCTCAATACTCAATAAGTTGCAGAGCTCTCTCAAAATATTTAAGAGTGCAACATATTTATCTCATTTAATTGGTGAATCAATTTTCATTAATAAAATATATTTTTACACACAAATTATTTATACATAGATTTTACACATTAATTAGCATTATCAATTTTTTTGAATATAAATAGTGTAAACAAAGACTTCTAAATAGAGATGAAGGAACAAAGTAAATTGAAAAACATCAAACCATAATAAATTTTAGTCGGTCAACAGTTTTTTTTATTTATTTTAGATTTATCTCAAAAGATTAACCTATTCTTTAAATAAAAAACTTAGTCTATAAATTTCCACCAAAGATATTCAAGTTTTTGTAATAATAAAAGAATCTATGTCCCTCTCACTAATACTTCAATTTCCTTTTCTCTTCTTTTTGCCATGTGAATTTGTATTCACATTTGGAATCTTTCCAATAACCATCAAATTAAACGTTTATAGTTCCTTGACGCAAAGTTTCTTCCCAATTAAAAACAAAGAACTAAGGGGTCCCTCATTTAGCTGTAGGTTTCTGTAGCACCATATTCATGACTTCAATTGCATGTTCTACACTGCTTCCTTATTAATCTTGGGGAATTTTTTTATATAGATTTTATTCTTTCATTCATGGTTTCTTGTAATTTTGATTCCTTTTCATCACTTTGTACAGTACTTTCTTTGTCAAATAAATATAGATTTAGATGTTTGTACAGTGGCGTATCAAAGAATATGGGGCAACTTGTGCCAAATATTTAACTTTGATTCAATCCTTAATTATAAACTAGTTATCGAGTAAGAAAAAAATGCATTCTTAAATATAAATTCACATTTTAAATTTACTATCTCAAAGTAATATTTTAAGAGCTTCCCTTTAAAAATATTTTTAAATGAATGTGTTCTTGGAAAATCTGGATTTTTTATGCAAAAGTTAAACAAAAATATTTTAAAATTCAAAGAATTTTTACGTTTAGTATAATTATAGTAAATATGTTAAACTTAAAATAAATTTAAAAAAAAACAAAAATTAAATTACTCATTTTAAGAGAACTTTTCTCCAAAAGACACTTTTAAAAATAAGTGTTATAAATTTGTTTTAGAAAAACACATGAAAAATGAGATAACACTAGAGTCACATTTGTAGGTTAATTTATACAAGTGTCAGTTGTCACTTGGCAACATGTCACATTCATATAAATGTAGATGATAACAATCAATATTGGAAAAAATTTAATATAGATGATAATTATTTCATTTAAACATTACTTGATATTGATCAAAATATAAAAAATACTCTCTATATAAAAAATGATCATGATGAAAGAATTTGATTCAATCGTCAAACAATTCATATAAATATTTACAAAGTAAAGTCATTTTGAAAAATAATGCCACAAAAAAAAAAACACAAAGGTAACTCTTTTAACTTATACATATAGTTGTCATAGTAATAATTTAATTTTTCTTATTTAAAATATAGAATAATTTATTTTAAATTATTTATATTTTTAAAATAGTAAAATATTTTTTCACCTTCATATATTTTTATGTGTTTTTTTTTTTTTGTAATGAATTGAATGACATAACATGGTTGATAAGGGAGTAAAACTTATAACTGGAAAGTCTTGACTTCAAGTCTTATTATACTATTTTTTGATATTATATTCTTTTGTATATTTTTTCAATAAAAATGATTTAAAAAAATCATTTTTTAAATTATTTTATTATTATTTTCGTTTTCTATTTTAAGAGTATTTTAATTTTAATTTTTTATTTTTTTAAATCTTTGATTTTATACACTTAATAGTCAGATGCTAAAAATAATTGAAACCTTTTAAAATTAATTTTTATTAATTACCAAATCAATCACAATATTGAGAAAAATCACAAAAGTGTCTAGGTTCATAATCTTGTCCTCCAAATTTCAATCAAATCTCAATTTGAATAAATCTTTTCAAAAATATCATAAAAAAGTGTTTTTTATTTATTTAAATAATATTTTTGTTTTCCTATATTTAATATATTTTAAAATTCATCGAGGCTTCTCATTAATGCTTGGATCCATGTAAAAATTAGGGATTGAAAATAAATAAATTGGAGAACAATCTTGTGACCTCCACCTCAAGATTCACCAAGGCTTCTCATCAATGCTTGAATCTTATCAATGTTTTTCATCGGTGCTTGGATCTTTACCAATGCTTATCACCATCACTACGACTACGAAAATTCCCTTGCAGACTAAGCGCATCTGCTGGATTAATTGAACTTAGGATTGGAGAACATCAAGGAGAATGGGGTGGGCTAAATAAATTTTGAGCCTTATATCTTTTGTTTCTTAAACCATGAATCATGGCCACATTACAACCTTGAAAAATCCTAGTTGGAGCAAGGTTAATTAGGAAAGCATACTCGGCAAAATTTGTGTTAAACTGACTCCTATGTTTGTTAAAGTTATTACTAACCACTTCGCTTCTTCGAATCTCCATCTCTAATAATCCATTTCTATTCCATAACAAACTTCAATTTCAAAACTTGCATGAGCATCACTAAGAATTACTTTTCAAAATGTACACTTTATATACGAATCAATACTTAGCATCAATGAGATCTCAAAAATTAGTTTAACCAAAAAAATATCATTTCCAAGAGACTCCTAACTAGAGGCATAACTTCTAGGAAGAACCCTATAATCATAGCCAAGACTAATGATTGTAGGGGCATATCACATGAAGATCCTATTGACTAGGGACAATCGTTCTAAGATTCAATCAACTTGGATCATATTTCAAAGCGCCAATCAATCAGAGGCATGCATTTCCAAGGCCCTGATAATTAGGGGCATACCTTTCAAAGATTCAAATTCCAGGGGCATTCTTTAATCAAGTTCAAATCATAACATGGTAGGACTCGGTTTCCTCTATCTCCAACTTCTTAAGGCCCGGAGAATCAGGTGCAACCTTCCAAGATTCAAATGTTGAGGGCAATTTATATCAACTTCATCTTACAACATGTAGGATCCAAGTCTCTTCAACAACTTCAAGTACAAACTTTTCAAGATTCAGATGCTTGGGGCAATCCATATCAGGTTCATATCACATCATGGTGAAATCCAAAGGCTACTTCCTCCGGATCCTAGAGATTGAGGGGTGTATCTTTAAAATTCAAATGTTGGGGTATTACTGCTACGAGGCTCGTTCAGAAGAAATTGGTTCAAAAAAATGTCCCATCAGGGGCAAGGCATTCCAAGAGTCTACAATCAAGGGCATAATGTTTCAATGTATTAAATAGTGGGATCATTCATATTATGATCAAACTACTCGAGATCATATCAAGGAGAATCTCTTTGAAGACCCTACCAACAAATTGGGGCAAGACACTCCACGAAGGGGCAAGTTCTCTGTGCACTTTCACTATCGCCAGTGAAACACTCTCCTACGTCAGTAATCTTTGATTTCAAAATGAGTTTCGGGAAGTCATGCTATCCTAACACCTCTTACTTTTGACAAGCAGCCTTATTACTGGGCAACCTCAATTTTTACAAAGCCCAATTTACATTGGCAACTCAAAACCTAGTCCTCGTCTGGTAGTCAATTTATGTCTGACGCCTTATCTTGTTTAACCAGTTCTCGCCTGGTAGTCAGTTCTCGTCTGAAAGATATTTCAAACCCAGTAGTCAATTCCTGTCGGCAAATTATTTAAAATAATCATCAAACTTTTCAATCGTGACATGGGCCCATGAATACTTTGACAGAATTTAGGGCCTATTTACTAAGCAAATATGTGTCACCTGCGTAAATTACTAATCAAGTCTTAGCTTTTACACTAGTACAAATAGCAACCTCGGTTGAGAACAGACGCAACCATTAGAGGTACCAAAATCAAAGTAATACTAGGCAGTTTTCATACCCTAAATTTTTCCTACTGGTTCCTAATCATTTTTATTCCTTATTAATTTCTAGAGTTATCATTTGCTTTATAATATATTATTGTCAAATTCTTATATATATATATATATATATATATATATATATATATATATATATATATATATATATATATATATATATATATATATATATATATATATATATATATATATATATATATATATATATATATATATATATATATATATATATATATATATATATATATATATATATATATATATATATATATATATATATATATATATATATATATATATATATATATATATATATATATATATATATATATATATATATATATATATATATATATATATATATATATATATATATATATATATATATATATATATATATATATATATATATATATATATATATATATATATATATATATGGAGTTTAAGTTTATAAAGGGGTTTTACCTTATTAAGAATTAACGGACCTTTTTAAATTAGAAAAGTCCATGTAAAATTAATGACTCATTTGGTTTCTTTTGCAAGAGAGGTGTATTTGTTAGATATATTAGCCCATTTAGAATTCTATGAATAAGTAGAAGAGGGTATGGTGATTACATGAGGGTTATTTTTAAATTGGATTGGTCTGCTATAGTGTTGAGGCCTGTTTTAAATAAGGTTAGGGGTGTATATTTTATTATAATCAGACTAGACCATTTTAGTTTGCGGCCCAAATAAGAATCTAAGAGGATGCGCTTTTATGCTAGTACAATAAACTGAATGATCAGTTTCAAGGGAAATGTGATTGGTTGGGCCTCGCGAAGTCATTATCATGCTTTTATAAAAGACCCATTAAGGTATTGTCCAGATAACAATGGGGTGGGTTTATAAATCATTTAGCCCATTAGGATATTTCAAAGCCTTTTTAGAATGAGTAAAAGGGGTTTGTGTTCGTCGCTGGAATAGGGACTTTTGGCCGAAGGCCCATCTTTGGAATATAAGCTCATTTTGTGCTACTAGACGTTTTCAACAGTTCTCATAATTGTTTTATTTTTATATTAAGGTTATTAATTTATTTCTAATTCTATTATTATTATTATTATTATTATTATTATTATCTATTTATCAATTAATCAGATATTATTTATTTTTTTTTGTTTTGAGTTGACCAAGTCAACCAATCAAAATTCAATCCCAATTGCCCAACAACAACTACCCTGTTATTTCAATTACCCAAACCCAATAAACAAGTATTGTACAGATCAACAAGGAGAAAACTGTTTGTAAATTGAAACAAATCTTTCTAATTTATACAAAATCAATCAATAACAAACCGAATCAATCACAACCAAATCAAAACTAATCAAAATTATATACAAGAGCATTCAGAATACAAGCAAATCATAATCAAATCTCAAATCTAACCCTTAATCACTAACTTTACAAAACAAATCCCTAATCAAATCCTAAAATTTAATCTGACTATTTCTAACAAATCGGATCTTCAATCTTTTTTTTTAATCAAAGATTTGTAACAACAAGTTATATAACAATATTTCCTAATCTGTCCTAATCTAAGGCCTATAAAATCCTAAGTACGAAAATTGAAAAAGGAGAAAAAATTGGAGAAATTGTAAACGGAAACGGAGAGAAGGAGAAGAAGATATGGGTTTCGAAATCCAAAACCCTAGATCTAATCGTGTCACCGTCGCCGCCGCATCTCTATCTCCTTCAGCACCATCATCGTTGTCTCTATTTCTCTAGCGCCGCCATTACCTGCAACAAGGAGAGGGAAGAGAGATCAGAATACCGAGAATCAAAACAAAGTAAATCATTGAGGTAATCCATGAATTACTTAGCTTAGGATTTCTTTGAAATTGTTGTTGCGATCGTTTTTTTGGGGTAGGTATCTGGATTTAGGTTTAGGGAGGGAGCGCCGCCGCCGGTCGATTAGGGTTTGAGGTGGTTTGTTGAGGTTGTTGCGGAAAATAGAAAAGAAAGGCGAGAGAGAATGAACGAGGGGAGATAGAGAAGAAGATAAAATAAACAAAAATTGAGAAGAAAACAAAAAATATAATACGGTTGGATCTGGTACGTCGCCCTTATCGTGTGCTCTCAGTCTCCACCATCTAATCTCATCTAATCTTGATTAGACGCCCCTAAAACGCGCGTCCATGGTAACTCTATGCACTCGCCCGTACGAGGTCCAAATGGACCTCCCAAAGGTTTATGATTCTGGGCCTAAGCCCATACTGACCGCACCCCGCCTTTTTTTTTATTTTTTGGTTACCTGACCAATTTTACACCCCCTGCGTTTGGATCCAGTTCAATATCTGAATTCAGTGTCGTACTAACTATACCCCCCTGTTTTACTAGCCCAACACAATATACACCCCCTGCATTTTTTTTAATTTATTTTATTATTTATAATTATTATTTTTTATATTTTAATATATTTATAAATTCTAATATTATTTTAGGCAAAATATTTATTTTGGTCCCTTAACTATACCCTTGGGTTCATATTGGTCCCTTAATTTTTTTCGTGTCAATTTGGTCCCTTAACTTTCAAAACGTTTCATTTTAGTCCTTTTTGTCTAATTAGCGATAATTTTAGCTACCGATTTCTAAGTTTTTCTATCACTAATTAGACAAAAAGGACTAAAATGAAACGTTTTGAAAGTTAAGAGATCAAGTTGACACGAAAAAAAAATTAAGAGACCAATCTGAACCCAAGGGTATAGTTAAGGGACCAAAATGAGTATTTTTCCATTATTTTACTATTATTATAAAATGAAAATATTTATTTTTCTACTAACTCATAATTATTTTCATTGCATTAAAATTATTTCTCTTCATGCATTAAAAAGATTTTTATATATTAATACCTTTAAAAAATACCTAACCAACACCAAATCTATTTTTCTCAATAATTAAATCCAAGATATTATTTTCAAAAACGATTATGGAAATATTTTTAATCGATTATGAACTTCGTCTAACAAACTCCTCTATTCACACACCTGGATTTGGTTCAAGGAGAATTTGAAATATCTTCGTAATCCATAAAAAACACCAACCAACTGTGAACTACGAATTGAGACTCTGATTCCTCATAAGAGGATACATAGGCATACGACATAAAAAATTTGGCGAGTTCCCCTAATAAAAATTAAAACCCTATATCTTGAATTGTAAATCTAAACCCTAGTATCCTTGTGAACAAGGTATATGAGGGGTGTCTAACACCTTCCATTCGTTCAAAACGAGTCGACAACTTAGAATCTCTGATCAAATTAGGATTATCCATTATGTTCCCTTCCCTAGGATAAAAATTAATGGTGGTGAATCTATATTTTTAAACCAGTTATAATAGCTGGCGACTCTGCTGGGGATTCAACCCTAGGGTTAGAAGCTTTTCTTGGGATTTAAGGTTTTAGGGTTTTTATATTTTGTTATCTATGTACATTTAATTATCATTTTGGATTATTTATATTTTATATCTTCTTTATCTTTATTTTATTTATTCATCTATTGGTGGGATTTTATTATTTCAAATTTTTTTTTTCAAAACCCTTAGAAAGAAGGTTCGTCTATTAGCTAAGAGGATACATCAACCCTATGAGTTTATGTTGTAATCTCAAGCCTCAACTCAACTTTAGTTTTGATGAAAGACAAACAAGCTAGTTTGATGAAATACAAACAAGCACTATGGCAAGAAGGAAAAGAAGTGGAAGTAGCTTAAAGCATCATTCACTCAAAGCTTCAAGGATCATGGCAAGCAATCAAGTATATCAATTCTCATTTGAACTACATTGATTAGAAATGCTCAAAAATGATATACACACTTGCCACAACACTTCACTTAAATTTTAAAACAAATTTTAAGTTTTTTACTGATGTAAATCGATTAACACTTGATGTAAATCGATTTACACATGCCTTTTCAAAAACTGATTGTCTCTGGAAGCAATCGATTTACATGAAGTGTAAATCGATTGATCACAGAGCTAAGTTAATTTTTAACACTTGTGAATCGATTTACACAACATGCTAATCGATTTACACTTCAAATTTTTTGAAAACATGAACGTTACAAACCCGTGCAATCGATTTACATCTTATGTTAATCGATTTACACATTGTAACTTTTGAAAAATCTGAACTGGTTTCAAGATATCCTTCACACGTTTTCTCCAATAGATGCATGGTCATACATTGCATCCTCTCAAGTTTTTCAAACAGAAAAGTGTCCATTTGGAAAGGTATCTTGATTACTTTAAATACTAAATTTTTTAAATTATAAAATAACTCTTCTCTTATGCAATAATTCTGAACTTTGTAAAATATTCAAACTTCATATTTCTTAACTTTTAAGAACAAAGATTTTCTGCACTTTAACACATATAAGAACATAAATCTTTGAGCATTATCAAACCATTGTGTTACAGTTTGAATTGCTTACAAGAGAAGAAAGAAGAAACTTCAAAGAAGTTACTCTATGTGATCAACATCTTTCAAGAAATCATACTTCATAAAATTATACAAAGTGTAACTTTTTCCAGGATTGTTGGAATTAAGTATTAGACTACTTTTGTACCTTGTTGTCCATTGTTGGAAACAAGAGGTATCTTTTGAGAGGATTGTTCTCAAGAGACTTATTGGAAATCCAAGAGGGTGTTCTTGGTATTTGTTAGGTTCTTTAGTTGATAAGACTAGGAAGAGTCTTGTAAAAGTTCTAACAAAATAGTGAAATCTCTTGCGTGTTTGCAAGGGGACTGGACGTACTTCCGGGGTGTGGAAGGAACCAGGATAAATCTATGTGTCTCTTTACTTTCTGCACTTTACAGTTTTCAAAGCACTAAATCAAAACCAGAAAGTATAAAATAAGTCAAAAATCGACCACCACCTAATTCACCCCCCCTCTTAGGCGCATTCTTAAACTTACATATGTGACGACTTCGCCTAGAGTCGGTGGAATTCTGAGAAAGGAATATGTCTCAAGAGACATCCTCTTGGGGGATAGGACTTTGGAATGAAACCTATGACTCTTTGTATAACCCTTAAACCAAAATCTCATGATGAGACCTTTCATGACCTAGAGACGAAAGTTTCGGTCTGCAAAGAGGCTCCATTTAACGGAGGCCCTTGTGACTTTCCCTCTAGTGTTATTCATGATACCCTTAAAGAAACCACCTTATGAGGAGGGTAGAATACCCGTAGGTCAAAACTAGGATCTTACCTTCTAAGGGTACCTTTCATAAAATCCTGTCATTAAACCCCACAATCATGCATTCATACATTTTGCATTTCATATATTCATTATCCTCCATTTCTTTTTTTGTTTGTCTTATTCATAGAGTAAAAAAAATAATCAAAGGTTTTTGGTAAAGTGTCCCAAAAAATGAATGCCAAAGGGAAACAACTTGTCTGTATCAATGTCGTCAACCCAGATATGACAAAAATCAAGGCTATAAAAGGAAAACTATTTGAAAGAGCTCTGAATATATTCACTCTCCTTTATGGGGATACCCTTGAATTGACAAAAGTAGAGGTACAATTGGATGATTTTTCTTCCCTAATTCAGTTCTACAACCCTCCATTAAGGTGCTTCACTTTCCAAGACTTTCAGCTAGCACTAACTCTGGAAGAATTTGATAGACTTTTGAACTTCTATAAAGGGAAAGCTTATGTGGGAATCGGTAAGACTATTGACGTCAAAATCTTGGCAGAGGGTTTATGGATCACTTATCCTGAACTGTCACTTAATTACAAAAAAGAAGGTGACGTACGAGGGATTAAGAGATGCTATTTGGAGACTAAGGCTTTTCATTTTGCCAATAACAAAGAATGTGAGTCTTGTATTGATTGTTTATGACTTCTTATGTTTGGTGTAATCTTATTTCCCGGACTTTGGACTATATTGACCCTGCGACTATTAGCGTATTTTAGGGAACACAAGTTTTCAATACGGATCCAACTCTCGCTTTACTTGTTAATATTTATTATACACTTCATACGCGGTACAAAAAGGGAAGGGGTACTCTAAATTTTTGCATCCCACTCTTGCATTCTTGGTTTATGACTCATCTTTAAAAGGAAGATTACATGATTCCAAATCTAGCAAGGTATGAGTGGCCTCAAAAATTAAGGTCACTTACTGCTAATTTTGTTTTATTGTATGCAAGGAAGCTAGACATCAGAGATATTGTTTATAGTTGCGGAGACTTTTTTAATGTTCCATTGATCGGATCATGAGGTTGCATCAACTATAACCCCGCCTTAGCCCTACGACAACTAGGGTATACTTTGGAAGATAAACCCTCATATGAAAAACTCCAAAAATGGATCATTCATGACATGGGAAAAAATGACTAAGAGTTGCTCAATAAGATCATTCGGGCTTAGAATAAGGTTAATAAAAGAAAAGCTGAAAGGAAGAATGTTGTGGCAAAAGATCCCTACACTCGATGGGTTTTGGATATGGTCCAAGTTGTTAAGTTACCATTTGAAGTAGATCTTGAGTACAAACCAGAAGTCCCAGATTCTCCGCCTATGTCCTTATAAGAGATAGACGATTTGAAGAATGCTTTGAAACAAGCTCAAAGGGAGAAGAAAAAATTGGAGCTTAACCTATATGACTTAACCAAAGAGAAAAGACAAATGTAATGCATACTTGAATAAAAATACCAACAAATTCATATAGATCGTGAGGCATTTGAGAAAGAGAGTCTTAAGCGAAAGCGTTCGACTAAAGGGTTGTTAGGTGCTACTTTCAACTTGGATTCTCACAACCAACGATAAAGGATACTGCTAGTGAAATCGGGAGATTAAATAGATGGTAAGACAAAGAAATGTAGGATAAGAAGGTGATAGAAGAAGATCTAAGGGCTCAAATCAAAAGTTTGGCACAAGCTTCTTTAGATCAAGAAGAAAAATGAAGTATCTTACCACCAGACTCTAAGACAACCAAGAATCGAAGGTAGGGGACTCCTTAAAAGGATGATGGCAGAAAAATTTCTCACCAAAAAGACAGAAGAATACGAGCAAGTATGCCTTGAGTTATAAGACCTCCAAAAGTATTTCCTAATACAACGGAAAGTCTATACGGAGATAAGGGCTGAAAGGTTGTATTGGGAAGAGTAGTATGTGAAGATCACCAAAGAAGGGGAAGATAACCACAAGATAATTCCTGATCTCTATCGAGAATACCGATTCTATAAGGACAAGCATGCAAGACTCGCCTTCTTAGCCAACAATATCATTGAAGAAATACCTAAAAGTTTAAGAGATGCAGAGAATGTCATGGTTCCTCTTCCAAAAGATGTAGAATATTTCCTCAAGTTTTGTAGGACAACGGTTGGTGGTTTCAGAGTAGATATTCACAGACGCACTTAGAAGACTTTTTGTTTCCCTTTGATTATTTATTTCAGCAAGTTTTATGTTTTAAAGTTTGAATATTTTTGAACATCTGAATTGTATTCTTTTTTTTTTTAAAGACAATTACTATTTTTAATAAAGGCATTTTGTTTCCTTACCTCGTTTGCGTATTTATTTTTTAGATACTCACTGTTGTACCCCAAAATTTGCCCTCCCATATTCCTCAAGATTTTTCAAGAATGATCCTCAAGATGGCTCAAGAGGTTGCACAGTCAAACCACCTCCTAAGACAGCTGAAATTAGGGTTTTGGTTCTTTCAAGGAATTTGGGGTTTTCAATGGTTCAACCAAGTCTCATAGGCCTATATACATCCTCAAGCACCTACATGCCAAGTCTCAAGACTCACAGTGCCAATTTGCACAATCAAAAGCTCCATTTGATTCTCAGTCAACTACAAGGGCAAAATGGTCATTTGGCAGTCAAAAGTCAGAATTTTTGGTCAACATCTTATTTTGAGTTCACAATCATCATTTGATCAAGTCTTGATCATGATTCCACAAGAATGGCTCAAGAATCATCAAGATGCAAAAAGTTACTATTTTTGGACAGCAGAAAAGTCAATTGTATCTTGACCAAGGCATAACTTTTTCATGGTTCATCAGAAAAATTCCATCCAATTCTCATTTTGAAGGGGATGTAATTTCCTACAATCCATATTCACACTCCAAGTCCAAGAAATGCACTCACAAAAAGTTATCAATTTCTACATTATAGGTCAAATTCAAAAGTCAACAAAAGTGCACTTTAAGTCAAAGACCATAACTTGAGATTGGTAAGTCCAAATGACATGGGACCAAAGGAATTGGTTAGAGGACTTCAATACCTTTCCAAAATGTCCAAGAACATGTTCATATGATCAAAATTGAGCAAGATATGCATTGGAGAAGTTGGGAAAGTTTTGTGAATTTGCAAAAGTCAACTTTGCTCAAAACACCTTATTCTTGCTAATGGGCCTCAAATTTCTTCTTGAAACTTCATTCATGGCCTATGCACGACCCATCAAGCTTAATTGAATTTATTTTCTTATTTTTTATTAATTAATTGGATTTTTAATCAATATTAATTCATTTAATTAATTTAAATTGTAGGAAAATACAAAGATTTGATTTTTCAATCTTTTTGTGAAGAAAATATGGTCAAGATAGGCTGGCAATTTCGTGTACAAATCAAGGATGCAAAAATCTCCAAAATTGGCAACTTTATTCAATCATGAAAATGCAAAAAGATTTGATTTTCAATCAAATATTCAATCATCATTGCAATGGATTTTTGCTCAAGATTGTGACCTAATTCCATTCCTCTATATATATTCAAGCTAACCCTGATGCCACACACGTGAGAAAGCTGCAGACAAAGGCCATAGCATATTGAAAAATTCCAAGAAAAACTCAAAACTGATTTTCACATTCCAGGCCAATTCAAGGCATTTTATTGATTCTAATACCTTGCAGGAGTTCTCAGGAACGATTCACAATCAAATTCCAATACCAAAGCTCGAGGAATCGCCCACTACCGAATCACGGTTTGCATTTTTTTCTCCAGAATCGTATTGCTTGATTCATGCATATCTAACATGATTTCTTGATTGTTTTGTGTTGCTAGAGGTCATATGAAGCTAATGGCATAAGTTAATTGAATTATAATGCACATAATCACAAGATACCATGAACGGTTTTCTAGGGTTCTTGAGTTTGAAATTAGGGCTTTCTAAACCTAGAAAAATTAAGGCTCCTAAGGCATATGACTGAATTCGTGAGAACCAGACGAACACATCCAAACCCTCGTGAAATATTTATGAGAACCACAGTTCTATTCGCTATTTTTCGCCACTGTAGTTTGTGGGGGTTAAAAACCCCCGCTATCTAATATTGTTTTTTGCAGGTACAGCGAGGAAGATGACTAGGTGTTAACCTCCCATTGGTTAATTCAAAAAAGGCGCGCGTTTTATTTGTTTTACAGCTTAGTGGTTTGTTTCTTAATATAATAATTGCCTGTTATTTTACTAATGACTAAAGCGTGATGGTGGAGTGGTTAAGGCATTGGCTTGGAACCATTGGGACCTGGGTTCGAACCCCAGGTCCCCCAAAATATTTGTTTATATTTTTCTTAACATCTTCACTTGCAGCTTGCAAGAAGGAGTACACCATACGCTTCTAATTCCCAGATGCCATGTGTCTCCATCCTCAAATCCAATGGCCCAGATGGAAGGATCATCATACTCCCAGTCAACATGCGCCATGGAGAAGCCAGAAAAGTCAAACGTGGCTGGAGTTAATGGGCCTGGAAATTGACAATAACACCTCCTGATTTGGGCCATCACCCCCATAAGTTTACTTCTTTTCCTTTTTTTTTATTTTCTTTCATTAATTATTTATTATAATTATTTTCACTAACAAATTAATTATTTTCATAATAAATTCAGAAAACTAAAAATAATATTTTTTCTTAATTAAAATTAATTTCACTTTATTTTTATAAATAAATACTAACAAATTAATTTAGTCTTTTCTAATTAGGTTAATTTCTATATTTTTTGCAATAAATAAAATAAATTAGAATTAGGGTTTTTACTAACTTTTGACTATTTTCTTTTTTACTTATTTCATTAAAACATAAAAAACTCAAAAATATCTTTTATTAATTAATTAGTTTTAGGTTTAATTTAACTAATTGCAAAATAATAACAAACTTCTTTCTTTCTCAAAAAAGGGTCAAAACCCTAAAGACTTCTCCGATTCAATTCTTTCTCGCGCATATTATTTTTGATCATATTTATGTAATTGCTCCGAGGATGTAATAGTGTTAATTAGGACTTTTTATCGCTTTCCTTAATTTCCCGCATTTACTTTTCAAGGGTTGCTTTTGGCGATGTAAATACCCGACGCCTTGTAATAGCGTAGCTTTACTTTCCGCAATTTATTTTCCGCAAACTATTAACTGTTAGATGTATGTTAACTAGGCTATGCATGACAAGACGTCTCTGAAATTAAAATCAAAACGTAGCTCACCGTAACATGTGAAAAGATAATTTAACTGAATCTTGACACACTCGCACATGCCACTCTTAGGGTACGCCTCACTTGGTTGCCTCGACGTGGTCATTGAGTATAGGGTGTTTTAGAGGTCGCCCTCCTGTCTAAAGATCCAAGTTGCCACGAAACGGTTGCCTCGGATAAAAAGGATCTAGGACATTAGGGTTACCTCTAAGGCATCCTACTATTGCTTTGGTGACCACATGTCCCTATAATCGAATTGACCCGAAAACTCCAACGACGGTGCTACCTACTTCTCAATAGTGGGATAGTACTGTCTAAAGGACATTTACACAACTTAATTTCTTTTGAGTAGGTAGAGGTTCTCAGGTACTTGCTCTTTTAAAAAACAAAAATACTTTTCGCACCTACACTTTTCTGACAAAAGTTTTCAAGCCAACACTTCATATACCCTTGAGGACAGATACAAGAGTTAAATCGAAGTTTTCAAACAAAACTCTTTTCAAAACCCACAAACACAAGAAAAGCAAACATTTTTGAAAACATAGTGAGCAAGTACCTAAGAGCCCGTGGATAACCACGGATAGAAAGGGTGCTAACACCTTCCCTTTCTATAATCTACCTCCCGAACCGAGAAACATCTCGAAAAGGAATTTCGCTGTGCTTTTATCCTTTCCTTGTTGGAGAAAATAAAAGACGGTGGCGACTCTTGCTTACCGCGACATTTCGCGAACCAGCATTCCAAAACAGTCAGTTCTATTTCCACCGATCACAGAACTGGCGACTCTGCTGGGGAATCTTAATAAGTGAGGTGTACCTTAGGATTAGATCACTATGTTTGCAATTGTATGCCTTGAATGCTTTAACATTGTGGGCTTGTATCAAAGCTTTATAGATCCTAACCCGGATCTGGGGATACCCTTTAGAAGTAGCAACAAACTGTGAGGGAACTGTGCGGGGTATACCGACATGGATGAAGCAGTAGCTACGTTGATGTGGCACTTTGGTGAGTACCGGTAACCCTTGAGTCAAGTCAAGGAGAGTACGGGGTCGTCGCGTGGTGTCGTGAAGCATCAACTGACCTTAGAACCTTACTTGACCATCCTGGCCTCTTTAGGGGTAGTGAGATGACCGACTTTGGTGCAGTCCGAAGTTGGTAGATACTCGATACTACACTCATTGAGGGTTATTTTCTTGGAATATTTTGGTCGCCAGTTAAGTGGCTAAATCAAAACAATGAACATAGAAAACAATCCAATGATATTGAGCTCCTTAGAACCCGGTTACTATTGATAGGACAGGTTTTGAGCCAACTAACTTCAAGAGGGTAATACCTAAACTCCATGCTAGCCTAAAATCTAAGGGCTCTTTGTGTGACTTGTGTGCTTTCCAACTTGAACTATTTGCACATTCTTGTTATCTGACAACATGAGTTCCTTGCAGGTTCTGCTTACAGTCCTTATCCAATAAATTGGACTCATTGCAAGGCTTACTTACACACATAACATACACATCATAACATCATAACATTGCATACATCTTGCATAAGGACTAACCAATTTCAAGGATCTCAAGGGTTTGTGATGCAGGTCATGATGAACCAAATGTCTAGTAAGGGGCAGAGGGGATTTATTTTCCTCTAGCCAGGGTTGTTAGGAGATCAAAACACGGTAACCTGAGTCAGGGGCTATGACCCACTCAATATGGTGAGCTTTGACTCTTGAAGAAGGACTCTCAGCAACATGAAGTTCCTTCAATCAAGCTACCATATTCAAATTCTAACAAGTTTCTCTGTTTACCCCGCGAGATCCTTGAAAACATTGCATGCATATCATACATATCAGGTACCCTTTTACAGGTCACTTATCTTCTTCGCTGTTTATTTCAGCAATCATCATGTCTACTCAACCTTCCGCTGAACAGGCTATCAAGGCCCTCCAGTCCCAGAATACCCAGTTCCAAGAGTTGGTTATGAGCCTAGCCCAGGGTCAACAGGATTTAGAGACTCTGATTCTGAAAGAGAGGAAGAAGAAGAAGAAGAGGACCGTCTTGTTCAACACTAGACGCAGATTTGGCAATGGACTGCAGAATGAGGCTGAGCTGACTACCTCATTTGTAGGGAAAGACAACCCACAAGAGAGAAGGGTTCCTAGTCCCGTGGTCTCTGACAACGAGACAGATTATGATGAAGAACAGTACCCTCCTGCTGAGGATAGGTACAAACAGCTGGAGGACCGCTTAAGTGCTATGGAGATTCAGAATGTGCCTGGGTTGGACTTTGGAGACCTAGGCTTATCCTTTGGGGTGGTGATTCCCCATAAGTTCAAGGCACCTGCTTTTGCCAAATATGACGGAGCTTCCTGTCCTAAGCTGCACCTTCGGTCGTATGTAAGGAAGATCCAACCTTACACTGCTGACAAGAATTTGTGGATCCATTTCTTTCAGGACAGTCTTTCAGGGACTCAACTCGAATGGTTCTATCAGTTGGATGGGGCCAGTATCCGCAACTAGGAAGATTTGGCTACGGCGTTCTATAAGTAGTATCAGTATAATTCCGACCTCGCTCCTACGCGTACCCAACTCCAGGGTATGTCACTAGGGACGAGCGAAGGATTCAAAGAGTACGCCCAAAAGTGGAGAGACCTTGCTGGAAGGGTGCAGCCACCTTTGACTGACCGTGAGCTTGTTGATATGTTCTTGGGGACCCTGTCTGGTCCGTTCTTCAACCATTTGATTGGGAATTCTTCATCCGGGTTCACAGACCTTATCTTGACTGGTGAAAGAATTGAAGCTGGCATCAAAAGCGGGAAGATTCAAGAAGCTACACCTCCTGATACTCAGAAAAATCCCTACAATGGGAAGAAAGAGTCTAATGTTGTACATGGTAAAAAGAGTCGTCATGATCAACATGTAGGGGCAACCCAGATCTCCCATCCCACGCCTGTTCAAAAAAGACAGAGCAATAAGCGTAGGGTAAAGTATCAAGAAAGGCAGTATACTGACATCAACATGCCTTTGTCTCAAGCGTTACAACAATTGCTGAAGGTGAAACTGATCACACTAAAGGATCCTCCTCAAAATCCTGATACTTCCTCTTCCAAGTATAACCCGAGTGTGAGATGTGCCTACCATTCTGACAGTCCTGGACATGACACCGACGACTGTTGGAGTTTGAAGAACAAGATCCAAGACTTGATTGATGCCAAGGAGATCAAGTTTGATCACTGATCCTACACCAAATCATTGAGAATGTCTTTTGTTCATTATAATTTTCAAGTTGTAATTTTCTTTTGATTGTTCAAACATTTATTCATGTCAAACTTTATTACTTTATCAATGCATCGCATATGTCTGTTTTGAATCAATCCATTCGTATTCACTATACTTAAAATTGCTCTCATTTTTTGATGTTCAACTCTCGATTAAAAAATTCTAAGCTTTTTGAGGGAGGATGACGAAAACGATACCACGATCTTTACAGTATACTTTTGAACAGACCCCGCTGATGAGGTACAGGCATTGTTTCAAATCCTAAACAGTGGAGTTATAAGGAAGATAATCCCTAGTCAACCCCTTTGAGCCAAAGAAGTTGGAGTTTTTCTTTTCACAAAAATTAAAACCCTTAATTATAACCTGGGGCAGGGTAGTTTTCTCAGTTGATCCAGGTGCACAATGAATGGCATCAAAGGAGTCCTTCCAAAACAAAAGACAATGATGGTTCCGAATAATCATAAAGACAGGCAGTTATTATCTCTCAGAAATAAAAGCCCATTAAGTCAAAACCTATGAAGGAGACTTACAAAAACTGGGGCATCCCGCTGACTGTAATCACAAAAGAAACAGTTCAGGCAAAAGACAGGGATGACAAAATCAAAAAAAAAAGAGAGAGGTCCTACAAACCCTCAACAAAAAAAATGACTGCATGTTCAAAATAAACTATCAGTATCCGAACCATCACCGGAATATCAGAGCAAAGACTCAAACAAGATCTAATGCACGATTAGCTGAGTTTAGGTTTGAAGAACATCACGAAGAGCGGGTGGGTACAAATAAAATTTGAGCCTTTATCCCTTGTTTCTTAAACCGTGAACCAGGCCACGTTATAACCCTTAAAAGTCCTAGCTGAAGCATGGGTTAGTTCGAAAGCATACTGTTACCAAAGGTATCCTGACTCCTGTAGGGCTTGCTGTAAATCCTGAGTTGACATCACATTTCACAAAAATTCGCTTGTTTTACTGAAAATGCATTTTCAAAAACTTCAAAACAGACATAAGCTTTGCATTCTTAAAATAACATTGTTTGCATATGACTATTTGTTCAACAGCAGAGAAATTCGCACGACGAATATCTAGTGAACAAAAACCTTCTCAACAAAGAGGATCACATCCAGTGGAAAAAACACTTCCAATCCAGGGGCAGACATGATCATTTTCCATCATCTGGGGCAGTCAAGTCAAGATTCAAGGAATCTCTCAAGATACCAAATAGCCAGGGGCAAATCTCCGCCTGAATCACTTGGGGCATTGGACATGAATTCCAGCTACGAATCTTGCATGATCAGACATCTTCTGGTAGTATGGCAACACAACACTACTGGCAGTGACACCTCCCTACACTCTGAGAGCGTGGACATATTCAAAAAAATACTACGCATAATCAAAGACCCGCTAGGTCGACTGGCCTAGGCAAAAATAAGGGCTTCCCGGCGAACCAAAAGGGTTCAGGCAAAAATAAGGGATGAAATGAAAAAATCTGTACACCCGGCAAGTCGAAAACCTGAAAAGGCGGCTTGGGCAAAAAAGGGTATCCCGATGGACTGAAAACCCGAAAGGGCGGTCCAGGCAAAAGTTAGGGATTAAAGCGTATGACTATGTTCCGTCATCTCGTCACTTGCCTACCAGAAGAAGATTTGTCAATCGGCAGTTATCAAACACCTCATATGCCTTCTTCTCCCGCAGAAACTGGGGCAATAAGAATTGTCCGAACTGTACAAGCTGCTCTATCCTCCAGGTACAAGGTAGATTCAGTTGAAGAGTGGGACCAAGATACCTTCACTCCCCGCAGAGTAAGACAGTAATGGAAGCTCTCTCCACTGAGACCTGCAACTACAAAGGAATCAGCAATACTCTCCCCAAGCAGAGTGGGTCTACCATCAGCCCCAAGAAGTTGGGTATCCCCAGTAGATCTTAATATTCCCCAGCGGAGTATACAAATATTCCTCAGCAAGAATCCCCGACACTCTTAATATTCGTCAACGAAATATGAGAATGTTCCCCGGCGGAATACAAGATACCCCCAGTGGAGCTATTTTCCCAGCACACTCTGAAAAGCTTCCCCACCAGAGTTGAATCATCTTCCCCAGTAGATTCTGGAAGCTTGTCCCCTGCAGAGTACAAGTATCTCTCCCCAGCCGTATTCAGAAGGTTATCCCCACCAGAGTTTAACTGGATTATCCTCAGCAAGTTGCAACTGAAAGATCATCCCCAGTGAAGTTCTTTCTATCCCCAGCAGAGTTCGTCATCGAAATCCCCAACAGAGCTTATCAACGGAGTCCCCAACAGAGTTATCGTTAAAATCTCAGCGAAGTACTTCTTCCCCACAGAGTAATTCCCCACAGAGTAATCTCTTCACCAGGTTTATCCCCCAACGGAGTCATCTTATCCTACCGGTTTATTCTTGCAATCATCTTCGTTCATCATCCCCAGCAGAAACGAAGAACTCGGCTCTTCAATATCAGCCCAGGATTTAACAAACTCCCCGGCATTCGTCAAGGATTTATTTTCCCAGACGAAAATACATTCATAAACATATCACATTTCCCATCTCCTATTTACATACATGATAAAGTGCATACGACACGATCTCATTTATTTTTGAGAACATCATGACATCATGCATTTCATACATCATGACATTGCATACAGCTAACGTTTTACCTTTTTCAGGAAGAGTTCAATCAAAAGATGATTACCATCAACCTTTCTCAAGTTCCGGATTAATACCTGTAGCAAGCCAGGAAAATATCTGTGGACGATTGATTGTAGATCTACACCTGTAACTAGCCAGGAAAGTTATCTACATGAAGAGATTGAAGAGTAATACCTGAAGCAAGCCAGGAAGCCTTTCTTTCTCAGGTCAGAGATCAATACCTGAAACCAGCCAGGACAGTATCTCCTTGACCAACCTTTCTCAAAGTTCCAAATTAATACCTGTAGCAAGCCAGGAAAGTATCTATGGATGATTGATTGTAGATCTATACCTGTAACTAGCCAGGAAAGTTATCTACATGAAGAGATAAAAGAGTAATACCTGAAGCAAGCCAGGAAGCCTTTCTTTCTCAGGTCAGAGATCAATACCTGAAACCAACCAGGACAGTATCTCTTTGACCAACCTTTTCAAGTTCCGGATTAATAACTGTAGCAAGCCAGGAAAATATCTGTGGAAGATTGATTGTAGATCCACACCTGTAACTAGCCAGGAAAGTTATCTACATGAAGAGATTGAAGAGTAATACCTGAAGCAAGCCATGAAGCCTTTCTTTCTCAGGTCAGAGATCAATACCTGAAACCAGCCAGGACAGTATCTCCTTGACCAACCTTTCTCAAAGTTCCAGATTAACACCTGTAGCAAGCCAGGAAAGTATTTGTGGACGATTGATTGTAGATCTATACCTGTAACTAGCCAGGAAAGTTATCTACATGAAGAGATTAAAGAGTAATACCTGAAGCAAGCCAGGAAGCCTTTCTTTCTCAAGTCAAAGATTAATACCTGAAACCAGCCAGGATAGTATCTCCTTGACCAACCTTTTCAAGTTCCGGATTAATACCTGTAGCAAGCCAGGAAATATCTGTGGACGATTGATTGTAGATCTACACCTGTAACTAGCCAGGAAAGTTATCTACATGAAGAGATTGAAGAGTAATACCTGAAGCAAGCCAGGAAGCCTTTCTTTCTCAGGTCAGAGATCAATACCTAAAACCAGCCAGGACAGTATCTCCTTGACCAACCTTTTCAAGTTCCGGATTAATACCTGTAGCAACCAAGGAAATATCTGTGGACGATTGATTGTAGATCTACACCTGTAACTAGCCAGGAAAGTTATCTACATGAAGAGATTGAAGAGTAATACCTGAAGCAAGCCAGGAAGCCTTTATTTCTCAGGTCAGAGATCAATACCTGAAACCAGCCAGGACAGTATCTCCTTGACCAACCTTTCTCAAAGTTCCAGATTAATACCTGTAGCAAGCCAGGAAAGTATCTGTGGACGATTGATTGTAGATCTATACCTGTAACTAGCCAGGAAAGTTATCTACATGAAGAGATTGAAGAGTAATACCTGAAGCAAGCCAGGAAGCCTTTCTTTCTCAGGTCAGAGATCAATACCTGAAACCAGCCAGGACAATATCTCCTTGACCAACCTTTTCAAGTTCCGGATTAATACCTGTAGCAAGCCAGGAAATATCTGTGGACGATTGATTGTAGATCTACACCTGTAACTAGCCAGAAAAGTTATCTACATGAAGAGATTGCAGAGTAATACCTGAAGCAAGCCAGGAAGCCTTTCTTTCTCAGGTCAGAGATCAATACCTGAAACCAGCCAGGACAGTATCTCCTTGACCAACCTTTCTCAAAGTTCCAGATTAATACCTGTATCAAGCCAGGAAAGTATTTGTGGACGATTGATTGTAGATCTATACCTGTAACTAGCCAGGAAATTATCTACATGAAGAGATTGAAGAGTAATACCTGAAACCAGCCAGGAAGCCTTTCTTTCTCAGGTCAGATATTAATACCTGAAACCATCCAGGACAGTATCTCCTTGACCAACCTTTTCAAGTTCCGGATTAACACCTGTAGCAAGCCAGGAAAATTCTGTGGACGACTAATTATGGATTAATACCTAAAACCAGACAGGAAAGTTATCTACAGTGAAGAGATTGAAGAGTAATACCTGAAGCAAGCCAGGAAGCCTTTCTTTCTCAGGTCAGAGATCAATACCTGAAACCAGCCAGGACAGTATCTCCTTGACCAACCTTTTCAAGTTCCGGATTAACACCTGTAACTAGCTAGGAAATATCTGTGGACGACTAATTGTAGATCTATACCTGAAACCAGACAGGAAAGTTATCTACAGTGAAGAGATTGAAGAGTAATACCTGAAGCAATCCAGGAAGCCTTTCTTTCTCAGGTCAGAGATCAATACCTGAAACCAGCCAGGATAGTATCTCCTTGACCAACCTTTTCAAGTTCCGGATTAACACCTGTAACAGGCCAGGAAATATCTGTGAACGACTGATTGTAGATCTACACCTGTAACTAGCCAAGAAAGTATCTACATGAAGAGATTGAAGATTAACATCTGAAACCAGACAGGAAACCATCTTTCTTTCTCAAATCAGAGATTAATACCTGTAACTAGCCAGGAAAGCTATCTCGACCAACCTTCTTAAGTTCCAGATCAACCCCTGTAACTAGCCAGGAAATATCTGTGGACGACGGATTATAGATTAATACCTGAAACCATACATGACAACTATCTACTTGACCATCATGAAGCAACCCTACACCGGTTCCTTCTCTTCCAAGATGCAGTTTTACACGGACTCATCATCGGGCAACCCTACACAGGTTCCTTCTTTCAACCTACCAAGTTACAATTCAACCAACAATCTCCAGATGGCGTCTATAAGCCCATCCTCCTATCCATCATATCTCCAAATGGCATCTGTAAGCCCATTCCCGACATCACATTGCTGATACTACACCAGCGAGGGCAAATTTTTGGGCACTTTAGTGTTCAATCATCTTTCACCTTCGGATCACAAAAGGCACGCAAGACAATCTACATCCTCAGGTTTAAGAAGATTGAACAGGGGCAACTGTTGTACCCCAAAATTTGCCCTCCCATATTCCTCAAGATTTTTCAAGAATGATCCTCAAGATGGCTCAAGAGGTTGCACAGTCAAACCACCTCCTAAGACAACTGAAACTAGGGTTTTGGTTCTTTCAAGGAATTTGGGGTTTTCAATGGTTCAACCAAGTCTCATAGGCCTATATACATCCTCAAGCACCTACATGCCAAATCTCAAGACTCACAGTGCCAATTTGCACAGTCAAAAGCTCCATTTGATTCACAGTCAACTGCAAGGGCAAAATGGTCATTTGGCAGTCAAAAGTCAGAATTTTTGGTCAACATCTTATTTTGAGTTCACAATCATCATTTGATCAAGTCTTGATCATGATTCCACAAGAATGGCTCAAGAATCATCAAGATGCAAAAAGTTGCTATTTTTGGACAGCAGAAAAGTCAATTGTATCTTGACCAAGGCATAACTTTTTCATGGTTCATCAGAAAAATTCCATCCAATTATCATTTTGAAGGGGATGTAATTTCCCACAATCCATATTCACACTCCAAGTCCAATAAATGCACTCACAAAAAGTTATCAATTTCTACATTATAGGTCAAATTCAAAAGTCAACAAAAGTACACTTTAAGTCAAAGACCATAACTTGAGATTGGTAAGTCCAAATGACATGGGACCAAAGGCATTGGTTAGAGGACTTCAAGACCTTTCCAAAATGTCCAAGAACATGTTCATATGATCAAAATTGAGCAAGATATGCATTGGAGAAGTTGGGAAATGTTTGTGAATTTGCAAAAGTCAACTTTGCTCAAAACACCTTATTCTTGCTAATGGGCCTCAAATTTCTTCTTGAAACTTCATTCATGTCCTATGCACGACCCATCAAGCTTAATTGAATTTATTTTCTTATTTTTTATTAATTAATTGGATTTTTAATCAATATTAATTCATTTAATTAATTTAAATTGTAGGAAAATACAAAGATTTGATTTTTCAATCTTTTTGTGAAGCAAATATGGTCAAGATAGGCTGGCAATTTCGTGTACAAATCAAGGATGCAAAAATCTCCAAAATTGGCAACTTTATTCAATCATGAAAATGCAAAAAGATTTGATTTTCAATCAAATATTCAATCATCATTCCAATGGATTTTTGCTCAAGATTGTGACCTAATTCCATTCCTCTATATATATTCAAGCTAACCCTAATGCCACACACGTGAGAAAGCTGCAGACAAAGGCCATAGCATATTGAAAAATTCCAAGAAAAACTCAAAACTGATTTTCACATTCCAGGCCAATTCAAGGCATTTTATTGATTCTAATACCTTGCAGGAGTTCTCAGGAACGATTCACAATCAAATTCCAATACCAAAGCTCAAGGAATCGCCCACTACCGAATCACGATTTGCATTCTTTTTTCCAGAATCGTATTGCTTGATTCATGCATATCTAACATGATTTCTTGATTGTTTTGTGTTGCTAGAGGTCATATGAAGCTAATGGCATAAGTTAATTGAATTATAATGCACAGAATCACAAGATGCCATGAACGATTTTCTAGGGTTCTTGAGTTTGAAATTGGGGCTTTCTAAACCCAGAAAAATTAAGGCTCCTAAGGCATATGACTGAATTCGTGAGAACCAGACGAACACATCTAAACCCTCGCAAAATATTTATGAGAACCACAGTTCTATTCACTATTTTTCGCCACTGTAGTTTGTGGGGGTTAAAAACCCCCGCTATCTAATATTGTTTTTTGCAGGTACAGCGAGGAAGATGACTAGGTGTTAACCTCCCATTGGTTAATTCAAAAAAGGCGCGCGTTTTATTTGTTTTACAGCTTAGTGGTTTGTTTCTTAATATAATAATTTCCTGTTATTTTACTAATGACTAAAGCGTGATGGTGGAGTGGTTAAGGCATTGGCTTGGAACCATTGGGACCTGGGTTCGAACCCCAGGTCCCCCAAAATATTTGTTTCTATTTTTCTTAACATGTTCACATGCAGCTTGCAAGAAGGAGTACACCATACGCTTCTAATTCCCAGATGCCATGTGTCTCCATCCTCAAATCCAATGGCCCAGATGGAAGGATCATCATACTCCCAGTCAACACGCGCCATGGAGAAGCCAGAAAAGTCAAACGTGGCTGGAGTTAATGGGCCTGGAAATTGACAATAACACCTTCTGATTTGGGCCATCACCCCCACAAGTTTACTTCTTTTCCTTTTTTTTATTTTCTTTCATTAATTATTTATTATAATTATTTTCACTAACAAATTAATTATTTTCATAATAAATTCAGAAAACTAAAAATAATATTTTTTCTTAATTAAAATTAATTTCACTTTATTTTTATAAATAAATACTAACAAATTAATTTAGTCTTTTTTAATTAGGTTAATTTCAATATTTTTTGCAATAAATAAAATAAATTAGAATTAGGGTTTTTACTAACTTTTGACTATTTTCTTTTTTATTTATTTCATTAAAACATAAAAAACTCAAAAATATCTTTTATTAATTAATTATTTTTAGGTTTAATTTAACTAATTGCAAAATAATAACAAACTTCTTTCTTTCTCAAAAAAGGGTCAAAACCCTAAAGACTTCTCCGATTCAATTCTTTCTCGCGCATATTATTTTTGATCATATTTATGTAATTGCTCCGAGGATGTAATAGCGTTAATTAGGAATTTTTATCGCTTTCTTTAATTTCCCGCATTTACTTTTCAAGGGTTGCTTTTGGCGATGTAAATACCTGACGCCTTGTAATAGCGTAGCTTTACTTTCCACAATTTATTTTCCGCAAACTATTAACTGTTAGATGTATGTTAACTAGGCTATGCATGACAAGACTTCTCTGAAATTAAAATCAAAACGTAGCTCACCGTAACATGTGCAAAGATAATTTAACTGAATCCTGACACACTCGCACATGCCACTCCTAGGGTACGCCTCACTTGGTTGCCTCGACGTGGTCATTGAGTATAGGGTGTTAGAACAAAGTTTGAATCTACTACCCTATGTTTAAGTTTTGATGATAACAAAGTGAAAAGATATATTATTTATATGATTCATGTATGAACTATTTGCTGCCTAAATTATTACGTTCTGATTTGCAGATACTCTGATAGGTATAAGCAAGATCACACCTAATCAGCATCAGAAATTTGGTTCCTGACATCAGCATCAGAAGTTGCCATATCAGAATATCAGAATCAGAAGATTAACTCACGTGTATGCTGAAGTCTGATGAACAGAACTGCGCTCAACACTCTGATAAAGAAAACAACAGTTCATCAGCAGTTAAGCAGAGTCAGAATGAGCCAAGCCAGAACATGCATTAAGTAAGCAACGGTACTGTGCATTGAAAGCAAATTAATACCAACGGCCTCATTCCAGACAAGATCTGCTCGATAAGGAAAGTTTGTTATTAGCATTGAATCAAGAATATTGCTCCAACGTTCAACATCTCAGTGCTATATAAACAAGACTATGAAGATTGAATTGGCTAATGCTCTCCAAATCTTTACACGCCTAAAAGCTGATCATAATCTTCCTTCTCTCAGTTTGCTAAACACTATACATCCTCTTACTCAATTATTGTTTAGCAATCTAGTTTCTAAGCTTAAAGTTGTGTATACATCACAGTTGTGATACAGTTTTGTAGAAAACATTCACACACTTAGATTTATCTTCTCTATAAGAAAGTGGTTCCTTGACAAACCGGGTTGTGGTTTGCATCAAGAAGGCTTTAGCAGTTGTTAAAGCAGTTTGTAATATTCAGTTGAATATAGTGGATTAAGACCTCGTTGGAGAGAGGCGAAATCACCTTGACGGGTGGACTGGAGTAGTTTGAGATCAAACGAACCAGGATAAAAATATCTTGTTCATTGCATTGATTTTCAATTTTACAATTCAACCCCCCCTTCTTGTGTTTTTCACTACTTCAATTGGCATCAGAGCGCCTGGTTCTGAGCTAAAACACTTAACCGTGTCAGTACAAGATCCAGCGTCAGAAAAACACAATGGCAGGAAACTATTCTCACACCAGCAATGACAACCATGAGGACAGAGACAGATTCAGCGGCAAACCTCCAGTCTTTGATGGAGAAAACTTTGATTACTGGAAAGACAGAATTGAAAGCTTCTTTCTGGCACATGATGCTGATCTGTGGGATATGGTGACAGATGGATACACGCACCCTGTGAATGCAAGCGGTCAGAAGATTGATAGAAAAACATTGTCTGACCAACAAAAGCGTGACTTCAAGAATCACCACAAGGCCAGAACCATCCTCCTCAGCGCCATCTCCTATACTGAATATGAAAAGATCTCCAACAGAGACACAGCAAAGAACATTTTTGACTCACTCAGAATGACGCATGAGGGCAACGTTCAGGTTAAAGAAACTAAAGCTCTGGCGCTCATTCAGAAGTATGAGGCGTTCAAAATGGAAGAATCTGAATCCATTGAAACAATGTTCTCAAGATTCCAGATTCTGGTAGCTGGTCTCAAGGTTCTGGACAAAGGATACTCTACTGCTGACCATGTCAAGAAAATCATCAGAAGTTTACCCAAGCAGTGGAGACCAATGGTTACAGCTCTGAAGCTAGCAAAAGATCTCAACAAAATCACTCTGGAGGAACTTATCAGCTCCCTCAGAAGTCATGAGATAGAGCTAGAAGCTGACGAGCCTCAGAAGCAAGAAGAAGACGAACTCTCCCTCCTCTCCAGAAGAGTAAATCAACTGTGGAAGCAAAGACAAAGGAAGTTCAGGAATCCCAGAAGATCTGATCAGAACGAGTCTTCTTCCAGATACAGAAGGACAGATTCTTCCTCTGGATACAGAAGATCTGAAGGCTCCTCTAGTAGCAAAAAGCCAAACACCAAGGACATCATCTGCTATGAGCGCAATGAGCAAGGACACTACAAGAGTGACTGCCCAAAGCTTCAGAGGGAAAAGCCCAAAAAGAAGTTTGGAAGAGAGAAGAAGAAAAGTCTCATGGCTACATGGGATGACTCTGACTCGTCTGAAGCTGACTCATAATCAGATGATGAGAGAGCCAACATAGCTCTCATGGCTAATATTTCAGAAGATAGTGAAGCTTCTGAATCAGACTCTGAATCAGACACTAAAGAGGTATTTCCTAACTTTGCTGTTAATTTTACCAAGGCTGAACTTGCTAAAAGCCTTAATGAGATTCTGGAAAGGTATCAGCAAATTAGAGTTAAATTCAGAGACCTGAAAAGGAATCTTGAATCTGACTCTAATAAGACTGAGAGTCTCAAATTGGAGAATTCTGAGCTGAGAAATAAGATTTCAAAATTAGAAAATACTTTACAAAACTCTCAGAAGGAACCAATTTCTAAAACTCCCAGCAACGCTGATGAGATCATCAAGGAGTATGATCACAGTTTCCAAAAGTTCCTTGCTAAAAGCATAGATAGAAGCAAAATGGCTTCAATGATCTATGAAGTTAGCAGAAACGGCAGGAAAGGAATAGGACACCAAGGTAAGGTTCCTACACCTAAGAATGTCATGGACTTAACCATTAAACACACTCCTCTGAATTCACATTTTGTGTATGGTCACACACATGATATTAAATACACTAGCAGTAAGCACTCTGTGAAACCAAAATTCAACCAGAGTTTTGGTAAAACTAACAAATCAGGACCCAAGAAAATCTGGGTACCTAAGGATAAAATAATACATGTTGCAGATATCTTTAGCAGCAAGTCAGAAACACCAGTCATGGTACCTGGACTCTGGCTGCTCGCGACACATGACGGGAAGAAGGCATATGTTCCAAAGCCTGGAACTTAAGCATGGAAGCCATGTTGGCTTTGGAGGCAATCAGAGGGGAAAGATAATTGGCTCTGGAACTGTAGGTAATGGAAATCTTCCCTCTATTAATAATGTTCTGCTAGTAGATGGATTAATGCATAATCTGTTATCCATAAGTCAATTAAGTGATAACGGTTATGATATAATCTTTAATCAAAAATCATGTAAAGCTGTTAGTCAGAAAGATGGGACTATCCTGTTTAATGGTAAGAGGAAAAACAACATTTACAAAATCAAACTTTCTGAACTAAAGAGTCAGAATGTAAAATGCCTTCTGTCTGTTAACAACGAGCAGTGGATCTGGCACAGAAGATTGGGGCATGTTAGTATGAGAAGAATATCTCAGATTAACAAACTCAATCTGGTCAGAGGACTTCCTAATTTGAAGTTCAATTCAGATGCTCTGTGTGAAGCATGTCAGAAAGGCAAGTTTGCAAAACCCTCTTTTAAATCTAAAAATGTTGTTTCTACCTCTAAGCCATTAGAACTTCTGCACATTGACTTATTTGGACCAGTTAAAACTGCTTCAGTCAGTGGAAAGAAGTATGGGTTAGTAATCGTAGATGACTATAGCAGATGGACATGGGTAAAGTTCTTAAGACACAAGGACGAGTCACACTCTGTGTTTGTTACCTTCTGTAACCAAGTTCAGAATGAAAAGGATCTTAGAATCGTTAAAGTCAGAAGTGATCATGGTGGAGAATTTGAAAACAAAGATTTTGAGTCATTCTTTAATGACAGAGGCATTCTGCATGATTTCTCTTGTCCTAGAACTCCCCAACAAAATGGAGTTGTAGAATGAAAGAACAGAACATTGCAAGAAATGGCCAGAACCATGATCAATGAGACAAACGTTGCTAAGATCTTCTGGGAAGAGGCAATAAACACAGCGTGCTACATTCAGAATAGAATCTCAATAAGACCTATTCTGGAAAAGACTCCATATGAATTGTGGAAGAACAGAAAGCCCAACATTTCATATTTTCATCCATTTGGATGTACCTGTTTTATGTTAAATACAAAGAATTATTTGAACAAGTTTGACTCTAAAGCACAGAAGTGTATTATGTTAGGATACTCTGAACGCTCAAGAGGGTACATAGTATACAATACAGAAACACAGATTGTGGAAGAATCAATCAGTGTTCGTTTTGATGATAAGCTTGACTCTGAAAAGTCAAAGCAGAATGAAGTTCTTGCAGGTATAGAAATTGAATTTACAGGTTCTGAAGACAAGTCATCAGAAGCTCTCAACACAGACACTCCTTCAACGTCTGAAAGGAGCACTGCTAGCAATCCTACAACAGCTGCTGATCAACCTCCGAAGAGATTACCCAGAAGCAGCTTGGATCACCCAGAAAAGACTATCTTAGGAAGAAAGGAAGATCCAATCAGAACAAGAGCAAGCTTCAGAAACTCTGAAGAAACTCTCATGGGACTTGTGTCTCTGATTGAACCTTCTTCTATTGATGAAGCACTTCTGGATAATGACTGGATTCTGGCAATGCAAGAAGAGCTGAATCAATTCACCAGAAATGACGTATGGGATCTTGTTCCCAGACCAAAAGGATTCAATGTCATTGGAACAAGATTGGTGTTCAGAAACAAGCTAAATGAACAAGGTGAAGTCATCAGAAACAAGGCACGACTGGTTGCACAAGGTTATAGTCAGCAAGAGGGGATAGACTATAGAAACCTTTGCCCCATTCGCCAGGTTAGAATCTATCAGACTTTTAATTTCATTTGCTGTTAATAGAGGCATCACTCTGTATCAGATGGATGTCAAAAGTGCATTCTTAAATGGTTATATAGAAGAAGAGGTTTATGTGCACCAACCCCCTGGTTTTGAAAATACAAAACATCCAGAACATGTTTTCAAACTAAAGAAGTCACTATATGGTCTGAAACAAGCTCCCAGAGCTTGGTATGAAAGGCTAAGTAACTTTCTGTTAGAAAATGAATTCACCAGAGGGAAGGTGGACACTACCTTATTCTGTAAATCAGTTAAGAATGACATCTTAGTCTGTCAAATTTACGTTGATGATATTATTTTTGGTTCTACTAATCCTTCTCTTGGAAGAAAATTTGCTAAGTGTATGCAGGCAGAATTTGAGATGAGCCTCATGGGGGAACTGAAATTCTTTCTAGGAATTCAGATCAATCAAACTCCAGAGGGAACTTACATTCATCAGAGCAAATACATCAGAGATCTTCTGAAGAAATTTGACCTCTCAGAATGTAAGCCATCAAAGATTCCAATGCATCCCACGTGCATTCTGGAAAGAGAAGAGGTAAGCAAAAATGTAGAACAGAAAGTCTACAGAGGTATGATTGGTTCTCTCCTTTATCTGACTGCTTCAAGACCTGATATATTATTCAGCGTTTGTATTTGTGCTAGATTCCAATCAGATCCTAGAGAATCTCACTTAACAGCTGTTAAGCGAATTTTCAAGTATCTGAAAGGTACTACTAATCTGGGTTTGTTTTATAGAAAATCTAGTGATTACAGTTTAGTAGGCTACTGCGATGCTGATTTTGCTGGAGACAGAGTGGAGCGTAAAAGTAGTTCTGGAAGCTGCCAGTTTATGGGAGAAAATCTGATATCTTGGTCCAGCAAAAGGCAATCAACAATTGCGCTATCAACAGCAGAAGCTGAGTACATAGCAGCAGCAGGATGTAGCACACAAATGCTCTGGATGAAAAGTCAGCTTGAAGACTTCCAGATTTTTGAGAGTAACATTCCTATACTTTGTGATAATACCTCTGCTATTTGCTTAAGTAAGAATGCCATTCTACATTCTAGAGCTAAGCATATAGAAATAAAACATCACTTCATTAGGGACTATATTCAGAAAGGAATTTTGAATTTAAAATTTATAGATACAGACCATCAATGGGCTAATATCTTTACTAAACCCCTTTCAGAAGATAGGTTTAATTTCATTCTGAAACATCTCAGCATGAAAGTCTGCCCAGAGTGAAAATGTTTTAATTCCATATATTTATCTCACTATACCAAATTTGGCTTTTAGCAGCACCCCTACGAAAGCGCTTTTAGGAAAAGCGCTGGCATAGGCTTCGCTAAAGACAAAATTAAAAAACACGCTAAAAAAGCGCTCTTATAGTGGGGGGGGGGGGTATGAAAGCGCTTTTAAAAAGCGCTCTGGTAAGGGGGGGTATGAGAGCGCTTTTGAAAAGCGCTTTGGTAAGGGGGGGTATGAGAGCGCTTTTGAAAAGCGCTTTGGTAAGGGGGTATGAGAGCGCTTTGGTAAGGGGGTATGAGAGCGCTTTTCAAAAGCGCTCTGGTAGGGGGTGGGGTACAAGAGCGCTTTACCCTTAAAAGCGCTGGTATAGCTACATCTACTAAGGCGCTTTTCAAAAGCACTTTCATAGCCTTTTTAAAATTAAAATTTTTAAAAACAAAATTATACAAACCCCATCCGTCTTCTCACATCAACCTTCATTCCAAAGTCCAGACCTCAGTACTGTTACGAACTTCCAACCCCATCCGTCTTCTGCCTCATCTCCGCGACCGTTACTTCACTGCTGCCGCCATTCTTCTTCTATTTCCATTTGTTCAAAGCTCCGTCACTTGCCGTCACCGTCACTTGCCGTCACTTCCTCAGCCATCTCCGTCGCTCCTACTTCAAAGCTCTTTGTCAAGTCCAAACGTGGTTCCCTGTTATCATCATCAACAACATCCAACTTCCAATTTTCTACAAATTATCTTAGGTAACATTACTTGATTTTCATAGTTTTGTTGAATACTTGAGTAATTTCTGCATGCATATTATGTGTTTGTGATAATGTTTATGTGAATTTGTGATGTAGATTTTAACATAGATTTGTAGACATAACATTTGCACATTAGGTGTACGTAGAAATTCCTCATAGAATTGAATTGCTAATTCTTGACATAAGAACTAATTCTTGATATTGTGCTAATCTATTGACATAGAATCGTGATTACTAACTACTGTTGTGTTTGTTCTATGCTATTCACCTCAATGTGCACAATCATGTTTACTAATTTCTAGTAATGAAAATGATCTTTACAGTGTTCTTCACTATCCATTTCAATTGTTTTCAACAACAAACAAGCTAAAGCGCTCAAGATTTAAGGTATCACTATCTTTTGATGCTTCACTAAGTAAGTCATTTGTGATGGATGTCAAGGAAACTTGTGTATTTTTATACTCTTCATTCAACAGTTTCTTCAAACTAATGTCAAAGAAACTAATGTCATTGTTCTTGTTTACCCTAACCAATTGATATTTTCGCATTCCAGGAGAACAATTTCTTTCTCTCGTTCAATTGCTTAAGTAATCTCTCTCATTCAAGTAATCTCAATCCTCCAGAGGCCTTCACGAACTGGTTTTTAGAAGTCCATCTTCTTCATCTAACTTGCTTCCTTCCTCTTAAATCTTAAGTAAGATTTAACATTGTTTTTAAAAATTAATCTTGAAGTAATCTTGTGTTGTTGTAGGTTGGTGTTTTAGTTTGAAGTATAATATTGTGATAATGTGATAATGTGTTTTTGGTTTGTTTTATTAAGTTGATGTTCTGGTTTGAAGTATTGTGTTTGTATTGTGATAATGTGATAATTTTTTTTAGTTTGGTGCCTTAGAAGTTGAAATTTTGTAAACTTTAATTATTAGTTACATAAGACATTAATAGAAAAATGGTAGTGTTTATTTTTTAATTTGTTAGGAGTAGAAGGAATTTGTTTATATTAGAGGTGGTTATATTTTTAATGCGCTATAATGTAGTGGAATTGGAATTTAGAGAATTGGTACTTACTAATATGTGTAAGATTGGAACTTAGATAATTTTGAGATTTTGTTGTGTTGTGTTAATTTATTTAATTGATTATGCATCACAAAAGTGATAATGAAGAGTAGAAAAAATGATTCTTTTTTCAATAGGAAAGAAATAGATGAAGAGAACTTAACCCCTATTAGTAGTGGAAGTAATAGGATGGCCTTGAATCTGTGCAATTTAGGAATTCCAGTTATGAAAGTCATGGACATGCCTTCCAAAACAACATCAAGAATGGGGAGGGAATGTATTTGCTGTAGTAATGAAACTGTTATTTCCCACCCATAACAAACAATGTAGACTAAGGTTTATATATTTAAAGTTCCTTAAATAAGCTTATTGTTCTAATCTAAGGTTTATATTATTGTGTTTATGAAGTCTGTTTTGAACTTTGTGTGAGTTTTAATAGTTTTGTTCTTTGTGTGAAACTCGTCTCATTGGTTGAAGAATGTCGATGTTTATAAATTATCTTTAGTCCTGATTCTTAAGCAACATAATTTTTTGATTCAAGTGTTAGCATATGTTCGGCCTTTATGTATCATGTTCTTAATAGAATTTAAATAATTAAGATGATGACAAATAGGTGAAAGAAATACTCTATAAATTTGAAGTGAAAGTTAGGTTAGTGTGAAACATGTTGTTAGATTATGATGACAAATAGGTGAAATAAATACTAAATTTGAAGTGAAAGTTAGGTTAGAGTGAATCATATATCTTATATATTAAAGTTGTGAAGTCTATTAAATTATTTTGGAGTTAAAATTAAGGTTTTTTTTTAGTAATTTTATATATTTATTTTATTTTATTTTATTAGTTATTTATTAAAATTAATTTCCGATCCTCTCAGTAACTCTTTAATTTCGTTTATCGTTAAGTGAGGTACTTACTAACTTTGTGAATTGAATTCGCCATAGGGGTTACTTGTGAAGAGTGAAAGTTTGACCGTTTTTGTTTAGCTTAATTAAGACATGGATAAGACATGGATGAATTCAAACCGATTGTCGAAAGAGTACGAGAAAGGGGTATGGGAATTTGTTGAGTTTGCGGTTGCGCACTCCAAAGACCCGCTTCGAATGCCGTGTCCTTGCTTGGGTTGCTGTTATGCCGGGGGTAAGGTTGACGGGAATCAGTTGGGATCTCATTTACTACGGTTTGGAATTGATAGAAGTTATACATGTTGGACAATGCATGGTGAGAAAAGTACCGGGAATGCTGAGTCGAGTTGTAATAGGAAGTATGCTTCAAACGACGATTGCACAGACACATACGATTGTGATCGAGTCGAAGAGATTGCAGAAGCGCTTGAAGAAGATCTTGCGGATTGTCCCAAAATGTTTGAGAGGTTGGTAAGCGATGCAGAGAAACCGTTGTATGTTGGTTGTTCAAAATTCACAAGATTGTCTGCGGTGTTAAAGTTGTACAACTTAAAGGCGGACAATGGATGGTCGGATAAAAGTTTCACAGAGTTATTAGCCCTTATGAAAGATATGCTACCAGAGGATAATGTTCTTCCCAATCGAACGTATGAAGCCAAAAAGATGTTGTCTTCTATTGGAATGAGCTATGATAAGATACATGCATGTCCAAACGATTGCGTTTTGTTTCGAAACGAGTATGCAGCGTTGAATGAGTGTCCTAAATGTGGTGCCCCTCGATATAAGAAAAAGTTGTCTCCTGCTAAAGTCTTATGGTATTTTCCTATAATTCCGAGATTTAGACGCATGTATCGTAGTGAGACCGATTCAAGACACTTGACTTGGCATGCAGATGAAAGAATTATTGATGGAAAGTTGCGACATCCGGCAGACTCACCACAATGGAGTAAAGTTGATACTGAATATCCTGAATTTGGAAAAGAAGCAAGAAACCTTCGGTTGTCATTGTCTACTGATGGAATGAACCCGCATGGTATTCAAAGTATCTCGCATAGCACATGGCCTGTGATTCTTATGATTTATAACTTACCTCCGTGGCTATGTATGAAGCGTAAGTACATGATGTTATCTATGCTAATTTCTGGGCCTAAACAACCAGGGAATGACATAGACGTATACTTGGCACCCTTAATCGAAGATTTAAAGTTTTTGTGGGAGAGAGGTGTGGAGGTTTACGATGGGTATAGGAAAGAAAGTTTCAACTTGAGGGCGATGTTGTTTGGAACAATTAATGATTTTCCAGCATACGGAAATCTATCCGGGTACAGCAACAAGGGTCAAAAGGCGTGTCCTGTTTGTGAAGATGAAACCGATACGACACGATTGGCGCTTTGTCAGAAGAATGTCTTTCTCGGCCATCGTAGATTCTTAAATTCTAATCATCACTACCGTGGGTGGAGAAAAGCATTCAATGGAGAGGCCGAACATCGTACAGCCCCGCCTTTTTTGTCAGGTGATCAAATTTTTGAAAAGGTGAAAGATGTGAGCACTCAGTTTGGCAAGCCTTTTGCACATTCAATTGTCAAGGGTGGGTGGAAGAAGAAGTCAATTTTCTTTGAACTTCCATATTGGAAGTCGTTGTACGTAAGACATTTCCTGGATGTTATGCATATTGAAAAAAATGTATTTGACAGCGTTATAGGTACGCTACTCAATATACAAGGAAAGTCTAAGGATGGCGTTAACATAAGGAATGACATGGTAAACATGGGGATGAGAACTGAATTGGGGCCCGTGACGAAAGGAAGACGAACATATCTGCCACCTGCTGTTTACACTCTATCTAGAAAGGAGAAGAAAACATTGTGTAAGTTCCTCAGTGAAGTAAAAGTTCCAGAAGGCTACTCTTCAGATATTAGAAGACTTGTGTCCATGAAAGACCTCAAGTTAAAGAGTTTGAAGACGCATGATTGCCATGTTATAATGGAACATTTTTTACCAATAGGTATACGTTCTATTCTGCCAGAAAAAGTAAGAAGCGCAATAACTAAGCTGTGTTTCTTCTTCAGGTCTATTTGCAGTAAGGTGGTCGATCCCGCGATCTTACCAACATTGCAAAATGAGATAGTTGTTACTTTATGTGATCTTGAAATGTATTTTCCTCCCTCGTTTTTTGACATAATGGTTCATCTAGTCGTTCATCTTGTGAAAGAGACACAACTGTGCGGACCAGCTTATATGAGATGGATGTACCCTGCTGAACGTTATATGAAAATATTAAAAGGGTACGTGAAAAACAGAAGTCGACCAGAGGGTTGTATTGCCGAGCGATACGTTGCTGAAGAAGCGGTTGAGTTTTGTACTGAATATCTGTCAAATGTTCAATCAATTGGACTCCCCAAATCTCATATTGTCGAAAAAAAAGAAGGAAAAAGGCTAATTGGAAATAAAGTTGTGACAGTATCAATGGTCGAACGGGATCAAGTGCACTTGTATGTTCTGCACAATGAGATTGAGGTTGAGCCGTTTGTTGAAATGCACAAAGTTGTTCTCCGAGATTTAAATCCAAATAGAAATGAGAACTGGATAGTACGAGAGCACAATCGAAGTTTCATACCGTGGTTTAGAGATCATATTTATTCAAAGTATCGTTCAGATCCTGCTTCAGTAACAGAAAGGTTGAGATGTTTAGCCTATGGTCCATCTGTAATTGTGCTTTCTTATAGCGCATACGCAATTAATGGATACACATTTTATACCAAAGAACAGGATGATAAAAGTACTATGCAAAATAGTGGTGTTACCTTGGTAGCTGAAGCTATGCACATATCAAGTGCGAATGACTTAAATCCGAAATTTGCAAATTTGTCATATTTTGGGGTTATCGAGCGCATTTTGGTGTTTGATTATGCGAAGTTTCAGATTCCTGTATTTGGTTGCAAGTGGGTTGAAAATAATAGTGGCGTACGAATGGATAAGTCAGGATTTTTGCAAGTGGATCTCAATAGGGTAGGGTACAAAGATGAGCCTTTCATTCTAGCCTCTCAAGCTAAACAAGTGTTCTATGTCAATGATCCGACAAGTACGAAATGGTCTATAGTGCTTTTATCTAACAAAATAGTTGATGAAAAAATTGAAGATCAAGGTGATATTGGTGTTGGCATTGAATCTTGTACAAGAAACGATCAAAATGAGAATGAATCTTGTATTAGAAATGATCATAATGAGGGTATTTGGATCAATCCAACCGTCCGCATTGTTAAGAGACGCGTAGTACACAATCCTACCAAGAAAAGAAAGAGACGTTAGTGATAAAGTTAGTGTTAATAGTGTCAATGTTTTAGTTTGTTTGATACAGGTTCAAAATTTGAAGCATTTTTGTATGCTATGATGACTTGTTGCAATGATGAAACTTGATTGTTGTACATGTTCAAATATATACATGTTCTCTCTATTTCAATCTTGATTGTTGGTACTGTAATGTTAGTTTAAAGGTGTACTTGTTCAAATATATACATGTTCTCTCTATTTCAATCTTAATATGAGTATCATCTAATATTATTTTTGTCATTTTTGTCTCCTTCATTTTCCTTCATTTTTGTCTTACTGGTTCATATACCATCTACATATTATCTAGTTGTTCAAGAGTTAAGGGGTAATTCGAATTAAAGGTATTATCTTTTTATTTTGTTTTAAAGTTTTCATTTTTGTTTTTAGTATATCCTCCAACAGTGTTTTGTTTTTATTTTAATATTAAGATGTTTTTTCTAACATTTTTTTTATGTTTTAGGTATCTCTTCAAAGCAAGAAAAATATTACTGGACTGCTTATTTATTATCTATGGGTTTAGTTTCTTTTGTTGTTAAATACTTTATTATTTTTAGTAAAAGGGGTTGAGTTTTGAGGACATCTTTATTATTTTTATGTAATTTTTTGAAATGTTTCTCATATAAAGTTAGTGTTAATAGTGTACTAATGTGCTTTAGTTTGTTTGATACAGGTTCAATGGCTCCAGATAGAGATGCTCCACCTCAAAACCCACCTGAAAACGCACAAGAAAACTCACAAGAAAGAGTTGCTTCGGATACAAATGCTCCACCTGATACTGAAGCAAAAGAGGTGGCACGAGGCATCACTATTATGAAGGGAATCATTCGACATAGAGACCAAGGATTAGTATACCGATTGGAATGGAATTCTGATAAACAACCAATTGGTCCTAATTCTGCAAAGTTGACAAGTTATATTGGTACACTTGTCCGTATGCATATTCCGGTCTCCGTACCTACCTGGAAATCGAAAACGAAAAATTCAGAATTGGAGGAGAAAAAACAAGCGATTTGGGAAGAGCTTCAGGTATATATCATATATGGTTAATTGTTGTTATTATCTTGACGATAAATTGTTTAAATTACTTATACTAACACTTCAGGTATATATCATATATGGTTAATTGTTGTTATTTTTGCAGAGGACTTTTGAGATACCAGATGAACGTAAAAGCTACATACTTAGTTTGGCCGGCAAAAGATATAGAGGGTGGAAAAGTTTTTTGACAAACACCTATCTTAAGGATAAAGATGGAAAATTTCTTGAAGAGGCACCGGGACGGCCAACAAAGTATGCGACATTCATTGATGAAGCAGATTGGGCTGAGTTTTTAAAGCAAAGAGATGAAGCATTTCAGAAAAAGAGTGCCACGAATAGTAAGAGAGCATCCAAACCCGCGTATCCATACAAGAAAGGGCGTTTGGGATATGCACGCTTAGAGGATAAAATTGTAAGTAAATAGAAATGCGTTTTAATTAATTGTCTACATGTGCATGTTTTAATTGACGATTTTATCGTTTGTGTCAATGCATAGTTAGAGGAGACTAAAAGTGAGGAAGCTTCACTTCCTGTACATGTGTTGTGGAAGGAAGCTCGTGTGGGCAAAAATCAAGCTGTCGATCCCGATGTTCAGAGAGTTTATACTGAATGTGTAAGTATAATACTGTGTCTTTAATTAAATCAATGTTTTTTAATATATAAATGATTTTTTATCTCCACTAATAATTATTTAAATGTAAATGAATTACAGGAGACCTTGTCGCAATCGGCATCCACCGGTGAGGAGAGCGTACTTAGTAGAGTACTAGATGCTCCCGAGTATCCCGGTCGGGTGAGGGGTAAGGGTCATGGTGTGACTCCAACCTCTTTTTATAAGAGTTCTAGGAGAAGATCAAATCTTACCAATGAAGAAGTGTTGCAAAAGTTGCAGGAATTGCAAGCACAGGTCTCTGAATTGCAAAGAGATAAAGATATGTATATGAGAGAAAAATGCAACACTTCATCGGTGAGAGATACTAGTGATAAGGCTAGTATCAACTATCAAAAGAAATTTCCCGAGGTAATTATAAGTTTTTTTCCTTACAAACTGTTCTATTTTATTAATGATAATGACTTTATATTTTCTATTTGTTTAGGGCATTTCATCTTGCCAACTATACTTATCGTCACCGAATTATCGACTAGTTGGCAAGGGAAAAGTGCACAACACTTCGGGAGATTTACTTCACCACAGACCCCTCCCTGATGGACACCTGAAAGTATCGGTGGATGTTGTATTAGATCGTGATGCGATTCTACCGGTACCCGACATGGTCTCAGAGACGACATTGCTGCGAGATGCAATAGGATCATTTGTTGCATGGCCCTCGGAGCTCATTACCATTAGTGATGAGGTATACTGAAAACGATTATGAATCATTTAGTTTTCGAATGTCAATTCTAAACCGTTTATTAATTATTTTTTACATTTTAATTTTAGACTGCTCCTATAAAACCCGCAATTAAGGGTAAAGGGATTTTACAGGAGGAGGAGTCTGTTGCATCACTAAAAGAGGTACATTTAAAGTGTTAATATATAGTCTGAATCTAAATCTGCATGATTTTATATTTTACCTAACTTATATGATTTTTAGGCATCCGCTCGGGAGTCACAACAAGTGACGCAGCAGGTTCGTAGCTTACCACCCACTGGTCCTCCGAAGCAAGCGGCAAAAAAAGGCGGTGCTTTTGTGCCTCGATACCGTTCGACACTCGCAACAATGGTTGATATGTCCGATTTGAAGGATGGTGGTTTACGTGAAATCAACATGGATGAAAGTGTCTTCGGTATTGAATTCCAGTCACATATTACATTTGATGACTTGGAAGAGATTTTTACCCATGATCAACTAGGCGTCAGTAATATGCACTCATACATCCGGTAATATTCACTCATCCGATATATTATTTAATTAGTCCCACAATATAATTTATTTACATATTTCAATGAAAATAATCTAATGTTTATTATGTTTTTATTTAAGGTTGTTGTATGACAGAGTGTTGCGCGGGACTGCATTGTCTGACAGATTCCGTTTCGTGTCTTCCGCCCATTGCAGCGGAATGACAATTGCTTCGGAACCGGAATCAGTTAGACAGCGCTTAGTAGATAGATTCATGTCCACCGGCAATACAGAAAGTCTGCATCTTTGGGCGTATAATACCCGACCAGTAGGGTTAGTTTCTCATTCTTGGTTCATCTAATCTCTGTTTCTTTTGTGTATAGCAAAATTTTCATATAACCTATTGTTTTAATTTATAGAGCACACTGGTTGCTGCTTGCTATCAACCCGATAAGAGAAGTCGTGTATTATCTGAATTCGGTAAATGGTGAATGGACCAATTATCCGGCTATGAAGGAAATCGTTGATTTGTAAGTGGGATCGTTCTAAATATATATTCGTGTATATTTATATATTTTCTTATTTGTGGGATTGATTTAAACATATGCTTTTATATATTTAATAATTAGATCAATACAAGTGTTCCGTAGTCAACGGGACGCACAGGTATCCCGAACTAAATCGAACAACATCACTTGGATCCAAGTGCAGGTACATTACTTTTCACAATTTTGCTTATAATATTTATGCTACTTGGTAAAACAAGACAACTATAGAATCTTATTTGTTTTATTATGTAGTGTCCGCAACAGCGAAACAGTCATGATTGCGGATACTTTGTTTTGAGGTTCATGAAAGAAATCCTTCAGGCGAATCAATTAGAGATTCCGCTCACGGTATGAATTTATAACTTAAGATAATTTCATATAATTTATTACATTTAACTAAATATATCATTTATATTATGTTTTTGTTTTGTAGTACCTTGACGAATTCCGTGCTGCTGCGTACCCGAAGCTTAAGTTGGAAGAAATTAAAGAAGATTTGTGTCAATATTATATTAGGCAATTTTTCATGTAGGATTTGTGTCGATTTGAACTATAATATTATTGATGTAATGATGTATATATATAATTTTGGATATTATAATGGTATTATATTAGTACATATATTGTCTTACTGATGGCTGAAATAATAGCGTCGAAAATATATTACAGGTCAAAAATATATTACAGGTCGAAAATATTACAGGTCGAAAACATTACAGGTCGACTGGGAGGATTAAATTATAGGCTGCACATAAAAATACCTCATTTAGAAACGACAACGCTTTTAAAAAGCGCTCTTAAAGGTCCACCTACTAAAGCGCTTCTTAGTAAAAGCGCTGCCAAAGACCAGTAAAAAGGCAAAAAAAATTAAAAAAAAACGCAGCCTACAAAAGCGCTTTTGTAAAAGCGCTCTGGTAGGCCCCCCTATAAGAGCGCTTTTTCTGGAAAAAGCGCTCTTATAGGGGGGCCTACCAGAGCGCTTTTACAAAAGCGCTTTTGTAGGCTGCGTTTTTTTTTAATTTTTTTTGCCTTTTTACTGGTCTTTGGCAGCGCTTTTAAAAAGCGCTCTTAAAGGGGGGTCTACCAGAGCGCTTTTTCCAGGAAAGCGCTCTTATAGGGGGTCCTACCAGAGCGCTTTTTCCAGGAAGCGCTCTTAAAGGGGGGGTCTACCAGAGCGCTTTTAGAAGCGCTTTTGTTACCTACGCCAGCGCAAGCTTTTAAAGCGCTTTTAAGCGCTTTTAAAGCCCAAAAAAAGCGCTTTTAAAGGTCTTTTTTGGCGTAGTGTCTTCAGAATGTAATTGTTTTATTGTGAACTTCTGATTAATCTTCTTTCAGAAAGATAGAACATGCAGGTTGTATCAGATGCAAGTCTAAAGATCTGAGAGTCTAAGCTCAAAGATAGACGTGCTGATCACTACATCAAACAAGTGTCATCCAATCATCAGCAAATCTCTGAAGCAGAACGCGTGCACGCTTCTGAGAAGGCAAAACGCTGATTGGGTGCATTGAGACACATGTCTGGTAACCGTTTTTAAGTATCTTTCTCAAATCCCCCAAAATCAGCAAGCATTAAATGAAAGTAATCATGTGTTTAAAACGTAATCATGATTTTATTTCTCTTTCTTAAAAACGTTTACTTTTTCAAAATATTCTGAACTCTATTTAAACACGTTAACCTCTCATTCTAATTCTTTACAGTTTCTCACTATTTCTCAAGCATTCTCTGCATTTTTCTGTGTTCATCTCTTGCAAACCCTTTTTCTCAGTTTCTTCCCAAAATCTTTTAGTGTGAACATGGCAACCTCCAGCAGTGCTTCTGCAGGTTCTCAGAAGAAAGCATCATCTGAACAATATCAAGTGCCATTCAAAACACTCCTCACTCCTGTGAAGAATCTTGAAGTGTTATCTGAATTGATCATTGATTTTGGAAGCTTGAAGGAAAACGGTTTTGACCTAACAGAAGAAGTTAGGGCACAGAAATGGGAAAGGTACTTTGACAGGTTGGTTGGACCAACATTCCCTATGTTAGTGAAGGAGTTCTGGATTCATGCGACGACTTCAACGCATCAAGTCACCTCCTACATCATGGGGAAGAAGATTGTGATCACTGAGGATCACATAGCAAGGTTAATAGGCTACAGTGGCGGTGGCGTCCGCTGTATTGATATGGCTGAGAGATGTGTTGACGTGGGCGTGATAGCTGAAAGGATTTTCACCCATGGGGTACCCAACAGCAAGATCAAAGATCTGAAGGATCATCACTGAGTTTGGGCGAAGATAATTCTGGGGTGCTTCAACCATAGGAAGCCAACTAGTTCCCCTGATTACATAAATGTGGATCAGCAGTTTCTGGTCTACTTTATCAATCAGAAGGTAAAAATCAACTTGACTCATCTTCTGTTCAACCACCTCAGAACAAGCTGCTGAAGGAAGTTGAAAGTCAGCTGCCTCAGGAAGCCGTGCTCCCTCTGGATAGTGAGCCTTGGTCTGAGAAACAGCTAGCTCCAAAGGTGCAACCAGAAGAAGACAAGACCATTCAAGCTGAAGCAAGTCAAGCAGAAGATGTTGCAGAAAGCTCTCAGAAGCTTCCTGCTTCTGATGTTTCTCAAGCTGCCTTGGACAGGCAGACTCTGGAAGAGCTGAAGCTGAATGACATGCGTCTGCAGCAGAGGATGGATGAAAACGACCAGAAGATGAAAGAAAGGATGGATGTGCAGGATAGCAAGATTGACACTGTTGTCAGCATGGTGCACAAGCAGAATGAGACTGCTGATCAGATCAAAGCCATGGTGGAGAACCTGTTCACACGCTTTCCTCCCCAACCTTAGTTTTTTCATTCATGTCATTTTCATGTTTTCTTTGATTTTCTGATGTACTGTTTGAATATGTTTTGTTTGATTCTGAACCTTTTTATATGACAAGTTTTTCTGATCTTAATTGTTTTAGCACATCACCTACACTTTTTGATTACTGACAAAAAGGGGGAGAACAAGAATGATATTTTAAACAATAACGGATTACTAAGACAAAAATTCTCGAACATTCTAACTCTATTATACTTGAAAATGTTTTCTGTTTTGCTTAAGTCTACAGGTACAAGGAAGCTCCTGGACACTCTGAAGACTAAAAGCTCTGAAGCTCTGATCAGCTCTGATACTCTGATCCAAAGCAAAGCTCTAACAAGAAAAGCTCTGATACGCTGATCTGAAGCTCTGCTCTGATATGCTGATCTAAAGCTTCTGATAGTCAAATACTCTGATACTCTGATGTTCAAAGAAAGGCAAAAAGATCTGATCCTGAAGAACACTTGTAATCAAAAAGGGAAGCAATAAACTCAGGGGGAGTATCTCTCAACTCTGATATCTCTTTATCCCTTATCTTTGATAACTTCTTACTCTGATGCATCTCTCTGATACCTTTTCACGTTATTTTCAATTAAAAATATCTAGTTTTTGTCATCATCAAAAAGGGGGATATTGTTAGAACAAAGTTTGAATCTACTACCCTATGTTTAAGTTTTGATGATAACAAAGTGAAAAGATATATTATTTATATGATTCATGTATGAACTATTTGCTGCCTAAATTATTACGTTCTGATTTGCAGATACTCTGATAGGTATAAGCAAGATCACACCTAATCAGCATCAGAAATTTGGTTCCTGACATCAGCATCAGAAGTTGCCATATCAGAATATCATAATCAGAAGATTAACTCACGTGTATGCTGAAGTCTGATGAACAGAACTGCGCTCAACACTCTGATAAAGAAAACAACAGTTCATCAGCAGTTAAGCAGAGTCAGAATGAGCCAAGCCAGAACATGCATTAAGTAAGCAACGGTACTGTGCATTGAAAGCAAATTAATACCAACGGCCTCATTCCAGACAAGATCTGCTCGATAAGGAAAGTTTGTTATTAGCATTGAATCAAGAATATTGCTCCAACGTTCAACATCTCAGTGCTATATAAACAAGACTATGAAGATTGAATTGGCTAATGCTCTCCAAATCTTTACACGCCTAAAAGCTGATCATAATCTTCCTTCTCTCAGTTTGCTAAACACTATACATCCTCTTACTCAATTATTGTTTAGCAATCTAGTTTCTAAGCTTAAAGTTGTGTATACATCACAGTTGTGATACAGTTTTGTAGAAAACATTCACACACTTAGATTTATCTTCTCTATAAGAAAGTGGTTCCTTGACAAACCGGGTTGTGGTTTGCATCAAGAAGGCTTTAGCAGTTGTTAAAGCAGTTTGTAATATTCAGTTGAATATAGTGGATTAAGACCTCGTTGGAGAGAGGCGAAATCACCTTGACGGGTGGACTGGAGTAGTTTGAGATCAAACGAACCAGGATAAAAATATCTTGTTCATTGCATTGATTTTCAATTTTACAATTCAACCCCCCCCTTCTTGTGTTTTTCACTACTTCATAGGGTGTTTTAGAGGTCGCCCTCCTGTCTAAAGATCCAAGTTGCCACGAAACAGTTGCCTCGGATAAAAAGGATCTAGGACATTAGGGTTACCGCTAAGGCGTCCTACTATTGCTTTGGTGACCACATGTCCCTATAATCGAATTGACCCGAAAACTCCAACGACGGTGCTACCTACTTCTCAATAGTGGGATAGTACTGTCTAAAGGAAATTTACACAGCTTAATTTCTTTTGAGTAGGTAGAGGTTCTCAGGTACTTGCTCTTTCAAAAAACAAAAATACTTTTCGCACCTACACTTTTCTGACAAAAGTTTTCAAGCCAACACTTCATATACTCTTGAGGACAGATACAAGAGTTAAATCGAAGTTTTCAAACAAAACTCTTTTCAAAACCCACAAACACAAGAAAAGCAAACATTTTTGAAAACATAGTGAGCAAGTACCTAAGAGCCTGTGGATAACAACGGATAGAAAGGGTGCTAACACCTTCCCTTTCTATAATCTACCTCCCGAACCGAGAAACATCTCGAAAAGGAATTTTGTTGTGCTTTTGTCCTTTCCTTGTTGGAGAAAATAAAAGACGGTGGCGACTCTTGCTTACCGCGACATTTCGCGAACCAGCATTCCAAAACAGTCAGTTCTATTTCCACCGATCACACTCACCAATAAAAGTGAAAAACTTGAAAGTATATGAAAAAATATATATCTAAGTGAATAAGACATTCAAAAACAAAATCTTAGTATATTTATACATATTCATACGCATGCATGCATTCATAAAAATTTGCATTTCATAAACTTGCATGCAAAAAACTTATTTTTTAAACATTCTCCAGTAAAACCATTGGTAGAAGAAAAGCACCGCCTCTCCGACCACCATATCAGACAAGAGCCCATCAACTGAAGGTGATGGAATAGATCGAAGAGAATCAAGCTGCATTCAAGGAAGATCTTGAGCAAGTCAAAGGCAACGTCGACTAAATGAGAGGATATATGAGTCAAGTTATTTTAGACTTGAAGAACATCATTGAAAGATAGGAGAAAATCCCTAGGGAAGCCTTTGAAGAAGTAGCCCAGACCATTGGTACATCGAGCGGTCACCAACCAAGAAAAGAACTAGAAGTAGGACCTCAAAAGTCAACTATGGCTCAACAGGAAATAAGACAAGCTAATACTGAAGGGTTTGTCCCACCTCCACCATTCTTCAAAACTACTGATGTTTCTTCAGAAGCGAATATAATAGTCTTACTGATGTGTGCTTAGTATATTTTTGATGATTCTCCAGACAACAGTTCTGAATCAATTAGAACTTCTAATACGAACACTCAAGAAACTATTAGAAATAAAATTATTTACATATAAAATATATGTATTTTTATTATCAAAATACATAGATTATCTGCAGAATCCAAATCTTGTTCTAACATAAACATGTTCCAGATGCTAAGAGGAAGAAGTTGTATGATAGAAGAAAAGTGATGTTACTAAGACAAATAGCAGCAGCATTGTCACAAAAAATAGGAATATTACCCTCATATATCTGAAAGTATTCAAGTTGACTTTTCATCCAGAGCATTTGAGTGCTGCAAAGTGATGCTGAGATGTATTCTACTTCTGCAGTGGATAGTGCAAAGATTGATTGCATTTTGCTCGACAAAGAGATAAGATTATTCCCCAAAAACTGGCAGTTTCCAAAAGTGTTATTGCATTCTATTCTATCTCCTGCATACTCTGCATCACAGAAACCTGATAGATTGTATTATGATGTTTTCTTATACATCAAGCCAATGTTAGATGTTCCCTTTAGATACTTTGATTCTCTTAACAGTTGTTAAGTGAGTTTCCCTTCAACTTGATTGAAAACGAGCACAAATACATAAGCTAAATAAAATATATGGATGAGAGATAGTCAGATAAAGAAGAGATCCTATCATACCTCAACAGAGCTTCTAATAGACCTTAGCGCTTACCTCCTTCTTTTCAAGAATACATGTAGGATGCATATGAGTCTTAGCTAGCTTGCTTTCTGGAGTTTGATTGATTTGTATTCCCAAAAAGTATTTCAGTTCTTGCATCAGACTCAATTCAAATTTAGTCTGCATTAGCTCAAAGAACTCTTGACAAATTATCGGATTAGCAGACCCGAAAATGATATCATCAACATAGATTTGGCATATCGTATATCATTTCCGAAGTTTTTACAGAAAAGAGTAGTATCCACCTTGCCTCTAGAAAAACCATTTTCTAAAAGAAAAAACTTAATCTTTCATACCATGATCTAGGAGCTTACTTCAGACCATATAAATATTTTTTAAGTTTGAAAATGTGTTATGGAAACTTAGTATTTTCAAATCCTGGAGGTTGGCGCATATATACTTCTTCAAAAATGTATCCATTTAAAAATGAACTTTTGACATCCATTTGATATAAAACAATATCATTATTAATAGAAAATGAGATTAGATGAAGAACAGAGTCTAACCTGGCGTTTGGAGAAAAGGTTTTATTATAGTCAATGCCTACTTGTTGACTATAGCCTTGTGCAACCAGTCGTGCTTTGTTTCTGACGACTTCTCCTTTCTCACTCAACTTTTTTCTATAAACCCACTTAGTCCCAATAACATGAGTTCCTTTGGGTTTAGGTACTAGATCCCAAACATCATTTCTGGATAAATATTTTATCTCTTCTTGCATTGCCATAATCCACTCATTATCCTGAAGTGCTTCATCACATGAGGTTCGTTCTATCAGAGATACCAATCCTAGAAGCATTTCTTCTGTTTGTTTAAGGTGGATCTTGTTCTGACAGGTTCAACTTTATCTCCCATAATCAATTCTTCAAATATGGCTTGTCTATGCTTTTTCCTTTTCTGAACTGATGGACGTTCATGTGCTTCTGATGTGTCTTCATTTCTGACCGGCTTATTTTCTAAATCTCTTTCTCCAGAATCTGCAAATGTTATCTCTAGATCAACAAAGTTCTCAAACAAATTTGACTTTTTGGGTCAAGATTATCATCAAATCTAACATTAATTGATTCTTCCAAAATACGTGTTTTCGTATTGTATACTTTATAGCCTTTAGAGCATTCTGAGAATCCCAACATAATATACTTTTGTGCTTTATAATCAAACTTGTTTAGATTACTTTTAGTATCTGGGATAAAACAAGAGCATCCAAAAGGATGAAAATAAGATATGTGGGGTTTTCTTCCTTTACACAACTTATAAGGAGTCTTTTCAAGAATAGGTCTTATAGAGATTCGATTCTGAATATAACATGTTGTATTCACAGCTTCTGCTTAGAAGTGCTTAGCTACATTTGTTTCGTTGATCATGGTTATGGCCATTTCTTGCAGAGTTCTATTCTTTCTATTCTTTCTTTCTACAACTTCATCTTGTTGTGGAGTTCTAGGGAAGGAGAAATCATGTGATATGCCATTAGAATTAAATAACTCTTTGAGTTGTTTGTTTTCAAACTCACCACCATGATCACTTTTGACTCTAACAATATTAGACTCAAATTCATTTTTCACTTGTGAACAAAAACTGGTAAATAGATAATATGACTCATCCTTGTGCCTCAGAAACTTTACCCATGTCCAACGAATGTAATCATCTACGCTGACAAGTCCATACTTCTTACCATTAACTGATTCTATTTTCATTGGACCAAACAAGTCAATATGCAGAAGCTCCAAAGGTCTAGAGGTAGAAACAACATTATTATATTTAAAAGACACTTTATAAAACTTGCCTTTCTGACACTCTTCGCAGAGAGCATCTGAAGTAAACTTCAGCTTAGGTAAGCCTCTAACTAACTCAAACCTATTCAGCTGATATAACCTTCTCATGCTAATGTAACCCAAGCGTCTATGCCACACCCACTAGTCTTCATTAACAGACATTAAGCACTTAAAATTTTGATTTTTAAGATAAAAAAGTTTTATTTTATAAATGTTGTTCTACCTATTTCCAATGAAGAGAACTGGGCCATCCTTTTGACTCATAGAATTACATGATTTTTGATTGAAACTAATGTCATAACCATTATCAATTAATTGACCTATGGATAATAGATTATGCATTAGACCCTCAACATAAAGTACATTAGAAATAAAAGGAAGAGATCTGTTACTAATTGTTCCTGAACATTTTATCCTTCCTTTCTGATTTCCATCGAAGCCCAGGTAACCTGTATTTTTGAGTTTCAGGTCTTAGAACATATGCTTACTTCCCATCAGAATCTAATTCAGATTTTCTTCCTTATTTCATGGCAGCCATAAATGTTACGTTAGCGAGCTCTTCTTTTGATTCTGATCCTTGAGAGTTGTTTTTCCTTTTCTTCCAGAGTTGCTTAACTCTTCTGGATAGATGTAACAATTCTTTTTCATTGTCAGAACCTTCATCGTTAGAATCTTATATTTTTTATATGTTTTGACGCCTTATTCTTTTCTGACTTGGATCTTTCTGTTCTAGACCTTAGAGCAATAGTTTTTCCCTTTCTCAAGGGGTTCATTTTCTTCTAGCTCTATCTCATGACTTCTAAGTAAACTATTTAACTCTTAGAGAGTTATACTGTTCAGATCCTTAGAAAGCTTCAAAGCAGTAACCATAGGTCTCCATATTTTGTGAAGAATTTTAATGATCTTCTTAACATGATCAGCAGTGGAGTACCTTTGTCCAGAACATTAAGTCTTGCTACCAAGGTTTAAAACCTTGAGAACATAGTTTTAACCGTTTCTTCATCTTCCATTCTGAAGGCTTCATATTTCTGAATTAAGACTAAGGCCTTAGTTTCTTTGACTTGTGCATTTCCTTCGTGTGTCATTATGAGTGAATAAAGAATAATCTTTGTTGTTTCTCTGTTTGTAATATTTTCTTATTCATTGTACGAGATTGTGCTAAGAAGGATAGTTCTGGCTTTGTGATGATTCTAGAAGTTGCACTTATGATCTTCCTTCATTTTGTTCACGGGAATAGGAATACCAATTGCACTGATAGGTTATTCATAACCATTTGTAACCATTTCCCAGAGATCAATATCATAGCCTAGAAAGAAACTTTCTATTCTATCTCTCCAGTAGTCAACTTCTCTCCATCAAAGATAAGAGGTTTAGCAGTGTATCTATCTATATCATTTGTGTTAACAGCAACCATTTAGAAGGGTTTTCTCACACTGGATCTCTCTATGCGGTTAAGTGTTTGATTAGAAAATCAATAACAGATTCGGAGCTCTGATACCAATTGAAGGTTGAGAAAAACACCAGAAAGGGGGGGGGGGGGGGGGGGGTGAACCGGGTTTTCAAAAACTTTTTTTTTCAGAAGTGATTTATACAAACAATTAAAATAGAATTAATGTTATAGAGAGAAATAATGACAGTTTTGGTTTATACAAGTTCACCTTAGAAAAGGCTACTCTTGTCCATCTGCCAAGGTGATTTTGCCTTAGAAAAGGACTTAATCTACTAATCTTGAAAGATTACAAATGCACGGGCTACCAACTGGTGAGTAACAACAAATTAATGATAACCTATTAGTGATCCCTTAAGAATTCTAACCTGCCCGATCCCCTAAGAGATATAACGATCACTGACTCCTTAAGGCATCTGACCTACCCGGTCCCTTGAAGGATATTTCTTTAAATCTTCTTGAGTATTTTGACTAACACCTTAGTCATTCATGGAACAATTAACTTACAGTTTAATAATGTGTTTACAATCTTACAAGAGGATTACACAAATGTTTAAGTAAAGATTGTTTAACACAAATATGAGCAACAACTCTTGTGTTCACACAAATTACGATAATAACACAATAATGAGCAGTAACTCTTGTGTTCTAGAAAATACTAATATCAACACATTAATGAGCAACAACTCTTGTGTTTTAATCTTTTTCCTTTTCTTATTTTGATTTGTGAAGCATTACTGTCTTGTTCTCTAGTTTTGCCGTATTGTCTATCTATGTGCAAATGAATTGCATGAACCTTTATATCGAAGTTAAGGAAGTAGATCATTGTATTAGTACACATGTCACTTTTATCTTGCCAGCTGCCAACGGTAAGAAACGATCATGGGAGACGTACACAACACATCCATTTGAGTGGAATGTCTAATTGTACCTTTGTACTAACTCTTCTAGCGCATATTTCTGGTGATATTGTCTTTTGATGAATATTACTTCCGATGAAGTAGATTGGCTTGATAAGATATCATCTTTTGATCTTGTCTTCTAATGTACTATATGATTTAAAATAGTAATGATTCCAGAAGAACTAACTTTTCGTGATCTTCCTTCTAATGGAATACTTTTGATTTAAAGTAATGTGCACATATTCCATGAAGTATTTTAGTCTTCAGAATCTTGACTTTGTCTTCAGAATTAGAAGCAGTAGTTTTTATGATGAACAAATCATAACTTCTAATTTGGAAGTAGAAGCTTTTCTTGGATGTGTCCATAACCTTGACTTTGTCTTCAGAGTTAGAAGCAACAATTCCTCTGATGAACAAATCTTGACTTCTGACCTTTGAAGCAAAAACTTGTTTCTAGTGCAATCTTGTTTTCTGATCTTGGAGCAGAAACTCTATAGAAATTCTTTCTTCTAGAATACTTGGGACTTCTGAAGTAGCAGCTTATTTAGAAGTACACAGGAGATCCTGTTTCTGGTGAACATTCACCATTCTTCAGAACTACCGATGTTTCTTCAGAAGCGAATATAATAGTCTTACTGATGTGTGCTTAGTATATTTCTAATGATTCTTCAGACAATAGTCCTGAATCAATTAGAACTTCTAATATGAACACTCAAGAAACTATTATAAACAAAATTGTTTATATATAAAATATTGTATTGTTATTATCAAAATACAGAGATTATCTGCAGAATCCAAATCTTGTTCTAACATAAACATGTTCCAGATTCTAAGAGGAAGAAGTTGTATGATAGAAGAAAAGTGATGTTTCCGGTGGGGTACCATGGTATAGGTGCTTACAAGATTTTTGTCAAGAAACTAATAAAGTTTAAGTCAACAGAGACGTCATTGTGAAAGAGTGAGAAGCCTGGGATTGGAGCAAAATATGGTTGAATTCCATGAAAGAAGAACTTGAGGCTATTAAAAGAAACAAGACTTAGAAGTTGACTAAGCTTCCAAACGAGAAGAAAGCCATCAGTGTCAGATGGGTTTTCAAGGTAAAATTTAAACTAGATGGACCAATTGGCTAGTATAAAGCATGGCTAGTGGCTAGAGGTTTTCTTCAGAAACCTGGGCTAGATTACTTTAAGGTGTTTGCACCTGTAGCTAGACATGAAATAATCATATTGGTGATTGCTTTAACTGCAAATAGGAATTGGCCTCTGATGCATCTAGATGTGAAGACAACATTTATGAATGGTCAATTGCTAGAAGAGGTATATGTGTCATAACCTCCTAGATTTATGAAAAAGAATCAGGAAGTAATGGTGTACAAGTTGCATAAAGCCTTGTATTGATTGAAGCAAGCACCCGGAGCATGAAACTTGAAGATTGATTTATTTTTCAAGAAGTAAGGGTTTCAGAAATGTGAGATGGAATATGGTGTTTATGTGCAACATTCTGGAGGCAATATGATTTTGATGTGTTTCTATGTTGATGACGTATTGCTAATAGGGAGATGTCTAGAAGATATAATCAAGTTCGAGGAGGTGATGATGAATGAGTTTGAGATGACTGATATGGGAAATATGGTATATTTTCCATAGATGGAGATTCTGTACTCTGAGAAGGGTATCATTTTGCACCAGCTGAAGTGTGAACTTGAGCTTCTAAAGATATTTAAGCAGCAAAATTGTAAAGCTGCTGTCATATTTTCACAAACCAATCATAAATTGGATTCTGATTCTCAGGGTGACGATATGGATGCTACAACCTTTGAATAGTTGGTTGGTCCTTTGATGTATCTGTGTAATACTAGACCTGATATTTGTTATGCAATTGGAATAGTTAGTAGGTTTATGAGTAAACCTAAGTGGTCTCATTACCAAGTTGTTGTTAGGATTCTGAGGTATATCAAGGGAACTCTGAAGTATGGAGTATTATTTTCTTCTGGAAGAAAGACTAATTTAGAGCTGATTAGTTACTCAGACTCTGATTGGTGTGAATATAAAGTTGACAGAAGAAGTACTTCTAGATATTTGTTTAAGTTTCTGGGAGGTCCTATTTCTTGGTGTTCAAATAAGTAATTTGTTGTTGCACTGTCAACGTGTGAAGCTGAGTACATTGCAGCTGGTGTAGCTGCATGTCAAGTTGTTTGACTTCTAAATCTACTGCGGGGTATGAAGATCAAGGTAGACAAGCTGCTGAAGCTGATGATTGATAACAAGTCTGCAATCAATCTTGCCCAGAATCCAGTGCCACATGAAAGAAGCAAGCATATTGAGACAAAATATCATTTCCTGAGAAGTCAAGTCCAGAACGGAGTACTAGAAGTTATGCACTGTAGCACCCAGAAGTAGCTGGTAGATATTCTGACAGAGGCGATCATGACGAATCAATTTATCTAATTAAGGAATAAAATTGGTGTTGTTAATTTTTTATTAAGAAATCTTAAATTAAGGGATGATATTGAAGGGTAATTTAATATTTTTAATATGTTGCCTATGTGACTCTAATTTGTGTGTATAAATAGATCAATAGTAATTCTTATCTAAATAATCTTCCTTTAATTTTTTATAGCCGTCAATACAGAGCAAAAAATATATTCTCTCATTCTTTCTATTTTTCATCATCTTGCGCACTAACACTGAAGACCAAGTTTGACATAGTGGTTATGAAATGTTTTTTCAATTATATCTTTTATATATAAACAAAGGGTTTGATAGTTTTCAAAACTCACACACACAATGATAAGATCATTAGTTCGAATCCATAATATAATATTCAACCTAACATGATCCACATTTGTCTGTTGAATTAGTATTTACGGATTTTTCAAACATAATTTTAATTAGTATTGTTTAATTTTGAAATATGAAAAAACTGTTATATATATAATTTCCTAACATAGTTTTTTTTTTTACAAGGTGTATTTTAACAATATTTTTTAACTAAAAATTGGTTACAATTTAATGGCCCCCCCATTAATTTTCCACAACTTAACACATAAGTAGACCCAAAAGAAAATGTAGGGGTGTAAATAAATAGAAAAGGAAGTGTATGTAACAACTTAATGACTTTCATTGTGAGGTAATGCCCCTAATATATTTTTCCTTTGGCCCGTTGTTATATACCTTTAAATTTTTCTTGAAAATTTCATACATGTTTTGCAATTTTATTTTAAGATGGAATCACCCCATGTTTGTTCTAAGCACGCATAGAAAGTTATTGTACAAGGCATGTATCTAATAGAGACTTTAGATCATTATTAAAGTTGAATGTGTTGAGTACAAGCAAGGAAGTATCATATACCGTGTATGTCTAATATGTCTAAGTGGTAAAAAAATTCATCCACTAAGACTGGACTCCTCTGCATCTACAATACAGGATTTGTTTTTGAGAGAGAATCAGTCCTTGGTTGGGAAGCACCAAGCTTGAGGAACTATGTAAGGGATATAAGGGTTGTTAGTCCAATTAAAGGTATGGAAAACAATTTTCATTTTTCTGTAGAACTACTGTGTTATGTTTTTACGTTAGGCCTATTACTGTAGCGGTTTCTTTTCCTATTTTAATGATTGCTTCTACAATTTAGTGAAAAATCAAAATTATTTTTGGAGTACGAAAATATATTTTCGAAAGCATCTCAATTTTCATAAAATTTATTTGTAAATGAGACAAATCTTAATTTATGACAAAAATAATATGGAAATACATATCCATATAACTTATGGAAGTGCACGCCTCCGAATGGATTTTAATCAAAAAAGGGTGAGACCATCCTCATTCCTCAAAGTGACCCAAACTCTCTCAAACTGACTCAAACTCTCAAACTCTCTCAAAGCCTTAATTTTTCTTGACTCACTTGTAAGTTTCTACTCTCATCAAACAAATAGAAGTGGTCAACATCAAATTCACATTTCGTAAGTTTTTTATTCCATGTTTTTCACATTTGATTTTCTTTATGTATTTGTAGAAATTCAGCATTAGATTGTGTAATATACATCAATATGTATGTAATATAAGTTAGAAATGTGTTTGATATGTAGTTTAAATGAACAATGTATTTTTGAATACGTTTGGCTTGCATGCATTTCTGCCATTTACGTATTTTCTGAGTTGCATGTTGATATGGAAAATGCACTTTGGTATTTGTTCAAAATTTGAGCTTGCAGGAATACGGAAGTGCATTTCTGTAGTTTGTCTTGTTTTTCAATGTGTTTCATCTGATTTTGATTTTTGCTACTTTGTCTAGTTTGTCTTGTTTAATTATAGGTAAACATGATTGACAACCAATAACGATTGAGGCTGCAAATAGCCGCAACATGCATCGGTTTGCATGGAAGAAACCTGACCATCGCAACCACTAGTCGGTTCTAGTTCATTTGATGCAAAGGAATCAACTTCTAGGGTTCATACATCTTCAGGTTCGTCTTCTCATAGGAGGCGAATGTTGTAACACTTGAGGTCAACAAGGGCGGGAAGTGGTTGTCGGTGCACGAGACATGACAATGAAACATTCCTGAAGCCGAAGAGAATAAGGTGTGGTCGCTGAATTCACATCACAATGAGAGGGATCATGAGGATGTCACGTAGGGGACTGCATGGTTGAAGAAAGGGTTATAAGGTTTAATTGGTATTACCTATACTAACAAGATGCATCTTCTTTTCTGTAGCCCATTCATAAGAACTCCACAATTAAGCGTGCTTGACTTGGAGCAATTTTGGGATGGGTGCCCTTCTAAATTCTCAGAATGCGTGTGAGTGTAGACAAATCATGCTGAAAAGACTCGTGTTGGTTTGTGGGATCAGTCGATAATCCTAAAAGTAGTCTTGGGCGTTACAAATGGTATCAGAGCATACATTTCCTAGTACGATATGGTTCAGGGACAAACCAAACAGAAGCTGGTGGATATGTAACACTCGAGGTCAACGGGGAGTCATTGTCGGTGCACGAGGCATGAGAATGAGACATTCCCGAGGCTGAAGAGGGCGAGGTGTGGTCGCTCAATTCATATGATAATGAAAGGGATCTTTAGACTATGCAGATATGAGGCTGCATGATTGAAGGATAGCTTATAAGCATTGATTGATACTACCTATACCAACAAGATACATCTTCTTTTTAGTAGCCTAACAAATAAGAATTCCATAGTTAAGCATGCTTGACTTAGAGTAGTATTTGGATGGATGACCTTTTGGGAAGTTTCTCGGAAAGCGTGTGATTGAGGACAAAATATATTGAAAAGACACGTGTTAGTTTGTGGGATGAGTCGGTAATCTTGAAAGCAATTTTGGGTTTTACAAGTGTCACCTTCTAAGGCCTCAGAAGCCTCGCTAGTCCGTGTTTGTGCACCTGATATCTATTTAGTTTTTCTTGAGGAATTTCGAGAAGGCTCGTATGACTTATCACGGGCGCCTCTATGAGTGGACCATGCTACCAGACATGTGTAGAAAGGAGAGGTAAAATTTATCTGTATTTTTTCTTTAAAATAAATGTTTTATAATATTCGAACTTTCTAACGATAATTTATTTTTCTTTAGTATTGTGATGCTTTAAAATGCATCAACCATGACCAAAAGATTATGAGGCTATAACAACTTGAGGAGCATTGGTTTCACCATGGGATACAACTACCTAGGTTTGTAAGATTTATGTATGACTAGTTATACTACTATTAACCATGATATGCTTTTAGAATTCACTGAGATATAGCATTCTGAAACGTCATATTTTAATCTTTCGCATGGTGAGATGTTCATCATACTGAAGAATGTGTCATGCCTGCTACATCTTCTAATCATGGAGAGATTATTAGACTACTATAGGATTACCAGAAGTGATTCATTGGAGATGATGGTTAAGTATTTGAGAGTTGGGCCAGATGGTGCCCTAAAGGAGATAGAAGACACCTGAGAGAGTCATTCCAAACTTAGGTTCATAAAGAGGTTGTATGAACACCAACTAACAACGCCAGAGCACTCAATGGTAATGATGAGAAGATTATGTGGCATATAGCATGTGCATTAAGAACATACATGTTATACTTGGTTGGCACGTCCATATTTATGGACAAGAGTGCCTATCATGTGGATGTGGTTTGCCTCAGATACTTTGCTGGCTTGGAGTGGATTCAGGAGCACAACTAAGGGGCCTTGTTGGTCTACCTGTATTCCAAGTTAGTTGAAGGTTGTCTTTGTAAGACTAAATATATGATGTCGTAGTTCGTTAAATTTAATGAAGTTGCCACCATTATTTATTTGTCCTAAGGACATAGAAGATAATGGGAAAACCATATAGGTGTGGATAAGATGGTTGTTGTGATCGAGTTAAGGGTTCAGGAGTTAATTAAGTGAGGGGGAGGTGTTAGGCACCCCTCACCTTCCTTTTATTCAAGGGAAACCTTCTCTAATATTAGGGTTATATAGTTTTCTAATGGTTTCCTGCCTTTATTTATTTTCTAAATTTATTTATTCATTATATACAAAGGGGAAAGAGTTGATTAGGGTTAGAAATTAGTGGACTCGCTAAGGAGTCGCACCTTATGCTTGTGTATTCATCAGGAGATGAAATCAGAGACCTACATTGTTCGGGGTTTGATTAATGTTTTTTATGGATTGATGTTAAATCACCTTCGAGCGATAAAAATATGTGTGTTCTCACACAATGGAGTCCTATAGCTTGCTTCTAGTTTGCGTTTAAGGGAATGGATCAAATCCTTTTTGAAAATGTCTTTGATTTGAGTTATGTTAGTAGAAAAATAGTTTGGAATATGTTAACAGATTTAATCTAAGTCTAAAAGAAAGTGAATTTTGACATGAAGAGAATTGCATGTAATTTGATTTTTTTACTTACAAACAAACAAACATATTTGAACTAATTCAATTAATCAAAGGTTTGAACTAAACTTACAATTAAACCTAAAATTAATTAAAGTTAAAACCTAAATGCAATGGAATTATGGTCAATATCAAACTAATAATAAACATAAAATAAACGTAGAAATAAAATAGAAGAATTAAAAATGAAATCAAATGAGCTAGGGGTGTATTTATGCAAGCTAAGTAAAACTAGGGGTGTGTGTTTATGAATGAGAGGGAGGCGCATGAGCTTCAAAGCCCAAGGCACTGGTTGTTAGTCCATGAGAGAGTAAGAATTAATGACTCTTCTGGGTGAGTTTAATCATAATCAAAGGGTGGACCTGGAGACCTTGTCCCTTCCATTGTATAATATGTTTGATCATAAAAATCTAATCAAACGCTCCAAGTTAAGAGTCAAAGAGGGAGTATGATGAGCTAGTGTGAATTAGATTACCAATAGACTGAGATAGTCAACTAATATGAGAACCTAAAGGATTCCACTTGGCAATGATCAGGGAGACGTTGAGGGGAGTATAAATTCGCTCTCTCTTCAGAACACCCTTATTTCTCAAATTTATTTCTCTCTCTTCTATTCACTCTCTCAACTATCATCTCTCTCTACAAGTAATGCTCAGCCATCTCTCTAAAACCCCCACCACCAACCACCAGCTAGAATTCGCTTCCAACTGTGACTCAAACCTTCAGTTCTTAAACCACCTCCCTGACCATCATTAAACCCAGATCTTCAGTTGAAGTTCAACCAGGATCTTCAAACCTTGAACCTCTTATCCCATAAATCGCCAAAAATCCTAAAAGACCTTCATCGAACCTAGATGAAGGTCACCTGGAAAACCCAAATTCTTCATCACAAGAACCCTAACCCTAAGGTAGGTGAACCCTAACCCTGATTGGGAAGAACCCTAACCCTTGAGCCGCTGATAGGACAATTGTAGAACCCAAGATCCCAATGATTCTTCATCGGATTCTTCAACTTGAACCCTAAAATTTTCTAGAATCAACCCTAAATAACCCATAATCCCTCCAAACTTTTTCTAAGCCCTAGATAGGCCCTTTATAACCCTAATTCAAATCTTAGGTTTCCTAATCCTTGAGTTTAAAAACAACACACAGAGCAGGAAAGCAATCATAAAAGAAAAGTGGTTTACCTTTTTGTTGTGACCTTATTAAGCTATAAATTTATTTCCTCTTGATTCTTTGATTTGTTTGATTTTGACTCTCCCTCTAATATCTTATTCTTATATATTTTTAAGGTATTGAGGTAAAGGGCTTAAACTTGAGGACACTTAAGGTTTCAATGTGAAACCCTAAGGATTCAAATACTGGAGCTCTCGTGTGGGTTAGAGTTTGCAGCCGCAATGAAGCACAAGGATTCACAAATTTTTCCTCCCTTCTTTTGTAGAATTCTTAGGTTTATATAGTTAGCAATTAGGATTTGTATTTAGATTGATTTCCTCTGATTGATTCTGTTTTAGGAAGATTCTTATTAGATTTGTATGTTTTGATTAGATTAAATTTGATTTTGTTTAGGGTTTGTGGGTTTGGATTCACATGTATTTGGTCAGCATTTGTGTTCTATTCAGACTAAATGTAATGCAAATGCAATAATAGAAAGTTTTGATTCAAAAATTTTGTTCAAATTTGATCTTTGGTCCATTTTAGATGCGCGGTAATTCAAATTTATGGTTTCTGACCCTTGGTTGACTTGGTCAACAAAAACGAATAAGTAAAAAAATGAATAAAGGTAAAGATAAAATGAAATAAATAAACTAAAAAGATGGACTTTAATGAACTTGGTTGAGTTCGGTTAACCATTTAAAAAATGAATAAGTGAAATAAAATAAAAGAAAATATAAATAGAAAAAAAAAACTAACTTAGTTTTAAATAGTTAAAAGAAAAATGTAAATATAATAAGTAATAATGACCAATTAAACATATTATTTAGAATATAATTTTATTTATACATTATCATTATATATTAAACAGGAAAACTTAATATTAGAATGAAAAAATCAAAATTGGTCCCTTTGACTTTTTTTTAGACCAGATGAAAATGCTATGACTAATATGCAATGCAATGAACTTTGATTTAAATTAGTAGGATATCTTCACACGCGTATTGTAGTGGTATGCATATTTTATTTTTAAAATATAATAAAAATGTAAATAAAAAATAAAATTGTTTTATCAAAAAAAGTTTATTATTTTTAAAAGAAAGATATATTTTAAAAAGAAAAAAACAAAATTATTTTATTAAAATTATTTTACATCAATAATATATATTTTAGTTTTCCATATATTATCTGAAAAAATATTATTTCTTAAATTAAAAATAATTTCAAAATAAAAATATTAATAACATAAATATTTTTTATTTTTCTTTAATTATACAAAAAAATATAATAACTCGTTGGTTCGCACGAATTCTGATATAGAGATACACATGTTATATGAATATTGGTGTGTGTTTCTAAAATATAATAAGAATAAAAAATAGAAAGACAACATTACTTAACTAATAAAGTTTATTATTTATAAGAAAAATATATATTTTATTTATATTTGGAACATAAATATAGTTTTACATATATACAAATATTTGGATCAATCATATATCTTCTCTTATCTAAATATTAAATTTATGTTGATATTATTTATGAAAATATTTATACAATCATTTAGTTTTATAAATATCAACTAATAAAAGAATACTTAAAAATATTATGTTAATTATATAAATAACATTAGTAACATAAATAAATACATTTTACTCGCGATTGGATTCATACATTATTTAAAATATAGGTGGAGGATAATATGGTGAAGTAAACTTATTTCGTCATCATGGTGAACTACTAAAAGTACTATTAATTTAATAATAAATAAATTTAATGGTTATGATTAATTTTGGGTGATCTACTATTCAAGTAATAGACAAAAAAAACAAACATATATTTTTAACTAAACTCCAATATTTCTAACAAATTACAAATTAAATCCTAATATTTTTTACAAATTAAAAATTGGACTATATATATATATATATATATATATATATATATATATATATATATATATATATATATATATATATATATATATATATATATATATATATATATATATATATATATATATATATATATATATATATATATATATATATATATATATATATATATATATATATATATATATATATATATATATATATATATATATATATATATATATATATATAACTTTTTCTCATTTTAAAATAGGATAACAATTATTAAAATAAAAATAATATTATAATGTTATAATTGAAAAATGTTTGAGAATTAAATCAAGTTTTGACCGACACTATTACCAATTTCCATTTACTTAATATTATTACTATATTACACAATTTTGTTTTACATAGATTATATAGAAAAAAATTAAAACAAATTGTTATGATCAATTGTAAGTGTAACTTAATTATATATGGAACACTTTTGCAAAATAAACGAGAAGTACAATATGTACTCCTATTAATAAAGTACCACAAATTCACAAAGGGATCAATATACTACGTTATATTAAAATATAAAAGAAAAACGAAGCCAATTATTTACAGTAATTCCATTAATAAAAATAGGTTGTTTTCCTTGTTTTTGTAACTTTAGCCATAGATCAAATATAGGAAAATGAAAAGTAAAATATTCTTTAGAAGTTCTAATTTTTCTGTTTTAAAACTAATTTAATTTTAAATAGTTTTGAGAAACACTTCCTAAAATGATATAAACTAAACAAATTTTATAATTTTTAAGTTTTAAAAATGGATAACAGTTTTTAAAATGCCTATCAAACAAGTCATTAGTTTTTAGTTTTCATCTGTTATTAATAATTTATTGTTTTCTTATTAAATAAATATTTTATAATTTATAAAGAAAATATTTATTTGGATTTATATATAATTATACTTTTTTGAGGTGTTTATGTAAAAATTGTTAAGTATTAAAGTGATATATTAATCTTTTATTTAAATTGAAAAAACTTGTTTAACTTGTAGTAGTAAGTAATTTTTAGTTCACCATGATAGACTAATAATTTGATTAACCTTCACCTTAAAATATATTTACTCTTATTTTTTTTTAATTGTATAAAAAATGTAATAACTCGTGGGTTTATACGGATTCTGGTATGAAGTACTGATATAATACGCACATTTGTTATTAAATTGAAATTAAAATGAAATGAAAAAAAAAGACAATTTCTTAACCAAAAGAGTTTATTATTTTTAAAAGAAAGAGATGTTTTGATTTATATATGGATCATACATATATTTATTCAATAAACCCTAAACCCTAATATTAGAATGAAAAAGTCAAAATTGGTCCCTTTGACTTTTTGGAGACCGGGTGAAAATGTTATGACTAATATGTAATGCAATGCAATTTGATTTAAATGAAATAAATGGGCAAATTTGGGGTGAGAGATGATAGCTAGCTGCACGTTGTTGGAAATAATATATTTGCATGCTTTATTGTTTTTGTATCATTTTTATAACACTTGTGCTCCATGTTGATACGCCATTAATAATAATTCATATGTACCATTTTCAGGCATGGATCCTCCAACACTTCCCACACATCTCTAACTAGTCATTTGTTGATGGCTACATTAAGCAATACCCATGTGCTTGTGCGTTCCTCCGACTCAAAGGGATTCAGTCGATCGAGCCCTTTAGAGTATTTCTTGACCATACAATACACGATGATATATGTTTTCGGCCGTATGAACTTCATCGCCAGATGCGTCCCTTAGATGATATAGCCTTCTACTCTGGATGGTTGGCTTATGTGTAATGTCTGATGTGTTCACATCTACCTGAACGACTCATGCGTTAGTTTGGTATATGCAGGTTGTTCCAAGAGAACTATTTGGTTTAGCTCTTGCCGTTATGGCCCACATATATGTAGATGTCATGTAGGATGATTTCCTTAATCATCGATTACTAGATGGGGCACGAGGTGTCGTAGCTCCTAGCAAATAGAGATGTTCATACGACTATGTCCAATGGAATTTTAGAGTGTCAAATCATTATATGCCATCAGATATAGAGGGAGATCCATCCTGGAAAGCTCACTAAGAGATATTAGAGGAGAAGTAGGCTAGGGCAAATCATGTTGTTGATGTGTTGCTTGTATGTTGTTGTATTGTAGCTCTTGTGTCAGCAGGTATAAATAGAGGAGTTTGTTTGAAAGACTCTCCTATGAGGGTCATTGTAGATTTCATTCTTACTGAGACATGAACGAAATTGCAGTAAATTAGGCATTGAAGGAACATGGAATTCCGACATGCGCAATATTATAGTAGTTGTATTTATGGATATTATTTTTCATTCGCTAGTTTGTTATTTTGATTGTATTATGTATTTATGATTGATTCATTTATATGTGACATTTTCATATTATTATATAAGTGTATGGTTTAATTCATAAAAACAAAGTATTATGAGAGTATAGTTATAATACAGTCTATTACATTATGTATTTCTAAAAAAAATGTTAAAATTTACTACCTATAAAGTGAATACTGAAGTGTATATTCGTATTTTACTACGGAGATGCATCTCCAGATAAAATTATGTCAAATTAAGGATGTTTTAGTTAGAAATGGATGGGATGCATATAACATGAATACGAAAATACATCTTTGGACTAATTAATGACAAAAAAGAGAGACGTGACTCGTTTACACATGAATTTGGTGTAAATGTGTGTCTGAAAATGCATTTTCCGATTCGTAGAGACATTTTAGGATTTTCATAGGATACTTCTCCACTACTTAGGGTAAGAGGTCTAATGGTGGTTTTAACTTGTCACCTCCCTAATATTGTGAAAAGACAATAATATCTTTGGAAATATTTTCCAACATTTTCAAAATTCACTCAAAGCTTGCGCATATTTCAAAGTTTCTCCAGCAATACCATAAATTTACATAATCTACCATAAATTCTTGATAAAGTGAGGATTTATTAGAAATTTTGGAATTTCCAGAAGTTTTCCCCGAAATTATGGAATTTCTGGAAGTTTTTATCGTAAATTATGGAATTTCCAGAATCTTTTATCGGAAAGGATCATTGATAAGGAGACAACCCAAGCTAGGGGTGATGCGGTAGAGGCTTCCAGTTACAGGTTGGATGAGTAGATCCAACTGTTTCTCATCAGAAACGATTGGCTAAGCAGTCATAGGCCCAGTTTCGCGCACCCCGATCCCGAGCAGTTAGATTTGATAAGGTACTTGTTGTTGATCAGGTACATGTTTCTGATGAGGTTGTTAGACGATGAGACTGATCTAGAAGGGAGGGTTGAATGGATCCTTTATTTTAAAATTGTTCTTTTAAAATTTGTTTTGAAATGATGTGAAAGCTTCCTGAATCAAAATCGTCTAAACGATCTGTTATTGAAAAGATCAGATATGCGAAACCGAATGGAATTCTTATGATGAGAAATGAATAAATACGAATCAATCACTTAAACAATATCAATGAATACTTACTACTTCCAATGAACTGTTTGAGATAAAACTTGACAAAATCACAAATTTGTGTGTTAGTCAATTTATCAAACATTTGGTGTGCAAAAACACAACAAATTCAATTTTACTTAATTGTAGTGATGAGTTTTCTTTGATAACAACTAAAGTGATTGCTATGATTATTGTAAATTAAGTTTGAATCACTTCAATCACAGTAAAATGAATTGAACAATCAATATCACACAAATTATGACAAATGAAAATAAAAGGACGGGGAAAGAGAAACAACACACGGTTTGTTAAGGTAGTTCCCCTTGTCATCCCCGCGTAGGATACGTCTGCCCCCAATTCTAAAATCTAGAATTGAGATATATGATATAAGTTGCAAAGTGTTACAAGAGAAGCAATAGTCTTCACTACATACAAACCAATTGTTGATGATGAAACTATTCCTTTCTCTCCCCTTGGTTCAATCCAAACCAAGTATGCCAATCTCTTCGAACAAACCTCCAGTTACTGCTAATTGATTGCATGAACTCTTCATTCTACAAATCTTTCACACAAATGATTTCGATCGCAAGAAATCTGACCCCAAATCTTTCTTCAAAATCCTCTGGTTATCGCTACTTGATTGAGTGAACCTACCATTTCTCAACCCTTTCACTCGGTTGAATTTAATGAAGCAAAGACTTGTTCGAAAATCCCTGAACCAAATAGAATCTTGGAGGACAAAACCATAAAGATTATATTAAAAAAAACTCACTCAATTCTCAACCCAAATATGAAATCAATCTTCAATTTGAACGTTGTCACCACAACTCTACACTTTAATCAACAAAAATTGTTATGTGTAATTGTTGATGAATGTTATGAGAGGATGAAGATGATGAGAAGTTGGTGTATATATTTCACTTTTTCTTGTTAACCCACAATGATGAATTCCAATTGATATTTATATGTTACCAAATAGTCAAGACCAAAAATATAGCATAAAATAGAGTGAAAGAAGCGAGCGATCGACACATGCAGAAGACCCACTCGATGCGAGCACACTCGAGAGTTGTAGGAAGACCTTTGAGGATGCAATGCATCAACCGCAATAAGACATGAGTCGGCGCAAATAGAAATAATTTTTATCCCAGTGTGAGTCGACCTGAAGTGTCGATGCGAGTAGACCCGAGCATGATGGATTGATCTTCTTCAATTTATGAGTCGACCTAACTTTAGCTTGAGTTGATGCAAACATCGAAAAATTTTCTTCCCAATGTGAGTCGACTAAAAGGGTCGACACAAGCATGCCCTAGTTTAATGAGATGACCTTCTTCAATCTATGAGTTGACCTAATTTTTGCATGAGTCAACACAAACAGTAAAAACACCCAAAAAGGCTTGTTCTCGAGGATTTTCATGCCAACCATTCTACTAGCAAGTTTGTCCATAGATCCAACCCAGATCAAGATCATGTTCATGTTTTGACATCATTAAAACAAGGATAGAAGAACCTTGTTCTCACATACTCCCACTTTTTGCTGATGGCAAAACCTAAGCAAATTTTCTGCTCAATTCATTGTGAATTTGTGCATTTCGTAGGACACAAATCTGCAACCTCTTGCTCACTATATCCCTTCCATTCTATTCTACCCCTTTGACAACATCAAAAAGAGAAAAGCACAAGGTCAAGAGTAACAAAAACATATTAAATTTCATAATCATCATCTACTTTATAACCTAAAACACCAACAACCATTCACATAAAATGAAGCTAGTGCAAAATATATAATAGTTAAATAATTAAACAAACACATCAAGTCCATTACACACCAAATGAGTTCAACCATAAAACAAAAAACACATAGTAAGTTTTTAGAAAAATAAAATAACTGATAACATAAGCAAGACATGTAAATAACGAAAGTCACAAAATGCATTACAAAGCATCAAAACAAATCAATCCTCTATGTTCTCATCCCCTTGGTTTTGAGGTTCCTGTAGTGGATGGTTGATGGGATAATGTTGCATGTAGGTAGATGTGAAGGAAGCAAAGTTATCAGTGTGCCATGTAGCATGTTGTACCTTTGGGTTTGAGTGGTGGTGTAGGCATCAAAGGTTTCACCTTGAAATCGAACAATATTGTAGAGGTTGGTGAGTCTTTCATTTTGAATTGTTTCATTTTCTTGATGTTGAATTTGCATCCTTTCCAATAATACCTACACATCAGCATTGTTTCCTTGAGGCACTTGGTTTTCCTCCTTCATGGCTTCCATGTCTTCTTCTTCTTCTTCTTCTATTGCCTCATCTTCTTCCTCGTCACTATCCTGAAGTTTTACTGATGTATACCTTACAATATACCTATACTTCATTGTTTTAGGATCCCACTGATGGACCATCAAAGTGAGAGTCATCTTAGTGAATTATTGATCAGGAGAAATGCCAACATACGAAATTCCAGGAACACTAATATTCTCCCAATTTAGAACACTCTGAATAAATGAGGGATAGCATAAAGCAGTACCTCTACCTGATTTCTGAAGATCAAAAATCCTGCTTGCAAAATAGTAAGGCCAATGAACCTTAATCATTTTCTTGAGGATATACACCAGATGAACTTCATGTCTATCACAACGAGAATGCATTCCCTTCTTGGGACGAATAATCTGACATACGATCCAAAAGAGAATCTTGTCTAATGGATTTATAGCTCAAATGGTAACAGACTTAGGAAATAGATTGTTAGCAACTACCCTGTTATTAAATGGGTTTTTGAGCATGGAATTCAGAGCATTTTTAAATTCATAACCCGGAGCAAGATCACTGTCAGAAATCTTAATAGCATCACTCTCTTATGGCCACATACCAAATAAATCTTTCCATACATGGGAATCAACCTTAAACAACTTGTTATTAATCTTATACCTAAAGTCAAAGTTCTCAAACTTCCCTTTAACACCCACATAGAATAACCTAACCAACTCTTCATTATAATGAGTATCACATTCAAGAAACATGTGAAATTTCTAAAACCTAATTAGTTCAATAATTTCTGGAAGATGCATGTGACCCACACATTTCATATAAAGCACAAATTGTTTGACAATTTTACTCTTACCAAACTTTTCTTCATAAGTTTCAACAAGATCATCAGAGAGAAGAGATAAAGCAGTTATCGGAATGTTGGATTATCTTTGAGAAGAGCTACCACTGAAAGTTCTCTTCTTAGTTACTCTTGATGAATCCATAGTAAAGGGGTTTTAGGGTTCGATAGTGGAAATGGTTTTTAGGGTTTGCGAGGATGAGAGTAGAGGAAAGAGTAATAAAAGAGAGAATGACCACATATAAAATATGTAAATCGTATAAAGAGAGGCTGAGTAAATCAGTGATGTGTCAACCTAAACAGGTCCTGTGTCGACGCATACAGGCACATTTTTGAAAAATAGGGAACGCTTCAGTGTACGCCGACCGCTTCAACCATGAGTCAGCTCATGCAAAAAAAATTAAATTTTCAAGATTTTCATATAAAGTCATGTCATTCATATAATAAATAGAAAGCCTACACATACATCAACTATGTAAAGGATCAAGAATACATATTGTACAACAAGTTTAACATTTACACATGATCAGAAGTGGTCAAATAGATAAGAACGATATTACCTCCATGGACAATTGAAGACGAATGCCCTCATTAATGCTTGCATTAGACATAGTAGATTATGAAGGAATGTATAATCATAAAATAAAGAGCATGGAACTTAGTCAAGTTATAACCTACCCGAGATATCAAGAACACCAAGTTCCCTATGGATGTGGAAGAAAGGTTCTTTCATGAGTGGTTTTGTAATAATATCGGCAAGTTTATTTTTTCTATCAATGTGCTCGAATATAACATCACCCTTTTCTACATAATCCCTAAGGAAATTATGTCCAATTTAAATATGTTTTGTGCGTGAATGCAAAACCGAATTCGTGGTAAGATTAATGGCACTTGTATTGTCACAAAAATAGGAATACATTCAAGTTTAACATTGAAGTCAAGCAATTGTTATTTGAGCTACAAAATTTAGGCACAAAAATTACCAGCTGTAACGTATTCCTCCTTGGCAGTTGACAAAGCAACAAAAACTTTCTTTTTGATATGCCAACCTACTAAGGAGATTGAGAAGAAATGACAAGTCCCACTAGTGTTTTTTCTATCCGATTTGCAACCGGAAAAGTCGGAGTCAGAATAGCCAACCAAAGAACAATCACTACCCTTGGAGAACCAAAGTCCATACTTTGACGTACCACAAAGGTAACTAAGTATGCGCTTTACGGCTTTTAAATGTGATTCCTTGGGACATGATTAAAACCTAGCACACATGCAAACACTAAATATAATATCTGATGGGATGCGGTAAGATAAAGAAGGTAACCAATCATAAATCTATACCTCTTTATATCGACGGGCTTACCATTTTCATCTCGGTCCAAATTCACCGTCGTAGGCATTATAGTATCGATTACTTTGAAGTTTTCCATATCAAAGCGCTTGAGTAGATCATTGCAATACTTTGTTTGGCTTACAAAAGTCTCTTCATTGAGTTGCTTGATTTTAAGACCGAGGAAGTAGTTTAACTCCCCTATCATGCTCATTTCAAATTCTCCTTGCATTAGCTTAGAGAATTCCTTGACCAAAGATATGTTAGTAGATCCAAATATAATGTCATCTATATGAACATGAACTAAAATAGAGTGTTTCCCTTGACGCTAAATAAAAAGAGTTGTATCAACCTTTCCTCTTGAGAATCCTTGATCTAGTAAGAATTTGCTAAGAAATTTGTACCAAGCCCTAGGGGCTTATTTAAGACCATACAAAGCATGCTTAAGTTTGTAAACATAGTTAGGAAACTCAAAATTTTCAAAACCAGGAGGTTGAGATACATATACTCTTAATTAATGTAGCCATTGAGAAAATAACTCTTAACATCCATTTGAAATAACTTGAAATTTTGTGAACATGCATAGGCAAGCAGAAGGTGTATAGCCTCGAGTCAGGCAACCGAAGCATAAGTTTCCTTATAATCGATGCCTTCCTCTTGGTTATACCATTGAGCAAGAAGACGAGCCTTGTTGCGAGTTATTATTCTGTTTTCGTCTAATTTTTTTCCTAAACATCCATTTAGTACCAATTACTCGATGGTATCGCGGAGGAGAGACAAGGTCTCAAACCTCATTTCTCTTAAACTGATTTAGTTCCTCTTGCATAGCTAAAAACCAATGTTCATTGAGTAAAGTTTCTTTGGAGTTTTTAGGTTCAATTTGAGATACGAAAGCAAAATGATAACAAAAGTTACTTATCTTGGACCATGTGGTAACTCCCTTTGAGATATCTCTTAGAATATTGTCGATTGGATGATCCTTAGAGGTTTTCCATTCCAAAGGAAGATCACTTTCATTAATTGAATGATCTTCCTATCTTTCTTCGACTACTTCATCCAGCTTCTCCTCAACTATTATAGGTTTAGAGTCACTTTCTTTAGGATATTTTAGTATGCTTTCCGAAGATACACATGCACCATAAAAAACAACACCTTTTCCGACCGATTTTGGATAAGATTCATCAAAGGAAACATGCACGGATTCTTCAATGATATGTAATATTTTATTGTATATTTTATACGCTTTGCTTGATTGAGAGTATCCTAGAATGATACCTTCATCGGCTTTTGAGTCAAACTTACCAAGATTCTCTTTACCATTGTTTAGCACAAAGCATTTACATAAGAAAACATGGAAGTGTGAAATATTTGGCTTCCTACCTTTTAAAAGTTCATAGGAAGTTTTGTTAAGAATAGGACGTATTAGAATCCTATTCAAAACATAACATGTTGTATTTATGGTGTCGGCCCAAAAATATTTAGGAAGAATGTGTTTAGTGATCATAGTTCTTACGAGTTCTTCTAAAACACGGTTTTTACGTTCCACCACTCCATTATATTGTGGAGTTCGTGGGGCGGAAAAATTATGTTCAATATCATATTTTTCACAAAAATTCTTCAAAGAGGTGGTTTTCAAATTCACCTCCATGATCGCTTCAGATAGTAATAATACTAGTGTTTAATTTGTTTTGAGAGATCTTGGAAAAATTTCTAAATGCCAAAAAAGTGTCACTTTTACTAGCTAAGAAAACAATCCAACAAAATCTAGAGTAGTCGTCTACAATAACAAAATCGTAGTAGTGTCCACCTAGACTTTTTATTCTAAATGGTCCAAAAAGGTCCATATGAAGAAGTTCAAGGGATCTCAATGTAGAAACAATGATTTTAGATTTAAACGAGATCCTTGTTTGCTTCCCCATTTGACATGCATCACATAAGTGATCTTTAGAAAATTTTATTTTGGGTAGATCGACTACTAAATCTTTTGAAGCTACTTTATTTATCAAGTCAAAGTTGACATGTGCTAAACGTCTATGCCAAAGCCAAAAGTCTTCACTCATGGGGAATAGGAATTTAGTACCGGTAAACGATACTTCATTTAAGTCAAGCATGTATACATTATTTACCCTCAAGCCCTTAAACATGTCATCTTTCTTATCATCATTTTCAATTATGCAACAATCTTTTGAAAAGGAGACTTTGTATCTTTTGTCGAACAATTGGCTAATGCTAATAAGATTGTGTTTAAGACCTTCAACTAAAAGGACATCAGAGATAGTAGTAGAAGAGGGATTACCTACAATGCCTTTGTCGAGTATAGATCCCTTGTTGTTGTCACCATAGGTTATAAATCCTTTCTTTTTAGCCACGAAGTCAAACAAATAGGTATATTTCACCCGTCATATGCCTTGAGCATCCACTATCGAGAAACCATCTTCTCTCTATAGTCTCTAGACATTCCACCTACAAATTTAAATAAGGGAAATAGGTACCTGATTTTTATTGGGTCCTTGTGTGTGAGTGATACTAAGGTTGCATTTGGGCAACCATTTTAAAATTCCTTGAGGAACCAAAAATCTCATAAAGCGGCATTTACCAATGGTATGACCCTTCTTGCAACAATATAGACAAGTCAAGGTTTGGGGCGAATTACTTTTGCTAGATTGATCCCTTATCTCATAGGTGTACTTTTTATAAGGATTATTCATGCTACTTCTAAAATTTGATCGATCAATAGAATAAGTAATTTTAGGTTGTAAAGCCTTGTCTAATTTAGCTTTAAGAGTTATAACCTCTCTTTGCCAAATATGACAAGTTTCACTTCTAGCCCATTTAAACCAAAAACTTTTTTCATTTTTGCTTTTGCCTTTGATAGCTTCTACCATAGATTCCTTAAGAGTTTCCAATTCCTTTTTCGAATCGTAAAACTTATTCTCAATATATGAAAAATATTTCTTATTTGAGGCCAATCGTTTAAAAGCTTCCCTAGCCTCATTATGTAGAGTATCAAAGGCTTTTTGCAATTCAATGTAAGACATTTCATCAACATGATCATATTTAGAATGAATTACATTGTTTTTCTTCTTTTGATGAACCATAAGACAAAGGTTGACCGTTTTTTCTTCATCACTAGAGTCACTTTTTATTGAAGCTTCGCTATCGCTCTCCCACGTAATATATGCTCTCTTATCTTTATTTGATCTCTTTTGATATTTGTCTTTCTTGAGTAATGGGAAATCCGGTTTATAGTGGCCGAGTTTTTCGCAATTGTAACATGATCCTCTTGACTTAGATTTCTTACTTTCATCTTACTTTGAGGGTTTTATTAATGTCTATAATTGATGAGGTTCTTATCCGAAAGTTGGACTTCATTCTTTCGGAGATACCTATGATACTTTCTCACAAATAGCCCCATATATTCATTTGAACTATCATTATCATTGTGATACGGTGGAAGAACTGACTGTTTTTGAAATGCTGATTTGCGTTTGTTTTCACAAAATGTCGCGGTAAGAAAGAGTCGCCACCGACTTTTATTTTATCCAACAAGGAAAGGAAAAAAGCACAGAAAAATTCCTTTTTCGAGATATTTCTGAGTACGGGGGCAGATTATAGAAATGGAAGGTATTAACACCCTTTCTATCCGTAGTTATCTACGAGCTTTTAGGCACTTGCTCATCATTTTCAAAATTGTTTTATTTGTGTTTGTGGGCTTTGAAAAGTTTTTGTTTTAACTTCAATTTAACTCTTGCTTCTGTCTTCAAGAGTGTAATGAAGTGTTTTTGAAAACTTTGTTTGTAAAGAAGTGTAAGTGTGAAAAATTTGTTTTGAATGAGCAAGTATCTAAGAACTAATCTACCTACTTAAAAAAAGGATCGTTCTATGTTTGTTTCCTTTAGACAATGCTATCCTACTATTAGTGAGTAGGTAGCACCGTCGTTGGAGTTTGAGGGTCAGTTTCGAAAGAGGGACATACGGTCACTAAAGCAATGTTAGGACGTCTTAGTGGTAACCCTAATGTCTTAGATCATTTATCCGAGGTAACAATATCCGAGGCAACTATGGTCTTTTAGACAACAGGGCGACCTCTAAAACAACCTATACTCAATGACCGTTTACGAAGGCAACCAAGTGGGAGTGTACCCTAGGAGTGTGCATGTGCGAGTGTGTCAATTTCAGATTTATTTTATCTTTGCACATTTTAGGGTGATCTAACTGTTTTAAATTTGGCCATACATTCTTGTCATGCAAACCCTATTATCAATCATCTAACAGTTAAATATTTGCAGAAATTAAAGTGCGGAAATTAAAACTACGCTATTACAAGGCTTCGGGTATTTACATAGCCAAAAACAAACTCTTTGAAATTTAAAAGTGGTAAAAATAAATAAATGTCCTAGTTTAATTATTACAAACCAGGAGCAGATACAATAATTGGATAAAAATAAAGCGCGTGAGAAAATTAGATCGAATGCGAAACTAGGGTTTTGACCCTTCTATTAAAAAAAGGAAAATGTTTTTGTTGTTTTTAATAAAAAGAAATAAGTTTTCTAAATTAAAAATGCAATTAATTAGTTAATTAAATTAATGAATGAAAAATAATTAATGACATATTTTTGTTTTTTTTGTTATTTTTAGGAAAGAAATACAATGATTAAATTAGTAATAAAACCTATTGATTCTAATTAATTTTAATTATTTGCAAAAGAATTAAAGTTGTCTAAATTAATCAACCTAATTAAATTAATTAATTTATTGCTAAAAATAAAAATTCTAATTTTAAATTGGATATAAAATATTTTTTGGTGATTTTTGATAAAAAGAAGATGATTTTTGGTTAATAAAATAAATAGCAAATAAATTAAATAGAATAATAAAAAAAATGTGAAAGGATAGAGATGGGCCTGATTAGAGGGGGTGCCAATAGCAGGAAATTGGGCCCATTAGTGATGAAGATCCATGCTGACTTTTGATTCCAGTGCATATGCGTTGACTTGGCCTATGGTGTACCTTCAATGGTGGCCACCAGATTTGGCCATCTGGCGCGTGGGATGATGAGGGAGTATGATGGACATCCTGGCTTTGCACGCATTAAATTACCTGGAAATAAACATAAAAATAGCAAATGCTGGAGGCAGGGATCAAACCCCTGACCTCCAGCCTTCCAAGACCTTAACGCTTAGCTGGCTTCCGCTGGGACACTTGTTTTTATTTGTTTATAAAACATAGAATAATGATAATATATAAAAACAAGAAAAAAAAGAAATTCCGCGCGAAATTCAAACTAGTGAATGGAGGCTGGCCATGTCTTCGTCCCTGTTATGGCGCCGTCGCTAAAAGTCCATTAGCCTATACCTACGGACAAATGTCCGTTGCTACAGACTGCATGCTCTCAAAATCCTCCACAGGCCATGGAAATAACATCTAACACCATGGTTAGATTCGTCTCATCCTCCTGATCACAACCGTACCCATTACACAGGCCAATTGTCCCTGAAATTAAAAGCCCTAAAACGAAGCTCGAAAACCTAGCAATGGTGATTAACGCTACAGGCCATATAAACGAAATTGAGTAATACAGAAAGTTTGCAAATGCTCTATATATTAAGAATATGTCATCAATTCATGTTAACAATGCCTAAATTACAAAATGCGAATTGAAGAACATGGGTATATCGTGATGGACTTATAGCGCGTTTAGGGACCAAAATGGACTTGTTCTTGATAGCTTTAGGTTCCTGAGGGTGCCAGGAAGCGATTGAGACAGAAAACAAGCCTTGAGGATGCCTTTAACTATTAATTCGATCTCACACTTTTTGCTTGTTTTTTCAAATCTGATTCTTGTTCTAGCGCCTCTTTCCAACCTCTTTCTAGGTCTGCCTCACCTCCTTATGTATCAAGCAATGCATTAGGGTTGATAGTTGTGTCCGAATCTTCTTCCTTCAATGCTTTTGATATTTGATTTGAAATCCTTCCAAATTTGGCTTATTTCCAATCTTTTTGTGCACACAAGCCTTGATACGAATTTGAATGATGCTAGCTGTGTAATTGGAACCTGAAACAAGCACAAAATCCCTTGTTATCAATGTTTTGGATTTTATTTGATTTAAATCAAATTAATTCAAATAAAAATCAAAATAAATAATAAAAATAATATATGGACAAGTGGAAAAGGCTAGAGCACGTGGGCTATATTGCCAACTCAAAAAAAGTGAAAAAGATTGGGCCCATTTGGAAAAATTTGAAGTTTTAGGGATAGTTGACTTTTGGCAATTTTGCAAAAAAGGTCAACTTCACCAATGCATAACTTTCTCAATTTTGAACCTTTGGAGGTGTTCTTGGACTTTTTAGAAATCTTGAGATGTCCTCTAATCAACACTTTTTGTCTCATCTCAATTTGATATTCCATGCTCATGTATGAAGCTTTGACAAAAAAGGTGTTTTTGTTGACTTTTCAAAATGACCTATAATGTCCAAATTCATAACTTCTTGTGAGTGCATATTTTGATCTTGGGAGATGAAGATGGATTATAGAGAATTTCATCCTCTTCAAAATGAGATTTGGATGGGTCATTTATCATAAAGTATGAGAAAGTTATGCTTGGTCAAAGTTGAGTTGACTTTTCCTACAAAATCCTAATTTAGCAACTTTTGAGTCTTGATGAATTATGAGCAATCCTTGATGAATCATGATCAACCCTTGATCAAATGATTAAATACACTTCAAAATGAGGATGTTGACCAAAAATCTTGAAGTTTGAATGTATGTGGGTCACAGTTGACTTTTGCCCTAGCACACTCGATTTTTAGACCTTTGAGCAATTGACTGAGCTAACTTCCTCTGCAAGGCTTGAAACTTGACATGGATGATCTTGAGAACATATTAGGACATTGGTGAGCATTTGGTACCACTTGGAATCAAGTATCTTTATGTAACATGAAACCATAATTTGAAGCAGACTGCCTTAGGAGAGAGCTTGTCTGGCCAACCTTTGGGCTACTTTGAGCAACTTGGAGATCTTTCTTGCAATGTTTTGAGAAATATGGGAGGGAAAATTTTGGCATACAACAACTACCCCTGTTCAATCTTCTTAAACCTGAGGATGTATATTGGCTTGCTGGCCTTTCGTCATCCGAAGGTGGAAGAGGATTGAACAATAAAGTGCCCAGAAATTTGCACTCGCATGAAGTGATAATTGTCTTGTGATGTCGGGAATGGGATTATAGATGTCATTTGGAAATTGTTGACGAGGGGATGGGCTTCAAGATGCCATATGAAGGAGTGTCGATTGCATAAGAGATTCCTTAGCGAGAGCTTGTATACTTGTTGTTGAGGAAGATTCTGCTGGGGAAGTCTGATCTTTGTTGAGAGAAGTAGAATTTTAGGAGCTTTGGTCGTCCGTTATTCTGCTGGTGAGTCGTATCTGTTGATATTTAGGAACTTCAATCGTTCGTACTAAACTGAGGAAACATCTATGCTGATATTTAGGAGCTCGTCCGTAATTCAACTAAGGAAACTTTTTTTTTTTGCTGAGATTTAGGAACTCGTCCGTAATTCAACTGAGGAAACATCTCTGCTGAGATATAGGAATTCGTCCATAATTTAACTGAGGAAACATCTCTACTAAGATTTAGAAACTCGTCCGTAATTCAACTGAGGAAACATCTTTGCTGAGATTTAAGAGCTCGTTCGTAATTCAACTGAGGAAACATCTTTGTCGAGATTTAGGAACTCGTCCGTAATTCAACTAAGGAAACATCTTTGTCGAGATTTAGGAACTCGTCTATAATTCAACTGAGGAAACATCTTTGCGGAGATTTAGGAAACTCGTCCGTAATTCAACTAAGGAAACATCTCTGCTGAGATTAGGAAACTCGCCCGTAATTCAACTAAGGAAACATCTTTGCTGAGATTTAGGAACTCATCCGTAATTCAACTGAGGAAACATCTCTGTCGAGATTTAGGAACTCGTCCGTAATTCAACTGAGGAAACATCTTTGTCGAGATTTAGGAACTCGTCCGTAATTCAACTGAGGAAACATCTCTGCTGAGATTTAGGAACTCGTCCATAATTCAACTGAGGAAACATCTTCGAGGAGATTTAGGAGCTCGTCCGTAATTCAACTGAGGAAACATCTTTGCTGAGATTTAGGAACTCATCCGTAATTCAACTGAGGAAACATCTCTGCTGAGATTTAGGAACTCGTCCGTAATTCAACTGAGGAAACATCTCTACTGAGATTTAGGAACTCATTCGTAATTCAACTAAGGAAACATCTTCGCTGAGATTTAGGAGCTCGTCTGTAATTCAACTGAGGAAACATCTCTGCTGAGATTTAGGAACTCGTCCGTAATTCAACTGAGGAAACATATCTGCTGAGATTTAGGAACTCGTCCGTAATTCAACTGAGGAAACATCTCTGCTGAGATTTAGGAGCTCGTTCGTAATTCAACTGAGGAAACATCTCTGCTGAGATTTAGGAACTCGTCCATAATTCCACTGAGGAAACATCTCTGCTAAGATTTAGGAACTCGTCCGTAATTCAACTGAGGAAACATCTATGCTGAGATTTAGGAACTCGTCCGTAATTCAACTGAGGTAAAAGATTCATAGCTTGAACTTTGTGAGAATTTAACCGTATCCTTCCTGAAAGGTAAAGGTTAGTTGTATGTAACGCATGATATGTATCAAGCAATGATGTTCTCAAAATAAATGAGATTGTGTTTGTATGATGCGTATATGCATGTCATGATGTATGGAAATGTGATGTTTTTAGCTAGGGAAAATAAATCCCGAATTGCTGTTGGAGAAAAGAATTGAATCCTTCATTTCCGCTAGGGATAATTGATGAAGATCTTTGTGAGAATAAACCTGCAGGAGAGGATAACTCAGCTGGGGAATAAACTGACGAGAGAATGACTCTGTGGGGAAGAGATGCTCTGCTGAGGATTACACTGATAAATTCAGCTGGGGATGAATTATCGTTGCTGGTGATAATGAACCTTGTTGGGGATTGAATTCCTGTTTTGTGAAGGGGAAGAACTCCACTGGGGATGATTTTCCAGTTGCGACTTCACGGAGAATAACCTTTTAGACTCTACTGGGGATAATCTTCGAGAGTCTACTGGGGAAAATTCTTCAAACTCCACTGGGGATAATTTTTATGCTCTGCTGGGGATATATATATATATATATATATATATATATATATATATATATATATATATATATATATATAGTGCAGATGGTAGATAAACTCTATTTTGGGGAGAATCTTACTGATTCATTCGCGGTTGCGAGCCTCGGCTGGGGAGAGTGGTGTCATGTTCGGGACCACTAACATCATGGTCTTTTTCTTACTCTGTAGGGAGTGAATGTTACTTAGGACGCATGCTGAGGATATGGCGATGACTTTGCATCGAGACTTTTCTGCCCCTGTATCTACTGGAGAAAGTGCCTGCGGAGGCCTTGTTGACTGAGTGTCATCCCAACTTATGAGGTGTTTGGTAACTTTCGATCAAAATGATCAGTCTTCTTCTGGTAAGCAAGTGACAAGATGACAGGACATAGTCGTACACTTTGATCCCTAATTTTTGCCTGGACTGCCCTTTCGGGTTTTCAGTCCACCGGGATACCCTTTCTTGCCCAAGCCGCCTTTTCAGGTTTTCGACTTGCCGGGTGTACAAATCCCTTTTTTTTATCCCTAATTTTCCCCGAACCCTTTTGGTTCGCCGGGAAGCCCTTATTTTTGCCTAGGCCAGTCAACCTAGCGGGTCTTTATTCATGCGCAGTATTTTCTGACTATGTCCACGCTCTCTGAGTGTAGGGAGTTGTCACTGTCGGTAGTGTCGTGTTGCCATACTACTAGAAGATGTTCGTTTGATCATGCAAGATTCGTTGCGAGAATCCATGTCTAATGCCCAAGTGATTCAGATGGAGATTTTCCCCAGACTATTTGGCATCTTTGAGAGATTCCTTGAATCTTGACATAATTGCCCCAGATGATGGACAATGATCATGTCGTGCCCCTTGGTTGGAAGTGTTTTTTTCCATTTGAGGTGACCCTTTTTATTGAAAAGGTTTTTGTTCACTAGATATTCGTCGTGCGAATTTCTCTGCTGTCGAACAAATAGTCATATGCAAACAATGTTATTTTAAGAATGCAAAGCTTATGTCTGTCTTGAAACTTTGAAAATGCATTTTTTCAGTAAAACAGGAAAATTTTGTAATATGTGATGTCAACTCAGGATTCACAGCAAGTCCTACAGGAGTCAGGATACCTTTTTGTAACAGTATGCTTTCGAACTAACCCATGCTTCAGCTAGGACTTTTAAGGGTTATAACGTAGCCTGGTTCATGGTTCAAGAAACAAAGGATAAAGGATCAAAATTTATTTGTACCCACCCGTTCTTCGTGATGTTCTTCGATCCTAAACTCAGCTAATTGTGCATTTAGAACCCCAGTTGAGTTCTGGAATATTGTCCTTGGTGTTCCGGTGATGGTTCAGATACTGACAATTTATTTTGAATAGGTAGTCATTTTTGTTGAGAGTTTGTAAGATCTCTTTCTTTTTGATTTTATTATCCATGTCTTTTGCCTGAATTGTTTCTTTTTATGATTACAGTCAGCGGGATGCCCCAGTTTTTCTTAAGTCTCCTTCATAGGTTTTGACTTAATGGGCTTTTATTTTTGAGAGATAGTGACTACCTGCTTTGACGATTATAGGGAACCATCACCGTCTTTTGTTTCGGAAGGACGTCTTCGAAACCATTCATTGTGCACATGAATTAACTGAGAGACTACCCTGCCCCAGGTTGTGATTAAGGGTTTTAATTTGTGTGAAAAGAAAAACTCCAAATTCTTTGGCTCAAAGGGGTTGACTAGGGATTATCTTCCTTATAACTTCACTATTTAGGATTTGAAACAACGCTTGTACATCGTCAGCGGGGTCTGTTCAAAAGCATACTGTAGAGATCGTGGTATCGTTTTTGTCATCCTCCCTCTAAAGGCTTACAATTTTTAATCGAGAGTTGATCATCACAAAAATGAAAGCAATTTGAATATGGTAAATACGAATGGATTGATTCAAAACAGACATATGCAATGTATTGATAAAGTAACAAAGTTTGACATGAATAAATGTTTGAACAATCAAAATAAAATTACAAATTGAAAATTCTGATGAACAAAAAGTATTCTTTGTGAGAACTTGTCACTTCAAATGGTGAGCCTTGGAGGATTGACAGAAACATTCCAGTTGACCATCTTTTGTGAATTCCAAAGCTCCTTCATCAATCAGGTTCTGAATTTTGTATTTCAACTTCCAACAGTCGTCAGTATCATGCCCTGGGCTGTTGGAATGACATGCACACCTTGCATCAGGATTGTAGTTAGGTGAAGAAGTCTTAGGATTTGGATGAGGTCCTACCAACGTCACCAGATTCAATCTCAACAGGTGTTGCAAAGCTTGGGACAGCGGCATGTTGAGCTTGGTAAACTGCTTCTTGGGCCTATCCGACTTACTCTGATTAACCGGTTATTTATGGCGAGGTTGTTGTTGGACCCGGGAGGTAGCAACAACTTGGAGAGGTCCATTCTTTACCAACCCAAACCCTTGTCTTCTTGGAGGCTGATAAATGACTTGGTCCCCGGCCTCGATTGTTTTCTTCGTACTGTTGTATCTGTCTTGATGAAGCTAGTTGATAATGGTTCTCAGCTCTTCTTGTTCCCGGGCTAAGCCTTGGATGAGATCCAACTGCCCCAACATTTGGGTTCTTATTTCATCTACCTCAGCTTGCAGTTGTTCCAGACGTTCGTCCTTATTGTCTTCAGGACTTTCCTTAACCAGGTTCCCGACGAGGAGTGTTTTCAACTCTTCCTGCCCCTTGGATAGGTTTAGGAACATTTCCCTAAACTGAGTTTCTTGAGTATGAAGATCTTGGTTGTCTTGTTGGAAAGCCATTGCTGAAATAAACAGCGAGAACATGAGAGACATGTACTGGGAGACCTGTTATGCAATGATATGTATGATGTATGTATGCAATGTTTTCAAGGATCTCGCAGGGTAAACAAGAAACTGTTAGATTTTGAATTTTGCAGCTTTGATTGAAGAAACTTCGTGTCGCCAAGAGTCCTTCTTCAAGAGTCAAGCTCACCATATCGAGTGAGTCATAGCCCCTGACTCAAATTATCGTGTTTTGATCTCTAGACGACATTGGCTAGAGGAAAATAAATCCTCTTTGCCCCTTGCTAGACGTTTGATTTACCATAACCTGCATCACAAACCCTTGAGATCCTTGAAATGGTTAAAGAAATGTTAAGGCATGATGTTATGATGTGCATGCTATGTGTTTAAGAAAAAGTACAAGGTGATGTAAACAAGTAAATCCGGCAAGAAATCCAAGTTATTGGATAAGGACTGTAAACAAAACCTGCAAGGAACTCATGTTGTCAGATAACAAAAATGTGCAAGTAGTTTAACTTTGAAAGCACACAAGTAACACAAACAGCCTTAAGTTTAGGCTTGCATGGGGTCTAGGTATTACCCTCTTTCAGTTTAGTTGGTTCAACCTTTCCTAGTAATATTAATTGGGTTCTAGAGGTTCTTAATATCACTGACCATCCTCGATCGGTCATAATTCCAGTTTAGCAACCTTTCCTTGTGGCCGGAATCATCGCGAGAGTTTGGTCTCAATGAGTGTAGCATACTGCTACTTTTTTGTGGCCAAGTTGGTCGATTATAGGTTCTAAGGTTAGTTGGTGCTTAATGACCCCTTAGCAGCCCCATACTCTCCTTGTTCCGCCACAAGGGATATCGGTACTAACTAAAGTGTCACACTAACGTAGCTACTGCTTCAATCGTATCGATCTATGCTGTACAGTTCCCTCACAGTCTATTGCTACTTACCTAAAAGGTATCCCCAGATCCGGGTTAGGATCTATAGTAACTCCGATTCAAGCCCACAAAGATAAATCAAATAGATCAATCAATTGAAAACAAATAATGAACTATTCCTAAGGTACACCCCACTTATTAACTCCCCATAAGAGTCGCCAGTTCTGTGATACGGTGGAAGAACTGACTGTTTTTGAAATGCTGGTTTGCGTTTTGCGTTTGTTTTCGCAAAATGTCGCGGTAAGTAAGAGTCGCCACCGACTTTTATTTTATCCAACAAGGAAGGGAAAAAAGCACAAAAAAATTCCTTTTTCGAGATATTTCTGAGTACAGGGGGTAGATTATAGAAAGGGAATGTATTAGCACCCTTTCTATCCGTAGTTATCTACGGGCTTTTAGGCACTTTCTCATCATTTTCAAAATTGTTTTCTTTGTGTTTGTGGGCTTTGAAAAGTTTTTGTTTTAACTTTGATTTAACTCTTGATTCTGTCTTAAGAGTGTAATGAAGTGTTTTTGAAAACTTTGTTTGTAAAGAAGTGTAAGTATGAAAAAATTGTTTTGAATGAGAAAGTATCTAAGAACTAATCTACCTACTCGAAAAAAGGATCGTTCTATGTTTGTTTCCTTTAGACAATGCTATCCTACTATTAGTGAGTAGGTAGCACCGTCGTTGGAGTTTGAGGGTCAATTTGAAAGAGGGACATACAGTCACTAAAGCAATGTTAGGACATCTTAGTGGTAACCCTAATGTCTTAGATCATTTATCTGAGGCAACAATATCCGAGGCAACCTTTCCGAGGCAACTATGATCTTTTAGACAAGAGGGCGGTCTCTAAAACAACCTAAACTCAATGACCGTTTACGAAGGCAACCAAGTGGGAGTGTACCCTAGGAGTGCGCATGTGCGAGTGTGTCAATTTCAGATTATTTTATCTTTGCACATTTTAGGGTGATCTAACTGTTTTAAATTTGGCCATACATTCTTGTCATGCAAACCCTATTATCAATCATCTAACAGTTAAATATTTGCAGAAATTAAAGTACGGAAATTAAAACTACGCTATTACAAGGCTTCGGGTATTTACATAGCCAAAAACAAACCCTTTGAAATTTAAAAGCGGTAAAAATAAATAAATGTCCTAATTTAAGTATTACAAACCGGGAGCAGATACAATAATTGGATAAAAATAAAGCGCGCGAGAAAATTAGATCGAATGCGAAATTAGGGTTTTGACTCTTCTATTAAAAAAAGGAAAATGTTTTTGTTGTTTTTAATAAAAAGAAATAAGTTTTCTAAATTAAAAGTGCAATTAATTAGTTAATTAAATTAATTAATGAAAAATAATTAAGGACATATTTTTGTTTTTTTGTTATTTTTAGGAAAGAAATAAAATGATTAAATTAGTAATAAAACCTATTGATTCTAATTAATTTTAATTATTTGCAAAAGAATTAAAGTTGTCTAAATTAATCAACCTAATTAAATTAATTAATTTATTGCTAAAAATAAAAATTCTAATTTTAAATTGGATATAAAATATTTTTTGGTGATTTTTGATAAAAAGAAGATGATTTTTGGTTAATAAAATAAATAGAAAATAAATTAAATAGAATAATAATAAAAAATGTGAAAGGATAGAGATGGGCCTGATTAGAGGGGGTGCCAATAGCAGGAAATTGGGCCTATTAGTAATGTAGATCCATGCTGACTTTTGATTCCAGTGCATATGCGTTGACTTGGCCTATGGTGTACCTTCATTGGTGGCCACCAGATTTGGCCATCTGGCCATCTGGCGCGTGGGATGATGAGGGAGTATGATGGACATCCTGGCTTTGCACGCATTGAATTACCTGGAAATAAACAGAAAAATAGCAAATACTGGAGGCAGGGATCGAACCCCTGACCTCCATCCTTCCAAGACCTTAACGCTTAGTTGGGTTCTGCTGGGACACTTGTTTTTATTTGTTTATAAAACATATAATAATGATAATATATAAAACAAGAAAAAACAAAAGAAATTCTGCGCGAAATTTAAACGGGCGAATGGAGGCTGGCCACGTCTTCGTCCCTGTTATGGCACCGTCACTAAAAGTCCATTAGCCTATACCTACAAACAAATGTCTGTTGCTACAGACTGCATGCTCTCAAAATCCTCCACAGGCCATGGAAATAACATCTAACACCATGGTTAGATTCGTCTCGTCCTCCTGATCACAACCGTACCCGTTACACAGGCCAATTATCCCTAAAATTGAAAGCCCTAAAACCAAGCTCGAAAACCTAGCAATGGTGATTAACGCTACGGGCCATATAAACGAAATTGAGTAATACAGAAAGTTTGCAAATGCTCTATATATTAAGAATATGTCATCAATTCATGTTAACAATGCCTAAACTACAAAATTCGAATTCAAGAACCGGGGTGCATCGTGATGGACTTACAGCACGTTTAGGGACCAGAACAGACTTGTTCTTGATAGCTTTAGGTTCTTGAGGGTGCCAGGAAGCGATTGGGACAGAAAACAAGCCTTGAGTATGCCTCTAACTATCAATTCGATCTCACACTTTTTGCTTGTATTTTCAAATTTGATTCTTGTTCTAGCGTCTCTTTCCAACCTCTTTCTAGGTCTGCCTCGCCTCCTTATGTATCAAGCAATGCATTAGGGTTGATAGTTGTGTCCAAATCTTCTTCCTTCAATGCTTTTGATATTTGATTTGATTCACTTTGAAAGCCTTCCAAATTTGGCTTATTTCCAATCTTTTTGTGCACACAAGCCTTGATACGAATTTGAATGATGCTAGCTGTGTAATAGGAACCTGAAACAAGCACAAAATCCCTTGTTATCAATGTTTTGGATTTTATTTGATTTAAATCAAATTAATTCAAATAAAAATTAAAATAAATAATAAAAATAAGATACAGACAAGTGGCAAAGGCTAGATCATGTGGGCTATGTTGCCAACTCAAAACAAGTGAAAAATATTGGGCCCATTTGGCAAAATTTGAAGTTTTAGGGATAGTTGACTTTTGGCAATTTTGCAAAAAAGGTCAACTTCACCAATGCATAACTTCCTCAATTTTGAACCTTTGGAGGTGTTCTTTGACTTTTTAGAAAGATTGAGATTTCCTATAATCAAACCTTTTGGTCTCATCTCAATATGATATTCCATGATCATGTATGAAGCTTTGACAAAAAGGTGTTTTTATTGACTTTTCAAAATGACCTATAATGTCCAAATTCATAACTTCTTGTGAGTGCATATTTTGATCTTGGGATATGAAGATGCATTGTAGGGAATTGAATCCTCTTAAAAATGAGATTTGGATGGGTCATTTCTAATAAAGTATGAGAAAGTTATGCTTGGTCAAAGTTGAGTTGACTTTTCCTACAAAATCCTAATTTAGCAACTTTTGAGTCTTGATGAATTATGAGAAATCATTGATGAATCATGATCAAACTTGATCAAATTATGAAATACACTTAAAAATGAGGATGTTGACCAAAAATCTTGAAGTTTGACTGTATGTGGGTCACAGTTGACTTTTGCCCTAGCACAATCGATTTTTGGACCTTTGAGCAATTGACTGAGCAAACTTCCTCTGCAAGGCTTGAAACTTGACATGGATGATCTTGAGAACATATTAGGAAATTGGTGATCATTTGGGACTACTTGGACCAAGTATCTTGATGTAACATGAAACCCTAATTTGAAGCAGACTGCCTTAGGAGAGAGCTTGTATGGCCAACCCTTGGGCTACTTTGAGCAACTTGGAGATCTTTCTTGCAATGTTTTGAGAAATATGGGAGGGAAAATTTTGGGGTACAACAATCATCATCACTTGAATCACTTCCACACGAATCACTGGTGGAAGACTTAGAGCTTGAAGCCTTTAATGCGATAGACTTCTTTTCCATGTCCCTTGATTTTTCTCTCTTTTCCTTCTTTTCGTGTTTGTTAAGATTTATGAGCTCTTGCTCATGTTCTTGAAGCTTACCAAACAATGTTGTAACATCAAGTGTCGTTATATCATTAGCTTCCTTAATCGCTGTGACGTTAGGTTGTTATTCCCTACTAAGACATCTCAAAATTTTGTTAGTAGCAACAATATTGGAAGTGGTATGACCAAGTGTATGTAAGCGATTGATTATATGAGTGAGTCTCTTTTGCATGTTCACAATGGTTTCATCATGTTTCATGTGAAAGAGATCGAACTCTTGAGTTAGGGTATAGATTCTAGCTAATTTGACATCATTAGTTCCCTCATGGGCAACTTGTAGTGCGTCCCACATTGTCTTAGCAGTAGCACAATAGGAGACTCTAAAAATACTCATCAATACCTAAAGATGATATGAGCATTTTTTAGGTTTACAATCATAGCTATAATTTTTCTCATCACTCTCTTCCTAAAGTGCTTCCGGTTTAGGTATGGTGGCACCAGCCACATCGGTAATGGTTATTGCTATAGGACCATTCTCAATGACTTTCCATAATTTTCTATCAACTGAATTGATATGCACATGCATACAATCTTTCCAATAACTATAATTTCACCATAGGTGCTCTATTGTACGCCCCTTTGGGATCGTTCTCCATTTTGTAAAAAGTAATATGCAAAGCATTAGATAAACCAGCACTCGTGATACCACTTGTTAGACGATGAGATGAATCTAGAAGGAGGTGAATATATCCTTTATTTTAAAATTGCACTTTTAAAATTTGTTTTGAAATGATGCGAAAGCTTCCCGAATCAAAATCCTCTAAACATTCTGTTATTGAAAAGATCGAATATGGGAAACCGAATAGAATTCTTATGATGTGAAAAAAAATCAATACGACTACTTATTAATCAATCACTTAAACAATATCAATAAGTACTTACGACTTCCAATGTACTTTTTAAGATAAAACTTGACAAAATCACAAATTTGTGTGTTAGTTAATTTATCAAACTCTTGGTGTGCAAAAAAACAACAAGTTCAATTTTACTAAATTGTAGTGATGAATTATCCTTGATAACAATTAAAGTGATTCTATGATTATTGCAAACTAAGTTTGAATCACTACAATCACGGTGAAATGAATTGAACAATCAATATCACACAAATTATGACAAATGAAAATAAAAGGATATGGAAAGAGAAACAACACAGTATTTATTAAGGCGATTACCCTTGTTGTCCTTGTGTAGGGAACTGTAATACGGTGGGAGAATTGACTTTTTTAGTTTTATCCAAATATGCAGATAGCAAGAGTCGCCACCGACTTTTCTTTTATCCAATATTTAAGAAAGGTGAAAAGAACAGGAAAGACCTTTGATATATTTTGAGTTCGGGGGGGGGGGGGGGGTAGGTTATGAAAAGGGAAGGTGTTAGCACCCTTTTCATCCGTAGTTATCTACGGGCTCTTAATTGCTCAGCTCACTTTGAAAAACTTTCTTTGTGCGTGTGATTTATTTGAAAATATTTTGAAATGCCAATGTAAGGCTAACTTTGTAATGATTCATGTATCGGTCCCCGAGAATACGTACAAAGTATTTTTTGAAAATATTTGTTTGAAAGTGTAGTGTGAGAAATGTTTTGTTTGTGATAAAAGTTGTGGGCAAGCAATTAGGAGTTTCTTACCCACTAAAGTCTTTCTTATTCTTTTCCTTCTTCTTTAGAGATAATATTATCCATACATTAGTTGGTAGGTAGTCCTATCTTTTGGACGTGAAGGGACAGGCGTAAGGTCATCGTATGGTCATCTAAGGTAACATGTAAGCATACTTTAGCAATTGTATCATAGGGACTATCATCATTTACTCGTAGGGACTAGATCGTTTTGTAGGCAACTTTGAAGGGTTATTGAGGGACTATGATATTTATTCGAAAGGGACATGATGATTTGATCGAGGGTCTTTTGCTAAAGTATCCCCACTTTCGAGGGATGTGACAAATATTTGTAAGGCAACAAGAGAGGTTACCCTAGAGATGCAAGTGTGACGAGTATATATTTTCAGTTATTTATCTTGAGAATTAGGGTTTTCTGTGTTTGTTTTTAGTCTTTCCATACAAACTCTAGTTACTAGCAGTTAAAATATATACAAAAAAGTGTTGAATGAAAAGTGCGAAAATTTAAACCTAAGCTATTACATGGCTTTAGGAGAGATACATAAGTATAAAAATTTCGAGAAAAATAAACCTACGCTATTACATCCTCGGAGCAGATACATAATTAGAAAAAGTGCGGGAAAATGAATCTACGATATTACATCGATAGTGCAATCTATATACTGTCTAATAAAATTAAATAGTAAAGAAAGAAAATAGAAAAAAAATGTTAAAATGAAAAATGTTTTTGTTTTTGTGCCTTTTGTAGAAAACAATTTAAATGATACTAGTAATTAAAAACCTAATTTTAATATTAAGAAAAAAAAGTTAATTTATTAATAAAATAATTAGTGAAATAAAAATATATAAGAAAAATTTTAATTACTAATTAAAAAGACCTAACCCTGATTTGTTATTATTTTGAAAAAAGATTAGGTTAGTTAATGATTACTTAAAAAGAAATTAATTAAGAAAATAGAAAATTAAATAGTAAAGAAATAAGAAAAAAGAATGTTAAAATATTAAAATGTTTTTGTGTAGAAAAAAATTTAAGTGATAATAATTAATTAAAACCTAATTGTTTCTAATTAATTTTTAATATTAAGAAAAAGGTTAATTAATTAATTAATTAATAAAAATACATCAAGAATTTAATTACTAATTAAAAACTGTAATCCTAATTTATTAAAGTGTTAAAAAAGATTAGTTTAATTAATTGTTAATTATAAAGGAATTAAGAAAATATGGTGAAAATAAATTAGGGTTAGTAAAAAAACGAGAAAAAAAAAACGAATTGTCTGGGGTGTGTGTTAGTTTGGCCTGAAAATACTTGTATCGTGAGATTCGATAAAAATAAATCTAACTTCCCTAACAATGGCAGATCATTATTCCTACGTCAAAGCTTGCAAACAATGATTCTAAACAAAGTGTAAACATAATTATAAACAGGTATGTATGCATAAAATTAATCAACAACGCATGAATTATGAGTTTAAATTTCAAGAATATTACCTAACCGGTGATGTTGAGATGTGATGATCTAGCGCACTTCAAGCTTCAAAGATGGATGGGATGAACTCCTGAGAACTTCAGGAACACGATAGAATGCTTGGAATGGAATTAAAGTTGCTGCGCACAAGGTTTTTAGTTTGCCCTAGTTTTGAGAAAATTGAGATTTTTGAGAGTGTGTTCTTGAGGTAATTTTCGTGTCCCTCTTGGTCTAAAGATGTTATTTATTTATAGTGGAAGATTTAGGTCAACAAAAGTGAATCAAATCTTTTGTATTTCATGATCAAATATTTCATGATTTGAGATTCATGATCAAATATTTCATGATCAAATATTGATGAAATTACAAAAGATTTGAATTTCATGATCAAATATTTGATTGAAGTTTTGCATGAAATATTTCTTTTTTAGGCAAATATCATACCGATCATGTTTTATCTAGCTGAACGTGAGCTTTTTAGACTTATGATTTGATACAAAAATAGATCCCCGTGCCTTATATAATTTATTTGATATTTTATTTGATTTAATTTTCATTTAAATGAATAAAATCTAAATAAGAGAAATAAAAATTATAAAAATAAATGAATGGTTTAGGAGTCTATTATGAGGTCAGGAACACGTTTGGATCTTAAAAGATAGGCCCATTAGCCCAAAAATTCAAATTTGCTCAATTTAGATTTCATGCATTTTCTCAAAATTGCCCAACTTGCACAAATCATATCTCGCTCAATTTTCATCATATGAAGGTGATCTGAGACTTTTTGGAAACCTCAAGATGTCCCCTACAATCTTCATATTGGTCATTGTTTCATTTGAAGACTTTATATTAATGTAAATTACTTTGACAAAAAGTGTCTTTTTGTTGACTTTTAAAATGACTTGTAATGTTTTGGCTCATATCTCTCAAATGAAGCATTTTTGGCCTTGAGCTTAGAGAGACAAAGTTGTATATAATTGAATTTACTTAAAAATGGGCTTTGGTTGAGAATTTTATGATGAAGTATGTAAAAGTTATACTTGGTCAAAGTTCAGTTGACTTCTTCTTAAGAAAATCCTAATTTAGTAACTTTTGACTTTTGATGAATCTTGAGTTTTCTTGATGAATCATGATCAACCCTTGATCAAATGATGAATATAACTTTAAAATTTTTATGTTGACAAAAAATCTTGAATTTTAACTATAAATTGGTCAAAGTTGACTTTTTGTTCAATACAGTTGATTTTTAATCATCTAAGTAGTTGATTGAGCAAACTTGTGTTGCAAGGCTTGAAACTTGGTGTGATATGGTGGGAGAACTGACATGAAGGTTTTGCCTTTGATCTTAAATGTTGCGGTTAGCAAGAGTCGCCACCGACTTTTCTTTTATCCAAAAGGAAAGGTGAAAAAGCACAGGAAATACCTTTGAGATTATTTCTTGAGTTCGGGAGGTAGATTATGAAAAGGGAAGGTATTAGCATCCTTTTCATTCATGGTTTTCCATGGGCTCTTAGTTACTTTCTATATCACTTTATTTTTGTTTTAATTGTGCTTTGTGTGGTTTTTGAAATTATTTTGTAAAGAAGCCATTATTTAGGCAATCTTTGTAATGATTCTTGTTTGTAAGAATGTATACAAAGATGTTTGATCTTTTGAAAAATGTTTTTAAGTTTGTAAGAGGTTTTGAAAGTGTAGGTGTTTGTTTTGAAAATAGAAAGGATGTTTTGAAATTGAGCAATTAATTATGAGCATTATACATACTCAAAAGTCTTTCTTGTTTATTTTCTTTTCCTTTGACATTGTTGTCTTACCATTGATTTGGTAAGCAACCCTATCTTTGGATGTAAATGGGATGGGCGTGGGTTATCATATAACTATGATTAGAAATGTTGCAAGGTAGCTTAGCATTCTCTTTTAGGGACTAATATAATTTGAAAGGCAACTTAGATAGCGTCATCGAGGGACTATGATCTTGTATTTACTTGTTTTTGCTAAGATACCTTACATGCGTAATATGGCCATTTGGTATAAGGCAACCAAGTGGAATAACCCTAGGGGTGCTTGTGTGCAAGTGTATTATTTTCATGCTTGTTTTTGTCTTGAATTAGGTGATTGTAAGTGTTTGAAACATTTATCATGAGTTATAGGACCTGTTTTCTCAGAAGAGAACAAGTGCAAGGCTCAAGAACAAGTTTTGTACAAAAAGTCACTTTATCAAAATGGCAATGTAACCTTTCTTCCAAAAATGGATAAAAAGTATGTCCATGCATTGAATGCTTGAAGTGAGGCCTCTAAAAGTTGTGTAAACTATTAATTATGGAGTGCCTAACAAGTTTGAGGCCTACAAAGTAGTGTTTATGCAACATAGTTTGAATTTGAATTTTGTTCACCACTAAAATGACTTGTAATTAAAGTGATAAAATCCTAACTTCATCTCTTCGATTCTCCCTACTCAAGAATGATCTCAAGAAGTTCTTGGACATTTTGGAAATCTTGCAATGTGCTCTACAACCCATTTTTGAATTTATTTTGAAGATTCCCCTTGTAACTATATGAAAAAATGCCATGAACTTGGGTCAAAATCCTGACCAAACTAGGGCAAAATTTCACTAAGTGTTTTGTTTCATGACCACATGTTCTTAAAATTATAACTTGAGATCCAAGAAATTTTGGAAGAATTTGTATGAAGCAAAGTTATAGATTTCATGGAGATCTACAACTTTAATTTTAGAAGTTTCTCTTTAATCACTTTGCATCATGGTGAAAAATTTGCTCAAAGTTATGAAAAAATAAGAAATTTTCAACACTTAGAAAATTTTCTAAGTTTAGAAATTTTGACTTTTCAAAATGAAATCTTGAATTTTTGATTTCTTGATGAATAAGTTTCATATTTTGACATGTTTTGATGAATTATGATCTTTGGCACTTGAATTTGACCAAAAAGTCAAAGTTTGGCTTTTCAGTATACAGTTGACTTTTGATCATTTGACTGAAAAATTCATCTGTCAATCCAATGGACTTGCAATGTTTTGAACCATGTCATTAGGTAAAAATAATGCAATTGGACTCTTGAGATCATGCCTTAAACCAATTGACCATTTGCTAGGTTAAAAATCAGAAATTGCCCTTTCCTAATCAAAAACCCTAATATTGACCATTTTGCCCTTTTGGAGATTTGATTAAAATTCCTGAGGAATTATGGTCCAAACTTGATCAAATGATACATATGAGTCTAAAATGTTGACATGGATAAAAAATTATGAAGTTTGACTGTGAATTGACCATAGTTGACTTTTCCTCCATTACAGCTGATTTTTAGGTCAACTGCTCAATTGACTGAGCAAATGTGTGATCCAAGGCTTGAAACTTGACATGAGTAATCTTGGGGGTCCATAATGATAAATGAAAGTCATATGGGGCATTGGAAGTTCAAAAATCCTTGTGTAACCTCAAACCCTAATTTTGGTCATCAATGCATAAAGAGGTGTCTTGAGCTGATCAAACCCTAGTGCAGTCTTGAGCCCAAGGAGATCTTGTGAGAAAATTCTTGATAAGTGAGAGGGAAAATTTTGGGGTACAACATCTGCCCCTGTTCAATCTTCTTAATCCTGAAGAGTTAGATTGGCGAGTTTTGCCATTCGTGACTCGAAGGTGGAAGATGATTGGACACTAGAGTGCCCAGAAATTTGCACTTGGTGATGTGAGGGTTGAGGGAATGGGCTTAAAGATTCCATTTGGAGAGGTGATAGAAATTTGTTGGAGATGGTCTTGTAGATGCCATCCAAAAGTGATTGTTGAATTGTAATTTGTAAGCTAAATAAATGAGTATTAGAATGGCGTCCGTGTCTGGAACGTATTTGAGTTGTATCTGAAAGTTGAATTTGAATTAGTATCAAAATGGAATCTGTGTCTGGTGTAGCGGTAGAAATGTTCAAGACTAAGCCATTGGATTGACTAGACTTTGTACAAATCAAAATAAAAATCGCCAACGCGCTTTATTGTTTCCAAAGGAATGGGAAAAGAGCGAATAACCCAAAAAAGGGGGGAAAGATTCAAGGTAAAGGGGTTGGTTATGCAAAGGGAAGGTATTAGCACCCTAAACATCTAAGGTACTCCGCAGGAACCTCTTTGAAAAATCTGTATATTTTGGCTATAAAAATGTGTTGTATATAAAATGGATGGTGGAGGTGAGAAAAGAAATATTTTTATGATTTTTGCACCCGCCGTAGTTGCGAACCTTTAGTGCCTACGTACCACCTTTCGTGCAATAGGGGATTAGGGTACACGTATTTCCTCTTTTAAAAATTTGAAACACAAGTGTGTTGGTTAATTTTATGAGATAAGACATCATCGTCATTATCCGTGTGAAAAACATACTTACTATCCACAATCATGAGAAAGGAGAATTTGCATCATCTCAAAGTGGAGGATATGGCTTGGATTTTTAAAATCAACAATGCCTCACTCAACACCCAAGTGGAAAATATCTCTCTTTACTACATATTGTAGAAGTATAGTTGTTTGCATCACTACAATAATTGACAAGAGTCTAATCTTTTAAGAAAAGTTTTAAAATAAAAAGCCGAAGTGGAAAAAATTGTTTGAAATGAGATTGATTGACATTTAGTCTTCTCACAAAAATGTCAAGGTATTATTAAATTGATTGAAATTTATTTATGAAAATGTTTTGAAAATGCATGGACCTAAGTCCAAGTTTATTATGAAAGTGTTTCAAGTTTAGAAATAAGAAGAGTTTTTAAAAGGAGGGAGAAGATTTTTGAAATTAAAGAAGATGAAGGAGATGAAGAGACTATCCTAAAGCGTAAGTTAAAAGCTAGGGATAAGAACCATTTAACCAACAAGAAGCCAATACTTGACATTATGAGTCAACATAGAATTCCCATTTTTCAGATTGAAACCAAGCAAGCAAAGATACTAGACCTCTTGAGAGAGTCAAACTTCAAGTGTATTAAGTCTTTGCAAAAATTGGGCAGAGTAACGGCTGTATACGGGTGAATTCCAGATTACAAACAAAGTATGTAATCACAATAACCTGCACACAAAACAAACAAACAAACCAATGTCTTGAGGTAAACCTCAAGAACTCCAGACAAAATATCAAATAAAGTCACAAAGTCTCCAAGATAGGCCAAGTTCTCTAATCCTAAGTCCAAGAATTCCAATACTCGATAATGCCAAGGATAGTAACCAAATAGTCCAAGTATCATTAAAGATTTTTATGGTTCATGTTGGTTATTAGGTGTATTTAAAAGGAAAATAAAAGCTCAAGTGAACAAAATAAAAATGACATAAAGTAAATACTCAAGTGAGAAAAATAAAAAATGGCATGAAATGTAAATGCTTAAATTAAATGGTACATAAAGCATAAAAAATAAAAGCACAAAGTAAAGTCAATTGTTAGAAATTAGTGGTTAGTTGGATGACCATCTTGAAACTTGCATTTGGAACTCATTAGAGGATTGGTAGAACCAAAGCCTCCACACAACAAGTTGCATTTGCTTTTTGTCAAGTATATCATCCATTTTGGAATCCTCAAAAGTAACATTTAATGATCAACGATGTTTAAGTGATCCGCGTTGACCAAAGGTGTTGTAGATCCATTAGAGGATTGGTAGGACCAAAGCCTCCACACAATGAATCTCAAGGTTATTGGATCAAAGAGATCAAATTAACATACTTGGGCTTGCAATCATAAGTTTGGGCCACAAATGATCCTTTATTCTAATCGGGACAAAATTTAGCGCTATGTTAAGAAATCATAAGTGGAATTATGTAGAAGTCACACCTATTTTGAGGCCGGTCAATAGCAATCTATGTACTTCATGTTTGAATAAATGATATAGAGATCACAATCCCTTAACATGTAACACAATTAAAAAATAAAGGGATAAGATGAAGAGGGAGGGGAATGATAAGCTAATTTGGATCACCATCTCAAAATTCTTTCATCTTTAAATTCAACCACTCCTCTAGATGGATTAAAGCACTAAACATATCAGTAATCCAAAGCACCAAAAATAAATTAAATAATTCACTCTTAGGTAGATTTGAATTGATGAAAATTTATCCAACTTCATCTATATCACAAAGTCCATTGAGTTTAAAGACAAATTGGACATTTAAAATTGCAATCCAAATTATCCATCAAAGAGAGTGAGCAGAAAAAATATTTGAGTCAAACCAGCCCCAAAATAAGGCAGAAAAAGTATTTTCGGAACTGTTACAATCAATTGTGCTTAGACAACTACCAATTGCATCAGTTCAGTTTTTTTTTTCAAGTCAACTTTCTGTGACAAACAATTGCAATGTTACAACAATTGATTGCAACCTATTAAAATCAATAGAAAACAACATTTCAAGGATCAAATTCTTATTCCAACTTTTCATCAAACACCTTATGATCATGGATCCAATTGAGCATGAAAATTCTATCAAATTATGAGAAAATAGCACTAACTGAATCATAAAACAGTTCTCAATGAATCAAAACCAGAAATCCACGAGAGATCACATTGTGAAAGACGATGATCCAACTTACCAAAGGTAGAATTAGAGAATTATCAAACTACTCCCAGAATTTGCTTCAATTCAACCACAAGAATCAATTACCAAAGCTTGGATGTAGAGAATTGATGAAGAAAAAGTGTTTGGATGAAGGTTTAGCTCAAAGATTAGTAAGCTTCAATGCAAAGCTTACTATCTTTTTTTTGAAAAATGGAGCTTTGAGTGAATTTGGTAGATGGAGTGAATTGAGAGATTTTTTAGCAAGGTGGATTTGGCTATCAAAAGCTTCCAATTTGAATGAGATGAGGGCTCTATTTATAGAGTTTAGGATTGGGATTAGTGGTAATTTGGTAATTGATTCTTGGAGCCAAAAATTGAATTAATGATATAATTTTCAAATTATGCAGAAAAATTGGAGCCAAAAAGATGACAGATTTGAAATTGCTGGCTTTTTTTCACAAATCACGTGTGTTTTGCTGTTATGAGTCGACACAAGAGTCGTATGTGTCGACACATGCTAGTTGTATAACACATCATGAGTCGACGCAAGCTTCTATGGATCGATACAAGCTGCTATTTCGACACAATACATAATCAATCAACTTTCATGAGTCGATACATAACATGTATGTGTCGACACATACTAGTTATACAAAGCAGGATGAGTCGATACAAGCCTCTATGGGTCGATGCAAGCTGCTTCTTCGACACAATACATAATCAATCAACTTGCATGAGTCGATACATAACATGTATGTGTCGACACATGCTAGTTATACAAAGCAGGATGAGTCAATACAAGCCTCTATGGGTCGATGCAAGCTGCTTCTTCGACATAATACATAATCAATCAACTTGCATGAGTCGATACATAACATGTATTTGTCGACACATACTAGTTATACAAAGCAGGATGAGTCGATACAAGCCTCTATGGGTCGATGCAAGCTGCTTCTTCGACACAATACAAAATCAATCAACTTGCATGAGTCGACACATAACATGTATGTGTCGACACATATAATTTTTTTATTTATTTTTGAAGGCTGAAAACACAGTTTTTTTTCAAAGATTATGCACAATACACTTTGTGCCATTAATTGCGCTATGGGAGCAATCGATTGTTCAGGTCAACAAAAAAATGAAAAAAATTAATTATTTTTATTTTTCTTTGCAAAAAAGAAATTTTAGGGAAATAATACCGGAAAACCTTATTTGTTGGATGCTTCGACTTGGTACCTACAAAACACAATTTTGCAAAGACAAAGACAAATATTTTTTGTATTTTGGTTAGAGGTTAATTATCAACGCATATACAAAATACATAACTAAGGTGCTTGGAGATTCCTCAAGAGCAAACTTAAAGATAGGAGATAGAAAAAAAGAGGAAGAACCAAACCTAATGTGATTTTGTTATGATCAAGTTGACATGATATGATAGGGGAATCTTAGGGGAAAAAATTGGGGTACAACAGCTGCCCTTATTTAAGTGTCTTCTATCCGAAGATACGAAGGTTAAAAATCTTCGTGTCGACGCGATTGAAGATACTTAAATATAAAACAAGCCCTATTTTTGTCTCTAAGATGATATGCAATGCTTATGATTATGAATGCATATGAACAGAATAAAAGAGACGCAAAGTATCACTGGGGATGCCACAAAAATGAAGAAACAAAGGAGCAACTCCACCAGAAAAATAAATCACTGGTGGACCAAAAGAGTTGAATCAGAGAGGAGGATAACAAGCATCAATGTTCACTGCCGATGTCTACCAACGTTCACTGAAGGTAGAGAGAAAATATCATACCACCGCCGTTCACTGACGATGAACTATAAACATTCACTGAAGATAGCAAAAAGATAACAAACAGCGACATTCACTGCCGATGTCCTACCAACATTCACTGAAGGTAGAAAGAAAATATCATACCACCGCCGTTCACTGACGATGAACTATCAACGTTCACTGATGATAGCAAAAAGATAAGAAACACCGATGTTCACTGCCGATGTACTACCAACATTCACTGAAGGTAGAGAGAAAATATCATACCACCGCCGTTCACTGACGATGAACTATCAACGTTCACTGATGATAGCAAAAAGATAATAAACACCAACGTTCACTGCCGATGTACTACCAACGTTCACTGAAGGTAGAGAGAAAATATCATACCACCGCCGTTCACTGACGATGAGCTATCAACGTTCACTGAAGATAGCAAAAAGATAAGAAACACCGACGTTCACTGCCGATGTACTACCAACGTTCATTGAAGGTAGAGAGAAAATATATCATACCACCACTGTTCACTGACGATGAACTATCAACGTTCACTGATGATAGCAAAAAGATAAGAATCACCGACGTTCACTGCCTATGTACTACCAACGTTCACTGAAGGTAGAGAGAAAATATACCATACCATCGCCGTTCACTGACGATGAACTATCAACATTCACTAATGATAGCAAAAAGATAAGAAACACCAACGTTCACTGCCGATGTACTACCAACGTTCACTGAAGGTAGAGAGAAAATATATCATACCATCGTCGTTCACTGACGATGAACTATCAACGTTCACTGATGATAGCAAAAAGATAAGAAACACTAACGTTCACTGCCGATGTACTACCAACCTTCACTGAAGGTAGAGAGAAAATATCATACCACCGCCGTTCACTGACGATGAACTATCAATGTTCACTGAAGATAGCAAAAAGATAAGAAACACCGACATTCACTGTCGATGTACTACCAATGTTCACGGAAGGTAGAGAGAAAATATATCATACCATCACCGTTCACTGATGATGAACTATCAACGTTCACTAATGATAGCAAAAAGATAACAAACACTGACATTCATTGCCGATGTACTACCAACGTTCACTGAAGGTAGAAAGAGAAAATATATCATATCATCGTCGTTCACTGACGATGAACTATCAATGTTCACTGATGATAGCAAAAAGATAAGAAACACCGACGTTCACTGCCGATGTACTACCAACGTTCACTGAAGGTAGAGAGAAAATATATTAAGTTTTCCCCAAAATTCTGGTGTTTCACCTAGAACGGGTCTCAACTTCTTCTTTAACCAAGGCACTCTTCCTGGAAAGGGTAATATGTAAGCTTATCTTAAATAAAGAGACTTCCACTCATTGTCAAGGGGAATTGCAAAGAGAAATGACTTTCTGGGGATAGAAATATGGCTTCCTGGGGAAAGAGATCTGACTTCCTGGGGAAAGATATATGACTTCCTGGGGAAATGCCACGATATTCCCATTGAGGAGATAAAGTCTTCTCGTGCAAAATAAATGCACAAACCAAAACTCAAAGTTCTAGGAAATACAAAGTAAATAATATCGTCATGCAACCACTAATCCAATTAGAAACAAACTGGAACAAGACGGCCAACGAAGATACATCCTTTGAGAAATAAACTCAAGAGGGAAAACCAAATCCACCTAAGCAAGGAGCGCTGCAGGAAGGTTATAACACAATGTCAATAAAATGATTTGTAGCAATGCATGATGCATGTATGAATGTATGAGTGATATCGTGCATATGTTGGTAAAAGGATACATAATCATTACAAACAAATAAAATCGCCTCAGGTACCAACAACATTGGGCTAAACTTCAACCAGAAAGATCAATCCAAGAAAGGTAAAAGCAACTGCGGAAACCAAACTTATTGCTTGTCCTAACTTCACTGAGGAGAAACATAATCCGGATGTAGCTAAATCAAATAGATACCGGGATAGAACATCTTTCTTCCGGTTTCATCGGAGAAACTAGTTTTTCAAAAGCAACATACCTACTGGAGATTGCTAGACCAGCCTCAAATAAAGCAGACTGACGCCGAGACAATCAAACCTCACTGGGGAATTCAAGCCTACCCCCTGGGGAAAGATGCAGATTGAAACTTTACATCATGAAAACCTATTCCGACAAAAGATGCCCTGGGATAGCCTTCCCGGGAAATCAAGAAGTCAACACTAATGCCAATACTACATAAAGAGCGATATCTTAGCACACTAAGGGAATAAAACCTTTCATCATATGAGGTAAAACTTCGCTGGGGAATCTGGGACGGAGGCTTCTGACCATGCAAACCCAAAATCAAAAGCGAACCAAGACTTGGCCGGGAATAATGGGATCACAGACCTAATACTGTACCTTGCACCCACTGGTATCGTCTTTAACTATCTGAGAAACACACAAAGATTGCGCACATACCAACAAGATGACTTTAGAAAACCTTCATGAAGGAAGTAAATCTTCTTAAAACAACCGGAGTTTGTTCATTCCTGGGATCGCCATTTTTGTTGTCATTGTTTCATCACAAATCCCAAAGTAAATTGAATTGTGAAGATCTCCCTTTTTTCTTGAAAAGTCAATTTTGCTTTTTAATCTTTTTGCTTTAAAAATTATTATCAGTAATAAATGGAGTCTTTGCAAGCTAAATAAAAATAAGAACACAAAGAATTGGGCAAAAACTCGAATTTCATTAATAGAATGGTAGTCTGTGAATGGCGAGACTCCATGGATGATTACAAAGTTTGGGAAATGGTAATATATAATGGAAAAGATACATTGAGATACAATGACCATCATTCCCCCAAACAACTTTTGAAATCCTGAGCAGCAGCTTTTGTTGAAGTATGGCGAGGATCCGAGAAGATTGTTGCTTCAACGATCAAGTCTTGTCTGACGTAGTTACTTGCCAAGAAAAATCCCTAACTTTTGCCTAAGCTGCCCTTGCGGGTTTTCAACTTAGCGGGAAATTTATTCTGTTTATGTCTCTAATTTTTCCCTAGACCGCCCTTTCGGGTTTTCAGCCTACCGAGACGCTCCTTTTTGCCTAAGTCGCCCTTTCGGGTTTTCAACTTAGCGAGCTGTTCTTTTATTTCTTTAGGCAAAGTATTTCTTGACTGCGTCAACATTCATGGGACGTGGGAACTCCTCGCCATCCATAGTTTCAAGAATTAATGCACCACCAGAGAAGGCTTTCTTGACAACATACGGGCCTTCAAAATTGGGAGTCCACTTGCCCCTAGAATCAGTATTAAAAGATATGATCTTCCTGAGCACGAGGTCGCCTTCTCTGAATTCACGAGGTTTGACCTTTTTATCAAATGATTTCTTCATTCTTTTATGATATAATTGCCCATGACACAAAGCTATCATTCTCTTCTCTTCAATCAAATTCAATTGGTCAACCCTGTTCTGGACCCATTCAGCCTCTGTCAACTTGGCTTCCATTATCACACGCAACGAGGGAATCTCTACCTCAACAGGGAGTACAACTTCCATTCCATATACTAGGGAGAACGAGGTTGCTCCTGTTGAAGTGCGGACAAATGTTCGATATCCATGCAGAGCAAAAGGGAGCATTTCATGCCAATCCTTATAAGTAACAACCATTTTCTGGATAATTCTCTTGATATTCTTATTAGCAGCTTCAGTAGCCCCATTCATCTTTGGCCTGTATGGAGACGAATTATGATGGACAATCTTGAATTCTTCACACAGTTCTGTCATCATCTTGTTGTTCAAATTCGAGCCATTGTCAGTGATGATTCTATTCGACACACCATACCGGCATATAAGATTGTTTTTGATGAAACGCACAACCACCTGTTTGGTAACATTGGCATAAGAAGCAGCCTCTACCCATTTGGTAAAGTAGTCAATTGCTACCAAGATGAAACGATGTCCATTCGAAGCTTTGGGTTCTATCATCCAGATCTTGTCTATACCCCACATAGAGAAAGGCCATGGGGATGAAATCACATTGAGCAATGTCGGAGGTATATGGATCTCATATGCGTAAATCTGGCATTTATGGCACTTCTTTGCAAACTTGTAACAATCAGATTCCATTGTCAACCAATAATAACCCGCCCTTAGCATCTTTTTAGCCATCGAATACCCATTAGCATGAGTGCCAAATGAACCCTCATGAATCTCATGCATCAACATGTCTGCTTCGTGTCTATCCACGCACCTGAGCAAGACCATGTCATAATTTCTCTTGTATAACACATTTTCACTGAGGAAGAAACTGCCTGCCAATCTTCTCAGTGTCTTTCTATCTTTCCTCGACCCACCAATCGAGTATTCTTGAGTCTGAAGAAAATGCTGGATGTCATAATACCAAGGTTTTTCATCTGCTACCTCCTCTGTCGTAAACACATGAGCGGGCCTATCCAGCCGTCTAACTGTAATACAGGGTATATCATTCCATGTATTCACTTGGTACATAGAAGCCAGAGTTGCCAGAGCATCCGCCATTTGATTTTCATCTCTAGGAATATGATCGAATTCAACTTTATTGAAGAAGGGTAGTAATCTTCTAGCATAATCTTTGTAAGGGATCAAGCCAGGGTGATGAGTATCCCATTCTCCTTTAATCTGATTTATTACCAAAGCTGAATCACCATACACATATAGAATTTTGATTCTGAGATCAATAGCTTCCTCAAGACCCATGATGCAAGCCTCATATTCTGCCATATTATTAGTGCAATCAAATGTTAACCTTGCAGTAAAAGGAATGTGCGATCCATGAGGAGTGACGATCACAACACCAATTCCTTTACCATAAGCATTCACCGCTCCATCAAATATCATACTCCAACGAGATTCAGGGTCAGGGCCTTCCTCAGGCAATGGTTCATCACAATCTTTCATTTTTAGGAATATCACATCCTCATTAGGGAATTCATATTCTGCAAACTGATGATCTTCCACTGGCTGGTGAGCAAGGTAATCTGCCAACACACTACTTTTGATAGCTTTTTTAGTGCGGTACTCAATATCATATTCAGATAACAACATCTGCCAGCGGGCAATTCTCCCAGTAAGAGCAGGCTTCTCAAAAATATACTTGATTGGATCCATTTTAGAGATCAACCAAGTGGTATGATTCAATATATACTGCCGCAAACGCTTTGCCGCCCAGGCCAAAGCACAACACATTTTTTCTAGCATGGAATATCGCGACTCACAATCAGTGAACTTTTTGCTGAGATAATAAATGGCGAACTCTTTCTTCCCTGTTTCATCCTGTTGTTCCAGAATACAACCCATGGATTTATCTAACACTGTTAGATACATAATCAACGGTCTTCCTTCTACGGGAGGGAGCAAGATAGGAGGTTCAAGCAGATACTCTTTAATACTCTCAAATTCCCTTTGGCAGTCATCCGTCCACACACAACCTTGATCTTTCTTTAACAACTTAAAGATCGGTTCACACTTTGCAGTTATGTGGGAAATGAATCTGGAAATATAATTCAAACGCCCGAGGAAACCCTTGACTTGCTTTTCAGTTTTTGGTGTTGGCATTTCTTGAATTGCTTTGACTTTATCAGGGTCAACTTCAATTCCTTTCTGGCTAACAATAAAACCCAACAATTTCCCCGATCTAACTCCGAAGGTGCATTTATTTGGATTCAAGCGGAGACGATACTTCCTCAAACGCTGAAACAACTTCAACAAATCTTTTATATGCCCTTCTTCAGTTTTGGATTTTGCAATCATATCATCAACATATACTTCAATTTCCTTGTGCATCAGATCATGGAATAGGGTTGTCATAGCCCTCTGGTACGTTGCACCAGCGTTCTTCAACCCGAAGGGCATCACTCTGTAACAGAATGTTCCCCAGGGTGTGATAAACGTTGTTTTTTCCATGTCCTCTAGAGCCATTCTTATTTGATTATACCCGGAAAATCCGTCCATGAACGATAATATCTTGAATTTTGTTGTGCTATCCACTAACATGTCAATGTGAGGCAATGGGAAATCATCTTTTGGACTAGCTTTATTTAGATCTCTGTAATCTACGCACATGCGGACTTTTCCGTCTTTTTTCGGTACTGGGACAATATTGGCAATCCATTGAGGATACACTGACGTCACAAGAAAAATAGCATTAATCTGCTTTAGGACCTCCTCTTTGATCTTTACTGCCATATTCTGGCGGGTTCTTCTCAACTTTTGTTTAACTGGCGGACACTCTGGCTTCAACAGAAAATGATGCTCGACAATGTCTGTATTTAGACCAGGCATATCTTGATAAGACCAAGCAAAAATATCCACATACTCTTTCAACAGCTCAATCAACCCGCTCTTCACATCAGGATGCAACAATGCTCCAATCTTAACTTCCTTCGGATATTCTTCTGAACCCACATTAATCACTTCCAAAGGCTCCTTATATGGCTGAATGGTATTTTGCTCGTGCTCAAGCAACCGTGAGACCTCTTCTGGAATCTCATCATAATCTTCTTCTTCAGCCCCAAACACAAGACAATCAAAGTTGGGAGAGGGTGCAGGGTCATTGTATTCAACGGGTTTTTTAATTAATTTGCAAATGTGATTTATGATTGCTTTTAGAGACTGACACATATAACAAGTGATCATGCAGATTAATTTTCAGTTATTATTTATTTTGAAAAGGGTTCTTTTATTTGATTACCATTTCCCAAGAAAAAGCAGAAAATAAAGACATATTTTTGGAAGCAAAGACAACTTTTATTAATGATCTTAAAAATCAAAGCAAACACATAAGCCCATACAATACTTTCACCTTGGGCAGAGTGAAAGCTTTTCAAAAGAAAGAAACAGATTAACAAAACAAATTACTTTGAAATATGTATGCAAGAAGGAACATCAATGGTGACCCAGTTCTGAACTCGGACTCCATGCGTCACATAATTCGGTACTTCCTGCTCTGCTTCATCCTCTTCAACAACATTAATTCCAGAACCAATTGGATGGAGGTAGCCTCCGCTATGGAAAACATCATGATAACTGTTCACAGAAGACTTTGATTTCAAACTTTCGCCTTTGCCATTCTTCGAAGAGAAACCCAAACCAGTTCTGTTTTTATTCACGGGTGAGTCTACAAGTTGTCCCCAAACTGCATTATGACCATTGCGCACAACCCATTGCGCGTCCTTCAGCGAAACCACATAATTCTCATTCCTCCTTATGTTGTCAATAGATAGGGCTTGGAACTGGGTTCCAACAGTAGCCTCATCCGCTTCTACAATGCTGAAAGAGGATATATGGGATATCAACAACGCTTGATCCCCATTTATGATCACCACCTTCCCTTTGCGCACAAACTTTAACTTTTGATGCAGAGTTGAAGTGACAGCCCCTGCTTCGTGTATCCATGGCCGTCCTAGCAAACAACTATATGCGAGAATAATGTCCATGACCTGGAAGGTTATCAAGAACAAATATGGTCCTATATGGATGGGCAAGTCCACTTCATCGATGACAGATTTCCTCGACCCATCAAAAGCCTTCATAATGATGCCACTCGGGCGCATAGGTGCTCCTTGATACTTTAACTTCATGAGGGTACTCCTCGGTATAACATTTAACGTGGATCCTTTATCATATAGCACATTGGACAGCGAATCATTCTTGCAGTTCATAGATATGTGGAGGGCCAAGTTGTGATTCCTCCCTTCATCTGGTAACTCATCATCGCAGAAACTCAAATTGTTACATGACATAATGTTTCCAATTACGCTGCTGAATTGATCTAATGGCATGTCATTCTCCACAAAAGCTTGGTCTAGTACTCTCATCAGTGATTCTCTATGAGCGGAGGAATTCATCAATAAAGCTAGGATGGATATCTTTTAAGGAGTCTACAATAGCTGATCTACAATTTTGTAGTCGCTCATCTTAATTATCTTCAAAATATCATCCACTTCTTTCTCTAATGTAGCTCCACTAGTCTCTCCTGTAGCCTTCTTAGGCTCATCGTTCTCAGCAATTTTCTTTCCAGCAACAACATCTCTTCGAATAACCGGCACAAACACACGACCGCTACAGGTCACCCTGCTATTATCAGCTATATTTCCAACATCTGGAATTGGTTGGATGGGAATCTCTACCCCGTCCTCTAAGATTGTAGTGTTGTATTTGTAAGGCACAGCCTTGTCTGATTCATAGGGAACAAGACCTGGAAGACTAATCACCAATGGGGTAACAACTGGTTTGATATGGTACTCCACCTCAAGATGAGTGGGTGCACCAAAACAAGGTACAATGATGTTTACCCCTTACTCATCTACGGAGGCATACTCTTCCTCTGACTCTTCTTCCATCAAACAAACTTCAACCATATCAATCTCATAATAATCATCTCTCTGACCTGTGATCTTGATAGTTCCATTATCTAACAGCAACTGAACACCTTCCCTCACAATAGAACATCCTCGGGGATTTCGACAACAAACTATGCAAGATCCATATTGGTGTTCCACCTGACCAGCAGTACGGTAGAAGGTAGCATGCAACTGCACGAGATCCTCATTCAAATGATCCACATCAAAAATTCTGAATTCACCCGAACATCTAGAAACCATATTCACTTCCTCTTCATATTCCGCCCTAGGCCTGATTATATGGATTAAACCTTCATCCATCATCTCCTGTAAATCAACCTTTATCTTCTGGCAACCCTGTATATCTGTACTGCAAATAGCACAACCGGCATGGTCATGCGTATAATAACTGAATTCACAGAGGTCTACGTGCATCTTCACCAAATCTCCTCTAACCAGATTAATGTCAAAAATTCGAAAGTCGCCTGGACAACCGGCCACCATATTTATAGCATTCACTCCCCCGTGCTTGGGTAGAGGATTGTCTTTCACATTAGGTCCCACGTCTTTGAAAGATAAAATTCCAGACTTCACCAACCTTTGTACTTCAGTCCTCAAAGGATAACAATTCTCAACACTATGCCCTGGTGCTCCCCGATGAAAGGCACATGTCTGGTCTGCTTTGTAATACCAAGGCAATGGTGATGGTATGGAGGGAGGTGGTCGTGTCTGGACCAACTTCTTCTGAATCAATGCTGGTAGTAGCTCTGCATAACTCATGGGAATAGGATCATAGTTCTCCCTTCTCTGATTATACCCTTGATTCCTCTACTGGGACGGTCTCTGATAAGCAACGGTAGCCGGAGCGACATTCATAACAGGAGTAACTGAGGCGACTTGCTGATGACGCTGATAATTCTTTCTAGGAGCATTTACCCTTCTCTCTTGCATAACAACATTTGCATCCCCCTCTTTCTTCTTTGTAAACCCATAAGCTGGCTTTTTCACCCCTCCGGATCCTTCACCCTTTGTCAAACGGCCTTCTCTTACTGCCTCATCTAGGAGGACATCCATTCCTACCATCTCTGTAAAATCACCTGGGGCACTTGCTACCATTCTTTCGTAGTAGAAAGCACTCAGCGTCTTCATAAATTTTTTAGTCATTTCTTTCTCCTCCATGGGAGGAATCACTTGTGCAGCATTTTTGCGCCATCTCTGCGTGTACTCTTTGAACGATTCTATGTCTTTCTGAACCATGGCCCTAAGCTGGTCACGGTCAGGCGCCATGTCCACATTATACTTGTATTGTTTAATGAATGCTTCTCCCAAATCATTAAAAGTATGTGTTGTACCCTAAAATTTGCCCTCTCATGTTTTCAAAGGTCTTGCCTTACATGGTTGGTCATAAATCCTTGCCTAAGAAAAATAAAAGTTTTTTTTGAAGATGAACAAAATTCCTTTCGATTGGTATCTGGGAAAAGTCTTCGATTGGGCATCCAAAGTCCTTCGATCAGGCTTGGTTCACCAGTCTTCGATTGGGCATTTGGCACCCTTCGATCAAGCTTTGGTCTGCAAGCTTCGATTGAGCGTTGGACCTCCTTCGATCAAGCTTTGGTCTGCAAGCTTCGATTGGGCGCTGGACCTCCTTCGATCAAGCTTTGGTCTGCAAGCTTCGATTGGGCGCTGGACCTCCTTCGATCAAGTCAATTTCACAATGCCTCGACTAGTACTTCAGAGGGTCCTTCGATTGGAACTTCATACTTTACCTCAATAAGGACATCAGAATGAAATGACCTTCGAATGGCATTTCAGTTTAGACTTTACCTCAATCAGAACATAAGAACGAAATGACCTTCGAATGACATTTTAGTTCAGAGTTTCCCTTAATAAGAACATCAGAACGAAATGACCTTCGAAGGGCATTTTAGTGCAGAGTTTCTCTTAATCCAAGATGCTCTGATGAAGGAAGTTCTGGACACTTCGAAGCAGAACTCAAACTCATCACAAGGCCAAGGGCTGGGCGAAATTGTCTAATAGGGAATATTCTAAATAGATTCGAATTGGACTTTGAAGCTGGAAAAGAAGGCAGATTCGAAGGAAGAAAGTAGGCTGGTATGACTAGGCAAAAACACATATCCTAACCTGTCCAGAATACCCAAAGTTCACAATGGCATGTGTCCCTTGCAAATATGCAATCGAAACAGGGGGAGGCTCAATCGAAGGGGCTGTGACTGGAGTAGTTAGAATTGGGACTTTGAAGCAATCGAAGAGAGAAAATTCGAAGGGGCAAGTCAGCTTTCGATTTCCATCATATTGGAGGCCTAAACAGCTCATAACAGGCTGACAGTAACGCATGAAGATAGACTGGAACCTGATTGAATCAAATATAGCAAGTCTTTATGGAAAAATCAAATCAAATCTCTTCATCATAATGGACCAAGATTTTATATACAAATGTTGACCTAATTTCCTTGTCTATATAAACCTCATGCTCATAAGCAAAACACACACGTGAAAACTCTGCAGACAAAGAAAAAAACACCCAAAAACTCTGAAAACGGCCAGAACAGTTTTGCAAAAAACCTTGGGAAAGTGGAGATCAAAAACGACCTTGGAGGCCAATTCAGACCAAAAGAAAGACGCATCTCTCTTGCCAGCAACCTCCTGAAGCGAGGCCAATCAAAAACCAAGCCTTTCATTACCTCTAACGCACTGTAAGTCTCCATGAAGTTTTCTCTGGACATGATATCGTGAAATTATTTTCTTGCATCCTTTCATTGAATTAATTACATATTCATGCTTTGCGTTGCATTTTGGAACTGTTGGCATCACTGAATTTTATTTTCATATCCTGTAACGCCATGCCCAGTTCTAGGGTTCGTATACCTTGTTTTTGGGGTTTTTAATTGCAGGAACAATCAATGCACATAATTGGTACAGGGATGACCGGGGGGAGGAGACGAGTACGTTGGTACTCTTGGATTTCATTTACATGGCCTGGAGAGGGTTTTCGAGATACCCTACGAAACTTCCTGCAGAACAAAATCTGCAGGTAAAAAACCAGGGTCGTTTGAGGAAGACGATAACGTGGCTGGGCGTGATTGGTTCATTTGAATAAATTGCGCGTGTTTTTTATTTTTTGGCCAGGCATAATTATTGTTTGTATATAATATTTGTTTTCTATTTAACTAACGAATGAAGCAGATTGGCCGGTTGGCGAACGCGTTAGTGCAAGACCCCTGGGGACCTGGATTCGAATCCCAGGTCCACCAAAACTTTGTTGTGTTTTTCCTTCAGGTATTCACATGCAGCGCTTCAGGCAGGGACTACCATACGTCCTCAGATCTCGACGTGCCAGGTGGTTCCAGATTTCGATCCAGTGGTCCTGGATGAGGTTCATCATGAACCTTGATCAACAAACGCCCAGGCAATCTGAAAGTCCAACAGGCTGGACGTTTGGGCCTAGAAATTGCAATTCGTACTCCCTTTTCGAGCCCAGCACCCCTGAGTTTGTTTCTTTATTTTTCTTTTCACTATTTTTTATCATAATTAATTAATTAACTAATTAACTCTTTTTTTTCATAAAAAAATCAGAAACAACAAAAATATTTTATTTTAATTTTATTACTTATTTTTGTAAATAAACCATTAACCAATTAATTTAGTTTTTAATTAGGTTTAATCTTAACATTTTTACATTAAATTAAAATTAACTTAGACTTAGGTTTTTTTATTATTTCTGATTTTGCTGCCTTAATTAAAATAAAACTCAAAAATATTTTCTTTGATTCCATTATTAATTTAGACTTAATCCTTAATTCAAAAAAGACCTAAAATATGCTTTCTTTAAAAAGGGCCAAAACCCTCAAGGACAATCTGATTCAACTTTTCTCGCGCGTATTATTTTGATCTATATTATTGTAATTGCTCCGAGGATGTAATAGCTTTAACTTAGGATTTATTTACCGCTTTTATTTACTTTTTCGCAATTTACTTTTAAAGGGTTTGTTTTTGGCGATGTAAATACCCGACGCCTTGTAATAGCTTAGCTTTATTTTCCACAATTTATTTTCCGCAACCATTAAGTGCTAGATGTATGCTAACTAGGCTATGCATGACAAGATCTATCTTAACTTAAAATCAACAGTAGCTCACCATGACATGCAAAGATAATATAACTGAAAATTGACACACTTGCACATGCCACTCCTAGGGTACGCCTCACTTGGTTGCCTCGAATGTGGTCATTGAGTATAGGATGTTTTAGAGGTCACCCTCCTGTCTAAAGATCAAAGTTGCCTCGAAACGGTTGCCTCGGAAAAAATGATCTAAGACATTAGGGTTACCACTAAGGCGTCCTAACGTTGCTTTAGTGACCACACATCCCTAAAATCGAATTGACACGAAAACTCCAACAACGATGCTACCTACTCCTCAATAGTGCGATAGCATTGTCTAAAGGACATTTGCACAGTTTAGTTCTGTGATACGGTGGGAGAACTGACTATGGTTTTGCGTTTGTTTTCGTAAATGTTTCGGTTGAGCAAGAGTCGCCACCGACTTTTTATTTTATCCTAAGGAAAGGTTTAAAAAGCACAGCAAAAACCTTTGAGATGTTTTCTTGGGTTCGGGGAGTAGATTATAGAAAGGGGAGGTATTAGCACCCTTTCTATCCATAGTTATCCATGGGCTCTTAGTTACTTGCTTAGATCAACTTGTCTTGATTTTCAATTATTTGAAATGGTGCTCTTGTGTGTGTGTGTGGTTTGAAAATGTTTTTGAAAAGAGGCCAATGTGGTGGCAACCTTTGTAATGATCCATGTTGGGATGTATAGGTGTATGTCTTTTGAAAAGGTTTTCATTTGTTTTTGAAAGTTGTTTTGAAAGTGTTGTGAGGTGTGGTTTTAGAAAATAGGCAAGTGTTTTGTTTTTGCAAGTTTGATTCAAGTAACTAAGAGGTTATCTACTCCTAAATTTCTCAAAGATTATTGCTATGTTTTAACCCTTTTAACAAGTTTGTTCCACCATTGCATTTGGTGGACAATCTTATGTTAGGATGTGAAAGGGACGGGCGCGGGTCATCGTTTAGACCATAATTGTAATGGTGCCAAGTATCTTTGGGCAATTTTATTTAAGGGACTTGATCATTTGTTTAGGCAACTTTTTGAAAGCGTCATCGAGGGACTATGATCATTTGATTGTTTGTTTTGCCCAAAGAGACCTAACATGCAATATGGCCCATTTATTGAAGGAAACAAGTGGAATACCCTAGGGGTGCAAGTGTGTAAGTGTTGTCCATTTTCATGCTTGTTTATCTTGAAATTAGGTCAAACTATTTTTGTCGTTTTTGATTCGCATACAAACCCTAATTCTAACATGGTATAATTAGAAAGCAATAAAGTGCGAAAAATAAATTTACTAAGCTATTACAACACAATATATGGGAAGGGGGGTACAAATGTTCAAATGGGGATTTTGACAAGGAATTTAAACCTAAACTATTACATCAATATTGAATTATTTACAAGATAATTTAATTGCATAAATTAAATAAAATAAGAATAAATATGCAAGATGCAAAAATGTTTTTTGTATGTATGGAAAAAGGTATTTTTATATGTCAAAATAAACAAAAATAAAAGTATTATTTTTTGGAGTTTTTTATGTTTAGGGCAAAACCCTAATAAAATGTATTAATTATTTAATATGTATAATATTTTTTTATTATATACAAAAATAAAAATGAAGTATATTTGTAAAAAGGCATTTTTATATTTAAATATTAATAAAAATAAAAAGTGTATGTATTTTGCATTTTAACCCTAAATATATTAATAAATATATATATATATATATATATATATATATATATATATATATATATATATATATATATATATATATATATATATATATATATATATATATATATATATATATATATATATATATATATATATATATATATATATATATATATATATATATATATATATATATATATATATATATGTATTATTTACTAAATATGTACTATATATACAAAATAATAATATTTAATATTTTATAAAAAAAGGTATTTTTTATACAAAATATTTTCAGAAGATAAAATGAAATAAAATGAAAATAAAAATGTATTTGCACTATTTTAACATTTTTTAAATAAAAGTATATCTATTTATTTATTTATGTTCAAAAAACTAATCTAAACAAATAAATACCTAATAAATAGGAAAATGGTGAGAAAATTATTTTTTATATTTTTAATATCATAAGAAAAAATAAATAAGTCAAACCAAAAAAGAAAAAGTCAAAAAATCATTAAAATAAGCAAAATGGGCTCAGGGGGTGTAAAAGCAATAAAAGGGTGCAAAAAGAAAAAAAGTCAAACAGGCCAAGCCCAGAACCAGGTCATCTTCAACCTCAGAACATCTTTGTTCAAGCAAACACGCGTTTTCTATCTCCCAATTCCTGGACTTTCAAGCAAAACTCACAACATAAAAAATGTAGAGCATTAAGAGACGAATTCAGGGATATAAAGAACTTGACTTAACTCTCTAAGATGAGAGAGAATTTCTTCTCTCCCAATTCCTGACCTAGTTTTTTATCAATGTTCAGACTTAAAATTCTCTAAGCATACATAATATAAATGAAATCTAATCACATGGGCATGTTCAGGGCTATGAATGTGACATGTTTTCTTCACAAACCTAAAGCTAACAATGCCTGGATAGAGAGATTCGTGTTCATGAACTTACCTGTTCAGTTGAAGTTGTATCTGATGATGGAGGTGTCCTCAATGCAAGGTGATGATTGGTACAACCTCCTTGATGTTCAGGGATGCTATTCCAAGCTTTACTTTGCCTTAAAACCTTTTGAATCGTGCTATAGAACTTCAACTGCAAAACAAGAAAATGAAAATGGTGATGTTGCCTGGGAGTGTTACAGGTCGTGTTTTAGGTTTTGGTTAGCTTCAAGGGATGTTATGGAATGTGTTTGATGAGTCTTTAGCAAGAAAGCATGGAAGGTTTGAGCTATGGAACTCAAACTGCAGCAAATGCCCTGTTTGGACAGTTCAATGGTGATTTTTGTGAATGAGAGTGTTTGGGACTGTTAGGGTCGTGTTCTAGCTCAGAATGAATGTTTTGAATATGCTTGATAGCTTTCTGTAAGCCTTGGTTCACTGATATGAGAGTTGTCCAATGTTATGCAATGTTTCTTACACCTTAAGCAAGCAATGGCCACTTGGTGTTCTAGACAGGTAGAGGCCCCCTAAACATGCTGCAAAACCTTGTCTTGATCAAAGTGATTAACTCATAAACTTGTGCCAAAGAGATTTCCTTTGTACCTTCTTGGATTTGCTTTAGACATAAAGTGTAACTTTTGCAAAAATGGATATAATGCTTTTTCCAATTTGGGATTAAACCTTTAGGCAATGCTTGAACACATAGAACATGGTCTTGGCACAAAGGATTGGCATTAAATTTATGAGTGTAATTGAGATAAAAGACCTGTAATCAAGTTGTGCAAGCTGAGATTGAAAATGCATAGTGTTATGAACATGTAACTTGGCCAATTCAAAAGTGAGTTTTTCCCATATTGTCAAATTCGATTCTCCCTAACCATGAGGTTGTTTGATGATTTCTTGGACATTTTGGAAAGCTTGGAATGTGTACTACAATCCATATTTGAAATGAAAATTGAAATTCCAAGTGGAAGTGTATGAAAAATGGTCTTGAAGTTAGGTAAAAAACTTGCCTAAAATAGGTCAAATTTTCTCTAAGTTAAGAATGGTTTGGTACCCTTGTTCCAAAAATTGTAACTTGAGATACAAGTCTCTTTTTGGAAAACTTTGTGAATAAAAGTTGTAGATTATGCAATAGGCTACAACTTTCATGTTTTGACTTTTGCTTGAATCCAAATGAATCTTGGTGAGAAAGTGGGAAAGATTAGGAAAAAATTAGGGTTTTTCATAACTTAGAAAAATTCTAAGTTATAAAAAATCTTCATTTTAAACCCTAATTTGCATTTCTTGATTTCTTGATGAACAAGTTTCATGATTTGGCATGTTTTGATGAAAAATGAATCTTGACCCTTGATTTTGACCAAAAAGTCAAAGTTTGACTTTTCAGTATACAGTCAAAATTGATCAATTGACTGGGAAATTCAACTGTCAATCTTGTGTATTTGGGATCTTTTGAACTTGTTGAGCATGTCAAGATAATTCCATGGGGTCCTTGAGTCCATATGTGAGCTTGGTTTGCCATTGGCTAGGTCAAACAGTCAAAAATTGCCTTTGTGCAGTCAAAACCCTAAAAATGACCATTTTGCCCTTTTGGTGATCTGATCAAATTTCTTGAGGAATTGTGATCCAAACTTGATCAAATGGTCCATGTGAGTTCATAATGTTGATGTGGGTCAATTTTCATGAGATTTGACTGTCAATTGGCCACAGTTGACTTTTTCCCCAATACAGTTGATTTCTAGGTCAATTGTCCAATTGACTGGGCAAAATTTGGAATCAAGATTTGAAACTTGGTATGGATAAACTTGGGAGTCCAACATGAAGCATGAAAGTCATCTTAGGCATTTTAGGTCAAAATATCTTTGTGCAAACACAAACCCTAATTTGGGTCAACAGTGCAAGGAGAAGTCTTGAGCAGAGGAAACCCTAACTGGGTCTTGATCTTCAAAGGTCTTGTGATGAGAAAATGTTGAGGAAATGGGAGGGAAAATTTTGGGGTACAACAGTTGCCCCTGTTCAATCTTCTTGAACCTGAAGAGTTAGATTGGCAAGTTTGCCTTTCGCGACTCGAGGGTAAAAGGAGATTGGACACTAGAGTGCCCGGAAATTTGCACTCGCATGTTGGAGTATCAGCAATGTGATGTCAGGAATGGGCTTATAGATGCCATTTGGAGAGGTGGTGGATAGGGAGATGGGCTTATAGATGCCATCGGGAGATGTGGCAGAACCTTGTCGGGAATGGGCTTATAGATGCCATTTGGAAGTGTTGATCGCATAAGAGATTCCTTAGCGAGAACTTGTGTATTTTAGAAAGACAGATGTTTTCCTGGCTTGTTACAGGTGTTTGATCTTCAATCTCCTCATGCAGATATGCCCTGGCTAGATATAGGTATCGAATCTACAATCGGTTGCTCACAGATGTGCCCTGGCTGGATACAGGAATCGAATCCGGAAATAGTCGTCAACAGATATGCCCTGGCTGGATACAGGAATCGAATCCGGAAATAGTCGTCAACAGATATGCCCTGGCTGGATAAAGGAATCGAATCTGGAAATCTTCAGACGTGCCCTGGCTAGATACAGGAATCGAGTCTGGAAATGTGGTCAACAGATATGCCCTGGTTGGATACAGGAATCGAATCTGGAAATCTTCAGACGTGCCCTGGCTAGATACAGGAATCGAGTCTGGAAATGTGGTCAACAGATATGCCCTGGTTGGATACAGGAATCGAATCTGGAAATCTTCAGACGTGCCCTGGCTAGATACAGGAATCGAGTCTGGAAATAGTCGTCAACAGATATGCCCTGGATGGATACAGGAATCGAATCTGGAAATCTGCAGACGTGCCCTGGCTAGATACAGGAATCGAGTCTGGAAACTGATCACTCACAGATGTGCCCTGGCTAGATACAGGAATCGAATCTGGAAACTGTGACAGTTGAAGGTAGTTGTCTTTGGGATTGTCTTTTTCCCTGAAAAGGCAAAAACATAAGTTGTATGCAATGTCATGATGTATGAAATGCATGATGTCATGATGTTCAACATGAGATAGTGTTGTATGCACTTTATCATGTATGTAAGCAAGATGTATGAAAATGTGAAATGTTTATGAATGTATTTTCGTCTAGGAAAATAAATCCTTGACGACCGGCCGGGGAATTAAATCCTGGGTTGACATTGAAGAGTAGAGCTCTTCGCTTCCGCTGGGGATGATGGTTGCAAGAATACACTGGTAGGAGAAGATGACTCCGTTGGGGAATAAACTTGTTGGAGAGATTACTCTGAGGGGAATTGCTCTGTGGAAGAGATACTTTGCTGAAGTTTGGATGAGAGGCCCACTGCGGATTTCAATGATGGACTCCGCTGGGGATAATGATGATAAACTCCGCTGGGGATACCAAAGATAAACTCCGCTGGGGATGAAGTTGATAAGTTATGTTGGGGAATTTTGCTGAACTCCGCTGGGGGATAGGAAGAACTTTGCCGAGGGAGATTTTCCGTGGCAACTAGCTGAGGATAACCCAGTTATAAGCCCTTGTGAGGAATAACTTTGAATAAAGCTCGGGAGAGACGTCCGTGTTCTGCAGGGGACAAGCTTCCAGAATCTACTGGGGATAAGCTTCAAGATCTGCTGAGGATAAGAATTCCACCTTCCTGGGGAAACTTTTGGAATTGCACCGGGGTATTGATATTCCGCCGGGGAATGTTGCTATCTTGTCTTATTCTGTGGGGAGCTGAGATAACTTGGTCACATTCTTCAGTTAAATCTACCTTGGTACCTTGGCGGACAAAGCAGCCAGACTGCATTAGACAACTCTACATTGCCCCTGTTTCTGAAGTCACCAGTAATTAGCCTTTGTTTCATATGCAAACATTTATGAATCAGCAATTTAATGTCAAATGCATATATCAAAAATGAACATTGGACGTTTTTCGCAAGACAAAACAGAAAAAGGGAAAACAATGGCGATTTGTACAAAAAAAGTGAATTTGTATTGATTTTGAAATTTGCCTGTGAATAGGCATTTTTTTTTTGTACAAGAGGCTGACATCCTAGTAAGAGAATGCCGCCGAATAACATAGAATTTACAATTTTGAAAACAAAACAACTATGTGAACAATCCCACTGGGTTCCAACTCTGCTATCGCCTTTATGTCTTCAAGCGTCTCATCACTTTGCTGCTTGGTTGAAGATGAAGCTGATTGATCGATGCCGAGATCTGAGCCAGATAGTTGATGCCGAATTCTGGATGCAAGGTGATCCAATGAGACATAGTGTTACGCTTTATCCCTAACTTTTGCCTGGACCGTCCTTTCGGGTTTTCAGTCCACCGGGATACCCATTTTTGCCCAAGCCGCCTTTTCAGGTTTTCGACTTGCCGGGTGTACAGATTTTTTTCATTTCATCCCTTATTTTTGCCCGAACCCTTTTGGTTCGCCGGGAAGCCCTTATTTTTGCCTAGGTATGTCAACCTAGCGGGTCTTTTATTCACGCGTAGTATCTTTTTACTATGTCTGCATTGGCGGGGTGAGGAAGGTCGTCACCATCCATGCTGGTTAGGATCATAGCTCCTCCTGAGAACACATGTTTAACCACAAATGGCCCTTCGTATGTAGGGGTCCATTTGCCCCGGGGATCACTTTGAGGAAGGATGATGCGTTTGATTACCAGGTCCCCAACTTGATACTCTTGTGGTCTGACTTTCTTGTTAAATGCCCTGATCATCCGTTTTTGATACGTCTGACCATGACAGATAGCAGTAAGTCTCTTTTCGTCAATCAGGTTTAATTGATCAAGTCGAGTCTGGATCCAATCATCTTCACTCAAGTCTGCATCCTTCATTATCCGGAGAGAGGGTATCTGGACTTCAATTGGCAAGACTGCCTCCATGCCATAGACCAAGGAAAAGGGTGTTTCCCCGGTTGACGTCCTTGCTGAGGTACGGTACCCATGAAGAGCAAACGGTAGCATTTCGTGCCAATCTTTATAGGTCACTGTCATCTTCTGCACAATTTTCTTGATATTCTTATTAGCTGCCTCTACAACCCCATTCATCTTCGGCCGGTAGGGAGAAGAGTTGTGGTGTTGTATCTTGAATTGTTCTCAGAGCTCAGTGATCATTTTTTTATTGAGATTGGTACCATTGTCCGTAATGATTCTTTCCGGGACGCCGTACCGACAGATCAGATTATGCCGGATGAAACGTGCCACGACGCTCTTGGTTACCGTTGCGTAGGAAGCTGCCTCAACCCACTTCGTGAAGTAATCGATCGCTACCAAGATGAAGCGATGCCCGTTGGATGCCGTCGGTCGGATCTCACCGATCATATCAATGCCCCACATTGCAAAAGGCCAAGGTGCCGTCAGGACGTTCAAAGGAACCGGAGGGATGTGCACCTTGTCAGCATAGATCTGGCATTTATGACAAGTTCGAGAGTGTTGGTAACAATCGGCTTCCATTGTGGACCAGAAATACCCTGCCCGTAGGATTTTCTTTGCCATGGTGTGTCCACTGGAATGTGTTCTGAATGTACCTTCATGCAGTTCTATCATGATCTTCTCTGCTTCAGCCTTATCCACACAACGCAGTAGAGTTGAATCATGATTCTGTTTGTAGAGAATGCCGTTGCTGAGGAAGAATTTTGCCGCAAACCTCCTCATGAACTTCTTGTCATTGACAGATGCACCTTCAGGGTATTCCTGAGCTTCCAAGTACCTCTTCACCTCATGATACCAGGCTTTTTCAGTCACCTTATCGGCCTCAAGATCGCAGCAGTATGCCGGTTCGTCCAACTTCCAGATAATGATCCGGGGAGCCTCATTGTCCCATTTAACTTTGAACATTGAAGACATCGTAGCTAGTACGTCCGCTAGCTAATTCTCCTCTCTTGGGAAGTGCTCAAAAGTTATCTCTTCAAAGTGGGGAAGCAAAGTCACCACATACTCCTTGTAAGGAATAAGATTTGGGTGTTTCGTATCCCACTCGCCTTTGATCTGATTGATCACGAGAGCGGAATCTCCGAAGACACTCAGATACTTGATCCTTAAGTCGATTGCAGCTTGAAGACCCATGATACATGCCTCATATTCTGCCATGTTGTTGGTGCAGTTGAAACACAATCGGGCGGTGAGTGGAGTATGAGTTCCTTTGGGAGATATGATTACAGCGCCGACGCCGTTACCCAAAGCGTTGGAGGCTCCGTCAAAATGCATAGACCATCGGGATCCTTCCTCAGGTCCTTCATCCGGTCCAGGTACTTCACAGTCAGTTACTACCATGATGTCTTCGTCCGGAAATTCAAAGTTCAATGATTGGTAATCGTCCACAGGTTGGTGTGCCAAATGATCTGCCAGTACACTTCCTTTGATTGCTTTTTGAGTTGTATACTGGATATCATATTCTGTCAAGATCATTTGCCATCTCGCTATTCTTCCAGACAGAGCAGGCTTTTCGAATATGTACTTGATGGGATCCATCTTTGAAATCAACAAAGTGGTGTGAGTCAGCATATACTGTCTCAGCCGGCGAGCAGCCCATACCAGAGCGCAGCAAGTTTTCTCGAGCAGTGAGTAACGAGACTCACAGTCGGTAAAATTTTTGCTCAAGTAATAAATAGCGTGCTCTTTTCGGCCAGACTCGTCATGCTTCCCCAGCACACACCCCATTGAATTGTCAAGCACAGTCAAGTATAGTATCAGAGGTCTCCCTTCCACTGGCGGCATAAGAATAAGTGGCTCTTGGAGGTACTCCTTTATCTTTTCAAAAGCAGCCTGACATTCATCGTTCCAACGTACTACTTGATCTTTCTTCAGTAATTTGAAGATTGGCTCACAGGTAGCAGTTAGGTGTGAGATGAATCGGGCTATGTAATTTAGTCGTCCCAGAAAGCCTCGGACTTCTTTCTCTGTCTTTGGAGTTGGCATCTCTTGTATGGCTTTTACCTTGGCAGGGTCCACCTGAATACCTTTATCACTTACAATGAAACCTAGCAATTTTCCGGACCTCACCCCAAAGGTACATTTGTTGGGATTCAACCTCAGCTTGTATAACTTCAATCGGTCAAACAGCTTCCTCAGATAATCAAGGTGCTCCTCCTCAGTTTGGGACCTTGCAATCATGTCATCAACATATACCTCAATCTCATGATGGATCATATCATGAAATAAAGCAACCATGGCACGTTGGTAGGTTGCCCCAGCATTTTTCAACCCGAACGGCATGACCTTGTAGCAGAAGGTGCCCCACTGAGTCACAAAGGTAGTCTTTTCCATATGCTCCGGAGCCATCTTGATCTGATTGTACCCTGAAAAACCATCCATGAAGGAGAACACCTTGTGTTGAGCAGTATTGTCGACAAGAACGTCGATGTGAGGTAGAGGAAAATCATCCTTGGGGCTTACCCTGTTCAAATCCCTGTAGTCGATGCACATTCTGACTTTACCATCCTTTTTCGGCACTGGCACTACGTTGGCAACCCATTGAGGGTAAGAAGTTACCGCTAGAAACCCGGCATCGAATTGCTTCATAACCTCGGCTTTGATCTTTTCGGACATCTCTGGGTGCATACGGCGGACCTTTTGCTTTACCGGAGGGCAGTCTTCCTTGGTTGGCAGGTGATGAACTACAATGTCGGCATCCAAACCAGGCATGTCTTCATAGGACCAAGCAAATATCTCCATGTAATCATGTAGCATCTGGATCAATCGTTGCTTCACGCTGAGCTCTAGATTGGCACCAATCTTGACCTCTTTTCTATCTGTCTCAGTACCCAGGTTAATTGTTTCCACCGGCTCTTCATGCGGCTGAATGGCCCTCTCTTCTTGAAGTAGCAGTCTTGCGAGTTCACCAGGCACTTCGCAATCATCTTCACCTTCTTCCTCGGCCAAGTTGATCGGATTCTCGAAGTCATAACTGGTGGTAGCAGAGCTGTTACCAGTGAGATCCAGAGTGGATTGAAACTTGTATAAGTGAGTGTGTGTAAATATAGCTGTTTTGCAATATATAACACAGAAAGAAAAAGAGCACAAGATTTGAAATGCAACAAACGTCCAATGTTTTGATTGATGATATATGGAAATGTCATACAAAAAGCCCTCACAAATGGAGCTACGATGCCCCGGGTAGGACACCGAGCCAATAAAAGTTTCAACATATCGTTTGTTACAAATTGAAAATCAAAAGAGTTAATTACTGCGTGACAAATGTGATAGGTGTAAAATCCTTTGCCGTCCAGTTGCTTGGTCCGTTGCTGGTGGTTGGATAGATCCAACTGTCAAACTCTGCTTCCTCTACGTCCTCCTCGATAGCATTCACCCTTGGGTTGGAGATAAACACTGGAGCCTTTCTGATCTTGTCCTTGCGCACTGCCCTCTGAGCCTCTGCAGTAAAGCCCATCCCAAACTTGTCATTCTTTTGAGTGAAGTCAGGAAGCTAACCCCAGTTTGCATACTTGCCTTTCTTGATTACAGCCCGGGTATCTTTCAAGGACGCCATCTTCAACGGAAAGTATTCTTCAACCACTGTTTCAGCCGATGCCAAAATTGGAGGAACCTCCTCAAAATGCTGAAAGGGGGTTTCAATAAACTCCCCGTCCATCTCGATATACCGGAATGAATTCAAGTGACTTACCATGTATTCCTCCTCACCCTGCACAGTAACGATCTTCCCTTTGATAGGGTATTTGAGCTTTTGGTGTAGAGTGGATGTTACTGCCCCAGCCTTGTGAATCCAGGGTCGACCCAACAAGCAGGAATAAGATAGACAAATATCCATTACATAGAACGTTGAGTCGAAAACTTGGGAACCCACACGAATAGGAATGTCTACTTCACCGTGCACCATCCTTTTAGAACCGTCGAAGGCTCTAACAATGATGTTACTAGGCTTCAATTCCAGGCCCTCACAATCCAAGCGATCCAATGCCTTCTTGGGCAAAACATTCAGGGAAGAACCGGTATCCACAAACACGTGTGCGAGAGTAGTGCCCCTGCATTCTATGGAAACATGCAAGGCATCATTGTGATTTTTCCCTTTGGCGGTGAGGTCAGCATCCAAGAACCCCAAACCATTGTCAGCTGTCAAATTAGCCACACAGTCAGTGAATTGATTCGCAGAGGTCTCTTGCGGCACATGGGCCGTTTTCAGAAATGAAATCAGGGCTTTTGCATGGGCCTCTGAGCATAGCAGCAATGATAGCATAAAGATTTTGGAGGGGGTATGCCCCAACTGTTCAACAACATTGAAGTCACTCTTTTTAATAATTTTAAGGATTTCCTCCATCTCTTGTTGGGAGGCTTCGATAGCAGTCTTTTTTGGTGCCTCCGTCCTGGCAGGAAAATCGGTAGCAACTTCTTTGCCCCGAGCATCAGAGGACTCGGCGGCAGTAGTGGATACAGGAACTTGAATTGGAACATGCACACTTGCGGGTGTGATGATTAGAGGTTTTCGGATAACTGGCGGTGCAATGTCAGGCGAGAAGAGCCTGCAACTGCGGGTAATCTTGGTGGGACCAGTGATGTTACTGATACTGGTATTGGTGTTGAACTCCTGCTTCACCCCAAGCACATACACGTCGGCCCCATAATGCCATGGGACAGCTTTATCAGACTCATAGGGGAGAGGCCCCGAAACAGTAATGGTAATGGGTGCAACAGACATAATTTGGACTGGCTTCCTCGGGGGAGCTTTGGTAGGATTGTAAATTGTGACGACAGATACTTCTTCAGCGGAAACAAATGGAACATCAGTTTTCTTGAACATAATTTCTTTACTATCCATCAGGCTTTGGATGCCTGATTTCAGCAGCGGACAACCGGTAGGGATAACAGCACACAGGAGGCAACCCTTGCTACAACCCGGAAATAAACCGGCTAGTAGTAAGTTCCTCTTAACAGTCAAAAGAGGGGTAGCAACATCATTCACTGAAACAGCATACAAATCTTCCTCGATGGCATTTACTCTATGCTGGGGCATAGGAGCAGTTACAACATTTGGCCTCTCAGGCGCTTCAAACTGAATTTCCTTCGCATCGATAAGGTCTTGCACCTTATTTCTCAAGGCCCAGCAATCATTAGTAGTATGCCCGGGGCCATCGGAATGATAAGCACAACGGGCATTTGGGTTATACTTAGGAGATGCAGTATTCACGACCTTTGGCGCTTCTTTGTTGGTCACCAAGTTGGTTGATAATAGTTGCAGTAAGATTTGTGACAAGGTCATACTCAGCCTAGTATACTGCCTCTTGGGCCTTTCACCTCTTTGTTGATTGTACTGCTGAGGAGCAGCAACAGGTTTTGAAATGACCAAAGCATTGACGGCTTGGCGACTTTCTGGCTTGACTTGTCTTCTAGGACCATAGACGGCACTTGCTTCTTTCTTGAAAGGTCTCTTCTCAATACTTGTGGAGGCAGCTTTTTGTATCTTTCCTGACTTGATGCCAGCTTCAATTCTTTCTCCCGTCAGAATCAAATCCGTAAACCCAGCGGAGGAGTTACCAACCAAATGATTGAAGAATGGACCAGACAAGGTCCCTAGAAACATATCAACCAGCTCACGATCAGTCAAAGGGGGCTGCACCCTACCAGCCAAATCTCTCCATTTTTGTGCATATTCTTTGAACCCTTCACCCGTTCCTAGAGACATACCCTGAAGTTGGGTACGCGTAGGAGCGAGATCAGAATTGTATTGATATTGTCTGTAGAACGCGGTTGCCAAATCTTCCCAGTGTCGGATACTAGTTCCATCTAGTTGGTAGAACCATTCAAGCTGTGACCCCGAAAGGCTATCTTGGAAGAAGTGAATCCAAAGGTTCTTATCTGCCGTGTAAGGTTGAATCTTCCTTACGTACGACCTTAGATGCAGCTTTGGACAGGAAGCCCCATCGTATTTGGCAAAGGCAGGCGCCTTAAATTTGTGTGGGATTACTACCCCAGAAGATAACCCCAAATCTCCGAAATCCAGCCCCGGCACATTCTGAATCTCCATGGCGCTCAAGCGGTCTTCTAATTGCTTGTATTTGTCAGCAGCAGGTGGGTATTGTTCGTCATTGTAGTCCGTCTCGTTGTCAGAGACTGCAGGACTAGGAGCTCCTCCCCCTTGGGGACTGTCTTTCTCAGCAGAAGAAGTAATTGGATCAGCCTCGTTATGGAGTGTGTTCCCAAACCTGCGTCCGGTGTTGAATAACGCAGTCCTCTTTTTCTTCTTTTTCTTCAGGAGTAGAGTCTTCAACTCTTGCTGACCTTGGGCCAGGCTCAGGACCATCTCTTGAAACTGGGCACTTTGGGCCTGAAGGGCCTTGATTGCTTGCTCACTGGATGAGTCTGGATTCATGATGACTGTTCAAATAAACAACGAAGAAGATTAAGCAACCTGTGAAAAAGGGTACCTGCTATGCATATGGTGCAATGAGATGCGTATGTATTATGTTTTCAAAGACAAACAAGATTCAACTTTGTAGACAAAAGGGAAACACACTTCATTAGATTCAAATTTTAAATTGTTCAACAACTCGCCCTTAGGCATTACAGGAATGAAAAATGCTGAAAAGGAAATAAAAGCTATAAAAGGAAATATCCAAAGCCCATCAGTGCTCCCATGGTCTCCTCTTCTCAGTGTGGATGTAAATATTCAGGACCCGCTCCTCCTCCAATTGCTTAGTCAGCCTCTGGACCTTCCGCTCCTGTTCTTTGAACTTTTCCCGATAAAAATCCCGTTCTTCCTTTAGCTGCGCCCAAGATCTCTTCATTGTGTCAAAATCAGTGGGTATCTGAGGAGGGAGGACAGTTGGAGGAACCCCATCTTCATCAAGAGATTCAAGAATGATAGGTCTAACAGCTTCGTACGGCATACCTAACTTCTGAGCACGGATGCGGACCCATCTGCAATAGGGTTCCATTGGTAGAGAAGTCTTTGGTCCCAACTCATGTGGGTCAGCTTTGTGAATTCTGTCCCAAGCTTTAATGAATCCATGGCGTAGTTTGTCACTGTCTACCTGAAACTCAAAATGGAAGTGAGGAACCAACATTTCAGGAGGCCCTACTCTTCTGGCTCTTCCAAACTGGCGGAGAGCTAAGCATGGATTATAAGAGATTCCCCCTTGGATACCAATCAACGGAACATTAGGGTATTCTCCGCAACGATCAATAACAGCTACCTCATCCAAACCTCTGAGAGTCCAAGTGATGTCATTATCAGTGAGAGACATTAGCCTATGAGCCCAACCCTTTCCTTCTTCATTCTTCAGCACGAACTTAGGAAGGTGCGAAATAAACCACCTCACTAGCAAAGGAGCACAACACCATGGAGTTCCCCGTTTTCGAGCAGTACGAGCATAGAGTTGTTGCAGGATATCACCCAAAAGAGTGGGTACAGGATTCCGGGACATGAAGATCCTTATGGCATGGATACTGATAAAGTTGTCAGGATTGGGAAATAGTACCAGGCCATAGATTAAAAGAGCCAGAATGTCTTCGTACGCCTTGAAGTCCAAGTCATTCCAGAAATCATTAGCTTTACCAACCAGAAATTTGACCAAAAAGCCCTTAACTCCACTTCTAGTTTCCCAGTTAGCCAATACCTCTTCTTTGGTCAAGGGGAGAATTGCAGCAATCTCTTCAGGCCTAGGAGTCTTTTCCCAACCAGTGAATGGAGTTTTCCCCAAGACAGGGATACCAAGCAAATAAGAGAATTCTTCCAGGGTAGGGACCAGCTGGAAGTCTTGAAAGGTGAAACAATGATACAGGGGGTCATAAAACTGGGTCAGGACACTTATCAGTTGTTGGTCCCATTTTGCAGTGATCAAGCCAAGGAGAGAACCATGCCTGTTGATGAAGGAAGTAGTGTTTGGAATCCTACCAACCAAATCCTTGAGCAAAGTTGGTGGTTGAACAAAGTTGAGCCGAACAGTATTCCTACGCACGGGCATCATGATGTCCTACAAAATAGAGCAAAGATGAAACTTTTTTGTCTTTGAAATGGGTTAGTCCTTATACAGGATGCATGCAATGGTATGATGGCATGATGCTATGATGAGGCACACCACAAGTATTCACACAGGCAAGCATGATAAGGCACACAAGTCACACAAAACAACCCTTAGGTTTCAGGCCAGCATGAAGTTTAGGTATTACCCTCTTTTAGTTTCGTTGGTTAAAACCTGTCCTATCAAAAGTAACCGGGTTCTAGAGGATCTCAAATCATTGACTACCCTCAATCGGTCATAACTCCAGCATCGCAATCTTTTCTTGCGGCCAGAACCATCGCGAGAGTTTAGCCTCACTGAGTGTAGCATACTGCTACTGTTCTATGGCCAAGTTTGGTCAATTTAGGGTTCTAAGGTTGGTTGGTGTTTAATGACTCCTTAGAAGACCTATATTATCCTTGTTGCAACACAAGGGATATAGGTACAGACCAAAGTGCCACACCAACGTAGCCACTGCTTTACCCATGTCGGTCTACGCCGGACAGGTCCCTCACAGATTATGCTACCTAAAAAAAGGTATTCCCCAGATCCGGGTTAGGATCTATGAAACTCCGATGCAAAGCCCACAAATATAAAAGCAAACAAGGCAAACAATTGAAAACAAGGGTGATCTAAGCCCTAAGGTTACTCCACTTTTAATGTTCTCCCCAGCAGAGTCGCCAGTTCTGTGATACGGTGGGAGAACTGACTATGGTTTTACGTTTGTTTTCGCAAATGTTTCGGTTGAGCAAGAGTCGCCACCGACTTTTTATTTTATCCTAAGGAAAGGTTTAAAAAGCACAGCAAAAACCTTTGAGATGTTTTCTTGGGTTCGGGGAGTAGATTATAGAAAGGGAAGGTATTAGCACCCTTTCTATCCATGGTTATCCATGGGCTCTTAGTTACTTGCTTAGATCAACTTGCCTTGATTTTCAATTATTTGAAATGGTGCTCTTGTGTGTGTGTGTGGTTTGAAAATGTTTTTGAAAAGAGGCCAATGTGGTGGCAACCTTTGTAATGATCCATGTTGGGATGTATACAAAGGTGTATGTCTTTTGAAAAGATTTTCATTTGTTTTTGAAAGTTGTTTTGAAAGTGTTGTGAGGTGTGGTTTTAGAAAATAGGCAAGTGTTTTGTTTTTGCAAGTTTGATTCAAGTAACTAAGAGGTTATCTACTCCTAAATTTCTCAAAGATTATTGCTATGTTTTAACCCTTTTAACAAGTTTGTTCCACCATTGCATTTGGTGGACAATCTTATGTTAGGATGTGAAAGGGACGGGCGCGGGTCATCGTTTAGACCATAATTGCAATGGTGCCAAGTATCTTTGGGCAATTTTCTTTAAGGGACTTGATCATTTGTTTAGGCAACTTTTTGAAAGCGTCATCGAGGGACTATGATCATTTGATTGTTTGTTTTGCCCAAAGAGACCTAACATGCAATATGGCCCATTTATTGAAGGCAACAAGTGGAATACCCTAGGGGTGCAAGTGTGATAAGTGTTGTCCATTTTCATGCTTGTTTATCTTGAAATTAGGTCAAACTATTTTTGTCGTTTTTGATTCGCATACAAACCCTAATTCTAACATGGTATAATTAGAAAGCAATAAAGTGCGAAAAATAAATTTACTAAGCTATTACAACACAATATATGGGAAGGGGGGTACAAATGTTCAAATGGGGATTTTGACAAGGAATTTAAACCTAAACTATTACATCAATATTGAATTATTTACAAGATAATTTAATTGCATAAATTAAATAAAATAAGAATAAATATGCAAGATGCAAAAATGTTTTTTATATGTATGGAAAAAGGTATTTTTATACGTCAAAATAAACAAAAATAAAAGTATTAATTTTTGGAGTTTTTTATGTTTAGGGCAAAACCCTAATAAAATGTATTAATTATTTAATATGTATAATATTTTTTTATTATATACAAAAATAAAAATGAAGTATATTTGTAAAAAGGCATTTTTATATTTAAATATTAATAAAAATAAAAAGTGTATGTATTTTGCATTTTAACCCTAAATATATTAATAAATAAATAAATAAATAAATAAATATATATATATATATATATATATATATATATATATATATATATATATATATATATATATATATATATATATATATATATATATATATATATATATATATATATATATATATATATATATATATATATATATATATATATATATATATATATATATATATATATATATATATATATATGTATTATTTACTAAATATGTACTATATATACAAAATAATAATATTTAATATTTTATAAAAAAAGGTATTTTTTATACAAAATATTTTCAGAAGATAAAATGAAATAAAATGAAAATAAAAATGTATTTGCACTATTTTAACATTTTTTAAATAAAAGTATATCTATTTATTTATTTATGTTCAAAAAACTAATCTAAACAAATAAATACCTAATAAATAGGAAAATGGTGAGAAAATTATTTTTTATATTTTTAATATCATAAGAAAAAATAAATAAGTCAAACCAAAAAAGAAAAAGTCAAAAAATCATTAAAATAAGCAAAATGGGCTCAGGGGGTGTAAAAGCAATAAAAGGGTGCAAAAAGAAAAAAAGTCAAACAGGCCCAGCCCAGAACCAGGTCATCTTCAACCTCAGAACATCTTTGTTCAAGCAAACACGCGTTTTCTATCTCCCAATTCCTGGACTTTCAAGCAAAACTCACAACATAAAAAATGTAGAGCATTAAGAGACGAATTCAGGGATATAAAGAACTTGACTTAACTCTCTAAGATGAGAGAGAATTTCTTCTCTCCCAATTCCTGACCTAGTTTTTTATCAATGTTCAGACTTAAAATTCTCTAAGCATACATAATATAAATGAAATCTAATCACATGGGCATATTCAGGGCTATGAATGTGACATGTTTTCTTCACAAACCTAAAGCTAACAATGCCTGGATAGAGAGATTCGTGTTCATGAACTTACCTGTTCAGTTGAAGCTAACAAGGTGATGATTGGTACAACTTCCTTGATGTACAGGGATGCTATTCCAAGCTTTACTTTGCCTTGAAACCTTTTGAATCGTGCTATAGAACTTCAACTGCAAAACAAGAAAATGAAAATGGTGATGTTTCCTGGGAGTGTTATAGGTCGTGTTTTAGGTTTTGGTTAGCTTCAAGGGATGTTATGGAATGTGTTTGATGAGTCTTTAGCAAGAAAGCATGGAAGGTTTGAGCTATGGAACTCAAACTGCAGCAAATGCCCTGTTTGGACAGTTCAATGGTGATTTTTGTGAATGAGAGTGTTTGGGACTGTTAGGGCCGTGTTCTAGCTCAGAATGAATGTTTTGAATATGCTTGATAACTTTCTGTAAGCCTTGGTTCACTGATATGAGAGTTGTCCAATGTTATGCAATGTTTCTTACACCTTAAGCAAGCAATGGCCACTTGGTGTTCTAGACAGGTAGAGCCCCCCTAAACATGCTGCAAAACCTTGTCTTGATCAGAGTGATTAACTCATAAACTTGTGCCAAAGAGATTTCCTTTGTACCTTCTTGGATTTGCTTTAGACATAAAGTGTAACTTTTGCAAAAATGGATATAATGCTTTTTCCAATTTGGGATTAAACCTTTAGGCAATGCTTGAACACATAGAACATGGTCTTGGCACAAAGGATTGGCATTAAATTTATGAGTGTAATTGAGATAAAAGACCTGTAATCAAGTTGTGCAAGCTGAGATTGAAAATGCATAGTGTTATGAACATGTAACTTGGCCAATTCAAAAGTGAGTTTTTCCCATATTGTCAAATTCGATTCTCCCTAACCATGAGGTTGTTTGATGAGTTCTTGGACATTTTGGAAAGCTTGGAATGTGTACTACAATCCATATTTGAAATGCAAATTGAAATTCCAAGTGTAAGTGTATGAAAAATGGTCTTGAAGTTAGGTAAAAAACTTGCCTAAAATAGGTCAAATTTTCTCTAAGTTAAGAATGGTTTGGTACCCTTGTTCCAAAAATTGTAACTTGAGATAAAAGCCTCTTTTGGGAAAACTTTGTGAATCAAAGTTGTAGATTATGCAATAGGCTACAACTTTCATGTTTTGACTTTTGCTTGAATCCAAATGAATCTTGGTGAGAAAGTGGGACAAAGTTAGGAAAAAATTAGGGTTTTTCATAACTTAGAAAAATTCTAAGTTATAAAAAATCTTCATTTTAAACCCTAATTTGCATTTCTTGATTTCTTGATGAACAAGTTTCATGATTTGGCATGTTTTGATGAAAAATGAATCTTGACCCTTGATTTTGACCAAAAAGTCAAAGTTTGACTTTTCAGTATACAGTCAAAATTGATCAATTGACTGGGAAATTCAACTGTCAATCTTGTGTATTTGGGATCTTTTGAACTTGTTGAGCATGTCAAGATAATTCCATGGGGTCCTTGAGTCCATATGTGAGCTTGGTTTTCCATTGGCTAGGTCAAACAGTCAAAAGTTGCCTTTGTGCAGTCAAAACCCTAAAAATGACCATTTTGCCCTTTTGGTGATCTGATCAAATTTCTTGAGGAATTGTGATCCATACTTGATCAAATGGTCCATGTGAGTTCATAATGTTGATGTGGGTCAATTTTCATGAGATTTGACTGTAAATTGGCCACAGTTGACTTTTTCCCCAATACAGTTGATTTCTAGGTCAACTGTCCAATTGACTGGGCAAAATTTGGAATCAAGATTTGAAACTTGGTATGGATAAACTTGGGAGTCCAACATGAAGCATGAAATTCATCTTAGGCATTTTAGGTCAAAATATCTTTGTGCAAACACAAACCCTAATTTGGGTCAACAGTGCAAGGAGAAGTCTTGAGCAGAGGAAACCCTAACTGGGTCTTGATCTTCAAGGGTCTTGTGATGAGAAAATGTTGAGGAAATGGGAGGGCAAATTTTGGGGTACAACAAGTTCCTTTTTGAGTAGGTAGATGGTTCTTAAGTACTTGCTCCTTTTAAAAACAAAACAAACTTTTCGCATTTACACTCTCTTCAAAAACAACACTCTTTTCAAAATCCACGAACACAAAGAAAAGAAAACTTTTGAAAACATAATGAGCAAGTACCTAAGAGCCCGTGGATAACCACTGATAGAAAGGGTGTTAACACCTTCCCTTTCTATAATCTACCTCCCGAACCCGAGAAACATCTCGAAAAGGAATTTTTCTGTGCTTTTGTCCTTTCCTTGTTGGATAAAATAAAAGACGGTGGCGACTCTTGCTTACCGCGACATTTTGCGAAACGCAAACGCGAACCAGCATTCCAAAAACAGTCAGTTCTATTCCCACCTATCACAGGATGGATGTTGGCGTTTTCTAAACTCATGTACCATTTCAACATTGCGCCAGTCAGACTATCATGGAAAAAGTGAATCAGCAGACGCTGATCATCGGTGTGGGTAGACATTCTTCTTACATACATCACCAAATGAGCAAGAGGGCAAGTGTTTCCCTTGCACTTCTCAAATTTTGGGACCTTTAACTTAGCAGGCACTTTAACATTTGGGACCAAACACAGCTCATTCACATTCTTTCCAAATAACTCTTTTCCCCTAAGAGCCTTCATCTCTCTTTGAATTCTATCAAATTATTCTTGGAAATCATCCATTCTGTCATAAAGACACAAGTCTTCACTCGGCGGAGGGAAAGGACGACACATATCTTCATTAACAAATGGAACCAAATTCACCGAAGGAGGTGCAGCAGGGACAGTATGCACCACAAGAGGTGCAGGAGTAACAACATTTTGAACCACTGGAGCATCTTGAGGGCCAAGATTGAAACCTTCAGGTGCAAAATTCTCTAGCATTCCCCATGGATAACCCTGAGGCGTACGGTTTTGAACAACAACCGGAGTAGCGGATACAGGAACAGTAGGAACTTCAGCATTTGCCCTTGTTGGTTGAGGTTGAACACTCGGTGACTGATTCTGAGAAACCACCAGAGCTTCCATCAGAGTAGTCAAGTTGGCCAAGCCAGCCTTCAAAGCGGAAACTTCTTCACGCAGCTCGCGATTCTCCTGTTATAAGTTGTCCATCTTCTTTTTGAAATTAGCCCGAGTGTTGTAGTGATGAGTCAGCTTGCTGAACGAAGTAAAGAAGCTGGGTAAGGCACCTGGATATGCATAACAAATGCAAGAAATATGTGCAATATGATGCATGATATGCAATGCATATGATTATTTTTACTTTACCATTTAATATTTCAAGGGATTTAACGTTTATAGACATATTGCAAACATCAAAATAATAACACATTTGAAATACTGAAAACTTTTATTATAATAGCTTCAAAATGGGTTACAAGTTTCAATGATCCCAAGTACAAGATGAAAATACAATCTAAAATCCCGAGAAGAGGAACTAATGGAGATCAATCTATACGTCGACGCTTCCCTGTGAGCCTGATAATCTGAACCCTCAACCTCTAGTTTTCTTCCACGTGTCTGATGGCAACCTCCTTCCAATCATCTGAAGCAGGAAGTGAGTAATCAACACGTGTTTGAGGCTTAGGAGAAAATAATTCCCCTTTCCTCTCCATAGACTCTACTTCTCGACTCTCAAGGATCTCGATCAAATCATCTTTCTCCTTCAAGTCTACTCTGTAGGAACTCTCTAAAGTCGGGAACTTGTTCTTCCAAGCATCCCTTTCCTATTGCATCCTAACCAAAGCAAGCTGCAGCTCCTCTAGATCATCAAACAAAGGAGGAGTGGTCTTCACAATTAAATCAGGCATAGGTGTCTCCCGAGTATACGGCATCTTTAACTAAATGGATCTCGATCGGACCCACTGAAGATATGGCTCCAAAGAAACAACAACTCTAGGTCCCAAATCCTTCATACTCTTCTTATGAATGTGATGCCAGGCCTTCGCAATCTTCACCCTAGCTTCCCTGTGGTCTTCTCCTTCCTTCAGAAAGAAACTACTCAAATGAATACTATTCGGTTTATCCCTCATCGGGTAACCAAGCTGTCGCCGTGCAAGAACAGGGTTATAGTTAATTCCTCCCTTTGTACCAAGAAGAGGCACATTGGGGAAACTACCACAACTGTCAATAACCTCCACATCCTGGTAAGCTCGATGATACCAATCAATATCCGAGTGAGTAAGTGCCATGATCTTAGGAGCCCAACGGGGTTCCTTCTTGACATCCCAAAAAGCACCAGATTAAGGCATATGAGAGATAAACTACCGGTACAACAAAGGCGTGCAACAGATAATCATTCCCCCATGATAGGAACTCCGAAGATGAACAGAGTAATAAGCATCACCCAACAGTGTAGGAACCGGGTTTCCAATCATGAAAATCCTGATAGCGTTAATGTCGACAAACTTGTCCACATTAGGAAATAAGAATAATCCATAGGCGAGTAAAGCAAATATGGCCTCAAAAGCAACCGTACTCTTCATTCTGGAAAAGTAACGAGCTTTCTCCAATAAGAATTGAGCTGGTAATCCTCTAATCCCTCCTTTGGTAGTCATATGGGCTTTCACCTCAGACTTCCCCAGATGAATCAAAGCAGCAATCTCATGTTGTTTTGGCTCACCCTCCAAATCAGTAAAAGGAACATGATCGGTAACAGGTAAATCCAATAGATAGGAATACTCTTCTAGTGTTGGCATCAACTAATAATCGGGAAAAGTAAAGCAGTGATACACCAGATCATAGAACTGGACCAAAGTTGAAAGAATACCCTCCTTCATCTTCAGCTTCATGAGAGGAATAATGGATCCATACTTACTCTGAAAGTATGCAGAACACTCGATCTCGGGAATTAGACTGATCAACTCATCTATCTTAGGATCCTTGAAACTATATTTCCCGGTCTTTCTCTTTCCAAAATCCATGGTTAACAGTACCTGAGATATTCACAAATAGTCAACCTTTAAATCCCTTGAAATATTGTTTTCTTCAAAAGATGCTTATGAGTGCATGGATGCATGACGCATCAATCACACACAAGATCACACATATAGGGTTCATAGGTTCAACGTCACGAGCATGAGGTCGAAGGTACTACCCATAAGGTATTGGTCTAAAAAGTTATCACCTGCCGAACAAGGTTCTAAGAGGTTCCCAGAGTCTACATCCTTCCTTCGGATATTACCAACTTCCCGATTAACTCAGTAATTAGTAATATTCTCAAGAAAGACTCATCCGAGCGTAGTATCGCGTGACAACTATTTCTGGATTACTCCGTCATAGCTTCCACACTACACCTAAAAGGCCAAAATGGGTTAGGTAATCTATGGTCCTCAACTTCAGCAGGCTCCCAGGTCAAAAGCAGTACGTCTTCCCGATTACTCGGTAAACGACACTATAGTCAAAGGGGCCTCCACTGAGTGGGGGATCTCATGCCTCCTTTTTTGGGATTACTCCCTCAAAGTTAACATGACTATACCGCCCGTCCTATCTTAAAGTTTTCCCAAGTCCGGGTATATGACTTATGAGTAATCACCAAGCACCCTGTAAACCAGGAAAATCCAGACAAACATATATACAAAATATAACACATAAACACAATAACACATATACAGATATAAACAAAGATAGGCTCAACCCACTTAGGGATGGACCAGCAAGAGGTCAATCTTTCCCCAGTGAATTCTCCAATTTTCTGTAGCGGTAGAAATGTTCAAGACTAAGCCATTGGATTGACTAGACTTTGTACAAATCAAAATAAAAATCGCCACCGCGCTTTATTATTTCCAAAGGAATGGGAAAAGAGAGAATAACCCAAAAAAAGGGGGAAAGATTCAAGGTAAGGGGGTTGGTTATGCAAAGGGAAGGTATTAGCACCCTAAACATCTACGGTACTCCGCAGAAACCTCTTTGAAAAATCTGTATATTTTGGCTATAAAAATGTGTTGTATATAAAATGGATGGTGGAGGTGAGAAAAGAAATATTTTTATGATTTTTGCACCCGCCGCGGTTGCGAACCTTTAGTGCCTACGTACCACCTTTCGTGCAATAGGGGATCAGGGTACACGTAGTTCCTTTTTTAAAAATTTGAAACACAAGTGTGTTGGTTAATTTTATGAGATAAGACATCATCGTCATTGTCCGTGTGAAAAACATACTTACTACCCACAATCATGAGAAAGGAGAATTTGCATTATCTCAAAGTGGAGGATATGGCTTGGATTTTTAAAATCAACAATGCCTCACTCAACAACCTAGTGGAAAATATCTCTCTTTACTACATATTGTAGAAGTATAGTTGTTTGCATCACTACAAGAATTGACAAGAGTCTAATCTTTTAAGAAAAGTTTTAAAATAAAAAGCCAAAGTGGAAAAAATTGTTTGAAATGAGATTAATTGACATTTAGTCTTCTCACAAAAATGTCAAGGTATTATTAAATTTATTGAAATTTATTTATGAAAATGTTTTGAAAATGCATGGACCTAAGTCCAAGTTTATTATGAAAGTGTTTCAAGTTTAGAAATAAGAAGAGTTTTTAAAAGGAGGGAGAAGATTTTTGAAATTAAAGAAGATGGAGGAGATGAAGAGACTATCCTAAAGCATAAGGTAAAAGCTAGGGATAAGAACCATCTAACCAACAAGAAGCTAATACTTGACATTATGAGTCAATATAGAATTCCCATTCTTCGGATTGAAACCAAGCAAGCAAAGATACTAGACCTCTTGAGAGAACCAAACTTCAAGTTTATTAAGTCTTTGCAAAAATTGGACAGAGTAATGGTTGTATACGGGTGAATTCCAGATTACAAACAAAGTATGTAATCACAATAACCTGCACACAAAACAAACAAACAACCCAATGTCTTGAGGTAAACCTCAAGAACTCCAGACAAAATATCAAATAAAGTCACAAAGTCTCCAAGATAGGCCAAGTTCTATAATCCTAAGTCCAAGAAGTCCAATACTCAATAATGCCAAGGATAGTAACCAAATAGTCCAAGTATCATTAAATATTTTTATGGTTCATGTTGGTTATTAGGTGTCTTTAAAAGGAAAAGAAAAGCTCAAGTGAACAAAATAAAAATGACATAAAAGTAAATACTTAAGTGAGCAAAATAAAAAATGGCATGAAATGTAAATGCTTAAATTAAATGGTACATAAAGCATAAAAAATAAAAGCACAAAGTAAAGTCAATTATTAGAAATTAGTGGTTAGTTGGATGACCATCTTGAAACTCGCATTTGGAACTCATTAGAGGATTGGTAGAACCAAAGCCTCCACACAACAAGTTGCATTTGCTTTTTGTCAAGTATATCATCCATTTTGGAATCCTCAAAAGTAACATTTAATGATCAACAATTTTTAAGTGATCCACATTGACCAAAGGTGTTGTAGATCCATTAGAGGATTGGTAGAACCAAAGCCTCCACACAATGAATCTCAAGGTTATTGGATCAAAGAGATCAAATTAACATACTTGGGCTTGCAATCATAAGTTTGGCCCACAAATGATCATTTATTCGAATCGGGACAAAATTTAGCGCTATGTTAAGCAATCGTAAGTGGAGTTATGTAGAAGTCGCACCTATTTTGAGGCCGGTCAATAGCAATCTATGTACTTCATGTTTGGATATATGATATAGAGATCACCATCCCTTAACATGTAACACAATTAAAAAAGAAAGGGATAAGATGAAGAGGGAGGGGAATGATAAGCTAATTTGGATCACCATCTCAAAATTCTTTCATATTTAAATTCAACCACTCCTCTAGATGGATTAAAGCACTAAACATATCAGTAATCTAAAGCACCAAAAATGAATTAAATAATTCACTATTAGGTAGATTTGAATTGATGAACATTTATCCAACTTCATCTACATCACAAAGTCCATTGAGTTTAAAGACAAATTGGACATTTAAAATTGCAATCCAAATTATCCATCAAAAAGAGTGAGCAGAAAAAATATTTGAGTCAAAACAGCCCCAAAATAAGGCAGAAAAAGTATTTCCGGCACTGTTACAATCAATTGTGCTTAGACAACTACCAATTGCATCAGTGCAGTTTTTTTTTCAAGTCAACTTTCTGTGACAAACAATTGCAATGTTACAACAATTGATTGCAACCTGTTAAAATCAGTAGAAAACAACATTTCAAGGATCAAATTCTTTTTCCAACTTTTCATCAAACACCTTATGATCATGGATCCAATTGAGCATGAAAATTCCATCAAATTATGAGAAAATAGCACTAACGGAATCATAAAACAGTTCTCAATGAATTAAAACCAGAAATCCACGAGAGATCACATTGTGAAAGACGATGATCCAACTTACCAAAGGTAGAATTAGAGAATTATCAAACTACTCCCAGAATTTGCTTCAATTCAACCACAAGAATCAATTACCAAAGCTTGGATGTAGAGAATTGATGAAGAAAAAGTGTTTGGATGAAGGTTTAGCTCAAAGATTAGTAAGCTTCAATGCAAAGCTTACTATCTTTTTTTTGAAAAATGGAGCTTTGAGTGAATTTGGTAGATGGAGTGAATTGAGAGATTTTTTAGCAAGGTGGATTTGGCTATCAAAAGCTTCCAATTTGAATGAGATGAGGGCTCTATTTATAGAGTTTAGGATTGGGATTAGTGGTAATTTGGTAATTGATTCTTGGAGCCAAAAATTGAATTAATGATATAATTTTCAAATTATGCAGAAAAATTGGAGCAAAAAAGATGACAGATTTGAAATTGCTGGGTTTTTTTTCAAAAATCACGTGTGCTTTGCTGCTATGAGTCGACACAAGAGTCGTATACGTCGACACATGCTAGTTGTATAACACAGCATTAGTCGACGCAAGCTTCTATGGATCGATACAAGCTACTATTTCGAAACAATACATAATCAATCAACTTGCATGAGTCAATACATAACATGTATGTGTCGACACACGCTAGTTATACAAAGCAGGATGAGTCGATACAAGTCTCAATGGGTCGATGCAAGCTGCTTCTTCGACACAATACATAATCAATCAACTTGCACGAGTCGATACATAACATGTATGTGTCGACACATGCTAGTTATACAAAGCAGGATGAGTCAATACAAGCCTCTATGGGTCGATACAAGCTACTATTTCGACACAATACATAATCAATCAACTTGCATGAGTCGATACATAACATGTATGTGTCGACACATACTAGTTATACAAAGCATGATGAGTCGATACATGCCTCTATGGGTCATTGCAAGCTGCTTCTTCGACACAATACATAATCAATCAACTTGCATGAGTCGATACATAACATGTATGTGTCGACACATACTAAATTTTTTTGATTTTTGAAGGCTGAAAACACAGTTTTTTTTCAAAGATTGTGCACAATACACTCTGTGCCATTGATTGCGCTATGGGAGCAATCGATTGTTCAGGTCAACAAAAAAATGAAATAATTAATTAATTTTTTTTTTGCAAAAAAGAACTTTTAGGGAAATAATACCGGAAAACCTTATTTGTTGGATGCTTCGACTCGGTACCTTCAAAACACAATTTTGCAAAGACAAAGACAAATATTTTTTGTATTTTGGTTAGAGGTTAATTATCAACGCATATACAAAATATACAACTAAGGTGCTTGGAGATTCCTCAATAGCAAACTTAAAGATAGGAGATAGAAAAAAAGAGGAAGAACCAAACCTAATGTGATTTTGTTATGATCAAGTTGACATGATATAATAGGGGAATCTTAGGGGCAAAAATTGGCGTACAACATCTGGAGCGTATCTAAACTGTATCTGAAAGTTGAAAACTGAATGAGTATCAGAATGGCATCCGTGTCTGGAGCGTATCTGAAATTTGAATCTGAATGAGTATCAGAATGGCATCAGTGCCTGGAGCATATCTGAACTGTATCTGAGAGTTGAATCTGAATGAGTATCAGAATGGCATCCATGTTTGGAGCGTATCTGAGAGTTGAACGAGCTTCAGGATGGCATTTGTGTCTGGAGCGTATCTGAACTGTATCTGGGAGTTGAATCTGAATGAGTATCAGAATAGCTTCCATGTCTTGGAGCGTATCTGAACTGTATCTGAAAACTTTGAAAAACGTCAATGGTAGCTGTTAACCTTATCCTGAAAAGGGTAAAATGTTATCTAAAATGCAAAGTCATGTTGTATGAAATGCATGGTATAATGCATTTGTGTTATCAATGTTTATGATATATGGATGCAATGTATGCGTATGTGAGCTAATTTGTTGCGCTGTTGTTGGATTGGGGAAAATAAACCCCTGACCACTGCTGAGGATATGTAAGTCTTCACGTTATGAAGTTGAAGTGTTGATGAATTTCCACTTAGAGAAATAAATTTTGTTGTAAGGGAAATGCCGTGTACTGCTTGAAAAATCCTGCTTAGGGAATCTGGAGAAATTTGGTGACTTCTATTGGGGGTTGATAGCTGGGGGTTTTGTTCTGTTGGGGATTAAACTGCCTACTGTGGGAGATTTTATGGAAATAGCTTAGAGAGATTTCACTATCCCTTAAAGACATCAGTGATTGTCTTTTTATTTTTAAACAATAATTATGTTCAAATGCATATGTTCAACAATGAATTATTGGACGTTTTTTGTAAACAAAATGCAAAAGTAAAGAAAAACATATAGTTTTTCACTTTCAAAGGCGTATCTTTGTATTGACGTTGAGTACGTATTTTTGTACAATGAGACAAACATTCTGTAAGAGAATACCGTCGTAAAAAATGAAAATTTTGATACAAAGAAAAGATAGCTATGTGCAATAATCCCATGGGGTTCCCATTCTGCTATAGCCTTCGTATCTCTGAGCACCTTGTCTATTTGTTGCCTCGTCTGAAGATGATTGAATTGATCAGAACTTCTGAGCTTGTCAGGTTGTTCGTAAGTTGATCCAACAGATCATAGTCATACACTTTAAATCCCTAACTTTTTCCTGGACCACCTGTTGGACCCTAAAATTTGCCCTCTCAAGAAATTTGATCAGATCATCAAAAGGGCAAAATGGTCAAAATTAGGGTTTTGACTAAGAAAGGGAAATTTCTGATTTTTGACCTAGCCAATGACCAATTGGGTTCAAGCCTAATTTCAAGGACTCAATGGCATCATCTTGACCTAATCACATAGTTCAAAAGATCTCAAAAGCATTGGATTGACAGATGAATTTTCCAGTCAACTGATCAAAAATCAACTGCACACTGAAAAGTCAAACTTTGACTTTTTGGTCAAAATCAAGTGCCAAGGGTCATAATTCATCAAGATATGTAAAAATGTAAAACTTGTTGACCAAGAAACCTAATTTTGCAAATTAGGGTTTTATTTGAAATTTTTCATAACTTAGAAGTTTTCTAAGTTATGGAAAATTTCTTATTTTTTCCCAACTTTCCACAACTTTTTCACAATGATACAATTGGATTCAAAGAAAACTCCCAACATGAAAGTCGTAGTCCTCCATAAAATATACAACTTTTATTCACAAAGTTTTCCCAAAAGATGCTTGGGTCTCAAGTTATGATTTTGTGAATAGGGGTCCATAAACTTTTTAACTTAGTGAAATTTTGCCCTAGTTTAGGCAGATTTTTGACCTAACTTCATGGAAACTTTTCACCTAGTTCGAAGAGGTATCTCAAGTTTAATTTCAAAGATGGATTGTATAGCATGTTACAAGCTTTCCAAAATGTCCAAGAACTCTCCAAGATCATTTATGGTTAGGGAGAATCGAAGAAATGAAAATGGAAATTTATCACTTTTGTGCAAGGCATTTTCACAATGTTACAAGTTGCAAATCAGTTTCAGACATACTTGTACTTGGTTTTACAGGTCCTAATCCCTTGTACACTCCATAATTAAATGCTAACGCATTGGATATTGGCTTTATTCTGACCTATGGAGCTTTGCACAAAGAATTAATCCATTTATGGCATAAAGTTCTCAATACCATTTTCATATAGCTTGCTTTTTCCAACTTTGCATTCCTTGAGCATTGAACCTGTTTCCTTGTCACAAGCAAGGTCCACAGTTATCAGGCATGTTTACCAACTCTTATCAGCTAAGGAACTAGCAAGTACAAGCTTTTGGGCATTGTCACTTCAACTTTCTTCAAAAGCAAGTAAACTTGCAGAAGTCAATACAACTCATCCATCTGATAAAGGCAAGCCTTGGCTTCATTTCAAACAACCTCGGAACATTGTAACAAGCCTAAGCACGAATTTCTAACATCTCAAACACCCTCAAACACAAAAAATACCACTGTCTGCCTAAATAGGGCAACCTCTGCAAATCACTTGCCATTTCAAAACTTGCTCGTGCGTTTTGCCTTTTAACCCTTGAAACATCTTCCCTACATCACATCCAAGCTATCCAAGCATTCATCTTACAACTGTGAGCTCAGTTTCACACTTCACCATTTTCATTTTGAAGGTTTGCAGGTTTACTTCTACAGGGAGATTCAGGCATCTACAAGGCAAGCTGAGCATTGGAGAAGCTTGAGGGAACTTCAAGGAAGCTCACACGATCTTCAGGCCTCACCCAAAGTTCCCATATTGCCATATTCAAACTCAACTAAACAAGGTATTTGTCAAGTTTCTATCTCTCTATTTAGGCATCCTTAGGTCACGATTTGTGAAGCAAAAATGTAGTCCTTAACATGCTTGAGTTGTACATATGATTACTTTCCATTTATATTAACTGAGCTAAGAGTATTTGGTTGTTGAACATGCTGAAAAAACTAGGTCAGAAATTAGGGCCATTAAAATTCTCTTTGTCCTTTGAGAGTTAGGTCACAAAATGGATATGGTTGGAATCGTGATTAAAAATGCTATAAGTTTCATGTTGTAAGTTTTTGATTTCATGCAAGCATGAGCAAGAACAGAATCAAGCTCAGAAACGCGCGCAGGGACAGAGGACAGGGACAAAGATGCTGTCTTGGGCTTTTTTGTTTCTGGCCTTTTTGTTTTTTCTTTTCACACCCCCCATTTTACTTTTGCACCCCCTGACTTATTATTTTATATTTTTGTATTTTCTTGCATATTTTTATTTTTTGTGCTTGCATTCATTTTTTTTAATGATAAAAAATACCCAAAAATATTTTCTTAATTTTTTGCATTTTTATTTTATTTTTATCTTATTTTTTTACATAAAATATTGATTAGTTTAAATAGAATAGGAATTATTTTCTTAAAATAAATTGTAAATACCTTAAAATATTATACATTTTTATTTTTACTATTTAACACATAAAATATCATTTTCCACATATATTTTAGTATTTGTAAATATTTTTATTTATTTATTTCTTGTACAAAAATGAATAAAATAATATAGAAAACATATTTTCTTTTGAAACAACAAAATTAGGGTTTCCCATTTCAAAAATAACAATATTATTTTTTGAATTTTTTTTATTAATAACCATGTATTAAAAAAATATTTCGCAAATAACCATGTTTGAGATGGCTCCACAAAGGAGGAGCCATCTCAATTGGCGCATGCACCTCCTTTTTTAAGGGAGGCGCCATCTCACTTGGCACCTAAGTGCTTAGGGCATGCCCTAAGCCAAGTGAGATGGTGCCTATGTATAAATTTAGGGCAAACATTTTTTTTTTCCTGTGCGTTGCCTATTGGACAGAGATCAACAAAATGGACTTTTTATTAAAAAAAAAATAATTACATTCAACTGTATTACATTAAAAGAACAGTAAAAAAATGGATACAAAAAATACTGGAAAAAAAAAGATACATCAGTGATCCCCCGGAACCCGGTAATGACCCCCGGTTCCGCATCCCCGTCCTCTCCTTTCTCTTGTGGGTTCCGTCGCGTTTCCTGCTGCGGCAAGGTCGATGGCCCAGCGAAGTCAATGCGGTCCGAATCCATAAAATCAGTAAGATCTCCATATCTCGAAGATCCGCTCTGGTACAGTCGGTTACCCATACCCTCAAAGTTTGGTCGTGTTGGCGGTGGGTGGGGTTCCATGGTTGGTCGGTAGCATTGGTCGTCTGAGTATGGGGGGTAGAAAGGAAATGGATCTTGGGGTGTTTGGTATTGTGGATGTTGGGTTGTTTGGTGATATGGTGGTTGATGGTAGGTTTGGTCGGCTTGGTCATAATCTTCCAACATTCCCATATCAGGGCTAAGGCTGGATGTTGAGGGCGCCATATTGGGATATGTGGAAGACTGAAATTGTGTCTGGGGTATGTGGGTGTGCTGGTATTGGGGTTGGTATTGTGGTTGGGTTTGAGGCATATCCGGGTATTGGTAGTTTGGTGGTGATTGTGGTTGGTAGTACGGTATTTGATTGTAGTTGTGTTGTGGTGGGGAATATGGTTGGGTGTTTGTGGGTCTGTTTCTTCTTGGGGGTTGGTTGGAGGTTGATGGGTTTTGGGTTTGTTGATGGGGAATCGAGGGTTGTGCCCATTGTGTGCGTGGGTCAACCAAGTACCTCGGATGAGACACGTGCATTTCTGGGTTACTAATCGACCTGTACCACGACATATATTGATCCGTGTGTCGCATGTTACCTTGAGTAAGGAAAACCGGGGATTGCAAGATATAGCGGTGACGCCTCTGCCACATTTTACACCATTCCGGAGCAAAGTCTTTCCAGTTGGTAAGACCCCACTGGGCGTCGACCCTTTTAAGATGCCAGGGGGACAAATCTGTTGGATCACTTGGTATCTCTTGATGCATTCCGAACTGCATCTTCACACGGTCGTTGTGGTGCATCTCCACAATGTTGAACCGAATGAGTGCAGTCTTTGCAGTCCAAGTTGCTGCATCCTCTGGGTTTGGAGCATGGCCCAAACCCAAATATGGTCTCCAGACGAACTGCGATAAAATTTAAATCAGGTTAGCGCAAAAGTAATGTATAAATAATTAAAATGAACAAAAGTTAAAAGCTACGACGTACGTCATCTGGGCCTAAGTGATCCAACAGATTCCGATAGAGTGCGACATTGAATCTTGGATTCTTGCCGTAATCCATACCCCTCACGCAGTACCTAAAGGAAATTAGAAACATGTTATTTTTAGCATATATTTTGGAAAGAGCAGAATAGTTATAAATGCTATAACTTAATGACTTACTTTGTTGCGTACGGGAAACCAAAAGTGTTGTTGTTGATGGGGTTTAAGGACTCCATCCTCCACCAACCCCAGGCTTGTAGTAAAAATGCGCACCCATAAAATGTACATTTTTCCTTGACTGCGTTTTTGCACAAGGAACTATATAGGTGGGCTAATACTGCAGAACACCAACTATATTTTCTAGTTTTTTCAAAATTTGTTAGTAAATGTAAGTACATAATATTTACACTATTTCCCGTACTTTCGGGAAATAAAAATGTACCAAAAAGTATCATAAGATACGTTCTGGCTTTTACTACTCGGTCATTCTCTGAGGAATTTTCATTTAATTCCATACTTGCATAATGACGTTTCAGGTCAGTGAGTAGTATTCCCTGCCCTCTTGCTCCACCACCTTCTACCATATCCATACCCAACAGTTCTTCACACTGTGAGTTGGGTTGTTGAACCGACCTGTTCACCGCCTTACCGTTGATAGGGAGGCCCAGTAGCATGTACACATCCTCGAGCGTGATGGTACATTCACCTATTGGTAGGTGAAATGTATGGGTCTCCGGTCTCCACCTTTCCAACATTGCAAGAATGAACTTTGAGTCAATGGTGCAGTTGGAGATCTTTATCACATGTCCAAAACCTGCATATTCCAGATAAGGGACGATAAATGGGTCGGGAGCCAGGTAGTTGTGCGAACGGATTCTGAATCTTTTTTTATCCTGAGATCATAATGTAACAGGTGTAAGATTAATTAAGATGAACAACACGTTATTTGAAGTATGAAAAATTTATAACCAAAGAAGAGACTTACAAATGCAGCAATGTTTTCCCTTGTGCCTCTGTGAGTATCGCCCATTGTTAGAAGAGCCATTGTTCAGAATGCTTGAGAGTATGAAAGACTTAGGAAGAGATAGAGAGTATGATAGACTTAAGAAATATTTCGTAGCAGAGAGTGAGAGTTGTGTGGGTGTGAGAGATGTTTCATAAGGTATGTATTTATAGGCAAATAAGTTTGATGTAGTGGTTGCTTGTGCTTGCATGCCTGCGAAGTGTCACATTTGCATGCTTAGGGGGTTACACATATGCATGCATGCATTTACAAAAAATGTAAGGTGTCACTCTTGCAGGCTAGGTGGCAGCCCATGCATGTATCACGATTGGACAGTAAGGGAGGTGCCATTGGACTTGGCGAAAGAGTACAAAAATGAATGGTGTCGCCACCCCATTTGGCGAATAAGAGGTGTCATTTATTACAGCATAGGCTCAGGCTACGTGACAGCCTTTGGGATTCCTTTCTTTATTGCATGCAAGGCCATTGGAGTTGATGGGTGGAGTCTTACACAAAACATGTATGTGTGCAGAATAGGGCCAGGATAGGTGGCAGCCTATGGGGTTTCATAAGCCCATGCATGTATCACGATTGGACAGTAAGGGAGGCGCCATTGGACTTGGCGAAAGAGTACAAAAATGAATGGTGTCGCCACCCTATTTGGCGAATAAGAGGTGTCATTTGTTACAACATAGGCTCAGGCTACGTGACAGCCTTTGGGATTCCTTTCTTTATTGCATGCAAGGCCATTGGAGTTGATGGGTGGAGTCTTACACAAAACATGTATGTGTGCAGAATAGGGCCAGGATAGGTGGCAACCTATGGGGTTTCATTATTGCATGTAATATTATTGGCAGCCTTGGGGGGTTGCATCCCTTACTTAATTGAAATTTTTAGCCTTACGTTTAACATAACATTGATTCACATAATCTGTCAAATCTTCCAACCTTCGAATCAGTCATCAAACCTTCAAACATTCCAGCATTCATACCTTCATACAATCAACAAACCTCAAACATTCCAACCTTCAAACCTTAAAACAATTCTACGCAATGGCCTCTTCACCACAATTTGTTGTCAAAGCACATTTCAACGGTGAGACATACATTTTTTCCCACAGTTGGGTTTTTGTTTAGAAACACCGACAACGTTCGATTTCTCTTAAACGGGAAAGCCAATTTCTCGTACTTCAAGAAAAGATTGGAGGCCAAACTTGAACGAGGCCCGGTATCCCAGATATTTTATCAGAATCCAGTTTTTTTTGGAAACAACCAAGTAATTTTTTATAAGGTTGAAGTTCAAGATGACGAGGATCTCCAGAACATGATTTCCAGCCATGTCTATTCAGGATACAACTCTATTGAGTTGTACGTTTTGCTTCAAGAGCCTCCGGTGACACAGGAGGTAGAGCCTCTGGTGACACAGGAGGTTGATCCTTTGGAGAATGAACAAGATGAGGTAGATGCAGTTGATGATGAAGAAGAAGATAACGAGTTAGAGTTTGATGAAATGGTGAACGATGATTCTGACGATGATGGCATCCCAAGTATTCCTACAGACAAAATCTACACACCACCTCCGCACATGACAAACTTCAACATAGGCGGAGATGAACCTTCTACTGACTTGTTTTTCCAACCGTATATGTAGTCGGATGAAAATTTAAAAGAGAAGGACAAGTTTTGTAACAGAGAGGGATGCATCAGGGCCATTAAAAAATTTCACATGCTCAACTCGGTTGATTTTAAGGTGGATCGTGTCAACCCGGAAAGGTACAAGATCAAGTGTGTCCACCCTGACTGTATGTTCAAGCTGACCGCATCATACATATTAAGGGGTGACTGCTGGGTCATAGGTTCCATGACTACCCACACTTGTGTAAGTTCCACTCAATCACAAGACCACCGAAAACTCAACCATGATCTAATCTGTCAAGAAATCCTACCCCTGGTCAGCAACGACCCATCTTTGAAGGTGAAAACAATCATCTCCCACATCACCACGGTTTTTAACTACACTCCGTCTTACCGTAAGGCGTGGTTAGCAAAGACTAAGGCGATTGAAAGGGTGTACGTAAACTGGGAGGAGTCATACCGAGAACTTCCCCGCTACCTAAATGCACTCAAGACATATTCTCCAGGTAGTGTTTATGTTCTGGAAACATTGCCAGCGTACGCCCAAGATGGTAGTCTACTGCATGGCAACAGAATATTCAGTCGCGTGTTTTGGGCATTTCAACCATGCATCACAGGGTTTGCATCATGCAAACCAATTCTACAAATTGACGGGACTTGGTTGTATGGGAAGTACAAAGGCACGCTATTGATGGCAGTTGCACAAGATGGCAACAACAACATTTTCCCCGTTGCGTTTGCCCTTGTCGAGGGGGAGATCGGTGGTGCTTGGAGCTTTTTCCTGAAAAATCTTCGGACACATGTGGCTCCTCAACCAGATCTCTGTTTGATCTCGGACAGACATGCCTCCATTGAAAGTGCCTACAATAATCCAGCAAATGGTTGGCATGACCCTCCTTCTACGCATGTCTATTGTGTCAGGCATATCGTCCAGAATTTCTCGAGGGAGGTCAAGGACAAAACATTGAGGAAAGCGGTTATGAATGCGGGATATGCATTGACACAACCCACATTCAAATATTACCACAACGAGATCCGTTTGTCTAATCCAGAAGCTGGTACGTGGATCGACAATATTCTGGTCGAAAAGTGGACTAGGTCATACGACAATGGCCAAAGATGGGGGCATATGACAATGAATCTTATTGAATCAATGAATGGGGTATTCAAGGGCATACGAAACCTCCCAATCACTGCCTTGGTAAAATCCACGTATTTTAGGATGGCTACGTTATTTGCCAAAAGAGGTGAAATGTGGTATGCGGTGTTGCAATCAGGACAACTATGGAGTGAAAGCTGCATGAAATACATTAAGGATGAAAGTGCTAAAGCCAACACTCACATGGTTACACGGTTTGACCGACACAACCACAACTTCATTGTGAAAGAGACAATCGACCACAATGAAGGCCTGGCAAGACAAGAATACAGGGTCATTTTACCTTCTCAATGGTGCGATTATGGCAGGTTTCAAGCATTTCGTATGCCTTGCTCTCATGTCATTGCCGCTTGTGCTCATACCCATCAAGACGCGCTTCAACTGCTCTCAAACGTTTACAAATCTGAAACGTTGCTCACTGTTTACAACAACAACTTTCCTTTGGTGGCAAAACCGGATTATTGGCCTGAATACAACGGCGATATAGTTTGGATCAATGACCAAATGCGAAGGAACAAGAAGGGTCATCCCAAAAGTAGGCGCATCACAACAGAAATGGACGATCTTGACAGGTTGGAAAGAAAGTGTGGTTTATGCCGTCAGGTCGGACACAATTGCAAAAACTGTCTGAATCGGGCGTCTGGCTCGACCATATAAATATTGTAATACAATAAATCTTTTCAATATTTGTGTTGTAAACATTAGGGTTTTCGGTTAATAAAACTGTTAACACAATTTAGGAAATTCAATCTAGGAAATTACATTATGGTTTTCGCGTACAACAATGATTAACGATATTCAATCTAGGAAATTACAACTGTTAACACAATTTCATTTGACCCATGCATCATCAGCATTACATCACTGTCTGTTTTGACTTCCTCCAACCACACATTAGGTCTTCCTGTCGCATGCGAGGTTGTTGTTCGTTTTCGCTGGATCCTTCGAATTTTTTCCCCCTCCGCGATGTCTCCATCTAGCCACTGCATCAACTCCCGCTTCAGACGCTCCATGGAGTGAATGTGCCAGAATTTCATTTTCATCGCAGGTTTCGTGGCGGAGAATATAACGTAACCATCTCTTCTAAAAATCATAGGCGATGTCATTACGCAAATAACGGAGTACAAAATAAAAATACAATGCGAGAAAGTGTGAGAAATTTCGAAGAAACAGACGAATTATTTATAAAACAGCATTTTGCCCTAGTTTTGCCCTAGGCGCCAAGTGAGATGGCGCCTCCTCTCATTTTTAAGGAGCATGCGCCATCTCACTTGGCTAAAAGCCAAGGGAGGCGCCAAGTGAGATGGCGCCTAGGGCAAAACCCTAGGTGCATGCGCCAATTGAGATGGCTCCTCCTTTGTGGAGCCATCTGAAACATGGTTATTTGCATAATTTTTTCTGAAACCCGGTTATTTGCGAAATATTTTTTTAATATATGGTTATTAATAAAAAAATTCTTATTTTTTCTTATTTATAGAACTTAAATAATACTTTTTCTCATACATAAAACAATTACAAAAACATTTTTGCATATTTACAAATTATTGCATATTTAAATATTTATTTATTTATTTATTGTACAATAAATTCAATTGGGTTGTAATAGTGAATTAGGGTTTTATTTTGTGCAAATATCCCCATTCAAAACTTGTACCCCCTTCCCATAATATTTTTGTAATAGCTTAGATTTACTTTACGCAATTTATCGCATTATATGCATGTTTAGTAAAAACTAGGGTTTGTATGATAAGAAAAAATCAAACAAATAGCAAGACCTAACACAAGACAAAAATGCATGAAAATGACAACACATTGCACACAAGCACCCTTAGGGTTTCACCCACTTGGTTGCCTAAACAAAATGTCCATGGTATGCATGCTAGGTGTTGTACCCCAAAATTTGCCCTCCCATTTCCTCAACATTTTCTCATCACAAGACCTTTGAAGATCAAGATCCAATTAGGTTTTCCTCTGCTCAAGACTTTTCCTTGCACTGTGGACTCAAATTAGGGTTTGTGTTTGCACAAAGATGTTTTGACTTAAAATGCCTAAGATGACTTTCATGCTTCATGTTGGACTCCCAAGTTTACCTATACCAAGTTTCAAGTCTTGATTCCAAGTTTTACCCAGTCAATTGGACAGTTGACCTAGAAATCAGCTGTATTGGGGAAAAAGTCAACTATGGCCAATTGACAGTCAAAACTCATGAAATTTGATCCACATCAACATTATGAACTCACATGGACCATTTGATCAATTTTGGATCACAATTCCACAAGAAATTTGATCAGATCATCAAAAGGGCAAAATGGTCATTTCTAGGGTTTTGACTGCACAAAGGCAATTTTTGACTGTTTGACCTAGCCAATGGCAAACCAAGCTCACATATGGACTCAAGGACCCCATGGAATTATCTTGACATGTTCATCAAGCTCAAAAGATCCCAAGTACACAAGATTGACAGTTGAATTTCCCAGTCAATTGATCAATTTTGACTGTATACTGAAAAGTCAAACTTTGACTTTTTGGTCAAAATCAAGAGTCAAGATTCATTTTTCATCAAAACATGCCAAATCATGAAACTTGTTCACCAAGAAATCTCAAAATGCAAATTAGGGTTTGAAAATGGAATTTTTCATAACTTAGAATTTTTCTAAGTTATGGAAAACCCTAATTTTTTCCCAACTTTGCCCCATCTTTTCACCATGATCCATTTGGATTCAAACAAAAGTCAAAACATGAAAGTTGTAGCTTGTTGCATAGTCTACAACTTTGATTCACAAAGTTTTCTCATTGGAAGCTTGTATCTCAAGTTATGATTTTTTGAATAAGGGCACTAAACCATCTTTTAACTTAGTGAAATTTGACCTATTTTGACAAGGTTTTCTACCCTACTTCAAGGCCACTTTTCATACCCTTCCACTTGGAATTTTGATTTGCATTTCAAAGATGGATTGTAGTACACATTCCAAGCTTTCCAAAATGTCCAAGAACTCATCAAACAACCTCATAACTTGATAGATTCGAATTTCACAAGTTGGCAAAAATTCACTTTTGTTCTTCATCAAGACATGTTCACAAACTTGCAAATTTGAATTCAGTTTGCTTTATGCTTAATTACAGGTCCTTGAACCAATCCATACTCAATAATTTAATGCATATTCTTTGTACTAAGACCAAGTTCTTTGAGTTCAAGCTTTGTCTAATGGTTTAATCCTAAATTAGATAAAGTAAACTATCCATTTTTGCAAAAGTTCACTTTATGTCAATTTGAAAATCAAACAAGTACAAGCTAAATCTGAATGGCACAAGATTATGGACAAATTGCTCTGATCAAGAGAAGATTATGCAGCCCATTAGGAGGTCCCCTACATGCCTAGAACATCAACTTGCATTTTCTTTGCTTCACATAGAAGAAACATCCATAACTCATGCCAACTCTCTCTTCAGCTTAGAAACACAAGAACAAAGTTGTCAAACACATTACACATAACATATCCAAGCTAACACACGAGCTTTTGACCTCCAATACACCCTCCATCTCAGAATCATCCTCAAACTGCACAAACAGGGGTGCCCCTGCAGTTTGAGTGCAAACTCCCAATCCCTTCGAGCATTTTGATCAAGACCTGTTCCTCTACCTTCCCTACAACATATGCAAGCTAACCATGGCCTAAAACCTGACCTGTAATCACTCTAACAGTTTCCACCATTTTCATTTTTTCCTTTTGCAGTTGAAGTTCCATAGCTTGATTCAGAAGCTCTCAAGACAAAGTAAGCATTGAAACAGCATCCCTGGACCTCAAGGAAGCTTTTCCAATCATCACATTGCACTGAAAGTTCCTCATTCTCCAGATTGAAGTTCAACTGCACAGGTAAAAGTTTGAATTCGTATCTCTCTTATTAGGCATCTTTAGTCTTAAGTTTGTGAAGAAACAAGGTCCTACTCATAGCCCTGAACATGTATATAGCTTTACTTTTCATTTCTTTTGTCTGAGTAGAGAGAATTTGAGCTCTGAAAATGGTAGAAAAATTAGGTCAGAAAAGAGGGGGAGAGAAATTCTCCCTCATCTTAGAGAGATAGGTCAAGTTCTTTATATGGTTAGAACCGTCTCTTCATGCTTAACATCTTTTGTGTTGGAAGTTTGTTCAAAAAATCAAGGAATCAGGAGTTAGACATTGAAGCAAGAGGCGCGCGTTTTTTTCAAAAGTTTGAAGCTGGAGGTTGAAGACAGTGTTTCATTGGGCTGGGCTTTTGTTGTTCTTTCTTTTCACACCATCCTTTTTGGCTTACACCCCCCTGAGCCCATTTACTCATTTTTTGACATTTTTGACTTTTTCCTTTTTTGCTGACTTTGTTTATTTTTCTTCATGCCATTTAAAAATTAAAAATATTTTTTTCATCATTTTTTGCATTTATTGCATATTTATTTGTTTATTTTCTCTATTTGTACATAAATACATATAAATGATTATTAGAATAAAAATGTAAAAATAATGTAAATACACTTTTTATTTTCCTTTACTTTCTGAAAATATTTCACACAAAAAATACCTTTTTTTATTTTATTTATTAAAATATTAAATAAATATTTATTTTTAGAATAATACATATTTAGGGTTATATACATATATATATGTGATTATTAATATATTTAAGACAAAAATACAAAAATACTTGTTTTTTTTTATTATTTTATTAATATTTGATATAAAAATACCTTTTTCACAATACACTTCATTTTATTTTATTTTTGTACATAATAATTAAATAATTGTATTAAATTAGAAAATAATACCTTTTTCTTTAAAATTAGGGTTTTTACCCTAAGTTCAAAATACTCAAAAAAATAATACATTTTTATTTTTTCTTTTTTCTTTTACATAAATAATATTTTCTCATACACATAAAAAACTTTCTTTTTTGCATTTCATATATTTATTTAATTTCCATTTAATTATGTATTATTTAAATTGCAAATATTCAATTGATGTAATAATTTAGATTTAAATTCTTGTCAATATCCCCATTTGGACATTTGTATCCCCCTTCCCATATTTGGTTTTGTAATAGCTTAGTAATTTTAATTTCGCACTTTATCGCTTTCTAATGATAACATGTTAGAATTAGGGTTTGTATGCGAAAAAACGATAAAAAGTAGTTTGACCTAATATAAGATAAACAAGCATGAAAATGGACACACAAATCACACTTGCACCCCCTAGGGTATTCCACTTGTTGCCTTCAAATGAATGGGCCATGTTGCATGTTAAACTTCTTTGGGCAAAGCAAATAATTTTGAATGATCATAGTCCCTCGATAAAACTTTCCAAAAACAAACAAAAACAAATGATCAAGTCCCTTATAGAGATTGCTCAAAGACATTTAACGTTGTTGCAATTATGGTCTAAACGATGACCCGCGCCCGTCCCTTTCACATCCTAACACAAAGTTTGCCCACCAAATACAATGGTGGTGCAAACTTGTTAAAAGGGTTAAAGTATAGCAATAATCTTTTGAGAAATTTAGGAGTAGATAACCTCTTAGTTACTTGAATCAACTTGCAAAACAAAAACACTTGCCTAATTTTAAAATCACACCTCACAACACTTTCAAAACAAAACTTTCAAAAACAAAATGAAAACTTTTTCAAAAGACATACATCTTTGTATACATCCCCACATGGATCATTACAAAGGTTGCCACCACATTGGCCTCTTTTCAAAAACATTTTCAAAACCCACACACTCAAGCACCATTTAAAACAATTGAAAATAAAAGGCAAGTGATCTAAGCAAGTAACTAAGAGCCCATGGATAACCATGGATAGAAAGGGTGCTAATACCTTCCCTTTCTATAATCTACTCCCCGAACCCAAGAAAACATCTCAAAAGGTTTTTGCTGTGCTTTTTAACCTTTCCTTAGGATAAAATAAAAAGTCGGTGGCGACTCTTGCTAACCGCAACATTTGCGAATACAAACGCAAACCTCAAGTCAGTTCTCCCACCGTATAGTTACTTGGTTTTTTTAGATCACTTGCCTTGTTTTTCGATTGCTCTGAAAAATGGTGTGTGTGTGTGGGTGCTTTTTGAAAATGTTTTGGAAAAAGATGCCTTGTCTTAGGCAACTAATGTATTTGACTCGTGTTTGAGTGTTTTACAAAAGTGTGGATCTTTTCGAAAAGATGTTTCAAATGTTTTTGAGAGTTTGTTTGAAAGTGTTGTGGATTGTGTTTTTTTTGAGAAGAAGGCAAGTGTTTTTGCAAGTTTGATCTCAAGTAACTAAGAGTTTTGTCTACCCTATTGTACTCAAAGGTTTTTGTCATGTTTTAACCTCTTTTAACAATTTTGTTCTACCATTGAAATTGGTAGACAATCTTGCGTTTAGGAAGTTTATTCGGGACGGGCGCGGGTCATCGTATGGACCATGAATGCAATGATGCCAAGTGTCTTTGGCAATTTGTTTTGAAGGGACTATGATCGTTCCGATTAGGCAACACTTTGAGACTTATGATCATTTGATTTTGTTTTGCCAAAGATACTCGACGTGCAAGCATGGCCCATTTTGGAAGGCAACATGTGGGATTACCCTAGAGGGTGCAAGTGTGATTGTGTATTGATTACATGTATTTGTCTTGTATTAGGTTATCTAGCGTTTGATTTTATGTACATACAAACCCTAGGTCTAACCATGGTATAATTGAAAAGCTGTAAATCGCGGAATGTAAATCTACGCTATTACAAAATAGTGTCCGGGAGTGGGGGTATAAATGTACAAGGGGATGGGACTTGTAGTATCCAATAATTTACAACCAAATCGAATGTGCGGTCAAAATGAATATCAAATATAAATGTAAGATAAACATGTGTATAGGGAAATGTGTTGTGTAAGTGTACAAGTGTATATGTATGTGTAAGTGTAAGTGTAAGTATGTACAAATGCGAAATGTGAAATTGAGTCGTATTAGGGTTTTGACCTAGATAAATGTATTTTAACGAATCTTTGATTTTTTGTATGTTAATTATGTACAAAAGAAAAGAAGTGTTTTGTTTAAATGTTAAGTTTTTAATTGGAAAATATTTTAGTCCAAATGTTTGTGAATTTCAATATTAGAAAAATGTGTGTTTAAATTGTTATGTACAAAAAGAATGTTAACTAAAAAAAAGAGTTTAATTTTAATTATGTATGAAAATGTATAATATACAAATGTATTTCAATATGTGTTAAAAAATGTTTTTAAGTTAATTATGTATAAAAAATATTTTGCTGTTATTATATACAAAAGTGTATTAATTAAAAGAAAATGCTTTCAAATTTAATTACATGATATGTACAAAATGAATGTTCTAAAACGTATGTACAAATATCTAATCTAAAAAAAATGTCTTAACCTTATGATAATAAAAAAAGCATTTTAATTAAGTTAGTATTTTTTCAAGGGATAAAAAATATTGCTTTTATAAAATAAAAAGAATGGTTAGTGTTTTATAAAAAAAAGGAAGTAAGTAAATATTGTTTTTTTATAAAATAAAATAATGGTTAGTGTTTAGAAAAAGAAGTAAACATAAAATAAAAGAAAAAGAAAGGGTTAATGTTTAATGGGGTGATTTTCTTGTTGGGCTTTAGAGGAAATGTGAACGGGTTAAGCCCAATGTTTGGATTCTGAACGAAATGAGGGTTAGGCATTGTTTCAGAACGAAAATTAGGGTTTGTGAGGTGACGACGGCGCCATGTTCACTGAGTTCTGCTCATCTTCGTCTTCTACACGAGCTTCTGAGCTACGCCTCTCTGCCTGAGCCACCCCGCTACCGCCTCTCCTCCTCTCACACGGACTAGACAGTCCTCAAATGACGGTTAGTGCATCGTTTCGAAATGGCTTAGGCGTTTTGTTTTTGATTCTTGCATATCATGATTTATGTACTTTGTTATTCGTATTGGTTGTGTTTGTTTTAACAAGATGATGAGAAGAAAGATGAGGAAGGAAATATACTACCTTTGATGTGGAGGAGAGGACGAGGAAGCGCTTGAGGAGGCTCAGTGGCGATTTGGTGACGAGGCTACGCTTTTGATGCTTTCTGGTACTTTCGTTCTTTTACCTTTTGCTTAGGTTTTGATGATGATATGTACTGAGAAACCTTTAATTCCTCACTTCTTTATCCCTTCTTCTGTGCCACTGTGTATTTGCTTGAGGATTTAGAACATTGCTGCCTTGCCTATGATGAAGCTTCTTTCTGAGGCTCTCTTGACGCTTTTGAATTGTTGCCTGGGTTTGAAATGTGATGCCTTTTGATGAAGCTTCTGAGTTCACCTTGAATTGCTTCTTTCTTCTTCTTCTTGAGAGGCTATGTGCTTGTTTGTGTGCTTGATGCTATATGATTTGATTTGGTTCCCCCCATGATGAACTTACAGTTCTGAGGGGCTCGTATTTGTTGCCTATATGCTTGAGATGTTGTTGGATATGCCTTTCTGTTTTGCCTATGAAGAAGCTCACTTCTGAGGCTTGGTGTTTGAATATTTTATATGTTGGTTTCACAAAAATGGTGAGGCTTGAGTTTGGATATGACAGGATGTTGGTATGGTGAGGTTTTTATTTTGTTTATCAGGTTTGTGTGTTTTTGAAGGTTGAGGCAGGATATTGGTGTTTGATGACAGTAATGAGGCTTTTTTGCTTCCTCAGTTTGTATGCTTTTTTCTATTCTATGCTGAACTGAATTTGTATATCCTGTTATCTATCCTAACCTCTCTATTCTGAACTCAGTTTTTGGCTTGCTCCTTTTGTCTTTCTTTTCTACTGTCCCTCTTACTGTCTACTGTGAACTGCTATTGAACTATGCCTATGTTTGCTTTGTACTGGCTAGCTGCCTTCTGCCCTGCTGCTACTGAACTGTCCTGTATATTTTCTTTTCTATTTCGCTCTCTTCACTTCTGAACTGCTATGCTGAACTGAACTGTCTTGGCTTTTTTTGATTTTGTGTATCTTTTTCTTCCTGCTACTGCACTGTCTTGTAGATCGTCTATTATGCAGAGTTGATGAAATTTGTACACATTCCTCTCTCTTCCTTTTGCCTGCTGTGCTGATGTCTATGCCTAACCTGAACTGAGTTTGCTTTATCTCTCTTTACTCTCTCTTAAAGTACAGTTTAAGATTTTTATATGATTTTTATTTGTACTTTTCTGAAGGGGCTAACTATGGGAAATGATGAATTAAGACGTTTGTTGCTTGCATAACACATTTTGCATCTCCTTTATCTCTCTTTTGACAGTTTGGATCTGACTTTGCATTTTGATATCTTTTTCTCAAATCTTCTTTGACAGCTTTTGAGTTCTTGTGACAGCAAATGCACTTTTGAAATCTTTCTTTGAGTAAACTTTGGGCATTTTGACAGTAGCCTTTGCTTTTGGATAGAAAGTTTGGATTTGAACTTTTCAGTTTGGATTGGATTTTGAATCTTGAATTTCTATGCAGCTTGAAATTTGTAACTTATGCATTTTTGACATTTGCATTTCATGAAATAAAATAATCTTCCCTCTCTGTGAACCGGGAGAAATCCCGTGATTTGCAGAGAGGGCAACTGATCCCAGTCAGTGGCCCCTAATGATGAGCAACTTTTACTGTCTTTTAATTAAATGCTTTCTGACTTTTCTTGTTTCTTTTTGCAGATGAAAAAAAGAATACCGGAGCGGAGTGAAGAACGAAGAATATTTAGAAAATAGGATAGTTTTTCATTCTATGTAATATTTAAATTAAATGTAAATTATTGTTTGTAACAACAATTTGTACAAATAATTCGAATATCAATAAAAATCAAATTATCCAATTAATTCTAATTTCTTTATTGTTTATTTATTTATTTAAAATTCTTAGAATTAAAACAATTGAAAAATAAATTCAATCATTTAATTTCAGAATAATAAATAACTAAAATAAAACAACATTGATCCAATGAACCTGTCTTATCCAACATCCAAAGCAAAGCAGCAATTAATCCAGATAGACTGATCAAACACATGAACACTGTGAATCCAATACTGCATCTTGTATCTGACTGGCCCAATCAAAACGTACTGAATTCAAACCACTGTCTCTTTTACTGATTAAACCAAGATAACGCGAATTTTAATCCGAATCTTGAAATAAACCGCAAAGTGCTGTGGAATTCAAATTCTTCTGAGAATATGCCCATAAAACCCTAATTCCCGATTAAATGCCAGATCACGCTCGCTTGATCAAAATTGAACCAAAAATCAACCAAACCCTAAGCCCACTGTATGAAACAATTCAGAGCTCTGAAAATCAGTAAAAACCCTAATTCTGCTTGACTGTCAAGAAAAGTCCGTTTGTCCAATTCTTGAGCCAGTTTGAAAAGTCAGGAAATGTTTGAAGCTGAGATTTCTTGTGGAAAAGCGCGAGGGTAAATTTTGGGGTACAACACTAGGTATCTTGGCAAAACAAAACAAAACAAAAGATCACAGTCCCTCGATGACGCTAGACAAGGTTGCCTAAAAACAAATGATCTTGGTCCCTCAAAACTTGCTAAGATACTTGGCAATATTGTTATCATGGTTACACGATGACCCACGCCCGTCCCGTTTAACATCCAAAGATAGGGTTGTCTACTAAAACAATAGTAGGTTAACAATATTAAAAGAATAAAAATGTACAAGAAATACGTTTGAGTAGGTAGATGCTTCTAGTTACTTGATCAATTTGCAAAATATCCTTGCTATTTTCAAACAAACACACACACATTTCAAAACATTTCCAAAGAGAATACGGGGCGCTGAGTGATCTCATGAAGCACTAATGGACTTTTAGAACCTTTACTTGACCAACTTGGCCTTTTAGGATGTAGTGAGATGACCGGCTTTAGTGCAGTCCGAAGTTGGTAGATACTCGATACTACACTCATTGAGGGTTGGTTCCTTGGAATATTTCGGTCGCCAGTAAATAGGCTGAATTGAAACAATGAACAAGGAAACAATCCAGTGATATTGAGCTCCTTAGAACCTGGTTACTATTTCTAGGACATGTTGAGCCAACTAAACTTTAAGAGGGTACTTACCTATGAAACCCCATGCAAGCCTAAACTAGGAACTTGTGTGATTTGTTTGTACATATATACTTGTGCATAACATCATGGACATCATGAAGCATCATATGCATCCACTAACCATTTCAAGGACTTTGTATTTTCATCTTTGTTCCTGTTTTGTAGGTTATGGATTCACTTCGCAGGAAAACTATCCAAGTCAACCTTGTAAGAATTCCTCCTTAACTCAAGGAGCTAGCTTCAAGGATTCCTGAGAATTCTCCATTCACCGAGAGACATGGCCGTCTTCTCAACTTAGTCACTGCCAACACTGAGGAGGATATGCTGGAAGTTCTCTTCCAGTTCTTTGACCCTTTGCATCATTGCTTCACATTTCCTGAATACCAACTTGTGCCCACTTTGGAGGAATTTTCTCAACTCCTGAGGATTCCTATTCTCAATCAACTACCTTTCAATGGTACGGAAAGAGATCCAAAGCCAGAAGAGATTGCTCAAGCCTTACACTTGCACTCATTTGATGTCACAACACATTGGGAAACTAGAAGTGGTGTCAAAGGTTTCTTGTCAAAATTTCCATTTGAGAAGGCCCAAAACTATTGGAATTCTCTAGACTTGCAAGCTTTTGAGGAGATTGTAGCTCTTCTCATCTATGTGATGGTCTTGTTCCCTAACCCTGATCAACTTATAGATGTCAGTGCTGTCAAAATCTTCATGACTCGCAATCCGATGCCTACTTTGCTTGGGGATATCCTCCACTCTTTTCACACTCGTACAATTAGGAAAAGAGGTGTTCTCATGTGTTACACTTCTTTACTAGCAAATGGTTTATTTCTCATCTCCCCCAATCAGTTTTGAAGAATGAGCAAGGTTTCAGGTGGTCACAATGATTGATGACTCTTACCCATTCAGATATTCATTGGTGTTCTCGATCAAAAGAGAATGTCATCATCATTGACCGTTGTGGGAAATTCCCTAATGTCCATCTACTTGGAATTAGGGGAGGCATCACCTACAACCTTTGCTTGGCTCTGAGACAATTTGGTTATGCCCGAAGGGATGGCCCACATGACATGCTGATTCAAGGTTTGGTTTTTGACTTCGACAACGACGACCAAAGACTCCGACAAAGGTTCATCCGAGCTTAGAGAATTCCCAACAAGGTAGACAGTAAGACCTTGGGACACAAGAATTCCATCCCTCTTGAGACTTACCTCAAGTGGGTACGAAACCGCGCCCAAAGTCTTATGATGCCTTACCCCTACATTCTCCCTGTGATTATAGAGCCTGTTTTTGAAGGAGAGGTTCCATACACCCTCCTACATTCTTACATGCCAACATCACTCGAGGATCTACAAAGGAGTTGGATACAGCTCAAGGGAGAGCGCGATACTTTCGAAGCCCAATTCTACGCAAGCGAGAAGAAGGTTTTGGAACTCACTCGTCAACTTCACGAAGAGCGGACTCTCAACACCTACATTGCACCAAAGAGGATGCGCAACGTCTTTTTACCTTAGAATTTTATATTATTTTGCCCATGGGGCATTGATGTACTAACAAATTCTATCTTATTAATATGACGTGTGCTCCTTTTTTGTTTAAAACAAATTTGAATTTCTGAATCCTTGAATGCATTACATGAATACATATCATTCATCATATGCATAAATAGGTCTTCACACCAAGTTTCCTCATCTCTCTGCTGTTTATTTCAACAAGATGGATATTGAACAAATGGTCAAAGACTTACAAGCTCAGAATTCGCAATTTCAATAACTACTATTGACCTTGGCCAAGGGGCAGGAGTAGCTCAAGACTCTACTAGAGAAGGAAAAAGAGAAAAAGAAGAAGAAGAGAGCTGGTGTGGCTATCTTGGGCAGAAGGTTTGAAGGACAAGCCAGACAGACTTTGGAATTCCCATCAACATCTGAAGAGGGGGAAGGAAAAGGTAAAGGAATGGCAGTACCATCTGATTCTGAGGCAGAGGAAGAGGAAGATGAGGACTATTCTGAACAGCAGTATCCTCCGGCCGATGACAAATACAAGAACTTGGAAGAACGTCTAGCTGCTATGGAGATACAAAGAGTACCTGGGCTAGACTTTGAAGAGTTAGGGTTGGTTTCTGGAATTGTAATCCCTCTTAAATTTAAAGTGCCACTGTTTGCTAATTATGATGGGGTGTCTTTCCCAAAGATGCACCTACGATCTTATGTCAGGAAAATTCAACCATATTCTTCTGACAAAGACTTGTGGGTTCATTTTTTCCAGGACAGTCTTTCGGGAACACAGCTGGATTGGTTCTACCAGTTGAAGAGGTCTGATGTGCATAATTGGGAAGATTTGGCGGCTGCATTCTATAAACAGTATCAATATAAAGCCGACTTGGCGCCAACCCGTACTCAGCTACAGAGTATGGCTATGGCTACCAATGAGGGTTTCAAAGACTACGCCCAAAAATGGAGGGATTTGGCCGGAAGGGTGCAACCACCTTTATCTGAAAGAGAGATTGTGGACATGTTCTTGGGGACTCTGTCAGGTCCTTTCTTTAATCACCTGATTGGAAGCTCCTCTGCAGGTTTCACTGAGTTGATTCTAACTGGCGAAAGGGTGGAAGCCGGTATTAGAAACGGGAAAATTCAGAAAGATGCATCTACCTTGGCTACTGTAAAAAAGCCCTTCACCGCAAAGAAGGAAGTGTCTGCTGTCTATGCCCAGAGGAATCAGGGAAGAACCGAAAGACGACCAATAGTGGGGGCCGTCATGATTCAGAAGTCTGCAGCAGACCAACCGAGAAACAATCAACCGAGGAATGATTAGCCGAGGAATAACCAACAAAGGGTGGAAAGGCCTGTAAGGCAATTCACCAAGATAAACATGACTCCCGCTCAAGTCTTACCACATCTCTTGAAGTTGAACCTGGCCATGCTAAAGGAGGCCCCTAAAAATCCTAACACTACTTCTCCACATTACCATCCCAACGCCAGATGTGCTTATCATTCAGAAAGTCCAGGGCACGACACCAACAACTGTTGGGCCTTGAATACCAAGATTCAAGATTTGATCGATGCCAAGGAAGTTGAATTTGAAGCTCCTGAAAATATGAATGTTATCTCCGCCCCAATGCCAAGGCATGGGCATAATGCCAATGTTGTGGAAGAAGATCTGTTTGTTTCTGCTGTGGATGAACTGTCAACTCCTCTCCTAACCATCAAGTTGAATTTGTTAAGGGCTGGGGTGTTCCTTGGTTGTGACCAAGATTGCCATGCTTGTCTGTCCTCCCCATTTGACTATCTTCTTTTGAAGAAATGAATCTAACAATTGATTGATAACAAGGAAATTTTGTTTGAGAAAGCTCCCGTCTCACCCATTCCAGTTCCAGAAGTTTCAATAATAACCATATACGCCAATCCTTCCAGGGTTCCTAAAAAACCCGTTAGGATTACATCCGCTCCTATGACTACTCCGTTGAAGATAACAATGCCAGGGACAACCCCTTACAAAACTGATAAAATGGTGCCATGGAACTATGGTGGAGAAATCTACTATCATGGTGTCAAACAGATTGAACAGACCATTGAAGAAGAAAGCTCTGAGGAAGATAATCCCGACATCAGTAACATTGCTGGAACAAGCAAAATTACTCGTAGTGGTAGAATCTTTTCTCTAGAGATTTCTCCTCCAACAACAGTCTTTAGACCCGCGTCCATCCCAAAGATTACACCTATACCAGTAACTGTACCTACAAGTGTACCTGCCAACAATAACAGTATAATTCCCATCCCTGTTTTCGATGCTGAGAAAAAAGGAAAGAATGTTCAAGAGGAGCCTGTCTTGACGAAGGCTCAGTCATTAGTCATTCCTAAAACATCCCAGAAAGAGCTGGAGGAGATTCTGAGGATCATTAAGAAAAGTGATTATAATGTTGTTGAACAACTGGGGCAGACCCCCTCCAGAATATCTATGTTAGCCCTCTTTCTGTTCCCTGAGGCACATGCTAAAGTTTTGGTCAAGTTTTTGAAGACGGCCCATGTGCCACAATAAACCTCCGCTGATCAATTCCAGGAATGTGTGGCCAGCTTAACAGTTGACAATGGCCTGGGATTCTTCAATGCAGACTTGACCTCCAAAGCGAGAAAACATAATGACGCGCTACATGTCTCGGTGGAGTGTAGGGGAACCACCCTAGCTCATGTTTTGGTTGATACTGGATCGTCTTTAAATGTCTTGTCGAAGAAATCCTTGGACAAATTGGACTGTGAAGGCCTAACCCTGAAACCCAGCAATATAATTGTCAGAGCCTTTGATGGTTCTAAGAGGATGGTCCACAGAGAGGTGGACATCCTGATCAAGGTGGGTACCCAGACGTTCAATTCAACATTCTACGTGATGGACATCCATCCTTCCTATTCTTGCCTGTTGGGAAGACCTTGGATCCACCATGTTGGAGCTGTCACTTCCACTCTACATCAAAAGCTCAAGTACCATGTCCAGGGGAAAATTATAACTGTTCATGGCGAAGAGGAATACATGATCATTCATCTTAATTCTTTCCGTTATGTAGAATTGGATGGCGAATTCATAGAGACCCCTTTCCAACACTTTGAGGAAGTTTCTCAGGAAATAGCAGCGACCAAAGCGGTGTCCTCAATTCCTGTGATCACAAGACCACCACCTCGAATGTCGTCTCTCAAGGATGCTAGGGAAGTTGTGGAAGAAGGCGGATCCACAATCTGGGGGAAGCTTCCCGACTTTCCCTTCAAATCGGAAAAATTCGGCTTGGGTTTTACTTCGACTGGTCAGAAAGCCATGCGCCGCTCCCGGGCCGGAGGGCCACTTGTGAAGATCAGCCACCGAGGGGTTAATGCACTAGAGGACAGTGAAGAAGAGGGCAACTTAGAAGACTGGATTTTCCCTACTGTTGACGGAGGACTGTGGAACTGGGAAGCAAAAGACTTTGTTCCGATTACTTTCATAAATCAGTAATTTATCTTTTCCGTTTCTGTTGTAATGATTCACAAACAATTCGTACTTTTTCAACCGTGTGTCTTACCCGAGGCACATAGGTCCATTTGTAAGGGTTCTTATTTCATTTCATATGTCATTTTAATGAATCATGGACGCTTTTCATATTTAAACCTTTTATGCTCATTATCTTTCTTTTACATTTTGTTGTTTTAAGATGGTTATGCCCTTACACACACCCACACTCACAAATGCAGGTACCCTTCCATTCTGGAACCCATGGGTAACGATACTGCTTTAGCCTTCAGTAACTCTGAAGATCTGATCAACCAAGCCGAATACAAAGATGAGGAAGATTGTGAGGTGCCAGGGGAATTGGCCAGACTATTACAGCAGAGGAAAGAGCAATTCAGCCTCATGAAGAGCAGTTGGATACAATCAACTTGGGAACTGAGGAAGACAAAAAGGAAATCAAGATAGGTGCCAATCTAGAGCCGAGTGTCAAGGAGCGCCTAATTCAGCTACTGCATGATTATGTTGAGATCTTCGCCTGGTCATACGAAGACATGTCGGGACTCGACACAAACATTATGGTACACCGTCTCCCCACAAGAGAAGACTGTCCACCAGTTAAACAAAAGGTCCGCCGCATGAGACCTGACATGTCAGAGAAGATCAAAGAAGAAGTTATGAAGCAGTTCAATGCTGGATTTCTGGCTGTTACTTCCTATCCACAATGGGTTGCTAGCATTGTGCCCGTGCCTAAAAAGGACGGCAAAGTCAGAATGTGCGTGGATTATAGAGACTTAAATAGGGCCATCCCTAAAGATGACTTTCCACTTCTGCACATCGACATCCTGGTCGACAACACAACTCAGCATAAAGTATTTTCTTTCATGGACGGATTCTCAGGTTATAACCAGATCAAAATGGCACCTGAGGACATGGAGAAAACTACTTTTGTCACACAGTGGGGTACGTTCTGCTACAAAGTGATGCCATTTGGACTGAAGAATGCCGTGGAAACCTATCAACGCCCCATGGTAGATTTGTTTCATGACATGATACATCATGAGATAGAGCTCTACGTAGATGACATGATAGCCGGATCACAAACTGAAGAAGAACACCTTGATCACTTGCAAAAGCTATTTGTTAGGTTGAAGGAGTACAAGCTTAGACTGAATCCAAACAAGTGTACATTCAGAGTCCGGTCCGGTAAACTCTTAGGTTTCATTGTCAGCAACAAAGGCATCGAGGTTGATCCTGCCAAAGTCAAAGCTATACAATAAATGCCTGCTCCTCGCACTGAGAAAGAGGTCAGAGGTTTCTTGGGACGCCTAAACTACATTGCAAGGTTCATTTCTCAACTAACATGTACCTGTGAACCAATCTTCAAGCTGTTGAAGAAAGATCAGATAGTTAAATGGAATGATGACTGTCAAATTGCTTTCGATAAATCAAGGAGTATCTGCTAGAACCTCCTATCCTGATGCCACCCGTCGAAGGAAGACCACTAATCATGTATCTAACCGTACTAGAGAATTCAATGGGGTGCGTACTGGGCCAACATGACGAGTCTTGACGAAAAAAGCATGTCATTTATTACCTTAGCAAAAATTTTACCGACTGTGAGACCCGATACTCGCTGCTCGAGAAAACTTGCTGCGCTTTGGTATGGGCTGCTCGCCGGCTAAGGCAGTATATGTTGACTCATACCACTTTGCTGATATCTAAGATGGATCCGATTAAGTACATCTTTGAGAAGCCTTCTATGTATGGAAGAATAGCTAGATGGCAGATGATCCTAACGGAATATGATATACAGTACACGACCCAAAAAGCTATAAAGGGGAGTGTGCTAGCCGATCATCTGGCTCATCAAGCTGTTGAAGATTACCAATCCATGAGGTTTGACTTCCCTGACGAAGACATCATGACATTGGACAACATTGAAGAGAACAGACTATATGACAGACCTGAACAAGGATCCCGATGGACCATGTACTTTGATGGGGCCTCCAATGCACTTGGCAACGATATCGGTGCGGTACTCATCTCCCCAGAAGGTTGTCATACACCTTTCACTGCTAGACTTTGCTTCAACGGTACGAACAACATGGCAGAGTATGAAGCTTGCATCTTTGGACTCAAGGCTGCCATAGACTTGGGGATCAAATCTTTAATTGTGTTTGGGGACTCAGCTTTGGTCACCAGTCAGATCAAAGGAAAGTGGGATACTAAACATCCAAACCTCATCCCTTACAAAGAACATGTCTTGACATTGTTACCACATTTCGAGAAGATTACCTTCGAGCACTTTCCGCGAGAAGAAAATCAGCTAGCAGATGCACTAGATACAATGTCATCCATGTTTAAACTTAATTGGGACAATGAGGCTCCCCAAATCACCATTGAACGGATGGTCGAACCTGCACATTGTCACGAGATTAATACCGAAGAAGTAGTGGAACAGCCGTTTTCACAAAGTCAAAAGGTATCTCGAGGCTCAAGAAGACCCTGAAGGAGCTTCAGTCAACGACAAAAAGTTCTTAAGGAGGTTCTCGGAAAAGTTCTTCTTGAGCAATGGCATCCTATACAAGCACAATCATGATTCTGTTCTGCCCCGTTGTGTGGATAAAGTTGAAGCTGAAAGGATCATGGCTGATTTGCATGAGGGTACCTTCGACATTCACTCTAGCGGGCATACGATGGCTAAGAAGATTCTACGGGCAGGCTATTACTGGTCTACCATGGAAGCTGACTGTTATCAACATTCCCGAACATGCCATAAATGTCAAATCTATGCGGACAAGGTACACGTGCCTCTGGTTCCTCTAAATGTCTTAACAGCTCCTTAGCCATTCGATATATGGGGAATCGACATGATTGGAGAGATCAAGCCTACATCATCCAATAGACACCACTTCATTCTGGTGGCCATTAACTATTTCATCAAGTGGGTCGAAGCAGCTTCCTTCGCATCCGTTACTAAGAATGTTGTTGCCCGCTTCATCAAATAGAATCTTATTTTCCGATATGGTATCCCCGAAAGGATTATCACTGATAACGGTACAAACCTTAACAATACTATGATCACCGCTTTGTGCGAGCAGTTCAAAGTTCAACACCATAATTCATCTCCCTACCGGCCAAAGATGAATGGTACAGTTGAAGCTGATAACAAAAATATCAAGAAGATCATACAAAAGATGACAGTCACCTACAAGGACTGGCATGAGATGTTACCGTTTTCTCTTCACGGGTACCGTACCCCAGCACACACATCAACTGGGGCAACACCCTATTCCTTGGTATATGGCATGGAAGCTGTTTTACCTATCGAGGTTCAGATTCCCTCCTTGAGAATCATGAAAGATGCTGGATTGAGTGAAGACGATTGGATTCAGACCCGGCTTGATCAACTTAACTTGATTGATGAGAAGAGACTTACTGCTGTTTTCCACGGTCAGACGTATCAAAAACGGATGATCAAGGCCTTCAATAAGAAAGTCAGACGCCAGGTATATCAAGTCAGGGATCTGGTAATCAAGCGCATCATCTTGCCGCAAAGTGATCCCAGGGGCAAATGGACTCCTACCTACGAAGGACCATTTGTGATCAAGAATATATTTTCTGGTGGGGCAATGATCTTAACCACCATGGACGGCGACGACCTGCCGCACCCTGCGAACGCAGACATAGTCAAAAGATACTACGCATAAATGACCCGCTAGGTTGACACACCTAGGAAAACAAGGGCATCCCGTTGAATCAAAAAACTGAAATGGCGGTTCAGGAAACAATTAGGGATAAACAAAAAAAATCTGTACACCCGGCAAGTTGAAAACCCGAAAGGGAGACTTGGGCAAAAAAGGGTTTCCTGGTGGACTGAAAACCCGAAAGGGTGGTCCAGGCAAAAGTTAGGGAATTAAAGCGTATGACTATGTCTCGTCGGATCACTTTAAGGACAATCTCTTCACTGACAACTCTAAGCTTCTGATCAATCCAATCATCTTCGGACGAAGCAACGGATGAACAAGATATTAGGAGATACGAAGGCTATTGCGGAATGGGAACCCCATGGGATTTTTACACACATAGCTATCTTTCTTTGTATAAAATTTTCTTACTTTTATGACACCATCCTCTTACTAGGATGCCTGTCTCCTTTGTACAAAACACTTATTCAAAGTAAATACAAAGATATATCTTTCAAAGTACAGAAAACTATTTGTCTTTTTTTACAGTTCTGTTTTTATTTGCAAAACGTCCAATGATTCAATGATGAACATATGCATTTGAACATAAGTACTGTTTACAAATAGACATGATGGAAAAGAACAATTACTGACATGCTGAAAGGATAGGAAAACGTCTTTAGGCTATTCCAGGAGCAATCCCTATAGTACATCATCTAGATCCCCAGCGAAGCTAAAACCTTGAAATACGTATCCCTAGCGGAGCTGAATTTCAAACCCTCAATTCCCCGCCAGAGTTAAAACTTCAAACTCCAAATCCCCAGCGGAGAAAAAACTTGGAGTTACAGATCCCCAGCGGAGATGAAACCTTCTTCCCCAGTCGAGTCAAGACTTCTAATCCCCAGCGGAAACCATCCAATTTCTCCATTTCCCCAGCAAGTTATCTTGAAGCCTGGAAATCAACCAGATAACAGTTAACCTTTGTCTCTCCCCAACCTAGGGAACTCCCCAGTAGAGTGGCAGATGACCGAAACTCATGAACTTACCCCCAGCAGTAAACTCCTCCCCACAGAGTCTTCATTATTCCCCAGCATGAATTCGTCAAAGTTTTCATGGCTCCCCAACAGAATGGAGATTCTCATATTCCCCAGTGAAGTCGCCGAAGTTATCATTGCTCCTCAACAGAATGAAGATTCTCATTCTTAATTCCCCGCATAAGTCATCAGAGTTCTCCCTATTCCCCAGCCGAGTAAAGATTTCCTTTGTATAACCCCCAGTAGAAGTCGTCAAAATTCTCTGGATTTCCCAAGCAGATTTCTCAAGCAGTTTGGCATTACTCTCACAACAGAGTTTTTGTCAATACTCCAACTTCAAGACATGAAGGATCCTCACATCCCCACAGAAGTTGTTAAAGATTTCTTATCTCCAGCAGTCGCCCATGATTTCTTACTCTCAGCAGTCAGGGATTTATTTTCCCCGGCAGCAGTCAAAGGATTTATTTTCCTCAGCAAGACAGCAAATCAGCTTACATGCGCATACATTACATTCATATAAACATTGATAAAGCACATATATTGCATCATACATTTCATGCAACTTAAACCTTGTGTTTCAGCTAACGTTTTACCCTTTTCAGGATAAGATTAACAAGCTACCATTAACAGTATACAATCATGATACAGTACAGATACACTCCAGACGAGGAAGTCATTCTGTTGCTCATTCAGATCCAGATCCCATATACAGTTTAGATACACTCCAGACACGGAAGTCATTCTATTACTCATTCAGATTCAGATTTCAGATACAGTTCAGATACGCACCAGACACGGATGCCATTCTAGTACTTATTCAGATTTCAACTATCAGATACAGATTAGATACGCTCCAGACACGGAAGCCATTCTATTTCTCATTCAGACTCAACTATCAATTTCAAGTACAGATACACTCCAAACACGGAAGTCATTCTGTCACTTATTCAGATTCTAGTTCAGATACGCTCCAGACGCGGATGCCATTCTGGCCCTTGTTCAGTTTCCGATTCAGATATAGTTTAGATACACTCCAGATACGAAAGTCATTCTATTACTCATTCAGATTCAAGACTTCAGATCCAGTACGGATACGCTCCAGATACGGTTGCCATTCTGTCACTTATTCTGATTTTCCCCGGCTCAGAGACGCTCCAGACGCAGATGCTATTCTATTTATTACTCAAAAATAAAGTTCAGATACAACTTGGATACGCTCCAGATACAAATGCTATTCCTTTTCTCATTCAGATTCAGTCCCCCGATACAGTACAGATACGTTCCAGACGCGGATACCACTCTGATGCTTATTCTCCTGATTTACAACATACAATTCAACAAACATCCTTGGATGGCATCTACAAGCCCATATCCAACAAATATTCTATCACATCTCCAAATGGCATCTTTAAGCCCATTCCCTCAACTGCATTGTGACGAGTGCAAATTTACGGGCACTCTAGTGTCCAATCATCTTTTACCTTCGAGTCACGAACGGCAAACTCGCCAATCTAACTCTTCAGGTTCAAGAAGATTGAACAGGGGCAGCTATTGTACCCCAAAATTTTCCCTCTCATATTATCAAGTTTTTCCTCACAAGACTGCTTGGACTCCAGACAGGATTAGGGTTTGCTCAGCTCAAGACCTCACCTTGCACTGATGACCTGAAATTAGGGTTTGAGTTTGCACAAGGATTTTTGGACCATAAATGCTTCATGTGACTTTCATACACCATCTTGGACCCCTAAGATTTCCCATACCAAGTTTCAAGCAATGAATCACATTTATGCCCAGTCAATTGGACAGTTGACCTAAAAATCAGCTGTATTGGGGGAAAAGTCAAACATGGCCAATTTACAGTCAGACTTCATAATTTTTGATCCACAACAACATTCTAGGATCCTATGTACCATTTTATCAAGTTTGGATCACAACTCCTCAAGAAATTTGATCAGATCATCAAAAGGGCAAAATGGTCATAATTAGGGTTTTGATTGAGAAAGGGCAATTTCTGATTTTTGACCTAGCCAATGACCAATTGGGTTCAAGCATGATTTCAAGGACTCAATGGCATCATCTTGACCTAATCACATAGTTCAAAAGATCTCAAAAGCATTGGATTGACAGATGAATTTTCCAGTCAACTGATCAAAAATCAACTATACACTGAAAAGTCAAACTTTGACTTTTTGGTCAAAATCAAGTGCCAAGGGTCATAATTCTTCAAGATATGTCAAAATGTGAAACTTTGTTGACCAAGAAACCTAATTTTGCAAATTAGGGTTTTAATTTGAAATTTTTCATAACTTAAATTTTTCTAAGTTATGGAAAATTTCTTATTTTTTCCCAATTTTCCACAACTTTTTCACCATGATAAAATTGGATTCAAAGAAAACTTCCAACATGAAAGTTGTATTCCTCCATAAAATCTACAACTTTTATTCACAAAGTTTTCCCAAAAGATGCTTGGATATCAAGTTATGATTTTGTGAATAGGGATCCATAAACTTTTTAACTTAGTGAAATTTTGCCCTAGTTTAGGCAGATTTTTGACCTAACTTCATGGAAACTTTTCACCTAGTTCCAAGAGGTATCTCAAGTTTAATTTCAAAGATGGATTGTGGAGTATGTTACAAGCTTTCCAAAATGTCCAAGAACTCTCCAAGATCATTTATGGTTAAGGAGAATCGAAGAAATGAAAATGGCAATTTATCACTTTTGTGCAAGGCATTTTCACAATGTTACAAGTTGCAAATCAGTTTCAAACATGCTTGTACTTGGTTTTACAGGTCCTAATCCCTTCTACACTCCATAATTGAATGCTAACACATTGGATATTGGCTTTATTCTGACCTATGGAGCTTTGCACAAAGAATTAATCCATTTATGGCATAAAGTTCTCAATACCATTTTCATAAACCTTGCTTTTTCCAACTTTGCATTCCTTGAGCATTGAACCTGTTTCTTTGTCACAAGCAAGGTCCACAGTTATCAGGTATGTTTACCAAATCTTATCAGCTAAGGAACTAGCAAGTACAAGCTTTTGGGCATTGTCACTTCAACTTTCTTCAAAAGCAAGTAAACTTGCAAAAGTCAATACAACTCATCCATCCGATAAAGGCAAGCCTTGGCTTCATTTCAAACAACCTCAGAACATTGTAACAAGCCTAAGAACGAATTGCTAACATCTCAAACACCCTCAAACACAAAAAACAACATTTTCTGCCCAAACAGGGCAACCTCTGCAAATCACTTGCCATTTCAAAACTTGCTTGTGCGTTTTTCCTTTTAACCCTTGAATCATCTTCCCTACATCACATCTAAGCTATCCAAGCATTCATCTTGCAACTGTGAGCTCAGTTTCACACTTCACCATTTTCATTTTGAAGGTTTGCAGGTTGACTTCTACAGGGAGATTCAGGCATCTACAAGGCAAGCCGAGCATTTGAGAAGCTTGAGGAAACTTCAAGGAAGCTCACACGATCTTCAGGCCTCACCCAAAGTTCCCACATTGCCATATCCAAACTCAACTGAACAAGGTATTTGTCAAGTTTCTATCTCTCTATTTAGGCATCCTTAGGTCACGATTTGTAAAGCAAAAATGTAGTCCTTAACATGTTTGAGTTGTACATATGCTTACTTTCCATTTATATTAACTGAGCTAAGAGTATTTGGTTGTTGAACATGCTGAAAAAACTAGGTCAGAAATTAGGGTCATTAAAATTCTCTCTGTCCTTTGAGAGTTAGGTCACAAAATGGATATGGTTGGAATCGTGATTAAAAATGGTATAAGTTTCATGTTGTAAGTTTTCGATTTCATGCAAGCATGAGCAAGAACAGAATCAAGCTCAGAAACCCGCGCAGGGACAGAGGACAGGGACGAAGATGTTGTCTTGGGCTTTTTTGTTTCTGGCCTTTTTGTTTTTTCTTTTCACACCCCCCATTTTACTTTTGCACCCCCTGACTTATTATTTTATATTTTTGTATTTTCTTGCATATTTTTATTTTTTGTGCTTGCATTCATTTTTTTTAATGATAAAAAATACCCAAAAATATTTTCTTAATTTTTTGCATTTTTATTTTATTTTTATCTTTTTTTTTTACATAAAATATTGTTTAGTTTAAATAGAATAAGAATTATTTTCTTAAAATAAATTGTAAATACCTTAAAATATTATACATTTTTATTTTTACTATTTAACACATAAAATATCATTTTCCACATATATTTTAATATTTGTAAATATTTTTATTTATTTATTTCTTGTACAAAAATGAATAAAATAATATAGAAAACATATTTTATTTTGAAACAACAAAAGTAGGGTTTCCCATTTCAAAAATAACAATATTATTTTTTCTTATTAATAGAACTTAAATAATATTTTTTCTCATACATAAAACAATTACAAAAACATTTTTGCATATTTACATTTTATTGCATATTTAAGTAATTGTTTATTTACTTATTGTACAATAAATTCAATTGGGTTGTAATAGTGAATTAGGGTTTTACTTTGTGCAAATATCCTCATTCAAAACTTGTACCCCCCTTCCCATAATATTGTTGTAATAGCTTAGATTTACTTTACGCAATTTATCGCATTATATGCATGTTTAGTAAAAACTAGGGTTTGTATGATAAGACAAAATCAAACAAATAGCAAGACCTAACACAAGACAAAAATGCATGAAAATGACAACACATTGCACACAAGAACCCTTAGGGTTTCACCTACTTGGTTGCCTAAACAAAATGGCCATGGTATGCATGCAAGGTATCTTGGCAAAAAAAACAAAACAAAAGATCATAGTCCCTCGATGACGCTAGACAAGGTTTCCTAAAAACAAATGATCTTTGTCCCTCAAAACATACTAAGATACTTGGAAATATTGTTATCATGGTCATACGATGACCCACGCCCGTCCCGTTTAACATCCAAAGATAGGGTTGTCTACTAAAACAATAGTAGGTTAACAATATCAAAGGAATAAAAATGTACAAGAAAGACTTTTGAGTAGGTAGATGCTTCTAGTTACTTGATCAATTTGCAAACCATCCTTGCTATTTTCAAACAAACACACACACATTTCAAAACATTTCCAAACAACTTTCAAACATTGAAACATTTTTTCAAAGACAAACATCTTTGTATACATTCTTGCAAACAAGAATCATTACAAAGATTGCCTAAATGATAACCTCTTTTCAAAATACTTTCAAAACCACACAAAGCACCATTTCAAACAATTGCAAAAGCAAAGCAAGTGATCTAAAACAAGTAACTAAGAGCCCATGGAAAACCATGGATGAAAAGGGTGCTAGCACCTTCCCTTTTCATAATCTACCCCCTGAACCCAAAAATAATCTCAAAGGTCTTTCCTGTGCTTTTTTACCTTTCCTTTTGGATAAAATAAAAGTCGGTGGTGACTCTTGCTAAACCGCAACATTTGCAAACACAAACGCAAAACCTCAAGTCAGTTCTCTCAACGCATCACACCGCCCTTTCGGGTTTTCAGTCCACTGGGATACCTTTTTTTGCCCAAGCCGCCCTTTCGGGTTTTCAGCTTGCCGGGTGCACAGATTTTTTGCTTTATCCCTAATTTTTGCCCAAACCTTTTTGGTTCATTGGGATGCCCTTGTTTTTCCTAGGTGTGTTAACCTAACGGGTCTCTTATGCGTAGTATCTTTTGACTACGTATGTGTTTGCAGGGTGCGGCATGTCGTTGCCATCCATGGTGGTCAGAATCATTGCTCCACCAGAGAACATGTTTTTGATCACAAATGGTCCTTCGTATGTAGGAGTCCATTTTCCCCTGGGATCACCTTGCGACAGTATGATACGTTTGATCACCAAATCCCTGACTTGATACACTTGGCATCTGACCTTTTTGTTGAAAGCCTTGATCATTCGTTTTTGATACATCTGACCATGACAGACATCAGTAAGTCTTTTCTCATCAATCAAGTTTAGTTGATCAAGTCGAGTCTGGATCCAATCGTCTTCATTCAACCCTGCATCCTTCATAATTCTTAGAGAGGGGATCTAGACCCAATAGGCAAGACAACCTTCATGCCATATACCAGAGAATAAGGTGTTGCCCTAGTTGATGTACGAGTTGTGGTACGATACCCGTGGAGAGCGAATGGTAGCATCTCATGCCAGTCTTTGTATGTGACTGTCATTTTCTGTATGATCTTTTTAATGTTCTTATTCGTGGCTTCGACAACACCATTCATCTTCGGCCGGTAAGGGGAAGAATTGTGATGCTGGATCTTGAATTTTTCGCACAAGGAGGTGATCATAGTATTGTTCAAGTTCGTACCATTGTCTGTAATGATCCTCTCTGGGATACCGTAACGACAGATGAGATTCTGATTGATGAACCGGGCGACAACATTCTTGGTAACGGAAGCGAAAGAAGCTGCCTCCACCCACTTGGTAAAATAGTCAATGGCCACTAAAATAAAGTGGTGTCCATTAGATGTTGTTGGCTTGGTTTCCCCAATCATATCAATCCCCCACATAGAAAAGGGCCAAGGAGTCGTCAAGATATTCAGAGGAGTTGGAGGTATATGCACCTTATCAGCATAGATCTGACACTTATGGCAGGTTCGAGAGTGTTGATATCAATATGCTTCCATGGTAGACCAGTAATAGCCTGCATGTAGGATTTTCTTTGCCATCGTATGCCCACTAGAATGGGTGCCAAAAGTGCCTTCATGTAATTCATCCATGATCCTTTCAGCTTCAACCTTGTCTACGCACCGAAGTAACACAGAGTCATGGTTGTGTTTGTAAAGAATGCCATTACTAAGAAAGAATTTAGCAGAGAATCTCCTTAAGAACTTATTATTGTTTACTAAAGCTCCTTCTGGATATTCCTGAGTTTCGAGATACCTCTTGACTTCATGAAACCAAGGCTGGTCCATTACTTCTTCAGTATTAATCTCGTGACAGTGTGCCGGTTCTTCCCTTCGTTCAATGGTGATTTGGGGAGCCTCATTATCCCATTTAAGTTTAAACATAGATGACATTGTGGCTAGTGCGTCTGCTAGCTGACTTTCTTCTCGCGGGAAGTACTCGAAGGTAATCTTCTCAAAATGTGGGAGCAATGTCAAAACATGTTCTTTGTAAGGGATAAGGTTAGGGTGTTTGGTGTCACATTCCCCTTTGATCTGGATGATAACCAAAGCTGAATCTCCGAATACACTCAAAGATTTGATCCCCAAGTCTATGGTAGCTTTGAGACCAAAGATGCATGCTTCGTATTCCTCCATGTTGTTTGTACAATTGAAGCAGAGTCTCGCAGTAAAAGGAGTATGTCATCCTTCAGGAGATATGAGTATAACACCAATACCGTTGCCGAGTGCGCTAGATGCCCCATCAAAAACCAGGGTCCATCGGGATCCTTGTTTAGGTCTGTCATATGGCCTGAGTTCTTCACAGTTGTTTACCATCATGATGTCTTCATTTGGGAATTCGAACTTCATGGACTGGTAGTCTTCTACAGCTTGGTGAGCAAGGTGATCAGCTAGTACACTTCCCTTTATTGCTTTCTGGGTAGTATATTGTATGTCATATTCTGTCAGGATTATTTGCTATCTCGCTATTCTCCCAGAGAGTGCAGGCTTCTCGAAGATGTATTTTATTGGATCCATTTTAGATATCAACAAGGTAGCATGAGTCAACATATACTGTCTTAGCCAGCGAGAAGCCCATGCCAGAGCGCAAAAAGTTTTTTCAAGCAGTGAATATCTTGTTTCACAGTCGGTAAACTTTTTGCTCAGGTAATAAATAACATGCTCTTTTCGGCCAGACTCGTCAGGCTGCCCCATCACACACTCCATAGAATTTTCCAAAATAGTCAGATACATGATCAATGGTCTTCCCTCGAATGGTGGCATTAAAACATGAGGCTCTTGTAAATACTCTTTGATTTTGTCAAAAGCAATTTGGCACTCATCATTCCATTTGACTACCTGATATTTCTTTAGTAGTTTAAAGATTGGTTCACAAGTAGCTGTCAGGTGAGAAATGAATCTGACAATATAGTTCAAATGTCCCAAGAATCCTCTGATTTCCTTCTCAGTACGAGGAGCAGGAATCTATTGTATCGCTTTCACCTTGGCGGGATCCACTTCAATACCTTTATTGCTGACGAAAAAGCCTAGGAGTTTACCAGACCTCACCCTAAACGTGCATTTATTTGGGTTCAACCTCAGCTTGTACTTCTTCAGTATCTCAAAGAGTTTCTGTAAATGATCAAGATGCTCTTCTTCTGTTTGAGATCTAGCTATCATGTCTTCCACATAGACCTATATTTTGTGGTGTATCATTTCGTGAAATAGAGCTACCATGGCACGCTGATAGGTTTCCCCAGCATTCTTTAGTCCGAACAGCATAACCTTGTAGCAGAATGTCCTCCATTGTGTGACAAAGGTTGTCTTCTCCATGTCTTCAGGCGCCATTTTGATTTGGTTGTAGCCTGAGAAATCGTCCATGAAGGAAAACACTTTGTGCTACGCCATATTGTCAACTATAATATCAATGTGGGGGAGTGGGAAATCATCTTTAGGGCTTGCCCTATTTATATCTTTGTAGTCCATGCACATTCGTACCTTGTCGTCCTTTTTGGGAACGAGAATAATATTAGCAACCCATTGCGGGTAGGAGGTGACGACTAAGAATCCAGCATTGAATTGATTTATGACTTCAGCTTTAATCTTCTCTGACATATCTGGTCTCATTCAACGGACCTTTTGTTTTACTGGTGGACAGTCCTCTTTTGTAGGTAGACGATGTACCACAATATCTGCATCAAGTCCTGGCATGTCTTCATACGACCAGGAAAAGACCTCAGCATATTCATGTAGCAACTGAATCAGATGCTCTTTGACACTCGGTTCCAGATTAGCACCCACCTTAACCTGTTTTTTGTCTTCTTCGGTACCTAGGTTGATTGTATCCACTGGTTCCTCGTGGGGCTGAATGGTTCTCTCTTCTTGTAGTAGTAACCTGGCAAGTTCTCCTGGTACTTCACAATCTTCCTCACCTTCGTCTTCGGCTTGGTAGATTAGATTTTCAGAGTCACAGAAGGCCATAGCAGAACCATTACCCATGGGATCCCGAATGGATGTAGACCTGCATTACGAGTGTGAGTGTGTGTAAGAGTATAACTATCTTTAAAAGAAATGAAAATGTAAAAAGAAAAACAATGAGCACAAAGTTTGTATGCAAAAAACGTCCATGATTCATTGATGTCATATGGAAATGAGATGATAACCCTTACAAATGGACCATGGTGCCTCGGGTAAGACACAAGGTTTTAAGAGTCTGAATTGTTCTAATATTACAGATCCAACAAAATGTAAAGATAAATTACTGTGGGATAAAATTGATCGGGAGAAAATCTCTAGCCTCCCAGTTGTTGAGCCCTCCATTGACAGTTGGGAAAATCCAATCCTCCAGGTTGTAGCTGTCTTCATCACCTTCCACCGCATTGACTTCACGGTTGCTGATCTTCATAGGTGGTCCTTCGGCACGAGAACGACGTACAACCTTCTGGGCACCTGAAGTGAAACCTAGGCCAAACTTGTCAGACTTGTATGGGATATCTGGGAGTTGTCCCCAAATAGTGCACCCACCTTCTTCTATCACTGCCTTGGCATCCTTCAAAGATGACATCCTGAGTGGAGGCCTTGTAATCTTGGGAACTTGAGACACAACCTTTGTTACTGCCACATCTTGTGGGACTTCTTCAAAATGCTGGAATGGAGTTTCAATAAATTCACCATCTAATTCCATATATCTGAAGGAATTGAGATGGCTGATCATATACTCTTCTTCTCCATGAACGGTGATGATTTTCCCTTGAATCGGGTATTTCAGCATTTGGTGCAGCGTAGAGGTAATAGCGCCAGCATTGTGGATCCATGGTCGGCCTAGCAAGCATGAATATGAAGGACGGATATTCATTACATAAAAAGTTGAATCAAATGTTTGGGTTCCAACCTTTATGGGGATATCCACTTCTTCATGCACCATCCTTTTTGAGCCGTCAAAGGCTCTCACTACTATGTTGCTTGGTTTCAATGTCAATCCCTTACAGTTAAGCCTATCAAGATCCTTTTTAGGCAACAAATTCAGAGATGAATCGGTGTCAACCAAGACATGGGCCAAGGTTGTGCCCGTGCATTCTACTAAGACATGTAACGCCTCATTATGCTTCCTTCCTCTTGGCGTTAAATCAACATCCAAAAAAGCTAAGCCATTATCCGCAGTTAAGCTGGCTACGCAGTCTTGGAACTAATCGGTAGATGTTTCTTGGGGTACATGGGCGGTTTTTAGGAATTTTACCAAGGCCTTTGCATGTGCCTCTGAACATAGTAGTAAAGCTAGCATGGAAATTTTGGATGGAGTTTGCCCCAGTTTCTCAACTACATTGTAGTCGCTTCTTTTTATGATCTTTAGAATTTCCTCCATCTCTTTCTGGGAGGTCTCAGGGATAGCCAATGATTGTGCCTTCGTCCAAATAGGCTCAATCAAAATACTTTTACCTCGAGTCTCAGTTAACTCAGCAGCAGGAATGTCAGTAGGAGTGATAACAGGGGTTGTATCAGCTTTGTCAGTTGGATTATTAGTGGAGATGATTGTAGGACTGGGAATAGCCTTCGGAGGAGCAACAACAACAGGAATGATTACGGGTCCAGAAACTTCTTTTGGGGGAGCAATTTCTGGAGAGAATATCCTTCCGCTTCGGGTAATCTTGCTAGTCCCTACAATATTATAGATATTGGAGTTAACTTTCTCAGAACTTGAATCTTCGGCAGCTGACCAATCTTGCTTGATACCGTGGTAGTAGACATCCCCTCCATAATTCCATGGTACGGTTTTTTCTGACGAATACGGGACTGGCCGAGGCATTGTAATTATCAAAGGAGCTACTTTTGGAACTGATGTAATTCTAACGGGTCTTTTGGTGGAGACCCTGGAAGAATTGTCGGAAATGGTCACGATGGAAACATCATTATAAGAAACGGTTGGAACAGAAGTCTTTTCAAACAGTATTTCCTTGTTATCTATTAGGAATTGAATGCCTGTTTTCAACAAAGGACAGCTGGTTCGTGAGGACAAACAGAAATGACAGCTTTCATCACAGCCCGGGAATACATTAACAATTAACAAGTTCTTTTTGATAGTCAGGAGTGGGGTCACAAGCTCATCAACTGAAGTAACAAACATATCTTCCTCAATAGTGTTGGTATTATGGCCGTGTTTGGGCATAGGGGAAGAAATGACATTGGGCTTTTCTGGCGCATCGAATTCAATCTCTTTGGCTTCAAGAAGGTCTTGTACTTTATTCTTTATAGCCCAATAGTTATTAGTGTCATGGTCGGGACTCTCAGTGGTATGCACAACAGACATTAGGATGATAGTAAGGAGAGGTTGTGTTAGGGTTCTTTGGAGCTTCTTTCAAAGTCACTAGGTTGGATCTTAACATATGTGGCAATACTTGAGATAGGGTCAGGTTAATTCTGGTGAACTGTCTGACTGGTCTTTCTGTTCTTAGTTGGTTGTTTCTTTGCTGATCAGGCACAAATTTAGGAATCATAACAGCCCCCACCATTGGACGGGGTTCGGCCCTATCTTGATTTCTCTGAGGATATACAACAACCACTTCTTTCTTTCCGATGAATGGCTTCCTTACAGCAACAGAGGATGTATCTTTTTGAATCTTTCCATTCTTTATCCCGGCTTCTACTCTTTCTCCGGTTAATATCAATTCACTAAAACCTGCCGATGAACTCCCAATTAAATGATTGAAGAATGGACCAGACAAGATGCCCAAAAACATGTCTACCAACTGTCTTTCAGATAAGGGAGGTTGAACTCTTCCGGCCAAGTCTCTCCATTTTTGCGTATAGTCCTTGAAACCTTCACTTAAAACCATGGCCATACTCTGGAGTTGAGTACGGGTGGGTGCAAGATCAGCATTGTATTGGTATTGTTTGTAAAAGGCTGCAGCAAGATCCTCCCAGTTATGAACATTGGCTCTTTCTAACTGATAAAACCAATCAAGTTTAGTTCCATACAGACTGTCTTGGAAGAAGTGTACCCATAAATCTTTGTCAGCGGTATAGGGATGGATTTTCCTCACATAGGACCGGAGATGCATTTTAGGGCATGAAACTCCGTCATATTTGGCGAACACAGGTGCTTTGAATTTAGGAGGAATGACAATCCCCGATACTAAGCCCAACTCCTCAAAGTCCAATCCAGGCACTTTTTGGATTTCCATTGCACTCAACCGTTCTTCTAGATGCTTATACTTGTCGTCGGATGGAGGGTATTGTTCTTCAGAATAGTCTTCTTCTTCATCTTCCTCTTCTGACTCTGACTGGATAACTGTTTTTTTGCCTTTACCGTCTTGATTGTCTTTCTTACCGGATGTCGTTGTGAAGTCTAAAGCCCTTCTTGTTTGCCCTTGGAATCTTCTTCCCATGTTTAGAATTCCAGTTATTTTCTTTTTCTTCTCCTCAACCAGCAAGGTCTTCAACTCTTCTTGTCCTTTGGCTAGAGTTAAGAACAAATGTTGAAACTGTGCATTCTGAGCTTGGAGGTCCTTCACCGCTTGCTCGAGATCCATCTTATTGAAATAAACAGTAGAGAGATGAGGAGACTTGTTGCAAGAAACCTGCTTATGTTAAGATGAATGGTAAATGCATATGCAATGATTCCAAGGATTTTAAGATTCAAATTTATTTTAGACAAAAAGGAAACACACGTTATATTAATATATTAAAGCTCTAGTACATCAAGGCCTTCTCGGGCTAAATAATACAAAAACTCTAAGATAAAAAGGTGGTTCGCATCCTCTTTGGTGCAATGTAGGCATTCAGAGTCTGCTCTTCATGAAGTAGTCTAGTGAGTTCCAAAACCTTCTTCTCGCTTGCATAGAATTGGGCTTCGAAGGTATCTCATTCCCCCTTGAGTTTTATCCAATCCCTTTGTAGGTCTTCAAGAGAGGTGGGCATGTCAGGATGTAGGACAGTGTATGAAATGTATCCTTCTATGACAGGCTCAATGATTACCGGGAGAATGGAAGGATAAGGCATCATCAGACTTTGAGCACGAGTTCGTACCCATTTGAGGTAAGGCTCAAGAGGGATGAAATTTTTAAGCCCCAAAGTCTTGCTATCTACCTTGTTCAACATCCTCCAAGCTCGGATAAATCTCTGGCGCAGACCTTGATCGTCATTGTCGTAGTCAAATACCAAACCTTGAATCAACATCTCATGCGGGACATCCCTTCGGGCGTAACCAAACTGTCTTAAGGCTAAGCAGGGGTTGTAAGTGATACCTCCCCTAATGCCAAGTAAAGGGATATTAGGAAATTCTCCATAACGGTCGACAATAGTAACATTCTCTATGGATCGAGAGCACCAATGAATATCTGAATGTTTGAGCGTCATCAACCTTTGTGACTACCTTGAACCTTGCTCATTTTTTAATACAGATTGGGGAAGATGTGAAATAAAGCATCTTACCAAAAGAGGAGTGGAACACATAAGGACACCTCTTTTCCTCATTGTGCGAGTATGAAAAAGTGTAGGATATCCCCTAGCAATGTAGGCACCGGGTTGTGGGATATGAAGATTTTGACGGTGTTCACGTCTATGAGTTAGTCAGGATTTTGAAACAAAACCATCCCATAGATGAGGAGAGCCACAATTTCCTCAAAAGCTTGCAGGTCCAAAGAATTCCAACAGTTTTGGGCTTTCTCAAACAAGAACTTTTCTAGGAAACCTTTGAAACCACTCCTTGTTTCCCAATGAGTTGTGACATCAGATGAGTGCAAGTGTAGAGCTTGAGCAATCTCTTTTGGATTTGGGTCTCTTTTTGTACCGTTGAAAGGTAGTTGATTGAGAATGGGAATTATCAAGAGTCAGGAGAATTCTTCCAAAGTAGGCACAAGTTGATAGTCGGGAAATATGAAGCAATGGTGTAAAGGATCAAAGAACTGAAAGAGCACTTTCATCATGTCCTCATCTGTGTTAGAGCTGACCAAGTTGAGTAGGAGACCATGTCTCTCGGTGAATAGAGAATTTTCTAGAATCCTTGAAGCTAGATCCTTAAGTTGAGGAGGGATCCTTACAAGATTGACTTGAATAGTTTTCCTACGAAGAGAATCCATATCCTACAAAACAAGAACAAAGATGAATCCCAAAATCCTTGAAATGGTTAGTGAATGTGTATGATGTTATGATGTTCATGATGTTATGTACAAGTATGTATATACAAACAAAGCAAACAAGTCCTTAGGTTTGGGATCACATGGAGTTTTATAGGTAAGTACCCTCTTGAAGTTTAGTTGGCTCAACCTGTCCTAGTAATAGTAACCGGGTTCTAAGGAGCTCAATATCACTGGTCTGTTTCCTTGGTCATTGTTTCTGCACAAGCCTCTTTAATGGAGACCGAAATATCCTAAGAAACCAAACCTCAATGAGTGTAGTATCGAGTATCTACCAACTTCGTACTATACCAAAGTCGGTTATCTCACTACATCCTAAAGGCCAAGTTGGTCAAGTAAAGGTTCTAGAAGTTCATTAGTGCTTCATGACATCACTCAGCGGTCCCGTATTCTCTTTGATTAACTCAAAGGCTACCGGTACCCACAAATATGTCACACTAACATAGCTATTGATTAGACCATGTCGGTATACCCCACACAGTTTCCATAACGTATTTCTACTTACCTATAATGTATCCCAAATTTGGGTAGAGGATTCAAACCCAAACAAAGAACCACAATGTACAGAAAATAAGTCAAACAATGAAAGCAAGTAAATGTGATATAACCCTAAGGTAACCCCACTTTTAGAATTGTCCCCAACAGAGTCGCCATTTCTGTGATACGGTGGGAGAAATGACTTGAAGGTTTTGCGTTTGATCGCAAATGTTGCGGTTAGCAAGAGTCACCATCGACTTTTCTTTTATCCAAAAGGAAAGGTGAAAAAGCATAGGAAAGACCTTTGAGATTATTTCTTGAGTTTGGGAGATAGATTATGAAAAGGGAAGGTATTAGAATCCTTTTCATCCATGGTTTTCCATGGGCTCTTAGTTACTTGCTAGATCACTTACTTTTTGTTTGAAATTGTGCTTTTTGTGGTTTTTGAAAGTATTTTGTAAAGAGGCCATTGTTTAGGCAATCTTGTAATCATTCTTGTTTGTAAGAATGTATACAAAGATGTTTGATCTTTTGAAAAATGTTTTCAAGTTTGTAAGAGGTTTTGAAAGTGTAGGTGTTTGTTTTGAAAATAGCAAGGATGTTTTGAAATTGAGCAAGTAATTAGGAGCATTCTAGCTACTCAAAAGTCTTTCTTGTTTATTTTTTTTCCTTTGATATTGTTGTCTTACCATTGATTTGGTAAGCAACCCTATCTTTGGATGTAAACGGGACAGACGTGGGTCATCGTATAACCATGATTAGAAATGTTGCAAGGTATATTAGCATTCTCTTTTAGGGACTAAGATCATTTGAAAGGCAACTTAGATAGCGTCATCGAGAGACTATGATCTTGTATTTGCAAAGATAACTTACATGCGTAATATGGCCATTTTGTATAAGGAAACAAATTGGAATAACCCTAGGGGTGCTTGTGTGCAAGTGTATTATTTTCATGCTTGTTTTTGTCTTGAATTAGGGTTTTCTAAGTATTGGTTTTAGTCTTTCCATACAAACCCTAATTACTAACATGTTATATAAAGCGATAAATGCGGAATTTAAAGTTACTAAGCTATAACAACATTTGTGGGGAGGGGGGTATACAATTTGTAAATGGGGATTGTAAGAATGTAAACCTAGTTAGTCTATTACAACTATATTGAATGGGTATTAATGTACAGGGAATTTAAATGAATACAATATACAAAATAGTACAAAAATGCAAAATATAAAGAAAATGGATCTTTATTTGGATTTTTTCAGAGAAAGGGGATTTTATTTTAATATAATTAATTAAAAGAAAAATAATTAATGAAAAGTAAAACCTAAATTTATTAAGAAAAGGTTTTTAAACAAAACCCTAAATCTATTTATTAAAATAAAAGAAATTAAGTTTCTAAGAAAAATATTTTTCTTGGTATTTTTATCTTGAAAATATTTATAGTATTATAAAATATTTTGGCTCTTTTTTATATCAAAAATAAAATACTTTAATTGGTGTGAGAGAAAATAAAATAAAAAAAACATAGTATTTTAATTTAAATTTACAAGACTAGTTAATAAAAATAAATAAAGTATAGTTGAAGAAAAATATTTTTTATGAGAAAAATAAAATAAACTAAGTTAAAAATAAAAATCTAATTTTTGTATTTTTTAATATTAGGAAAAATATTTAAGAGAATAAAAATGAAATGAATAAAAATAAAAATAAAAAATAAATAAACTTGCGACAAGGGTGCAAATAGCCTGCAGGGGGTTAGCTAGCAAAAAAAAAATGGCACAAGCCCAATAAGGCCCAAGCACCTAAAAAAAGTTAGAATGGAAAACATGTAAAAACTGGCAAAAGGGTACCACTGGGGCTCGAACCCATGTCCCATAGGTTACAGGCGCGCGCTTCTATCACCAGGGTGGCTATACATCTGTTAACGTAAGCAAAACAATAAATATACAAGGCAAAACGTGCCCTGATGACTTCATCTTCAACCTCCAGCCAGACCAACTATAACTTGCTCATTTCTCATCAAAAATGAAAATTGTAAACATGAAACTTGTAGCAAATTTTCTCACGGTTTCAGAAATGTAAAGCATTAAAACTATAGATCAAAGATAAGCATGAATTTTAAAGGCCCTAATCTGAACCCTAAAAATCTCAGAAATTTCAGTTTCAAAATTCTCTAAGCTCAAGCAAAATTAATGGAAACTATGGACATGATTAGCTTCAGGGCAATGATATCTACATGTTTTGTTCACAAATAAACTATTGATGATGCCTGTATGAAGAGTTCCAAGTTGAGAAAACTTACCTCAAAACTGGAAATCGTGTTTTGAGTTTGAGCTTGTTTCAAGTGATGGTGATGATCAGGTTAGCTTCCTTGAGGTCCTAGGAAGCTAATGCAATGATTAGCTTGAACAATGGATGGCTGAAATGGTCTAGAGAAGTCAATGTGCAGAGCTGAGTTTTTGAAAATGGAGGATGGTGTTAATGGTGTTACAGTTCTAAAACAGGGTGTGGGATTGATTCTATGTGATGTTTAGAAACTTTAGAAACCAAAAGGCCAAGAAACGCACGAGTAGATTATGAGTTCCAAGTTTTTGGTCAGTTTGTATGAAAATGCAAGTGTGAAGTGTGATTCTGAGTTCTAGGTTCTTTCAAGGCTTGAGCATTCGTGTCTTTGTGTCAAATGGTTTGTGTATGTATAAACAAAAGTGTTTGAGTGCATTGGCAAGTAAGAAGTACAATTTCTAGCTTTTGGCTAGGTTACTTGATTTTGAAGAAAAGAGGGAAACAAGTTTCAAGGAGAGGTACAAGCATGGTATGGGTGATTATAAGTGTTTGAAACATTTCTCATGAGTTATAGGACCTGTTGTTTCAGAAGAAAACAAGTGCAAAGCTCAAGAACAAGTTTTGTACAAAAAGTCACTTTATCAAAATGGCAATGTAACCTTTCTTCCAAAAATGGATAAAAAGCATGTCCATGCATTGAATGCTTGAAGTGAGGCCTCTAACAACTGTGTAAAGCATTAATTATGGAGTTCCTAACAAGTTTGAGGCATGCAAAGTAGTGTTTATGCAGCATAGTTTGAATTTGAATTTTGTTCATCACTAAAATGACTTGTAATTAAAGTGATAAAACCCTAACTTCATCTCTTCGATTCTCCCTACTCAAGAATGATCTCAAGAAGTTCTTGGACATTTTGGAAACCTTGTAATGTTCTCTACAACCCATATTTGAATTGATTTTTAATGTTCCCCTTGGAACTATATGAAAAAGTTCCATGAAGTTGTGTCAAAATCCTGACCAAATTAGGGCAAAATTTCACTAAGTGTTTTGTTTCATGACCATATGTTCTTAAAATTATAACTTGAGATCCAAGCACTTTTGGAAGAATTTGTGTGAAGCAAAGTTATAGATTTTATGGAGATCTACAACTTTCATGTTGGAAGTTTCTCTTGAATCACTTTGCATCATTGTAAAAAATTTGCTCAAAGTTATGAAAAAATAAGAAATTTTCAACACTTAGAAAAATTTCTAAGTTTAGAAATTTTGACTTTTCAAAATAAAATCTTGAATTTTTGATTTATTGATGAATAATTTTAATATTTTGACATGTTTTGATGAATTATGATCTTTGACACTTGAATTTGACCAAAAAGTCAAAGTTTGGCTTTTTAGTATACAATTGACTTTTGATCAGTTGACTGAAAAATTCATCTGTCAATCCAATGGACTTGCAATATTTTGAACCATGTCATTAGGTAAAAATTATGCAATTGGACTCTTGAGATCATGCCTTAAACAAATTGATCATTTGCTTGGTCAAAAATCAGAAATTTCCCTTTCCTAGTCAAAAACCCTAATATTAACCATTTTGCCCTTTTGGAGATTTGATCAAATTTCTTGAGGAACTGTGGTCCAAACTTGATCAAATGATACATATGAGTCTAAAATGTTGATGTGGATAAAAAATTATGAAGTTTGATTGTGAATTGGCCATAGTTGACTGTTTCCCCAATATAGTTAATTTTTAGGTTAACTGCTCAATTGATTGAGTAAAAGTGTGATCCAAGACTTGAAACTTGACATGAGTAATCTTGGGGGTCCATAATGATCCAAAAAGTCATATGGGGCATTGGAAGTTAAAAAATCCTTGTGCAACCTCAAACCCTAATTTTGGTCATCAGTGCATAAGGAGGTGTCTTGAGCTGATCAAACCCTAGTGCAGTCTTGAGCCCAAGGAGATCTTGTGAGCAAATTCTTGATAAGTGAGAGGGCAAATTTTGGGGTACAACACTTGGCATGAGGATTATTTGAAGCATATGAGAAACCATGAAATCCACTTGAAGCATAAAAAGTTCAATTTCCCTTGGGAAAAACAAAACCCTAGTTTTAGGTCACTGCTTATGAGGAGGGTTTGTCTGATCAATCTTTGAATAGTCTTGAGCAATTGAGACCTTCATGAGAATTAGGAGGTATCTTGAATAAATTTTTCTTGAATAATGGGAGGGAACATTTTTGGGTACAACAGGTACGTTTTCCCCTAATTCTAAAATCTAGAATTGTGATATATGATTTTAAGTTGCAAAGTGTTACAAGAGAAGCAATAGTCTTCACTACATACAAACCAATTGTTGATGATGAAACTATCCCTTTCTCCCCCCTTGGTTCAATCCAAACCAAGTATGCCAATCTCTTTAAAAAAACCTTTGGTTACCGCTACTTGATTGCAAGAACTCTTCGTTCTACAAATCTTTCAAATGGCTGATTTCGATTGCAAGAAATTTTAACCCAAAATATTTCTTCATAATCCTCTGGTTACCGCTACTTGATTGAGAAAATCCATTGTTTCTCAACCCTTTCACTCGGCTGAATTCAATGAAGAAAATACTTGTTCAAAAACCCCCACACCAAACATAATCTTAGAGGACAAAACACTAACGATTTTATTCAAGAAAAAACCCACTCAATTCTCAACCCAAATCTAAAATCAATCTTCAATTTGAACGTTATCACCACAACTCTGCAATTTAATCAACAAAAATTGTTATGTGTAATTGTTAATGAATACTATGATAGGATGAAGATGATGATAAGTTGTTGTATATCTTTCACTTTTTCTTGTTAACCCACAGTGATGAATTCCAATTTATATTTATACATTACCAAATAGTCAAGACCAAAAATATAGCAGAAAATAGAGTGAAAGAAGCGAGCGGTCGACTCATGCAGAACACCCACTTGATGCAAGCACACCAGAGCGTTGTAGGAAGACCTTTAAGGAAGAAATGTGTCGACCGCAACAAGACATGATTTGATGCAAACAAAAATAATTTTTCTCCCAGTGTGAGTCGACCTGAAGGGTCGATGCGAGCAGACCCGGGCATGATAGATTGATCTTCTTCAATTCACTAGTCAACCTAACTTTAGCTTGAGTCGATGCAAACAAAATTTTCTTCCCGGTGAGTCGACCAGAAGGGTCGACGCGAGCAAACCTGAGTTTGATGCAATGGCCTTCTTCAATCTATGAGTCAACCTAATTTTTGCATGAGTCGACACAAACAGTAAAAACACCCAAAAGGCTTGTTCTTTAGGATTTTCATTCCAACCATTCTATTAGCAAGTTTCTCCATAGAGCCAACTCAAATCAAGAGCATGTTCATGTTTTGACATCACTAAATCAAGTATAGAGGAACCTTGTCCTCAACGAGGTACCTATTGTTGATGAGGTACCTGTTCCTGATGAGATACATGTTTCTGATACAATACTTATTACTGAGGAGTTACATGTTGTTGAGGAGGTACCAGTTACATATGCATAGGTTGCTAATGAGGTGATAGCTCCCACATATCATATTGCTAGGATGGTACTCCTATTGGTAATGATACATATGTTACGGCCAATGCTTCTAAAGAGGCATTTGTTCATGTAACACCCTTCTAAACCCCAAGGACTATTCGTGATTATTATAATAAATAAACTAGAGTATATCACCAAACAAGGGTGTCACATCTTCATATAAAACTTCACAATCATATATCATGCTTCGTAACACGGGTTTTTAAAATCTTTAACAAGATAGAATCAACATTTAGTTCTTCGAATCATGGCAGCGGAAATCATAGTTCAAAACACTTCATTATATTACTTCATAAAAATTGGTCATACTTCATAACTCATACTTATAAATCAAAACATCTTTAGTACCACGTAGGGTGACTCAACATCTTAAAATAAAACAAAGAACATAAGTTCCAATCATTCGATCCTAACTCCAATGTTACATATCAGAGCAAGACTCTCTTTATTCAACAAAAGCAAATAAACACACTCTAAAGCTATCCTCTAATGCTTCTACAAACTATTATCGATCACCTCCGTGTTACCCACGTGGAGGCAACATTCAAACATAAAGGGTGAGTAAATCATAATCATTATATAAGACATAAGGAATATTCATAGTAAATATGTACTTAAGCCAGGCATTACACATCATCATATCATCATGCTATACTCACACCTTCGCCACTTCATCAATACATGAACACATATCATCATACACAATGTATCATCAAGCATCACAAATAAATCATTATGAAATGTCACATAGAATGTAATGTAACGTCATAGGCTCATGCATGTGATACCAAAACTTCACTAATGACTCAACCATCATTATCTCCAAAGATCCACACCATAGGATTGATTCTCGATTGGAACTAGAGCACTTCACCGTTGCACCCAATCCACACTATGGGATTGTTTCCTTCACTGGACAATTTTCCTATCGTCTTAACTTGACCGAAGTCCTAGCTTCACTAGACCGAATTCCTAGAATATTCCATGAATGCAATGATGCGTAACAACATATTTAATACGACCACGAATAGTCAACACACATCACCATTCATGATTCATCATAAACATCATTGTTAGATCATATTAATCAACACAACATCATAACATCATCATTGTAATCAATACAACACCATAACATCATCATAGTAATCAACACAACACCATAACATCATCATAGTAATCAACACAACACCATAACACCATCATAAACAAAACATAATTGCGATTTAACAAGGGGAACCAAATTCTATTCTAACGTAGGTCTCAGATACACTCCTTAAGTCTCATTTTACTCCACATAATTAAAGTGTGTTGCGTTAGCTATCCAACACTCTAAATGACACCTCAATTCGAGCTCTAGAACTAAAGTTATGACCATTATAAGATTGTCCGACATATCCAACCAAATTTGTCATCCGTTGCCTTACGACACACCCCCGTTGCCTAGCAACGCACCCTTCACATCTGTTTCGCCCAGTGACGCTAGAAGCGACACACTCCAGAAGCGTTATCCTTTTTCCACCTTTTCCATTGCCTCGTCCTCACCTGGCGATGACAAAAAATGCATGTGTCGCTCGGCGACACTACTTTCATCGTTCGGTGATGATGCACGAACGGGATTTTCCTATTGGGATTTATGCACTACACCAGTCCAAATCTTCTGCGATTTCATCACACTACAGGTCCTAAAACACAATCTAATCAAATGGCTTCATCATCTATCAACAACCTATAAATCTATACTCATTATACATTAATTACAAGTCATTATCCATCACCAATTCATCAATTTCTCATCAAACAATACCAAATCACCATCTACCAAAACCTAAGGCAATCTATCAATCTCTAAACCTTAAATCAAATATAAAAATGATAAAATTCCACTTACCTTAAGATTATTGCTAGAGATCAATTCCTCTTCGTGCTCTATCGAGATTGCTATGCTCGTCTTGCCTCTTTATGCCCTAACTCTCTTTTCTCCACAACGTTCTTCCAAATTCTATTGTACATAATGTGCATGTAAAATCTCAAACCTTCTCCTTATACTAAACTTGCCCTCTTAGACCACTAATAATGAACTTCCTATCATGCCCTCCCTTATCCTTCACTAATGACCACAATACCCTTATTCTCTCTACATCACATATTATTCTATTTATTTAAATCCAAATAATTCTAAATAATCACTATTAAATCTAAATAATTATAAACTAATTATTTAAGTTCTAAACCCTCTTATTATCCCACCCTACACCATACAATTCATCATCTGAAATATCTTATTCATCAAGTCATCGTTATTGCATCACAAATCCATCACAAATACACATCATATACTGTCATAGAGACTAACACAAAGTACCAAAACATCATATATACCAAACACTTCATATAGAATCATATATTTACGCTAAATTAATTAAATAAATAATTAATCTAGAATTCAGGGTGTTATAGTTCACACTGGTGAAACGTTCCCTGGAGGACTTAGTGACCGATTAGTGCTCAGGAAATATGTTGATCATGTCGCATACAAATTATGGCAGAGAGTGGTATATATATTTTATAGCTAACTTTAATTTATATATTATTGTTCTGTGATGTGTTGAAAGTTTACTCATAATTTTTTAACTTTGTTTGTTACATGACCGTCAACCACTGAAGGTGACATCCCACTCAGTCTGATGCCTGGGAAATTCAGCTGTATTGTTGTTGATTTTGGAATTCACCGATTACTCACTGACCATGCTTGACGCTTTACTTCTATATACTTTTGTTGAGCAATGGCACAAGGAGACATTTTCCTTTCATCTTTCATTTAGGGAGATGAATATCACTTTGGATGATTTCTCCTCATTGTTCCATCTCCCCATCGTCAGTAGATTCTTTATTGCTCCTGTTATTAACCAGACGACAATATTGTTGACAATTGTACATGATTTGTAAGTCATTGAAGAGGTCGTGCTAGAAGAGTTTGAATTTAACAGGGGAACTCACATGCTACATCTAGTAGCATATACTCTCTTTGTGGATAAGTCTCATGTTTATCTTGATGCTTGGTACTTATGGATGTTTAGTAGCCTTGAGACTAGAAGTTGGGCTTGGGGGTGCACCCCATTGACCATTTCATATTCAGCAATTGGAGTTACGACTGTCTTTGAGACCAAACAATTTACTGGTTATTTAATCTATTTCAGGTATACTAGTTGTAACATGTTTAGTTCTTATTTAGTGTTTAGTTCTTATTTGTTATTCGTGACATTTCTTAATTATTATTTATTATATCTGTCTTCTGTTATCATTGTTGGATATATGAAAAATTATAACTTTACCCAGATAAAGAAGTGTATTAATAAAATTTGAAAATTTTAGGTGTCACTTGAATGAAAAGTTAAATTTAATTAGTTAGTAGAAATTCATTTAATCAATTACAATAATGAGTATAATTTAGTATAACTTGATTTTGTTTGGAAGGATAGATTAAAGAGTTTAATAGTATCCTCCAAATTAGGTAGATAGTTGATTTAGGACAAATAGGATCCGTTTGAAAAAGAGAAAAGAAATCTTTTAAGCTGAAATTTACCTTATGCTCATATATTTAAAAAAAATATTACTTGTTTGATAATTGTTATTTTCTCACTAATTTTGATAATATGATTTTATATATGCACTCAAATCAAAACTATATATTACTTGAAAGAAATGGAATTCATACATACTCCAATAGAGACATAAAAGAAAATGAAAATTACTTACCATATCATGGTAACTTACAACATTTGAATGCCTCAAAATTTAGGCTAACAAATCATGAACGTAGGGGAAAAAATTCAATCAAACTTATGCTTGTTCTCCATATAAAATTACAAATGGTATAATATTATACTCAATACAAAAAATATAATAAAATAGATTATCATCAAAAACTGTTTTAGAATGTTGAGCTTATTCAGATTCATGAATATTCCTCTTCTCTATCTCCTCAATGTATGCATAATATACTCAGCATAGAGATCCCTGCATCAAATCAGAGATAACATAACATTGAGTTTATATTTTGCATATTATAGACTATGCAATATTTTAGTTACATAATTCATAAATTATTTCTCTAAAATTTAATATATAAATTAATTTCTCTATGTATACTTACATTGAGTGTTGGATGGCTTCAACAGCAGTGGATGGTGGCAAAAACTCATTAACTGCAACCTCCTTATTCTCATTCTTCTTATCTGAACAATTTGTTAAAGAAACACAATTTTTTTTGAAAGTTTTAAAATAATTATCGCGTATTCGCTTTTAATATAGAAAATTGCATGAAAATCAACATTTTTTTTTGTTGAAATGGGATTAGAAAGGATACAGTCTTCGAAGAAGCGACGAATCTCCATCAGGCGATGAGGTTGAAGTTCTTTGTAGTCAGTATAGTGCTTATACTCAGGATCATCAGCGCATACCGCAATGATTTTGTCGTCCTTCTCTCCCTGTGAAAGCATAATAGACTTGTTTGTTACGCAAACTCGATGAATAAAATCGTGAATCGATATATTTTCTAGAAGTCGAAGAAATACCTGATCAATCATTGGCATTAGTCCGATGGCCCTAGCTCGCAGGAAACAACCAGGAATAACAGGCTCCTGCCACATGATTAATTCAAAAACTTTACTGAGTAAATTGCTATGAATGATTCTTGTGCAAGTTAGATGAATTTGATAAGGTAAGAGTTTACCTGCATGAGAACCAAGACATCGAGTGGATCGTTGTCTTCGCATAGAGTTCGTGGGATAAAACCGTAGTTATGAGGATAAACAACGGACGAATACAGAATCCGATCAACCTGAGTATTTTGATGAATTAAAGTGAAAATTCCAAGTTAATGTTTTGTTCATTTCAAATATTAAATTGAAAGCAATAGGTTCGTTCATACCTTAATTAATCCAGTCTTTTTGTCAAGTTCATATTTGACCTTACTTCCCTTAGTGATCTCTACAACCTAAAGAAACAACATAATACACTGAAAATAAAATGCACAGCTTGAAATCTGGACTGTTTGATCTCGGTCTAACAATTACTAATATGCCGACTGTATGAATGTGAAAGATTGTTTTTCCAAGTCAATTCGAATTTGGTAAAATATTTTAGATGGAGTGTTGGGCATGTCTGCCTTGTTTAGACCCTCTCTGCAAAAGTTAGGAAAAAAACAAAATAGGACAGACATAGTTGAGAGTGTGGGCGTAAAGGCTTTGGTCCGTCCCAAAAAAAATAACGGTTTGGCAAACTCGCAGAGACTATAGCTCTAAAGTTTAAAAATTGTAAAATTTTATATTAATGTACGCGTTTGTAAAAACCTAAAAAATGTTACTCCAGAACGGATATATTAAAGGGTGCTGATCTAAAATTTTACTCCGCTCTGTGAAAAAATTATAGGCAAAACAGATATGCCCGACAAGACGAACTGTGCATGTTTTGCCACAAGTATATTAAAATGCAGATCAAAGTTGTCAACTTACACAATTGAAAATATGTGGTGCTCCAGGTCCTACACATGAAAATTAAGATCATTAGTAGATTCTTTATTCATCAAACTTTAAATTGAATGTCAATAAACTAATTAGATTAAATTGATTGTAAGTTAACAACAATACCAATTTCAAGATCATGCCAAGGGTGTGCAGCAACGGATCTCTTTGACAAAGATGAAAGAATCCTTTCATTCAAACGAGGAGTTGGACGGGTTTTTGGAACTTCTTCACCGTTCTCTTCACTCATCTTTGGAAACAAAATAACAAAAGGTAACAACTTGATATACATGATTGGAAACAAAATTAACAAATAACAAAAAAACTAACCTTGAAGAACAGCAAAATGAAATAGTATTGAGAAAAGGTGTAAAGGGTAATGTGGAATTGATGATCCGAAGAAGTGTAATGGTTTGTGTTTGTGATGTTTATATCATTATTTATAGAAGTCAAGGAAATAATAGAGTCAGTCAAATTTTCTATGAGACAAACTAGCTTACAACACCACATGTTCATTGGAAGTTTCAAAAGGCAAATTTTAACCAATGAAATAAATAATACTAATTTAGAGTTAATTATTAGTATTTCCAAAAAAAGGTTGGGACTCATGCTAAATTACTTCTTCATTTTGTAAAACTCTTGTTTTTTACTACTCCTTCATTCTTAAATTTGGTGGATTTTTTTTGTCGAGTATTTCACATTTTTGTACTAAATATTAAAGTAAACTTCATGTAATCCTTGATCACAAATAAACACGAATACTGTATTATTGTTTATTTTCCTACAAAATGCTAATGGTTTACTTTGTAAACTGTTTATATAACACTTTTTTTTACAAGCACAAGTTTAAGTGACTGAGGGACTCAGACTCGCGAGAGGCACACCAAATTTCAATGTTTAGAAAGTAGTATTTCTTTGATTTGTTTTGGAATTTTTATTGGATTAGAGTCATATCATAATTCATTTGGATTTATATTTGTTGGAATAAAGGGTCACTGCTAAAAAAAATGACATTTGAGAAAAAGACTTTACATCAGGTATTAAAATATATGATGTAAAAATTAAAATTAAAAAGATTTTACATCAGGTATTTATTTGCAATGATATAAAAAATATTTTAAAAAAAATTTTCGCTGGCTATTACATTGGTCAAAGTAATAAACCGATGTAAAAGATTTTATAAAAAAAAACACGGTGGCAGTATTGTAAATAAATAACTAGGTGGCAAATTGGAGGGGAAAAAAAATCAGAAAATCCTTACATCGGACCTTCCTATCCACCGATGTTAAAAATTAGGTGGCAGATTGGTAAATAAAAAACCAGAAAACCCTTACATCGGGCCTTGCGTTCCACCGATGTAAAAAGTCAAAAAATTCTTATATCGGTCATTGACTTCCACCGATGTAAAAAACAATCATTACATCAGTCAATAACTTCCACCGGTGTAAAAAGTAGAACCGAAATAACTATTACATCGGTTATTTGAATCCACAGATGTAAAAAGTGTAATATATATTTATGAAATAAGCCATGCTGCTGTTCATTTAGTTATTGACTCTTCAAAACATAATCCCACGAACGAGATTTGTACCCACCGCCCGCCAACACCGCCCGTTCTCTCCGCCCACCGCTCCGTCTCCGTCTCCGTCCGTCTACGAACGCCCTTCGTCCCTCTCCGTCACCGTCTGTCTCTATCTGTCATCTCCGTCGCCATTTCCCTCCGTTCACGAGACGGTTCCGATAAGAAACCCCCTCCGCCTTTTTCAAAACCTCCTCCGCCATCGAACTACAATTCCGGTAAGAAATTTTCTATTTTGTTCAACTTCATTGTATATCTATGGATTTCCAAGAGAGAGATATATACAAAAATGTTTTTAAGATATTCTTCTTGTTTTGCTTGCTACTGAGATACATTATAAAATAATCGGAAGTACATATAAAACCAATTAGAAGATTATACTAGATACTAACTCAGTGACTTGGTGAATCCATTCCTTTGTTCATATCTGTTTTTTAATTACTAAACAGTTTATTATTCTTAGAGAGTTTATTAAGTCTAATTAGTTATAAATAGTATATATTTTGTATAGAGTTAAGAATATAGTACATATTGTGTATATGTCATTCTTTTTCATTAGAGAAATTGTCTCCTTAGAAACCTTCGAATAAAACGTTAATGGTCCTCTCAGAAACACACAGTTTATCTCTAACCTATCAAACTTAATAGAGTTATCACCTTGCCATTGAAATTTGATTCTATTTTTCTTTCTCCGCGAAGCAGCGTAACTTGCGATCTCAGAATCTCCGTGAAGTAGCGCAGCCGCGGGCACACCCTTCGTCAGACCTTCCTCCATGTGAACATAGTTATGGATCGTAGTTGGATGAGAGCTAATCGATTAAGTGATGAGTAGGAAAATATAGTGATGGAATTTCTACAGTTTGTTGAAAGTAATGCTGAAAAAAGTCTTCCTGCACTTTTTCTCTGTCCATGTGTTCGTTGTGCAAATAAAGAACCAAAACACAGTAAGAAAGAAATCATGAATCATCTAATTTGTGTAGGGATTTGTCAAAGTTATACATAATGGATATGGAACGGTGAAGTAGTAGCAAAGTCAAATGTGTCTCAAAGAGATGATGTTAGTGTAGAAATAGATGATCGTCTAGAAGATATGATGTGTGATATTGGACAAGATTCGTTTAAGAGGGCACATGTGTATGATACTCTATGCAGTGACAAGAATAAACCATTGTAGAATTCCATTTCAGAATTATATAGATTTATGGACCCTGCTAGGTGTATTTATAATGATAATGGAGCAAAATCTCAAGAGGATGTTAAAAATTACGTACTAGAAAAGTTACGTAATGAAAACAGAGTGTGCCACTTACTACCATTAATTCATGGGTAAGAATTTTTATGAAATTGTGTTTTATATTATTTAATTTTGATAACATATATATTTTATGTGACTTTTCTGTTTCCACACACACGTACAGGAGACATTGGCAATTAATAGTCATGTGTCCAAGAGACAATTTAGTTGTTGTATTTTGTTCACTTCATCGGGAAATTGACCAGAACACGAAGAAAATTATTACAGAGTAAGTTTATCTTTCATGTGACTTTCATTGGCAATTAATAGTTATATGATAATTCATTGGCAAGTAAATTTAGTTATGTGATGTTTATCTTTCTGTATTAGTTCTTTTGGGATTCATCAAATGGCAAATGGAAATAGAAAAAAGGCTACACGGCTTCATCCCAATGTAAGTGTGATGTAAATTGTAATTCTATAGTTAAATTTATGATAAATATTCACTAATTATGTCATTCAATTGTAGACAAGGCAACAACATAACTCTAATGATTGTGGGTACTATGTGATGAAAAATATGTTGGATATTGTCTCTGCCAATATAACCGAGAATTAGATGCAGGTAATAAAAATAACTTTACGTTGTTATTTATTTTTTGTTTTGCAACTTAATATGAATTTTTAAATAATAACTTTATATTGTTATATTTATGTATTATAGGTATTTGATGACCCAACAGCATTAACACAAGATGATTTGTATGATTTGCGACTCCGTTGGGCAAAATGTTTCTTTGAGTTATATAAAAATTAAGTTTTATCTGGTGAGTTTTATAGAATTGTCTAAGTTGTGGTTTTTTCACATAATTGTTATTATTGAGTTTTTTCACATTACATGTAGTTGTTGCACATGTATTGAGTTTTTTGATATTTTTTGTTGATGTTAATTGTTATTATTTATTGTCAGGAAATGTGATTTTGGTGTTGTCTACCGAAGCTATAACTCATCTACTTGTGGATTTTATATTGGTAATTCAAGTTTGGAAAAAGACTTATAAATAGTTGAATATTTTTGTATGTTTTGTGAAGAATATACATTTGTAAGTTTGTTGTGAGTTTGTTTGTTGTGATACAATTCAAGTTTGCAATACAATTGTTCATTTTGTAAGTTTGTTGTGAAAAATATGAAAATATCGATCTAGATGTGGTCTATGCGATGTTGGAAAGCTATGACATATATATATATATATATATATATATATATATATATATATATATATATATATATATATATATATATATATATATATATATATATATATATATATATATATATATATATATATATATATATATATATATATATATATATATATATATATATATATATATATATATATCGACCTAAATTTAGTTTGTATGATATTGGAAAAATATGAAAAAATGGGTACCAATTTTAATTTTATAGGGAATCATCCAGAAAATAAATAATTTATTTTAAAAAAATTGCTTACATTTTACATCAGGCATTAATAGCAACCGATGTAAAAACTATCTACACTGACTCTTTTATATCAGGCATTCATCCCAACCAATGTAAAAAGGGTGTATTTTACATCGGTCCCAAGTTAGACCAATCTAAAATGTTGCGTCAATTTTTTTTAAAAATAATTTTATAATTATTTTTTAAATCAGGCTTAGCTTATAACCGATGTGTTAACTGTCTTTTTCACATCGGACCTATAACCGATGTAAAAAGTTCCTGATTTACTATATCGCCTGGCTTTACATCGGACCAAGAACCGATGTAAAAAGTCATTTTCGCCCGATGTAAAAAGTCATTTCTGCACTAGTGAGTTTTCAAGAAAAATAATTAATCAAAGAGAAGAAGAAGAAGAAGAAGAAAAGAGAGACATAAATATTGAAAGTTTGTTACAATTCCAATTGAACCGTAAACGTGAACTGTGAATTCATTTTGTGTCTAAAATTACAAACTATCAAGCTCTTTATATAGACATACAATGTCCAGGTCCAAATCGACTATATACAAGCTATAGTCCAAAACTTTTACATTTCGACATATTGGAATAGTTGTTGTATTCGACTCTATCGAATACAACTTACAGCCTATTTAACTAATTAATTCGACATACATCATGTATATTTCGACAATGTGACTATACAAGAATTATACTTTCTAACACCCCCCTAATTCATGTTCTCGAGACTTCTCATCCTGATGCTTCTCTTTAACTCGTCGAATATGACTTTCTTCAAAGGTTTAATAAATATGTGAGCTAGTTGCATTTCTGTCTTGCAATGCTTTATCTTCAACTTTCCTTTATTAACTTGATCCCTCAGAAAATGATATCTAATTTATATGTGCTTACTTCGACCATGACGCACTGGATGATTCGCCATGTCAATAAATGACTTGTTATCGACAAAGAACTTGATCTTCTTAGGTTCCATTATCTTGAGTTCCTCAAGTAACATTTTGATCCATGATGTTTGGCATGCAGCATATGATGCAGCCACATGTTCTGCTTCGCATGATGACAAAACCACAATGTTTTTTTCCTTGAACTCCAAGAGATTGGAGCACCTTCGATCATGAAAATATAGCTTACTGTGTTTTTCTTTTCGTCTTAATCTCCATTGAAATCTGAGTCAGTGTATCAATGAACTTCGACATTTGTGCTGTTCTTTGAATTCTTTGGCAACAACACACCATGATCAATTTCTCCCTTTATGTATCGTAACACCCTCTTTACCGCAATTACATGACATTCTTGGTGTTTCTCCATAAATCGACTCAACAATCCGACACTTCGACAAATATCTGGTCTAGTATTGCAAAGATACCTCAAGGATCCAATGATTTGTTTGTATAGGGTCGAACTTACAAACTCATCATTCATTTTATTTTTTAACTTTGCTCTAGTTTCTAATGGAGTGACATATGTATTACAGTTTCTCATATTAAACCTCTTTAATATATCTTGCACATATTTCGTTTGATGCAAGAATACTCCTTCTTCGGTATCTTTGAATTCCATCCCTAGGAAGTATAAGAGATTCCCTAAGTCATACATTTCGAATTCTTGCATTAGTTTCGACTTTACTTTCATTATCTCAGCTTCTTCTGCTCCTGCAATGAGTAAGTCATCAACATAGAGGCATAAAATGATTTGACTGACACTATTAATATCATTTACATACACTCCATGTTCATAGACACACTTTGTAAAACCTGCTTCGATCAGGAAGCTATATATTCTCTTATTCCAAGCCCTATGGCATGTTTCAAACCATAAAGAGCCTTCTTTAATCTATAAACCTTCGACTCATGTTGTGATACGGTGGAAGAACTGACTTGAGGGTTTTGCGTTTTATCACAAATATTGCGGTTAGCAAGAGTCACCATCGACTTTTCTTTTATCCAAAAGGAAAGGTGAAAAAGCACATGAAAGACCTTTGAGATTGTTTCTTGAGTTCGGGGTGTAGATTATGAAAAGGGAAGGTATTAGCACCCTTTTCATCCATGGTTTTCCATGGGCTCTTAGTTACTTGCTATATCACTTACTTTTGTTTGAAATTGTGCTTTGTGTGGTTTTTGAAAGTATTTTGTAAAAAGGCCATTGTTTAGGCAAACTTTGTAATGATTCTCGTTCGTAAGAATTTATACAAAGATATTGATCTTTTGAAAATGTTTTCAAGTGTGTAAGATGTTTTGAAAGTGTAAATGTTTGTTTTGAAAATAGTAAGGATGTTTGTTTTGAAATGGAGCAAGTAATTAGGAGCATTCTACCTACTCAAAAGTCTTTCTTGTTCATTTTCTTTTCCTTTGACATTGTTATCTTACCATTGATTTGGTAAGTAACCCCATCTTTGGATGTAAAGGGACGGGCGTGGGTCATCGTATAACCATGATTAGAAATGTTGCAAGGTATCTTAGCATTTTTCTTTAGGGGTTAAGGTCATTTTGAAAGGCAACTTAGATAGCGTCATCGAGGGTCTATGATCTTGTATTTTTGCTTGTTTTTGCTTAAGAAACCTCACATGCGTAATATGGCCATTTATAAGGCAACCAAGTGGAATAACTCTAGGGGTGCTTGTGTGCAAATGTATTGTTTTTATGCTTGATTTAGTCTTGAATCAGGGTTTGCTATTTATTGGTTTCAAGTCTTTCCATACAAAACCTAATTACTAGCAATTGTATATAAAGCGATAAATTGCGGAATTTTAAAGTTACTACGCTATTACAACATTTATGGGAGGGGGTGTACAACTTGTAAATGGGGATTGCAAGAATTTAAACCTAATTAGTCTATTACAATCATATTAAATTGGCATGATTATACAAGGAATTTAAATACAAAGTATGAAAATGAATAAATGTACAAGGATGTAAAATGTGAAGAAAATGAATTTTGTTTGGTTTTTCATGAAAAAAAGATTTTGTCTCAACCTAATTAAAATAAAGAAAATAGTTAATTAAGTTTGAATTTATTAAGAAAAAGATTTTAAAAGAAAACCTTAATTCTATTAATTAATCAAAATAAAATAAGTTTAAGAAAAGTATATATTCTTTGGTATTTTTATCTTGAAAATATTTATAGCATTATAGAATATTTTTAGTCTTTTTGGTATTAAAATAATATATTTTAAATGGTGTGAGGAAAAATAAATAAATAATACAATATTAATTAAGTTATAAGATTTACCTAAATAAATAAATAAAGTATGAAGAATGAAAAATATTTTTATTTATGGAAAAAAAACAAAATAAAATAAATCAAGATATAAAATATCATTTTTTTTTGCATTTTTATCATTTTTTAGTATTTTAGAAAATATATTTGAGAAAATAAATAATAAAAAAAAGAAATAAAATAAAATTGGGCCAGGGGTGTCAAAAGCCTGCAGGTGGGGGGGGGGGGGGGGGGGGGGGGGGTTAGCAAGCAAAAAACAAAACAAAACAAAGCCCAAAAGGCCCAGCGCCTATTTGCTAAAAAATGACCAATAAAATGTAAAAACAAATGCAAAAAGGCAGCGCTGAGGTTCGAACCCATGACCTCTACCAATAACGTGTGCTGCCTTACCATTGGGGTGGCTGTACATCCGTTAATACAAATGACATGTATCTTCTTCATCTCTCAACAAAAATGAAAAGTTCAAACATGAAAGTGTGGCATTTTTCCCACGAATCCAAACATATAAACAACTTAAGCTAACAATCAAAGATGAATGAGAATTTTTCTAGCCCTAATTCAAAACCTAAAAATCTCAGAAAACTTCAACCCAAAAATTCTCTAAGCTCAGGCCATATAAATGTAAACTGTGGATATGTACAACTTCGTGGAAATGGTATCTACATTTTATCTTCACAAACCAAACTCAAATGATGCTTGTATGAAGAGATAGAAGTTTGAAAACTTACCTCTTGCAGCTGGAGTCGTGTATGGAGTTTGAGCAACCTTTGTGATGGCCTGATGATTTCTATAGCTTGCCTGGACCTCCTTGAATGTGTTCCAACTCCTACTTTGCTTTGAGGATGGCTGGAATCTCTACTCAAGTCAAGTTGCAAGCTTCAGTTTTGAAAATGGTGGATGATGATGGAGGAGTTACAGTTAGGAAATGAGGGCCTGGATCACTTTGATATGATGTATGGAAGGTGTTTGGATGATTAGTTTTCAAAACGCACGAGTGGAAATGGAGATGGTGAGTTTTTGCTCAAAACTGTGAAGTTTGGGCAGTTTTGTGCAGCAAGGTGCTTGGGAGTGTTTTAGGACTTGTGAAAAACATGTGTTGTGTTGAAATTGACTTGTTAATATGTATGGAAAAGATTAGAGCACAAAATCACTCAAGGCTTCTGAGTTATAGGGTTATGGCTCTATAACTTGCTTTTGAAGAAAAGTGAAATGACAAATCTCAAGTATTGTACAAGCATGTCATGAGCTTCTTCAGGGCTTAGACACCTTGATTTTGGTTTATAGGGGTTGTGTGTGCAGAAAGAACATGTTAGAAGCTCAAGACAAGTTGACTTTGTGATTAAAGCAACTTTTTAAGAATGGAGTGGTAACTTTCTTCTTAAAATGGCAAATTGGCTTGGACAATGCTTGGAACACTTGGATAATAGCTCAAAAGCAAGTGTAATCTTATGATTTTGGAGGGATCTTTAGGTTTAGAGGCCTTCAAAACAAGATTGTGCAACATAGGTTTGAAATTGGATTCTTGTTCATCACAAAATGCCTTGTAATTCAAGTGACAAAACACCAACTTCCTCTCTTCGATTCTCCCTACTCAAGAATTATATCAAGGAGTTCTTAGACATTTTGGAAATCTTGAAATGTGCTATACAACCCATATTTGAATTGCTTTTAAATATTCCCCTTGGAACTATATGAAAAAGTGCCATGAAGTTGAGTTAAAATCCTGACCAAATTAGGGCAAAATTTCACTAAGTGTTTAGTTTCATGACCCTATGTTCTTGAAATTATAACTTGAGATCCAAGAACTTTTGGAAGAAGTTGTGTGAAGAAAAGTTTTAGATTTTATGGAGATCTACAACTTTCATGTTGTAAGTTTATTTTGAATCATCTTGCATCATGGTGAAAATTTGGCTCAAAGTTATGGAAAAAAAATGAATTTTCAACACTTGGAAAATTTTCTAAGTTTAGAAATTTTGACTTTTCAAAATGAAATCTTGACTTTTTGATTTCTTGATGAATAAGTTTCATATTTTGACATGTTTTGATGAATTATTATCTTTGGCACTTGAATTTGACCAAAAAGTCAAAGTTTGACTTTTCAGTATACAATTGACTTTTGATCAATTGACTGCAAAATTCATTTGTCAATCCAATGGACTTGCAATGTTTGAAACCATGTCATTAGGTCAAAATGATGCAATTATACTCTTGAGATCATGCCTTAAACCAATTGACCATTTTTTAGGTAAAAAATCAGAAATTGTCCTTTCCCAGTCAAAACCCTAATTTTGACCATTTTGCCCTTCTGGAGATTTGATCAAACTTCTTGAGGAATTATGGTCCAAACTTTATCAAATGATACATATGGGTTTAAAATGTTGATGTGGATAAAAAACTATGAGGTTTGATTGTAAATTGGCCATGGTTGACTTTTTCCCCCATACAACTAATTTTTAGGTCAATTGTTCAATTGACTGATCACAAGTGTGATCCAAGGCTTGAAACTGGACATGAGTAATCTTGGGGGTCCATAATGGTCCATGAAAGTCATATGAAGCATTGATAGTTCAGAAATCCTTGTGCAAATTTAAACCCTAATTTTTGGTCATCAGTGCTTAAAGGGGTGTCTTGAGCTGATCAAACCCTAGTGCAGTCTTGAGCCCAAGGAAATCTTGTGAGAAAATTTTTGATAAGTGAGAGGGAAAATTTTGGGGTACAACAGTTGCCCCTGTTCAATCTTTTTAAGCCTGAAGAGTTAGATTGACGAGTTTCGCCATTCGTGACTCGAAGGTGGAAGATAATTGGACACTAGAGTGCCCAGAAATTTGCACTCGGTGATGTGATGGTTGAGGGAATGGGCTTAAAGATGCCATTTGGAGAGGTGATAGAAACCTGTAGGAGATGGGCTTAAAGATGCCATCCAAAAGTGATTATTTGTATTGTAATTCATAAGCTGAAAGAATGAGTATCAGAATGGCGTCCGTGTTTGTAGCGTATCTGAACTGCATCTGGGTGCTGATTTTGAATGAGTATCAGAATGGTCTCCGTGTCTGGAGCGTATCTGAACTGTATCTTAAAGTTGAATCTGAATGAGTATCAGAATGGCATCCGTGTCTGGAGCGTATCTGAACTGTATCTGAGAGTTGAATTTGAATGAGTATCAGAATGGCATCCATGTCTGGAGCGTATCTGAAATGTATCTGAGAGTTGAATTTGAATGAGTATCAGAATTGCATCTGTGTCTGGAGCGTATCTAAACTTATCTGAAATTTGAATTTGAATGAGTATCATAATGGTGTCCATGTCTGGAGCGTATCTGAATGGTATCTGCAAAACATGGTTAATGGTAGCTGTTAATCTTATCCTGAAAAGGGTAAAATGTTAGCTAAAATGCAAAGTCATGTTGTATGAAATGTATGATATAATGCATTTGTTTTATCAATGTTTATGATATGTGGATGCCATGTATGCGTATGTGAGCTAGTCTATTGCGTTGTTTGTTGGATTTGGGGAAAATAAATCCCTGAATGTTGCTGAGTGTATGTAAGTCTTCTTGTCTTGAAGTCGAAGTGTTGATGAATTTCCGTTTAGAGAAATAAACTCTGTTGTAAGGGAAATTCTATGTACTACTTGAAAAATCTGTTTGGGGAATCTGGGGAAATTGGGTGATTTCTACCGGGGACTGATGATTGGAAGCTTTGTTCTGTTGGGGATTAAACTGTACACTACGGGGGATTTTTATGGGAAATAACTTAGAGAGATTTCCCTATCTCTTAAAGCCATAAGTAATTGTCTTTTATTTTTTTTATTTGTAAACAATAATTATGTTCAAATGCATATGTTCAACAATGAATCATTGGACGTTTTTGTAAACAAAACACAAGAGTAAAGAAAAACAGATGGTTTTGCACTTTCAAAGGAATATCTTTGTATTGACTTTGGGTAAGTATTTTTTGTACAGTGAGACAAACATTCTAGTAAGAGAATGCCGTCGTAAAAATGAAAATTTTAATACAAAGAAAAGATAGCTATGTGTAATAATCCCATGGGGTTCCCATTCTGCTATAGCCTTCGTATCTCTGAGCATCTTGTCTATTTGTTGCCTTGTCCGAAGATGATTGAATTGGTCAGGAATGTCGAGTTTGCAAGTTGTCTGTAAGGTGATCCAACGGGACATAGTCATACGCTTTAATTCCCTAACTTTTTCCTGGACCGCCCTTTCAGGTTTTTAGTCCACCGGGATACCCTTTTTTCCCAAGTCGCCCTTTCGGGTTTTCAACTTGCCGGGTGTACAATTTTTTTGTTTTATCCCTGATTTTTGCCCGAACCTTTTGGTTCTCCGGGATGCCCTTGTTTTTCCTAGGTGTGTCAACCTAGCAGGTCTCTTATGCGTAGTATCTTTTGACTATGTTTGCGTTTGCAGGGTGCGACAGGTCGTCACCATCCATGGTGGTCAAGATCATTGCTCCACCAGAGAAAATGTTTTTGATTACAAATGGTCCTTCGTATGTAGGAGTCCATTTGCCCCTGGGATCTCCTTGCGGTAGTATGATACGTTTGATCACCAGATCCCCAACTTGATACACTTGGCGTCTGACGTTTTTGTTGAAATCCTTGATCATCCATTTTTGATACATTTGACCATGGCAGACAACAGTAAGTCTTTTCTCATCAATTAAGTTCAGTTGATCAAGTCGAGTCTGGATCCAATCGTCTTCATTTAGACATGCATCCTTCATAATTCTTAGAGAGGGGATCTGAACCTCAATAGGCAAGACAGCTTCCATGCCGTATACCAAAGAATAGGGTGTTGCCCCGTCGATGTGCGAGCTATACTACGATACACGTGGAGAGCGAATGGTAACATCTCATGACAATCTTTGTATGTGACTATCATTTTCTGTATGATCTTTTTAATGTTCTTATTTGCAGCTTTGACAACACCATTCATCTTTCGCCGATAAGGGGAAGAATTGTGATGCTGGATCTTAAATTGCTCTCACAAGGTGATGATCATAGTATTATCCAGGTTCGTACCATTGTCGGTGATGATCCTCTCTGGGATACCATACCGGCAGATGAGATTTTGTTTAATGAACCGGGCTACAACATTCTTGGTAATGGAAGCGAAGGAGGCTGCCTTAACCCACTTTGTAAAATAGTCAATGGCCACTAGGATGAAGCGATGTCCATTGGAGGCTGTCGACTTGATTTCCCCAATCATATCTATTTCCCACATATCAAAGGGCCAAGGAGCCGTCAAGACATTCAGAGGAACCGGAGGTACGTGCACTTTATTAGCATAAATATGACACTTGTGGCAGGTTCGAGAGTGTTGATAGCAATCTACTTCCATGGTAGACCAGTGATAGCCTGCCCGTAGGATTTTCTTTGTCATTGTATTCCCACTAGAATGGGTGCCAAAGGTGCCTTCATGTAACTCAGCCATGATCCTTTCAGCTTCAACCTTATCTACGCATCGAAGTAACATAGAGTCATGGGTGCGTTTGTAAAGAATGTCATCACTAAGGAAGAATTTAGCAGAGAATCTCCTTAAGAACTTCTTATCATTGACTGAAGCTCCTTCTGGATACTCTTGAGCTTCGAGATACTTCTTGACTTCATGAAACCAAGGCTGGTCCACTACTTCTTCAGTATTAATCTCGTGACAGTATGTTGGTTCATCCATTCGTTCAATGTTGATCTGGGGAGTCTCGTTATCCCATTTAAGTTTAAACATAGATGACATTGTGGCTAGTGCGTCTGCTAGCTGATTTTCTTCTCACAGGAAGTGCTCGAAGGTAATCTTCTCAAAATGTGGGAGCAATGTCAAAACATGTTCTTTATAAGGGATAAGGTTAGGGTGTTTGGTGTCCCATTCCCCTTTGATCTCGCTGATAACCAAAGCTGAATCTCCGAATACATTCAAGGATTTGATCTCCAAGTTTATGGCAGCTTTGAGACCAAAGATGCACGCTTTGTATTCCGCCATGTTGTTTGTACAATTGAAGTAGAGTCTTGCCATAGAAGGAGTATGACATCCTTCAGGAGATATGAGTACAACACCAATACCATTGCCAAGTGCGTTGGATTCCCCCATCAAAGAACAGGGTCCATCGGGATCCTTGTTCAGGTTCGTCATATGGCCTGAATTTTTCACAGTTGTTTACCATCACGATGTCTTCATCTGGAAATTCGAACTTCATGGACTAGTAGTCTTCCACAACTTTGTGAGCAAGGTGATCAGCTAGTACATTGCCCTTTATAGCTTTCTTGGTAGTATACTGTATGTCATATTCTGCCAGGATCATCTTCCATCTCGCTATTCTCCCAGAGAGAGCAGGCTTCTCGAAGATGTATTTTATCGGGTCCATTTTAGATATCAACAAGGTAGTATGAGTCAGCATGTACTGTCTTAGCCGGCGAGCAGCCCGTGCCAGAGCGCAACAAGTTTTCTCGAGCAATGAATATCTTGTTTCACAGTCGCTAAACTTTTTGTTCAAGTAATAAATAGCATGCTCTTTTCGGCCAGACTCGTCAAGCTTCCCCGACACACACCCCATTGAATTTCCTAAAACAGTTAGATACATGATCAATGGTCTTCCCTCGACTGGTGGGATTAAAACAAGAGGCTCTTGCAGGTATTATTTGATTTTGTCGAAAGAAGTTTGACATTCATCATTCCATTTGACTACTTGATCTTTCTTTAATAGTTTGAAGATTGGATCACAAGTAGCTGTCATGTGAGAAATGAATCTGGAAATGTAGTTTAAACGTCCCAAGAATCCTCTGACTTCCTTCTAAGTACGAGGAGTAGGCATCTCTTGTATCGCTTTTACCTTGGCAGGATCTACTCCAATACCCTTGTTGCTGACGAGAAATCCTATGAGTTTACCAGACCTTACTCCAAACGTGCATTTATTTGGGTTCAACATCAGCTTGTACTTCATTAGCCTCTCAAAAACTTTCTGTAAATGATCAAGATGCTCTTCTTCTGTTTGAGATCTGGCTATCATGTCGTCCACATAGACCTCTATTTTGTGATGTATCATGTCGTGAAATAAGGCTGCCATGGCACGCTGATAGGTTGCCCCAGCATTCTTCAGCCCGAATGGCATCACTTTATAGAAGAATGTGCCCCACTATATGACAAATGTTATTTTCTCCATGTCCTCAGGCGCCATTTTGATTTGGTTATAGCCTGAGAAACCGTCCATGAAGGAAAACACTTTGTGTTGTGCCGTATTGTCAACTAGGATGTCAATGTGGGGAAGTGAGAAATCATCCTTAGGGCTTGCCCTATTCAAATATTTGTAGTCCATACACATTTGTATCTTGCCGTCTTTCTTGGGCACGGGCACAACATTGGAAACCCATTGCGGATATGAGGTGACGGCCAAGAATCTAGCGTTAAATTGTTTCATGACTTCTGCTTTAATCTTCTCTGACATATCTGGTCGCATTCGACGGACCTTTTATTTTACTGGTGGAAAATCCTTTTTTGTAGGCAGACGATGTACCACAACATCTGCATTAAGTCCCAGCATGTCTTCATACGACCAGGCAAAGACCTCAACATACTCGTGTAGTAGTTGAATTAGACGCTCCTTGACACTCTGTTCCAGATTGGCACCCACCTTGACCTCTCTTTTATCTTTTTCTGTACCCAGGTTGATTGTGTCCATTGGTTCCTCGTGGGGTTGAATGGTTGTCTCTTCTTGCAGTACTAATCTGGCAAGTTCCCTTGGTACTTCACAATCTTCCTCACCTTCGTCTTCGGCTTGGTAGATTAGATTTTCAGAATCACAAAAAGCCATAGCAGAATCGTTATCTATGGGATCCCGAATGGATGTAGACCTGCATTGTGAGTGTGAGTGTGTGTAAGGGTATAGCTATCTTTGAAAGAAATGAAAATGTAAAAAAGCAAAAACAATTAGCACAAAGTTTGTATGCAAAACTTCCATGATTCATTGATGTCATATGGAAATGAGATAATAACCCTTACAAATGGACCATTATGCCTCGGGTAAGACACAAGGTTTTAAGAGTTTGAATTGTTTTAATATTACAGATCCAACAAAATGTAAAGATAAATTACTGTAGGATAAAAGTGATCGGGACAAAATCTCTAGCCTCCCAGTTGCTGAGCCCTCCACTGATAGTTGGGAAGATCCAATCCTCCAGGTTGCAACCATCTTCATCATCCTTTACCGCGTTGACTTCACGGTTGCTGATCTTCAGAGGCGGTCCTCCAGCACGAGCGCGACGTACAACCGTCTGAGCACCTAAAGTGAAATCTAGGCCAAACTTGTCAGACTTGTATGGGATATCTGGAAAAGAAAATAAGTTTAAGAAAAGTATATATTCTTTGGTATTTTTATCTTGAAAATATTTATAGCATTATAAAATATTTTTAGTCTTTTTGGTATTAAAATAATATATTTTAAATGGTGTGAGGAAAAATAAATAAATAATACAATATTAATTAAGTTATAAGATTTACCTAAATAAATAAATAAAGTATGAAGAATGAAAAATATTTTTATTTATGGAAAAAAACAAAACAAAAATAAATCAAGATATAAAATATCTTTTTTTTTTTATTTTATCATTTTTTAGTATTTTAGAAAATATATTTGAGGAAATAAATAATAAAAAAAAGAAATAAAATAAAATTGGGCCAGGGGTGTCAAAAGCCTGCAGGGGGGTTAACAAGCAAAAAACAAAACAAAACAAAGCCCAAAAGGCCCAACGCCTATTTGTTGAAAAAATGACCAAAAAAATGTAAAAACAAATGCAAAAAGGCAGCACTGAGGTTCGAACCCATGACCTCTACCAATAACGCGCGCTGCCTTACCACTGGGGTGGCTGTACATCCGGTAATACAAATGAAACAATAAATATGTAAGGCAAAATGTGTTCTGAAGACTTCATCTTCAACCTCCAGCCAAAGGACCTGTATCTTCTCCATCTCTCAACAAAAATGAAAAGTTCAAACATGAAAGTTGTGGCATTTTTCCCACGAATCTAAACATATAAACAACTTAAGCTAACAATCAAAGATGGATGAGAATTTTTCTAGCCCTAATTCAAAACCTAAAAATTTAAGAAAACTTCAACCCTAAAATTCTCTAAGCTCAGGTCATATAAATGTAAACTATGGATATGTACAGCTTCGTGGCAATGGTATCTACATTTTATCTTCACAAACCAAACTCAAATGATGCCTGTATGAAGAGATAGAAGTTTGAAAACTTACCTCTTGCAGCTGGAGTCGTGTATGGAGTTTCAGCAACCTTTGTGATGGCCTGATGATTTCGATATCTTGCTTGGACCTCCTTGAATGTGTTCCAACTCCTACTTTTCTTTGAGGATGGCTGGAACTCCCTACTCAAGTCAAGTTGCAAGCTTCAGTTTTGAAAATGGTGGATGATGATGGAGGAGTTACAATTAAGAAATGAGGGCCTGGATCACTTTGATATGATGTATGGAAGGTGTTTGGATGATTAGTTTTCAAAACGCACGAGTGGAAATGGAGATGGTGAGTTTTTGCTCTAAACTGTCAAGTTTGGGCAGTTCTGTGCAGCAAGATGCTTGGGAGTGTTTTAGGACTAGTGAAAAACATGTGTTGTGTTGCAATTGACTTGTTAATATGTATGGAAAAGATTAGAGCACAAAATCACTCAAGGCTTCTGAGTTATAGGGTTATGGCTCTATAACTTGCTTTTGAAGAAAAGTGAAATGACAAATCTCAAGTATTGTACAAGAATGTCCTGAGCTTCTTCAGGGCTTAGACACCTTGCTTTTGGTTTATATGTATTATGTGTGCAGAAAGAACACGTTAGAAGCTCAAGACAAGTTGACTTTGTGATTAAAGTAACTTTTCAAGAATGGAATGGTAACTTTCTTCCTAAAATGGCAAATTGGCTTGGACAATGCTTGGGACACTTGGATAATAGCTCAAAATCAAGTGTAATCTTATGATTATGGAGAGATCTCGAGGTTTAGAGGCCTGCAAAACAAGATTGTGCAGCATAGGTTTGAAATTGGATTCTTGTTTATCACAAAATGCCTTGTAATTCAAGTGACAAAACACCAACTTCCTCTCTTCGATTCTCCATACTCAAGAATGATCTCAAGGAGTTATTGGACATTTTGGAAAGCTTTAAATGTTCTCTAAGACCCATATTTGAATTTCCTTTGAAGATTACCCTTGGAACTATATGAAAAAGTGCCATGAAGTTGAGTCAAAATCCTGACCAAATTAGGGAAAAATTTCACTAAGTGTTTAGTTTCATGACCCTATGTTCTTGAAATTATAACTTGAGATCCAAGCACTTTTGGAAGAAGTTGTGTGAAAAAAAGTTGTATATTTCATGGATATATACAACTTTCATGTTGTAAGTTTCTTTTGAATCATCTTGCATCATGGTGAAAATTTGGCTCAAAGTTATGAAAGAAAACATGAATTTTTAACACTTAGAAAATTTTCTAAGTTTAGAAATTTTGACTTTTCAAAATGAAATCTTGACTTTTTGATTTCTTGATGAATAAGTTTCATATTTTGACATGTTTTGATGAATTGTGATCTTTGGCACTTGAATTTGACCAAAAAGTCAAAGTTTGACTTTTCAGTATACAATTGACTTTTGATCAGTTGACTGCAAAATTCATTTGTCAATCCAATGGACTTGCAATGTTTGAAACCATGTCATTAGGTAAAAATGATACAATTGGACTCTTGAGATCATGCCTTAAATCAATTGACCATTTTTTAGGTCAAAAATCAGAAATTGCCATTTCCCAGTCAAAACCCTAATTTTGACCATTTTGCCCTTTTGGAGATTTGATCAAACTTCTTGAGGAATTGTGACCCAAACTTGATCAAATGATACATATGGGTTTAAAATGTTGATGTGGATAAAAAATTATGAGTTTTGACTATAAATGGGCCATGGTTGACTTTTCCCCCAATACAACTGATTTTTAGGTCAACTATTCAATTGACTGATCAAAAGTGTGATCCAAGGCTTGAAACTGGACATGAGTAATCTTGGGGGTCCATAATGGTCCATGAAAGTCATATGAAGCATTGATAGTTCAAAGATACTTGTGCAAACTCAAACCCTAATTTTTGGTCAGTAGTGCCTAAGGGGGTGTCTTAAGTTGATCAAACCCTAGTGCAGTCTTGAGCCCAAGGAAATATTGTGAGCAAATTCTTGATAAGTGAGAGGGAAAATTTTGGGGTACAACACATGTCCTTTGATGTTGAATCCTGATGGATAAGTAACATATACCTCTTTTTCCAATGGACCATTCAAAAATACTAACTTTACATCCAACTGATGTATCTTTCGTCCTCTATATGTTGTTGTCAAAACAATAATTCTGATTGTTTCTAGACTCGCAACAGGCACATAGACTTCATCAAAGTCGATACCAAGTTTTTATAGAAAACCTCTCGCCACCAATCTTGCTTTATACTTTTCAATCTCACCATTTGGCCTTCTTTTCACTTTGTAGATCCACTTTACATCGATTGGCTTCTTATGAGTTCTTTCGACAAGCTCCCATGTCTTGCTCTTCTCAATATCTCCGAGGTATTCTTTCAGGGCTTCACACCAATTCTAATTACTCATGTCTTCACTCAAGTTAATTGTTTCTACTTCAGCCATCATCATGGTTTCTTCGATTAAATTACCATCTGCATCAACTGCTTGATCTGGAAAATCTTTCATATCCAGCTAGCCTTGTTGACTCAGTTCTTGTTATTACGACCTCTTTCGTTATGCACATGTGGTTCTTCATTTTGACTGGTCAAAGCATCACCTTGTTCATTTCGACTCGTTGAAGCCTCATTATGTTGATCTTCTTCGAACACAGTTGTGACTGTATCTGATTCCTGTCAAATTGAACCTTGACTCCAGTCTCACCCTTTGCTTTCATCCACAAGAACATCTTGACTGATCACTAGTTTATCTTTGTTTAGCGAATACAACTTGTATGCACCAGTCGAATGATAACCCATGAGTACCATTATCTCACTTCAATTATCCAGTTTCTTTCTCAATTGTTCAGGTACATGCTGTTAGAACAATGTTTGAATCTAGTACCCTATATTTAAGTTTTGATGATAACAAAGTGAAAAGATATAGTAGTTAAATATTTCATGATTGAATTATATGCTACCTAAAATTACTATGCTCTGATTTGCAGATATGCTGATTAAAATAAGCAAGATCACTTCTTCAGCATCAGAATATGAGTTTGCACACCAACATCAGAAGTTGCTGAATCAGAACGTCAAGATCAGATGATCAACGCTTGCACATGCTGAAGCTTGATGAACAGAACTGCGCGTAAACCACTCTGATACAGAATCAAATTAGTTCATCAGCAGCGAAGCAGAATCAGAATGAGCCAAGCCAGAACGTGCATTGAAGAAGCAACGATACTGTGCATTGAAAGCTAATCAATACCAACGGCATCATTCTAGACAAGATCTGCTCAAAAAGGAAAGCTTGTTAATAGCATTGAATCAAGAATATTTGCTTCAACGTTCATCCTCTCAAGTGCTATATAAACCAAGCTTTGAAGATTATCACGGCTAATGCTTCAAAACTCTCTACACGCACAAAGCTGAACAATAATCTTCACTCTACAAGTTTTGCTAAACCAACAAACTCTGATACTTTATTAGCGTTTAGCAACCTAGTATTCTAAGCTTCATTTGTGTAAACATCACAGTTGTGATATAGTTTTTTGTAGAAAACATTCACACACATTTGCTTATACCTTTGTAAGAAAGTGTTGCCTTGACAAACCGGATTGTGGTTTGAATCAAGAAGGTTTTAGCAGTTGCTAAAACAGATTTGTATTCAGTTGAATATAGTGAATTAAGACCTCGTTGGAGAGAGGCAAAATCACCTTGACGGGTGGACTGGAGTAGTTTGAGATCAAACGAACCAGGATAAAAATACCTTGTCATTTGCTTTAAGTTTCCAGTTTTACAATTCAACCCCCCCTTCTTGTGTTTTTCACCCCTTCAATTGGCATCAGAGCGCCTGGTTCTGAGCTAAAACACTTAACCGTGTCAGTACAAGATCCAGCGTCAGAAAAACACAATGGCAGGAAACAACTCTCATTTCAGCAATGACACCAATGAGGACAGAGACAGATTCAGCGGCAAACCTCCAGTCTTTGATGGAGAAAACTTTGACTACTGGAAAGACAGAATTGAAAGCTTCTTTCTAGCACATGATGCTGATCTGTGGGATATGGTGACAGATGGATACACGCACCCTGTTAATGCAACTGGTCAGAAGATTGATAGAAAATCAATGACTGATCAACAAAAGCGTGATTTCAAGAATCACCATAAGGCCAGAACCATCCTCCTCAGTGCTATCTCCTATACTGAGTATGAGAAGATCTCCAACAGAGACACAGCTAAGAACATCTTTGATTCTCTCAGAATGACGCATGAGGGCAACGTTCAAGTCAAAGAAACAAAAGCTCTGGCGCTCATTCAGAAGTATGAGGCGTTTAAAATGGAAGAATCTGAATCCATTGAAACTATGTTCTCCAGATTCCAGATTCTGGTAGCTGGTCTCAAAGTTCTGGACAAGGGATACTCTACTGCTGACCATGTCAAGAAGATAATCAGAAGTTTACCCAAGCAGTGGAGGCCTATGGTTACTGCTCTGAAGCTGGCGAAAGATCTCAACAAAATCACTCTGGAGGAACTTATAAGCTCCCTCAGAAGTCATGAGATAGAGCTGGAAGCTGACGAGCCTCAGAAGCAAGGTAAGCCTATAGCTTTAAAATCTAACAGAAAATCTGAATCTAAAGTTTTGCAGGCAGTTGAAGAAACATCTGATGGATCCTCATCAGAAGAAGATGAGCTTTCTCTTCTCTCCAGAAGAGTAAATCAACTGTGGAAGCAAAGACAAAGGAAGTTCAGGAATCCCAGAAGATCTGATCAGAACGAGTCTTCCTCCAGATACAGAAGGACAGATTCTTCCTCTGGATACAGAAGATCTGAAGGCTCCTCAGGTAGCAAGAAGCCAAATACAAAAGACATCATCTGCTACGAGTGCAATGAGCAAGGACACTACAAGAGTGACTGCCCAAAGCTTCAGAGGGAAAAGCCCAAAAAGAAGTTTGGAAGAGAGAAGAAGAAAAGTCTCATGGCCACATGGGATGACTCTGACTCGTCTGAAGCTGACTCAGAATCAGATGATGAAAGGGCGAACATAGCGCTTATGGCTAACATTCCAGATGACAGTGAAGCTTCTGACTCAGACTCAGAATCAGACACAGAAGAGGTATTCCCTAACTTCGCTGTTAATTTTACAAAGGCTGAACTTGCTGAAAGCCTCAATGAAATTCTGGAACGTTATCATCAGATTAGAGCTAAATTCAGAGACCTGAAAAGGACTCTTGAATCTGACTCTAATAAGTCTGAGAGTCTCAAATTGGAAAACTCTGAGCTGAGAGATAAAATTTTAAAATTAGAAAACTCTTTACAAAACTCTCAGAAGGAACCAATTGCTGAAACTCCCAGCAACGCTGATGAGATCATCAAGGAGTATGATCATAGTTTCCAGAAGTTCCTTGCTAAAAGCATAGATAGAAGCAGAATGGCTTCAATGATCTATGGAGTTAGCAGAAACGGCAGGAAAGGAATAGGATACCTAGGTAAGGTTCCTACACATAAAAATGTCATGGATTTAACCATTAAACACACTCCTCTAAATTCACACTTTGTGTATGGTCACACACATGACATCAAATATACTAGTAGTAATCACTTTGTGAAACCAAAATTCAATCAGAGTTTTGGTAAAACTAACAAATCAGGACCCAAGAAGATCTGGGTACCTAAGGATAAAATAATACATGTTGCAGATATCTTTAGCAGCAAGTCAGAAACACCAGTCATGGTACCTGGACTCTGGCTGCTCACGACACATGACGGGAAGAAGGCATATGTTCCAAAGCCTGGAACTTAAGCCTGGAGGCCACGTTGGCTTTGGAGGCAATCAGAGGGGAAAGATTATTGGCTCTGGAACTGTAGGTAACGGAAATCTTCCCTCTATTAATAATGTTCTGCTAGTTGATGGATTGATGCATAATCTGTTATCCATAAGTCAATTAAGTGATAACGGTTATGATATAATCTTTAATCAAAAATCATGTAAAGCTGTTAGTCAGAAAGATGGGACTATCCTATTTAATGGTAAGAGGAAAAACAACATTTACAAAATCAAACTTTCTGAACTAAAGAGTCAGAACGTAAAATGTCTTCTGTCTGTTAACAACGAGCAGTGGATCTGGCACAGAAGATTGGGGCATGTTAGTATGAGAAGAATATCTCAGATTAACAAACTCAATCTGGTCAGAGGACTTCCAAATTTGAAGTTCAATTCAGATGCTCTGTGTGAAGCATGTCAGAAAGGCAAATTTGCAAAACCTTCTTTTAAATCCAAAAATGTTGTTTCTACCTCTAAGCCATTAGAACTTCTGCACATTGACTTATTTGGACCAGTTAAGACTGCTTCTGTCAGTGGCAAGAAGTATGGGTTAGTAATCGTAGATGACTATAGCAGATGGACATGGGTAAAGTTCTTAAGACACAAGGACGAGTCACACTCTGTGTTTGTTACCTTCTGTAACCAAGTTCAGAATGAAAAAGATCTTAGAATCGTTAAAGTCAGAAGTGATCATGGTGGAGAATTTGAAAATAAAGATTTTGAGTCATTCTTTAATGACAAAGGCATTCTGCATGATTTCTCTTGTCCTAGAACTCCCCAACAAAATGGAGTTGTAGAACGAAAGAACAGAACATTGCAAGAAATGGCCAGAACCATGATCAACGAGACAAACGTTGCTAAGATTTTCTGGGCAGAGGCAATAAACACAGCGTGCTACATTCAGAATAGAATCTCAATAAGACCTATTCTGGAAAAGACTCCATATGAATTGTGGAAGAACAGAAAGCCCAACATTTCGTATTTTCATCCATTTGGATGTACTTGCTATATGTTAAATACAAAGAATTATTTGAACAAGTTTGATTCTAAGGCACAGAAGTGTATTATGTTAGGATACTCTGAACGCTCAAGAGGGTACAGAGTATACAATACAGAAACACAGATTGTGGAAGAATCAATCAGTGTTCGTTTTGATGATAAGCTTGACTCTGAAAAGTCAAAGCAGAATGAAAATCTTGCAGGTATAGAAATTGAATTTGCAGGTTCTGAAGACAAGTCATCAGAAGCTCTCAACACAGACATTCCTTCAACGTCTGAAAGAAGCAATGCTAGAAATCCTACAACTGCTGCTGATCAACCTCAGAAGAGATTACCCAGAAGCAGTTTGGATCACCCAGAAGAGACTATTCTAGGAAGAAAGGAAGATCCAATCAGAACAAGAGCAAGCTTCAGAAACTCTGAAGAAACTCTGATGGGACTTGTGTCTCTGATTGAACCTTCTTCTATTGATGAAGCACTTCTGGACAATGACTGGATTCTGGCAATGCAAGAAGAGCTGAATCAATTCACCAGAAACGACGTATGGGATCTCGTTCCAAGACCAAAAGGATTCAACGTCATTGGAACAAGATGGGTGTTCAGAAACAAGCTTAATGAACAAGGTGAAGTCGTCAGAAACAAGGCACGACTGGTTGCACAAGGTTATAGTCAGCAAGAGGGGATAGACTATACAGAAACCTTTGCCCCAGTCGCCAGGTTAGAATCTATCAGACTTTTAATCTCATTTGCTGTTAATAGAGGCATCACTCTGTATCAGATGGATGTCAAAAGTGCATTCTTAAATGGTTATATAGAAGAAGAAGTGTATGTTCACCAACCCCCAGGTTTTGAAAATACAAAACATCCAGAACATGTTTTCAAACTGAAAAAGTCACTGTATGGTCTGAAACAAGCTCCCAGAGCTTGGTATGAAAGGCTAAGCAACTTTCTGCTTGAAAATGAGTTCACCAGAGGGAAAGTGGACACCACTCTATTCTGTAAAACAGTTAAGAGTGACATTTTAGTCTGTCAAATTTATGTTGATGATATAATCTTTGGTTCTACTAATCCTTCTCTTGGAAGAAAATTTGCTAAGTGTATGCAGGCAGAATTTGAGATGAGCCTCATGGGGGAACTGAAGTTCTTTCTAGGAATTCAGATCAATCAAACTCCAGAGGGAACTTACATTCATCAGAGCAAATACATCAGAGATCTTCTGAAGAAGTTTGACCTCTCAGAATGTAAGCCATCAAAGATTCCAATGCATCCCACGTGCATTCTGGAAAGAGAAGAGGTAAGCAAAAGCGTAGAACAGAAAGTCTACAGAGGTATGATTGGTTCTCTCCTTTATCTGACTGCTTCAAGACCTGATATTCTATTCAGCGTATGTATCTGTGCTAGATTCCAATCAGATCCTAGAGAATCTCACTTAACAGCTGTTAAGCGAATTTTCAAGTATCTGAAAGGTACTACTAATCTGGGTTTGTTTTATAGAAAATCTAGTGATTACAGTTTAGTAGGCTACTGCGATGCTGATTTTGCTGGAGACAGAGTGGAACGAAAAAGTACTTCTGGAAGCTGCCAGTTTCTGGGAGAAAATCTGATCTCGTGGTCCAGCAAAAGGCAATCAACTATTGCTCTGTCAACAGCAGAAGCTGAGTACATAGCAGCAGCTGGATGTAGCACACAGATGCTCTGGATGAAAAGTCAGCTTGAAGACTTCCAGATTTTTGAGAGTAACATTCCTATTCTTTGTGATAATACTTCTGCTATTTGCTTAAGTAAAAATCCTATTTTACATTCTAGAGCTAAGCATATAGAAATAAAACATCATTTCATCAGGGACTATATTCAGAAAGGAATTTTAAACTTGAAATTTATAGATACAGACCATCAATGGGCTGATATCTTTACTAAACCCCTTTCAGAAGATAGGTTTAATTTCATTCTGAAACATCTCAGCATGAAAGTATGCCCAGAATGAAAATGCTTTAATTCCATATTTTTATCTTTCAGAATGTATTTATATTACTGTGAACTTCTGATCAATCTTCTTTCAGAAAGTTAGAACATGCAGATTGTATCAGAGGCAAGTCTAAAGATCTGAGAGTCTAATCTCAAAGACAGACGTGCTGATCACTACATCAAACAAGTGTCATCCAATCATCAGCAAATCCCTGAAGCAGAACGCGTGCACGCTTCTGAGAAAGGAAAACGCTGATTGGGTGCATTGAGACACATGTCTGGTAACCGTTTTTAAGTATCTTTCTCAAATCCCCCAAAATCAGCAAGCATTAAATGCAAAAGTAATCACGCTTGTTAATGGCAATCATTATTTTTTTTCTCTTTCTTAAAAACGTTTAATTTTTCAAAATAATTTTTGAAATCCTTATTTAAGCACATCATTCTTCATGTTTATTCTTTACGCTTACTCATAATCTCTCAAGTATTTTCTGCATATCTCCTTCAAAACCCTAGCTTTTCTCAAATCACTCTCAAGCTTTTGTGTGAGAACAATGGCATCCTCCAGCATTTCTGCAGGAAATCAGAAGAAAGAAACCTCTGAGCAATATCAAGCGCCTACCAGAACTCTTCTCACACCGGTAAAGAATCTTGAGGTTCTCTCTGAATTAATCATCGATTTCGAAAGTTTGAAGGAAAATGGATTTGACCTAACTGAGGAAGTCAAAGCTCAAAAGTGGGAGAGGTACTTTGATAGATTGGTTGGACCAACCTTTCCAGAGCTTGTCAAAGAATTTTGGATTCACGCCAAGATTCATAAACATCTAGTCATCTCTTCTGTCATGGGAAAGAAGATAGTAATTTCTGAAGACCTCATTGCTAGGTTAATTGGTCAAAGTGGTGGTGGAGTCCGTTGTGTGGACATGGCTGATAGATGCCCTGATATAGGTGTGGTAGCCAACTGCATTTTCACTCTTGGTTTTCCCAGCAGCAAAATCAAGGATCTGAAGGATCACTGCAGAGTGTGGGCCAAGATTGTTCTAGGCTGTTTCAATCACAGGAAGCCAACAATCAGAGGAATCAACACCTCCAAAAACTCCAACCACTCCAATAGATATATCCTCTGACTCTGATAACCATCCTCCAAAACAAACAGCACCTCAGCACACCTCTGAAAACCAATCCTCTGAAAACCCCAGCAAAACATTCATTGACTTAACAAGTCTTGAACGTCTTGCTGATTTAAGACACAAATTGGCCATTCCCAAACCAAAGCAACTAGATGTTGGCTCTGGTATTTTGGACTTTGAAACAGGTATGCTGCAATGGATTGCTTCCTTGAAGCAAGTCTGTCCGGGGATGATCGACCCAGCTGCTTCTGATCAGCTCTGGTCACAGTTCAGAGTATGGGTTCGTGCTGAAGCACTCAAGCTGCAGGACGTCAACTATGAGCAGGCTCAACAGAACTTTAGCAAGCTGCTGAAGGAAGTTGAGAGTCAGCTGCCTCAAGAAGTTGTGCTCCCTCTGGACTCTGAATCTTGGTCTGAGAAAGAGCAAGCTGCACAGGTGCAACCTTCAGAAGAAGACAAGACTCTTCAGGAAGAAAATCCAGCAGAAGATGTAGCTGAAAGTTCTGAGAAGCTTCCTCCTGCTGAAAGTTCTCAAGCTGCCTTGGACAGGCAGGCTCTGGAAGAATTAAGGCTGAATGACTTGCGTCTACAGCAGCGGATGGAAGAGAATGATCAGAAGATGGAAGCAAGAATGAATGTCCAGGACAGCAAGATTGATACTGTTGTCACCATGGTTCAGAAGCAGAATGAAACTTCTGAAAAGATTCAAGCAATGCTGGAAAGCCTGTTCTCACGCATGCCCCCACAACCTTGAAATTTTTTTTCATGCATGACATTCTCTATATTTTCTTCATTTTCTGATGTACTTTTGACTATGTTTTGACTATGCTTGTGTAATGTTCTTTGCTCTGAACTATTTTTAATATAATTTTTTTTTCTGATCTAAATTGTTTTAGCACATCACTAACACTTTTTGATTGCTGACAAAAAGGGGGAGAACAAGAATGATATTTAAAATCAATAACGGCTAACTAGACAGAAATTCTCAAACATTCTAACTCTATTACTTGAAATGTTTTTCTGCTTTGTTATTAAGTCTACAGGCACAAGGAAGCTCCGAACACTATGAAGACTAAGAACTAGAAGCTCTGATCAAAATATAGAAGCTCATGTTGCTCTGATCAAATATGAAGTTCTGATATATGAAGCTCTGATCGACCTAACACTCTGATCCGAAGCAAAGCTCTGACATGAAAAGCTCTGAAGCTCTGCTCTCTGATAAGTCAAAGACTTATAATCTGATGCTCAAATATAGAAAAAGATCTGACTCTGAAGAACACGCATATCAAAGGGAAGTAACAAGCTCAGGGGGAGTATCTCTTAACTCTGACTTCTCCGTACTTCTTATTCTGATACATAGATCTGATAACTTTTCACGTTATTTTTTCATTTAAAATATCTTGTTTTTGTCATCATCAAAAAGGGGGAGATTGTTAGAACAATGTTTGAATCTAGTACCCTATATTTAAGTTTTGATGATAACAAAGTGAAAAGATATAGTAGTTAAATATTTCATGATTGAATTATATGCTACCTAAAATTACTATGCTCTGATTTGCAGATATGCTGATTAAAATAAGCAAGATCACTTCTTCAGCATCAGAATATGAGTTTGCACACCAACATCAGAAGTTGCTGAATCAGAACGTCAAGATCAGATGATCAACGCTTGCACATGCTGAAGCTTGATGAACAGAACTGCGCGTAAACCACTCTGATACAGAATCAAATTAGTTCATCAGCAGCGAAGCAGAATCAGAATGAGCCAAGCCAGAACGTGCATTGAAGAAGCAACGGTACTGTGCATTGAAAGCTAATCAATACCAACGGCATCATTCTAGACAAGATCTGCTCAAAAAGGAAAGCTTGTTAATAGCATTGAATCAAGAATATTTGCTTCAACGTTCATCCTCTCAAGTGCTATATAAACCAAGCTTTGAAGATTATCACGGCTAATGCTTCAAAACTCTCTACACGCACAAAGCTGAACAATAATCTTCACTCTACAAGTTTTGCTAAACCAACAAACTCTGATACTTTATTAGCGTTTAGCAACCTAGTATTCTAAGCTTCATTTGTGTAAACATCACAGTTGTGATATAGTTTTTTGTAGAAAACATTCACACACATTTGCTTATACCTTTGTAAGAAAGTGTTGCCTTGACAAACCGGATTGTGGTTTGAATCAAGAAGGTTTTAGCAGTTGCTAAAACAGATTTGTATTCAGTTGAATATAGTGAATTAAGACCTCGTTGGAGAGAGGCAAAATCACCTTGACGGGTGGACTGGAGTAGTTTGAGATCAAACGAACCAGGATAAAAATACCTTGTCATTTGCTTTAAGTTTCCAGTTTTACAATTCAACCCCCCCCCCCCCCCCTTCTTGTGTTTTTCACCCCTTCACATGCCTGAAGCACATTGATCCAACAAATTTAATATGACTCACATTTTTCTTCGACCCTGTCCTAGCCTCATAAGGTGTTCTTCCGACCATCATCTTTGTTGGACACCTGTTTAGAATGTATACTGCTGTCAAATCTGCTTCAGCCTAAAATCTCTTAGGCATATCTTTAGCTTTCAACATACTTCTTGTCATGTTCATTATACTTCTATTCTTTCTATTAGATTTGCCATTATGTTGAGGCGTATAGGATGCAATAAACTAATTCTCTATACCTTCCCCATTTCAAAATCTAGCAAATTCAACAGAAGTATATTCACCGCCATCATAAGCTCTCAACTTCTTCAATTTGCATCCACTTTGTTTCTCAGCATGCAACTTGAACTTCTTGAACTATGTGAATACCTCACTCTTCCTTTCAATAAGGTAAATTCACATATGTCTGGTGAATTCATCAATGAGAGTAAGGAAATACCTGTTTCCTCCATTTGACTTTACTTCAAAAGGTCCACACACATCATAATGAACAAGCTCCATCTTTTACCTTGACTTCACGGGAAAATCATGTATGAATGCCTTCCTAGCTTGTTTTTCTTTGCAGCATCCCTTGCATACCTGCTTTGGTTCCTTTACATACGCAACCCAAACACTGTCTTTTTCTGATTGAGCATGCATAAACTTCTGAAGTTTAAATGTCCATACATGTGGTACCATAACTGGTTCTTGACTTCTTCTATAGTTGAAGCAAGACATTTATGATCTGGTGTGTTAGATTCAACTTTGAACGTTTTATTTTTCACCAATGGTGCTTTCACTATTAGCCTCCCATCAGCCTTATATACCTTCATATGATTCTTCTCCAGCTTTATATTGAAACCTTTTGCAAGTAATTGACCTACACTTATCAAGTTACTTGTCATAGAAGGTACATACAACACTTCAGTGATAGTGACCTTTGGACCATCCTTAATGAAAATCGAAATATCCCACTTACCACATGATTTGATGTGCCTACCATATCAAACTTTATCACCTTTTCTTCTGACTCATCTAACTTGGTAAACCAATTTTTATTTCCTGTCATGTGGTTGCTGCATCCTGAATCCAGATACCACGTGTTGTTTTTCTCAGTACTTGACTGAGTGTTCACCATCAGCAGCACATCAACAAAATCACTATCTCCAACTCGTGCATATTGAGCTTCATCAATATCTTTCTCCCTTGCTACTTTGTTTCTCTGACAGTCTCGAGCATAGTGACCAAAACCATGACAATTATAACACTGCACCTCTTTCGTGTCAACTTTCTTCCCATAATAATTGTTGCCCACACATTTCTTAATCGAATCAATATTCTTTCTTGACTTATCATCACTAGTAAGATTCTTCTACTGCTTCGACTTCTCTTTTCCATATTTCTTACTGAATCTTGATTGCAATGCATGTTCATTCACCTTCTCTCTTTCTAAGTTTCTCGGCTTCAACGTCATTTCATGAGCCTCCAATGAAGCTTGAAGTTCTTCCAACACTCTAATTCTATTCTTACTTATGTCTTAGAGATATACTCCTTAAGTCTCATTTTTTCTCCACATAGTTAAAGTTCATTGCATTTGCTATCCAACACTCTGAAAGGCACCTCAATCCGAGCTCTAGACTTAAATTTATGACCATTTTAAGATTGTCTGACACAGCCAACCAAATTTTCCATCCGTCACTTGGAGACACACCCACGTCGCCAAGCGAAACACCCTTCATGTCCGCTTTGCATGGCAGCGCTAGAAGCGATGCACTCCATAAGCGTCATCCTTTTTCCACCTTTTCCATTGCCTCGTCCTCGCCCTCCAACGACCAAGAATGCATGTGGCGTGGTGACACTACTTCTATCGCCCGAGGATGATGCGCGAACGGGATTTTCCTATTGCAATTTCTACAGTACAACAGTCTAAATCTTTTGCGATTTCATCACATTTCAAGTCCTAAAACACCATACAATCACAGGGTTTCATCATCTATCAATAACAAATAATTCTATACTCATTATACATTAATTATAAGTCATTATCCATCACCAATTCATCAATTTCTCATAAAAACAATACCAAATCACCATCTACCAAAAGCTAAGGCAATCTACCAATCATCTAAACTTTAAATCAAATATAATAACAATGATAAAACTCCCCTTACCTTAAGATTATTTCTAGAGATCAATTCCTCTTCATGCTCTATCGGGATTCCTATGCTCTTCTTTCCTCTTTGTGCCCTAGCTCTCTTTTCCCCCACAATATTCTTCCAAATTCAATCGTACAGAATGAGCGTGTAAAATCCTAAACCTTCTCCTTGTACCAAACTTTCCCTCTTTGACCCCTAATAATGAACTTCCCTTCATGCCCTCACTTATCCTTCACTAATGACCATAATGCCCTTATTCTCTCTACATTACATATTATTCTATTTATTTAAATCCAAATAATTCTAAATAATCACTATTAAATATAAATAATTCTAAACTAATTAGTATTATCATCCTTAAAATTATCCACCAGCTTTGCAGGCTCCTGAAGAGTACAAATAGAAGTTTGGTAAAATACGATGAAGGAAATTAAACATTGAATAATTTTTTTGTGAAAGTGTAGAGAAGAGAAACATAAGACTTTGGGTGGGATAATGTCTCTTCTCGTTTTCTTTTGTTTTCAGCAGTTTTTTCTGCCTGCTTCTCTTGTCTCTCTTTCCATTTCTTTTTGGATTTATTTTTGCCACTCATAAAGTATTCCCCAGTTTTTAATTCTATATCAACTTGGAATATCACATAAATTACGAAGGACACATTAGAATTTATTTCACGAATAAACAGAAAATATTTGATAGAAGAGGGAAATTACAAGGATAAAATGGTTGTCTCACCTTACTGGGTTGTTGAGGAGGAGGGAAAGGAGTATATGGCTTCTTATGATTGGTGCTAACCTTCTTTCATTTTATATTTTTCCAGAAAAAGAAATGAAGCATCAACGAAACTGAATTAGATGGTGCATACTATGAATATACAAATTATCAAATTATTAAAGCCATACTTGTTAAACTTTGGAAGAAACCTATCCTAGACACCTTCAAAAGCTTGAAAATCCATATCTTCCCAGAACGAATGAGCCTTCTCCAACAGAAACTTGGCTAGGAAACCCTTAACTCCTCTTCTTGTCTCCCAATTTGCTATAATGTCGGCTCTCTTCAGATGCATGGCTTTGGCAATGACTCCAGGCTTTGGAGTCTCCTTTAAACCGGTGAATGGTATTTGATCAAGTACGGGCACTCCTAACAGTGGAGAGAACTCTTCTAGTGTAGGCACCAACTGATAGTCAGGAAAGGTGAAGCAATGATGCATGGGATCAAAGAATTGGAAGAGTACACACATCATTTCTTCTTGGAAATTGGAGGTAGCCAAGCTGAGAAGTCGACCATACTTCTTGGTGAAGGGAGAATCTCCAGGCACCCTTCATGCTAATTCTTGGAGTTGAGGGTGTGCTTTCACGAAGCTGATTCAGATGGTATTCCTTCGGATGGGAGTCATGGCCTACAAAACAAAACAACGATAAATTCCTAAATCCTTGAAATGGTTAGTGAGAATGCTTATGATTTTATAATGTTTATGATGTTATGTACAAGTATGCAAAGCAAGCAAGTTGTTATGTACACACAAAGAAGACAAGTCCTTAGGTTTAGGCTTGCATGGAGTTTGTAGGTAAATACCCTCTTGAAGTTTAGTTGGCTCAACCTGTCCTAGAAAGTTACCGAGTTCTAGGGAATCTCAATATCACTGACCTTTCTTTTAGGCATTATCTCAGCATAATCAATCTTTTCTTGCGACCGAGATGTCCCAAAAGTTCGATCTTAATGAGTGTAGTATCGAGTATCAACCAATTTTCAGCTTTCCGTCGAAACCAGCTATCTCACTACTTCCTAATGGACAAGTTGTTCATTTAAGGTTCTTAGGTCAGTTAGTGCTTCATGACACCGCTCAACGGCCCTATATTCTCCTTGATTCAACACAAGGGATACCGGTACCAACAAATGCGTCACACTAACATAGCCATTTCTTCAACTGTATCGGTCTACACCGTACAATTTCCATAATCTATTGATACTTACCTAAAAGGTGCCCCGGATCAAGGTAGATGATCAAAATAAGCCCAAACAAGGATCCATAATGTAAAGCAATCAAGTCAAACAAGGAAAGCAAGTAAAGGTGATCTAGCCCTAAGGTAACCCCACTTTTAAGTATTTTCCCCAACATAGTTGCCAATTCTGTTATACGGTGGGAGAACTTACTTGGGTATTTTGCGTTTGATCGCAATTGTTGAGGATAGCAAGAGTCACCACTGACTTTTCTTTTATCCAAAAGGAAAGGTTGAAAAGAACAGGAAAGACCTTTCGAGATTATTTCTTGAGTTCGGGGGTAGGTTATGAAAATGGAAGGTATTAGCACCCTTTTAATCGGTAGTTATCTACGGGCTCTTAGTTGCTTGCTAGATCACTTGCTTTTGTTTGAAAATGTGCTTGTGGTATGGGTTTTGAAATTATTTTGAAAACGTCTTTGTAATGATTCTCGTTTCTATAAGAATGCATACAAAGTGTTGGTTTTGAAAATAGTTCAAAGAGATGTTTGTGGAACGTGTTTTTGTCGTGAGCAAGCGAGCAACTATGAGCATCCTACCTACTCAAAAGGTCTAACGTTCTTTTCCTCCTCCTTTAGATGTTGTTATCTTATCATTAATTTGGTAAGAAGCCCCACCATTAGATGTGAAGGAATGGGCGTGGGACGTTTGTATAGTCATAGAAGGCAACCTATGAGGCGTTTTAGCAATGTCGTTAGGGACTAGATCGTTTACCAAAGGCAACATCGAGGGTCATCGAGGGACTACGATATTTTATCAAGGGTATTTGCTAAAACACCCATATTCGAGGGACATGACTATTTTTCCGATGCAACAAGTGAGATTACCCTAGGGGTGCATGTGTGTGAATAATGTGTTTGATTTGCATGCATTTTGTCTTTGAATTTTAGGTTCTCTACTTGTTAGTTTTCATCTTGCCATGCCTCCTAATTACTAACATTTATACAAAAGTAATAAAAATGCAGAAAATAAATCCTACACTATTACAACCATATTGAATAGCAAGAAAATGTAAAGACAAAAAAAAACAAAAGGAGGAAAAATGAGCTTTCGATCTAGGCAGAAACATCCTTCGATTATGCCTTTCCTGGCTTCCTTCGATTTGGCTTGGAAATAGTGAGGATGCGCCTTTCGATTTGGGCTTAGCATGAAGCATGAGATGCATCTTTCGATTCTGCCTTTCTTCTTTCTTCGACTGTCTGGAATCAACATGAGGTGTACTCTTCACCTTAAGATCCTTGCTGCCTTCTTCGATTGGGCCTGGCAGTCAGTATGGACCACCTTCTCTTCTTCGTTTGGACTACAAAGCAGTAAGGACCTGCAAAACAACTTGAGTACATATCCTTTGTGCCCTTCTAGACCTTGGTTTGGGACTGTGAGGTAGCCAGGGGGGAAGCCTAAGGCTTCGTTTCATACTTCCTTCCTCCTATTTTCCTTCGTTTGAGATTTTAATAGAAACATGGCCTGAGGCCATGCTTAGCATTGTCTTATGGCCAGGTTAGTTCTTAAATCATGTTTAATAAATCAAGAAATAAAACCAAAAGGGTTAGCAATTTAGACACACTAAAAGGATGGAAACGAAAAGGAAATAAATGTTATGTACATGTTTGAAATGAAAGAAAAGATTATTCACATGTTATGTGTAGCAACTGGTTTTTAAATCAGGAGTCGCCACTATTAGTTTTTTATCCTAGGGAAGGGAACCTAACAGAAAACCTTAATTCACAGACAGAGATTCTAGGTTTCAGACTCAATTAGACGAAAGGAAGGTGTTAGACACCTTTCATCTACCTTGTTCACAAGGATATTAGCCCTAGGTTTAGGTTTGGGATAAACAGTGTTTTAAGTTTTAATTAGCAAGATTCGCCACGATTTTAGATCGCGTGCCTATGTATTCTCTTATGAGGAAACAGAGTCCCGATTCGTAGTTCGTATGAGTTGGTGTTTTTTAGGGGTTTGCAAACATATTTTGAATCACTTCGCACTCGGCAGGGAGTAGTGATTGCGGAGATTTTGACTGAGTGCGCAGCAAGTCAAAATTAGTCTGAAACCCATTTGCAAAAAGGACTGTTGATTAGCTTAATTTTATTCGCGAAAATAGTTTGATATTGGTTTGTGTTTTTTAATAATATTAATTGCAAAAATGCTTGATTAATACATGATAAAAAAGATTTAATGCAATATACGTGAAAATAATATATGTACATGATATATGCTATTTTGATACAAAAATAATTTTCTTTATATATAATAATAATAATTAATATAATAATAATAATTAATATAATAATAATAATTAATATAATAATATGATAATAATAATCAATAATTATTATTATTATTATAAGTAAAAGAGAAAGAAATACGTAATTAATATAATATAATATAATATAATATAAAAAATATAAAAGAAATAAAAAAATAATTATTTAAGCAAAACATGGGGGTGTGTTTTTAGTTATGTATCAAAATAGGGGGGTGTTGAAAATAAACTGGGTTTAGGCCCAATATAGTCCTGGACAGGGGGTGCTACACAAACTTGCTTAGTAAAAAACAGAAAAAAGGGTGGTGTAAAAATAAATGGGCTAGGCCCAAAATGCATTGTAAGAGGGTATGATTGGGCATGATGCGTGAAGGTGCACGGTGTCGTGGTAGACTTGGACTTACGGCCGTCTGATGCAGATCACATGGACATAACTTTAGGGTGCACGGTACTATCAAGGACGTGAGTATACTGGATCATAACAGAACACAAATTTGTTTCATTCATTTTATTTTTCATTTTGTTTACAACCATTATCCTTCTCTCTCTCTCTCTCTCTCTCTCTCTCTCAATATGTCCAACCCTTATCCTTCTTCTTCTAACCCTAACCAAACCCCACGGCGGCGCCCCTAACTGAACCTTCCTCTTCCATCATACCCCAACCCCAAACCAAACAAGTAATGATATCATAACAAAAAAACGCAAAAGCTGAGTTATTTACCTCCTTGTGATTTCGTATTCTGAGTTCGACCAATCTGATTCTGCTTCTGACCATACTCTCTTTCTTTTGTTCGCAGGTCTCAGTAGCCTTCGAAGGGGATGCAATAACGGCTGAAGGCGATGGTGCTTGAAGGATGAGCAACTGCGCGATTAGGGTTTCAGATATTGAAACCCTAATCGTGTTTCTCTTCGGTCTTCAACGAGGCTTTGGTGTCTTTACCTTCTTCTTCGTTTCAGCTTCGTCTCAAAATCCCCCCCCCCCCTTATGTATTATGTTCCTTTGCTATTTATAGGGCTAGGGTTTATAGATTAGGGAATTATTGTTACAAATTGTTTAGGGCTTAGATTTAGGATAATTAGAGGATGTAATGTTGTAATTGATTTGTTTATGATTTGTTCTGTAATGTTTTGATTGATTGTAATAAAACTGAGATTTGATTTCAAGATTTGATTGAATTCTTGATTCTGTTCTAAGATATATTTTGTAATAAAATTCTGTTTATTTGTTTTAGATCCAAACAGTATCGATTGTTTAATTGAAACGCATGTTTTTTCCTGCTTGATTGTTACAGTGACTGATTTTGGGCCTCAAACTGTATATCCTTTTTACTTCCCAACACGCACTTGATGATTTTTTTGGGCTTGTAATGGTTATTTTTATTTAGCCCCAACGCGTTTTTTTAGTACAGTTGGGCCCAACTTTCTTATTTCTAAACAAAGACCCTTTATTATTAAAAACATGATTTGTTAACATTAATAATAATTTACAAAACTAATTAGTGTAAATTAAACCAACAATAATTTTAAAATATAAAATGGGCCACCAACAATTTTTCAGAGCCTTTGTTTTCAATTTATATTGGGCCTCAATTGGCCCAAACAGCAAGCAACCAAATAATTGTAAAAAAAAGTTCTTTAAATAAACAGTAAAAACATTAATGGGCTTAGTTTTAAAAAAACATAATGGGCCTTTATTCCAAATTGTACCCCCCCCCTTTCGCTTGATAATGACAACAATTTCAGATGGGCTTATTGAAATTCTACACCCCCTTTCTTTACTAATAACAAAAAAATCCTAGATGACTTTAATTTAATTTCAACTAATAACAACATAAACTTAAGTTAGTTTTAAGAATTAAAGACAAAACAATTATTTGAATAATTTTCCATTTTCAAATCGCATGGGCCATAGGCCAACATGCTTCGTGAATGGGTTTACGGACATACGAGTCTTTCTGATTAAAAAATCCCCATTTTCCTGAATTAAAAATACACCCCTGATTGATTTAAATATTAAGAATGGGCCATCAGATATTGTTGTACCATCCTTGGTTAAACACTTCTTTATTATTCTGATCTTGGAAGACAAGATCGTCGGGGTAGGGAAAATTTAGGTTATGACAGCTGGCCTTATTCAATTATCTTTCAATCGAATAGCGTGAGAAAAATCGAGTCTCGCGCGTTTTGATTGGAAGTTTATTGAATACTTGAAGTATCGAAAAATTTGTCTGACAAACATAAGGTTATGGTGATGTAGCATACCCTTATAAGTCCCAAGGAAGTAGGCAAAGCTGATGATATATCGCTTACCCGTGTTTGATAATGAGGCAGACATCGCAATTTTGTATGTCTTGGCTTACTCAACCATTTAGAGGGTGAGTATAGCAATGATTGATGATGCATGGCTGCTTGAAGACTGAGGCCATGGATTACGTTTGCAAATTGCTACCTGATGTCTGAGGCGATGTTTTGAGCATGAATACATGGCGGCTCAGAGGCTATGTATTTGAGTCTGAAGAACGCATTGCGGCTTAGAGGCAATGTGTTGGAGTTTGACGAACGCACTACGGCTTAGAGGCAATGTGTTGATTTGGATAATGTATTGTAGCTTAGAGGAAATGTGTTGAGTTTTGTTTTCTTTCGAGCATCGTGGCATGAAGTATGATGTGATGTGTTGTTTCGAACATTGTTGTATGAAGTCTGAGACGATGGTCCGGAGTTTAAAAGGTATTATTGCATGAAGTCTGAGGTAATAATCTGTGTCGCGGAATAAGAAACACATTACTGCATGAAGTCTGAGGAAATGGGTTTAGGCTTGAAAATCACTGCATGAAGTCTGATGTGATAAGCTAATCTGGTTTTAAACATCGCTGCTTGAAGTCTGAGACGATGGTCTGAGTTTGGGTAATGCATTACAGGTTAGAGGCAATATGCTGGTTCAGATAATATATTACGGCTTAGAAACAATATTGATCTGGAGAGGTACACTGCAGCTTAGAGGAAATGTGTTTGACTTGAATGTATATATTGCGGCTTAGAAGCAATATACCGAGTTTTGAAAAATGCGTTGCAGCTTAGGGGCAATGCAATGGGTTTTGAGAATATGTTGCAGCTTAGAGGCAACGTGTTGAGTTGGAGGATACATTGCGGCTTAGAAGCAATATACTGATCTGGAGAGTTACATTGCGGCTTAGAGGCAATGTGTTTGACTTGAATGGATATATTGCGGCTTAGAAGCAATATATTGATCTGGAGAGATACATTGCGGCTTAGAGGTAGTGTGTTTGGGTTGAATGAATATATTACGGCTTAAAGCAATATACTGAGTCTTTGAAAAATGCGTTGCAGATTAGAGGAAATGCAATGGGTTTTTGAGAATACGTTGCGGCTTAGAGGCAAGATAATGGTTTTTGAAGATATGTTCCGACTTAGGGGAAACATACTGAGCTTGTAAGGGACTCAACACTGTAGGAAGACTTAGGTGATGGGCTGAATGCGTCACGGCATGAAGACTGAGGTGACGGGTTGAATCGTAGGAGGAGTATTGCGTGGATTGACCCTTAGATGGTTGAATCGAGGGTAAAATTACTTGTCTTCTTTTTGGGTGATGCATGTATGCATGTGTATTGAATGTTGTGGATATGCAAATTGTATGATGTTTGACATCGACACAGAACCCTGACTATATGTGCATTGAATGCAAGAATGCATAGTGTATGTATGCTCGAGATATGCAAAATGTGTGTATGTATAAAATGTGTGTAGGATGTGTGTATGCCTTGAAATGTTGTTGTGATACGGTGGGAGAACTGACTTGGTGGTTTTGCGTTTGATCGCAAATGTTGCAGATAGTAAAATTCGCCACTGACTTTTCTTTTATCCAATAAGGAAAGGTGAAAAAGAACAGGAAAGACCTTTAGAGATGTTTTCTTGAGTTCGGGGGGTAGATTATGAAAAGGGAAGGTGTTAGCACCCTTTTCATCCATGGTTTTACATGGGATCTTAGTTACTTGCTAGATCACTTGCTTTTGTTTGAAATTGTGCTTTGTGTGGTTTTTGAAAGTATTTTTGAAAAGGCGCCATTGTTTAGGCAAACTTTGTAATGATTCTCGTTCGTAAGAATATATACAAAGTGTTGATCTTTTGAAAATGTTTTCAAGTTTGAAAGGTGTTTTTGAAAGTGTTGGTGTTTGTTTTTGAAAATAGCAAGGATGTTTTTGTTTTTGAAATTGAGCAAGTAACTAGGAACATTCTACCTACTCAAAAGGTCTTATTTGTTCTTTTCCTCCTCCTTTAGATGTTACTATCTTACTATTGTTTTGGTGAGAAGCCCCATCGTTGGATGTGAAGGGACGAGTGTGGGACGTTTGTATAGTCAAAGAAGGCAACCTATGGGACGTTTTAGCAATGTCATTTAAGGACTAGATCGTTTACCGAAGGTAACATCGAGGGTCATCGAGGGACTACGATATTTTATCGAGGGTCTTTGCTGAAACGCCCATGTTCGAGGGACATGACTAATTTCCGATAGGCAACAAGTGAGCTTACCCTAAGGGTGCGTCTGTGCAAAGTGTGTTTGATTGCATGCTGTGATACGGTAGCAGAACCGACTGTTATACTGGTTTGTGTTTTTTGTTTGCAAATGACGCGTTAAGCACGAGTCACCACCGACTTTTATTTCATCCAATCATGGAAAAGGAAAAAGAACATAAAAAATCTTTTTTTCGAGATATTCTGAGTACGGGGGGTAGATTATAGAAAGGGAAGGTGTTAGAACCCTTTCTATCCATGGTTTTTCATGGGCTCTTAGGTACTTGCTCTTTTTTTTTCAAATTTCTTGTGTGTGTGTTTGTCTTGAAAATGCTTTTACTTCGTGATAACCCTTGTATCAGTCCTCAAGGATGTGGCGAAGTTTGTTTTGAAAATTGTTTTGAATGGTGTTTGTGTGAATTTTTTTTATTGAGCAAGTACTTAAGATTCTACCTACTCGAGAAAATATTGTTCGTTATATTTCCTTAAACATTTCTATCCTACTACTAAGGAGTAGGTAGCACCGTAGTTAGAGTTGTAAGGGACATTCGAAAGGGACAAGTATAATCACTAAAGCAATAGTTAGAAAACTTTAGTAGTAACCCTAGAGTCTTAAGATCTTTCCGAGGCAACATTCAAATGGGACATCTTAATCTTTTTAGACTGGAGGGCCACCACTAGAATCTCCTTTGCTTAATGATTGTTTACCGAAGGCAACCGAAGTGAGGTAAACCCTAGGAGTGAAATATGTGCATATGATTTGTTTCAGTTATTTAATCTTTGCACATTAGGTGATCTACCGTTTTAATTTTCCAGACATTCTTCCCATACAATCCTATTAGCATACATCTAGACAGTTAAATATTTGCAGGAATTAAAAATGCGAGAAGATAATCCTAGCTATTACAAGGCTTCGAGGAATGGGGATTACATAACCAAAACTTGGGGGGGGGGGGGGGGGGGGAATAGTAAATGCAAAATAGTAAACTAATTGAGTATTACAAACTTGGAGCAGTTACAAAATAATGGCAAAATAATTAACAATCGCGCGGCGAATTAAATACGAGGACGGTTGAAAAAATAACCTAAAAATCTAAGTGAGGAAAAGTATTTTTTGTGGATATTTATTTGAGAACACAATTAAATTACAAATTAATTAAACCTAATTTCTATTTGTTTTTAATTATGAAAGAAACTAATTAACCTAATTTACTAATTAAATTAAAAAGAAGTATTTTATGAGAAAAATGATTTTAGTGTATTTTTTGGGAAAAATTAATTAAATATATTTAAAAAAAATCTTTTTTTGTGATTTTTTAACTTTGTGATTAAATAAAAAAATAAATTTTGTGTTAATAAAAAAGGAAAATAAAGAAATTAGAAAAGATAAAAAAATAATAACTTGGGCTTGTGATGGATTGCTGAAAGGGGTGCAAAGCTGAATTTCCAGGCCCAACCAAGCTGAGCCCAGGTTGACCATGCTGGATCTTGTGTGGCATTGACTTGAGGTGTATCATAGTCCTTCAGGATGGAACGCGTTGGATCTGGGTAGCAGTACATCCTGTGGCTGGACGTTGAGGCGCATGGTAGGCATACGAGAGAGATTTGCACTGGATCTGTAGAAGGAAAAGAAAATAAAGAAAGTTTTCTGGACCTTGGATCGAACCCAGGTCCTTATGCCTTCTGCCAATGCCATGTTTCCAACTGCACTACAATGGTTATTTGTTAACATAATGAAAACAAAACGTAATATATAAAACAAGATAGTTGGATCAGAAAACGCGCGAGATTCAAATGCTCCAATGGTTGGCTGCCACTTAATCATCTTCTCTAGGGCTCCGTCATATTAGGTGATGACCTTTTACCTACGGAAAATGTTCGTAACCATAGCCCTGTCACATTCAAAAATCCATAAAATGCTAGATAAATGAAATCTAACTATACAGATCAACTCGTTTTGATCTTGTGAACACCATGGTACCCTTCTTTTTGCCTAATTAAACTTGTATCAGGAATCCCCAAATCGTGACCTCAAACCCTAACAATGGTAAGTATTGATTCATGCACTGATAATACAATTAAAGGATATAGAAAGCTTATAAACACGATTATGAACAAGAATATATGAATAGAATGGATTTATAATACGTAAAACATAGAAATCGAATTTGAGTTTGGGATGCAAATTGTGGTACTTCTATGCAAGGATTCTTGATGTTTTGAAGCCCGCAAATGGTTGGGAATGCTTCCTGAGATGCCAAGGAATTGATTTCTGGCTTTGAATCGTCTTAAATAGCCCTCTATCCCAGAATTTGAGCCTCACTTTTTGTCAAAAAAATTGAGTTTTCTTTGGCCTTTTCACGACTGCAACCCTTGTTTTTTTGATTTGGAATTGTTCAATACATATAAGAGAACGAATTAGGTCAATAAAATTGCATCATATCTTGAGAAATAATGAAAAAGTGATTTGATTTGCTCTTTGTATGATATCTTCCCAAAATAAGCTTCAATCCAATATTTTCCAATCCAAATGAATCTTGCACGAATTGGTCATCATGCTATCTGTACATGGACTCAAAAGATGCACAAAAATCCATGATTTGATTTGATTTCATTATTTTACCATTTAATTTGATTTATTTTGATTTAAATGAATAAAAAATCAAAATAAATGATAAAAGTAATAAAATAATAGGTGGAAAAGCTCAGGGGTCATGGGTCCTATTAGAAACATGTTTCAAGCAAGAAAACATGGGCCCCTTTGGAAAAAATGCCAATTTGATCAATGTTGACTTTTGACAATTTCCAAAAATTGCCAACTTTGACAATGCACAACTCTCTCAATTTTGACCCTAAAGAGGTGTTCTTGGACTTTTTAGAAAGCTTAGGATGTCCCCTAAACAACCCTTTTGGTTTCATCTCAATTAGATCTTCCATGTTCATGTATGAATCTTTGACCCAAAAGGTGTTTTTGTTGACTTTTCAAAAGGACCTATAATGTAAAAATTAATATCTTTTGATGAGTGCATAGTTTGAACTTGTGGGATGAAGATGAATTGTAGGGAGTTGAATCCTATTCAAAATTAGCTTTGGGTGGAAAATTTATGATAAAGCATATGGAAGTTATGCTTGGTCAAAGTTTGGTTGACTTTTACTAAGAAACCTTAATTTAGCAACTTTTGGGTTTTGATGATTTTGGAGCATTCCTTGAGGAATCATGGTCAATCCTTGATCAAATGATTAAAGTCACTTCAAAATGTGGATGTTGACCAAAAATATTGAAGTTTGACTGTATGTGGGTCACAGTTGACTTTTGACCTAGTACAGTCGATTCTCAAGCATCTGAGCAGTTGACTGGGCAAGCTTCTTATGCAAGGCATGAAACTTGACATGTAGGGTCTTGAGAACATATTAAGACCATGGAGAGCATATGAGGCCTTTGTGGTTCACCCATCTTGATGAAAATGGAAACCCTAATTTGAGGTATACTGCCTTAGGAGAGAGGTTGTCTGGTCCACTCTTGGGCAACCTTGAGCCAATTGAAGATCTCAATGGGCATGTATTGAGTAAAATGAGAGGGAAAATTTTGGGGTACAACAGCTTCCCCTGTTCAATCTTCTTAAACCTGAGGATGTAGATTGGCTCGTCTGCCTTTCGTAATCTGAGGGTGGAAGATGATTGAACACTAGAGTGCCTAGAAATTTGCACTCGCATGAAGTGGCACTTGATTTGTGATATTAGGAATGGGCTTATAGATGCCATTTGGAAGCTGCTAGAGAATTGTCAGAGATGGGCTTGAAGATGCCATCCAATATGTGGCAGAATACCGTCGAAGATGGGCTTAAAGATGCCATCTAGAGGATGTTGATTTCCTGAGACATTCCTTCGATGAAAGTTCCTGTTACTGTCATTGAGGAGGAATCTGCTGAGGAACGTTGGTATCCATCTTGGGAGAAATAGAATTTTAGGAGCTTCAGTTGTCCGTTAATCTACTGGGGAATTAACTCCGGCTTGAGGAAACAGAAGTGAACTGCATATATGGTCAGGGTATATGCTGCACCGCGACTTACGGGGGAAATGCGAAACCAATCGTGTTTGATCGGGTCCCGATCTTACAGGTTTGTAGACTGTTGTCTGGAGATAAGAGAGAAGGAACCTGGATAGTAATGTTATGACAAGGAACCTGGATAGTAGGGTTGCTTCGACATGAAGGCCTGGATAGTAGGGCTGTGAGAAAGAACCTGGATAGTATGGTTACTTCGATATGAAAGCCTGAATAGTAAGGCTATGAGAAGGAACCTGGATAGTACGGTTACTTCGATATGAAAGCCTGGATAGTAGGGCTGTGAAAAGGAACCTAGATAGTAAGGTTACTTCGATATGAAAGCCTGGATAGTAGGGCTGTGAGAAGGAACCTGGATAGTAGGGTTACCTCGAGATGAAAGCCTGAATAGTAGGGCTATGAGAAGGAACCTGGATAGTAGTGTTATTTTGAAATGAAATCTTGGATAGTAGGGCTATGAGAAGGAATCTGGGTAGTAGGGTTACTTCGAAATGAAAGCCTATATAGTAGGGCTATGAGAAGGAACCTGGGTAGTAGGGTTACTTCGAAATGAAAGCCTAGATAGTAGGGCTATGGGAAAGAACCTGGATAGTAGGGTTACTTCCAAATGAAAGCCTGGATAGTAGGGCTTATGGGAAGGAACCTGGATAGTAGGGTTACTTCGAAATGAAAGCCTGAATAGTAGGGCTATGAGAAGGAAACTGGGTAGTAGGGTTACTTCGAAATGAAATCCTAGATAGTAGGGCTATGGGAAGGAACCTTGATAGTAGGGTTACTTCGAAATGAAAGCCTGGATAGTAGGGCTTATGGGAAGGAACCTGGATATTAGGGTTACTTTGAAATGAAAGCCTGGATAGTAGGGCTATGAGAATGAACCTGGATAGTAGGGTTACTTCAAGATGAAAGCCTGGATAATAGGGCTTATGGGAAGGAACCTGGATAATAGGGTTACTTCAGGATGAAAGCCTGGATAGTAGGGCTTATGGGAAGGAACATGGGTAGTAGGGTTACTTAGAGATGAAAGCATCGATAGTAGGGCTTATGGGAAGGAACCTGGATAGTAGGGTTACTTCAAGATAAAAGCCTGGATAGTAGGGCTTATGGGAAGGAACATGGATAGTAGGGTTACTTCGAAATGAAAGCCTGGATAGTAGGGCTATGAGAAGGAACCTGGGTAGTAGGGTTACTTCGAGATGAAAGCCTGGATAGTAGGGCTATGAGAAGGAACTTGGGTAGTAGGGTTACTTCGAAATGAAAGCCTAGATAGTAGGGCTATGGGAAGGAACCTGGATAGTAGGGTTACTTCAAAATGAAAGCTTGGATAGCAGAGCTTATGGGAAGGAACCTGGGTGGTAGGGTTACTTCGAGATGATATCCTGGATAGTAGGGCTATGAGAAGGAACCTGGGTAGTATGGTTACTTCAAAATGAAAGCCTAGATAGTAGGGCTATGGGAAGGAACCTGGATAGTAGGGTTACTTTGAAATGAAAGCCTGGATAGTAGGGCTTATGGGAAGGAACCTGGATAGTAGGGTTACTTCAGGATGAAAGCCTGGATAACAGGGCTTATGGGAAGGAACTTGGGTAGTAGGGTTACTTCGAGATGAAAACCTGGATAGTAGGGCTATGAGAAAGAACCTGGGTAGTAGGGTTACTTCGAAATGAAAGCCTAGATAGTAGGGCTATGGGAAGGAACCTGGATAGTACGGTTACTTTGAAATGAAAGCCTAGATAGTAGGGCTTTTGGGAAGGAACCTGTGTAGTAGGGTTACTTCGAAATGAAAGCCTGGATAGTAGGGCTATGAGAAGGAACCTGGGTAGTAAGGTTACTTTGAAATGAAAGCCTAGATAGTAGGGCTATGGGAAGGAACCGGGATAGTAGGGTTACTTCGAAAGGATGATGAAGGAATCTTGGACGATTACTACCTCAGCAAGATGATGAAGGAATCTGGGACGATTACTACCTCAGCAGGATGCTGAAGGAATTTGGGACGATTGCTACTCCAAAAGGATGATGACCTTTATCTGTTGATCGATCTTTCCTGAAAAGGTAAAGAGTTAGTTGTATGCAATGTCATGATGTATGCATTGTGTAATGATGTTCTCAAAATAAATGAGATTCATATTATATGTACTTTGTATGCATGTGCTATGAATGTTGTTGAAATGTAATTTTATCTTGGAGAATAAATCCTTGACAAGTGTTGGGGAGTTAATAAATCCCTGACTGCCATTGAAGAGTAGGTGTGTCTTCAAACTTTGCTTAGAATGTTTCCACCGGGGATTCCTATTTTGTTGTTTGAGGAGAATCCCGTTGGGGAATATTGAAAACTTTATGGAGAGTGTTGATTCTTTCTTAGGGAAAAGAGTTCAGGAGTCTCGGTTGTCCGTTGCTCTACTGGGGAATTATCTTTGGCTAGAGAGAATCAAAAGTTAGTTGTTATCTGGTCGGATTCCAGGCTTCACAACGACTTGCTGGGGATAAGGACGTTTACTGTTATCTGGCCGGATTCCAGGCTTCACAGTAACTTGCTTAAAAGGATGAAGTTGAACTGATATCTGGTCGGGTCTGGGCTTCATAATATTTTTGGGGATTGTAGAGTATTCTATTGGGGGAAGAGGAGTTGTGGTCCTCTGATTTATAGTAGTCGGAGAGGCAAACTAAAGCTGGGGAATCCTATCGTTTGTTGGGGAAATAAACCTTGTTGCTTAGTCTGTTGGAGAGGCGGCGACTTCACTGGCCGATATCCTCGAAGATTCTTGAAGTCGACTCAGTTGGGAAAAAGTTTTCAGATATTTTAGCTCTGGTTGGGAGTCATCCTATGAGAAGGATTTTGGGGAGATTTGTCATTGCCCCTAGCAGCAAATGTTTGTGGCACTGTCAGGAAATATTTGATTGTACGTAACCCTTTGCTGAGAATTCAAGTTCAATGCCTCAAGTGATTCAGATAAAAACCTGCCCCTGGTTAGTCAACATTTCTTGAGATATTTCTTGGAATTTTGACTGGACTGCCCCAAGTGTGCTGGATAGTGACATGTCATTCCCCCTTATAGATAGGAGATTTTTTATTGGAAGTGTCATCCCACTTGAAGTGATTTAGTTCACTGAGAGAGCTTTGGTTCACTTGATATTCGTTGTACGAATTTCTCAGATGTCAAACAAATAGCCATATGCAAACAATGATATTCAAGTAATGCAAAGTTTATGCTTGTCTTGAAATTTTGAAAAATGCATTTTAGCAATTAAAGAAATTTCAGCCCAGGATTTAGAGTAAGCCTTATAGGAGTCAGGATACCTTTTGTAACAGTATGCTTTCGAACTAACCAATGCTTCAATTAGGACTTTTTAAGGGTTGTAACGCGGCTTGGTTCACGGTTTAAGAAAAAAAGGATAAAGGCTCAAAGTGTATTTGTACCCACCTGCTCTTCATGATGTTCTTCAGTCCTAAACTCAGTTAATTATGCGTTTGAATTCCAATTGAGTCTGGAATGATGCGTTTGTGATGGCTCAGACAAGTTAAGTTTGTCGGAAGGCAGTCATTTTTTCAACATTTTTCATGTTGTTGAGGATTTGTAGTGACCTCTTTCTTTTGATTTGTTATCCCTAATTTTGCCTGACTATTCTTACGGTCAGCAGGATGCCCCTGTTTTTCTTAAGTCTCCTTTGTAGGTTTTGACTTAGTGGGCTTTTCTCTTCGAGAGATAATGACTGCCTATGTGATAGGGAACCATCACCGTCTTTTAATTCTAGAGGAATGTTTTTGATGTCATTTGTTGTATTACGAGATGAGAGTTCGTGATCTGAACGCGCATTTGAATTAACTAAGAGAGTACCCTGCCCCAGGTTTTGATTAACAGCTTCAATTTGTGTAAGAAAGAAAATTTCTACTTTTTTGGCTCGAAGGGGGTTGACTAGGGATTATCTTCCTTATAACTCCAGTGGTTTGAAAGAAATGCATGTACATCATTAGCAAGGTCTATCCAAAAGCATATTGTATGAGATTATGGCATTGTTTTCATCATCCTCCATCTAAAGGCTTCTAACTTTTATCAATAGTTGAATGTCATAAAGAGAGCAAAAGCATAGTTTTAAATATAGCGAAAAACGAATGGATGAATTCAAGACAAACATATGCAATACATTAATGAAACAGAGTTTGACATTAATAGATAATTGTTTGAATAACAAAAGAAATTACAATTGAAAGATCAAATGAACAAAAGCCACTTTGTCCGAACTTGTCATTTTAGGTGGTGAGCCTTTAAGGGACGGCAGAAGAATTTTGTTTGGCCATCTTGTGTGAACTCCAACAATCCTTCATCGATCAGGTTTTGAATCTTGTACTTTAGCGCCAAACAATCATTTGTATCATGCCCAGGACTATTGGAATTATAGGCACACCTAGCACCAGGATTGTAGCTGGGAGAAAAAGTTGTGGGACTTGGATGAGGTCTTATTGGTGTAATGAGATTCATCCTCAACATGTGTTGCAAAGCTTGAGACAGTGGTATGTTGATGTTGGTAAACTGTCTTTTGAGCTCGCTTTTCCTTTGCTGATTTTCCGGTTGATGTTGACAAAGTCGTTGTTGGGATCGTGTCGTGGAAACAATTTGGGAAGGTCTTCTCTCCCTTACACCGACTTCTTGTCTCATGGGAGGCTGAGTAGTGACCTGATTTCCAATCCTGGTTGTTTTCCCCATACGATTGCAATCGTCTTGACGAAGCTTGTTGATGAGGACTCTCAGCTCTTCTTGTCCCTAAGCCAAGTTTTGGATGAGAGCCATGTGGCCCACCAGTTGTCCCATCATTTGGACTTTCATTTTTGCCATTTCAATTTGTAGCCTTTTCAACTGATCATCCTTTGCGCCCTCCGGATTCCCCATGACCATGCCCCATGTGAGAAGAGTTTTAACCTCTTCTTGCCCCTTGGACAGGTTCAAGAACATCTCTTGAAGTTGAGTGTTTTGAATATGAATGCTCTTGATGGTCTGTTCTAGGGACATCTCTACTGAAATAAATAGTAGGAAGATAAGGAAACCTGTATGGGAGAAACCTGTCATGATATGATGCATGATATATGGATGCATGTTTTCAAGGATCTCGTGGGGTTAGTAGTCACTTACAGTTTTGATTGGAGAACTTTGTATCGGTGGATGTCCTTCCACAAGAATTAAGTTCACCATGTCAAGTGGGTTGTAGCCCTTGACTCAAATTGTTGTACTTAATCTTTAACAACGTTTGGTTAGAGGGAAGTAAATCCTCTTACCCATTGCTAGACGTCTGGTTCAACGTGACCCTGCATCAAAGACCCTTGAAATCCTTGAAATTCTATGGTTCAATGCTATGGTATGATTTCATGATGTTATATACAAGTATGCAAAATAAGAAAGTTTATATACAAATAATCATATTCACACAAAGCAGACAAGTCCTTAGGTTTAGGCTTGTATGGAGTTTGTAGGTAAATACCCTCTTGAAGTTGGATTGGTTCAACCTATCCTATAAATAGTAATCGGGTTCTAAGGGATCTCAATATCACCGATCTTTCTCCCAACTTCGTTCAATAGGCGATTGACTCGCAACCGAACAAAGCTCAAGAGTCAAACCTCAATGAGTGTAGCATCGAGTATCTGTTGACCTTGGGAATACACCAAAGCCGGCCACCTCGCTACGTCCTACTGGCCAAGTTATCCAATTTAAATGTTCTAAGGTCAGTTGATGCTTCACGACACCATACAGCGGCCCCGTACTCTCCTTGATTGACTCAAGGGTTACCGGTACCAACCAAAGTGCCACATCAATGTAGCTACTGCTTCAACCGTGTCGGTAAACCCCACACAGTTCCCTCACAGTTTATTGCTACTTATATAAAAGGTGTTCCCCAAATTCGGGTGTAGGATATTTAACAGTAACCCAAACAAGGACCCAAAACGTAAAGCATACAAGTCAAACAATGAAATCAAGTAGATGTGATCTAACCCTAAGGTGACCCCACTTATTATTTCCCCAGCAGAGTCGCCAGTTTTGTGATAGGATGGGAGAACTGACTTGGTGGTTTTGCGTTTGATTGAAAATGTTGCGGATAGCAAGAGTCGCCACCGACTTTTCTTTTATCCAATAAGGAAAGGTGAAAAAGCACAGGAAAGACCTTTAGAGATGTTTTCTTGAGTTCGGGGGGTAGATTATGAAAAGGGGAGGTGTTAGCACCCTTTTAATCCATGGTTTTCCATGGGCTCTTAGTTACTTGCTAGATCACTTGCTTTTGTTTGAAATTGTGCTTTGTGTGGTTTTTGAAAGTATTTTTGAAAAGGCGCCATTGTTTAGGCAAACTTTGTAATGATTCTCGTTCGTAAGAACATATACGAAGTGTTGATCTTTTGAAAATGTTTTCAAGTTTGAAAGGTGTTTTTGAAAGTGTTGGTGTTTGTTTTTGAAAATAGAAAGGATATTTTTGTTTTTGAAATTGAGCAAGTAACTAGGAACATTCTACCTACTCAAAAGGTCTTATTTGTTCTTTTCCTCCTCCTTTAGATGTTACTATCTTACCATTGTTTTGGTGAGAAGCCCCAACGTTGGATGTGAAGGGACGAGTGTGGGACGTCTGTATAATCATAGAAGGCAACCTATAGGACGTTTTAGCAATGTCGTTTAGGGACTAGATCGTTTACCGAAGGCAACATCGAGGGACTACGATCTTTTATCGAGGGTCTTTGCTAAAACGCCCATGTTCGAGGGAAATGACTAATTTCTGATAGGCAACAAGTGGGATTACCCTAAGGGTGTGTGTGTGCAAAGTGTGTTTGATTGCATGCATTTAGTCTTGCTTTTTAGGTTGTCTATTTGTTGTTTTCATTTCTTGCCATACACACCTTAATTACTAGCATTTACATTTGAAAGCGATAAATTGCAGAAATGTAAAGTCCTACGCTATTACAATATTTTAGGGATGGGGGTACATATTTACAAATGGGGATTGCAAATAAAATTAAATCCTAAGTTACTATTACAACCATATTGAATGGATAAGAATGTACAAGAAAATGTGAAATAAACTTGTTTAGAAAATGGTTTTTTGTCTTAATGAATTAAGAAAAAAAATTAATTAATAAAAGAAAATATTTTTATGTCTTTTTTATGTTAATAAAAAAAAGAGTTAATATTAAAAATGATAAAAATGAAAGATTGAAACAGTGTGTTGCTGCAAGCGAAACAACAAGGATCAGAAGTTCTGAAGTCAGGCGCGTGATGACTCAGAAAGGAACGTCAGTGGAATCAGAAGTTCTGGATTGGTAAACTCTGAGGTCCTGCAAGACACGTTAGAGGGAAAACACATAAGTTCTGGGTTGCTATGTGCAACTTCTGAATGTTAGAACAATGAGAAAATCTTAGAAGTTCTGTATATTAAAACAGTGAAGAGAACTCAGAGGTTCAATATGTGCTAAGACAGTGAGTGAACATCAGAAGTTCAGTGTGCGTTAACAGTAAGTGAACATCAGAAGTTCAGTGTGTTTAAACAGTGAAGAGAATCATAGAAGTTTTGTATGTTAAAACAGTGAGGAGAACTCAGAAGTTCTGTGTTATGCTAAAACTGTGAATGAACATCCGAACTTCTATTCCACATTTTAACTCTTTCCTCATATTAATCAGCACATCAGCAATTTATTCAGTTCTTAATAAACAACAAATCAGAAGGATAACATCACAATCGTTTATAGAAGTTCTAATCCTAGTTCTGAGCCTAGCCTTAATCAAGAAGTTCTGATCCATAGTTTTTCTACTTATGCAATGATATGGACAACATTAATTGTGATATTTACATATTAATGATATTCTGAATGAAAAGATGCAAAGTCTGAAAGACTTACCTTGAATCTGAAACATGTGTTTGGAACTTTGAGTTGTTTCCTTCAGATGTTCTGGTGTCAGCGAGAGTAACGGAACAATGGTTATGTTCTTTGATTCCAAGGGAAGAACAAAGGTTCTGTTTAGGGTTTGTGAAGGTTTTTACTATTTCCTTTTCTTTCTTTGATAATTCTCTCCATCTCTCCAAAAGCCAGCCCCTTGCAAGTGTGATGGAGCAACTTATTTATAGGTGGATTTGTTGTGATTTTGGGGGGAAAACAAAATGGGATTCGAACCTTTTTGGCATCCTGTTCCCTTGCCTTTTGATCACAGTCTTCGTATGCTAGTTTAGTGCAATTATAGGATGCAAGCGTAGGCTAAATTAGTTGTTGGTTATAGGACTGTGTTGTAGCAGTGCAACAGGTTGTATAAACAAGGTTTTGGGATTTGGTCATGTTCTGACCGAAGCATTGAATATAGCCTTCATATGCTAAGGTGTTGCCTTGTTCTTGAAGCAAGCATGGTGGTTAGAAGCTTTTAGCCATGCCTAAGCTAGATTTGTAAGCGTGAATTAAAGGAGAGTACCCTCAGAGGCAAAAGCAAAGCATGGGCTCATCATACTTTTGTACTTCTATGCCATACGTGGAGAAATCCTTTGGACAAAGACCCAAAAGTGGTTGTGAGCATTAAATGATGACGAGATTGATCAAACTAGAAATCCTGCAATCGTGAGATTCTGCATCATTGCTTAATTCTAGATCAAAAGTTCAGCTTCAGCGTGACTTAGAATAGACATCCAACTTCTGATCTTTGTATCTCCTTGCTCCAGCATGTTCTGAAGGAGCTCTCAGACTCTTCAGGAAGCTTACAGCATGATTTGTGACCTTCTTTGAATTACCCTTGTAAACTCTGACCGAACCTTTATGAAAACTGGCCTAGAAGTTCTGACCCAACTCTATCTTGAAAGTGTCCAAAATTTGCTGAGTGCTTTAGTTTCATGGACGTGTCTTTGAATATTTATACCTTGAAATTCCAGCATTTCCAAGAGAAGTTCTATTCTGCAATGTTTTAGATCTTATTGAAATCTATAACTTTTGTGCCAGAAGTTCTTCCAGAATCAGCTTGCATCATGGTAATAATCTGACCAGAAGTTTTGAGCTTGTCATATTTCTTAAACACTAAGAAAAATTCTAAGTATTTAGAATTTTGACTTTTGAATTTCTTGATGGAACAAAATTCATATTTCAACGTGTCTTGATGAAACATGATTCTTGAAGCTTGATTTTGATCCAAAAGTCAAAGTTTGACTTTTCAGTGTGCAAATGACCATTTTGCCCTTATGGATGACTTTCTTAAAAATATTTGCAATTCAAGGCTTGGAACTGGATGGAAGCAAACCTAAGGGTCCAGAGTGATCCTTTGAGAAATAAGAGGGAAAATTTTGGGGTACAACAGTTGTGAAGACTATTTCTGGCATTATCCTTTAAACCATTGGTTTAGAGTCACCAATTCCTGGCGTTGTATGTTGTGTCATCGTAGCACTGTTGAACTTAAATGTTAGCAAGATTTGAACATTGATTTTGTATAGATGTAGGCGTAGAAGTAAATGATGGTTTATGCATAGATTTGTAGGCGCAGACATAAGCGTAGACCTTGTGTCGTAAGTTAGGCATAGGTGCTGACATGGACGTAGACTTTGTGTAGGGACGTGTATATATATGTGTTGTACCCCAAATTTTGACCTAAGATATCGTCTCCTACCTGCATCATTACATTACAAGTGTTTTGATCCATCGATTTTAAAATTCATAACTTTTTTCAGGCCGAGAGCTATTTATGTTGAACACTAAATCATTTAATCGATTCGTGCTAAAATAATGTTTATTAATTATTTATTATCTTAAATTTAAATAATTGAAATTCGTTTTCGATTATTATGTAGTTTAAAGATGTATAGATAATAAAATAAACATTAGAGAAGAGGCGCATTAATTGTGCAGACAGTATTTATTTATTACTCACTATCTTAAATTTAAATAACTGGAATTCATTCTTAGTTATTACATAATTTAAAGGTTTATGAATAATATAATAAATATTCGGAAAAGTTTATTGGTCAATAACGATTATTTAATCATTTATCATTCTAAGTTAAATAATTGAAACTCTATTTTAATTATTATAATTTAGAAAGTTATGGATGATGAATTAAATAATTGAGGCTATTAATTGATCAATGATAATTATTTATTTATCTGTTTATTATTCTGAATGTAGGTAGTTGAAATTCGTTTTCAATTATTATACGATTAAAGAATTGTAAACGATAAAATAAATAATTAGAGAGAAAGAAGAAATTAATTGGCGAATATTGGATTTTTATTCATTTTTTCTAATTGTACAATTATTATGTAAATATTGTATCTATTACAACAAAATTACAATAATAAATTTACAAAGCTAAAATGAAATAAAAAACTAATCTAATATTCCTAATTCTAAATCTTCTGATCCAATGCGTTTTTGTCTGCTCACTTGATGTTACCTGCAAAATTAAAAGAAATTAGAATTCGAACAAATAATTAAAAAGCGAAATTATTTAAGGTTCATCATTAAAAGCAATGGCCGGAATCAGTTACTCTTTTTTGCAAATCACGGGATTTCTCCCGGTTCACAAAAAAGAGAGGAATTTTTAAATGAATGCACAAATTCACTTTTGTCTAAAAATTGCATGTTTTAAATTAATTGCATTTTTTCAAAACCCAAATGCATATTTCAAAAAAAACATACAGCATACAAAGTCCCTGCATGATCTCAACATATGCAAGCAAATGCCAACGTAAACCTATGCCCACATAGTAAAAAAACAAAACAAGCTACTATTGCATTAGAAGTTAAAATATGTAGTTTAACAACATATGTAAGCAATGTAATATTCCTTATTTTCATCATTTTCTGGCCATTTGCAATTTCAGAAAAGTACAGCATATCATTTTATTGTCAAACTGTACTGAGAGAGAAAAAGAGAGGGAGAAGTGTGGTTTTACAGGTTTGGCATAGGCAGGAAAGAGATACAAGACAAACTGCAAAATATAGCCAGTAGAAATAAAAACATAAAAGAAGAATAGAAACAAATTGGAGATAGCAGTCTGGTGCAGAATGCCAGGGAAGAGGGAAAGTATTTCAAAACCTCCAGCCTGTAACGTAAACAAAGAAAAAGGAGAAAACTGTTATAACACAACATAACCAAAAGAAATCACACATCAGAATCAATATCCAAGCCCTCAAGACTTAGAAAAATAGTTATCAACAATCACACACAAAAAACCAGCAGACCTGCATAACCATTCCCCTACTGTCAAAAAACCATTTCACCATATGGCCTAAACCTCACAAACTGATTGAGCCTTTAAGCCAACATCACCACTACTGTCAAATAGATATCAAAAACAATCTCACACAAGAACCAATTCAAACCACACCATCAATATGGCCTAACAACAAAAAGACCTATTCCCCTGTTTCCATCAACCTGTCCAACCAACACAAAACCAGTATACTCACAAACCTGTCAAACCTATTACCCAAGCCAAAAACATCATCAGTCACAAATCTACTGAAGCCAAGCTAGGCCAAACCTGAAACGTTCCGCCCAAAACCCACCCTGAAGGCAACACAAGCAAGGCCTCAGTGTTACCATCACTGGCCATTCAAAGCATACAACTCAAAGCCTAAAAAAAAAACATTATCATAGGCCAAAGATCGAAGCACAGTACCAGCAAGAAGAAGAGAAACATCAAAGCACAGTGTCAAGGCAGAAGAAGAAGAGAAACATCACAGTACAGTACCAACAAGAAGAAGAAGAAAATCACGTAAAATACCAGTCACCGAAGCGAGCTCGCGACCCTCCTCTCCTCGCCGCCTGGCCTCCTTCGCTCCCGACCTCCTCCTCCGTCTCCACCTAGGTAACGATTCCCTCTCCCTTTTTACTTCTATGGTACCTCAATCAAACAATAAGAATCAAACAATAAGAATCAAAACGGTAAGAATCATGTAATCCGAATCTATGCATGCAAAAACGAACTAAGCTTTAACGAATCAGAAGCATATTTTACCGAATCCGTAGCCGTCCTTTTTTTCGTTCGGCTAGAGGGAAGAGGAGTTTGGAGTGGGTGGCCATGGAAAGAAGAGATAGCGAAACTCAGAGGCAGATATGGAGAAGAAGACGCGAAGAAGATGACAAAGAGAAGAGAGATGAGCGCCGTTCTGCCTAGCAGAACCCTAATCCCCATTATGTTAAACAAAATTAACCCTAAGTGATTTGTAAAAACCAATGGGCCTCACCCCATTTCTCCTCCTTAAGCCCACACGACTTGCTTCTGCACCCCCCCCCCCATTTTGAATTCTGCGTGGGCCTTCAAACCATCTAGCCTATATACCTTTCTTGCTTGTTTTTTATTTTTGATACACTTTTTTCACTTTTTTTTTTATTTTCTCTAATCTTTTTTAGAATTATTATTATGTTAATTAATTAGTAAAAACAAAAGATATGTCTAACTATGTTTTTTTTAATTAATTAGTTTGACCTCTTAGTTTAAACTTTGAATTGAATTTAAGAGTTTTAATTTTATTTCATTAGGGTAAATTAATAACTTTCCATTTAATTTAAAATCTCTTAATAAGTATTCTATTTTCATATGCATAAAAAATATAGAATTTAAGAAGATAGACATTTTAGTTTTATTAATTCTCCTCTCACATCGTTATTAAACAAAATTCTAAAACACATAAAAATATAAAAACTTAAAAAATATTTTATTAATTCATTTTCTTGCTTTATTAATATTAATATCAAATATATAAAAGAAAACTTAAAAAAACTTAAAACTAAAAAACATTATGTCCTCGTTAAATAATTCTCTTGCTTTTTATCCCTATCAAAATGCTTAAAAATTAAAAATACTTTTTTTTTCGTTAATATTAAACAAAAATCGTAAAATACATTATTCGCATCATTTATTCTATCATTTAGATTATCGTTATTTAATCATTATTCGCATATTTTGCCTGTGTATTTATTCCATATTTATTTGTTTATTCTGTTTATGTTTAAATCCAAAGGAAAAACAGTAAATTTGCTTGACTTCATGTCCTCAAGTCTAACTGCGCGAACTTTCGCATTTCATTAAAACTTAGGATAATTTTTCCTCAAATATTCAACCCTTTTCAAAATTTATGCCCTTTAAGACAAAACTTCGACATTAGGTCGTCGCATTCAAAAAACCCGTCCGTATCCCGTTTCGGCCAAAACAATTTATTTTCAATCAAGCAATCAATTTTAAATAAAACAGATATTTCAAAAGGTTCCTATAGAGTACTATAGATGCATTGGGTGCTAATACCTTCCCATTGTATAACCAACCCCCGAACCATAAGATCTCTTTTCAAAAACGCTTTGTATTTTTATTATTTACATTGCATATTTAGGGTTTTATTTTGCTCTTTTCCCTTTTCCTTTGGAAACAATAAAGCGCGGTGGCGACTCTTGCTTTTATGAGACGAATTAATCAATAATTCGATCTCCGATTTACCCCGCTACATTTTTTTATCGCTACAGAATTGGCGACTCTGCTGGGGAAAGATTGACCTCTTGCTGGTCCATCCCTAAGTCGGTTAAGCCTAATTTGTTTTATCTGTTTACTATTATTTGATTTGCTTGATTATATGTTTAAATTGGGGTGTTTGGGTTTTCTTTGCAAAGGACGAATCCTATACCCGGATTAAGTAACACTTAAGGAATAGGACGGGCGGTATAGTCATGTTAACTTTGAGGGAGTAATCCCGAAGAAGGAGGCATGAGATCCCTCACTCAATGGAAGGCCCTCTTGAACTTAATATTTGTTTACCGAGTAATCGGGAAGACATTATTATTTTCGACCTAGGAGCCCGAGAAGTTGAGGACCGTAGAACCCCAACCCATCTTGGCCTTTTAGGTGTAGCGCGGAGATTATAACGGAGTAATCCGGAAGTAATTGTTACGCGATGCTACGCTCGGATGAGTTTCTCTTGAGAATATTACTGATTATTGAGTAATCAAGACGTTGGTAATATCCGAAGGAGGAATGTAGACTCTGGGAACTCTTAGAACCATGTCTTACAGGTGTGATTGAACCGTTAGTACATACCTTTGGGTGGGCTTTACCCTCGACTCCATGCTGAACGTTGAACCTTTGAACCCCATGTTTGCAAACTTGTGTGTGACTGTTGCATTATCATTCATTCATGCATTCATCAACATCTTTGTAAAAAGCTTGTTTTTCAAGGAACTTTGGAATGATTTTTGCAAACGTCTCAGGGTATTATGGAACTTGGAAGGAGAAATACTCGAAGCTTTAGCTTCAAAGAGCCCGAGATTGAAGAACTGAAGAGTTTGATTCCGAAGATAGAGAGTCCGACAAATTTTCAGAAGAAGTATGGGTCCATTGTACCGCTCATGAAGCGCAAGATGAAGAAAGGCATCCTCAACACGTTGGTCCAGTTCTATGATCCCTTGTACCGATGTTTCACCTTTCCGGATTATCAATTGATGCCCACTTTAGAGGAGTACTCCTATATTCTTGGTTTTCCGATCGCCGACCGTGCTCCTTTCTCTGGATTAGAAGAGGAGCCCAAATCCCACGAGATAGCAGCTATCACCCACCTGAAGAAGTCAGAGATAGAGGAGAATATGACTACGAAAGGGGGAATCCGAGGTTTGCCGGCGCAGTTTCTGTTGAAGAAAGCTCGCCACTTTGCTGATACAAAGGATACTGTTACCTTCGAAGACGTGTTTGCTTTACTCGCATATGGTCTTTTCTTATTCCCTAACGTTGATAAATTTGTGGATATCAACGCCATCAGAATTTTCCTGATTGGAAATCCGGTCCCTACGCTGCTAGGGGATACTTATTACTCCATCCATCTTCGAAACTCTTATCAAGGAGGGATGATTATTTGTTGTGTGTCGTTGTTGTATCAGTGGTACGTCTCGCATTTACCTGGGTCCGATGCTTTCTGGGATCTCGAGAAAGAACCGCGTTGGGCGCCAAAGATTATGGCTCTCACTCATTTCGACATTGACTGGTACAATCGAGTTTACCATGACGTGGAGATCATTGATAGCTGTTGTGCTTTTCCCAACGTACCTCTTCTCGGTACGAGGGGTGGAATCAACTACAACCCTGTTCTAGCGCGCCGTCAGTTCGGGTACCCGATGAGAGATAAGCCGAACAGTATCCATGTGAGTGGTTTCTTTCTTCAGGAAGGACAAGATCATCAGGCTGCTAAGAGGGAGATTGAAGGAGCTTGGCGCCATATCCACAAGAAAGGGAGAGATATGCTGGGACATAGAGGTGCCGTTTCTTTGGAACCTTACCTGCAGTGGGTCCGTGCTAGGGCTTGTGCTCTCAAGATGCCATATAAACTTGAGAAACCTTTATTCCCTTCCATCGCACCGTCATCTGTTGTTATCCCTATCGCGGATGTAGGAGAATATCAAGGAAACCTGGCTAGGATGAAGTCCGAGAGGGATGCTTGGAAGGAAAAGTACCATATGTCTGAATATGAGAATCGAGTCCTGACTCGACAGCTAAAAGAAAAGAAGGAGTTGCTGCTTATTCAAGACGGCCGGTTCGTTGACCACGATGAGAAACTTCGTCAGAAGGATGACTTGCTGAAGAAGTATGCGAGTGAAAGGAAAAGAAAGAAGGAGGGTCCGGTAAGCGTTGCTCTTGTTCCTAATCCGCAGAAGGAAATCATCGATCGACTGATAGCTGAAAAGAAGGATATGGAAGACTTTTACGAAGAAAAGATCAAGAAGCTCCGATTACAGCTGGTGTTTGGTCCGTCATCTGAGGATTCCGAGTGAGCTTTAGCTTTTAGTTTATTTTATTGATGTCATTTTGTAAAACTATGTAAAAGAGCTTCATGCTCCGAAGTTGTAATTTATTGTTTTATTAAGGGCTTCATGCTCCGAAGTTGTAATTTATTGTTTTATTTTGGGCTTCATGCTCCAAAGTTGTAATTTACTGCTTTCATGTTTTAAAATTGTAATTTATCACTTTATTATGGTTTTCATGTTTCGAAGTTGTAATTTGTTGCTTTCACTATTGGATTTGTTATCCCAAGGTTGTAATTTACTGTTCCAAATTGTAAGTTGTAATTTATCGCTTTCGATTAATGGATTGAGTTTTTGTTGTTCCAAATTCCTTTACCATTGATGTATGCAAAATTATTAAAGTTCCTTGAAAAACTTTCAAAATGAGTCATCATTTGCATCGCTATCATGCATCATTTCACATTCCACCTCACATGTTTTCTAGAGTCTCATCCTTGTTCTTTTTCCACCGAAGGTTGTCAAGCTGTCTCACCGATACGACACTCGGGCCAATCGTCAGAGGAAAATGGAAGATTTGGAACAGGAAAATCATGAGCTTCATGGGGAAGTTGCTACACTTCGTGTCGAGATGGAAAAGTTAACTGCGTTAGTGGAAAGTTTGGTGGCTGTTCAGAATCAGCCATCGACTACGGCTGCCGAGATTCAGACTTCAACCCCAGTGGTTTCCGAGATTGTCATAGTTCCTGCCTCCGTAACTCAAATCAACTCTCCGCTTCAACATCAGATGCCGAAAGGTTTTCCATGGGGAATGCCTTACAACTTTTTGCCAGAGGGGTATCAGCCTGCCGTACAACCTCTTTTTCAACCTGCATTGTCTCTTCCTCAACCAGAGACAACTGCCATGCCGCCAGTAATTCCGTCTGTAACACCTTTTCCGCAACCAATTATGACAACCGTTGCTCCTGTGGTCCACTCCGTGCCATACTTGAATGAACCAATTTATCCTGCCGAGCCCGCTGAAAGTTTGGGTCTTTTTGATAGAATGGAAGAATTTCAGGATCAGTTCCAGGAAATGCAGAAGGAGCTTAGAGCATTGAAAGGGAAGGATTTGTTTGGGAAGAGTACACATGACCTTTGTTTAGTTTCGAATGTCAAGATTCCAGCAAAATTCAAAGTGCCAGACTTTGAGAGATATAAGGGTGATTCGTGTCCTAGAAGTCATTTGACAATGTACGTGAGGAAGATGTCTACGTACTCCGATGATCATGATTTGTTGATTCATTATTTTCAAGACAGTTTGACGGGTGCTGCTCTAAAGTGGTATATGGGTTTAGACAGCATTCGAATCCGCAACTTTAACGATCTTAGTGAAGCCTTTGTCCATCAGTACAAGTACAAGGTTGACATGGCGCCGGACAGGGATCAACTTCGGGCGATGTCGCAAAGAGACCGAGAATCTTTTAAGGAATACGCCCAGAGGTGGCGCGAAATTGCTGCTCAAATCTATCCACCTCTTGAGGAGAAAGAGATGACTAAGATATTTTTGAAGACTTTAGGGTCCTTTTACTATGAAAGAATGATAGCCAGCGCACCTAGTGACTTCACCGAAATGGTAAGCATGGGCATGAGATTAGAGGAAGGGATTCGTGAAGGGCGTTTGGTTAAAGAAGGGAGTCCGTCTAGCAGTGCGAAGAAGTTTGGAAGTGTTTTCCCGAAAAGAAAAGAGCAGGACGTCAGTGCTTTGTTTCCAGGTAGGCCTAGGAGAGGTTACTCTCACGTTGCGGTAGTCACTCCGGCTGTCCGCCCAACTTTGATGACCCCAGCTCATCAAATTCCACCAACTCAACCACGGCCTTTTCAGCAGCAGCCTCGACAACAGGCTTATCCATTCAACAATCAGAACCGTTCACCCAGAAAACCGCAGTTCGATGCCATTCCTATGACGTATACTGAATTGTTCCCTGCTCTCATCAGAAAGAATCTCATCACAACAAAGCCTCCTCCTGTCGCACCGAACAGTGCTTCTCCGTGGTACAAGGCGGATCAATTTTGTGAATATCATCAAGGGTCGCCGGGGCACAACCTTGAGAATTGCTTTTCTCTGAAGGCGGATGTACAGAGATTAATTAAGAATGGCATCTTGTCTTTTAAGGATGTTAATCCAAATGTTAGAGATAATCCTTTGCCTCGACATGGGGCAGCTTCAGTGAATATGGTGGAAGGTTGTCCGGGGAAGTTTCGGGTTTTTCAAGTCGAACACATAAGAGAATCATTGATCAGGTTACATCAGAGTTTGAGAAGACTTGCCTTTGTTAGGCGCCAGCACGATTATGACGTTTGTGAGTTTTGTTCGAGAGAGGATGACTGTCCTATTGTGAAGGAGGATATTCAAAAGTTGCTGGATCAGAGAATTATCACTATTACCTATGACCGAAATCCGGAAGATGAAGTGAATGTTATCACACCACAATTCAATTTGCCAGAATCAGTAGAGATTGCTTACAACAGTCAGACTGCGTCTGTTGATCCTTTGATTATTTACCCACCTGGCCCTGTGCCTTACAGCTCAGACCAAGCTGTGTCGTACAAGTATAACGCCACAATGATTGAGAATGGGGTAGAAGTCCCCATACCAACTAGACCGTCTTTTGTTAACATTGCTGATGTGAGTAGAGTTACAAGAAGTGGGCGTGTTTTTGCAGCAGTACCGTCGAGGAGACCAGAAGTTCAAGTTAGGAGGCCCATACCGGCAGAGATTCCAGTAAGAAATGTTGAACCAAGGGTTGAGATAGGCCGATCCAGTGAACCTATCCCTCACCCTGAGGAGGATGAGATCCTAAAGCTTATCAAAAGGAGTGAGTATAAGATTGTGGACCAGCTTTTGCAAACACCTTCCAAGATTTCCTTGCCTGCCTTATTGAGAGATTCTGGTGCACATAGAGAAGCCTTGATGAAGGTCTTGGACCAGGCGTTCGTGGACCATGATGTGACGGTTGATCAGTTTGATGGGATTGTGGGAAATATAACTTCGTGTAACAATCTTGGTTTCAGTGATGAAGAGCTCCCGGAGGAGGGGAGAAACCATAATATGGCTTTGCACATATCAGTAAGTTGTGGAAACGATACCTTATCAAGTGTGTTGGTGGATACAGGCTCGTCGTTGAATGTGATGCCCAAGACTACGTTGTCTCGGCTTTCATATCCAGGTGCTCCTATGAGGCCTAGTGGAGTAATTGTCAAAGCATTTGATGGTTCCAGGAAGACAGTTATTGGTGAAGTGGATCTTCCCATAGTGATTGGTCCCCATACTTTTCAAATCACTTTCCAAGTGATGGACATCCGTGCTGCCTACAGTTGTTTATTGGGTCATCCCTAGATCCATGATGCCGGGGCAGTCACCTCTACGCTCCATCAGAGACTAAAGTTTGTAAGACATGGGAAGCTAGTGATGATTGGGGGAGAGCAGGCTATGGTGGTAAGCCATTTATCATCGTTTTCTTTTATTGATGCTGACGAGGATGTTGGGACCCAGTTCCAGGGCTTATCTGTTGCTAAGAATACAGTGAAGAAGCAAGGAGCATCCATCTCTTCTTTTGAGGATGCGCGGCGAGTGGTGGAAAGTGGTTCGGCCAAAGGATGGGGCCAGGTGTTGACATTACCCGAGAACAAGTCTGGGGAAGGTTTGGGTTTTCATCCAATATCTGCAAGGGTCAAGAAGGAGGTGGTTGTTCGTCCGATTCAAGAGGTTTTCCGAAGTGCAGGGTTTGTACATCCTGAGGTTGATGCTATCATAGATGATGATTCCGAGGAGGATTTGCCCGTGTTTGTGACGCCTGGATTGGCTTGCCAAAACTGGATAGCTGTTGATGTTCCTGTGGTTATGCACATTTCCGAGTAATGTTTTGTTTATTTTCCTTTGAAAAATTCGCTCTGCCCAAGGCGAAACGTATTTTGTGTCGGGCTATGAAAAATAATTCCTTTTGCTCTGCCCAAGGCAAAAGAGAAATGTCTGGGCTTTTTGTTTCAAGTATTTCCCTTTAATGAATAAAAATGTTATTTTGTCCACTGCTGTTTTATTTTTCACTTTTTCTGGGAAATAGCAATGAAAATTAATTAATAACCTTTTGTTTTATTTGCACAAATCGATTTCTAAAATAAAGCATAATCATATGTGCAGATTAATCCATGACTTAACCATCGAAAACAGTGATCCTATGCCCTCTCCCAACTTTGAATTCCCTGTGTTCAGAGCCGAAGAAGAGGATGATGAAGAGGTTCCTGTTGATATTTCCCGTTTGCTTGAGCATGATGAGAAGATTATTCAACCATTTGAAGAACCTGTAGAGTTGGTCAACTTGGGTGATGAAGAAGATAGAAAGGAAGTCAAAGTCGGAGCATTGCTTATCCCGGAAGTTAAGGAGAAAATGTTGGAGCTTCTTAGAGAGTATGTTGACGTGTTTGCTTGGTCCTACCAAGATATGCCAGGGTTGGACAATGACATTGTGGAGCATCGTTTACCGTTGAGACCTGAGTATCCACCGATCAAGCAGAAATTGAGAAGGACTCGTCCTGACATGGCTGACAAGATTAAGGAGGAGGTTCAAAAACAGATCAACGCAGGTTTCCTTGTTACGTCGGTCTATCCTCAGTGGTTAGCCAACATCGTGCCTGTTGCTAAGAAAGACGGCAAAGTTCGGATGTGTGTAGACTACAGAGATCTGAATAGAGCTAGTCCGAAGGATGACTTCCCATTACCTCATATTGACGTATTGGTCGACAATACCGCCAAGTTCAAAGTCTTTTCTTTCATGGATGGTTTCTCTGGTTACAATCAAATCAAGATGGCACCGGAAGATATGGAGAAGACCGCTTTCATTACACCTTGGGGAACTTTCTGTTATCGGGTTATGCCGTTTGGTTTGAGGAATGCTGGCGCAACATACCAAAGGGCCATGACTGCTTTGTTCCATGACATGATGCATAAGGAGATAGAAGTGTATGTGGATGATATGATTGCCAAATCACAAACTGAGGAGGATCACTTGGAACATTTGTTGAAGTTATTCCAGCGTTTGAGAAAGTATAAACTCCGTCTGAATCCCAACAAGTGTACTTTTGGCGTTCGTTCTGGAAGACTTCTGGGTTTCATTGTCAGTCAGAAAGGTATTGAGGTAGATCTTGATAAAGTCAAAGCTATTCGGGAAATTCCCGCACCCAAGACGGAAAAACAAGTAAGAGGATTCCTTGGGAGACTGAACTACATTTCTAGATTTATATCTCATATGACTGCTACTTGTGGGCCGATTTTCAAGCTTCTCCGAAAGAACCAAGGATGTGTGTGGACAGAAGATTGTCAGAGAGCTTTTGATAGTATCAAAGAATATTTGCTTGAACCTCCCATTTTGATTCCTCCGGTGGAAGGAAGACCGTTGATTATGTACTTGACTATATTGGAAGATTCCATGGGATGTGTGCTTGGTCAACAAGACGAGACTGGAAGAAAAGAACATGCTGTATATTATTTGAGTAAGAAATTCACAGACTGTGAGTCTTGATACTCATTGCTTGAGAAAACCTGTTGTGCTTTAGCCTGGGCTGCTCGCCGTCTGCGCCAGTATATGATTAATCACACTACTTGGTTGATCTCCAAAATGGACCCGATCAAGTATATCTTTGAGAAGCCCGCCTTATCTGGAAGAATAGCCCGTTGGCAGATGTTGTTATCTGAATATGACATTGAGTATCACACTCAGAAAGCAATCAAAGGGAGTATTTTAGCCGATCATTTGGCTCACCAACCAATTGAAGATTATCAATCCATCAAGTTTGATTTCCCATATGAAGATGTTATGTACTTGAAAGCTAAATATTATGAAGAGCCGTTACCTGAAGAAGGACCTGATCCTGAATCCCGTTGGGGTTTGATTTTTGACGGAGCTGTGAATTCCTATGGAAATGGAATTGGGGCAATCATCGTCACTCCCCGAGGTACTCATATCCCGTTCACGGCAAGACTGAAGTTTGACTGTACGAACAACATGGCGGAATATGAGGCATGTATTTTGGGTCTCGAAGAAGCAGTGGATCTAAGGATTAAGATTCTTGATATTTACGGAGATTCGGCATTGGTAATTAATCAAATCAAAGGAGAATGGGAAACTCGTCATCCTGGTTTGATCCCTTATAGAGACTATGCTAGAAGGTTGTTAACTTTCTTTAACAAGGTGGAATTACATCATATCCCTAGAGACGAGAATCAAATGGCTGATGCTTTAGCTACTTTGTCTTTAATGTTTCAAGTGAATGATTGGAACGACGTGCCTACAATCCGAGTTATGCGCCTCGACAGACCTGCTCATGTGTTTTCAGTGGAAGAGGTCACCGACGACAAACCGTGGTTCTATGACATTAAACGTGTTCTTCAAACTCAAGAGTACCCACCTGGGGCATCCAATAAAGATAGGAAGACGTTGAGAAGATTAGCAAACAATTTCTTTCTCAATGAAGAAGTTTTGTATAAGAGGAATTATGACATGGTCTTGCTCAGATGTGTAGACAGGCGTGAAGCAGACATGCTGATGCAAGAAGTGCACGAAGGATCCTTTGGCACTCATGCCAATGGACATGCGATGGCTAGAAAGATGTTGAGAGCTGGTTACTATTGGATGACAATGGAATCTGATTGCTGCAGGTATGTGAAGAAGAGTCATAAATGCCAGATTTATGCGGACAAGATGCACGTGTCGCCGACCCTCCTCAATGTTATATCTTCACCTTGGCCTTTCTCTATGTGGGGCATTGATATGATTGGGATGATTGAACCCAAAGCTTCAAATGGTCATCGTTTCATCTTGGTAGCGATTGATTATTTTACTAAATGGGTGGAAGCAGCATCTTATGCTAATGTAACCAGACAGGTGGTAGTCAGATTTATCAAGAATCAGATCATTTGTCGATACGGCATCCCGAACAAGATCATCACTGATAATGGTTCGAATTTGAATAACAATATGATGAGAGAGCTTTGTGAAGAGTTCAAGATCGAACATCATAATTCTTCTCCTTACAGACCGAAGATGAATGGGGCTGTTGAAGCTGCTAACAAGAACATCAAGAAGATTGTCCAGAAGATGGTAGTAACTTATAAGGATTGGCATGAAATGCTTCCGTTTGCTTTACACGGGTACCGTACTTCAGTTCGAACATCAACAGGTGCAACTCCATTTTCCCTAGTTTATGGTATGGAAGCTGTACTCCCCGTGGAAGTTGAGATTCCGTCTCTGAGAGTGTTGATGGAAGCTAAACTTTCTGAGGCCGAATGGTGTCAAAGTAGATATGATCAGTTGAATTTAATCGAAGAGAAGAGATTGACAGCTTTTTGTCACGGTCAATTGTATCAGCAGAGGATGAAGAAGGCTTTTGATAAGAAGGTTCGACCGCACGAGTTCAGAGAAGGTGACCTTGTACTCAAGAAAATATTATCTTTCCAACCTGATTCTAGGGGCAAGTGGGCTCCGAATTATGAAGGACCGTATGTTGTTAAGAAAGTCTTCTCTGGAGGTGCCATGATTCTCACCAATATGGACGGTGAGGATCTTCCGCGTCCCATGAACGCCGATGCAGTCAAGAAGTATTTCGCTTAGGCGAACTTCTGGTCAAATCAGTCTTGGCATCTGAGCACATTCTGGAATTCAAAGTTGTTAGGGAGAATAGTGATCATTGTTTTTGTATGACCTTTTATTTCATGTACTATTTCCCCAAGCTTTTGTAAACCGTTGGAGTCGCATTGTTAGCGAACTACCATCTTATTAATGAAATTTGAGCATTTATCTGTTGTGGGCAAAATTTTAATTTTTATGGAAATACTTGAAGCAAATTTACTTAAAATGTTCTTATTTTAAATATGTGTCGTGGATAACGAAAGGAATATTAACAGTTTGTTCCAAGGATGGTCAAGCCATGAAATGCGAAGCAGTACAGTAGTTTATCCTTGCATGATGAGCATGTTTCGTTTCAAAATCGTCATGAGGTGTTGGTTGTGTAAACTTGCGTTTCTCGTGGTACTAAGTTTGGTGACTCCCCAGCTGTCCCAGTTAAGCATTGTTTTGGCTATCTCTATTTGGGCGATTTCTGAAGTTTGGTACGCTTTGTCTCATACCGTGGTCTATTGGTGTTAGAAGATTGGATTTGGATGCTTTTCTCCTCAGAAGACTTGAGCCTTGTAGCGTGATACTCTCCGACGTTGCTTTGTGTTTCCAGTTCCGTTTATCTTCCGTCTTTTCAAGATTGGCCAAGTATCTATTTTGCTGTGACATCTTATTATCTCCAAGATATTCCATCTGTCTGTTTTGTCAGCATAACATTCATTTACTCATTTACACTCATATCAGCATGCATATCCACATTTGCCGTTGATTTTGGGTCGTACTTTGTTTATTCGAACAACGTACATATTTATTTCCAAGTAGAAGGTTAGCTTAGGCAGAAAATGTGCTTCCTTTCTAAATTCCCCAACGGAGCTAACCCTCGTGGATGATTTTTGATTCAGCTTACCTTGTCCATTTCTGGATAGGATGAATTCCCCAATCGAGTTACTTTCTCATTAGGTGGAGTCTTGTTTGACTGTTTTCTCTCTAGGTTATCCCTGGATGAAGTCGCTGCCTCTTGCATAGGCTATTTCTTTGATTCTCCCCAGTAAGTTCGTGACCTAGACGGCTGGTGCATTTATGTCGCACCTTTAAGTAGGTGATCTTCTCGGGAAGGATTGATTCATGATTCTCTTTGATGAAGATTTTATTCTCTGCCAATATCATCGCAATTTCCTTCTGTTTGGTTTTTGGAAAACGACAAGCGGCAGCTCTTCATGAGCAACTTGTACGTTATTATTTTTGGGAAGACGACAAGCGGCAGCTCTTCATGAGCAACTTGTACGTTATAGACACCGTTGGAAAACGACAAGCGGCAGCTCTTCATGAGCAACTTGTACGTTACTTTTTGAAAGCGCCGAGCAGCAGTTCTTCACGAGCTACTAGTGCGTCATTTACTTTTTGAAAGCGCCGAGCAGCAGTTCTTCATGAGCTACTAGTGCGTTATTACTTGTTGAAAGCGCCGAGCAGCAGTTCTTCACGAGCTACTAGTGCGTCATTAATTTTTTTTAAAGCACCGAGCAGCAGTTCTTCACGAGCTACTAGTGCGTCATTTTATTTTTCTGAAAGCGACAAGCAGCAAACTCTTCATGAGTTACCAGTACGTTACTACTTTTCTGGAATACAACAAGCGGCGGCCTCTTTATTTGAGCAGCTTGTATGTTATTGGTATTTTCTTTGGACAACAGCAAGCGGCAGCCTCTTTATTTGAGTAGCTTGTATGTTATTGGTATTTTCTTTGGACAACAACAAGTGGTAGCCTCTTTATTTGAGCAGCTTGTATGTTATCGGTATTTTCTTTGGACGACAGCAACTGGTAGCTTCTTTATTTGAGCAGCTTGTATGTTATCGGTATTTTCTCTGGACAACAACAAGTGGCAGTTTTCTTTATTTGAACAACTTTCGTATCTACAATCTTATCACTTCAGCATTAATTGGTATCTCTCCGAAAATATAGCAGAGAAGTCTGTTACGGATCTGTACCTCCAGAAGTCGGTAATCAGTTATCAGCAATTTGATACTCTCTGTCTATCATTGACCTTGAGTTGCAAACTCACTGTTTTGGATCAATGATCTGTTATGGCCTATGCAAGACACTCTCTTTGTTAGGGTTAGAGGTTGTATCCCCTCGGTTTTTGTTCACTGTGAAGAGTCTGTCGTTTAAAATCGATAGCTTGTTTCCCCAGTAATGTATAATCCATGCCGCTGTGTTTTGTTGGTGTTCGATTCACCCAACATTGTCTTGTTTCACACAATATCATTCTCTGTGAGTTCGATCGCTGCATTCATATCAAACATGACGACGGCATCTTAGGACAAAATTTGCGTAGTTATGTATTTAAGTACCTTCAATCTCGTCGAAACGAAGATTTCAATCTTCATATCTCCGGATAGAAGAAACTTAAATAGGGGTAGCTGTTGTACCCCAAATTTTGACCTAAGATATCGTCTCCTACCTGCATCATTACATTACAAGTGTTTTGATCCATCGATTTTAAAATTCATAACTTTTTTCAGGCCGAGAGCTATTTATGTTGAACACTAAATCATTTAATCGATTCGTGCTAAAATAATGTTTATTAATTATTTATTATCTTAAATTTAAATAATTGAAATTCGTTTTCGATTATTATGTAGTTTAAAGATGTATAGATAATAAAATAAACATTAGAGAAGAGGCGCATTAATTGTGCAGACAATATTTATTTATTACTCACTATCTTAAATTTAAATAACTGGAATTCATTCTTAGTTATTACATAATTTAAAGGTTTATGAATAATATAATAAATATTCGGAAAAGTTTATTGGTCAATAACGATTATTTAATCATTTGTCATTCTAAGTTAAATAATTGAAACTCTATTTTAATTATTATAATTTAGAAAGTTATGGATGATGAATTAAATAATTGAGGCTATTAATTGATCAATGATAATTATTTATTTATCTGTTTATTATTCTGAATGTAGGTAGTTGAAATTCGTTTTCAATTATTATACGATTAAAGAATTGTAAACGATAAAATAAATAATTAGAGAGAAAGAAGAAATTAATTGGCGAATATTGGATTTTTATTCATTTTTTCTAATTGTACAATTATTATGTAAATATTGTATCTATTATAACAAAATTACAATAATAAATTTACAAAGCTAAAATGAAATAAAAAACTAATCTAATATTCCTAATTCTAAATCTTCTGATCCAATGCGTTTTTGTCTGCTCACTTGATGTTACCTGCAAAATTAAAAGAAATTAGAATTCGAACAAATAATTAAAAAGCGAAATTATTTAAGGTTCATCATTAAAAGCAATGGCCGGAATCAGTTACTCTTTTTTGCAAATCACGGGATTTCTCCCGGTTCACAAAAAAGAGAGGAATTTTTAAATGAATGCACAAATTCACTTTTGTCTAAAAATTGCATGTTTTAAATTAATTGCATTTTTTCAAAACCCAAATGCATATTTCAAAAAAAACATACAGCATACAAAGTCCCTGCATGATCTCAACATATGCAAGCAAATGCCAACGTAAACCTATGCCCACATAGTAAAAAAACAAAACAAGCTACTATTGCATTAGAAGTTAAAATATGTAGTTTAACAACATATGTAAGCAATGTAATATTCCTTATTTTCATCATTTTCTGGCCATTTGCAATTTCAGAAAAGTACAGCATATCATTTTATTGTCAAACTGTACTGAGAGAGAAAAAGAGAGGGAGAAGTGTGGTTTTACAGGTTTGGCATAGGCAGGAAAGAGATACAAGACAAACTGCAAAATATAGCCAGTAGAAATAAAAACATAAAAGAAGAATAGAAACAAATTGGAGATAGCAGTCTGGTGAAGAATGCCAGGGAAGAGGGAAAGTATTTCAAAACCTCCAGCCTGTAACATAAACAAAGAAAAAGGAGAAAACTGTTATAACACAACATAACCAAAAGAAATCACACATCAGAATCAATATCCAAGCCCTCAAGACTTAGAAAAATAGTTATCAACAATCACACACAAAAAACCAGCAGACCTGCATAACCATTCCCCTACTGTCAAAAAACCATTTCACCATATGGCCTAAACCTCACAAACTGATTGAGCCTTTAAGCCAACATCACCACTACTGTCAAATAGATATCAAAAACAATCTCACACAAGAACCAATTCAAACCACACCATCAATATGGCCTAACAACAAAAGACCTATTCCCCTGTTTCCATCAACCTGTCCAACCAACACAAAACCAGTATACTCACAAACCTGTCAAACCTATTACCCAAGCCAAAAACATCACCAGTCACAAATCTACTGAAGCCAAGCTAGGCCAAACCTGAAACGTTCCGCCCAAAACCCACCCTGAAGGCAACACAAGCAAGGCCTCAGTGTTACCATCACTGGCCATTCAAAGCATACAACTCAAAGCCTAAAAAAAAAACATTATCATAGGCCAAAGATCGAAGCACAGTACCAGCAAGAAGAAGAGAAACATCAAAGCACAGTGTCAAGGCAGAAGAAGAAGAGAAACATCACAGTACAGTACCAACAAGAAGAAGAAGAAAATCACGTAAAATACCAGTCACCGAAGCGAGCTCGCGACCCTCCTCTCCTCGCCGCCTGGCCTCCTTCGCTCCCGACCTCCTCCTCCGTCTCCACCTAGGTAACGATTCCCTCTCCCTTTTTACTTCTATGGTACCTCAATCAAACAATAAGAATCAAACAATAAGAATCAAAATGGTAAGAATCATGTAATCCGAATCTATGCATGCAAAAACGAACTAAGCTTTAACGAATCAGAAGCATATTTTACCGAATCCGTAGCCGTCCTTTTTTTCGTTCGGCTAGAGGGAAGAGGAGTTTGGAGTGGGTGGCCATGGCAAGAAGAGATAGCGAAACTCAGAGGCAGATATGGAGAAGAAGACGCGAAGAAGATGACAAAGAGAAGAGAGATGAGCGCCGTTCTGCCTAGCAGAACCCTAATCCCCATTATGTTAAACAAAATTAACCCTAAGTGATTTGTAAAAACCAATGGGCCTCACCCCATTTCTCCTCCTTAAGCCCACACGACTTGCTTCTGCACCCCCCCCCCCCATTTTGAATTCTGCGTGGGCCTTCAAACCATCTAGCCCATATACCTTTCTTGCTTGTTTTTTATTTTTGATACACTTTTTTCACTTTTTTTTATTTTCTCTAATCTTTTTTAGAATTATTATTATGTTAATTAATTAGTAAAAACAAAAGATATGTCTAACTATGTTTTTTTAATTAATTAGTTTGACCTCTTAGTTTAAACTTTGGATTGAATTTAAGAGTTTTAATTTTATTTCATTAGGGTAAATTAATAACTTTCCATTTAATTTAAAATCTCTTAATAAGTATTCTATTTTCATATGCATAAAAAATATAGAATTTAAGAAGATAGACATTTTAGTTTTATTAATTCTCCTCTCACATCGTTATTAAACAAAATTCTAAAACACATAAAAATATAAAAACTTAAAAAATATTTTATTAATTCATTTTCTTGCTTTATTAATATTAATATCAAATATATAAAAGAAAACTTAAAAAAACTTAAAGCTAAAAAACATTATGTCCTCGTTAAATAATTCTCTTGCTTTTTATCCCTATCAAAATGCTTAAAAATTAAAAATACTTTTTTTTTCGTTAATATTAAACAAAAATCATAAAATACATTATTCGCATAATTTATTCTATCATTTAGATTATCGTTATTTAATCATTATTCGCATATTTTGCCTGTGTATTTATTCCATATTTATTTGTTTATTCTGTTTATGTTTAAATCCAAAGGAAAAACAGTAAATTTGCTTGACTTCATGTCCTCAAGTCTAACTGCGCGAACTTTCGCATTTCATTAAAACTTAGGATAATTTTTCCTCAAATATTCAACCCTTTTCAAAATTTATGCCTTTTAAGCAAAAACTTCGACATTAGGTCGTCGCATTCAAAAAACCCGTCCGTATCCCGTTTCGGCCAAAACAATTTATTTTCAATCAAGCAATCAATTTTAAATAAAACAAATATTTCAAAAGGTTCCTATAGAGTACTATAGATGCATTGGGTGCTAATACCTTCCCATTGTATAACCAACCCCCGAACCATAAGATCTCTTTTCAAAAATGCTTTGTATTTTTATTATTTACATTGCATATTTAGAGTTTTATTTCGCTCTTTTCCCTTTTCCTTTGGAAACAATAAAGCGCGGTGGCGACTCTTGCTTTTGTGAGACGAATTAATCAATAATTCGATCTCCGATTTACCCCGCTACATTTTTTTATCGCTACAATATGTAATGATTTTGTATCATCGAGTGCAAGCATAGGCGCAGACGTGTGTGTAGTCATAGACTTCGTGTATGAATACGTAGATATGCATAGGTACAAACGCAAACCAGTGTATAGATTTTTGAGAGATGTAGGAGTAACTGTGTGCATGGACGTATACGTGGATTTTCCTTCAATATTTTTTTAACCTAAGCGTTTTTTCGATATTTGTCAGATGCTTTTATTCTGTTAATTCCCCGAAATTATTTCAAGACAATATTCATGAGTAATAATTGTAGTAATCTGTAAACAAATCTGAGAAAACAAAAAGCATGATTCGAAAGATATAAAGAAAACAAATGTTTTATTGATATGCCTCAGAGTGGGCGAGAATACAAGATGCAATTCCTAAAAAGAGGAAATTACAGAAAGTCTTAAAACAATAAATGGCAATGAAAAAATGATAATCGCTACTACTATTCCCCCATATCTTTTGATGATCTTATCTCCCTTGCCTCTGAGTTGTATGATTCCAATCTATCCTTCCCTTTGTGGTTCATAGTTGTAGCTCTCAGATTCCAGTCTTTTTGTTCTTTATTTCTCTGTAGGGAATCCATAACTTTTGCCTGGATTTCCCTTTCGGGTTTTCAATCCACCGGGATGATTTTCTTGTTATGTGCCCCTAATTTTTACATGGATCTCCCTTTAGGGTTTTCGATCCACCGGGACGCTCCTTTTTTTGCTTAAGTCGCACCTTTTGGAGGTTTGATCTCAGGGAGCTTTTTATACATAGTATTTTTTGACTGCGTCTGAGTTGGTTGGATACGGTAGTTCTTCCCTATCCATTGTTGTGAGGACGAGACCACCTCCAGAGAACGCTGTTTTGACTACAAATAGACCTTCATAATTAGGTGTCCATTTACCACGTGAATCGAGGCGAGGTAGTAGAATCTTTTTGAGCACTAGATCCCCTTCCTTGAATATCTGAGGGCGTACTTTTTTGTCGAAGGCCCTCTTCATTCTCTTTTGATGTAACTGACTGTGACACAAAGTCGTTAATCATTTTTCTTTAATGAGGTTGAGCTGGTCGAGTCAAGCCTGTACCCATTCTGCCTTTTCCAGTTTTGTTTCCCTCAGGACTTGGAGTGATGGTATCTTAATTTCCACTGGGAGTACTGCCTCCATTCCATACACTAGTGGGAAAGGAGTCACGCCTGTTGATGTGCATACAGAAGTGTGATAGACATGCAGAGCAAAGGGAAGCATTTCGTGCCAATCTTTGTATGTCTTCACCATTTTCTGGATGATTTTCTTAATATTTTTGTTGGCTGCTCCGACGGCCCTGTTCATCTTTGGTCTATATGGTGAGGAATTGTGATGCTCGATTTTGAAGTCGTCACATAGTTCCTTCATCATCTTGCTGTTTAAATTAGACCCGTTATATGTAATCATCCGGCTTGGGACACCATATTTGCATATGATGTTCTGTTTGATGAAGCGTGTAACCACTTGACTTGTTACGTTGGTGTAGGATGCTGCTTCTACCCATTTGGTAAAATAGTCGATGGCTACCAATATAAAGCGGTATCCGTTGGATGATTTCGGCTCAATCGTACCAATCATATCAATTCCCCACATTGAGAATGGCCAAGGGGAGCTCATGACGTTCAGAGGATTCGGTGGTACATTTATCCTGCCGGTGTAGATATGACATTTATGGCATGTCTTCATGTAATTATAGCAATCCGCTTCCATTTTTAACTAGTAATACCCTGCTCGCAGAATCTTTCTAGCCATGGCATGCCCGTTTGTATGGGTCTCGAAAGTGCCTTTGTGGATTTCTCTCATGAGTGTATCTGCTTCTTGCTTTTCCAAACATCTGAGTAGTACCATGTCGTAGTTTCTTTTGTATACCACTCCATTACTTAGGAAGAATTTTGAAGCTAACCTTCACAAGGTTCGCTTGTCAATGATAGAGGCATTTTAGGGGTATTCCTGCCTTTCCAAGTACTTCTTGATGTAGTAAAACCAAGGTTTGTTGTTAGGTCCTTTCTCACTAGCAAGGCAGTGTGCAGGCTCTTCAAAATGTCTGATCGCAATTCGCGGTTCGTGATTCGGCTAAGTCACTTTGAACATAGTTGATAGGGTTGCCAGAGTGTCTTCCATTTGATTTTCTTCTCGTGGGATATGACTGAAAGTGATTTCTGTAAATTCTGCGCCTAACTTTAAAACATGATCACGATATGGAATCAGTTTAGGGTGTTTAGTATCCCATTAGCCATTAACCTAGTATATGACTAACGCAGAATCCCCGAACACTTCCATGTGCTTTATTCTTAAATCGATGGATGCTTTCAGCCCTAGTATATAGGCTTCGTATTCGGCAATGTTGTTGGTGCAGTTAAAACATAACCTTGCAGTGTAGGGGTGGTGGTGATTCTTGGGAGATGTTAATATTGCCCCTACACCGTGGCCTAGTGCATTTGATGCTCCGTCAAACATAAGTGTCCAACATGCCCCTTGCTCAGGCCTTTCGTCGGGTCCTGGTATTTCATAGTCAGCTATAAATATGACATCCTCGTCGGGAAAATCGAACTTCATGGGCTGATATTCTGATAGAAGTTGGTGGGCTAGATGATCAGCTAGTATACTACCTTTGATGGCCTTTTGCGTGACATATTGGATGTTGTATTCTGATAGTAACATCTCCCATCGTGCAATTCTTCCGGTAAGAGCTGGCTTTTCAAACACGTATTTTAGAGGATCCATTCTTGCTATTAACCATGTAGTATGGGTTAACATATATTGCCTCAACCTCTTGGTATCCCAAGCCAATGCACAACAAGTTTTCTCAAGGAGTGAGTATCTGGTTTCACAGTCAGTGAATTCCTTGCTGAGGTAATTGATTGCATGTTCCTTTCTACCCGTTTCATCCTGCTGTCCCAAAACACAACCCATTGACCCTTCGAGCACTGTCAAGTACATGATGAGTGGCCTTCCGGGGACTGGTGGTATTAAAATTGGTGGCTCTTGCAGATACTGTTTTATTGTCTCAAAGATAGTTTGACAATCGTCATTCCATACTACCGTCTGATCCTTTCATAATAACTTGAATATTGGTTCGCACGTAGCTGTTAGATGCAATATGAACCTTGAGATATAGTTCAATCGCCCTAAGAAACCCCATACTTCTTTTTCTGTCCTTGGAGCAGGCATATCTTGTATAGCTTTCACTTTGTCGGGATACACCTCGATACCCCGCTGGCTTACAATAAAACCTAACAATTTTCCTGATCTGACGCCAAATATGAATTTATTCGGATTCAACCTTAGTCTAAACTTATGTAGCCGCTCGAATAACTTTTGTAGATGTATGATATGTTCCTCCTCTGTATGTGTGATCGGTGGGAATAGAACTGACTGTTTTGGAATGCTGGTTCGCGTTTGTCTGCAAGGGTTTTTCGTGTTCTCCTCCGCGTGTAGAGTTTGTGAGGCTTGCTTATATATAATGGAATGAATTAGGTCAACATTTGTGTATCAAATCTTGGTCCATTATGATGAAGAGATTTGATTTGATTTTTCATAAAGACTTTCCATATTTGATTCAATCATGCGTTTCTGCCAGCTTGCTCTGAGTTGTTTTGGGCCTCCAACTTGATGGAAATCAAAAGCTGACTTGCCCCTTCGAATTTGCTCTCTTCGATTGCTTCAAAGTCCCCATTTGAACTACTCCAGTCACAGCCCCTTCGATTGAGACTCTCCCTGCTCCGATTGCATATTTGCAAGGGACACATGCCATTGTGAACTTTTGCCTAGTCATGCCAGCCTACTTCATTCCTTCGAATCTGCCTTCTTTGCCAGCTTCAAAGTCCAATTCGAATCTGTTTGGAACATTCCCTGTTAGACAACTTCGCCCAACCCTTGGCCTTGTGATGATTCTGAGTTCTGATTCGAAGTGTCCAACACTTCCTTCATCAGAGCATCTTAGATTAAGAGAAACTCGGCACTGAAATGCCCTTCGAAGGTCATTTCGTTCTGATATTCTTATTAAGGGAAACTCTGAACTAAAATGCCATTTGAAGGTCATTTCGTTCTTATGTTCTGATTGAGGTAAAGTATGAAGTTCCAGTCGAAGGACCCTCTGAAGTACTAGTCGAAGTATTGTGAAATTGACTTGGTCGAATGGGTCCAGCACTCAATCAAAGACTTGCAGACCAAAGCTTGATCGAAGGATTTTGAACACCTAATCGAAGCTTACTAATCAAAGCCTGATCGAAGAGTGCCAAATGCCCAATCGAAGTGTTTGTCCAAAACCTGATCGAAGAGTGCCAAATGCCCAATCGAAGACTCGTGAACCAAGCTTGATCGAAGGATTTTGGATGCCCAATCAAAGACTTTTCCCAGATGCCAATCGAAAGGCATTTTGTTCATCTTCAAAAAACTTTATTTTTCTTAGGCAAGGGTTTGTGACCAACCATATAAGGGAAGACCTTTGAAAATATGAGAGGGCAAATTTTGGGGTACAACAGTTGCCCCTGTTAAATTTTCTTAAACCTTAGGATGTAGATTGGCTTGCGTGCCTTTCGTGATCCGAAGGTGGAAGATAATTGAACACTAGAGTTCCCAGAAATTTGCACTCGCATGGTGTAGTATCAGCATTGTGACGTCGGGAATGGGCTTACAGATGCCATTTGGAGATTGTTGGTAGGAGGATGGGCTTATAGATGCCATCTGCAGGAGTGTCGATCGCATAAGAGATTCCTTAGCGAGAACTTGCATATCTGAGAAAGAAAGATGGTCTTCCTGGCTTGTCACAGGTGTTAATCTGGAATTTGAAAAGGTTGGTCGAGGAGATAGTTGTCCTAGCTGGTTTCAGGTGTTAATCTCTGACCTGAGAAGGAAAGATGGTCTTCCTGGCTTGTTACAGGTGTTAATCTTCAATCTCTTCATGTAGATAATTGTCCTGGCTTGTTACAGGTGTTAATCTACAATCAGTCGTCCACAGATATTTTTCCTGACTTGTTACAGGTATTAATCTGGAACTTAAAAAGGTTGATGGTAGAGTCTTGCTGGAGATGGGCTTAAAGATGCCATCCAAGAATGTTTGTTGACCCGCAATGTTGTAGGACAAAAGAATGAGTATCGAAATGGTATTCGTGTCTGGCATGCCATTGAACTGTATCGGGGGACTGAGAAGGAACCTGGGTAAGGTTACTTCATGATGAGTCCATGTAAAACTTCATCTGGGAAGGAGGAACCTGTGTAGGGTTGCCTGATGACGAGTCCGTGTAAAACTTCATCTGGAGAGGAGGAACCTGTGTAGGGTTGCCTGATGACGAGTCCGTGTAAAACTGCATCTGAAATTTCCTGAGAAGGAACCTGTGTAGGGTTGCCTGATGATGAGTCCGTGTAAAACTGCATCTTAGAAAGAGAGGGAACCAGTGTAGGGTTTCCTGATGACGAGTCCGTGTAAAACTTCATCTTTGGAAAGGAGGAACCTGTATAGGGTTACTTCGGGATAAGTTCGTGTAAAACTTTTGGAGGAACCTGGGTAAGGTTACTTTGGGATAAGTCCGTGTAAAACTTCAGAATGAACCGGGGTAAGGTTGCTCTGTGATAAGTCCGTGTAAAACTTCAGAATGAACCAGGGTAAGGTTGCTGTGAGATAAGTTTGTGTAAAACTTCAGAATGAACCGGGGTAAGGTTGTTGTGAGATAAGTTTGTGTAAAACTTCAGAATGAACCGGGGTAAGGTTGCTGTGAGATAAGTTTGTGTAAAACTTCGTTCAGAAATATATGAGAAAGGACCCGTGTAGTATTTTTCAGGATGAACCCGTGTGAAGCTGTATTTGATCGTGCAGATAACTACTCTGTTTAGCTTCTGGAGTTAATCTTGACCTTGCTGGAAGTTGTTGATGATAATCATCTTTCCTGAAAAGGTACATGATTAATGACATGAATTGTATGATGATGTTCTCAAAATAGATGAGATTATACTGTATGCAATATGTATGCGCACGTCATGATGTATGAACATGAAATGCTATTGTGGTACATCCGAGTTTGGGAGAATAAATCCCTGACTGTTGTAGGAGAATAAAGAGTTTCACTCGCAGGAGATGACGACCGAAGATGATTGGGAGGATAATCCTGTAGGAGATAATAACTCCGTTGGGGAATAGACTGACGAGGAAATGACTCTGAGGCGTATATACTCTGCTAGAAGATCTGCTGATTTGGAGAAATGAAACTCAGCTGGGGATGAATTACTGTTGCTGGTGACAGTGAACCCTGTTGGGGATTGAATTTCTGTCTATGAAAGGAATGAACTCTGTTGGGGATAGAAAGAACTTCGCTGGGGATGATCTTTCAGTTGCCACTTGCTGAGGATAACCCAGTTAGACTCTTGTGAGGATAACCTCTGAATTTGGCTGAGGAGACTTATTTGTGCTTTGCATGGGACAAGCTTCCAGAGTCTACTGGGGAAGAAGAGTTGTGGTCCTTTGATTTTTAGTAGTCGGAGAGGCAAACTCAAGATGGGGAATCCTCCTATGAGAAGGACTTTGGGAAGATTTGTCATTGCCCCTAGTAGCAAGTGTTTGTGACATTGCCGGAAATGTTTAATTGTACGTAACCCTTCACTGAGATTGATGTTCAATGCCCCAAGTGACGGAGATGGAGACTTGCCCCTGGATACTTTGCACTTATTCAGAGATTTCTTGAAATCTTGACTGGACTACCCCAGGTGTGCTGGATAGTGACATGTCAAGTCCCCTTGTTGATAGGAGATTTTCCAATGGAAGTGTCACCCTTTTTGAAGTGATTTTGTTCACTGAGAGGGCTTTCGTTCATCGGATATTCGTCGTGTGAATTTTTCCGCTGTCAAACAAATAGCCAAATGCAAACAGTGATATTCAAATAATGCAAAGTTTATGCTTGTCTCGAAGTTTTGAAAAATGCGTTTTTTAGCAGAAAACTTTTTATAAGACAAATCCAACATAAGATTTAGGGTAAAGCCTTACAGGAGTCAGGATACCTTTTGTAACAGTATGCTTTTGAACTAACCCATGCTTCAGTTAGGACTTTTGAAGGGTTGTAACGTGGCTTGGTTCACGGTTTAAGAAACAAAGGATAAAGGCTCAAAGTATATTTGTATCCACCCGCTCTTCGTGATGTTCTTCAATCCTAAACTCAGTTAATTGTGCGTCGAACTCTATTCAAATTTGGAACGACGTTTTGGTGATGGTTCACACAAGTTGGATTTTGGAAGGCAGTCATCATTTTTTGCAACATTTTTCATGTTGTCGAGGATTTGTAATGACCTCGTTCTTTTGATTTGTTATCCCTAACTTTTGCCTGACTGTTCCTGTTCTCAAGATTACAGTCAGCGGGATGCCCCAGCTTTCTTAAGCCTCCTTTATAGGTTTTGGCTCAGTGGGCTTTTTTTCTTTTGAGAGATTGACTGCCTATGAGATAAGGAACCACCACTGTCTTTTGATTCCAGAGGAATGCTTTTGATGTCGTTCGTTGTATTATGAACTGAGAGTTTTGCAACTTCAATGCACACCTTTTGAATTAACTGAGAGACTACCCTGCCCCAGGTTTAAATTAAAGGTTTCAATTTGTGTTTAAAACAGAAAACTCCTACTTCTTTGGCTTGAAGGGGTTGACTAGGGATTATCTTCCTTATAACTCCAGTGTTTAGGATTTGAAAGAAACGCCTGTACATCGTCAGCAAGGTCTGTCCAAAAGCATATTGTATGAGATTATGGCATTGTTTCGTCATCCTCCCTCTAAAGGCTTGTAACTTTTAGCAAGAGTTGAATGTCATAAAGCGAGTAAAAAGCATAGTTTAAATGTAATTAAAATGATTGGATCAAATCAAGACAAACATATGCAATGCATTAATGAAACAAAGTTTGGCATTAATAGATAATTGTTTGAATAACAAAGAGATTACAACTTGAAAATTCAGATGAAACAAAGGCATTCTCAATGATTTGGCGTAGAAGCGGTGATTATGCTAGAGTCTCCGGAGGACCAAACTCAATCTCCTTGGCATCAATCAAATTCTGAATCTTGTACTTCAATGCCCAACAATTGTTAGTATCATGCCCGGGACTGTCAGAGTGATAAGCGCAGGTTGCATTAGGATTGTAGTTAGGAGAAGAGGTCTTGGGGTTTGGGTGAGGTTTTATCACCGTAAACAGATTCATCTTCAACATCTGTTGCAATGCTTGTGACAATGGCATGTTGATGTTAGTGAACTGTCTTTTAGGCTCATCTGGCTTTCGTTGATTTCCCTTTTGCTGTTGTCGGTGTGACGCAGAACCAGAGATCAGGACTGCCCCTACGTGTTGGTCATGGCGACCCTTTTGACCATACACAACATTGGACTCTTTCTTCCCATTGTAGGGCTTTTTCTGAGCATCAGAAGGTGTAGCTTCTTGAATCTTCCCACTTTTGATGCCAGCTTTGACCCTTTCGCCGGTCAGTATTAGCTCGGTGAATCCGGCTGAAGAGCTTCCGATCACGTGTTTGAAATAGGGACCATACAAAGTCCCAAGAAACATATCCACCAACTCCCTATCAGACAGAGGGGGTTGGACTCTTCCAGCAAGGTCTCTCCACTTCTGAGCGTAGTCCTTAAAGCCTTCGCCTGTACCCATACACATATGCTGAAGCTGAGTACGCGTGGGAGCAAGGTCGGCATTATACTGGTATTGCTTGTAAAAAGCAGCAGCAAGGTCCTCCCAGTTGTGGATGTTAGCTCCTTCCAGTTGAAAGAACCATTCAAGTTGAGTCCCTGACAGACTATCTTGAAAGAAATGAATCCAGAGATCTCTATCAGCAGTATAGGGTTGGATCTTCCTCACATATGACCGGAGGTGGAGTTTTGGACAGGATACTCCGTCGTACTTGGCAAAGGCAGGTGCCTTGAATTTATGGGGAATCACTACCCTAGAGGATAGACCTAGATCCCCGAAGTCCAGACCGGGAACCTTCTGTATTTCCATGGTGCTCAAATGGTCCTCCAGCTGTTTGTACTTATCCTCAGCAGGAGGATACTGTTCTTCATCATAGTCCGTCTCGTTGTCGGAGACAATAGGGCTAGGAGCCCTCCTTTCTTGTGGACTATCTTTCCCCTCAGATGAGGTGGCCAGATCAACTTCGTTTTGCAGCCCGTTTCCAAACCTGCGTCCGGTGTTGAACAGGACGATCCTCTTTTTCTTCTTCTTCCTCTCTTTCAGAATCAGGGTCTTCAGGTCCTGCTGACCCTTAGCTAGGCTCATAACCAACTCTTGAAACTAGGCATTCTGGGCCTGGAGGGCCTTGATAGTTTGCTCAGTGGAAGGTTCAGTAGACATGATAATTGCTGAAATAAACAGCGAAGAAGATAAGAGACCTGTAATGGTACCTGTAATGCAATGATATGTATGATATATGTACGCAATGTTTTCAAGGATCTCGCGGGGTAAACAAGAAACCGTTAAAATCTGAATCTGGTAGCTTGATTGAAGGACCTTCATGTTGCTGAGAGTCCTTCTTCAAGAGTCAAGCTCACCATATCGAGTGGTTCATAGCCCCTGACTCAAGTTATCATGCTTGGATTTCTAGACAACTTTGGCTAGAGGAAAATAAATCCCCTTTGCCCCTTGCTGGACAATTGATTTATCATAACCTGCATCACAAGCCCTTGAGATCCTTGAAATGGTTAAGGAAAATGTTATGGTATGATGTTATGATGTTATGTACAGGTATGCAAAAGTGTGAGGTGTAAGTAAGCCATGCAATAAATCCAATTTATTGGATAAGGACCGTAAACAAAACCTGCAGGGAACTCATGTTGTTAGATAACAAGAATGTGTAAGTAGTTCAAGTTTGAAGGCACACAAGTCACACATATAGCCTTAAGTTTAGGCTGGCATGGAGTTTAGGTATTACCCTCTTTCAGTTCAGTTGGTTCAAACATGTCCTATAAATAGTAACCGGGTTCTAAGGAGCTCAATATCATTTGATTATTTTTTATGTTCATTGTTTTGGTTTAGCCACTGAACTGGCGACCAAAATATTCCAAGAAAACAACCCTCAATGAGTGTAGTATCGAGTATCTACCAACTTCGAACTGCACCAAAGTCGGTCATCTCACTACCCCTAAAAAGGCCAAGATGGTCAAGTAAGGTTCTAAGGTCAATTGATGCTTCACGACACCATGCGGCGGCCCTGTACTCTCCTTGACTTAACTCAAGGGTTACCGGTACTCACCAAAGTGCCACATAAACGTAGCTATTGTTTCAACCATGTCGGTATACCCTGCACAGTTCCCTCACAGTTTGTTTCTACTTACCTAAAGGGTATCCCCAGATCCGGTTTAGGATCTATAGAACTCCGATACAAGCCCACAAAGTTAAAGCATACAAATCATACAATTGAAAACACAAGTGATCTAATCCTAAGGTACACCTCACTTATATAATTTCCCCAGCAGAGTCGCCAGTTCTATGATCGGTGGGAATAGAACTGACTGTTTTGGAATCTGCCTTCGAATCTGCCTTCGAATCTGCCTTCTTTGCCAGCTTCAAAGTCCAATTCGAATCTGTTTGGAACATTCCCTGTTAGACAACTTCGCCCAGCCCTTGTCCTTGTGATGATTTTGAGTTCTGATTCGAAGTGTCCAGCACTTCCTTCATCAGAGCATCTTAGATTAAGATAAACTCTGCACTGAAATGCCCTTCGAAGGTCATTTCATTCTGATGTTCTTATTAAGGGAAACTCTGAACTAAAATGCCATTCGAAGTTCATTTCGTTCTTATGTTCTGATTGAGGTAAAGTATGAAGTTCCAGTCGAAGGACCCTCTTAAGTACTAGTCGAAGTATTGTGAAATTGACTTGGTCGAAGGGGTCCAGCGCTCAATCGAAGACTTGCAGACCAAAGCTTGATCGAAGGATTTTGAACACCTAATCGAAGCTTACTAATCAAAGCCTGATTGAAGAGTGCCAAATGCCCAATCAAAGTGTTTTTCCAAAACCTGATCGAAGAGTGCCAAATGCTCAATCGAAGACTGGTGAACCAAACCTGATCGAAGGATTTTGGATGCCCAATCGAAGACTTTTCCCATATGCCAATCGAAAGGCATTTTGTTCATCTTCAAAAAACTTTATTTTTCTTAGGCAAGGGTTTGTGACCAACCATATAAGGGAAGACCTTTGAAAACATGGGAGGGCAAATTTTGGGGTATAACAGTATGGTATTTGGAAATTATGTCATCAACGTATACTTCAAGCTCCCTGTGGATCATGTCATGGAATAATGTGACCGTTTCCCTCTGATAGGTTGCCACTGCATTCTTGAGACCGAATGACATTACTTTGTAGCAAAAAGTTCCCCAATGTGTCATGAAGGTAGTCTTTTCCATGTCCTTGGGCGCCATCTTGATTTGATTATAGCCCGAGAAACCGTCCATAAATGAGAATACTGAGGCTTGAGCTGTATTATCTACTAGGACATCTATGTGAGGTAACGGAAAATCATCTTTGGGGCTTGCCTTGTTTAGGTCTCGATAATCTATGCACATGCGTACTTTTCCATCCTTGTTGGGTACTGGTACAATGTTAGCTATCCAGGGTGGATAATCTACCACTGCTAGGAACTCTGCGTCAAATTGTTTGAGAACCTCTTCTCTAATTTTGCTGGACATATCTGGACGGGTTCTTCTGAGTTTTACCTGACTGGAGAACAACCTTCTTAGAGAGGTAATCTATGCACCACGATGTCTATATCCAACCCTGGCATGTCCCTGTAGGACCAAGCGATTATATCCATATACTCGTATAATAAGTTGATTAGCATGTCTTTGACGCTCTGCTCCAACATTTCCCCTAGCTTGATTTCTTTTGGATCTCCTTCGGTGCCCAGGTTAATGGTCTCAGTAGACTCTTGATATGGTTGTATGATGTTAGCCTTTCGCTTTATTTCCCTCTCCATTTCCTCGGAGAGTTCAAGATCTTCGTCATCTTCCTCTTCGGCTTGGTGGATAGGAACATCAAAATCGTATCGGGTCGTAGCAGTAGCATTATCGGTAATTTTGGGCATGGATCAACACATTTATCATGTTTTGGTGCATATTTTAGCGCTTGGAATTTGAAAATGTGTATGCAAAGAAAGTATTGCCATTTTATATTTAATAGATAAATGCAAAAGAAAGACAAGGATCTTAATTGAAAACAGAATATAACTTTTATTAATTATAAATATCCTCTGAAATAAGAACAAGGAAAACCCTTACAAGCAACCCCTATGCCTCAGGTTTGACATAGGTTCTTTCAAAACAAGAAATATTACTTAGAAAAGAAAAATATCTCAGGAATCTCCAGAGCGGTCCATCCTTTAAGCTCTTCTCCTGGGGCGCCCTCTCTAATGATGTTGGTTGCCCTTTTGGTATTGACTTTGCTTGATATCATTGCCACATGCCCGTCATGCTCTGTTTCTTTGCTGACGAAAGTCTCTTGGGTCAGAGGAAAACATGCTTTGCCTTTCAGAGTAGCCTTTGACGATTCGTAACCCAAACCAAAGCGATTCTTCTTCTCAGGAATTTCTGGGAGCCTTCCCCAGCTTTTTGAGGCATCACCTCCCATAGTCATCTACAGATATCTCCATGATTTCACTTTAGTATTGTTACCCTTCTCAACTGATAATGTTACCATAGAAGCAATTTCCAAAGCCTGGAACGGGGTAGCTATGCAATCTTCGTCGGCATTGATATATCTGTATGATTCAATATGGATTACAAAAATGTCTTCCTCGCCATCAATTATGATCAACTTCCCTTCCAATAGAAACTTCAACTTTTGATGCAAGGTCGAGGTTACGGCCCCTGCCACATGGATCCAAGGTCTCCCTAGTAAACAAGTGTATGTTGGTTCGATGTCCATGACCTGAAAAGTGATATTGAAGATATGCGGCCCAATCTTGACTAGAAGGTCCACCTCTCCTAGCTCCAAGCTTCGAGAACCGTCAAATGCCTTTACTATCGTAGAACTTGGTCTCATTGTCACATCATCTATTGTTAACTTCACGATACTTGACTTTGGCAACACATTAAGAGTGGAACCGGTGTTAGTAAGAACCCTGTACAAATGGGTAGTACATATGTGCATAGTAATATTGAGTGCTTTGTTATGGGCCCGACCCTGTGGCGGTAATTCGTTGTTGCTGAAACCCAGGTAGGATCTGGACATGAAATTTGCTACGACATTATCAAATTGATTTACCGAAATTTCCTTTGTGACATGAGCTAAACTTAACACTTTCATCAAGGAATCCATGTGTGCTTCAGAGTTGATGAGTAGCGAGAGTATGGAGATTTTTGCTGGAGTTTGATGGAGCTGATCTACCACTATGTAGTCACTCTTTTTGATTATTTTCAGAAACTCCTCTGCCTCTTGATCAGTAAAGTCTTTGTTCGAAGATTTTGTTTCCTAATTTATATCAACCACTGCTTTTCCTTTGTCCTTCGTTGGAATTAAATCTGTCTTTTTTGATGGTTCGGCTCCATAGATTCGACCACTTCGGGTCATACCTCCAGTTCCTGCTATGTTTGAAATTGCAGGTCCTTGACTTGCGGATGACCCACTCTCCTGCTTCACCCTATTGATGTATACGGCTGAGTCATAACTCCAAGGTATCGCTTTATTATTCTCACAAAGGATAGGTGATGGTCCCTTAATTACCATCGTGGCTTTTGGAGTGGTGGGTATTAAGAGGGTCTTCTTAGGTACCCTTCTGGTGACCTCTGCTAATTCTACCCATGGAATGACTAGAGTCTTCTTGGTAAGGCTTGGATCCTGGCAAGGGATTGCTAGTGGCTTTTTCCCTCCAATCGTGGCTACACATTTTTCTTCAGGGTACAGTCCGAATTGGACTATCCCCCGATCCACCATATTTTCCAGAGTTGTTTCAAAAGCTTTATTGTGCTCTAACAAGAATCCATATTCAAACAGATATTTCTTCAACAAGTTGATAGGGGTTTTTGCCTTTATGGTTTCCCCAAAGTCGGTGATCACCTCGATTGCATTTATTGTCGGTCCACCATGCGTTGGCATTGGGTTTAATTTAATATTAGGCTTATTGAAGGTGATGTCTTGAGACTCTAGAAAATCCTAAACCTTATGCTTGAAGGCCCAACATTGGTCTATGGTGTGCCCTGGAGAATTAGCATGATACTCACACCTAGCTTCGGCATTGTATCTTTGTGGGAGTGGCCCGATCGGAGGAGCTAGAGGCTTTATTTCCACCAGAGATGCATTAACCAAGTGTTGTAATAACTATCTTGGTGGCATGGGCAGTGGATCAAAACTTTTAGGTGGCCTTTTAAATCTTTCTTTCCTTTGTCCTTGCGGGATCACCAATGCTTGTGATGTCCGTGGTTGTGAGGCCACAACGTTGACTTCTCCCTCCTTCTTTCTTGGGAATTTCGAAGCCGACCTTTTTGAATTGTAAGGGGTGCTTGACGATCCCCCTGATATCTTTCCGCTTTTCAAACCAGTTTCGATTCTTTCACCAATAGTCACTAAGTCTGAAAATCCTGATGTGACACTTCCCACCATTTTATCATAATAAAGCCCTTGCAGGGTTCCCATGAACATGTCTACGAGTTCCTTTTCCAACAGTGGGGGTTGTACACGGGATTCCATCTCCCTCCACCTTTGAGCATATTCTTTGAAGGATTCTTCCTTCTTTTGAGACAGATTTTAGAGTTACAAGCGAGTAGGCGCCATGACCAAGTTATACTTGTAATGCTTCAAGAAGGCATTAGCGAGATCCACCCAAGTTCGGATATGTGTTCATTCCAACTGCATGTACCAGTCCAAAGATGCCCCACTTAGACTGTCTTGGAAACAGTGAATCATTAGTTTCTGATCATGGGCGTGGGCATGCATCTTCTTGCAGTACATACGAAGATGATTCCTCGGACAAGTGAGCCCTTTATACTTTCCAAAGTTAGGTACCTTGAATTTTGGCGGTATCACCATATTAGGGACTAAACCCATTTCCAGAGCGTCTACTTCGAAAGCGTCGAAGCCTTCCACAGCCTTCAGTCTTTCTTCCAAGGCTTTATGTTGATTCATTACTAGTGAGTTGTCCGCATCATGAGCACCAGTTGTCTTCTAGGGTGCCTGGTGAGCATCCTCTGGGTCATGATCTCCATATTGCAAGTCTAGGTAATTATCTGCGTTATTGGTTGGAATTTGTAGGGTATGTGATGCCCCTACTTTTGATGGTGGTGGGATGAATCCTTCAGTTTCAACCTCTTGATGGGCCATTGTGGGCTTTTGGGGTCCTGCTTCTAGCTTTTTCCTCAGTTGGTGACCGCTTGATGCACGAACGGTTTGGGCTACCTCTTCAAAAGCTACCCTGGGAATTTGATCCTGCCTGTCGATAATGTTCTTTAAAGCTAGAAGAACCTGGCTTAAATCTCCTTTCATTGAGCTTATGTCACCCTTCACTTGATCAAGATCCTCTTTGAACACAACTTGAATCTCCTCGATCAGTTCCATTACTTTCTGTTGATGGGCCCTTGTTTGATATGGAGGCCAAGGAGGTGGAGGTCTTCTTTTACCAATGGCTTAACTGGAGAGATTTTTAAAGCAAATGATTTTTTTTATATGACATGCAAGTGTTTTATAAATTCATGCGTGCAAATGGATGTGTATGATTATGAAATGATTTTTATTTTAACTGTCTTATTCACTTGGGTACATATTTGTATCCACTTATTATTTTATTTGGTGACCAACTTAAAAATAGACACGCCTTCGAGATAGGGAAACAAAATGCCTTTACTAAGAGTAACATAATCTAGATATTGAAAAATATTACAAATTAAAATCAAAACTTGTTTGCGTAAACGTAATTAAAAATGAACTAGATTTCCTAAGTGCGCCTGCGGATGTATGCTCTGAATCCATCAACCATTGCTCGACAAAGTTCTAGAAAGTCTTCAACGTCCTTCAGAAGAGGAACCATTACATTCTCTGCATCTTTTAAACTTCTAGGGATGTCCTTGATGAGATTGTTGGCTAAGAAGACTAGCTTTTCATGTTTGCCTTTGTAGTACCTATATTCCTGATAAAGATGTGGGATTATCTTGTGATTATCCCTCCTGACTTGGGCGATCTTGGTATACTACTCTTCCTAGTACATCTTTTCACCCCTCATTTCTGTGTAAAGCCTTTATTGGATGAGGAAATCCTTTTGCAGACCCTGCAACTCTAAACATACATGCTCATATTCTCGAGTCCTCTGAGTCAAGAGTTTCTCGGCTTCTATCATTTCAAGGCGTGCTTTGACCTCTGATTTGTGGCTGTCTTGGAGTTCGGTGGAGAGGTACTTTACTTGCTCTTCTTGATCTAAGGAAGCTTGTGCCAAACTTTGGATTTGGGCTCTTAAACTTTCCTCTAGCACCTTCTTGTCATTTGTTTCCTTTTCATACCATCTAGTTAACCTCCCAATTTCAGCAGCGGCCTCTTCTAACCTTTGGTTGTGAGAATCTAGGTTGAACATTGCACTTAACATCCCTTCAGTTATACGCTTTCATTTGAGACTTTCTATCTCCAAGTCCTTTTTACTTTTATCAATTTGCTCGTCCTTTGACTCAAGTATAAGCTGCATCTGTTTCTTTTCTCTGGTCAGATTGAGGAGGTTGACTTCCAGTGCTTCTTTCTCTTTTTGAGCTTGCTTTAAGGAACTTTTCAGATTGTTGACTTCTTCCAAAGATATAGGTGTTATCTCTGGGACCTATGACCTGTACTCTGGATCTTTCTCAAATGGCAGCTTGATAATTCATACCCTATCTTGGAACCATTTGGTGTAGGGTTCTCTTGCTATGGCATTCTTTCTTTCGACTTTCCTTTTGTTAACCTTATTCCAGGCCCGAATAACCTTGTTGAGCAACCCTTGGTTTTCTATACCCATATTGTGGATTACAAATGGTCGGAGTTGTTCGTCAGAAGGTTTGTCTTCCAAAGGATACCCTAGCTGTCGTAGGGCCCGAGTAGGGTTGTAGTTAATACAGCCTCACGATCCAATCAAAGGGACATTAGGAAAATCCCCACAGCTAATAGTGATGTCACCAATATCCAACTTTCTTGCATACCATAATATTGAGTTTGCAGTGAGAGACCCTAGTTTCTGTGGCCACTCACACCTGGTCAATTCTGGGATCATATAGTCTTCCTTGTAAAGATGAGTCATGAACCAAGTATATAGAAGCGAGATGCAACAATTTAGCGTGCCTCTTCTTTTTTCATACATCATATGCAAAGTATAATAAATATCCGCAAGCAAGGCGGGAGTAGGATCCGTATTAAAGACTTTCGCTCCCCAAAATATACTAATGGCCGCGGGGTCAATATAGTCCACGGTCCTAGGAAACAAGATTATACCAAATACTAACAGCCATAAACAATCAACACAAGATTCCCACTCCTTATAATTGGCAAATTCTAGTGCCTTAGCTTCCAGGTATATTCTTTTGATTCCTTGTATCGAACCTTCTCTTCGATAATTCTGCACCAATTCAGGATAGGGTATCCCTAGGTATTTTACCAAAGCTTTGACTTTAATAGTTTGTCCAATACCTACACAGCCCTTTTCTTTGGAGAAATTCAGGATTCTGTCAAATTCCTCTAGAGTCGGTGCTAGCTGGAAGTCTTGGAAGGTGAAACATCTCAGCGGAGGGTCATAAAACTGAATTAGGGCATAGACTGCATCCATCTGTACTTCTACTTTAGTCAAATCAAGGGTATCCCCATAGCGGAGAATGTACATCTTCAGAGCTCTTTCGGATAGTTTACCCTTTATAGTTTTGATTTCAGAAAGGTCAGGCTTGCAGGCGTTGACGCAGACAAGTTGTTTCCCTTTGGCATCCATTTTTAAGACAGTCACCAAAAATCTTGATTTTGTTATCTTTTATTTTGTACCGTGTGAATAAGACAGATAAAAGGAACAAATGATGAACATGATATATACATGAATGTATAAGTGTTGGATTGAGCAACGGGATTTTGTGACAGGTTTTTGTGAGGGATACCCCTATGAGGTAGGCTCCTTAATTTTGACCTACGGTAAGTCTACCCTCCCAAAAGGTGGCTTCCTTAAGGGTGTCATGAATAACTCCAGAGGGAAAAGGCACAAGGGCCTCCCTTAGGTGGAGGCTCTTTACGGACTGAAACTTTCGTCTCAAAGTCGTGAAAGGTCTCGTCATGATATTTTGGGTTAAGGTCGTTACAAAGAGTCATGGGTGACCTTCCAAAGTCCTACTCATCAAGAGGATATTTGTCGATAAGTATTCCTTTTTCGAAAGTTCACCGACTCTAGGCGAAGTCGTCACATAAACTCGCAGGGATGATGTACCCCCTAAGCTAATAGACGAACCTTCTTTTTAAGGTTTATTGGAAATATATTTTTTTGAGATAAAAAAAACCTGCCACATAATAAAAGAATTTGATAGTAAATAAATAAATGCAATAAAATAGATAACTGCAATAAATAAATAAATAAAGCAAATAAACAATAAAAAACCCAAAATAACCTAAACCTAGGGTTAAGGAGAGTCCCCAGCAGAGTCGCCAGCTGTAGCAACTGGTTTTTAAATCAGGAGTCGCCACTATTAGTTTTTTATCCTAGGGAAGGGAACCTAACAGAAAACCCTAATTCGCAGACAAAGATTCTAGGTTTCAGACTCAATTAGACGAAATAAAGGTGTTAGGAACCTTTCATCCACCTTGTTCACAAGGATATTAGCCTTAGGTTTAGGTTTGGGATAAACAGTGTTTTAAGTTTTAATTAGCAAGACTCGCCACGATTTTAGATCGTGTGCCTACATATCCTCTTATGAGGAATCAGAGTCCCAATTCATAGTTCGTATGGGTTGGTGTATTTTAGGGGTTTGCAAACATATTTTGAATCACTTCGCACTCGGCCAGGAGTAGTGATTGCGGAGATTTTGACTGAGTGCGCAGTAAGTCAAAATTAGTCTGAAACTCATTTGCAAATAGGACTGTTGATTAGCTTAATTTTATTTGCGGAAATAGTTTGAGATTGGTTTGTGTTTTTTAATAATATTAATTGCAAAAATGTTTGATTATTGCATGATAAAAAAGATTTAATGCAATATACGTGAAAATAATATATGTACATGATATATGCTATTTTGATACAAAAATAATTTTCTTTATATATAATAATAATACTTAATATAATAATAATAATTAATATAATAATATGATAATAATAATCAATAATAATTATTATAATTATAAGTAAAAGAGAAAGAAATAATTAATATAATATAATATAAAAAATATAAAAGAAATAAAAAAATAATTATTTAAGCAAAACCTGGGGGTGTGTTTTCAGTTATGTATCAAAACAGGGGGGTGTTGAAAATAAACTGGGTTTAGGCCCAATACAGTCCTGGACAGGGGGTGCTACACAGGCTTGCTTAGTAAAAAACAGAAAAAGGGTGGTGTAAAAATAAATGGGCTAGGCCCAAAATGCATTGTAAGAGGGTCTGATTGGGCATGGTGCGTGAAGGTGCACGGTATCGTGGTGGACTTGGCCTTACGACCATCTGATGCGGATCATATGGACATAACTTTAGGTCAGTTAGTGCTTCATGACACCGCTCAGCAGCCCCGTATTCTCCTCGATTAAACATAATGGATAACGGTACCAACAAATGTGTCACACTAACATAGCCATTGCTTCAACCGTATCGGTCTATGCCGTACAATTTCCACAATCTATTGCTACTTATCTAAAAGGTTCCCCAGATCAAGGTAGAGGATCAAAATACGCCCAAACAAGGAACTATAATGTAAAGCAATCCATTCAAACAAGGAAAGAAAGTGAAGGTGATCTAGCCCTAAGGTAACCCCACTTTTAAGTATTTTCCCCAACAGAGTCGCCAGTTCTGTTATACAGTGAGAGAACTGACGTGGGTGTTTTGCGTTTGATCTCAATTGTTGCGGATAGCAAGAGTCGCCACCGACTTTTCTTTTATCCAAAAGGAAAGGTTGAAAAGAACAGGAAAGACCTTTCAAGATTATTTCTTGAGTTCAGGGGTAGGTTATGAAAAGGGAAGGTATTAACACCATTTTCATCCGTAGTTATCTACTGGATCTTAGTTACTTTCTAGATTGCTTGGTTTTGTTTGAAAATGTGCTTGTGGTGTGGGTTTTGAAATTATTTTGAAAACGTCTTTGTAATGATTCTCGTTTCTATAAGAATGCGTACAAAGTGTTGGTTTTGAAAATATTTCAAACAGGTGTTTATGGAATGTGTTTTTGTCGTGAGCAAGCGAGCAACTATGAGCATCCTACCTACTCAAAAGGTCTAACGTTCTTTTCCTCCTCCTTTAGATGTTGCTATCTTACCATTGATTTGGTAAGAAGCCCCAACATTAGATGTGAAGGGACGGGCGTGGGACGTTTGTATAGTCATAGAAGGAAACCTATGAGGCGTTTTAGCAATTTCGTTAGGGACTAGATCATTTACCAAAGGTAACATCAAGGGTCATCGAGGGACTACGATCTTTTATCAATGGTCTTTGCTAAAACACCCATATTCGAGGGACATGACGATTTTCTGAGGCAACAAGTGAGATCACCCTAGGGGTGCATGTGTGTGAATAATGTGTTTGATTTGCATGTATTTTGTCTTTGAATTTTAGGTTCTCTGCTTGTTGGTTTTTATCTTGCCATACCTCCTAATTACTAACATTTATACAAAAGCAATAAAAATGCAGAAAATAAATCCTACACTATTACAACCATATTGAATAGCAAGAAAATGTAAAGACAAAACAAAATAAAAGGAGGAAAATGAGCTTTCAATCTAAGAAGAAACACCCTTCGATTCTTCCTTTCCTGGCTTCCTTCAATTTGGCCTGGAAGTAGTGAGGATGCGCCTTTCGATTTGGGCTTAGCATGAAGCACGAGATGCATCTTTCAATTCTTCCTTTCTGCTTCCTTCGACTGGGGCCTGGAATCAACGTGAGGTGTACTCTTCACCTCAAGCTCCTTGATGCCTTCTTCGATTGGGCCTGGCAGTCAGTATGGACCACCTTCTCTTCTTCGTTTGGACTACAAAGCAGTAAGGACCTGCAAAACAACATGAGCATGTATCTTTTGTTCCCTTCTAGACCTTCGTTTGGGACTGTGAGGCAGCCAGGGGGGAAGCCTAAGGATTCGTTTCATACTTCCTTCCTCCTACTTTCCTTTGTTTGAGATTTTAATAGCAACATGGCCTAAGGCCATGATTAGCATTGTCTTATGGCAAGGTTAGTTCTTAAAGCATGTTTGATAAACCAATAAACAAAAACAAAAGGGTTAGAAATGAAAACACACTAAAAGGATGGAAACGAAAAGGAAATAAATGTTACGTACATGTTTGAAATGAAAGGAAAGATTACTCACATGTTATGTGTAGCAACTGGTTTTTAAATCAGGAGTCGCCACTATTAGTTTTTTATCCTAGGGAAGGGAACCTAACAGAAAACCCTAATTTGCAGACAGAGATTCTAGGTTTCAGACTCAATTAGACGAAATAAAGGTGTTAGGAACCTTTCATCCACCTTGTTCACAAGGATATTAGCCTTAGGTTTAGGTTTGGGATAAACAGTGTTTTAAGTTTTAATTAGCAAGACTCGCCATGATTTTAGATCGTGTGCCTACGTATCCTCTTATGAGGAATCAGAGTCGCAATTCATAGTTCGTATGGGTTGGTGTCTTTTAGGGGTTTGCAAACATATTTTGAATCACTTCGCACTCGGCCAGGAGTAGTGATTGCGGAGATTTTGACTGAGTGCGCAGTAAGTCAAAATTAGTCTGAAACTCATTTGCAAATAGGACTGTTGATTAGCTTAATTTTATTTGCGGAAATAGTTTGAGATTGGTTTGTGTTTTTTAATAATATTAATTGCAAAAATGTTTGATTATTGCATGATAAAAAAGATTTAATGCAATATACGTGAAAATAATATATGTACATGATATATGCTATTTTGATACAAAAATAATTTTCTTTATATATAATAATAATACTTAATATAATAATAATAATTAATATAATAATATGATAATAATAATCAATAATAATTATTATAATTATAATTAAAAGAGAAAGAAATAATTAATATAATATAATATAATATAATATAATATAATATAATATAATATAATATAATATAATATAATATAATATAATATAATATAATATAATATAATATAATATAATATAATATAATATAATATAATATAATATAATATAATATAATATAATATAATATAATATAATATAATATAATATAATATAAAAAATATAAAAGAAATAAAAAAATAATTATTTAAGCAAAACCTGGGGGTGTGTTTTATGTTATGTATCAAAATAGGGGGGTGTTGAAAATAAACTGGGTTTATGCCCAATACAGTCCTGGACAAGGGGTGCTACACAGGCTTGCTTAGTAAAAAAACAGAAAAAGGGTGCTGTAAAAATAAATGGGCTAGGCCCAAAATGCATTGTAAGAGGGTCCAATTGGGCATGGTGCATGAAGGTGCACGGTATCGTGGTGGACTTGGCCTTACGGTTGTCTGATGCAGATCATATGGACATAACTTTAGGGTGCACGGTACTATCAAGGGCACGGGTATACTGGATCATAACAGAACATAAATTTGTTTCATTCATTTTATTTTTCACTTCGTTTACAACCACTATCATTCTCTCTCTCTCTCTCTCTCTCTCTCTCTCTCTCTCAATACGTCTAACCCTTATCCTTCTTCTTCTAACCCTAACCAAACCCCACGGCGGTGCCCCTAACTGAACCTTCCACTTCCATCACACCCCAACCCCAAACCAAACCAGCAATAATATCATAACAAAAAACGCAAAAGCTGAGTTATTTACCTCCTTGTGATTTTGTATTCTAAGTTCGATCAATCTGATTCTGCTTCTGACCTTACTCTCTTTCTTTTGTTCGCAGATCTCAGTAGCCTTCGAAGGGGATGCAACAACGGCTGACGGCGATGGTTCTTGAAGGATGAGCAACTGCGCGATTAGGGTTTCAGATATTGAAACCCTAATCATGTTTCTCTTCGGTCTTCAACGAGGCTTTGGTATCTTTACCTTCTTCTTCGTTTCAGCTTCCTCTCAAAATCCCCCCCCCCCTTCTGTATTATGTTCGTTTGCTATTTATAGGGCTAGCGTTTATAAATTAGGTAATTACTGTTACAAATTGTTTAGGGCTTAGATTTAGGATAATTAGAGGATGTAATGTTGTAATTGATTTGTTTATGATTTGTTCTGTAATGTTTTGATTGATTGTAATAAAACTGAGATTTGATTTCAATATTTGATTGAATTGTTGATTCTGTTCTATGATTTATTTTGTAATAAAATTCTGTTTATTTGTTTTAGATCCAAACAGTATCGGTTGTTTAATTAAAACACACGTTTTTTCCTGCTTGATTGTTACAGTGTCTGTTTTTGGGCCTCAAACCGTATATCCTTTTTACTGCCCAGCACGCGCTTGATGATTCTTTTGGGCTTGTAGTGGTTTTTTTATTTAGCCCAAACGCTTTTTTTTTGTACAGTTGGGCCCAGCTTTCTTACTTCTAAACAAAGACCCTTTATTATTAAAAATATGATTTGTTATCATTAATAATAATTTACAAAACTAATTAGTGTAAATTAAACCAGCAATAATTTAAAAATATAAAATGGGCCACCAACAATTTTTCAGCGCCTTTGTTTTCAATTCATATTGGGCCTCAATTGGCCCAAACAGCAAGCAACCAAATAATTGTAAAAAAAAGTTCTTTAAATAAACAGTAAAAATATTAATGGGCTTAGTTTGAAAAAAAAAACGTAATGGGCCTGTATTCTAAATTGTACCCCCCATTTCGCTTGATAACGACAACAATTTTAGATGGGCTTATTGAAATTCCACACCCCCTTTCTTTACTAATAACAAAAAAATCCTAGATGACTTTAATTTAATTTCAACTAATAACAACATAAACATAAGTTGGTTTTAAGAATTAAAGACATAACAATTATTTTAATGATTTTCTATTTTTGAATCGCATGGGCCATAGGCCAACATGCTTCGTGAATGGGTTTACAGACATATGAGTCTTTCTGATTAAAAAAAGCCCCATTTTCCTGAATTAAAAATACACCCCTGATTGATTTAAATATTAAGAATGGGCCATTAGATATTGTTGTACCATCCTTGGTTAAACGCTTCTTTATTATTCTGATCTTGGAAGACAAGATCGTCGAGGTAGGGCAAATTTGGGTTACGACATTATGATAGAAACGAAAGGTTTAAGGTTAAGAGTGACTTATCTTGCTTGAAGCTGGGGTATGTGAGTTGGACCTTTAGCTGCTTCCTTGGATACTTTTGGATTCGAAGGGAAGAAACAGGGTGACACTTCTAATGCTGGATTCGAAGGTTAGGAGATGTGAGGGTGTTTGTTATTTCTATATTCGAAAGAGAAGAACAGGTGTAGTGTCTAATGCTGGATTCAAAGGCCCAGAAGAGTAGGGGTGGTGCTTGTTATTCCTGGATTCGATGGAGAAACAAAGTGTGGGGATGTTCCTGGATTTGAAAGGGAAAGGAACCAAGGCATGATCTTTAGATTCTGGGTTTGTGTTTAGTGTTTGGGAATCTTAAGAGTTTAAGAGTTTTGAGAGTTTTATGATTTTTTGAAGATTCTTTCAACCACCAAAAAGTCATCCTTCAACTTGCAAATGTTTCTCTATGTATAGAGAAAAGGTTGAAGGTGTTTGAAGTAACCAGGTTTGTAGGATAAAAAACCATGGTTTGGTTGAAAATGAAACAAGCTTAGTCCCTTTTCGTTGTTCCCACGTTTCAAGTATAATTGAGGGCCTGCTGTCGTTCAGACACAAATAAGATTGGGAGCTTATTTTGTGATTAAACTACTCTTTATGAAAAAAGGGTATGTAGCCTTTTGCTATTTTATCCAAGCATGGTATTATCCAGTAGACAAAGCTTCAAACCTTTATGTAAGCCTCTAATTATGTAAAAATTTGGAAGCAACATAGCCTGACAAGTAGGATTTGGAGGATAAGGCTATGATATTTGCTCAAAGTTCTTCAAAAAAACTTTCTTCGAAGGGTCCAGAGTTGGGTTCGAAATATGCTGATTCGAAGGGAACCAAAACTCCAATTGAAGCTTTGTGTGAAGGTGACTCTTGTCCAATTGAAGGCTTGCCTACCAGAGGTCACATGTACAAATGAAAGGCTGTATGCATGAGGTTGCTTCCTTGTGCCTGCTGGCATGAAGGAAATCCTGGCTTTGTGGTGTCAAAGGCAAACATGGAAAATCAATGGCTTCTGAGTTGAAGGAGAGCTGCAGGAGGCCATTTCTTTGTGACTTCAAGCAAACACGCAAGAGGCCTTTGCTCAAACAAAATCTTACATGAAGGGAGCCACATGTATAAACGAATGGTGTAACCAAAACTTGTATTGAAGGGGGTCACACGCCCAAACGAAAGAGGCATGCGAGGCTTGCATCAAAGGAGGGCCATACGCCCAAACGAAAGAGGCATGCAGGAAGCAAAAGTGCCCAGACGAAAGAGGCATGCAAGAGGCAAATTGTGTAATCGAAGGATGTCAGCAAAAGGCTTTTTGCCTTGGAATCGAAGGAAGCTACAGTAGGCTTTTTTCCTTGTGCCTGCTGGCCTGGTGGGCACCTCTTGCATGCAAGAAGGAAGCTATGGCTCAATTGAAAGTTGTATGCAGCTAGCCATCACCTTGTGAATCAAAGCAAGCATGGAGGGAAATATTTATCTAATCAACATAGGTATGCAGGCATCAAACGTCCAATTGAAGCAGACATATAGGCAGCCATTGCATTGTGAACCATGTGAGGTCAAGGATGCAGTCGAAGGTTGCATGCATGAAGCTCTTGCCTTGTGAATCAAAGCTAGCGTGTCAGAGGCCAACGCCCAATCAAAGAATGCAAGCCAAGCTTGCATCTAAGAAGGCCAAAAGTCCAATCGTAGGATATGAATCAAAGAAGACTTGCTTTTTCTCTAATTTTGTCAAAAAGATTATTTTTATCTTTTTTCCCCTTTTTTAACAATTTCCTCTTTAACTTGATGCTCGAAAATCCAATTGTACTTTTGCAAGCTTGAATTTTTAGAATCCTTGTGAGAAATGCCTTGAGAAATGAGAGGGAAAATTTTGGGGTACAACACAAACTGACACAAACTCATCCTGAAACAGCCCTACACAAGCTCGTTCTAATACATTTTCAGGTAACAGTTAATTCCGTTATCCCCAGTAAGTTACTGTGAAGCCTGTATTTCAACCAGAAAGTAGCAAACTCTCATCTCTCCAGTACAGAGATAACTCCTCAGTAGAGTCTTGGACAATTGAAGCTCCTAGACCCTATTCCCCATAGAGTTTTCCTCAAGCAGGAGAACAACAGAAATCAACATTCCCCAGCGGAGTCCTCCTCAGATAGCATGAATAGGAATCCCCATAAAGGGACCTCTTATAAAGTCAGCACCTACTTTAGATGGCATCTTTAAGCCCATCTCCAACAACTCTAAGTCATCTTATCCAAATGGCATCTTTAATCCCATTCCCTACACAATCAATCATCATATCATACGAGTGCAAATTTATAGGCACTCTAGTGTTCAATCATCTTCCACCTTCAGATCACGAAAGGCAAACAAGCAAATCTAAATCTTCAGGTTTAAGAAGATTGAACAGGGGAAGCTGTTGTACCCCAAAATTTTCCCTCTCATGTTTTCCAAGATTTTCTCTTACATGGGTGATTACAAACACTTGCTTAAAGAAAATAAGAATTTTGAAGATAAGCAATGTATCTTCGATTGGCATTGGGATAAGGTGGTTTCGGTTGATATTGGGACAAGGTGTGTGCGATTGGCATCTGAGCAGGTTGTCTTTCGATTGGCATCTGGATAAGGAGCTTCGATCGGGTGTCCAAAATCCTTTGACACAAGCTTGGTTCACAGGACTTCAATTGAGCATGGGTTGTTTCACGCTTGATTCGATTGACGAGGAAATGACTTCCCATGTGCGTGCCTTCAGCATACAAGGCCAAGATTCTCCAGATTTACCTTCAATCCACTAGGAAAAAAGCTTCCTTCGACCCACAAGGTAAGTACATCCTTCATGCCTGATTTGATGCACTTGGAAATGGCCTCTTTTATGCTTGCTTTGGCCTTCCTCATGCTAGCATCCACAAGGTATTGGCTTCCTTTGTGCTAGTTTCAACTGGGAAATGGCTCCCTTTGAAACGGTTTCGATTCCATATCTAAAATCCTTAATACACAGTTCTTCACGTTTTGACACCTAGTAAGGCCTATTCTAAGGACACACAAGTGATTCCTTCGAAGGACATGCACTTGGTCCAGTCAAAAGACATACAATGGTTGGAGACAAGTTTTGCTTGCTGGCCAAAGTCTTGCATACTGCCAGGCCCAAGCCTCATGCACAAGCACATTCATGCCAAAGGAAGCTTCGACTGGCCAGAATGAGGTCTTTCGATTGGGCTAGTTGGGTAGTGTCAGTGCTAATCAAAGAGCAAAGATCTGAGGGGCTTTTGACGAAGCCCTGATAAGGGAAACTCTGAACAAATTCGAATTGGAATTCAGAGTCATCGAAAAGAACAATGCTCTGACAAAGAGAATTATGAGCAATTCGAATTGATGCAGATGGTGACTTAATTGAAGAAACTCTGAACAATTGGAGTTCAGATCTGAGCAATTCGAATTGATGTAGATGGGCTCAATCGAAGGAGATATAAGAATGAAACCAGATACATTTGAAGGACTCAACTCAAGGCCAATCGAAGGGCATGGCTTGAAGGTATTCGAAAGAATGAAGTATGTCCAGGTTCATCCTAAAGCTCAAAGAGGCATGAATATTTAAAAAATGGCAAGATTTTAATGTGTCTGATTTTGCCTTTAAAGCCTAGTTAATGGCTGTCCTTTTCCATTTCCATGCACATTACATCCCTATAAATACAGGCCTAAGGACACATTGCAAAGGGGGAGAAAAAACCATTAAAAAAAAGAAATAAACACTCTTACCACACTCACACCAGCCGGGGAAAACATACATAGGCCTACGTACTACCTCATACACGCAGAAATTGCCTATCGAAAGAGCACCCACACTGCTTCAGAAAGCATATAAAAATTCTAACTAGTTTTGCAGGTACCCTCAGTCCAAACTAGAAAATCACGCCTTGATCCTAAGATCTCCATGGGTATCTCCAACACCACAGATCCATACAATACTGTTGGTAAGGAAAAATGTAAAAAAATCAAATTTTACGTTTTTTGGCATGTCATATTAATTTGTATTTAGGATCGAAGGACCTGGGTATGACACCCAGGTCCATGTTTTTTTATCTCTAATGCATATATTGCATATCCAGCCTAAACAGACCAATACACACAAAATCGAAAGACGTGGGTTTGACACCCAGGTCATGCTTTTATTTTTGCTAACATTTCTTGCAGATCCAGTGCCCTCCATAGGAAATCCATCAGGCACTTTCAACAAGGCCCTTGGCTGGATCGAAAGCCACATCCTTCCCTGGATCGAAGGATGACATCCTTCACTGGATTGAAGGATAATCTCCTTCATTGGATCAAAGGATACCTTTCTCTGGATCGAAAACTTCCTCTTCATTGGATCGAAAGTTGCCTTTTTCTTTGGATCGAAAGACTTGCTTTCTTGTATTTTTATTTTTGTGTTACTTACTTCTTTTTAGTTTCTTTTTTTAAATTAACAATCAAATAAAATCACAAAAAAAAACATTAGGTTAGTATTTTTTAATTAATTAAATTAAATGAATTAATTAATTATTTTAACCTTTTATTTAAATTAAAATTAAGTAGACTTAGGCTTTGCTTTCTTTTATAAATAAAAACAAACAAAAGATTTCCTTTTCCTTAGGATTTTTAGACGTTCTTTTCCATTTCGCGCGTGTTACATTCATATTATTGTATCTGTCTACTGGATGTAATAGTTAAAATTAGAACTTTATTTTTTGCTTTATCCCCCTCATTCTTGGACATGTAATTAATCCCCAAACCATGTAATAGCGTAGAATTTACAATTCCCGCATTTTATTTATGTACATATATTAACTGTTTATATGTATGGTAATAGGATTGTATGGCAAGAATAAAACAAAACGCTAGCAAACCTAACAAAAAAGACTAAAATAACTGAACATAACAAACCTTGCACATATACACCTCTAGGGTACGCCCACTTTAGTTGCCTTCGAAAAATAAAATAGTCATGTCCCTCGAAAGTATGGACGCTGTAGCAAAGACCCTTAAATCAAAAGATCATAGTCCCTCGATGACCCTACAGTGTTGCCTTTCAGTAAATGATCTAGTCCCTTAAACAAAATTGCTAAAGCGTCTCTATATATTGACTTTATGACTCTATGATGACCCGCGAATATCCCTCATACATCCAAATGACTGTGGCTACCTACTCACTAATAGTAGGCTAGCCTTGTCTAAAGGAAAGAGGAAAAGAACGACCTTTTGAGTAAAAGTAGATAGTTTTTAGATGCTTGCTCAAAACAAATTTTTACAGTTACACAAAAAAAAAACTTTCAAAAATATTTTCAAATGCTTTATCAACACTCTTGAGGACTGATACAAGATTTATCATAAAGGGAATCGTCGCACTAAGGCAATTTCAAAATACTTTTCAAAAACACACAAAAGCACAAGGTATTTCAAAAAATGATCTAAGCATCTAAGAGCCCGTAGAAAAATACGGATGGAAAGGATGCTAACACCTTCCCTTTATATAATTTACCCCCCTTACTCAGAAATAATCTCGAAAGGTCTTTTTGTTCTTTTTACCCTTTCCTTTGTTGGATAAAAGAAAAGTCGGTGGTGACTCTTGCTTACCGCAACATTTGCAAACACAAACGCAAAACCAGTATAAATAGTCGGTTCTCCCATCGTATCACAATAAGGATCTTAAGGGTTTGGTTTCATGGCTTTCATGCAACTCATTTCTCACATCTAGGGTTTCTTTTGTTTATCATCATCAGAAGTTTGATTCACTTGGTTATTTGCGTTGCAAGACAATATTGTGGATTTGATGCAAGGATTGAAATTCATTTGTTGTCTTAGGAATTGTTTCAAGTTTGAAGGAATTAGATAATTTCATAATCCATTTTAAATTATTGGGCTTTCACATGTCACCGTAAGAAGTGTATAACACCATAACTCATTACAACACCAAGTTATCATCATCATCATCATCATCATCTCATCAACACCATTACAAAAGCAAAATAAAGGAAGAAAGATCACATTGAATTCAAGAGTTATAAATTCATTTCTTTTATTAGATAAAGTCACCATGTTCATTACAATGTGTAATCCCATGTCATTACAAGGTTAATCATGCTACATTGATACCACAACATCGGATGAGAACTGTGATCGGTGGATCTGGAACTGACTGTTTAACGCTAGTTCGCGAAATGTCGCGGTAAGCAAGAGTCGCCACCGTCTTTTATTTTCTCCAACATGGACAGGACAAAAGCACAGCAAAATTCCTTATGAGATAGTTTCTCGGTTCGGGAGGTAGATTTATAGAAAGGGAAGGTGTTAGCACCCTTTCTATCCATGGTTATCCATGGGCTCTTAGATACTTGCTCATTTGTGTTTTCAAAAGTGTTTGCTTTTCAAAGTGTGAGTGGGTTTGAAAAAGTTTCGTTTAAAGATTTCAGATCGACTCTTGTATCAGTCCTCAAGAGTGTTTGAAAAATTGTTTTGAAAGCTTTTTGAAAGTGTCGGTGTGAAAAGAGTTTTGATTTGTTTTTGAAGAGAGCAAGTATCTATGAGTCATCTACCTACCCTAAGGAATTAGGCTGTGTAAATGTCCTTAAGGTAGTGCCATCCCACCATTGAGAGATAGGTAGCACCACCGTTGGAGGTGTTCGGGTCAATTCGTTTGTAGGGACAGTGTGGTCACCAGAGTAACAGCAGGACACCTTAGAAGCTACCCTTATGCCATTGATCCCTTTTTTTTTATTCTGAGGCAACCGTTTCGAGGCAACTGGATCATGTCATGGATATAAGGACTTACTAAAACGTCCTATACTCGACGACCACTTTTCGAAGGTAAGGCAACAGTGAGGCGTACCCTAGAAGTGGTGTGTGAATTGCCGTGTTGTTTTCATGTTATGTTTTATTTTGTACATGTATCATGGTGATCTACGCTTGTTTTTAATTTAGGCCATACATTCTTTCATGCAATTATAATTTAAAAGTGCTGAAATTTAAATACGGAAAGTAAAATCCTACGCTATTACAAGGCGCGGGTCTATACATCGCCAAATTACAAAGACCCGTTTGGTAAAAAATGCAGAAAGTAAAACCTAGTTACTATTACATGGCTTGAGCAGTTACATAATATTCACAAAGGAAAATAAAATAACGTACGAAAAGAATAAAAATAGAACGTTCGAGGGCGTTGGATCCTTTAAAGAAATTAAATGAAATTAAAAAGCTAATTAATTATTTAATAAAAGGAAAGAAATGTTTTTTAGTTTTTTTGGTATTTAATGAAGATGAAGAAAATTAATTAAAATTAGAAGAAACCCTAGTTCTAAATGTTTTTAATTATCAAAGAAAAGATTAAAGTTTAAAACCTAATTTACACTAATTAATTATTTTACATATTTATTTACAAAATATTTAGTAATTAATAATAATAATAATGATGAGAAAATTATTTATTACAAAAATGATGAAAAAGTTAAAAACCCTAATTTCTACATATTTTAATTTATTAAGAAAAATATTCAAGTTTTGAAACCTAATTTACTAAGTTAATGGTTAGATTTTTATTTACAAAATAAATTAATAGAAATTAAATATAATTAAATATATTACACTTTTTGTTTCTGATTTTTTTATTGTGAAAATTATTTTTGGTAAATTAAAGAAAACAATTAAAAACAACTAAAAGAATTAAGAAAAAAAAATCAAATAAAAATAAAAAAATGTGCAAACCATGGGGGTATTCAGACCCAAAGGGAGGTATGATTTGAGAAATTTGTCCCATTGAATCAAGGCCCTGTTTGACTTTCCAGGATAGAGTGCATGTTCATTGACTGGTGTGCATGGTAGACATCCTCTTATAGCCTTTGGATTGAAGCTCATGGGCGCGTGGCAGGCTTGGATGTGAACATGCATGATGGACTTTGGATGAAGTGCTGCATAGAAACACATTAAGGAAAAAGATATGAAATATGTGGGGGGACCTGGGAATCGAACCCAGGTCCCAATACCTGCCAGACACCTCAACAACCATCCAGGCTAGCGCGTTTCTTTGTTAACATAGTGCATGGGAAATATAATGTACAAAACATGTTAGTTAGTGGTATTAACAAATATTTGCGCGCCAGTATTTGAATCGTCCAACCATCAGATGACACATATGCGTCTTCTTCGTTTTATACCTGCAAACATAACCAAATAGCGGGGGTTTTAAACCCCCACTAAGTACCACCAGGAAAAATAGCGATTAGACAATGGGCAAATGTAAAAAGGGCGCGAGGTCATGGAATGATTCGTCTTCATGTCACGAATTCAATGGCATAGGTTTGGTGGCCTGATTTTTCCATATGAAGAAACCCCTAATTTTGAGCTTCTGAAAACCTAATATCCATCAATGGTAGATTTTGATATAGGCATTGTTAGTTCAATTAAAGGGTACCATTAGCTTCAGAACACCATTGTTAGCAAGAATCAACAATTAAAACTCATGAATAATGCATGTAAATTAAAAAACGATAATGGACATGTTTGTGAAAAGTGCAATCCGGTTTTACCAATTCTTGGAGTCTAGGGACCTGTTCTTGATTGCAACACGTTCCTAGCAATGTCAGGAATGTATTTTAATGCTTTTTGTGCTTTGAAATGCCTTCTAGGTGTGAAATCAGTTTTCAACTTTTTGCCAAAAATTTGCAATTTTGTTCTTCCTTTTCTGAGCAGCTTTCGTGTGTAATGGAATAGGGTTAGCTTGTGTATAAGTATTTGAACGAAATTAGGTCAAAACCAAGTCCAAAAATCCATTGAATTTATGATTTCAATATTTGATTTTGTTCATATCTTTTCCAATCTTTTTCCATGCCAATCCTTGCCAATTGTGGAAGATATTGCCTTGTTAATTGATGCACGAAATATTTAGCTCATAATGAGTGAATTTGCTGCATAAAAAGATTTGATAAGTGTTATTTGATATTTTTTCATATTTAAATTTAATTAAATGAATTAATAATAATAAAAATTCAAATAATTAATCAAAATAAGAAAATAAATCCCTTTGAGGTCAATGGGTCGTGCATAGCCTTTGGGTAATGATTCATGGAAGAATTTGTGGCCCATTAGCATTTTTGAAGCCTTTTGTGCAAAGTTGATTTTTCAAAATTCCCAAAAATTTCCCAACTTCTCCAAGGCATATCTTGCTCAATTTTGAAGCTATGATCATGTTCTTGGACATTTTGGAAAGGTCTTGAAGTCCTCTAACCAATGTCTTAGGTACCATGTCATTTTGATTTACCAATCTCAAGTTATGGTCTTTGACTTAAAGTGCCTTTTTGTTGACTTTTGAAAATGACCTATAATGTTGAAATTGATAACTTTTTGTGAGAGTATTTCTTGGACTTGAAGTGTGAAGATGAGTTGTAGGAAATGTCATTCTCTTCAAAATGAGCTTTGGATGGAATTTTTATAATAAACCATGAAGAAGTTATGCCTTGGTCAATTTGCAGTTGACTTTTTCAACTGTCCAAAAATAGAAACTTTTGCATCTTGAGACTTTTTGAGCCATGCTTTGAGAATCATGATCAAGAATTGATCAAATGATGTTTGTTGCTTCAAAATAAGACGTTGACCAAATTTTTTGACTTTTGACTGTCAAATGACCATTTTGCCCCTGCAGTTGACTGTGGAGCATTTAGGGTTTTTGACTGTGCAATTTGATGCTGTGAGCCTTGAAACTTGGCATATGAATGCTTGACAATATATGTAGGCATGTGGGACTTGATTGGACCCTTGGAAACCCCATTTTCTTGGCCAGAACCAAAACCCTAATTGTGACTGTGTTAGGAGGCAATTGGACTGTGCAACCTTTGAGAGATTTTGAACCTTGATCTTGGCAAATCTTGAAGAATATGGGAGGGCAAATTTTGGGGTACAACAGTTGCCCCTGTTTAATCTTCTTAGACCTGAGGATGTAGATTGGCTGTCGTGCCTTTCGTAATCCGAAGGTGGAAGATGATTGAACACTAGAGTGCCCAGAAATTTGCACTCGTATAGTAGAGTGTCAGCAGTGTGATGGGGGGAATGGGCTTACAGATGCCATTTGGAGACTGATGGATAAGAGGATAGGCTTATAGATTCCATCTGGAAGTGTGACAATACCTTGTCGGGAATGGGCTTATAAATGCCATTTGGAGGCTGTTGGTATATGGATGGGCTTATAGATGCCATCGGGAGGTTGTCGATCGCGTAAGAGATTCCTTAGCGAGAACTTGCGTACCTGAGAAAGAAAATGGTTACCTGGCCTATTACAGGAGTTGATCTTCAAACTCTTTATGTAGATGTGCCCTGGCTGGATACAGGTATCGAATCTTTAAACTCTTCAGACGTGCCCTGGCAAGTTACAGGAATCGAGTCCGGAGAATATAGTCGTCAACAGATACACCCTGGCAAGATACAGGAATCGGATCTTTGAACTTTTCAGACGTGCCCTGGCCGGATACAGGAATCGAGTCTGGTAATGTTAGTCGTCAACAGATACACCCTGGCAAGATACAGGAATCGGATCTTCGAACTCTTCAGACGTGCCCTGGCAAGATATAGGAATCGAGTCTGGTAATGTTAGTCGTCAACAGATACACCCTGGCAAGATACAGGAATCGGATCCTCAAACTCTTCAGACGTGCCCTGGCAAGATACAGGAATCGAGTCTGGTAATGTTAGTCGTCAACAGATACACCCTGGCAAGATACAAGAATCGGATCCTCAAACTCTTCAGACGTGCCCTGGCAGGATACAGGAATCGAGTCTGGTAATGTTAGTCGTCAACAGATACACCCTGGCAAGATACAAGAATCGGATCCTCAAACTCTTCAGACGTGCCCTGGCAGGATACAGGAATCGAGTCTGGTAATGTTAGTCGTCAACAGATACACCCTGGCAAGATACAGGAATCGGATCCTCAAACTCTTCAGACGTGCCCTGGAAGGATACATGAATCGAGTCTGGTAATGTTAGTCGTCAACAGATACACCCTGGCAAGATACAGGAATCGGATCCTCAAACTCTTCAGACGTGCCCTGGTAAGATACAGGAATCGAGTCTGGAATATAGTCGTCAACAGATACACCCTGGCAAGATACAGGAATCGGATCTGGAATCACGACTATTGATAGCAATCATCTTTGTGTTAACTTTTGTCCTGAAAAGATAAAACGTTAGTTATATGCGATGTCATGATGTATGACATGCGTGATGTTCTCAGAATAATTGAGATTGTATGTTCATGATGCGTATGTGCATGCTATAATGTATGAAGATGCGATGTTTATGAATGTATGCTTTTGTCTAGGAAAGTAAATCCTTGACGAATGCCGGGAAGTTGGATCCTGGGCTGATGTTTAAGGAGGAGAGTTTCGTTGTTTCCGCTGGGGATGATGGTTGCAAGAATACCGGTAGGAGAAGATGACTCCGTCGGGGAATAAACTTGGCGATTAGATTACTCTGCGGGGAGTGAACTCTGTGGGGAAAGAGAAGTACTTTGCTGAGGTTGATGATAACTCCGCTGGGGATACCTTTGAGGTGTCATGTTGAAGGAATTGATGAACTCCGTTGGGGGATAGGAAGACTTCGTCGGGGACGATCTTTCCGTGACTTTTGGCTGAGGATAACCCGGTTATATCCTGGTGGGGAAATAACCTTTAAATAAAACCGGGAGACGCGTTCGTGCTCTGCAGGGGATAAGCTTCCAGAATCTACTAGGGATAAGCTTCCTGCTGGGGAGATGGACTCCACTTTCCCGGGGAAACCTTCGGACTGGACTCTCCTGGGGAAATTTTTGAAATATACTGGGGAAGTGGCTCCACTGAAGGTCTGGTATACCGCCGGGGAACAATCTTAGATCAAGACTGCCGGGGATGCTTGTTAGGAATGTTTGTATACTGCGCTGAGGAATGTTGAGATCTGCTGGGGATACCCAACTTCCATAAGACTGACTGAGTAGGCTAACTCTGCTTGGGGAGAGTATCGCTGACTTGCTAGGAGATATTGTGCCTTGTTAGGGCTGATTGGAGACCAACTGCTTGGGAGAATTGTTGAATTTTGGCTCACTCTCTGGGGATTTAAAATATCTTGCTTACCTTCTTCAGCCGAACTTACCTTGGTACCTTGGTGGACAGAGCAATTAGACTGCTTAGACAACTCATTATTCCCCCTACTTCTGATGTTACCTGTAATTAATCCTTTGTTTTGCATGCAAATATTTATGAGTTAGCAATTAGTGTCAAATGCATATATCACAAATTAAACATTGGACGTTCTTCGCAAGACAAAACAGAAAAAGGAAAAACAATTGACAATTTATCTGAAAAGTGAATTTGTATTGATTTTTGAATTTGCCTGTAAATAGGCGTTTATGTACAAGAGGCTGACGTCCTAGTAAGAGAACGCCGCCGAACAACAGAGTTTATACAATTTTGTGAAAAGGGAAAACAAAACAGTTGTGTGAAAAGAACAATCCCACTGGGTTCCTACTCTGCTATCGCCTTTATATCTTCGAGCGTCTCATCACTTGGCTGCTCAGTTGACGATGAAGCTGATTGATCGATGCCGTCTGAACTTGATGTTGATACCGGATTCTGGATGCAAGGTGATCCAATGAGACATAGTATTACGCTTTAATCCCTAACTTTTGCCTGGACCGCCCTTTCGGGTTTTCAGTCCACCGGGATACCCATTTTTGCCCAAGCCGCCTTTTCAGGTTTTCGACTTGCCGGGTGTACAGATTTTTTCATTTCATCCCTCATTTTGCCTGAACCCTTTTAGTTCGCCGGGAAGCCCTAATTTTTGCCTAGGTATGTCAACCTAGCGGGTCTTTTATCATGCGTAGTATCTTTTTACTATGTCTGCATTGGCGGGGTGAGGAAGGTCGTTACCATCCATGGTGGTTAGAATCATAGCTCCTCCTGAGAACACATGTTTAACCACAAATGGCCCTTCGTACGTGGGGGTCCATTTTCCCCTGGGATCACTCTGAGGAAGAATGATGCGCTTGATTACCAGGTCCCCAACTTGATACTCTTGTGGCCTGACCTTCTTGTTAAATGCCCTGATCATCCGTTTTTGGTACGTCTGACCATGACAAATAGCAGTGAGTCTCTTTTCGTCAATTAGGTTTAATTGATCAAGTCGAGTCTGGATCCAGTTAACTTCGCTCAGATCTGCATCCTTCATTATCTGGAGAGAGGGTATCCGCACTTCAATCGGTAAGACTGCCTCCATGCTGTAGACCAAAGAAAAGTGAGTTGCCCCTGTTGACGTCCGTGCTGAGGTACGGTACCCATGAAGAGCGAACGGTAACATCTCGTGCCAATCTTTATAGGTCACTGTCATCTTCTGCACAATCTTCTTGATATTCTTATTCGCTGCTTCTACAGCCCCATTCATCTTCGGCCGGTAAGGAGAAGAGTTGTGGTGCTGTATCTTGAATTGCTCGCAGAGCTCAGTGATCATCTTATTGTTAAGATTGGTACCGTTGTCCGTGATGATCCTTTCTGGGACGCCGTATCGACAGATCAGATTGTGTCGAATGAACCGTGCCACAATGTTCTTGGTTACAGTAGCATAGGAAGCTGCTTCCACCCACTTTGTAAAATAATCGATCGCCACCAGGATGAAGCGATGCCCGTTGGATGCCGTAGGTTTAATCTCTCCGATCATATCAATGCCCCACATTGCAAAAGGCCAAGGTGCAGTCAGGACATTCAGAGGGACTGGAGGAACGTGCACCTTATCCGCGTAAACCTGGCACTTATGACATGTCCGGGAATGTTGGTAGCAGTCAGCTTCCATGGTGGACCAGTAATATCCTTCCCGAAGGATCTTCTTTGCCATGGTATGTCCACTGGCATGTGTTCCGAAGGTACCTTCATGCAGCTCTGCCATGATCCTTTCTGCTTCAGTCTTATCCACACAGCGCATCAAGGTTGAATCATGGTTTCGCTTGTACAGAACGTCGTTGCTAAGGAAGAACTTCGCTGCGAACCTTCTCAGAAACATCTTGTCATTGACCGACGCACCTTCAGGGTATTCTTGAGCTTCCAAGTACCTCTTCACCTCATGATACCAAGGTTTCTCAGTTACTACCTCATCCTCAAGATCACAACAGTATGCCGGATCGTCCAGTTTCCAGATGATGATCCGGGGAGCCTCATTGTCCCACTTGACTTTGAACATGGAAGACATCGTAGCTAACGCGTCCGCCAACTGATTCTCCTCTCTTGGGAAGTGTTCAAAAGTTATCTCTGTGAAATGGGGGATCAATGTCAACACACATTCTTTGTAAGGGATAAGATTCGGATGTTTCGTATCCCACTCGCCTTTGATCTGATTGATCACGAGAGCGGAATCTCTGAAGACACTCAGAAACTTGATCCTTAAGTCAATTGCAGCTTGAAGACCCATGATGCATGCCTCGTACTCCGCCATGTTGTTGGTGCAGTTGAAACATAGCCGGGCAGTGAGTGGAGTATGAGTGCCTTGAGGGGATATGATCACAGCGCCAATACCGTTACCCAAAGCGTTGGAGGCTCCGTCAAAGTGCATAGACCATCGGGATCCTTCCTCGGGTCCTTCATCCGGTCCACGTACTTCACAATCAGTCACAATCATGATGCTCTCGTCAGGAAATTCAAAGTTCATTGACTGGTAGTCGTCTACTGCCTGGTGTGCCAAATGGTCTGCCAATACACTTCCCTTGATAGCTTTCTGAGTCGTGTACTGGATGTCGTATTCTGTCAAGATCATTTGCCATATTGCTATTCTCCCAGACAGAGCAGGCTTTTCGAATATGTACTTTATTGGATCCATCTTAGAAATCAACAGAGTATTGTGAGTCAGCATATACTGTCTCAGCCGGCGAGCAGCCCATACCAAAGCGCAGCAAGTTTTCTCGAGCAGTGAGTATCGGGTCTCACAGTCAGTAAACTTTTTGCTAAGGTAATAAATGGCGTGCTCTTTTTGGCCAGATTCGTCATGCTGCCCCAACACACACCCCATTGAGCTGTCAAGTACCGTCAAGTATAGTATTAGAGGTCTCCCTTCAACCGGTGGCATAAGAATGGGTGGTTCTTGGAGATACTCTTTGATCCTGTCAAAAGCGGCCTGACATTCATCGTTCCAACGTACTACCTGATCTTTCTTCAGCAGCTTGAAGATTGGTTTACAAGTAGCAGTTAGATGCGAGATGAATCGGGCAATGTAATTCAGATGTCCCTGAAAGCCTCTGACCTCTTTCTCTGTCTTGGGAACTGGCATCTCTTGAATGGCTTTAACCTTGGCAGGGTCCACTTGAATACCCTTGTCACTTACGACGAAGCCTAGCAACTTTCCAGATCTTACCCCAAACATGCACTTGTTCGGGTTCAACCTCAGCTTGTACAACTTCAAACGGTCAAACAATTTCTGCAGATGATCAAGGTGTTCCTCCTCAGTTTGGGACCTTGCAATCATATCGTCGACATATACTTCTATCTCATGGTGGATCATGTCATGAAATAAAGCAACCATGGCACGTTGGTAGGTTTCCCCAGCATTTTTCAACCCGAATGGCATGACCTTGTAACAGAAGGTGCCCCACTGAGTAACGAAAGTAGTCTTTTCCATATCTTCAGGAGCCATCTTGATCTGATTATAACCTGAAAAGCCGTCCATGAAGGAGAACACCTTGTGCTGAGCAGTATTGTCAACCAGAACATCAATGTGAGGTAGGGGAAGTCATCCTTGGGGCTGGCCCTGTTCAGATCCCTGTAGTCGACACACATTCTGACCTTACCATCTTTCTTTGGCACCGGGACCACGTTGGCAACTCACTGAGGGTAAGAAGTCACTGCAAGAAAACCGGCATCAAATTGCTTCATAACCTCAGCTTTGATCTTTTCGGACATCTCTGGACGCATACGGTGGACCTTTTGCTTAACCGGAGGGCATTCTTCCTTGGTAGGCAAGTGATGGACCACAATGTCGGTATCCAACCCAGGCATGTCTTCGTAGGAGCAAGCAAAGATTTCCACATAATCATGCAACATCTGAATCAACTGTTGTTTCACGCTGAGCTCTATATTGGCACCAATCTTAACTTCCTTTATGTCTGTCTCCGTACCCAGATTTACCGTTTCCACTGGCTCTTCATGTGGCTGAATGGCCCTCTCTTCCTGGAGTAACAGTCTTGCAAGCTCACCAGGCACTTCGCAATCATCTTCACCTTCGTCTTCGGCTAAGTTGATCGGATTTTCAAAGTCATAACTGACAGTAGCAGAGTCGTTACCAGTGAGATCCAGAGTGGATTGAAACATGTATGAGTGAGTGTGTGTAAATATAGTTGTTTTGCAATATATAAATAAAGAAAGAAAGGGAGCAAAAGATTTGAGATGCGAAAAACGTCCAATGTCTTTATTCATGATATATGGAAATGACAAGTAATGCCCTCACAAATGAAGCCACGGTGCCCCGGGTAAGACATCGGGCCATAAAGTTTCAATTTATTGTTCATTACAAATTAAAGACAAAGGAATTCATTACTGCGTAACAAAAGTAACAGGTATGTGATCTTTTGCGGTCCAATTGTTCAGTCCACCATCGGTCGTCGGGTAAATCCAGCTGTCAAACTCTGATTCCTCCGCATCGCCTTCAATAGCATTCACTCCCGGGTTGGTGATGAACACGGGAGGTCTTCCGATCCTAGCTCTGCGTACAGCCCTCTGAGCCTCTGCAGTAAAACCCAGCCCAAACTTGTCAGTCTTAGGAGTAAAATCAGGGAGCCTGCCCCAGTTAGCACATTCACCTTTCTCAATTACAGCCCGGGCGTCCTTTAAGGAGGCCATCTTCAAAGGAAAATCTTCTTTAATTACCGTATCAGCTGACGCCAATGTTGGAGGTACCTCTTCAAAATGTTGAAAGGGGGTTTCAATAAACTCCCCGTCCATCTCGATATACCGGAACGAGTTCAGATGACTAAACATGTATTCTTCCTCCCCCTGCACAGTAACAATCTTCCCTCTGACAGGGTATTTGAGCTTCTGGTGTAGAGTGGAGGTCACAGCCCCAGCCTTGTGAATCCAAGGTCGACCCAGCAAACAGGAATAAGATGGACGAATATCCATCACATAGAACGTTGAGTCAAAGACTTGAGAACCAACACGAATCGGAATATCTACCTCTCCATGAACCATCCTCTTTGACCCGTCAAAAGCCCGGACAATGATGTTGCTAGGCTTCAACTCCAGACCCTCACAATCCAACAGGTCTAAGGCCTTCTTGGGCAATACATTTAGGGAAGAACCGGTGTCCACCAACACGTGTGCGAGAGTAGTGCCCCTGCATTCTATGGAGACATGCAGGGCATCATTGTGGTTCTTTCCCTTAGCGGTAAGATCAGCATCCGAGAAACCCAAACCATTGTCGGCTGTCAAATTGGCCACACAGTCAGTAAATTGATCTGCAGATGTCTCTTGTGGCACATGGGCCGTCTTCAGAAATGAAATCAGGGCCTTGGCATGGGCCTCTGAGCACAGCAGCAATGATAGCATGAAGATCTTGGAGGGGGTATGCCCCAGTTGTTCAACGACGTTGAAGTCACTCTTCTTGATTATCTTAAGAATTTCCTCCATCTCTTGCTGGGAGGCTTCAACATTGACAGTCCTTGGTTCCTCCATCCGGGCAGGCTCGTCATCAATCCCTTTGCCCCGAGTATTAGATGACTCGGCAGCAGGGGTAGAAACTGGATCAGAAGTTGAAACAGGCGCACTTGCAGGTGTTATAATAAGAGGTCTTCGGATAACTGGCGGCGCAATGTCAGGCGAGAAGAGCCTGCCACTGCGAGTTACTTTGGCGGGACCAGTGATATTGCTAATGCTGGTACCGGTGTTGAACTCCTGCTTCACTCCAAGTACATATACATCTGCCCCATAGTGCCATGGGACAGCCTTATCAGATTCATAGGGGAGGGGCCCCGGAACAGTAATAATAATGGGTGCAACAGACATGATTTTGACTGGCTTCCTCGGGGGAGCCTTGGTAGGATTGTTGAAAATTGTGACGACAGATACTTCTTCAGTAGGAACAAAAGGAACAACGGTCTTCTTGAACAGAATTTCCTTGCTATCCATCAGGCTTTGGACGCCTGACTTCAGCAACGGACAACCAGTAGGGGAAACAGCACACAGAAGGCAACCCTTGCTACAACCCGGAAATAAACCGGATAGCAACAGATTCCTCTTAACAGTTAGTAGAGGGGTAGCAACATCATCCACAGAAACTGCATACAAGTCTTCATCAACAACATTTACTCCATGCTGGGGCATGGGAGCAGTCACAACGTTTGGCCTTTCAGGTGCCTCAAACTGTATTTCCTTCGCATCAATAAGATCTTGAACTTTATTTCTCAGGGCCCAGCAGTCATCAGTAGAATGCCCCGGGCTATCGGAGTGATAAGCACAGTGGGCATTTGGATTATACTTGGGAGAGGTTGTGTTCACCACCTTCGGAGCCTCTCTGACGGTTACCAAGTTGGTCGATAGCAGTTGCGGCAAGATCTGTGACAAGGTCATACTCAGCCGAGTGTATTCTCTTCTGGGTCTCTCAGTACTTGGTTGGTTGGGTTACCGAGGAGCGGCAGCAGGCTTTGCAATTACCATCGCGTTGACAGCTTGGCGGCGTTCTGGTTTGTCCTGTCTCCTAGGCCCATACACAGCACTGGCCTCCTTTTTAAAAGGTTTCTTCTCAGAACTTGAGGACGCACCTTTCTGAATCTTCCCTGATTTCATACCAGCCTCTATCCTTTCCCCAGTCAGAATGAGGTCTGTAAACCCTGCAGATGAATTGCCAATGAGATGATTGAAGAATGGCCCGGATAGGGTCCCCAAGAACATATCCACTAGCTCACGGTCTGTTAATGGTGGCTGCACCCTGCCAGCCAGGTCCCTCTACTTCTGCGCATACTCTTTAAAACCTTCTCCCGATCCTAGCGACATACCCTGGAGTTGGGTACGTGTAGGAGAGAGGTCGGCATTATACTGATACTGCTTGTAAAAAGCAGTAGCCAACTCCTCCCAGTTACGAACCTTGGTTCCATCCAGCTGATAGAACCATTCGAGATGAGTCCCTGAAAGACTCTCCTGGAAGAAGTGGATCCACAAGTTCTTGTCCACAGTATACGGCTGGATCTTCGGCACATAAGATCTGAGATGTAGTTTAGGGCAGGACGCCCCGTCATACTTTGCCAAAGATGGTGCTTTGAACTTGTGTGGGATGACCACACCAGAAGATAAACCTAAGTCTCCGAAATCCAACCCAGGCACTTGTTGAATTTCCATGGCATTCAGACGGTCTTCCAACTGCTTATACCTGTTTTCAGCTGGAGGATACTGCTCCTCATTGAAATCAGTCTCGTTGTCAGAGACCACCGGACTAGGAACCCTTCCCCCCTGGGGACTGCCTTTCCCTACAGAAGAACTAGCTTGATCAACCTCATTCTGCAGTGTGTTACCAAACCTCCGGCCCGTGTTGAATAGTACAGTTCTCTTCTTCTTCTTCTTGACCAGCAAAGCCTTCAGTTCTTCCTGACCTTGGGCCAAACTCATGATCAGCTCTTGAAATTGTGCGTTCTGAGCCTGAAGGGCCTTGATGGACTGCTAGGTAGATGATTCAGGGTTCATGATGCTGAAATAAACAGCGAAGAATATTAAGCAACCTGAAAAGAAGAGTACCTGTGATGCACATGATGAATGGAATGCGTATGATTTATGTTTTCAAAGAAAATCGGGAATCAACTTTGTAAACAAAAAGTAACACACTTCATTAGATTCAACTTTGAAATTTAAATTGTTCAACAGGTTGCCCTTAGGTGTTACATAAAAGTGAAAATACTGAAAAGGGAAGTAAAACTGTAAAAGAATATCCAAAGTTCATCATTGATCCCAGGGTCTCCTCTTCTCAGTACGGATGTAGTCATTCAAGGCTCGCTCGTTCTCCAATTGCTTTGTCAGCTTCTAGATCTTCAATTCCTGCTCGTTGAAATTTTTCCGATAAGAATCCCGTTCTTCCCGTAGTTGCGCCCAAGACCTCTTTAGTGTATCAAGATCAGTAGGTATCTGAGGAGGGAGGACAGTTGGAGGAGCCCCATCCTTATCAGGATATTCAAGAATGATGGGTCTGACAGCTTCGTACGGGATACCTAACTTCTGAGCACGAATGCGGACCCATTTGTAGTAGGCTTCCATAGGTAGAGAAGTCTTCGGTCCCAGCTCTTGTGGGTCAGCTTTGTGGATTCTGTCCCAAGCCTTGATGAACCTACGACGCAGCTCGTCACCATCTACCTAAAACTCAAAACTGATGTGAGGCACCAACATCTCATGAGGCCCTGCTCTTCTAGCTCTTCCAAACTGTCAGAGAGCTAGACATGGGTTATAAGAGATTCCTCCTTGGGTACCAATCAAAGGAACATTAGGATATTCTCCGCAACGATCAATAACATCCACCTCATCCAAACCCCTGAAAGTCCAAATGATGTCATTATCAGTGAGAGACATTAACCTATGAGCCCAACCTCTTCCTTCTTTGTTCTTCAGCACGAACTTAGGGAGGTGCGAAATAAACCACCTCACTAACAAAGGGATGCAACACCACAGAGTTCCTCGTCTTCGGGCAGTACGAGCATAAAGTTGTTGCAGGATGTCACCCAAGAGAGTGGGCACAGGGTTCCGAGACATGAAGATCTTTATGGCAGTGACGTTAATGAAGTTGTCAGGATTAGGAAACAAGACTAGACCATAGATTAAGAGAGCCAGAATGTCTTCATACGCCCTAAAGTCCAGGTCATTCCATAAACTGTTAGCCTTACCAATCAGAAACTTGGCCAAGAAACCCTTAACTTTGCTTCTAGTCACCCAGTTTTCCATTACCTCCTTGTGGGTCAAAGGAAGAGCTGCAGCAATCTCCTCAAGCCTAAGAGTATTTTCCCACCAGTGTAGGGAGTCTGATCCAAGATAGGGATGCCAAGCAAATCAGAGAACTCTTCCAGGGTAGGGACCAGCTGGAAGTCTTGAAAGGTGAAGCACTGGTACAGAGGGTCATAAAACTGTGTCAGGACACTCATCAGTTGTTGGTCCCACTTTGTCGTGACTAAACTGAGAAGAGAACCATGCCTCTAGATGAAGGAAGTAGTATTTAGAATTCTGCTAACCAACTCTTCAAGCAACTCAGGTGGGTGAACAAAGTTGAACCGGATAGTATTCCTTCGCATAAGCATCATGATGTCCTACAAAACAGAGCAAAGGTGAAACCCTCTTGTCTTTGAAACGGTCAGTCCTTATGTAGGATGCATGCAATGTTTATGATGGCATGATGTTATGATAAAGCACACCACAAATATTCACAAAGGCAAACATGATAAGGCACACAAGTCACACAAGACAGCCCTTAGGGTTTAGGCCAGCATGGGGTCTAGGTATTACCCTCTTTCAGTTTGTTGGTTAAGGCCTGTCCTATCAGAAGTAACCGGGTTCTAGAGGATCCCAATATCACTGAATACCCTCAATCGATCATAACTCTAGCATCACAATCTTTTCTTGCGGCCAGAACCATCACGAGAGTTTAGCCTCAATGGGCGTAGCATACTGCTACTGTTCTATTGGCCAAGTTGGGTCATTTAAGGTTCTAAGGTCGATTGGTGCTTAATGACTCCTCAGAAGACCCATATTCTCCTCGTTGCGACACAAGGGATATCGGTACAGACCAAGGCGCCACACCAATGTAGCCACTGCTTCACCCATGTCGGTCTACGCCGGACAGGTCCCTCACAGCTTATGCTACCTAACGGGGTATCCCCAGATCCGGGTTAGGATCTATGTAACTCCGATGCAGCCCACAATAATAAAGCAAACAAGCATAACAATTGAAAACACAAGTGATCTTAGTCCTAAGGTACACCTCACTTTATAAGATTCCCCAGCAGAGTCGCCAGTTCTGTGATCGGTGGATCTGGAACTGACTGTTTAACGCTGGTTCGCGAAATGTCGCAGTAAGCAAGAGTCGCCACCGTCTTTTATTTTCTCCAACATGGACAGGACAAAAGCACAGCAAAATTCCTTATGAGATAGTTTCTCGGTTCGGGAGGTAGATTTATAGAAAGGGAAGGTGTTAGCACCCTTTCTATCCATGGTTATCCATGGACTCTTAGATACTTGCTCATTTGTGTTTTCAAAAGTGTTTGCTTTTCAAAGTGTGAGTGGGTTTGAAAAAGTTTCGTTTAAAGATTTCAGATCGACTCTTGTATCAGTCCTCAAGAGTGTTTGAAAAATTGTTTTGAAAGCTTTTTGAAAGTGTCGGTGTGAAAAGAGTTTTGATTTGTTTTTGAAGAGAGCAAGTATCTATGAGTCATCTACCTACCCTAAGGAATTAGGCTGTGTAAATGTCCTTAAGGTAGTGCCATCCCACCATTGAGAGATAGGTAGCACCACCGTTGGAGGTGTTCGGGTCAATTCGTTTGTAGGGACAGTGTGGTCACCAGAGCAACAGCAGGACACCTTAGAAGCTACCCTTATTCCATTGATCCTTTTTTTTATTCCGAGGCAACCGTTTCAAGGCAACTGGATCATGTCATGGACATAAGGACTTACTAAAACGTCCTATACTCGACGACCACTTTTCGAAGGTAAGGCAACAGTGAGACGTACCCTAGAAGTGGTGTGTGAATTTGTGTGTTGTTTTCATGTTATGTTTTATTTTGTACATGTATCATGGTGATCTACGTTTGTTTTAAATTTAGGTCATACATTCTTTCATGCAATTATAATTTAAAAGTGCTGAAATTTAAATGCGGAAAGTAAAATCCTATGCTATTACAAGGCGCGAGTCTATACATCGCCAAATTACAAAGACCCGTTTGGTAAAAAATGCAGAAAGTAAAACCTAGTTACTATTACATGGCTTGAGCAGTTACATAATATTCACAAAGGAAAATAAAATAACGTACGAAAAGAATAAAAATAGAACGTTCGAGGGCGTTGGATCCTTTAAAGAAATTAAATGAAATTAAAAAGCTAATTAATTATTTAATAAAAGGAAAGAAATGTTTTTTAGTTTTTTTGGTATTTAATGAAGATGAAGAAAATTAATAAAAATTAGAAGAAACCCTAGTTCTAAATGTTTTTAATTATCAAAGAAAAGATTAAAGTTTAAAACCTAATTTACACTAATTAATTATTTTACATATTTATTTACAAAATATTTAGTAATTAATAATAATAATAATGATGAGAAAATTATTTATTACAAAAATGATGAAAAAGTTAAAAACCCTAATTTCTACATATTTTAATTTATTAAGAAAAATATTCAAGTTTTGAAACCTAATTTACTAAGTTAATGGTTAGATTTTTATTTACAAAATAAATTAATAGAAATTAAATATAATTAAATATATTACACTTTTTGTTTCTGATTTTTTTATTGTGAAAATTATTTTTGGTAAATTAAAGAAAACAATTAAAAACAACTAAAAGAATTAAGAAAAAAAAATCAAATAAAAAAAAATGTGCAAACCATGAGGGTATTCAGACCCAAAGGGAGGTATGATTTGAGAAATTTGGCCCATTGAATCAAGGCCCTGTTTGACTTTCCAGGATAGAGTGCATGTTCATTGACTGGCGTGCATGGTAGACATCCTCTTATAGCCTTTGGATTGAAGCTCATGGGCGCGTGGCAGGCTTGGATGTGAACGTGCATGATGGACTTTGGATGAAGTGCTGCATAGAAGCACATTAAGGAAAAAGATATGAAATATGTGGGGGGACCTGGGAATCGAACCCAGGTCCCAATACCTGCCAGACACCTCAACAACCATCCAGGCTAGCGCGTTTCTTTGTTAACATAGTGCATGGGAAATATAATGTACAAAACATGTTAGTTAGTGGTATTAACAAATATTTGCGCGCCAGTATTTGAATCGTCCAACCATCAGATGACACATATGCGTCTTCTTCGTTTTATACCTGCAAACATAACCAAATAGCGGGGGTTTTAAACCCCCACTAAGTACCACCAGGAAAAATAGCGATTAGACAATGGGCAAATGTAAAAAGGGCGCGAGGTCATGGAATGATTCGTCTTCATGTCACGAATTCAATGGCATAGGTTTGGTGGCCTGATTTTTCCATATGAAGAAACCCCTAATTTTGAGCTTCTGAAAACCTAATATCCATCAATGGTAGATTTTGATATAGGCATTGTTAGTTCAATTAAAGGGTACCATTAGCTTCAGAACACCATTGTTAGCAAGAATCAACAATTAAAACTCATGAATAATGCATGTAAATTAAAAAACGATAATGGACATGTTTGTGAAAAGTGCAATCCGGTTTTACCAATTCTTGGAGTCTAGGGACCTGTTCTTGATTGCAACACGTTCCTAGCAATGTCAGGAATGTATTTTAATGCTTTTTGTGCTTTGAAATGCCTTCTAGGTGTGAAATCAGTTTTCAACTTTTTGCCAAAAATTTGCAATTTTGTTCTTCCTTTTCTGAGCAGCTTTCGTGTGTAATGGAATAGGGTTAGCTTGTGTATAAGTATTTGAACGAAATTAGGTCAAAACCAAGTCCAAAAATCCATTGAATTTATGATTTCAATATTTGATTTTGTTCATATCTTTTCCAATCTTTTTCCATGCCAATCCTTGCCAATTGTGGAAGATATTGCCTTGTTAATTGATGCACGAAATATTTAGCTCATAATGAGTGAATTTGCTGCATAAAAAGATTTGATAAGTGTTATTTGATATTTTTTCATATTTAAATTTAATTAAATGAATTAATAATAATAAAAATTCAAATAATTAATCAAAATAAGAAAATAAATCCCTTTGAGGTCAATGGGTCGTGCATAGCCTTTGGGTAATGATTCATGGAAGAATTTGTGGCCCATTAGCATTTTTGAAGCCTTTTGTGCAAAGTTGATTTTTCAAAATTCCCAAAAATTTCCCAACTTCTCCAAGGCATATCTTGCTCAATTTTGAAGCTATGATCATGTTCTTGGACATTTTGGAAAGGTCTTGAAGTCCTCTAACCAATGTCTTAGGTACCATGTCATTTTGATTTACCAATCTCAAGTTATGGTCTTTGACTTAAAGTGCCTTTTTGTTGACTTTTGAAAATGACCTATAATGTTGAAATTGATAACTTTTTGTGAGAGTATTTCTTGGACTTGAAGTGTGAAGATGAGTTGTAGGAAATGTCATTCTCTTCAAAATGAGCTTTGGATGGAATTTTTATAATAAACCATGAAGAAGTTATGCCTTGGTCAATTTGCAGTTGACTTTTTCAACTGTCCAAAAATAGAAACTTTTGCATCTTGAGACTTTTTGAGCCATGCTTTGAGAATCATGATAAAGAATTGATCAAATGATGTTTGTGGCTTCAAAATAAGATGTTGACCAAAAATTTTGACTTTTGACTGTCAAATGACCATTTTGCCCCTGCAGTTGACTGTGGAGCATTTAGGGTTTTTGACTGTGCAATTTGATGTTGTGAGCCTTGAAACTTGGAATATGAATGCTTGACAATATATGTAGGCATGTGGGACTTGATTGGACCCTTGGAAACCTCATTTTCTTGGCCAGAACCAAAACCCTAATTGTGACTGTGTTAGGAGGCAATTGGACTGTGCAACCTTTGAGAGATTTTGAACCTTGATCTTGGCAAATCTTGAAGAATATGGGAGGGCAAATTTTGGGGTACAACAAGAACGCTTTAAATACTTGAAAGATTTATAGTTGAATATTCAAAGCATAACAAAGAATTACACAAAAAATCTTCATGATTACCATTACATTTTTGGAACTTTTTACAAAAGAAAAGGATTTATAAATTAAGTCTATGCCTAAGTTGTTAAGTTCCTAAGCTACATGAACAAGCTTCAATCTTTGTCGACTTTATGCAACCATGACCATCCTCCATTGTGACTTCATACTTATTTAATTTTCTCTTCTTGAACCGAGTGTTTGACACCAACAATTTGTTGTACCAAGCACAAGCCTACATAAAATCCAAAACCAATCAATAGCATTCCCCAACATATTACAAACGCAAAGAAGTCATCAAATACATTCATCACCATATACATTTCAAAGAGAAAGGCATATAAATTATAATGTATAGTACATCATATCTTGCTAGTCCAACCTCCAAACCAAGCTAACCTATATTCTCACAAACCAATTACCAGTCCTGTTTCTTAAACTTTCAGTTTTTTTTTACTAACTAATTTCAACAAAGTCACTAGTCCTAGTGTTCTAAACTGCTAATTCCTAGATATTACTAATATTCTATCGCAAACCGAATTAACTGTAGCCTAACCTTTAGTTTTTAACTAACTTCAATTGACCTAAACAAACTAGTTTAGTTAATAACCTGCATCCAAGCCATAAACTTCAACTCAGAAAACAGGATTTCAACCATAGTCCTAACTATAACGAAAAACATAATTTTTAGCCTTCTAATTGATTCAGTTCCTAATCCCTAATTTCCTTCTCTAACATAATTCCTCCCTTTTTAATTGATACTAACAATTAACAACCAGATTCTAACTCCGAATCTTTTCCTAGCCATTTTTTAACTAATTTCCTAATTGTTTTCCAACACCAACTGAATAACCAGAGAAAATAGAATTTCAGCCAGCATTCTAAAAAAACAGCAAACTGTACTACCCTTAACTGAACCCCAACTGTCCATAACCCAGCTAACAAAATTTCAAGCAAAACTGATTTCGTAACAGAACCCTAACAGATTCTCTAACTGTTTTTAACAAATACCAAACCAACTGAACATAACAGATCGGGACAGAATATTGTTAGAACAAAGTTTGAATCTACTACCCTATATTTAAGTTTTGATGATAACAAAGTGAAAAGATATAGTATTTATAAGTTTCATGTATGAACTATCTACTGCCTAAAATTATTATGTTCTGACTTGCAGATACTCTGATTGATATAAGCAAGATCACATCTACTCAGCATCAGAACTTGATTTCAGACACCAGCATCAGAAGTTGCCATATCAGAATGTCAGAATCAGATGATCAACTCACGTACATGTTGAAGCATGATGAACAAGACTGCGCTCAACACTCTGATAAAGAAACAAAACAGTTCATCAGCAGCGAAGCAGAGTCAGAATGAGCCAAGCCAGAACTTGCATTAAGTAAGCAACAGTACTGTGCATTGAAAGCAAATTAATTCCAATGGCCTCATTTCAGACAAGATCTGCTCAATAAGGAAAGTTTGTTATTAGCATTGAATCAAGAATATTGCATCCAACGTTCATCATCTCAGTGCTATATAAACAAGACTTTGAAGATTGAAATGGCTAATGCTCTCCAAATATCTACACGCACAAAAGCTAATCATAATCTTCTTTCTCTCAGTTTTGCTAAACCACACACTCTGATATTCTATCATTGTTTAGCAATCTAGTTCCTAAGCTTCAATTTGTGTATACATCACAGTTGTGATACAGTTTTGTAGAAAACATCCACACACTTAGTTTTATCTCTTTGTAAGAAAGTGTTACCTTGACAAACCGGGTTGTGGTTTGGATCAAGAAGGCTTTAGCAGTTGTTAAAGCAGTCTGTAATATTCAGTTGAATATAGTGGATTAAGACCTCGTTGGAGAGAGGCGAAATCACCTTGACGGGTGGACTGGAGTAGTTTGAGATCAAACGAACCAGGATAAAAATATCTTGTTCATTGCATTAGATTTCAGTTTTACAATTCAACCCCCCCTTCTTGTGTTTTTCACCACTTCAATTGGCATCAGAGCGCCTGGTTCTGAGCTAAAACACTTAACCGTGTCAGTACAAGATCCAGCGTCAGAAAAACACAATGGCAGGAAACAATTCTCACATCAGCAATGACAACAATGAGGACAGAGACAGATTCAGTGGCAAACCTCCAGTCTTTGATGGAGAAAACTTTGATTACTGGAAAGACAGAATTGAAAGCTTCTTTCTGGCACATGATGCTGATCTGTGGGATATGGTGACAGATGGATACACGCACCCTGTGAATGCAAGTGGTCAGAAGATTGATAGAAAAACAATGTCTGATCAACAAAAGCGTGACTTCAAGAATCACCACAAGGCTAGAAGCATCCTCCTCAGCGCCATCTCCCATACTGAGTATGAAAAGATCTCCAACAGAGACACAGCAAAGAATATTTTTGACTCACTCAGAATGACGCATGAGGGCAACGTTCAGGTCAAAGAAACAAAAGCTCTGGCGCTCATTCAGAAGTATGAGGCGTTCAAAATGGAAGAATCTGAATCCATTGAAACCATGTTCTCTAGATTCCAGATTCTGGTAGCTGGTCTCAAAGTTCTGGACAAAGGATACTCTACTGCTGACCATGTCAAGAAAATCATCAGAAGTTTACCCAAGCAGTGGAGACCTATGGTTACAGCTCTGAAGCTAGCTAAAGATCTCAACAAAATCACTCTGGAGGAACTTATCAGCTCCCTCAGAAGTCATGAGATAGAGCTAGAAGCTGATGAGCCTCAGAAGCAAGGTAAGCCTTTAGCATTAAAATCTAACAGAAAATTTGAGTCTAAAGTTTTGTAGGCAGTTGAAGAAACATCTGATGGATCCTCATCAGAAGAAGACGAACTCTCCCTTCTCTCCAGAAGAGTAAATCAACTGTGGAAGCAAAGACAAAGGAAGTTCAGGAATCCCAGAAGATCTGATCAGAACGAGTCTTCTTCCAGATACAGAAGAACAGAATCTTCCTCTGGATACAGAAGATCTGAAGGCTCCTCCAGTAGCAAAAAGCCAAACACCAAAGACATCATCTGCTATGAGTGCAATGAGCAAGGACACTATAAGAGTGACTGCCCAAAGCTTCAGAGGGAAAAGCCCAAAAAGAAGTTTGGAAGAGAGAAGAAGAAAAGTCTCATGGCTACATGGGATGACTCTGACTCGTCTGAAGCTGACTCAGAATCAGATGATGAAAGGGCAAACATAGCTCTCATGGCTAACATTTCAGAAGATAGTGAAGCTTCTGAATCAGACTCAGAATCAGACACTGAAGAGGTATTTCCTAACTTTGCTGTTAACTTTACAAAGGCTGAACTTGCTGAAAGCCTTAATGAGATTCTGGAACGTTATCAGCAAATTAGAGCTAAATTCAGAGACCTAAAAAGGAATCTTGAATCTGACTCTAATAAGACTGAGAGTCTCAAATTGGAAAATTCTGAGCTGAGAAATAAGATTTCAAAATTAGAAAACACTTTACAAAACTCTCAGAAGGAACCAATTTCTGAAACTCCCAGCAACGCTGATGAGATCATCAAGGAGTATGATCACAGTTTCCAGAAGTTCCTAGCTAAAAGCATAGATAGAAGCAGAATGGCTTCAATGATCTATGGAGTTAGCAGAAACGGAAGGAAAGGAATAGGATACCAAGGTAAGGTTCCTACACCAAAGAATGTCATGGACTTAACCATTAAACACACTCCTCTGAATTCACATTTTGTATATGGTCACACACATGATATCAAATACACTAGCAGTAAGCACTCTGTGAAACCAAAATTCAACCAGAGTTTTGGTAAAACTAACAAATCAGGACCCAAGAAAATCTGGGTACCTAAGGATAAAATAATACATGTTGCAGATATCTTTAGCAGCAAGTCAGAAACACCAGTCATGGTACCTGGACTCTGGCTGCTCACGACACATGACGGGAAGAAGGTATATGTTCCAAAGCCTGGAACTTAAGCCTGGAGGCCACGTTGGCTTTGGAGGCAATCAGAGGGGAAAGATAATTGGCTCTGGAACGGTAGGTAATGGAAATCTTCCCTCTATTAATAATGTTCTACTAGTAGATGGATTGATGCATAATCTGTTATCCATAAGTCAATTAAGTGATAACGGTTATGATATAATCTTTAATCAAAAATCATGTAAAGCTGTTAGTTAGAAAGATGGGACTATCCTGTTTAATGGTAAGAGGAAAAACAACATTTACAAAATCAAACTTTCTGAACTAAAGAGTCAGAATGTAAAATGTCTTCTGTCTGTTAACAACGAGCAGTGGATCTGGCACAGAAGATTGGGGAATGTTAGTATGAGAAGAATATCTCAGATTAACAAACTCAATCTGGTCAGAGGACTTCCTAATTTGAAGTTCAATTCAGATGCTCTGTGTGAAGCATGTCAGAAAGGCAAATTTGCAAAACCTTCTTTTAAATCAAAAAATGTTGTTTCTACCTCTAAGCCATTAGAACTTCTGCACATTGACTTATTTGGACCAGTTAAAACTACTTCAGTCAGTGGTAAGAAGTATGGGTTGGTAATCGTAGATGACTATAGCAGATGGACATGGGTAAAGTTCTTAAGACACAAGGACGAGTCACACTCTGTGTTTGTTACCTTCGGTAACCAAGTTCAGAATGAAAAGGATCTTAGAATCGTTAAAGTCAGAAGTGATCATGGTGGAGAATTTGAAAACAAAGATTTTGAGTCATTCTTTAATGACAGAGGCATTCTGCATGATTTCTCTTGTCCTAGAACTCCCCAACAAAATGGAATTGTAGAACGAAAGAACAGAACATTGCAAGAAATGGCCAGAATCATGATCAATGAGACAAACGTTGCTAAGACCTTCCGGGCAGAGGCAATAAACACAGCATGCTACATTCAGAATAGAATCTCAATAAGACCTATTCTGGAAAAGACTCCATATGAATTGTGGAAGAACAGAAAGCCCAACATTTCATATTTTCATCCATTTGGATGTACTTGCTTTATATTAAATACAAAGAATTATTTGAACAAGTTTGACTCTAAAGCACAGAAGTGTATTATGTTAGGATACTCTGAACGCTCAAGAGGGTATAGAGTATACAATACAGAAACACAGATTGCGGAAGAATCAATCAGTGTTCGTTTTGATGATAAGCTTGACTCTGAAAAGTCAAAGTAGAATGAAGTTTTTGCAGGTATAGAAATTGAATTTGCAGGTTCTGAAGACAAGTCATCAGAAGCTCTCAACACAGACATTCCTTCAACATCTGAAAGGAGCACTGCTAGCAATCCTACAACAGCTGCTGATCAACCTCAGAAGAGATTACCCAGAAGCAGCTTGGATCACCCAAAAGAGACTATCCTAGGAAGAAAGGAAGATCCAATCAGAACAAGAGCAAGCTTCAGAAACTCTGAAGAAACACTTATGGGACTTGTGTCTCTGATTGAACCTTCTTCTATTGATGAAGCACTTCTGGATAATGACTGGATTCTGGCAATGCAAGAAGAGCTGAATCAATTCACCAGAAACGACGTATGGGATCTCGTTCCCAGACCAAAAGGATTCAACGTCATTGGAACAAGATGGGTGTTCAGAAACAAGCTAAATGAACAAGGTGAAGTCATCAGAAACAAGGCACGACTGGTTGCACAAGGTTATAGTCAGCAAGAGGGGATAGACTATACAGAAACCTTTGCCCCAGTCGCCAGGTTAGAATCTATCAGACTTTTAATTTCATTTGTTGTTAATAGAGGCATCACTCTGTATCAGATGGATGTCAAAAGTGCATTCTTAAATGGTTATATAGAAGAAGAAGTTTATGTACACCAACCCCCAGGTTTTGAAAATACAAAACATCCAGAACATGTTTTCAAACTAAAGAAGTCACTGTATGGTCTGAAACAAGCTCCCAGAGCTTGGTATGAAAGGCTAAGTAACTTTCTGCTAGAAAATGAATTCACCAAAGGGAAAGTGGACACTACTCTATTCTGTAAATCAGTTAAGAGTGACATCTTAGTCTGTCAAATTTATGTTGATGATATTATTTTTGGTTCTACTAATCCTTCTCTTGGAAGAAAATTTGCTAAGTGTATGCAGGCAGAATTTGAGATGAGCCTCATGGGGGAACTGAAATTCTTTCTAGGAATTCAGATCAATCAAACTCCAGAAGGAACTTACATTCATCAGAGCAAATACATCAGAGATCTTCTGAAGAAATTTGACCTCTCAGAATGTAAGCCATCAAAGATTCCAATGCATCCCACGTGCATTCTGGAAAGAGAAGAGGTAAGCAAAAATGTAGAACAGAAAGTCTACAGAGGTATGATTGGTTCTCTCCTCTATCTGACTGCTTCAAGACCTGACATATTATTCAGTGTTTGTATCTGTGCTAGATTCCAATCAGATCCTAGAGAATCTCACTTAATAGTTGTTAAGCGAATTTTCAAGTATCTGAAAGGTACTACTAATCTGGGTTTGTTTTATAGAAAATCTAGTGATTACAGCTTAGTAGGCTACTGTGATGCTGATTTTGTTGGAGACAGAGTGGAACGTAAAAGTACTTCTGGAAGCTGCCAGTTTCTGGGAGAAAATCTGATCTCTTGGTCCAGCAAAAGGCAATCAACAATTGCTCTATCAACAGCAGAAGCTGAGTACATAGCAGCAGCAGGATGTAGCACACAAATGCTCTGGATGAAAAGTCAGCTTGAAGACTTCCAGATTTTTGAGAGTAACATTCCTATACTTTGTGATAATACTTCTGCTATTTGCTTAAGTAAGAATCCCATTTTACATTCTAGAGCTAAGCATATAGAAATAAAACATCACTTCATTAGGGACTATATTCAGAAAGGTATTTTGAACTTAAAATTTATAGATACAGACCATCAATGGGCTGATATCTTTACTAAACCCCTTTCAGAAGATAGGTTTAATTTCATTCTGAAACATCTCAGCATGAAAGTGTGTCCAGAGTGAAAATGGTTTAATTCCATATATTTACCTTCAGAATGTAATTGTTTTACTGTGAACTTCTGATCAATCTCCTTTCAGAAAGATAGAACATGCAGATTGTATCAGATGCAAGTCTAAAAGATCTGAGAGTCTAAGCTCAAAGACAGACGTGCTGATCACTACATCAAACAAGTGTCATCCAATCATCAGCATATCTCTGAAGCAGAACGCGTGCACGCCTCTGAGAAGGCAAAGCGCTGATTGGGTGCATTGAGACACATGTCTGGTAACCGTTTTTAAGTATCTTTCTCAAATCCCCCAAAATCAGCAAGCATTTAATGAAAAGTAATCATGCTTTTAAAATGAAATCATGATTTTTCTCTCTCTTAAAAAATGTTTATCTTTTCAAAATAGTTTTGAAAACTCTATTTAAGCACATTAATCTCTCATTCTCATTCTTTACGTTTTCTCACTGATACTCAAGCATCTTCTGCATATTTCTGTGTTCATCTCTTGCAAAACCTATTTTCCTCAGTTTATTCTCAAAACCCTTTTAGTGTGAACATGGCAACCTCCAGTAGTGCTTCTGCAGGTCCTCAGAAGAAAGCATCATCTGAGCAATATCAAGTGCCATTCAGAACTCTCCTCACTCTTGTGAAGAATCTTGAAGTGCTTTCTGAATTAATCATTGATTTTGGAAGCTTGAAGGAGAACGGTTTTGACCTAACTGAAGAAGTTAGGGCTCAGAAGTGGGAAAGGTATTTTGACAGGTTGGTTGGACCAACATTCCCAATGCTAGTCAAGGAATTCTGGATTCACGCCAAGGCTTCAACACATCTAGTCACCTCCTTTGTTATGGGGAAGAAGATTGTGATCACTGAGGATCACATTGCAAGGCTAATCGGTTACAGTGGCGATGGCGTCCGTTGTATGGACATGGCTGAAAGATGTGCTGATGTAGGTGTGATAGCTGCAAGGATTTTCACTCATGGGGTGCCCAGCAGCAAGATTAAAGATCTGAAGGATCATTACAGAGTGTGGGCTAAGATAATTCTGGGGTGCTTCAACCACAGGAAACCAACCAGTTCTCCTGATTACATAAATGTGGATCAGCAGTTTCTGATCTACTTTATTGATCAGAAGGTAAAGATCAATCTGGCTCACTTCCTGTTCAACCACCTCAGAACAAGTGTGAAGGAAACCAAGGAAGAAGAAAGAACCAAGAGGGATTGGATACCTTTTGGAAAGTTGATATCAGATATTCTGACAGAGAATAGGCTGATTGAGCATCTGATAGAAGCTCAAGAGCTAAGCACTATTGAACCAACAGTTGGGAAACCTCTGAATGCAAAGAACTTGAAGAAGATGAAGCTGATAGAGAATATTCAGAAGGAACCCAGAGCTACTCCTATTGCTGATATCACCAGCAGAAGAGTGCCTCTGAGTGACTTTCCATTATTTTCTGAAATTGAATCCAATCCAGAGGTGGTTCTCAGGTACTTGGATGCGTGCAAGGCAGATGGTTCAGATCCAAATCTGATTATCAAAGCTCTACATCAACCTCAGCAAGAAGTGACTCTGAAGAAGTCGAAGAAGAGGAAGGCACCATCAGAAGGATCATCCCAGCAGACACCCAGGAAAAGAGGTAATTCATCTGCTGCTTCTGTTTTAAATTCTTCTACTATTCCAGCATCTATTCCTCCTCAAACCTCTCATAGAATCTCAATCCCCATCCCTACCATAGATGAAACTGTATCAGAAGAGGACCCTTCTGAGGCATTAAAACTCAGAAGACCCAGAACCAAACATCCCAAACAACCAACAATCTCAACAACATCAGCAATTGACCAAGTGATGTCTGACATTGATCAACACACCTCTGATCAACCAATCTCTGAACCACAAACTGTTCCTCCTCCACAACCAGAACAACAACAACCACTCTCATCAATTCAAGAAGAACCCCTTATCCCTGAACAATCAGAAATTCCAACAACTTCTCCTCAACCAGCAATTCCGTCTCCCTCTCCCCAACCAGAAATTAATCCACCATCACCTCAAACAGAGTTTCATCACTCTGAAACTCCTTCTCCTCAACCATCTGAACCCCATTCACCTCAACCATCACCTTTGGTAATCCAGCTGCCAGGTGGAACAACTATCACCTTAGCACAATTGCCATCCTCATCAGAATCTACACCACCAAATACTCCCAAAACACCACCCAGTCCAATCATAATCTCTGATTCTGATACTCCATCTCCAAAACAAACAGCTGCTCAGAAAACCTCCGAAAACCCCAGCAGGACTTTCATAGACTTAACCAGTCTTGACCGTCTTGCTGATCTAAAACACAAAATTGCCATCCCAAAACCAAAACAACCAGATGTTGGCTCTGGTATTATGAATTTTGAAACAGGTGTGCTACAATGGATTGCTTCTTTGAAGCAAGTCTGTCCTGGAATGATTGACCCAGCTGCTTCTGATCAGCTCTGGTCACAATTCAGACTTTGGGTACGTGCTGAAGCCCTCAAGTTGCAGGATATCAACTATGAGCAGGCACCACAAAATTTCAGCAAGCTTCTGAATGAAGTTGGAAGTCAGCTTCTGAAAGAAGACGTGCTCCCTCTGGATAGTGAACCTTGGTCTGAGAAACAGCAAGCTGCAAAGGTGCAATCAGAAGAAGACAAGACCATTCAAGCTGAAGAAAGTCTAGCAGAAGATGTTGCTGAAAGCTCTCAGAAGCTTCCTGCTTCTGATGCTTCTCAAGCTGCCTTGGACAGGCAGACTCTGGAAGAACTAAGGCTGAATGACATGCGTCTGCAGCAGCGGATGGATGAAAGCGATCAGAAGATGAAAGAGAGAATGGATGTGCAGGATAGCAAGATTGACACTGTTGTCAGCATGGTGCACAAGCAGAATGAGACTGCTGAAAAGATCCAAGCCATGCTGGAGAACCTGTTCACACGCTTGCCTCCTCAACCTTAGTCTCTTTTTTCATTCATGTTCTTTTTCATGTTTTCCTTGATTTTCTGATGTACTGTTTGAATATGTTTTGTACTATTTTCTTTTTTTGATTCTGAACTATCTTAATATGATTAGTTTTTCTGATCTTAATTGTTTTAGCACATCACCTACACTTTTTGATTGCTGACAAAAAGGGGGAGAACAAGAATGATATTTTAATCAATAACGGCTAACTAGACAGAAATTCTCAAACATTCTAACTCTATTACTTGAAAATGTTTTTTCTATTTTGCTTAAAGTCTACAGGTACAAGGAAGCTCCTGGACACTCTGAAGACTAGAAGCTCTGAAGCTCTGATCACTATGAAGTTCTGATCCGCTCTGATATTCTGATCCAAAGCAAAGCTCTGACAAGAAAAGCTCTGAAGCTCTGCTCTGACATAAAGCTTCTGATAAGTCAAAGACTCTGATACTCTGATGTTCAAAGAAAGGCAAAAAGATCTGATCCTGAAGAACACGTGTAATCAAAGGGAAGTAATAAACTCAGGGGGAGTATCTCTCAACTCTGATATCTCTTTACTCCTTATCCTTTTACTTCTTACTCTGATACATATCTCAGATACCTTTTCACGTTATTTTCATTTAAAAAATATCTAGTTTTTGTCATCATCAAAAAGGGGGAGATTGTTAGAACAAAGTTTGAATCTACTACCCTATATTTAAGTTTTGATGATAACAAAGTGAAAAGATATAGTATTTATAAGTTTCATGTATGAACTATCTACTGCCTAAAATTATTATGTTCTGACTTGCAGATACTCTGATTGATATAAGCAAGATCACATCTACTCAGCATCAGAACTTGATTTCAGACACCAGCATCAGAAGTTGCCATATCAGAATGTCAGAATCAGATGATCAACTCACGTACATGCTGAAGCCTGATGAACAAGACTGCGCTCAACACTCTGATAAAGAAACACAACAGTTCATCAGCAGCGAAGCAGAGTCAGAATGAGCCAAGCCAGAACTTGCATTAAGTAAGCAACGATACTGTGCATTGAAAGCAAATTAATTCCAACGGCCTCATTCCAGACAAGATCTGCTCAATAAGGAAAGTTTGTTATTAGCATTGAATCAAGAATATTGCATCCAACGTTCATCATCTTAGTGCTATATAAACAAGACTTTGAAGATTGAAATGGCTAATGCTCTCCAAATCTCTACACGCACAAAAGCTAATCATAATCTTCTTTCTCTCAGTTTTGCTAAACCACACACTCTGATATTCTATCATTGTTTAGCAATCTAGTTTCTAAGCTTCAATTTGTGTATACATCACAGTTGTGATACAGTTTTGTAGAAAACATCCACACACTTAGTTTTATCTCTTTGTAAGAAAGTGTTACCTTGACAAACCGGGTTGTGGTTTGGATCAAGAAGGCTTTAGCAGTTGTTAAAGCAGTCTGTAATATTCAGTTGAATATAGTGGATTAAGACCTCGTTGGAGAGAGGCGAAATCACCTTGACGGGTGGACTGGAGTAGTTTGAGATCAAACGAACCAGGATAAAAATATCTTGTTCATTGCATTAGATTTCAGTTTTACAATTCAACCCCCCCTTCTTGTGTTTTTCACCACTTCAAATATAATAGAAGAAAGGGAGGGGGATAGGATTCACTTCAACAAAAAAGCAGATAACAGAAAAGAGGGCTCAGAATATAACAGAAGAAGAGAGGAGATTTAAGATTCAGTCATCACAAGATTCAGAAAACAGAAAAACTCACCAAAAGATCTCAACCCTCACTCAATCTCTTTTGCTTGACACTTCATCTTCTTCAATCTCCTTCACTCTGTGACATCAATCTACCTTTCATATACTTTTTATCATCTGCAACTCTCCTTCACCCTTACCTTCATATCTTTCTTTAGATCTCTCTTCTGCTTCCATCACCTTTATCAACCTTCCCTCTATGCAACAACCACAACAACATCTTCATCCAACCGCAACAATTTTCTGCAACCTCAAACATCATCACCCTCTTCACTCTTTTTGTAATTCCCTCACCTTCTTCTACATTCTTTACCTTCAAACTCTATAACTATTATGCACCTTCAGCCTTCCTCTTTTGGTCGTCTTCACCATACGCATCACTTCAATCTTCAGACATACCAACGACCTTGGCTTCATGCAACAATAATTCCATCACTTCAATCTTCAACTACAAGAACCACATACATCAACCTTCTCTACTGCGTTTTCCTCATCTTTCCATCTTTATCGGAGTTTCAATCATCAACATTGCATCAAGTATCTGAAGAAGTGAAAAACACAAGAAGGGGGTGAATTGAAACTTAAAAAACAAATGCAATAGACTAAAGATTTTTATCCTGGTTCGCTTGATCTCAAACTACTCCAGTCCATCTGCCAAGGTGATTTCGCCTCTCTCCAACGAGGATTTAATCCACTAATCAAACAGATTACAAAACTACTTTGACAACTGCCAAAGTCTTCTTGAGTATGACCACAACCCGGATTATCTCAAGGAACAATATCTTAATCAAAGAACAATTAACTGTGTACTATTTGTTTTTCATTACAAAAACTGTATACACAATTTGAGTATATGAAAGAATATGAATATTTGCAGCTTTTTGAGATGTATGAGCGGTTGTTAGAAAAATCATAAACGATTTACCCTTTGAGCTTGTTTATATAGGCGTAGAAATTTGTCCAAAATAAAACGTGATAATGGACACTCAATGCACTTTCCATACTGAGAAGATTCTTGTCTGAATGATGTCGTTGCATATGATATTGTCTTAATTGAAAAGTAACGCTTCAGAACTTGGGAATCTTGCATGCTGCTTTACTTCAGAACTTTGATGACTCAGAGATATGAGGATTTGTTAGAGCGTTAGACTTCTGTTCAAAATCAGAATATCATTTACTTTAGCGTAGATTCTGATCATCATTCTTCAGTACATTCTGATTGCTCAGCTTGAAAGCTTCTGAGGCTTAACTTCTAATACCGTTTCAGTCAGAACTTCTGTATAAAATACAACACAAATTTAGAGTGCATATTTGTTCTTTGTGTTTGTTATCATCAAAACTCTAAAAAGGGTTGTAGAATTAAACTATGTTCTAACAATATCCCCCTTTTTAAGAATGCACTTTTGACATCCATATGATATAGAGTGATGCCATTATTTACAGCAAAAGAGATTAAGAGTCTGATAGATTCTGACTTGGCGACTGGAGAAAAGGTTTCTCTATAGTCTATCCTCTCTTGCTGACTGTAACCTTGTGCCACCAGTCGTGCCTTGTTTCTGATGACTTCTCCTTTCTCATTCAGTTTGTTTCTGAACACCCACTTTGTTCCAATGACGTTGAATCCTTTTGGTTTGGGAACCAGACCCTATACGTCATTTCTGGTGAACTGGTTTAACTCCTCCTGCGTTGCCAGAATCCAGTCATTGTCCATAAGAGCTTCATCAATTGTTGTTGGTTCAATCAGAGATACCAATCCCATGAGGAATTCTTCAGAGTTTCTGAATGTTGATCTTGTTCTGATTGGATCATCCTTCTCTCCCAGAATCTTATCTTCTGGGTGAGCTATGTTGCTTCTGGATAACTTTTTCCGGAGTTGATCAACAGAAGGTACTGGAACACTTGTGACATTTCCTTCTGAAGTTGTTAAAGCGTCTCTGTTGGGAACTTCTGATGAGTTATCTTCAGCACCTGTGAATTCAACTTCTATATCTGCAAAAGATTCATTCTGCTTTGACTTTTGAGGGTCAAGATTATCATCAAATCTAACACTAATTGACTCTTTAACAATTCGTGTTTCTGTATTGTATACTTTGTACCCTCTTGAGCGTTTAGAGTATCCTAACATAATACACTTATGTGCTTTAGAGTCAAACTTGTTCAGATGATCTTTAGTATTTAGAATAAAACATGTACATCCAAAAGGATGGAAATAAGAAATGTTGGGCTTTCTGTTCTTCCATAATTCATATGGAGTCTTTTCCAAAATAGGTCTTATAGAGATTCTATTCTGAATATAACACGCTGTGTTAATTGCTTCTTCCCAGAAGATCTTAGCAATGTTAGTCTCATTGATCATGGTTCTGGCCATTTCTTGCAATGTTTTGTTCTTTCGTTCTACAACTCCATTTTGTTAGGGAGTTCTAGGACAAGAGAAGTCATGCGAAATACCTTTTTCATTAAAAAATGTTTCAAATTTTTTGTTTTCAAATTCTCCACCATGACCACTTCTGACTTTGACAATTCTAAGATCCTTTTCATTCTGAAATTGGTTACAGAAAGCAACGAACACAGAATGTGACTCGTCCTTGTGTCTTAAGAACTTTACCCATGTCCATCTGCTATAGTCATCTATGATTACTAACCCATACTTCTTGCCACTAACAGACGCGGTTTTCACTGGTCCAAATAAGTCTATGTGCAGAAGTTCTAATGGCCTAGAGGTGGAAACAACATTTTTAGCTTTAAAAGCAGGTTTTGCAAATTTGCCTTTCTCACATGCTTCACACAAAGCATATGAGCTGAACTTCAGATTAGGAAGTCCTCTGACCAGATTGAGTTTGTTAATCTGAGATATTCTTCTCATACTAACATGCTCCAATCTTCTGTGCCAGACCCATTGCTCGTTGTTAACAGAAAGAAGGCATTTTACATTCTGACTTTTTAGTTCAGAAAGTTTTATCTTATAAATTTTGTTTTTCCTCTTTCCATTAAACATGATAGTTCTATCTTTCTGACTAACAAATTTGCATGAATTTTGATTAAATATTATATCATAACCGTTATCACTTAATTGACTTATGGATAACAGGTTATGCATCAATCCATCAACTAACAGCACATTATTAATAGAAGGAAGATTACCATTACCTATTGTTCCAGAGCCAATGATCTTCCTTATTTGGTTGCCTCCAAAGCCCATGTAGCCTCCAGGTTTAAGTTCCAGGCTTTGGAACATATGCTTTCTTCCCGTCATGTGTCGAGAGCATCCAGAGTCCAAGTACCATGACTGGTGTTTTAGCCTTGCTACTAAAGATATCTGCTACATATATAATTTTGTCCTTAGGTACCCATATCTTTTTGGGTCCTGGTTTATTAGTTTTACCAAAATTCTGTTTGAATTTTGGTTTGGCAGAATAATCATTGCTAGTGTATTTCAGATCATGTGTGTGCCCATATGTGAAGTGTGATTTTAGTGGTGTGCGTTTTATTACTAGGTCCATGACTTTCTTAGGTGGAGATACCTTACCTTGGTATCCTATTCCTTTTCTGTCATTCCTGCTAACTCCATAGATCATTGAAGCCATCTTACTTCTATCTATGTTTTTAGCCAGAAACTTCTGAAAGCTATGATCATATTCTTTTATGATTTTATCAGCACTACTGGGAGCCTCTGAGATTATTTCTTTCTCAGAGTTTTGTATATCAAATTATAGTTTTCAAATATTTTCTTTTAGCTTAGAATTTTCTAATCTAAGACTCACGGTTTCTTCACAGTCAGAGGGAAGATCCCTTTTCAGGTTCTTGAATTTGACTCTGATGTGCTGATACCTTTCCAGAATCTCGATCAGGCTTTCTGCTAGTTCAACTTTTGTGAAATTAATAGTAAAATCAAGAAATACCTCTTCTGTGTCTGATTCTGAGTCTGATTGAGATGCTTCGTTGTCATCTGTCACATTAGCCATAAGAGCAATGTTGGCTCTTTCATCATCTGTTTTTGAGTCTGCGTCAGAAGTATCTGAATCATCCCATGTTGCCATGAGACTCTTCTTCTTCTCCTTGAAGAACTTCTTTTTGGGCTTCTCCTTCTAAAGCCTTGGACAATCACTTTTGTAGTCCCCCTGTTTAATGCACTCATAGCAGATGATATCTCTATTGTTTGACTTTCTGTGACCGGACGGAGGTTCAGGTCTTCTGTGTTTAGAGGAGGGCTCAAATTTTCTGTATCTAGAGGGGGATTCATTCTGATTTCCTGACCTTCTTCAATTCGTCTTCTTCTGATGAGGATCCATCAGAAGTTTCTTCCATAGCCTACAAAACCTTAGAATCAAGTTTTTCAATAGATTTTAATGCTAAAGGCTTACCTTGCTTCTAAGGCTCATCATCTTCTATCTCTATCTCATGGCTTCTGAGGGAGCTAACAAGTTCCTTCAGAGATATCTTGTTGAGATCTTTAGCCAGCTTAAGAGCAGTGACCATTGGCCTCCATTTCTTTGGTAGACTTCTGATGATCTTCTTTATGTGATCAGAAGTAGAATACCCTTTGTCAAGAACTCTCAGCCCAGCAACAAGAATCTGGAATCTTGAGACCATTGCTTCTATGGATTCACTGTCTTCCATCTTGAAAGCTTCATATTTCGAATGAGCACAAGGGCCTTGGTTTCTTTAACTTGTATGTTTCCTTCATGCGTCATTCTCAGAGAGTCAAACATGTTTTTGGATGTCTCTTTGTTTGAGATCTTCTCATATTCTGAGTATGAGATGGCACTGAGAAGTATTGTTCTGGCTTTATGATGGTTTCTGAAATCACGCTTTTGCTGGTCAGACATTCTTTTTCTATCTATCTTCTCACCACTTTCATCCACTGGATGTGTGTATCCATCAATTACCATGTCCCATAGATCAGCATCATGAGCCAGAAAGAAGTTCCCAATTCTGTCTTTTCAGTTGTCAAAATTTTCTCCATCAAAGGCTGGAGGTTTGCCGTTGATTATGTCCTTGCCATCATGATAGTCATTGCTGATGTTTGGGCTTTGTCCCACCTTAGTGTTTTTCTAAAGCTTGGATCTTGTACTGACACGGTTAAGTGTATGAACTCAGAACCAGGCGCTCTGATACCAATTGAAGAAGTGAAAAACACAAGAAGGGGGGATTGAATTGAAACTTAAAAAGCAAATGCAATAGACTCAAGATTTTTATCCTGGTTCGCTTGATCTCAAACTACTCCAGTCCATCCGCCAAGGTGATTTCGCCTCTCTCCAACGAGGACTCAATCCACTAATCAAACAGATTACAAAACTACTTTGACAACTGCCAAAGTCTTCTTGAGTATGACCACAACCCGATTTATCTCAAGGAACAATATCTTAATCAAAGAAGAATTAACTGTGTACTATTTGTTTTTCGCTACAAAAAATGTATCACTACTGTGATGTATTACACAATTTGAGTATGTGAAAGAACATAAATATTTGCAGCTTTTTGAGATGTATGAGCAGTCGTTAGCAAAATCGTAAACGATTTAACCTTTGAGCTTGTTTATATAGGCGTGGAAATTTGTCAAAAATAAAATGTGATAATGGACACTCAATGCACTTTCCATACTGATAAGATTCTTGTCTGAATGAAGTCGTTGCATATGATATTGTCTTAATTGAAAAGTAACGCTTCAGAACTTGGGAATCTTGCATGCTGCTTTACTTCAGAACTTTGATGACTCGGAGATATGAGGATTTGTTGGTGCGTTAGACTTCTGTTCAGAATAAGAATATCATTTACTTTAACGCAGATTCTGATCATCATTCTTCAGAACATTTTGATTGCTCAACTTGAAAGCTTCTGAGGCTTAACTTCTGATGTCGTTTCAGTCAGAACTTTTGTATAAAATACAACACAACTTTAGAGTACATATTTGTTCTTTGTGTTTGTTATCATCAAAACTCTAATAAGGGTTGTAAAATCAAACTATGTTCTAACAATATCTGCCACTGCAAATCATTTAAGTAAAGTGAATTCATTCGAGTGATTATCGACACGAGATCAAAATTAGAAGAAGCAGGTGAAGGAGATTCATAAGAAAGAGTGAAATCACGAAAATTTGAGAATGTACCTGGAAAGAATTCACCTCAGGTTTCCTCTCTCTTCATTGTTATCAAAACCGCATCGGACGATCTCCGATAGGTAATGCTCATGTCTGCTTTATTTCTCATCTTCTCGCTTAATATTTTTCTTACAACTGTAAAGCGTGAAGTCTGGTGAACCATTCCCCTAAGGCTTCCCAATCTGGTTTATCACTGTTTGGATGGATTATTGTTTTGTTAGATCTAGGGTTTTGTCATAATTCAGTTAACTGAGAAAGAATTTAGGAAAACAGAGTGAGGCCTTGAGGAGATAAGGTAAAGATGAGTATTTTGGTGTTGAGAGGTTGAATTTCCAGGAGGTTCGAACGGTGGCGACATGGCGGAGAGGATAGTGAAGAATGTGAACAATGGAGAGGACTCTATTAAAAAGTTCAAGAGTCATAAGTGTTATCCTCCAAACACACTGTTTTCTAATTTTACATTCTTTTGAAGTTTTTTTTCTTCTTTTTGCAATGTTAACACAATGATGGGCTTATGTTGTTAAAGAGAATTGTACCAAAGCCCATTAAGTCATGTGTTTTTTTACATAATCTGATTTGGGTAAGTAGTGCTTGGAAATGGGCCTGATTTTGTACTTTGCTTAGGCCCGTCGATGTTTTTGGTAGCTTATTGCATGACACAAAAAAATTGCTTGTGGACTTAGTCAGTTTGGGTCTAGCGCCCAGACTACAGCACTCCCCGGGTTCAACCTGCACCCATGGCTTCCTCTATATTTTTATTTTAATTTCATCATTTGTTTTCATCCGTTAGAATTTTTTTACATGACTAAAGTAATAAAAATGATAGGATATATTAGAAATTTTTTAGGAATTAATTCTTTAATTTTTTTAGAATTTTCCTTACATAAAAACTAACAAAAAGTACTTTTTCTTTTTAAGTTTTTATCCATATTTTAATGCCGCTTTGTCATGTTATTTTTAACGTGTTAGTTCATTGTGCAAGGTACATTTTTATGCTTTTGATCATGTAACATAACAAGTTGTTATGCGATCGAAGCATACAACTTATGGTCGCTTCGGATGCGACACGCCTTATTTCTCATTGTCCTGAGAAATTCATATCATATTATATATTATCATGATACATGTGATGTTTTATGATACTTTATGTAGACACTTTTGATTGTGCGTTGCATTCGTAACATGCGTTTTCCTTTATCTTAGTTGGATATTGTTTCTGACGTCGCATGTTTCTTGGTGAAGCTTGCTTGACGCGTATTCCTTGCTTCTCCATTGCTTTCGTATGCTTTCAACAATTTTGTTTCTTGTGGTAGTCGCTGCTACTGCTTGTATATTCCTTATTTTCGTACTTTATCGTACTTCTTTATCGCTTTTCTAGAAATCATGAGAAGTAAGGCTTTACTGCTTTCTGATGCCTTGAGAAGTAGGGTAGAGATGTATGACAGGGGTCTCTAATGCTGATCATGTCAGGAACCCCTATGATTCATTTAAAGACCCATTTAGGGCAATTCCACATTGTTTTCCATTGTGTGCTACTTGTGTGTGGTTTGTTTAAAATCCTATCTTTGTGTAGGTATTTTGAAGGTGTGTTTATATTTGTGCCTTCATTATTCCCCCATCCCTTATTGAAGTCCTCAAAAAGAGGAGAGCGGGGAGGGTTAGAAATTAACCCATGCAATTTCGTTCGTGTCATCCTTAGCTCATGACGCACCATGATGCATCGGATTTGTGCCTGCTCATGTGTATTGAGTCATCAAGTGGGAAAGGGTTCCACAATCGAACCCCCACGCTTTGTCAGGAGTTCGCATTGGCTAATGCTGATACTCCATGATTATTCATATTTCCTTTTGTCGCCTACCATTATCTCTTATACCTTGGTTAGGTGTTCAGTCGCTTTAGACATCACATTTTTGTTTTACCTCCTACTCCCGCTTGTTTGTCTCGGGTGATACGCTCCCCTTGGTTAAAGCATTTCGATTCTTTTCCTTACTCTTTTATGTGTGTGCTCTTCCGAGTTTGATTGCTTTATCCTTGTACATGCCATGTTTCCTTAGGATACTTGTTCCTTTCGGATGCAAGATAGACCTTAGGTTGCAAACCATGCATGCTAACATTAGGTAGAGATTCCCTTTTGTTAATCCAAATCTTTGGACTACCATTGTATGATAACATTAGGTTAGAAATAGGCTAGTCTCCCTTAGAATCTTTTCTTCCCCTTTTTCATATGCATCTAAAACTAAAACCTTAACCGAACCCCAACTGTAACTACCCTTAACCGAACCCCAACTGTCCATAACCCATCTAACCGAATTTCAAGCAAAACTGATTTTGTAATAGAACCCTAACAAATTTTCTAACTGTTTTTAACAAATACCAACTAACTGAACATAATAAATATAACAGATTGGAATAGAATATAATAGAAGAAAAGGGAGGGGGACAGGATTCACTTCAAAAGAAAAGAAGATAACAGAAAAAGAGGGCTCGGAATATAACAGAATAAGAGAGCAGATTCACGATTCAGGCTTCATAAGATTCAGAAAACAAAAATACTCACCAAAAGATCTCAACCCTCTCTCGATCTCTTTTGCTCGACACTTCATCTTCTTCAATCTCATTCACTCTTTCACATCAATCTACCTCTCACATACTCTTTATCATCTGCGACTCTCCTTCACCCTTATCTTCATATTTTTCTCTAGATCTCTCTTCTCCTTCCATCACCTTTATCAACCTTCCCTCTCTGCAACAACCATAACGACATCTTCACCCAACCGCAACAATTTTCTGCAACCTCAATAATCATCACGCTCTTAAATCTTTTTGTAATTCCCTTACCTTTGTCTCCATTCTTCACATTCAAACTCTATAACTGTTTTGCACCTTCAGCTTTCCTCTTTCGTTCGTCTTCACCATACGCATCACTTCAATCTTCAAACATATCAACGACCTTGGCTTCATGCAACAATAATTCCATCACTTCAATCTTCAACTGCATGAACTGCATACATCAACCTTCTCTACTGCATTTTCCTCATCTTTGCATCTTTATCAGAGTTTTGATCATCAACACTGCATCAAGTATCCACCACTACAAATCATTTTAAGCAGAGTGAATTCATTCGAGTGATTATCGACACGAGAGCGAAATCAGAAGAAGCAGGTGAAGGAGATTCAGAAGAAAGAGTGGAATTGCGGAAATTGGAGAACGTACTTGGAAAGCATTCACTTCTGGTTTCCTCTCTCTTCGTTGTCATCAAAACCACATCGGACGATCTCCGATAGGTAATGCTTGCGTCTCCTTTATTTCTCATCTTCTCGCTTAAGCTTTTTGTTACTACTGTAAACCGTGAAGTCTGGAGAACCATTCCCCTAAGGCTTCCTGATCCGGCTCATCACCTTTTAGATGGATTGTTGTTTTGTTAGACCTAGGGTTTTTTCATTATTAGGTTAACTGAGAAAGAATTGAGGAAAATAGAGTGAGGCCTTGAGGATATGAGGTAGAGATGAGTATTTTTGTGTTGAGAGGTTGTATTTCCATGCGGTCCGAACGGTGGCGATACGGTGACACGGATGGTGAAGAATGTGAACAATGGAGAGGACTCTGTTAAGAAGTTCAAGATTCGTGAGTGCTATGTTGTTAAACAGAATTGTACCAAAGCCCATTAAGTCATGTGTTTTTTTACAGAATCTGATTTGGGTAAGTGGTGCTTGGATCTGGGCCAGAATTTGTACTTTGCTTAGGCCCGTTGGATTTTTTTGGTAGCTTATTGCTTGACACAAAAAAATTTGTTTGTGGACTTAGTCAGTTTGGGTCTAGCGCCAGACTACAGTACCCCCCGGGTCTAACCTGCACCCATGGCTTCCTCTATAATTTTCTTTTAATTTCATCATTTGTTTTCATCCGTTAGAATTTTTTTTACATGACAAAAGTAATAAAAATGATAGAATATATTAGAAATTTTTTAGGAATTAATTCTTTAATTTTTTTAGAATTTTCCTTACATAAAATCTAATTAAAAATGCTTTTTCTTTTTTAGTTTTTATCCGTATTTTAATGCCGTTTTACCATGTTATTTTTGACGCGTTTGTTTATTGTGCAAGGTACATTTTTGTGCTTTCGATCATGTAACTGTTGGCTGAAGATTTTGATAATGTTATTTAGAAGCCAAAAGAGTTAAGCGTTCTGATCGAAATGGAATTAAACGCCATATTTCGAAGTTGCAGAAGCAGTGTTTCGAATAAGTGTGTCAAAGCTTGAAGCTTCGAGCGGCAATTATGGGAACATATCCAAAGGAGTCTCGAAACAACAGCGAGGCTATGTTTGGGAAAAGCGTTCGAAACGGAGAAACACCAAAGCATTTTAAATTCAAATGGGAGCGGGACTTTCAAAGTTTGAAAGTTATGTGTTGGAGCATTTGGGGACACGTGGAAAGATGAAAGAAGCATTGTCCTGCATGTTCGAAACGTGGCATAATCCTATAACGAGACCGTTAGGGTCGAATTAGTATAAATAGGAGTCTTAGTATTAGGATTTCAGTGTGTCATATCTATTATACAAAATACTCAATAACATTCAAACTACCACATGGCAAGGGAAACGAATGCAAGAGAAATGTATGTATGATAACACCATGTATTTCTAATTTAGTGAAAACCTTTTTACCATTTCCAGTACTTCCTTTATTCCTTTTGTCAAACAACATTTACAAGTTTCTTATCTACAGTCTTTTCACTTCGAAGTCTCTTCCTCAAAGTTTTACATTTTATTATCTTCTTTATGTTTAGAGCATTTTATATTTCTGAAAGCTATCACAGTTTCCATACCTTTACATTCAAGTCTTGTCCTTCGAACGCATACTTTTACTTAAAATCATTTATAGATTTCTTGCATTAAACGTTTTCTCCTTCTTTTAAAACTTTTATGTTCCAGAAACCCTTTATGTTAACCGTTTTTGTAAGTCGAAACCATTTACTTCAGTTTCATGCAGTTTTATATGTCTTTACAATTCAGCATTACAATTAGCATCTATTCGTATAACTTAATCCTCATACACGTTTTGATTACATCTTTAGACTCTTAGAGAGAGAGATCGAAACAAGCCAAACACTTATACAATATTGACCATGAATATCTGTTCGATTGTGAGAGTAACCTTAATATCCAAGGAATCCTAGGATCAATCTAGTCGATCCTGTGAGTTACCAGAGAGATTGAATAACAGTAAGAAAGATTATTCGATAGTTTGGAAGACTAGCGGTTGTTTACCAGAAATCACTGGAAACAAATTGGCACACCTGGTGGGACCAATAATTGGATATCAGAATTAAGGATTGTCGAGACGTAACCATTACAAAAACGTTGGAACCTAAGAAGTTTGCTGTTTTATGAACCTGAGAAGTGGTAAGATAACCAACAGCAACCAACCTTTATCCAGAAGAAAACGTTTGGACAAAATGTCTAATTCAGACAATCAACAAGGGGACCAAAGTGGCCCACATGCAACAGGCACTAACGCGTCCATTTCGAGCGGAACATCTAATGTAATCCCTTCGAATGCACAGTCTGTTGCATCTTCAACCAGTAACATAGCCACCAATGGAATAAGTGGCATATCAACTAATAGTTCGATCTTAGGAAATAATGGAACTATGGGCTACCCTGGGGGATTCGTTCCACCACCAGGGACATAATCCCACTTCGCCACCCCATTAACTAGACCACCCGGTTTCGATGGGAATAGAATCAGAAATTCCTCATATGGAATGCCAACATCTTTTATGGCAGGTTTACACAATTCCACATCGAATTCATCTCCACAACTAGGGTCTGGGTCTGGGGCGAATCAGTTTATGACAAATAACCAAGGGTCAGTGGGTTATAGCACATTGCCTATCCTAACCACAGATAACCAGTTGGCTTTTAGGCAATTGATGGATGACAGTAACCATAATATGATAGGGGTGTTAGCGCAAACCATGCAGGAAATATTTGCCCCAATAGTGCAGAATGTGACTGTGACGAACAGGGAAAACGCTGATAATATGAGTCGAATAGCAGATTTCTTTGCTCCCACAGAAAGGCGGAGGCAGAACCAGGCGGGATTTCGAACAAACATGCCTGTTATAGAACAAATTGCTAACGACCCAATTTATAGACCACCCAGAGAAGAAGTTAACTTAGGGGCCAGGGCACCAAGATTAGAAGCCCCAATAATCTCGGCTCCACAAAGGGAAGTTCTGGAACCAGGGGAAAGGATCGAAAGGCCAGAAGCCCCAGAATTTCGAGAAGAACAACCCAGGGGAGTTGTTTTGGTTGGTCGAAATCAAGATGCCGATGCCGTCGTTCATAGGATTCGAAACGATAACATCCTGGCAGAAAACAACCTAACCACCATGATAGAGAGGATCATGGCCCAGAATGGCCTCAACACAGGAATGAGGAGGCCAAATTACGCTTCTCCTATATTGGATTGTATAATGCATACTGATTTACCAAGGGGATATAAAGTCCCTAAATTTACAAAGTTCGCTGGGGATACCAATGAGTCAACAGTCGAACACATAGCGAGATATCTAACCGAAGCGGGAGATATAGCCAATAATGAAGATCTCAGGATCAAATACTTCCCAAGTTCCTTGACAAAAAACGCCTTCACATGGTTTACCACTTTGCCTCCTGGGTCTATTGACACTTGGACTCTCTTAGAGAGATTATTCCATGAACAATTTTACATGGGACAATCGAAAATAAGTTTGAAGGAATTGGCCAGTGTTAAGAGAAAGTTCACCGAACCCATAGATGATTATTTGAATAGATTTAGGCTGTTGAAATCCAGATGTTACACAGTAGTGCCTGAACATGAGTTAGTCGAAATGGCCGCTGGTGGCTTGGATTATTCTATTCGAAAGAAACTAGACACTCAGTATTTGAGGGATATGGCTCAGTTAGTCGATAGGGTTCGACAGGTCGAAAGACTAAAGGCCGAAAAAGCCAGAGTCTTTAAGAATAGCAAGAAAGAGAGGATTTCCTATGTTGGGACTGAGGAAGTAGAAGAATATCCTGAATTCGAATTCGAAGAGGTCGAAATCGACCTCGCTGAATTAAAACAGGCCCCGCCTTACTCCTGCAAAATGTTAGTTCCCACAAAAGGGAAAGATATTGTTGAAAATGAGAAAAGTGACAAATTTCCAAAGAAGGTTTATACCTTCGACGTCACCAAATGCGACGAAATTTTTGACTTGCTGGTCAAGGATGGCCAACTAATTGTGCCATCAAATGTCAAAATACCTCCTTTGGATCAGAGAAAGAAGAGGGGATTTTGCAAATATCATAGTTTCCTAGGCCACAAGACCTCACAATGTTTTCTTTTCAGGGACTTGATTCAAAACACGATCAAAGATGGCAGACTAAAGTTTGCTGATAAGGTGAAGATGAAAGTGGACGAAGATCCTTTGGACGTCGCAGACACCAACTACTCCGAGCCTGCATGCATTGGAGAGGTCAACATGGTGGAAACTGATCGAAGCGACGCCCTAACAGAAGAGAAGGATACTGGAGTCGAAAACTGGGTGATGGTCGAAGTCAGCGAGGAGGTCACTGAAGACATCCAGAATACGCCAGACACTTCGATTGCTGCACCTGTGGCTGTTGCAGGAGAAACCCAGGCTACTGAAGGCCAAGGGAATCAAAACGAAGGATTAACACAAGTCACTGAAGGCTTGAGGCTGGAATTGGAGAAAGTCCAAATCACGCAGCCAATTCCCCCTCAGAAGGAAATATGGGACACTCTAGGGGAACCTAGTGGAAAATTTGACTATCTGGTCAAATATTCTGCCCCAAAGAGTTCGAAGGTCCAGATTGAAGATATAAAGCCCACAGGATGGGGTGATGATGAAACTAAAGAGGGGGATGTGGAAATAAATATGGTGGATATGGAAAGGCATCGCTCTGAGATGGAGGAAGTGGAAAAATACTTAGAAAAAGAAAAGTACAGAATGGGGGATAATCACACTGGAGATGCTAGTCTCAAAGATTATCTCATGACATGCCACAAAGGAGATTCAGGCATGATATTGTGCCCTAGGTGCAGCATCCTCTGCAACCAAAGAATTGCTGTGAATTTCGAAAGGGTACAGAGGGCTCGAACTGGCAACAATTGGCGCCAGGATAACCAGCTCTTTAGGTGTTATCCCAAGGCTGGAGAGAGTTTGCTGGAGTTTGTTTTTCGCTGCTACAAAGGGGCAACCAAGTGCTTGATTTGCCCAAGGTGTTCTGCTGTGTATGACCAAAGCATGGCCAGGACCTTCGAAACGATTCCCTTCGCCCCTTGCTGGAACCATCAAGAAACTGCCCAGATGGGCCCACGTTTCGACAGCAGATACAAACAGCGAAGGCCTGATAGCCCTCACCCCAAAGCTGCTCAAAGAGTGACTTTCAAACTCCCTGCTGAAGTGCCAACCGATAGATGGTTACAAGTCAGAAATGACAAAGGAAAAGATAGATGGAGGAATGCTGAACGAAATGCACGCCATGCTGTGACATACAGGAGGCAATTCAACACACAAAAAAGGGAGGAAGTGAGATTAGAGAATTACAAAGGAAGGAACCCCATGTCAAGATCCCAGTGGCGTAGACAGCAAAGGATTCGAAAGGCTGAGAGAGAAGCTGTGGCAAACAAAGGGGATACTTCAACAAAAAACCAAGGCGAGTCTAGCACCAACAAACCAAAAAATCAAACTGAAGATAAACCTCCAGTCAATAGGAGGCTCTTCTCTGAAGAACAATGCAAGGAACCAAAGGAATACACTCCAGGCCCAGAAGAGGACGAAGATATGATAACAGATAACTTTGAATCGGAGGGGGAGTCTTCATTCAACTTGAACTGTAACGTCGTGTCTGTGCTGCCCTGCGAATTCGGGCAGGAAACCGAAATCAATGAATATGAGGAGGAAGACACCACAGATTTAATGAAACATAGGCCCGTGTGCTACTACGTGATGGACAATGGGGCTGTTGAGGAACAAAATGCATTCTTCGAACGTCCAGAACCAGCAATGAAGAATCATCTCAAGCCACTTTTCATTCGGGCGAAAGTGGGTGTCCATGGTGTGAACAGAGTTCTAGTGGATGGGGGTGCTGCAGTCAATTTGATACCCCATTTCATGCTAAAAAGATTAGAGATCCGCGAAGGAGATATCAAGCCCCATAATATGGTTCTGTCCAATTATGAGGGGAAAGTGGGCAAAACACTGGGGGTGGTCCAGTTGGAATTGACAATAGGCTCAAGCTGTAGGCCCACCATGTTTATGGTGATCGAAGCCAAGGCCAACTATAACCTACTGCTGGGAAGAGAGTGGATCCATGGCGTGGGGGCAGTCCCTTCGTCAATGCATCAGCGACTAGTTCTGTGGAGAGATGATGGAATCGTGGAAAATATCGAAGCATACCAGAGTTACTTTATGTCAACTGTCAATTTAGTTGACAAAAGGGACTATGATAAAAATCTGGCAAAGATTGCTCCATGTGTTCCAAATGATGAGATGAATGAAACTAGAAACGGCCACTACTACATGACACTTCGTCATGACGGCCTTTACTGGGATAGAACAATAATCAGTGAAGAAGAGGAAGTCGAAAGCACTATACAAAAACGGCCAGCAGGCTGGGACTTCGACAACCTTAGCCATGACTGAGTCTACCTTTTTCGAAAGGATTTCGGCCTATATGGCTGAGAACAAATCAAAAGCGGCCTTAGAGGCTGAAATAAATAAATTAACTATAAAGACGAACGAAGTTAGTGGGGAGGGTTCGAAATGCTCACCCATCAAAGAGTTTGAGATGGATCAAAGGTTGGATGCCATCTATGATAAAGAACCCTTAGGCTTCGAAAGGGACCCCATAAATGCAGGTGCCAAAATGTTGGCACAGGATCCGCTCGAAGAAGTCAACTTAGGGGATGAAAAAACGAAAAGAGTAACTTACATAAGTGCTAAACTTAGCTCAGGCCTCAAGAAGAAAGTGATCGAAGTCCTTAAGGAAAACAAAGATTGCTTCGCATGGGATTATGATGAGATGCCTGGTTTAAAGAGGGAGTTGGTCGAACACAGACTGCCAATCAAAGATGTCAAGAGGCCCATCAAACAAACTCCCAGGAGATTCGCACCAGCGGTCCTCACAAAAATTAAAGCTGAGATCGAAAGGTTGCTGTGCTGCAAATTCATCAGAACAACAAGGTACGTTGAATGGTTAGCAAACATAGTACCAGTTATTAAGAAAAATGGTTCTTTAAGAATTTGCATAGATTTTAGGGATTTAAACACTGCAACCCCTAAGGATGAATATTCCATGCCCGTGGCAGAAATGCTAGTAGATTCTGCTGCAGGGTTCGAATACTTGAGTATGTTAGATGGATACTCTGGGTATAACCAGATTTTCATTGCTGAAGAAGATGTTGCAAAAACAGCATTTCGTTGCCCAGGAGCCTTAGGCACCTACGAGTGGGTGGTGATGCCTTTTGGTTTAAAAATTGCTGGGGCAACTTATCAAAGGGCGATGAATTCAATTTTTCATGATTTCATCGAAACCTTCATGCAGGTGTATATTGATGATATAGTCATCAAATCTATATCTGCAGAAGCACATTTGCATCATTTAAGCCAATCATTCGAACGAATGAGAAAGCATGGCTTAAAGATGAATCCCCTTAAATGTGCATTTTTTGTGCAGGCTGGAGATTTTCTTGGTTTTGTGGTCCACAAGAAAGGAATCGAAATCAACCAGAACAAAACCAAAGCCATAATGGAGACGAAAGCACCTGCGTCAAAAAGGGAGTTGCAATCTCTGCTAGGGAAAATCAACTTCCTCAGAAGATTCATCTCGAACCTGAGTGGAAGAACCCAAGCTTTCTCTCCATTACTTCGTCTGAAGCAAGGTCAAGCCTTCGAATGGAACGAAGCTCACCAGGCGGCGTTTGACAGAATAAAAGAATATCTTTCTCAGCCTCCTATTTTGTCTCCACCATCATGGGGGAGGCCCATGAGATTGTACATATCTGCCTCTGAAGTTAGTATAGGTAGTATGCTAGCACAAGAGGATAGCAATGGCGTCGAAAGAGCCATATACTATTTAAGTAGAGTGCTAAATGATGCAGAGACCAGATATAGCAATTTAGAAAAGCTATGTCTCTGTTTGTATTTTTCTTGTATGAAACTCAAGTATTATATAAAACCTGTTGATGTTTATGTTTCATCTCACTTCGATGTCATTAAACATATGCTTTCAAAGCCAATAATGCATAGCAGAGTTGGCAAGTGGGCTTTAGCCTTAACAGAATATTCATTGACTTTCATGCCTTTAAAAGCTATGAAAGGTTAAGTGATTTCTGATTTCATTATGGACCATTCGTTAGTTGAGCAGACAAGCATGAGTTACGTCGAAATGCAACCATGGAAATTGTACTTTGATGGTTCAACCCACAGGAATGGAAGTGGTGTTGGAGTCCTTCTAATTTCTCCTGAAGGAATTCCAACAAAATTCAAGTATAAATTAGATGGTCCTCGTTGTTCGAACAACGAAGCTGAGTATGAAGCGCTCATTGTTGGACTTGAAGCTTTGTTGGAATTGGGGGCAACCAGAGTCGAAATTAAAGGAGACTCTGAATTAGTGGTCAAACAAATCACAAAGGAATACAAGTGCATAAAGGAAAATTTAATGGTATATTTCGTCATAGTCAATAGGCTATTGAAGAAATTTGAATACATGGATATTCAACACATACCAAGAATAGAGAACCAAGAAGCAAATGACTTAGCGCAGTTGGCTTCAGGTTACAAAGTGTCTACCAAGAACTTTAAGGATTTGGTCGAATTAAGGGGAAGAGTTATGGCTACTAGATTCACACCATCGGATCTGGAAAGTATGAGATTGGGATATGCTGAGAAACAGGGATTCAAAATACTAGCCATAAATACTTTGTCAGATGCAGATTGGCGAAGTCCATTGAAGAGTTATTTAGCAGACCCAACTCTAAAGGTGGACAGAAAAACAAAATATAGAGCATTGTCATATCTCCTCATGGGGAACGAATTATTCAAAAAGACCCAAGAGGGTGTATTATTGAAATGCCTAGGAGAGAGTGAGGCATATTTAGCATTGTCTGAAGTCCATAATGGGGCATGTGGGGCACACCAAGCAGGCCATAAAATGAAATGGTTGCTATTTCGATACGGTTTGTATTGGCCTAGCATGCTCAAAGATTGCATAGACTTTGCTAAAGGATGTGAGGAATGTCAGAAACATGCAGGAATTCAACATGCCCCTACAAGTGAGTTGCATTCGATTATCAAACCATGGCCATTTAGAGGATGGGCATTGGATTTGATAGGAGAAATAAATCCTGCTTCATCCAAAGGACAGAAATACATCTTGGTGGGAGTAGATTATTTTACCAAATGGATCGAAGCTATACCTCTGGTAGTTACTGATCAAGAGGCAATTATTGAATTTATACAAAAGCACATTATCTATAGGTTTGGGTTGCCAGAAAGCATAACTATAGACCAAGGCTCTGTATTTACTGGTAGAAAGATGCAAGGATTTGCCCAAGAAATGGGGTTTAGATTGTTAACATCAACACCATATTATGCTCAAGCAAACGGACAAGTCGAAGCAGCAAATAAAGTAATAATAGGATTAATCAAAAAGCATATTGGCAAGAAGCCAAGAAATTGGCACAAAACTCTGGACCAAGTGTTATGGGCTTGTAGAACATCTCCTAAGGAAGCTACTAACACTACGCCTTTCCAACTTACATTTGGGCATGATGCAGTGTTACCAGTAGAAATTCATCTGCAATCAGTTCGAATTCAGAGACAAAACGAAATCCCAACTGCATTATATTGGGAAATGATGATGAATGAATTAGTTGAGTTGGACGAAATTAGATTACATGCGTTGGAAATTTTGATGAGGCAAAAAGAAAGAGTGGCCAGAACATACAATAAAAGGGTGAAGAAAAAAGTATTCATTATTAATGACTTGGTTTGGAGAGTCATATTGCCTATGGATAAGAAGAATAAAGCGTTAGGTAAATGGTCACCTCATTGGGAAGGACCTTTTCGAATATTAAAAGTGTTCTCAAACAATGCTTACGAAGTTGAAGAACTCTTAGATGATAAACGTGTCCTAAAGGTTAATGGGAAATATTTAAAGAAATATAAGCCAAGCCTACGGGAGATTCGAATAGTAACAACGTAAACAAAATATTATAAAAAGCCAAGATGGCAAGATAGAATGCCAAAATGGCGTTGTTCGAATATTACATGTAAGAAACCAAAATCATAGTCAAATAAACATCAAAATCTAGAAATAAGCATTATTTTTCAATCGATTAAAGGTGCTTCGAAATGTTTCAAGTTTCTGCTGAGCGAACCGCCTGGCACCTTCCAAGGTTGCCACTTCTCCTTTAAGTTGTTCTGCAGTCTCCATTTCTGCAAGCCCCTGGTTGAGAAGCTCTTCGAATTGGTTACTTGCAGGATTAGTTTCGAAGGCTAGTTGTTGTTCCTTAGCCTCCTTAACTTTCTGCTGAAGTTCCAGAATCTGCCTTTCCCAAATAAGAATGGACTCAGCTCGAGCCTCATATTCAGTTTTCGCCTGCTTCAGATGCATAGCTTGATCCTCAGCTTCTTGAGAAAGTTTCGAAGCTTGTTCATAAGCGGCATCCATGGCAATGCGTTTCTCTTGAACCTTCTTGGCAGCAGATTCGTCTTGGAGAAGGTAGCCAGTTATGTTGTTCAGCAAATTCTGAAGGTCGAACAAGAGAGTACTAACTGGCAAGGAGCAGGTGGAAAGATTGACCTTTGTAAGCAGCTCCTTCATAGTATAGCAAGCAGTACTATCTTGCTTAAGCACTTCGAATATATCCACATTGAGAATAGTTCTCCTAATTTTGTTGAGAAGAACAACTCTTTCATCTGTGGGAAGAGGATAGCTGGTTGAACTTGTGCCAGCCCTAGCGAGTGGGACGTCCCTCTGAGCCAACTTTGCCTTCATGTACCCAATGGGGTCATTTCGCCTCAGAAGTGCCAGTTCCTCGTCAGTCATTCGAGACGGAGAGGATTGGGGGAATTCCACGCGTAGGGGAACCACGTTTGTTTCAACCTCTGGGGTTTCGTTGATTTCATCACCATCCCCTTCATTTGCTTCGTGCTCTTGGTCTTCTTCATCCTCATCCAAATCTACCACTTCGATACCATCCCTTTCGCCGCTATTTGCGTTAGACTCCGTCCCAGCAGTCGAACCGTCATTGACATTTTCCTCGTCATTGGCATTTTCCTCCTCAGATTCTTCGTCTGCAGATTCTTCGGCTCCTTGCCCAGAATCAGCTTTCTCTTCTTCAGTCTGAGTGTCCTTTGGGTCCTCTTGAAGAGTTTCAAGAGGGGACTTTTGAAGAGCCCTTTGCGAATCCTCTGCAGACGTTTGAAGTATTATTTCGTTCACCTCCTTCAGAGGAATGGAGGTACCTTAATCATCCTGCTGTTCAGAAGTTCCATCCAGAACCGCCACATTAGAGGAACCTTTGTTTTGGACCAAGTTGCTGGAATCTCCTTGAGGAGAGGAGTTGAGCGGAGCAGCAGCTCTGGATGGTGAGGTCGAAATGGTAGAAGTGGGATTCAAAATGTTCTACAAGGAACAGCAGAATGTTAAAGAAAAACATTCACCAAGGTAATAAGAAGTTAGTATTCCAAACAATTTTTTAGAAGTTCGGTTTACCTGTGGACCCTCAGAGGAGAGGTTACTAGCTATACGTTCCAACGGTGGGTTGGAGGTCGAAGGTGGATTTTTGGATTTAGGTAAGGGAGCAGCATCCCTGGAATCGAGTCCAGAGACACTAGTCGGAACAGTGCTTTTAGGAGTATCTTTCTTTAGCTTCTTCTTCGAAGCAGTATTTGAGTTTCCTCCAGCCTTGGGGTCTTCCCCAGTAGTGCTTAATTTCCGCTTCTTGGGAGTAGTAGGAGGAAGCTTGTTGGTCTGAAAGAATTTTAACGAAAGTTAGATATAAACCACAAAGCTTGAGTGAATTCGAAACGTCAAGACTAAGTGATTACCGTTGGAATTGGAGCACTTGTTATTGTTAGCGTTACTGTTGTTGTTGTAGTTGCAGCAGTAGTAGTTGTTTCGGGTGGAGTAGCTTTTTCAGTAGTTTCAATGGAGGCTTGAGAGGCACTCCCTTCCTTCGATTTCGAGGCAGCTGTCTTTATCCTGATAGCTGAAAATCAAAACAATTAAAGCAAAGGTTAAAGATATGGAAAATAAAAGACATTTGGGATTTTCCCAAGCATTCGCACCTATGCCTTGATCAGATTTAATTGACATGGCAGAAAGGTCGTATCGAAGGTGTCCTGGGAAATCATGAAGCCAGTATCGAGCCCATGTCACAGTCTCAGATGGCTTTGGTTTCCTTTGAAGATATTTGAACATCTCTTTGCAAGTAAACCACCATGGATATGGGGGAAACCAAGCCAGAGCCAGTTCTGAGGTAGGTAATCTGGGAAATTTAGGTGGATGCATTTCGAATGCCAACCTATACCTATCCTCAGGTGACAACCCTGAAGGAAGTTTTAGCTTAGAAACTTTTTGTTTAAATTTTTCCTTCAAGGTCTCAGCTGCTTGATGTACAGTGGAGCCCAAGCGCGTGGGGTCGTAAGTAGTTTCAAAATAATTTTGAAAAGCTTTAATCTCTTTGGCATGAGTAAACATACCTTTCTTTGCTAGTACCTGCACATCGAAGGCATCAATTAGTTTCTGTCGAATCGTAAGAGTATCGAACATACAAGTTTGATAAAACTTAATCCACCACTCCAGAAACCCTTTAGCCGCGAGATGGGTAGGTTCGAAGGCTATCAGCTCAAATTGGGCAAAGCCTTGATATTGTTCTTGCTGGATCTTGGCTTCCCTTGCCTTGAAAGTTCGTCCAGAAGTGATGGCGCTCTCAGTTTGGAACAAAGGTTCAGGAATCAGTTGGCATAAGCCAAACTGCCTCGAAACGAAGTTTGGTTGGTAGGCAAAGAGAAGAATTTGGTTCTTGGCTGGGGTTATCCTTTAAGAGATGAGTCTAGGAAGCAAGAAAGCTCTCCATACATCCTGAATCTCCTTGCTCTTGATGGCTTCTGAGAGAGCCATGGTGAACCAAGAAGGTCCATGAGCCCTCAAAGCAAAAGGCGCCATGCTCTCTTCGAACTTGTGCCTTTTGGAGAATATCATGATGTACTTCGAGAATTGAACCTTGAAGTCATCTTTTTCATCATTGGGAGTTAGTCTTCGAAGCCTAGTGCCTTCGACTATCCTATCACTTATTTCAGAATCTTGCTCATCAATGGTATTGGCGGTTGATAAGGAAGGTTCGAACATGGCATTTAGCCATAGTTGGAGTAACCAAAATGGGCCAGCCAATAAAATGTTTTTGGAGGTGTGGGATTTGAGGCTCGAAACAGCTGACCTCAGGCTTTCATAGAGGTCAACTAAGAGTAATTCACTTAGGCACACTTTTCGATTTTCATGTAAATCCCTAGCTAGAGGAATGAACCTACTAGCTACCTGCAGGGATCTACTGCAGAAAACGTATCTAGACAGCCACAGGGTTAAGAAAGCAATGTGCTCTACGTCAGACACATTGTCCCCTTCAGCATGATAATGGCTGATAAATTTGGAAAAGCTGGCTAACTTGACTTCGAAGTCAATTATGCTTGAGTGCTCTTCGTTGTCAGGAACATAAGTCTCTCCCACTGGCGACAGCCCAGTAATGGCCGCTATATCGAAGAAGGTGGGGGTGATCATTCCACCTGGGAGATGGAAAGTGTTGTAGGTACTGTCCCAGAAATAAAGGGACGCGAATAGCAGAGGATGGCTGTAGGTGAATCCAGGTTTCGATAGCTTAATCAGGTTATAAATGCCTAATTCTTCCCATTGCTGGGATTTCTTGGCTTCTACTTTTGTGAACCAATTTTGATAAGCGATATCAGAAGTAGGGCAAGATCGAAATGGTTTAAAATTGCTTTTTACATAATCCAAAACAAAGGGGTCCTTGGGAAGAACAGTTGGGGTTTCTATGGTATTTGAACTGGGGGATTCTACTGCCCTAGGGGCATCCATTTTGTTGAATAAGGGTTTGAAGCTATAACAGACGGGAAAAATTGTCCTGGTGTCCTTTAATATTTCAAAAACTGTAAGAGGGCCATTTAAGGCTAACCTCTTACCAGCAACGTGGGTAGGAATGAGTACCTGTGATGCGTACAGCATTTCTTTTTCTTTGGAAATCATTTGAGGAGCAAGAGCAGATTGGCCTTGAATGGTGATGATTTTACTCTCCATGGTAGCTCCTGTAGTTTTTCCTTTCTTCTTGGAGACTTTCTTGAGTTGAGATGAAGTAGAAGAAGACATTTTGGAAGATGTTTGAAAGCTTAGATTGTTTTATGAAAGAAGGAGGGTAAAAATTTAGAGTATGAAAGATTTAGAGTGTGAAAAGGAAAGAAGAAGATTAAGTTGATGTTTTATAATGGGGAAGTTTAAGCATCCACCGAATAGAAGTGTGATACGTGGAGATCATGGGTTGGTGTGATGAAGAGGTGGCGTGAAGTTGATATAGGTAATAGGCGTGATTTAAAAGATAATCATTAATTATAACTGCACCACGCTGTGAAGTGACTCCGGGCGGTTAAGGAATCCAAAAGGTGCTATGATTGATGTGACTGGAGTCAAATGCATTAAATGTTACGATGATTCGAAAGTCCTATCAAAATCTTGTGTAAATGTTTAAAATAGGTATTTCTCAAAGGAATCGAAATACATATTTTAAAGGGGCAATTTGTTGGCTGAAGATTTTGATAATGTTATTTAGAAGCCAAAAGAGTTAAACGTTCTGATCAAAATGGAATTAAACGCCATATTTCGAAGTTGCAGAAGCAGTGTTTCGAATAAGTGTGTCAAAGCTTGAAGCTTCGAGCGGCAATTATGGGAACATATCCAAAGGAGTCTCGAAACAACAGCGAGGCTATGTTTGGGAAAAGCGTTCGAAACGGAGAAACACCAAAGCATTTTAAATTCAAATGGGAGCGGGACTTTCAAAGTTTGAAAGTTATGTGTTGGAGCATTTGGGGACACGTGGAAAGATGAAAGAAGCATTGTCCTGCATGTTCGAAACGTGGCATAATCCTATAGCGAGACCGTTAGGGTCGAATTAGTATAAATAGGAGTCTTAGTATTAGGATTTCAGTGTGTCATATCTATTATACAAAATACTCAATAACATTCAAACTACCACATGGCAAGGGAAACGAATGCAAGAGAAATGTATGTATGATAACACCATGTATTTCTAATTTAGTGAAAACCTTTTTACCATTTCCAGTACTTCCTTTATTCCTTTTGTCAAACAACATTTACAAGTTTCTTATCTACAGTCTTTTCACTTCGAAGTCTCTTCCTCAAAGTTTTACATTTTATTATCTTCTTTATGTTTAGAGCATTTTATATTTCTGAAAGCTATCACAGTTTCCATACCTTTACATTCAAGTCTTGTCCTTCGAACGCATACTTTTACTTAAAATCATTTATAGATTTCTTGCATTAAACGTTTTCTCCTTCTTTTAAAACTTTTATGTTCCAGAAACCCTTTATGTTAACCGTTTTTGTAAGTCGAAACCATTTACTTCAGTTTCATGCAGTTTTATATGTCTTTACAATTCAGCATTACAATTAGCATCTATTCGTATAACTTAATCCTCATACACGTTTTGATTACATCTTTAGACTCTTAGAGAGAGAGATCGAAACAAGCCAAACACTTATACAATATTGACCATGAATATCTGTTCGATTGTGAGAGTAACCTTAATATCCAAGGAATCCTAGGATCAATCTAGTCGATCCTGTGAGTTACCAGAGAGATTGAATAACAGTAAGAAAGATTATTCGATAGTTTGGAAGACTAGCGGTTGTTTACCAGAAATCACTGGAAACAGTAACATAACAAGTTGTTATGAAATCGGAGCATACGGCTTATGCTCGCTTCTGATGCGACACGTCTTATTTCTCATTGTATTGAGAAATTCATATGATATTATATGGTGTCCTGATACATGTGATATTGTATGATAATTTGTGCAGACACTTCTAACTGCGCGTTGCATTCGTAACACGTGTTTGCCTTTATCTTAGTTGGATATTGTGATACGGTGGGAGAACTGACTAGTGTTTTGCGTTCGTATTCGCACTTGTGCGGTTGAGCAAGAGTCGCCACCGACTTTTTATTTTATCCTAAAGGAAAGGTTAAAAAAGCACAGCAAAAACCTTTTGAGATATTTCGTGGGTTCGGGGGGTAGATTATGAAAAGGGAAGGTATTAGCACCCTTTTCATCCATGGTTATCCATGGGCTCTTAGTTACTTGGTTTTTAGATCACATTGCCTTGTTTTTCGATTGCTTTGAAAATGGTGTGTGTGTGGGTGCTTTTTGAAAATGTTTTGGAAAAAGATGCCTTGTCTTAGGCAACTAATGTATTTGACTCGTGTTTGAGTGTTTTACAAAAGTGTGAATCTTTTCGAAAAGATGTTTCAAATGTTTTTGAGAGTTTGTTTGAAAGTGTTGTGGATTGTGGTTTTTGAAAAGAAGGCAAATGTTTTTGCAAGTTTGATCTCAAGTAACTAAGAGTTTTGTCTACCCTATTGTACTCAAAGGTTTTTGTCATGTTTTAACCCCTTTTAACAATTTTGTTCTACCATTGAAATTGGTAGACAATCTTGCATTTTAGGAAGTTTATTCGGGACGGGCGCGGGTCATTGTATGGACCATGAATGCAATGATGCCAAGTGTCTTTGGCAATTTTGCTTTGAAGGGACTATGATCATACCGTTTAGGCAACACTTTGAGACTTATGATCATTTGATTTTGTTTTGCCAAAGATACTCGACGTGCAAGCATGGCCCATTTTGGAAGGCAACATGTGGGATTACCCTAGGGGGTGCAAGTGTGATTGTGTATTGATTACATGTATTTGTCTTGTATTAGGTTATCTAGCGTTTGATTTTATGTACATACAAACCCTAGGTCTAACCATGGTATAATTGGAAAACTGTAAATTGCGGAAATGTAAAATCTACGCTATTACAAAATAGTGTCCGGGAGTGGGGGTATAAATGTACAAAGGGGATGAGACTTATAGTATCCAATAAGTTACAACCAAATCGAATGTGCGATCAAATGTAAATATCGAATATACAGATATAATATAAACAAATGTGTATGGGGCAATGTATTGTGTAAGTGTACATGTGAGATGTATATGAGGTATATATGTATTGTGTGTAATTATTTACAGGCGCGATATGTGAAATTGAAGCGTATTAGGGTTTTTTGACCTAGAGGTATTTTAATGAATCTTTGATTTGTATTTAGATATGTACAATAAGAAAAATGTTTTAATCAAATGTTTTAATTTTCTAATTCAATTATGTATAAAATGTTTTAAGAAGTTTAAATTATGCAAGAAAATGTATATTCATTTTAGTATGTACAAATGTATTTTATTTAAAGAGTAAATAAATAAAAGGAAACAAGTATTTTTAATTTTAATATATGATAAAAAAAGAGTATTTTATTATTTGTATGGTTTTGTAATAAAAAAAAAGAGTATTTATATAATTATAAAGAAAAGAGGTTAGTGTTTTAAAAGATGATGTCGGCTCTCAGTTTTGTATATTTTTCTCTTTTCTATCTCTATTCTGAACTGAGTTCTCTTCTCTTTTTGTTATATCTCTTTTTTGTCTTCTGCCCACTGTCTATGCCTAAGACCTGAACTCTGCCTATGCTTCTTTCTCTCTTCTTCTGACTCTATAGTACAGTAAAGAATTTTATATGATTTTATTTCTTGTACTTTCTCTAAAGGGGCCCTACTGGTGGGAAATGATGATTTAAGATTGCTTGCATATAGGATTTTTCTGCATCTTTATCCTTCTTTTGACAGCTTTGTGTGCTGACTTTTCCTTGATATCTTGGGATTTTGTAATATCTTCCATATCTTCTTTGACAGCTTGGGATAGATTTTCTGTTTTGACAATAAATTTCCTTTTTGCTTTTGATGGAAAGTGGAATTGGATTTGAACTATATAGTTTGAACTTTGGATTTGAGATTCTATGCAGCTTGAATTTTGTAACTTATGCATTTGACATTTGCATTCATGAATAAAAATCTTCCCTCTCTGTGGACCGGGAGAAATCCCGTGATTTGCAGAGAGGGTCAACTGATCCCAGTCAGTGGCCTCTAATGATGAGCAAATTTTAATTGTCTTTAATTAACTGCTTTCTGACTTTTCTTCTTCTTTTTGCAGATAAAAAATGGAGCACCGGAGTGGAGTGAAGAATGAAGAATATTAGAAATAGGATAGCTTTTATTTTATTTAATATTTAAATTAATGTAAATTATTGTTTGTAATTTAAATTATAAACAACAATTTGTACAAATAATTCAAATATCAATAAAAGTCTAAATTATCCAATTAGTTCTAATTTTCTTTATTGTTTATTTATTTATTTAAAATTCTTTGAATTAAAACAATTGAAAAATAAATTTCAATCATTCAATTTTAGAATAATAAATAACTTAAATAAAACAATATTGATTAATTAAACCTGTCTTATCAAATATCCAAAGCAAAGCAGCAGTTAACCCAAATGGACTGATCAAACGCATTCCTTCTTCATTGATTTGCCATAAACACTGTGAATCCAATACTGCGTACTGTATTTGACTGGCTCAAAGAAAACAACATGAATTCAAACCACTGTCTCTTTTACTGATTAAATTATGAACAATGCAAATTCAACCCGAATCTCGGAATAAACTGCAAAGTGCTGTAGAATTTTAATCTTTCTGAGAATATGCCCATAAAACCCTTAATTCCTGATTAAATGCCAAATAGCGTTCGCCTGATCAAAATTGAACCAAAAAAAACCAAAACCCTAAGCCAACTGTATGAAACAATCTAGAGCTCTGAAAATCAGTAAAAACCCTAATTTTGCTTGACTGTCAAGAAAAGTCCGTTTGTCCGATTCTTGAGCCAGTTTGAAAAGTCAGGAAATGTCTGAAGCTGAGATTTCTTGTGGAAAAGCGCGAGGGAAAATTTTGGGGTACAACAGTTGCCCCTGTTCAATCTTCTTTGACCTGAAGAGTTAGATTGGCAAGTTTGCCTTTCGCGACTCGAAGGTAAAAGGAGATTGGACACTAATGTGCCCAGAAAATTTGCACTCGGCGATATGATGGTGGAGGTGAATGGGCTTAAAGATGCCATTTGGTGATGGGCTTAAAGATGCCATCTGGTGCGATAGAATTTTTGTCGGGGGATGGGCTTAGAGATGCCATCTGAGAATGTTGAAATGTATGTCGGAAGTGAGTGGATAAGTGTCAGAAAGGCATCCCTGTTTTGGAACATCTCTGAATTGGGGTCTGAACAAGCAACAAATTGACGTCCATATCTGGAGAATCTGTAAGCTATCTGAGATTGAATAAGCAATAGAGCAGTATCCTTGTCCGTAAACTATTTTCAGAAATTGTGAAGAGTCTGAATCAGTTGGTAGATTGACATCCGTTGTGGGGAAGAATCCGTAAACTGTTTTCAAGAGTTGAGAAGAGTCTGAATCAGCTGGTAGATTGGCATCCGTTGTGGGGAAGAATCCGTAAACTGTCTTCAAAAGTTGAGAAGTTGAAGAGGAACCGGTGTAGGGTTTCTGCTGATGTGTCTGAACGAATCTGGAATAAGTATCAGAATGTCGCCGTGTCTGGGTCACATCTGAACTATCTCTGGATGAAGCTTGGGAGTTGATCTGTGTCTGTCGACTGATCTTTCCTGAAAAGGCAAAGGGTTAGTTGTATGCAATGTTATGATGCATGATGCAATGTACGTGACATCAATATTTATGATATGAATGTAATGAATGCGCATGTAAGCTGATGAGCTAATCTTGCCAAGGATACATGAATCCGAGATGGCTGAAGATAAAAGCGTTTTGACTGCTGCTGGGGAAAATAAATCCTTGGCTGTCGCTGGGGAAGAGAATTCCTGATGACCTCTACTGGGGAGCTCCAAACCAGTAGACTCATGCTGGGGAGGCCAGATTGAGAATCTTCAGCTTGATGGGAAGTAACTCTGGCGACTTCACTGGGGAACTCAAGATTTGTCCTCCCCAAAACTCTATGGGGAGAAGGTTCAATGGTCTGGCTCCGCTGGGGATGCTGAAGCTTAAACTCTGAGGGGAATTGAATTCCGGAGGATTCCTTGGCTGGGGATAAGGAGAATTTTGGCGAGCGCGATTTTTCGTGGTTGTTAGCTTGAGAAGAATCTGAACAAGCGATAGGTTAACATCCGTCACTTGGAGAACCCGTGAACTGTTTTCAGAAATCTCGAAGTTGAATCAATGATAGAGCCGCATCCATTGTTGGGAAGCGCCCGTAAACTGATTTCAAAGGTTGAGAAGAATCTGAACAAATTGGTAGATTGACTTCCGTTGTAGGGAAGAATCCGTAAACTTGTCTCAGAAGTCTTGAAGAGGAACCGGTGTAGGGCTTCCTGATGATGAGCTTGTGTAAAACTGCATCGGGTTTTGAACACTTTTGGCATTCGAATGCCCCAAGTGGTGATGTAGATAAATTCCTGGCTTATTACAGGTGTTGGTCTACAATCGGTCGTTCACAGATGTTTCCTGGGTTGTTGCAGGTGTTGATCTGGAATTCTTCAGACATGCCCTGGCCGGATACAGGAATCGAATCTGGAAAGGTGATAGTTGATAGATATGCTCTGGCTGGATACAGGAATCGAGTCTTCAAGCTCTTCAGACGTGCCCTGGCTAGATACAGGAATTGAGTCTGGAAATGTGGTCAACAGATATGCCCTGGCTAGATACAGGAGTCGAATCTGGAAATAGTTGTCAACAGATATGCCCTGGCTGGATACAGGAATCGAATCTTCGAACTCTTCAGACGTGCCCTGGCTAGATACAGGAGTCGAGTCTGGAAATGTGATAGTTGACAGATATGCCCTGGCTGGATACAGGAGTCGAATCTGGAAATAGTCGTCAACAGATATGCCCTGGCTGGATACAGGAATCGAATCTTCGAACTCTTCAGACATGCCCTGGCTAGATACAGGAATCGAGTCTGGAAATGTGGTAGTTGACAGATATGCCCTGGCTGGATACAAGAATCGAATCTTCAACTCTTCAGACGTGCCCTGGCTAGATACAGGAATCAAGTCTGGAAATAATGTAGTTGATTTGTTGAACACTTTTGACATTCGAATGCCCCAAGTGGTGAAGAAGGAGTCTTAAATCAGATTACTCTGCATATTGAGAGATTTCTCGAAATCTTGACTGGACTGCCCCAGGTTAACTGAACTTTGAAAGATCTGTTGGACCTTGACTGGACTGCCCCAGGTTAATTGAATTGTGACATGTCATGCCCCTTGTCGATAGGAGATTTGATGGAAGTGTCATCCTCTTGAAGTGATTTTGACTTACTGAGAGAGTTTTCGTTCCTCCGAACATTCGCTGTATGAATTTCTTCGCTGTCAAACAAAAGGGTTAAATGCAGACAGTGATATTCGAATAATGCAAAGTTTATGTTTGTCTTTGAAGTTTTGAAAAATGCGTTTTTAGCAGAAAACTTTTCATAAGACAAGTTAACACAAGATTTAGAGCAAAGCCCTACAGGAGTCAGGATACCTTTTGTAACAGTATGCTTTCGAACTAACCCATGCTTCAATTAGGACTTTTAAAGGGTTGTAACGTGGCCTGGTTCGCGGTTTAAGAAACAAAGGATAAAGGCTCAAAGTATATTTGTACCCACCCGCTCTTCGTGATGTTCTTCAACCTAAGCTCAGTTAATTGTGCGTCACACTCTGTTTTGAGTTTGGAACGACTTTTGGGCGATGGTTCACCAGTTTGAATTTGGGAGACAGTCATCCTCTCCTTTTTTCTTTTTCAACATTTTTTCATGTTGTTGAGGATTTTGTAACGACCTCACTACTTTGATTTTGATTTGTTATCCCTAACTTTTGCCTGACTGTTACCGTTTTTCGGGATTACTGTCAGCGGGATGCCCCAGCTTTCTTAAGCCTCCTTTATAGGTTTTGGCTTGGCGGGCTTTTGTCCTTTGAGAGATTGACTGTCTATGTGATAGGGAACCACCCTTGTCTTTCGATTCCAAAGGAATGCTTTCTTTCTTGACGTCGTTCGTTGTGTTACGAACTGAGAGTTTGCGACTTCAATGCGCATTTTCTTTTGAATTAACTGAGATACTACCCTGCCCCAGGTTTATATCAAAGGTTTCGATTGTTTAGAACAGAGAACTCCTACTTCTTTGGCTCGAAGGGGTTGGCTAGGGATTAACTTCCTTATAACTCCAGTGTTTGGGAATTGAAAGAAATGCCTGTACATCATCAGCAAGGTCTGTTCAAAAGCATACTGTATAAGATCACGGTATTGTTTCGTCATCCTCCCTCTAAAGGCTTACAGCTTTTTATCAGGAGTCAAATATCATAAAGAAAAAAAGCATAAGAGTAGTGAAACGAATGGATGAATTCAAGACAAACATATGCAATGCATTAATGAAAACAGAGTTTAACATCAACAGATAATTGTTTGACAGCAAAAGAAATTACAACTTTGAAAATTCAAAAAGAAGCAAAAGTTTTTCAATTCGAGCTTCGTCACTTCAAGCGGAGAACCCTTTAACGGAAGATCTTCATCTCGCCGTCTGGCATGAATTCCAGCACCCCAATGTCGATCAGATCTTGAATCTTATTCTTCAAGGCCCAACAGTCGTTGGTGCTGTGTCCCGGGCTGTAGGAGTGGTAAACACAGAATGCGTCGGGATTAAAGTGAGGAGAGGAGATATTGAGCTTCTGAGGAGGGTCCTTTACAGTAATCAAATTGACCTCCAACAGGCGCTTCAGTATGAAGAATGATGGTATTTCAGTCTCCGTAAACTGTCTTCCCGACTTTTCTTGTTTACGCCGATTGCCCCGTTGACGCTGGCGAGGTTGTTGATGGGTTTGTGACCCTGAAGCTAGCAAATGAGCTTTCCCCTTGTCTTCTTGAGTGGATGGAGGCTGAGCGGTGACTTGCTCTTCGACCTCAGATGTTTGCCCCAGTTGGTTGTTTGGAAGCAGTTGGCGGACAAGAACTCTGAGTTCCTCTTGTCTTTGAGATAGGTCTTGGATGAGAGCCATTTGGCCCACCAACTGTCCTATCACTTGAGTCCTCAGTGTTGTCAGATCAAACTGCAGCTCCACAATCTGATCACTCCTGGCGTTGTTGGAATTCCCCAAGCCCTTGGTGAGGATAGCTTTCATCTCTTCTTGCCCCAGAGACAAGTTCAGGAACATCTCCTGCAGCTGAGCAGTCTGGTCTTGGATGTCTTTGACAGACCTTTCTAGAGCCATCTCTTGCTGAAATAAACAGCAGGAGAGTAAGGAAACCTGAAAAAGGAAAGGTTGTCAAAATGCAATGCACGATATGTGGATGCATGCCTTCAAGGATCTCTTGGGGTAAACACAAGAAAATGTTAGAGGTTGAACTCTGCTCTTGGATTGGAGATCTCTGTACCGGTGGACGTCCTTCCACGAGAATCAAGCTCACCATGTCGAGCGGGTCATAGCCACCGATTGAAGTTGTTGCACTTGATCTTTGATTGGATTGGTTAGAGGAGAAACCCCCTTGCCCCTTGATAGATGTGTAGTTCAATGTAACCCTGCATCAACAGGACCCTCGAGATCCTTGAAATGGTTATTGAAAATGCTAAAATGCTATGGTATGATGTTATGATGTTATGTACATGTAGGCACAAACAAGTGAATGTATATACAGGCAAACATATTCACACAAAGCACACAAGGCCTTAGGTTTAGGCTTGCATGAGGTTCAGGTACTACCCTCTTTCAGTTTGTTGGTTGAAACCTATCCTACCAGAAGTAACCGGGTTCTAAGGGTCCCAATATCACTGGATTACTTTCATTGTTCATCGTTTCGATTTAGCCACTGAACTGGCGACCGAAATATTCCAGGAAAGCAACCCTCAATCGAGTGTAGCATCGAGTATCAACCAACCTCGGACTGCACCAAAGTCAGTTATCTCACTACCCTAAAAAGGCCAAGATGGTTCAATTAAGGTTCCTAAGGTCAGTTGATGCTTCGCGACACCACGCGGCGGCCCCGTACTCTCCTTGACTGAACTCAAGGGTTACCGGTACACACCAAAGTGCCACATCAACGTAGCAGACTGCTTCAACCATGTCGGTATACCCCGCACAGTTCCCTCACAGCCTTGTTGCTACTTTCTAAGAAGGTATCCCCAGATCCGGGTTAGGATCTATAAAACTCCGATACAAGGCCCACAAATGTAAAAGCAAACAAGACAATCAATTGAAAACAAAAGTGATCTAAACCCTAAGGTAACCCCACTTAAGAAAAGTATGTCCCCAGCAGAGTCGCCAGTTCTGTGATACGGTGGGAGAACTGACTAGTGTTTTGCGTTCGTATTCGCACTTGTGCGGTTGAGCAAGAGTCGCCACCGACTTTTTATTTTATCCTAAAGGAAAGGTTAAAAAAGCACAGCAAAAACCTTTTGAGATATTTCGTGGGTTCGGGGGGTAGATTATGAAAAGGGAAGGTATTAGCACCCTTTTCATCCATGGTTATCCATGGGCTCTTAGTTACTTGGTTTTTAGATCACATTGCCTTGTTTTTCGATTGCTTTGAAAATGGTGTGTGTGTGGGTGCTTTTTGAAAATGTTTTGGAAAAAGATGCCTTGTCTTAGGCAACTAATGTATTTGACTCGTGTTTGAGTGTTTTACAAAAGTGTGAATCTTTTCGAAAAGATGTTTCAAATGTTTTTGAGAGTTTGTTTGAAAGTGTTGTGGATTGTGGTTTTTGAAAAGAAGGCAAATGTTTTTGCAAGTTTGATCTCAAGTAACTAAGAGTTTTGTCTACCCTATTGTACTCAAAGGTTTTTGTCATGTTTTAACCCCTTTTAACAATTTTGTTCTACCATTGAAATTGGTAGACAATCTTGCATTTTAGGAAGTTTATTCGGGACGGGCGCGGGTCATTGTATGGACCATGAATGCAATGATGCCAAGTGTCTTTGGCAATTTTGCTTTGAAGGGACTATGATCATACCGTTTAGGCAACACTTTGAGACTTATGATCATTTGATTTTGTTTTGCCAAAGATACTCGACGTGCAAGCATGGCCCATTTTGGAAGGCAACATGTGGGATTACCCTAGGGGGTGCAAGTGTGATTGTGTATTGATTACATGTATTTGTCTTGTATTAGGTTATCTAGCGTTTGATTTTATGTACATACAAACCCTAGGTCTAACCATGGTATAATTGGAAAACTGTAAATTGCGGAAATGTAAAATCTACGCTATTACAAAATAGTGTCCGGGAGTGGGGGTATAAATGTACAAAGGGGATGAGACTTATAGTATCCAATAAGTTACAACCAAATCGAATGTGCGATCAAATGTAAATATCGAATATACAGATATAATATAAACAAATGTGTATGGGGCAATGTATTGTGTAAGTGTACATGTGAGATGTATATGAGGTATATATGTATTGTGTGTAATTATTTACAGGCGCGATATGTGAAATTGAAGCGTATTAGGGTTTTTTGACCTAGAGGTATTTTAATGAATCTTTGATTTGTATTTAGATATGTACAATAAGAAAAATGTTTTAATCAAATGTTTTAATTTTCTAATTCAATTATGTATAAAATGTTTTAAGAAGTTTAAATTATGCAAGAAAATGTATATTCATTTTAGTATGTACAAATGTATTTTATTTAAAGAGTAAATAAATAAAAGGAAACAAGTATTTTTAATTTTAATATATGATAAAAAAAGAGTATTTTATTATTTGTATGGTTTTGTAATAAAAAAAAAGAGTATTTATATAATTATAAAGAAAAGAGGTTAGTGTTTTAAAAGATGATGCCGGCTCTCAGTTTTGTATATTTTTCTCTTTTCTATCTCTATTCTGAACTGAGTTCTCTTCTCTTTTTGTTATATCTCTTTTTTGTCTTCTGCCCACTGTCTATGCCTAAGACCTGAACTCTGCCTATGCTTCTTTCTCTCTTCTTCTGACTCTATAGTACAGTAAAGAATTTTATATGATTTTATTTCTTGTACTTTCTCTGAAGGGGCCCTACTGGTGGGAAATGATGATTTAAGATTGCTTGCATATAGGATTTTTCTGCATCTTTATCCTTCTTTTGACAGCTTTGTGTGCTGACTTTTCCTTGATATCTTGGGATTTTGTAATATCTTCCATATCTTCTTTGACAGCTTGGGATAGATTTTCTGTTTTGACAATAAATTGCCTTTTTGCTTTTGATGGAAAGTGGAATTGGATTTGAGATTCTATGCAGCTTGAATTTTGTAACTTATGCATTTGACATTTGCATTCATGAATAAAAATCTTCCCTCTCTGTGAACCGGGAGAAATCCCGTGATTTGCAGAGAGGGTCAACTGATCCCAGTCAGTGGCCTCTAATGATGAGCAAATTTTAACTGTCTTTAATTAACTGCTTTCTGACTTTTCTTCTTCTTTTTGCAGATAAAAAATGGAGCACCGGGGTGGAGTGAAGAATGAAGAATATTAGAAATAGGATAGCTTTTATTTTATTTAATATTTAAATTAATGTAAATTATTGTTCGTAATTTAAATTATAAACAACAATTTGTACAAATAATTCAAATATCAATAAAAGTCTAAATTATCCAATTAGTTCTAATTTTCTTTATTGTTTATTTATTTATTTAAAATTCTTTGAATTAAAACAATTGAAAAATAAATTTCAATCATTCAATTTTAGAATAATAAATAACTTAAATAAAACAATATTGATTAATTAAACCTGTCTTATCAAATATCCAAAGCAAAGCAGCAGTTAACCCAAATGGACTGATCAAACGCATTCCTTCTTCATTGATTTGCCATAAACACTGTGAATCCGATACTGCGTACTGTATTTGACTGGCTCAAAGAAAACAACATGAATTCAAACCACTGTCTCTTTTACTGATTAAATTATGAACAATGCAAATTCAACCCGAATCTCGGAATAAACTGCAAAGTGCTGTAGAATTTTAATCTTTCTGAGAATATGCCCATAAAACCCTTAATTCCTGATTAAATGCCAAATAGCGTTCGCCTGATCAAAATTGAACCAAAAAAAACCAAAACCCTAAGCCAACTGTATGAAACAATCCAGAGCTCTGAAAATCAGTAAAAACCCTAATTTTGCTTGACTGTCAAGAAAAGTCCGTTTGTCCGATTCTTGAGCCAGTTTGAAAAGTCAGGAAATGTCTGAAGCTGAGATTTCTTGTGGAAAAGCGCGAGGGCAAATTTTGGGGTACAACAGATATTGTTTCTGACTTCATCTGTTTCTTGGTGAATCTTTCTAGACGCATATTCCTTTCTTCTCCATTGCTTTCGTCTGCTTTCGATGATTTGCTTGCTTGTGGTAGTCGTCGTTACTGCTTGTATATTCCTCATTTTCGTACTTTATCGTACTTCTTTACCGCTTTTCTATAAATCATGAGAAGTAGGGCTTTACTGCTTTCTGATGCCTTGAGAAGTAGGGTAGAGATGTATGACGGGGGTCTCTAATGCTGATCATGTCAGGAACCCCTCTGATTCATTTAAAGACCCGTTTAGGGCAATTCCACATTGTTTTCCATTGTGTGCTACTTGTGTGTGGTTTGTTTAAAATCCTATCTTTGTGTAGGTATTTTGTAGGTGTGTTTACATTTGTGCCTTCATTATTCCCCCATCCCTTATTGAAGTCCTCAAAAAGAGGCGAGCGGGGAGGGTTAGAAATTAACCCCTACAATTTCGTTCGTGTCATCCTTAGCTCATGACACACCATGATGCTTCGGATTTGTGCCTGCTCATGTGTATTGAGTCATCAAGTGGGAAAGGGTTCCACAATCGAACCCTCACGCTTTGTCAGGAGTTCGCATTGGCTAATGCTGATACTCCATGATTGTTCATATTGCCTTTTGTCGCCTACCATTATCTCTTATACCTTGGTTAGGTGTTCAGTCACTTTAGACATCACATTTTTGTTTTACCTCCTACTCCCGCTTGTTTGTCTCGGGTGATACGCTCCCCTTGGTTAAAGCATTTCGATTCTTTTCCTTACTATTTTATGTGTGTGCTCTTCCGAGTTTGATTGTTTTATCCTTGTACATACCATGTTTCCTTAGGATACTTGTTCCTTTCGGATGCAAGATAAACCTTAGGTTGCAAACCATGCATGCTAATATTAGGTAGAGATTCCCTTTTGTTAATCCAAACCTTAGGACTACCATTGTATGATAACTTTAGGTTAGAAATAGGCTAGTCTCCCTTAGACTCTTTTCTTCCCCTTTTGCATATGCATCTAAAACTAAAACCTTTCATACCAAATCAAAAACACGCTAATCACACTTAAACCCTTTTTCAAGTTAACAAAACACAAATTAATCAAATATGGCATCTTGCCTCGAGGGTGTAACTCGAAACCTTTTTAAAGTAAGGACGTGCGTGAGTCTCCAAAGGTCGAGTTACGGTAGAAGGCGGAATTAACATTGTTCATAAAAAACACAAAACAAACAAAACATGTTAGTCGAACTACGGTAAATCTAATTCCTCAAAAAGGATACATGGGCATTGGGGTAGTGCCCAAGCGAGTACACCTTTATTTACCCTACATTCTTTTATCCTTTCTTTTGCATGCATTCCTCCTCAGTAATAAGCAGTAAGCATAGTTCAAACACACCCATAAGATAGATAATAAGAGTGGATATCATAGAGTACTACAGGCGTGTGGGGTGATAATATCTCCCCCTTGCGTAACAGACTTCCTTACCCAATCTCTCGGTTGCAAGACCGTGACTTCTCCCTTCTCAGGTTATCTCGATGTTTACCTTTCCCTACACGTGGGATAAAAAGACGTTCGATGGCGAATTTATTGTTTAATGATTTTCAGCTGTTTGTTTCACCCAGCGAACCAAAAGGGTTCAGGAAAAAATTAGGGATATATATAAGGTGTACACCCGGAAAGTCGAAAAAATGAAAAGGCGGCTTGGGCAAAAAAAAAGGGTATCCTGGTGGACTGAAAACCCAAAAGGGCGGTCCAGGAAAAAGTTAGGGATTAAAGCGTACGACTATGTCCCGTTGGATCACTTACAACAAGCTTTTACCAACGTCAAGTTCAAACGGTACAGATCAGTTCAATCAACTTCTTCGGACAGCAAGGGATGAGATGCTTAAAGACATAGGGCGCGATAGCAGAATTGAAACCCGACGAGATTATTTCCACATAGCTATATGTTTTGTTTTCACTTTGTACTCTTTTCATTTCACGAAGATTTCCTCTTACTAGGATTTCTATCTCTTTGTACAAAACCACCTGTTTATGGGCAAACTATCAATAGAAATACAAATTATCTTTTTTTGTTTTGTTTGCAAAAACGTCCAATGTATAAATTGAATGAACATATGCATATGAGTACAATTACTGTTAACAAGTATATGAATAAAAACATGAATAAGCATTTGCTTAAAACTCTGGGAGTTAGGATAATGTCCAATCGTCCACGTATCCCCACAGAAAAATCCTCACAAGATTATCCACACATAACGAATTCCATGGGATTATCCCCACAGCATAGTCTTAACAAGCTCACCTTCAACGAAGATATATTTTACCAGCAGATCCCCCAAGCAGATAAGGGAATATGATCTTTTCCCCGACAATGTCGCCAACCTATAGAGTCTCAATCTCCATCAGAGATTATGGCATCAATATAGTTTATGGAAATTCTCTTCCCCAACTGATTTTATTTCTCCAACACTATAAAAATCCCCTGTAGAATTCCCTTTCTCCAACAAAGCTCATATTCTCCAGCATAGCTCATATCCCCAGCAAGGGTATTTCCTCAGCAGAGTATTCCTCCGTCAAAGTTTAAGGTTTATTTCCCCAACGTGGTTTATTTTCCCTAACAGTGTTTATTTCCCCAGCAGAGTTCAGTCTCCCCAGCCTGAGTCTATTTCTATAACTAATACAGATCGCCGACAAAATTTCTCTCTCCAGTAAGGGACAGTGCATACCACTAACCCCAGAGAGTTATTACGGAATCTGAAGAAGGCTCGAATATTGTTTAAACCTTATCCTCTCTAGACGAGTCGACATCCATATCAGAAATTTGGTCAGACAACACTTTAAGAGGTTATCCATCTCTTTTATCCCCAGTCAAGGTATATAAGAATTAAAATTCCCCAGTAGAGCTATGAATGACAAATGTTCTTAAAAATTTCTCCCAAAACAGAAATCAACGTTCCCCTGCGGAGTTTCCTCACACAGAAAGTAGGAATCCCCATCAAGATTAAAGATACACATATTCTTCATCCCCAACAATAGTCAAGGATTTATTTTCCCAATAAAAGATGATGCGCGAAGTTGCTAATGTATGACATCTCACATTCATACATCATATATAAACATCACAGCACACACATATAAAATGCGTACAACACACTCTAATTTATTTTGAGAATATCATTACACAATGGATTTCATACATCATGACATTTCATAAAATTAACTCTTTATCTTTTCAGGTAAATATCTATAAGCAGATTCCTCAAAAGCTATATCTTACAAATAGCTACTTGAGCACTTTTTGTAGAAGGACATGCTAAAAGAGTACCTTTTCTAGTTGAAGTCGGGCATAGACATCTTCTAGTTTGGATGAAATCAGATGTAGATTTATTTCTGATACTCTTTTTGGAAAAGTCAGGCGTAGACTCTTTACGGTACCTATCCTAGATGAAGTCGGGCGTAGAAATATTCTAGTTCGGATGAAATCAGGTGTAGATTTCTTTCTGATACTATTTTTGGAAAAGTCAAGCGTAGACTCTTTCCGGCACCTTTTCTAGTTAAAGTCAGGAGTAGACATCTTCTAGTTCAGATGAAATTGGGTGTAGATTTCTTTCTGATACTCTTTTTGGAAAAAAGGTCAGGCATAGACTCTTTCTGGTACCACTTTTAGTTTAAGTCAGGTTTAGACATCTTCTAGTTCATATGAAATCAGGCGTAGATTTCTTTCTGATACTCTTTTTGGAAAATTCAAACGTAGACTCTTTCTGGAACCTTTTTTAGTTGAAGTCAGGCATAGTCATCTTCTAGTTTAGATGAAATCGGGCGTGGATTTCTTTCTGATCCTCTTTTGGAAAATTCAAGCGTAAACTCTTTCTGGTACCTCTCCTAGTTGAAGTCAGGCGTAGACATCTTCTAGTTCGGATGAAATCGGGTGTAGATTTCTTTCTGATGCTCTTTTTAGAAAAGTCGGGCGTAGACTCTTTCCGGTACCCCTCCTAGTTGAAGTTAGGCATAGACATCTTCTAGTTCGGATGAAATCAGGTGTAGATTTCTTTCTGATGCTCTTTTTGGAAAATTCAAGCGTAGACTCTTTCCGGTACCTTTTCTAGTTGAAGTCAGGCGTAGACATCTTTTAGTTCGGATGAAATCAGGCATAAATTTCTTTTTGATACTCTTTTTGGAAAAGTCAGATGTAAACTCTTTCCAGTACCTTTTTAGTTGAAGTCGGGCGTAGACATCTTCTATTTCAGAGGAAATCAGGCATAGATTTATTTCTGATACTCTTTTTGGAAAAGTCAAGCGTAGACTCTTTCCGTTACCTCTCCTAGTTGAAGTCGAGCGTAGACATCTTCTAATTCGGACAAAATTAGGCATAGATTTCTTTCTGCTGCTCTTTTTGGAAAAGAAATGTGTAGACTCGTTCCGGTACCTCTCCTAGTTGAAATCGAGCATAGACATCTTCTAATTCAAATAATCGAGCTTAGATTTATTCTGATTTTTCTTTTGGACAAAGTCGGGCGTAGACTCATTCCAAATACATCTTCTAAGACAAAGTCGGGCGTAGACTTAGTCTGATTTTATTATCAACAGTTCTCCTGGATGGCATCTATAAGCCCATCTTCGACGACTCTCCGTCACCTCTCTAAATGGCATCTTTAAACCCATTCCCAGTATAATCAACCAAAAGTGTTACTTGGTGCACGTGTGAGTGCAAATTTCTGGGCACTAAAGTGTTCAATCATCTTCTACCTTCAAGTCACGAATGGAGGACATGCCAATTTAAATCTTCAGGTTTAAGAATAGTGAACAGGGGAAGCTTTTGAACCCCAAAATTTTCCCTCCCATTTTCTTCAAGACATTCTCAAAAGGCTCTCAAGTACTCAAGGGTTGACCAGTCAAATGCTCCTCCTAAGCAATGGGTCCACAACTAGGCTTTTGAGTTTCTCAAGTAAGATTGGGTTTCAAGGTTCTCAAGTTATTTCCATGGTTCTCCATAGGTCTTCAACAATGTTCATATCAAGTTTCAAGTCTTGCATCACAAGTTTGCTCAGTCAATAGCTCATGTGATTGAAAATCAACTGTATTGGGTAAAAAGTCAACTATGGTCAACATACAGTCAAACTTCAATATGTTTGGTCAACATCAAAATTTTGAAGTGATATTCATCATTTGATCAAGTTTTGATCATGATTCCTCAAGGAAAACCCTCAAATTATGAAAAGTTTCCAAATTAGGGTTTCCTTGGGAGAAGTAAACTGAACTTTGACCAAGCATAAATTTCACATGCTTCATCAACTTTTCCCCAAAAAAAACCCATTTTGAAGGAAATTAAATTCTCTACAACTTGGTATTTGTATGCTAAAGTCCAAAAAGTGATTCATTTGAGAAATATGAGCCCATACATTATAGGTCATTTCAAAAGTCAAGAAAAAGACACTTTTTATCAAGGCAACTTACATCAAGATAAAGTCTCCAAATTCAAAAATTATAAAAAGAGAAACTGTAGAGGACATCTTGAGCTTTCCAAAAAGTCAAATATAACCTTCAAGAGATGAAAATTGAGAGAGTTATGACTAGTGCAAGTTGAGAAATTTTGAGAAAATGCATGAAGTGCAAAGTGAGCAAACTTGAAATTTTGAACTAGTGGACCTAACTTTTAATGTTCAAACATGCTCACAATGTGTTAAAAGATCTATAAATCCACTCACATATTTTTATGATTTTTATTTCTTTTATTTGAATTTTATTCATTTAAATGCAAATAAATAAAATAAAATGTAAGATCATTGGGCCAAGACGCATAATTGGATTTATTTGGATCATTTTGAAGCCCAAAACTTTGTGACAACCATGGAGAAACCGTGTGAGCTCAAAATGGCAAGGGTTTCTAAAAAATGAAAGTTTACAAAGGTGTTTGATTCTTGTCTAATGGCCATGATTGCATTGCCTTCTTTTCATATTTGTTCACCCTAATCATTCCTCTATATATACACATGAGATCAGAAGCAAAAGGACCACGCCTCCTTGCATCTAAAATTGTCAAAAACATCCAAATTTTTGTAAGAAACCCTAGAGCTTCAAGACTCTTGTTACAAGCTTCCTCATTGAGAAATCTCCATTCATTTCACTTCCAGCAAATCTACAAAGTAAGCACGAATCAAACTAGATGATCCAAAACTCCCAAAATCCGCTAGCATGCATCTCCGGTTTCTCAATATTACATGATTTTTGCATTTTGTTTCTTATTGTATTTTAAGACAAACTAACTATACTAATGTGTTCATGAGATGACAACGTGCAGAAATGACCCATCGTGGGAGTCCCGTGATGGTTGGAAAGGGCATAGCCATTTTAATATCAATTTAAGTTATTTTCACTACATCTCTCAAACTAGCACGATTGAGTCCAAGATAAGGGTCTCATTGGATTCGCTGGCCCTGATTTAGGGGGGTAGGTTGTAATATTCTCTATTTTTTCCAGGAACGAGAGAGACTCGTCGGAGAAGACGTCCGGAGCTAGGGCTTCGGTGCTTCTTCAACCATTATATTCATTTGTATGGTATATGATTATTATTTCATTTATGTTACCAGATGTAAAGGCCACCTCAGCGGTAGGAGCGGATGTTGCAAAGGCGTTAGTATACCATGGTACGGGTTCGATCACTGTCCCTGGTATTTTGATATTTTTATTTATCATGTTTTCTTGATTACAGATCTAGTACGAATCAGCTAGCGTGTGCATCATACACCCCCTCAATCATCACCATCCAATCCAGATCTAACAGTCCAGATCTGATCCCCGCGTAACACACTTAAGAGCTTCCTACACTGGATCTCACGCAGAAAATAGGCTCCTAGTTTGGGCCTAGTGGATTACTTTTCTCATACCCCCCGAATCACTTATTTAGGACCATCATTTTTTATTTTTTATTTTAATTTCTTTTTTTAAATATAATTAACTGTTTTAATTAATTATTTAAAATTAATTTAGATTTAGGTTTTTTTTATTAAATCAACTTGAATTTTTTTTAGTTAAATCAAATTTACTTTTTTTAAGTAAATTGAATTAATTAAATTAGTTTCTTTAGGTTTTACCATTAAAATTATTTTTCATTAAAAAATAACTTAGGTGTTTTATTTTAGGTTTAATTTAATTCCCTTTTATCAATTGAAATCAATTAGGTTAGATTAATCGTCATTTTTATCAAGACATTTTTTCATATCTTTCTTTTTTTCAATCTCCGCGCGCTCTTTTTTTTTCCGCATTAGTTTTCACCATTATGTAACTGTTAAAAGGTTGTAATAGATTAAATAGGATTTTATTTGATTTCTATTTCCCCCATTTTTTATGGTTTGTACCCCTTCCCCGAAGCTTTGTAATAGCGTAGGAAATCTATTTTATGTCTTTACTGCTTTCCTTATAAACTGCTAGATGTATGCTAATAGGCTTGTACGAAAAGACTAAAAGCAAACGATATCTAACCCTAGTCAAAGATTAAAATTAACTGAAATTAAAGCACTTTTCACACACGCACCTCTAGGGTAACCCCACTTGTTGACTTTGGATAAAACAGTCATGTCCCTCGAATGTGGGACACTTTAGCAAATACCCTCGGTTAAAAGATCGTAGTCCCTCGATGATCCTTCGATGTTGCCTCGGTAAACGATCTTAGTCCCTTATGATAAATTGCTAAAGTGTCTTACAAGTTTCCTATACGACTGTACGATAACCCACGTTTGTCCCTCAAACATCCAATGATAAGGCTTCCTACTAATTAATGGTAGGATAACACTATCTAAAGGAGGAGGAAAAGAATAAAAGACTTTTGAGTAGGTAGATAGTTTTTAATCGCTCCCTCGTGAACATTTCAAAACATTTTTTCACACAATACACTTCTCTTTTGAAATATTTTCAAAACAAACACTTCGTATGCGTTCTCAACGATACGGGAATCATTACAAAATTTGTCGCACTTAGGAATTTTTCAAAATATTTTTCAAAACACACAAACACAAAGAATTTTCAAAAGTGAGCTAGTGATTAAGAGCTCGTAGATAAATATGGATGAAAAAGGTACTGACACCTTCCCTTTTCATAACCTACCCCCCTTACTCAGAAAATTCTCAAAGTTTTTTCCTGTTCTTTTCACCCTTTCCTTTATTAGATAAAATAAAAGTCAGTGTCGACTCTTGCTATCTGCAACATTTATGATAAAACGCAAAATAAAAAGTTAGTTCTCCCACTGTATTACACCAGTACTACATGGGAGAAGCAAGCATATTGAGAGAAAGTATTATTTTCTGAGAAGCCAAGTCCATAACGGAGTACTAGAAGTTGTGCATTGTAGCACCCAGAAGCAGCTGACAGATATTATGACAAAGACAATGAAGATAGATCAATTTCTTCATTTAAGGAATGGAATTGATATAGTTAGCTTTAATTATAAATCCTAAATTAAGGAATGGTATTAAAGGGTAATTTAGTATTTCTAGTTGTTTTGATAACTTAGTCATTAAGTCTATTCTATTAGGACCTATGTGACATTCTTTTCTTTGTGTATAAATAAACTAGTTGTAAATGTCATAAATACAACAACAACATTATTCCTCTTGCATCTTTTACAACCGTCATTCTCTTTGCTCTCTTAAATTTATTCTTTGTTCATCATTGATTCTTGTGCATTATTTTTCAGATAGAGTTCTCAGTATTAGTAGGTATGGGAATATGTTATTGAGAAGTCAGAGGAGAAGTGGTTAGGTCAAAGGGATTTAAAACATGGGTATTGATGTTGGGTGTCTGTTGTTGGGCGGCAAATTCATGTACATGACTATATGTGTGTTCTGGTACATTGGCATTGTCAGTGAGATGAGAGGTAGGACTAGGTGTGTTGTTCAACTGTGAATCTCAGGGGAAGAAAAACAAAAAATTGAAAGAAAAAAATCTATGAAGCTTTGGATGGAGAAACCATTTATGGGTTTTAGAATCTTGATTATGAAGAGAGAATGAGAGAGAGAGAGAGAACTGTGGGAAAAATGGTTTCCGAATGTGTAAAGTTGAAGAGAGATGCAACAATCTTGATAAATCAACGAGGGTGTGATACACATATGGGATAAGCTGAACCACGAGATGCTTTCTTAGAAGATGATAACACGTGATAAAAGAAGAGAGAGAAAATGAGAACACGTGATAACGCGTGAAAGAACTAGAAGAAACACTTGTAATATCTAAAAAAAATTAATTATACAAGATCCATTGGATCTACTCTCGATATCATGTCAAACATAATCGATTTAACATAGAAAGGAAAAAACTTTTTATTGATTAAAGTACGAAAAACTTTGTTATATACAAGATAAAAGGTTCTCTTATATAAGAGGAAAGCCACACAACAGCAAAACCGAAAAATCAAAAAACCCAAGAACAGTGGGTCAAACATAATAATATAGTGAGCCCAATAAAAAAAACAACAGTGAGTCAAACATAATAATACAGTGAGCCCAATAAAAAAACTTAAGAATATACTACATGTTAACACCTTTCATTTCAAAAGCCTAACTTCACTATATGAGTGAACTATATGACAAATATTATTTTGGGAGGGATAACAAAATTTGGGTTAATGATGAAATAGAAAGATTGGACTAAATTCAAAGTTTTTATGATTTTTGCGACAAAAATTACTTCATAAATAGTACAATGACTAAATAATAAATACATGCTATTAGTTGGTCCAAGTAGAATTTAAGAAAAATTGAAAAACAAAAATAATCCGTCAATTGGTGTGCCATATAAACACGTTAGTTGAGTTAGATCACCTAAAGATCTAAAATAACATAATTTTCAAATGGGAATGTTGGAATTAAAACTTGTATATATATGAAGAAAAAAAAGGTAAAAGTAATATTAATGATGAGTCATTCATATTTGATTAAAAGTAATCGATACTACATATTCACTCTTAATTTTAAGGTATTTAGTATACGAGTCTTCTCATTTATAAAATGTTTAATCTCTATTTCTTTTAAATATTATGAGACCTTAGACTCACACTTGATCTCAATAATCTTTCTCATAAGTTTGAGTTCATCCATTATACTTCCCTTCAAGCAAAAATTCTTTCATTAACATACACTTATAATGCTTTTGCCACCCTTACTACGTCCTAGGCACTTCAACAATCAGCACTATGTGAAAAATATTTTCGATAATATACAAGTGAGAGATACCACACATTCACGTAAAATTTTAAGACATTGAAGACATAAATCATCTACTTTATAAAACATTCAACCTCTATTTTTCTAAACAATGTGAAACTTTCAACTTAAACTTGTATCTCAACAATTAATTTTAACTCTTTGATTTAAAATAAATTAAATAGTGTTATTTTATTTTAATAAAAATAATCTAATTATTAATAATTTTAATGTTAAAGCTAAGTCGGTACAAATCTCTTGTACATCTTTGTTCTCAATTTTAAACATTGTCATCTATACTACAGTAATTCCACTTGTTTAAATTACACATCATCGTCTTACGAACTTTACCTCATTGGTAGCTATATCTGAATAAGTGACACACTTGTACAAGAAAAAAAAAGATCATTGAGTTCATAAAAAATATAATATCGAATTTTACCAAAAAAGAAGACAAAATTATGGAAATGAAGGAGCGTGATTTAAGGGAAATATTCCTTATGCTCTTTCATAAGCACCAATATGAAAGTGGACATAAAATATTAAATCTAAAAAGACAGGCTTTCCATCGTAGGTTTTATAGATACTTTTATTCCATTTTGTTACATGCACTCACGATCATGATATTTTTAAAGGACACCCATTCACGATCATTATATCTCATAGTTTTTTTTCTCATTAAAAAGAAAAATGAGAGTCGTTGATATGTGAAGAGTCTAAGCTGTATAGTAGGTTGTTGAGGTTACATAGACAGAGAAACTCTACAATCCATGTTTTTGCATTTGCTTCCACGTTGTACCTTGAAATTAGTTTTCTTTGTTGGTACGTTGCACGTGTGGGAAATAGTCCACTCACATGTTCACAAATTCAAATTCAAACATATAGAATGATATACTTAATTTTTTTTTAAAGCTTGAGTCTTTATTTAGTTAGAAGTAGGTTTGATAAATTACGTGATAGGCTTCTTGTTCTCGTGTGAATACTATTATTTGTAGAAGAAAGAAATTAGATAACTACACCACTTTACTAACACATCATGATCATGAAAATTTTTTGGTTGAATTGTTTTTAGCAAAACGCGGCATAAAATCGACACATATCCTTATGTTTGACTATGATTGTGTTGGAACATATAATTACATAATTGGTGAATAATTGAGGGTTTATGGTATAAGAGAGAGAACAATTTCATTAATTTGAGATGAAGATGTTTCCAAAATATTTATATAATTATTACAAAATAATTGGAACCTAAAACACATCATTAAACTACAAGAAAAAGTCAAAGCTCAGATTCGTAACCAGTTAACACAAACTGTAAATCGGTTACACAAACTAAAACAGAAAATACAAACGGTATGGTATAACCGGTTAACGCTTTTGGTTAATTGGTTAACACAACTCCAAAACAACTTTTCTTGCTTCTATAAGTGTTTTTTCATCTGCTGTAACTGGTTACAACACTTAAATTATCATATTTCACTCAACACACCACCTTAATTCAAGTACTCCAAGTCTTCCATGCCCATGATCATCTTCAACCTCTTGAACACATCATTTGTGACTCTCTTAGTCAACAAATCAGCATCTAGGTCTTCACTTCTACAATATCCCAATCTTAACTTGCCTTCACTAACAAGTTCTCTCAAGTAGTGTAACCTCATCTCAATGTGCTTGCTCCTCCTATGTGCAATTGGGTTCTTAGCAAGAATAATGACTGAAACATTATCAATTAAGAGTGTGACAACATCACCCTCGTTGTTGCCTAACTTTTTCAATAGATTCATTAGCCATACGACTTCGCACACACATAACAACGCATAATTATAGTCGGCCTCACAAGACGAGATTGCAACTGTTAGTTCCTTCTTCGAACACCATAAGATTGATGCTCAACCTAACATAAAGATGTATCAAGTTGTAGACTTGCGGTCATCTTTATCTTCGCACCAATTAGAATCGGTAAAACCAAGAAAATTGCATTTTCTGCATGTATTTGTTGTGGGAAATAAAATTTCACTATCAATAGATCATTTGACATATCTGAGGATTCTCTTTAATGCTTCAAAGTGAGGCACATTTGGTCTCTCCGTGAATCTACTCGCAATGCTGACACTAAACACCAAATATGATCGTGTATTTCACAAGTAACATAATGACACAACCAACCTTCTATATTGAATAAGATCTACGTTGTTCTCCTCTTTATTCTTGGATAGCTACAACTTTAGTTAAGTTGGTGTAATGACATCATTATAATGTCCCATATCACACTTCTTCAATATATCAAGGTTATATCTCCTTTGATGCATAAGCAGTCCCCTTTTGGACTTGTGGAACTCTATGCCTGGGAAGTATGTCATAATACCAAGGTCTCTCATCTCGAATTATTTCATAACTCACTTTTAAACTTAGAAATACTCTTCTCATTGCTTTCCGTAATCAGTAAATCGTCTATGTAGAGACAAAGTATGATCACACATTCACTTGTATCTATTTTCACATAAACTTCATGCTCAGACACATATTTTTTGAAGCCAACCTCACCTATAAAATCACATATCCTTTTGTTCCAAGCTCTTAGAGCTTTCTTAAAACGATATAGAACATTTTTCAACTTGTAGAACTTTCCCTCTTTATTTATCACAATAAAACCAGGGGGTTATTCTACATACACTTCTTCTTCAAGCGGGCCGTTTAAAAATGAGGACTTCACATCTATTTTATAGATAGACCAATTGTTACTATTCACAATACTAACAACTAGCCTTATGGTTTTGATCCTATCAACCAAGACAAATACCTCATCAAAGTCTATATCTTCTTTTTGCAACTAATCGAGCCTTATGATTGATTATTTCACCTTTGGGGTTTTCTTTCACCTTATAAACCCATCTAACACCAATCAAATTCTTTACTTTTGGTAGATCAACCAACTCCCAAGTATTTTTTCTTAATCAATTCAAGCTCTTTCTTCATTGCACAAACCCACTTTGGATCACTCAAGGCATCTTCCATCTTAATGGGTTTAGATTCAGCCATAAGTTCAAAATGGAAAAATCACCATCATCATTGATTTTGTTGTCGCGGAATATCTCAAAATTTTGGAGTCTTTGAGGAAAAACTCATTTCCTAGTTGGTCATCTCATATTTTCATCAGTTTTGGCTTCAACGCACCGCTCTTCTGCATTTTCAGATTCTCCGTAATCCAAAAAATTGTGCGTGTAATCGATTAATGCTTTTCTGTAATCGGTTAACGCTTGTAAGTAATTGGTTAACGTATGAATGTAACCGATTACAGGCTACTCCACCTACTTCAATTGATCGATTATAACTTCCCGGGTGATCACAATCCTTCCGTTTTAAACATCAAACAACTTGTAACCTCCAATAGGGTGATACCCCAGAAGTATCATCATCTCTCTTTTGTCATCCAAATTCTTTCTAAATTGTCTCGGAACATGTCGATACACTACAGAATTAAAAACATTCAAATGGTTTATATTCGGTTTGAATCCATACCATGCTTCTTTCAATTTTATCTTCTCAGGCTTCTTTTTAAAACACATATTCAACAAATAGGCAGTTGTGGATACCGCTTCTCCCTGCAACTCTTTCAGAAAGTTCTTCCCTTTTAACATTCTTCTCACCATGTTCATAATAGATTGATTATTGGCAAAACTGTTTTGTTACGGTGTATAGGGTGATACTACCTCATGCACTATCCCATCTTCATCACAAAACTTCCCAAAATCATTTGAGACATATTTGCGTCCATCATCCGTTTTGAGAAATTTGAGCTTGTGACCGCTTTGCCGCTCAACCATATACTTGAACTTCTTAAACACTTAAAATACCTCATCCTTTCTCTTGATTATATATATCCATAGTTTTATACTATGAGCATCAATAAAAGTGAAGAAATACCTATTTCCCCCATACAAATCAACTTACATTGGCCCACACACATCAGAATACACCACCTCATGGTGATGCTTGGTTCTACAACTTGAATCCTTTTTAATTTACCCTTGTGTTGCTTTGTTTGCACACACTCTTCATAAATCTCAGCTGGAATGTTGAAGAATGGAAACCCGGTTACCATATCATTTCTTTGCAACACATTGAGATCTCGAAAATTGAGATGCCCAAGACAGTAGTGACATAACCACTCATATTGACTTGTCGATATAGAAAGAAACCTATGCTCCATCACCTTAAACTTAATCTTGAAAGTTCTATTGGCAGCCATAGGAGCTTTAAGTACCAAAACCCCATTTGCATCCATAAAGCGCAACGTCTTGTCTTCCATGCAAATATTGTAACCATTATCAAGCAATTGGCAAATACTTAGAAGGTTACATTTGATTCCAAGAATGTAAAATACATATTTGATCAAGGAATGTCCATAATTCCTTCTCACGATCAAAACATCACTGATCCCATCGACCACCAAAGTGGTGTCATATGTGAATTTCCCTTTATTATTCATGGCTTGATTGATTTTGACAAACTAATCCTTCCTCCATGTTATTTGTTTAGAGCAACCAGAATCCAAGTACCATTCTTTGCTACACTAGACTCCTTCTCTCCCAGTCACCATAACATTTTCTTTCGTAAACATTTTTGCAGCGTTTCTAGAACTACTGCTACTGCTGCCCTGTAGCCTACTGCTACTACATTCGCCTTACGTGATCATGGCCAATAGTGTATTCTCATCATCCACCTATTGTCTATCAACCTTGGCTTCATCTCCTTGATATTCCCTCTTGTTCGTGTTGCATTCTCTTGTAAAATGACCAAACTTTTGACAATTGTAGCATTGTGCCATACTCTTGTCATACTTCTTGATTTCACCTCTATAGTTTCATTGACCACCATTTTTACTACAACTGCTCTCACCCTTTTGACAAGCCAATGTCTTCAAATTTTAGGACTTTTTCAACCAAATTTATGAAAATTCACTTTACTCTTCATGGGCCATTTTCCTTTCTACTTTTTGTTCTTCTAATTGAACTTTGCTTGCAAAGCAATCTCCACCTTTGTCTTGTTGTTATTTATTCCTCCATCATTTTCTCATGAGCCTCAAGAGAGATTTGAAGCTCATTTTTTCTCAATGTTGCAAGATTCTTCGACTCCTCAATCGCGACTACAATATTGTCAAATATTATAGTCAAAGAACGCAAGATCTTAGACACAAAATTGTTCTTCGAAACAGTTTCTCCATAAGACTTGATTTGGTTCACCAATCGTGTAATTCGAGTCATGTAATCATTGACTATCTCCTTCTCCTTCATTTGGATAAGTTCAAATTGACGTTTGGGAGTTTGTAACCTCACCACCTTTGCCTTATCAACCCCTGCATATGTTTTTTCCAAGATTTCCCATGCTTCATTTGCTGACCGGCAGTCGCCAAATTTCTCAAAGTTATCATCATGGGAAAAATAGCAAGTGTACTATTTTCATCAATGTAGTTATAATAGAGAAAATTCCCCGAATGTCGATCTCAAGGACTGCGTATAAATATGGAGTTCGAATTATTGTTCAGTTAAACAAAAACTAGAGTTTGTGTTTGATTTTCTAAAATAAAATAATTGCAAATAAAATAAATAGATGCGGAGTACAATTTTGACATATATGAGTAACATGCTAGGGAAGATGTATGATTTGACCTGTAAATACCTTGAAACCTTATCTCTTTAACAAGTTCATAACATTCAATTACCAGCCCTTTAGGTTATCTTCCCCTAAGTCCTTAGTGGGAAACCTTTGAACCTTCATCCTAAATCCTAAGTCCTTAGAGATTTCTGATAGAGTCAAGCCTTTGATTTATCAAGAGTTATCTGGTAACTATAGGGTATCCCTAGTCCTAGGTGATATCTACTATAGCCTAATCATAAAAAAACCTTAACAATTGCGGTTCAACTGATTGTTAACCGTAAATCAATCCTAATTTTTTCGATCAGGAAAGCATAAAAACATTGTACAACTATATTGAATAGAGAAGACTATTGTATTAAAGAAATTCAGGAATAAGAATCGTTTATAGAGTCAAATCAGGGACACCCCATAGCATTCGGGCGTTTAGCTACTCATATTGTTCAAATTAATCACAAGATAAAAATTAGAGATTACAAGTAATTGGATAGCTTCGATCTTTAATTACTTCCGCTCATGAGAATATCTCGCTCTCCAAGAACCTTGATCTCCCCAATCTTCAGTCGTGTGAACTATTCTTCGCTGCCAGAAAGTCCCCTAATTTCTCTTTAAAACTTGGCTAAATAGTGAACAATCCATTTGTCTCGGTCGGAAATGCCCAAAATGCCCCTATGGGTCCCAAATAGTGAAAAATCATGAAAGCACTCAAAATCAGCGTCATTGGCCAACACGGCCCGTGTCAGGCGACACGGCCGCCCGTGTTGGCCATTAAGAATTTCTCTTCTTTTTTTTCTCCAGGCATGTTGTCATGGCCCGTGTCAGGCGACACGACCACCCATGTCAGCCCCCTGGTTTTCCTTTCTTTCCAAGTCTTCCCCCTGACACGGCCCATGTCAGGTGACACGTCCACCTGTGTCAGGGTTCCAGTAGCACTTCCTCCGAAACTCTGAATTTTGCAATTTTCGGCCCCGATTTGTCCTATTTTATTCTTTTGAACCTGAAAACAATAAAGCACAAAACCAAAGCATAATATGAAATAAAACAAAATAAAACCTAGACAAGTAAAAGAAATGATAACTAAAATAAATGCTAAATATATGTGTAAAAACCACTGATCATATCACCATCAACACATTGAAGGATAAAGAAAAACACTTTGTAATCTTTCTTCTTATCTTCCTTGCACATTGCTCGTTGTGCATATGTTGCACCTTCGACAAGGGGATTCACCCCATTCTTGATAACTTCAAGAATATCTTGGTAGCCAAACAACATCTTTATTTTCTTGCACCATTTGTCGTAATTCTTTTCATAGGGTTGATATAATTCTAGGGACTTTATTATTGGAGACAAAATTTATGTTGCACAACAGGTATTTGTCGATCAGAACCAGACTCTTGATACCAAATGTCGAAATATGCAATCACACAATTTGTGAACAATGGAGGTTTTATGGTATATGGAGAAGAAGATAGTGAAAGAGAAGAGAAGGGGTTAAATCAACAATAAATGGTTAGGGTTTGTAGGGTTACTCTTGGAACACTTCTCTTGTAACAACTTTTTGCATAGTAAGAATTTATCCTAATTCCAAAATTTTAATTGGGGGGATACGTAGCCATAGAGAGGATGCTTGGTGAGCTTCCTAAACAAATCCTCTTGTCTCTTTTTCTTATCGTTTTACTTGCGTTTCATTAAGTAGTTTTTCAAATAGAATTGATTAAACAATATACTCGTAAGAATTGTTTGTGGTTGTATTTGTTTTGAATTGGTTATTGATTAGCTTATAATGACTTTTTACTATAAGTGCTTTTCTACATCAACATAACTCAAAGGAAAATTCTAAAAATTCAGTCGCACACACAGTATTTGACAAATTGCATAGTTTGTTATTTTTGCTTTAAACGAATAATAATTTGTTACTTGATTCAAGTTTATAAATTCAGTTATTGTGTAGCTCATTTCATAAGGCACTTTATTTTTCATATCTGAGTTCCAATATCTAGGTTTGTATAGACGATGTTTTCGATCTATATCAAAACCTTCCGCGTGCACTCCTTTCCAATTACTTTTAAAAACCAAAATTTTAATTTGGAATTTTGGCTTGGTGATCTATTCACCCCACTCTAGATAAGGCGCCACCATCTAACATCTTCACATCTGACACATGGATTTTTGAAAGACACATCCATATCTTCATAAAGGATATTCTCATCACAATACTCTTCATCAGATCCCCATCTTCCAGTGACAGTAGTAACATGCTTAGTAGTCTGAACATCAAGTTCACCTTCAGACTCATCATAATCAGACCAAGACACAAAAAACCCTTTTCTTTTGTTTCTTGAGATAGGTGGAACACTCTGACCTAATATGACCAAAACCTTCGCACTCATGACACTGAATACCTTTTCCTTGATTAGGGATCTCTTATGTTCTTCATGTTCTCTAAAAGTCATTATTCTTGTTGACTTTGAATGGCATGTCCTTGACATTTGATCTTGCAACCTGTTGTACCCAAAAATTTCCCTCCCATATTTCTCAAAATATGTCAAGAAAGATCCTCAAATTGCTCAAAGTAGTCCAAGGGTCGGCCAGACAAGCTCTCTCCTAAGGCAGTCTACCCCAAATTACGATTTCATGTTGCATCAAGATCCTTGAGTCCAAGTGGTCCCAAATTCTCACCAATTTCCTAATATGTTCTCAAGATCATCCATGTCAAGTTTCAAACCTTGCAGAGGAAGTTTGCTCAGTCAATTGCTCAAAAGTCCAAAAATCGACTATGCTAGGGCAAAAGTCAACTATGACCTACATACAATCAAATTTCAAGATTTTTGGTCAACAACCTCATTTTGAAGTATATTTAATCATTTTATCAAGGTTTGATCATGATTCATCAAGGATTGCTCATAATTCATCAAGATTCAAAAGTTGCTAACTTAGGGTTTTGTAGGAAAAGTCAACTCAAATTTGACCAAGCATAACTTTCTCATAATTTATGAGAAATGACCCATCCAAAGCTAATTTTGAATAGGATGAAATTATATACAATCCATCTTCATCTCCCAAGTTCAAAATATGCACTCACAAGAAGTTATGAATTTGGACATTATAGGTCATTTTGAAAAAGTCAACAAAAACACCTTTTTTGTCAAAGCATCATACATGAGCATGGAATATTAAAATGAGATGATACCAAAAGGGTTGATTAGAGGACATCTCAAGCTTTCTAAAAAGTCCAAGAACACCTCCAAAGATTCAAAATTGAGGAAGTTATGCATTGTTGAAGTTGACCTTTTTTGCAAAATTGCCAAAAGTCAACTATCCCCAAAACTTCAAATTTTGCCAAATGGGCCCATTCTTTTTCACTTGTTTTGAGTTGGTATCATAGCCTACGTGCTCTAGATTTTTCCACCTGTCCATATCTTATTTTTATTATTTATTTTGATTTTTATTTGAATTAATTGAATTTAAATCAAATAAAATCAAATAAAATCCAAAAATATTGATAACAAAGAATCTTGTGATTGTTTCAGGCTCTAATTACAGCTAGCAAGGCATTCAAATTCGCATCAAAGCTTGTGGGCACAAAAAGATTGGAAAGAAACCAAATTTGGAAGGTTGTTAAAGGGAATCAAATCAATATCCAAAGCATTGAGAGAAGAAGATTTGGACACAACTATTAACCCTAATACATTGCTGGATACATAAGGAGGTGAGGCAGATCAAAACAAAGGTTAGAAATCAGGTGCACAGCAAGAATCAGATTAAAAAAAATCAAAGAAAATGTGAGATCAAAATCCCATTTAGAGGCGTCCTCAAGGCTTGATAAATCTCCCAATCGTTTCCTAGCATTCTCCACAACCTAAAGCAATCAAAACCAAGCGCTTTCAATCCCTCCCACGCACTGTAAGTCCGCATCCATATCACCATCTTTTTGAATTCGAATAGCTTTGTTCTTGCGCCCATAGCGTAAAATAATGGCATAATCTTAATCTACAGAGCATTTGCAAGCTTTTGGCATTATTCAATTTCATGTATATGGACTGATACGGAATTCACCATTGTTAGGTTTTCGAGTTTTGTTTTAGGGTTTTTGTTTTCAGGTACAATTAGCCTTCGAAAGGGGTATGGTTGTGATCAGGAAGACGAGACGGATACAACCATGGCTTTAGATTTTATTTCTATGGCCTATAGAGGATTTTGGAGATACACAGACCTGTAGCAACAAACACTGTCCGTGGGTATAGGTATTTGAACTTTTAGCCACGGTCCAAGAACAGGGATGAAGGCGTGTCACTCCCCCATAGGCCTGTTCAAACATTGGCGTGTTTTTTCTGATTTTTGTCCACTAATATTTGTTTTTGTATTTTATTATTATCTTTTAATATTATAACAACAAGCAGCAAGTGGTCCAGTGGTAGGCGTGGCATGGAATTCCCCTTGGGGCCTGGGTTCGAAACCCAGGTCCCCCTATTTCTCTATATTATTTTCTTACAGGAAATCCAGTATGCGCTTGAGCTTAATGTCCACCATGCTCCTTCCTCATCAACGCGCCAGATGGTCAGATGGCCAGATCTGGTGGCTACCATTGCAAGCACACCATGGACCAAGTCAAACATGCCACAATGGATGGCAAAAAGTCAACATGGATCTTCTCCAATTGGGCCCAGAAAACTGCTTTCTACACCCCCTAAATCAGGCCCATTTCTCATCTCTTTTTTATTTTATTATTCGATTTTAATTGTTTTTATTTATTTACTAACCAATAAAATAATTTCTTTTATATCAAAAAATCACAAAAATATTTTTACGTCCAAATAAATCAGAATTTTCACTTTTCTTCAATAAATATTAATTAAAATAATTAGGTTATTTATGATTAGATAACTTTAATTGATTTTGTAAATATTTAAAATTAATTAGAATCAATAGGTTTTTAACACTAATTTAATTATTTTATTTTCTTTCTTAAATTAACAAAACTCCAAAAATATGTCATTTAATTATTTTGCATTAATTTATTTAGTAACTAATTAATTTAGCATTTAATTTTAGGAATTAATTTATTTTCTTTAAAAAAATATTAAAAAACGACAAAAAAAAACATTTTCTTTAATTAAGAGGGTCAAAACCCTAGTTTCGCATTCGATTCAATTTTCTCGCGCGCGTTTATTTTTATTCCATTATTGAATCTGCTTCCGGTTTGTAATAATTTTAATTAGGACATTTATTTATTTCTTCCGCTTTTAAATTTCAAAAGGTTTTGTTTTTGGCGATGTAAATACCCGACGTCTTGTAATAGTTTAGTTTAAATTCTGGACTTTAATTTCTGCAAATAATCAACTGTTAGATGTCTGTTAATAGGGTTCGCATGACAAGAATGAATGTTTAATCTTAAAACAGTTAGATCACCCTAAACATGTGCAAAGATAAATAACTGAAACCAACACACTCGCACATGCGCACTCCTAGGGTACACCCCACTTGGTTGCCTTTGTAAATGATCATTGAGTATAGGTTATTTTAGAGGCCTCCCTCTTGTCTAAAAGATCATAGTTGCCTCGAATATCGTTGCCTCAGATAAATGATCTAAGACATTAGGGTTACCACTAAGATGTCCTAACATTGCTTTAGTGACCGTATGTCCCTCTTTTGAATTGACCCTCAAACTCCAACGACGGTGCTACCCACTCACTAATAGTGGGATAGCATTGTCTAAAGGAAACAAACATAGAACAATTACTTTTTCGAGTAGGTAGATTAGTTCTTAGATACCTTCTCATCCAAAACAAAACTTTTTCACACTTACACTCTTTTACAAACAAAGTTTTCAAAAACACTTCATTAAACTCTTGAAGACAGAAGCAAGAGTTAAATCGAAGTTAAAATAAAAAAAAACTTTTCAAAACCCACAAGCACAAAGAAAACAATTTTGAAAATGATGAGCAAGTACCTAAGAGCCCGTAGATAACTACGGATAGAAAGGGTGCTAATACCTTCCCTTTCTATAAATCTACCCCCCGTACTCAGAAATATCTCGAAAAAGGAATTTTTCTGTGATTTTTTCCTTTCCTTGTTGGATAAAATAAAAGTCGAATTGGAGACACAAAGGCAAAGTGTAAACCAGCATTTTTCTGTGATTTTACGACATTTTGCAAACACAAAGGCAAAATGTAAACCAGCATTCCAAAAACAGTCAGTTCTTCCCACCGTATCACAGAACTGGCGACTCTGCTGGGGATACTATAAGTGGGGTGTACCTTAGGATTAGTTCATCATAATGTTTTCAATTGCTTGATTTGTATGCTTTATCTTTGTGGGTTTGAATTGGAGTTACTATAGATCCTAACCCGGATCTGGGGATACCTTTTAGGTAAGTAGCAATAGACTGTGAGGGAACTGTACAGCGTAGACCGATACGGTTGAAGCAGTAGCTATGTTGGTGTGGCACTTTAGTTTATACCGATATCCCTTGTGGAGGAACAAGGAGAATATGGGGCTGCTAAGGGATCATTAAGCACCAACTGACCTTAGAACCTATAATTGACCAACTTGGCCATAGAAAAGTAGAACTATGCTACACTCATTGAGACCAAACTCTCGCGATGATTCCGGCTACAAGAAAAGGTTGCTAAACTGGAATTATGACCGATCGAGGATGGTCAGTGATATTGAGATCCTCTAGAACCCGGTTACTATTACTAGGACAAGTTGAGCCAACTAAACTGAAAGAGGGTAATACCTAAACTTCATGCCAGCCTGAAATCTAAGGGCTACTGTGTAACTTGTTTGCCCTTACCATGTTTGCTATATGTGAATACTTGTGGTGTGTTTTATCATGACATCATGCATCATGACATTGCATCCATATTGCATTAGACTAACCATTTCAAAGACCAATGGGATTCATCTTTGTTCTGTTTTGCAGATCATGGCATCTATGCATAGAAATACTATTCGGATCAGCTTTGTACATATTCCTACTCAGCTTAGAGATTTGGTTTCCAAGGTTCCTGACACTTCCTCTTTTGACAAAAGACATGGTCACATCTTCAGTTTAGTCACTTCCAAGCTGGATGAACAGATGATGAGTGTCTTGTTCCAGTTCTTTGATCTGTTATACCACTGCTTCACTTTCCCGGACTATCAGTTGGTCCCTACTTTGGAGGAGTTCTCTGATTTACTTGGTATTTCTATTCTAGAGCAGACGCCATTTACAGGTTGGGAGATAGCTCTTAGGCCAGCGGATGTTGCTACAGCCCTACATCTGACAAAGGCTGAGGTAATGTCTAACTGGGAGACTCGGAGTGGGGCTAAAGGCTTCCTGGCTAAGTTCTTGATTGATCAAGCTCAACAGTTTTGGGACAGTTTGGACTTTCAAGCATTCGAAGATATCCTGGCACTTCTCATTTATGGCTTGGTTTTGTTCCCTAATTCAGATTCTTTTGTTGATGTGAACACTGTGAAGATCTTCATGTCCCGTAATCCGGTGCCTACTGTCTTAGGTGATATTTTGCATGCTCTTTATGCCTGTACTGCTTGGAAACGAGGAACCCTTATATGTTGTGCACCATTGCTGGCGAGGTGGTTTATTTCTCACCTTCCCAAATCTGTTTTGAAGAACAAGGAAGGCATGGGTTGGGCCTATAGGATCATGTCCCTTTCTCACACGGACATTATCTGGAGCACTAAAGACATGGAAGAAGTAGCTGTTATTGATCGCTGTGGGGAATACCCCAATGTTCCACTACTTGGAATTAGAGGAGGGATCACATATAATCCTTGCTTGGCCTTACGAAAGTTTGGGCGAGCTAGGAGGGACGGACCTCATGAGTTGCTGCTTCCGGACATTGTCTTTGACTTCATGGGGGATGTTGAGGGACATCGCCGCAGATTCATACGAGCATGGAACAGGGTGCACAGGTCTGATCCACATGAGCTAGGGATGAAGACCTCTATTCCGATGGAACCGTATCTCCGATGGGTTCGCGCACGTGCTCAAAATCTGGGAATGCCGTACGAAGCTGTCTTACCAGTAATTATTGAGGGTATTGATGAAGAAGGGGTTCCTCTTACCATCCTTCATCCATACATGCCTACTGACATTGGGGCATTAAAGAGGTCTTGGATCCAGTTAAGGGAAGAGCGGGATACTTACAGAGAAAAGTATCATGAGCAGAAGCGGAAGATCCTGAAGCTTACAAGGCTACTGGAGAATGAGAGGCTCCTCAACGACTATGTCAGCACCAAAGGAAAATGACCATGGGAGCGCTGATGTCTTTTATTGCTTTTAATTTTGATTTACTTTTCAGTTTTTCTCTTTGTAATGCCTTAAAGGCATTTGTCAAACATTGTTTCAAGTTTTTAATCTAATAAAAGTGTGTTTCATTTTGGTTTACAAATTTGAATCTCTAAGGTCTTTGAAATCATATCATACGCATTCCATTCCCATGCACCTCATTACAGGTACCCTTACAGGTTTCTCATCTTCTTCGCTGTTTATTTCAGCAAACATGTCTTCTGAAACATCAATTGATCAAGCTATCAAGGCTCTGCAAGCTCATAATGCTCAGTTCCAGGAAATGTTCATGAACTTGGCCAAGGGTCAGCAAGATCTGAAAACTCTTATCTTGAAGGATAAGAAGAAGAAGAAGAAGAAGAAGAAGAAGAAGAAGAAGAAGAAGAAGACGGTCCTCCTGAACATGGGTCACAGGTTTGGGAACAGGCTATGGGAAGAAGCTGATTTATCTCACTCATCTAGAGGGGGAGAAAACCAAGAAGAAAGGAGGGCACCTAGCCCTGTGGTTTTTGACTATGAGACTGACTTTGAGGAAGACCAGTATCCTCCGGCTGAGGACAGGTATAAGCAACTCGAAGACCGGTTAAGCGCAATGAAGGTCCAGAAGGTACCTGGGCTGGACTTTGGAGATTTAGGTTTGGCATCTGAGGTGGTGATCCCCCACAAGTTTAAAGCACCAGTCTTTGCTAAGTACGACGGGATCTCCTGCCCAAAGCTGCACCTCCGCTCGTATGTTAGAAATATTCAACCATACACTGCCGATAAGAACCTCTGGATTCACTTCTTTCAAGATAGTCTTTCAGGGACTCAACTTGAATGGTTCTACCAACTGGAAGGAGCTAACGTCCGTAACTGGGAGGACCTTCCTGCTGCTTTTTACAAGCAGTACCAATATAATGCTGACCTTGCTCCCACGCGTACCCAACTCCAAGGTATGTCTATGGGTGCGAGTGAAGGTTTTAAGGACTACACTCAGAAATGGAGGGATCTTGCTGGGAGAGTACAACCCCCTCTGGTGGATAGGGAGTTAGTGGATATGTTTCTTGGAACTTTGTCTGGTCCGTATTTTAATCATTTGATTGGGAGTTCATCGTCTGGGTTCACCGAATTGATTATGACTGGGGAGAGAGTTGAAGCCGGCATTAAGAGCGACAAGATACAGAAGGGTGCTTCGTCAAGCATAGAAAAGAAGCCCTTCAAGAAGGAGTCTAGTGCAGTTTACAGTTCTAGAAGCCAGAATCGACATGAGCGCCGCCAAGCAGTTAATGCGGTAGTTATAGCAAGACTAACTGTTACCCCACAATGCAACACTCAGCAAAGAGCAAAGAGACCGCAAAGACAATTTACTCGGCTTAGTATGACACTGTCTCAAATTCTGCCGCAGTTGTTAAAGACCAACTTGGTGACTCTGAGGGAAGCCCTAAAGAATCCCAATACTACATCACCGTTGTACAATCCGAACGCCCGCTGTGCTTTTCACTCTGATAGCCCGGGGCATGATACGAATAACTGCTGGGTCTTGAAGAATAAGGTACAGGATCTGATTGAAGCTAAGGAGATCGAGTTTGAAGCACCGGAAAAGCCAAATGTCATAACGGCTCCTATGCCAAAACATGATGCGGGAGTGAATGCTATTGGGGATGATGAAGAAGAGTTTGACATTGACAACTAGATTTACCCGACTACTGGCGGCGGATTGAGCAATTGGATGACAAAGGAATTCGTGCCAATTTATTTTATTACACAGTAATCAGACTTTTGTTTTAAGTTTGTAACAGACAATTTTTAAACTTTACGGCCCGGTGCCTTACCCGAGGCACCGTGGCTTTTTTTGAGGGCTTATTATATGTCATTTCCATATATCATTAATAAAAGCATTGGACATTTTTTGCATTACAAATTTTGCGCTCCTTGTTTTTTCTTTTCTATCTGGAAAAAACAGCTATTTTACACACACTCACATATACAGGTATATATCCACTCTGGATCCCACTAATAACGACTCTGCTACTACCAGTTATGACTTTGAAAGTCCGATCAACCAAGCCGAGGACGAAGGTAAGGATGATTGCGAAGTTACAGGGGAACTTGCTAGACTGTTACATCAGGAAGAGAGGGCCATACAGCCGCATGAAGAGCCAGTGGAATCAGTGAATCTGGGTACAGAGGTAGACAAGAAAGAGGTCAAGATCGGTGCAAATCTGGAGCCTAGTGTTAAGCAACGGTTGATTCAGATGCTGCGTGACTATGTTGAGATCTTTGCCTGGTCTTATAAAGATATGCCTGGGTTGGATACTGATATCGTGGTTCACCGCCTGCCTACCAAGGAAGACTGTTCACCAGTGAAACAGAAAGTTCGCGGAATGCGCCCAGAGATGTCTGAGAAAATCAAGGCTGAAGTTATGAAACAGTTTGACGCCGGTTTTATAGCAGTTACTTCTTACCCACAGTGGGTGGCCAACGTGGTTCCTGTGCCGAAGAAAGATGGTAAGGTTCGAATGTGTGTTAACTATAGGGATCTGAACAGGGCAAGCCCCAAGGATGCTTTCCCTCTGCCTCATATTAACGTTCTGGTTGACAACACCGCACATCATAAGGTATTCTCCTTTATGGATGGTTTCTCTGGTTATAATCAGATTAAGATGACTCCCGAAGACATGGAGAAGACCACCTTTGTCACGTAGTGTGGTACCTTTTGATACAAAGTCATGCCCTTCTGATTGAAGAATGTTGGGGCAACGTATCAGCGTGCCATGGTCGCTTTGTTCCACGACATGATCCATCATGATATTGAGGTATACGTTGACGACATGATTGCGAGGTCCCAGACTGAAGAGGAACATCTTGACCACCTTCAGAAGTTATTTGACAGGTTGAAGTTGTATAAGCTGAGGTTAAACCCGAACAAGTGCACCTTCGGGGTGAGATCTGGTAAGCTACTGGGTTTCGTCATAAGTGATAAAGGTATTCAGGTGGATCCTACAAAGGTGAAGGCTATACAGGAAATGCTAGCTCCCCGAACAGAAAAAGAAGTCAGAGGCTTTCTGGGACGTCTGAACTATATCGCCTGATTCATTTCACATTTGACCGCTACGTGTGAGCCAATCTTCAAGCTGCTGAAGAAAGATCAACTGGTAAAGTGGAACGATTAATGTCAGACCACTTTCAAAAGGATCAAAGAATATCTCCAAGAGCCACCTATTCTGATGCCTCCAGTGGAAGGGAGACCTCTAATCTTATACTTGACAGTACTCGATAATTCAATGGGGTGCGTGCTGGGGCAGCATGACGAGTCTGACCGAAAAGAGCATGCTATTTATTACCTTAGCAAAAAGTTTACCGACTGTCGTTGCTCGAGAAAACTTGCTGACTCACACTACCCTATTGATATCAAAGATGGATCTAATCAAGTATATCTTCGAGAAGCCTGCCTTGTCCGAAAGAATATCCAGATGGAAGATGATCTTAACTGAGTATGACATCCAATATACGACCCAAAAGGCAATTAAGGGAAGTGTGTTGGCAGATCATTTGGCACATCAGGCTGTAGACAGTTACCAGTCTATGAACTTTGAATTCCCGGATGAAAATATAATGAAAGTGACCGACTGTGAGACACCTGGACCGGATGAAGGACCTGAGGAAGGATCCCGATGGTCTATGTACTTTGATGGAGCTTCAAACGCTTTGGGTAATGGCATTGGTGCTGTGATCATATCTCCCGAAGGCTCTCATACTCCGTTCACCGCCCGACTATGTTTCAACTGCACTAACAACATGGCGGAGTATGAAGCGTGCATCATGTGTCTTCGAGCAGCAATTGACCTAAGGATTAAGTTCTTAAGTGTATTCGGAGATTCCGCTCTTGTGATTAGTCAGATCAAAGGCGAGTGGGATACGAAAAACCTAAATCTTATTCCTTACAAGTAGTATGTGTTGATGTTGCTTCCGCATTTCGAGGAGATAACCTTTGAACACTTCCCTAGAGAGGAGAATCAGTTGGTGGATGCGCTAGCTATGATGTCTTCTATGTTCAAAGTCATTTGGGACAACGAGGGTCCCCAGATTACCATTGAAAGGTTGGACGAACATGCACATTGCTGTGACATTGAGACTGAAGAGGTAGTAGATAAACCCTGGTTTCATGAGGTGAAGAGGTATCTTGAAGCTCAAGAATACCCCGAGGGTGCATCTGTTAATGATAAGAAGTTTTTGAGGAGGTTCGCAGTGAAATTCTTCATCAGCAATGGAATTCTTTACAAGCGTAACCATGATTCAACCTTACTGCGATGTGTGGATAAGTACGAAGCAGAAAGGATCATGGTAGAGTTACATGAAGGTACTTTCGGAACTCATTCCAGTGGACACACCATGGCGAAAAAGATCCTTCGGGCAGGATACTATTGGTCTACTATGGAAGCCGTCTGTTATCAGCATTCTCGGACCTGTCACAAGTGCCAAGTCTACGCTGATAAGGTGCACATACCTCTAGTATCCCTGAACGTCTTGACAGCTCCTTGGCCTTTTGCAATGTGGGGCATCGACATGATTGGCGAGATCAGACCTACTGCGTCTAACAGGCATCGTTTCATCCTGGTAGCAATTGATTACTTTACGAAATGGGTTAAAGCAGCTTCCTTTGCTACCGTAACCAAGAACATCGTGGCACGGTTCATTCGGCATAATCTGATTTGTCGATACGGTGTACCAGAGAGGATCATTACGGACAATGGTACAAATCTCAACAATAAGATGATCACCGAGCTCTGCAAGCAGTTCAAGATACATCATCATAACTCTTCTCCTTACCGGCCGAAGATGAATGGGACTGTTGAAGCGGCTAATAAAAACATTAAGAAGATTGTGCAGAAGATGACAGTGACATAAAAAGATTGGCACGAGATGTTACCATTTGCTCTTCATGGGTACCATACCTCAGCGCAGACGTCAACAGGGGCAACACCCTATTCCTTGGTATATGGTATGGAGGCCGTATTGCCCATTGAAGTTCAAATACCCTCTCTTTAGATTATGAAGGATGCAGGTTTGAACGAAGATGACTGGATTCAGACCCGGCTTGATCAGCTAAACTTAATCAATGAAAAAAAGCTTACTGTTATTTGTCATGGTCAGACGTACCAAAAGCAGATGATCAAGGCATTTAACAAGAAAGTTAGACGACAAGAGTATCAAGTTTGGGATCTGGTGATCAAGCGCATCATTCTACCTCAAGGTAATCCCAGGGGAAAATGGACCCCTACTTACGAAGGGCCATTTGTGGTTAAGAACATTTTCTCAGGAGAAGCTATGATTCTAACCACACTGGATGGTGACGACCTTCCTCACCCCGTCAATGCAGACATAGTGAAAAAATACTACGCGTAATCAAAGACCCGCTAGGTTGACTAGCCTAGGAAAAAATAAGGGCTTCCCAGCGAACCAAAAGGGTTCGGGAAAAAATAAGGGATGAAAATGAAAAAAAAGTTGTACACCCGGCAAGTCGAAAACCTGAAAAGGCGGCTTGGGCATAAAAGGGTATCCCGGTGGACTGAAAACCCGAAAGGGCGGTCTAGGAAAAAGTTAGGGATTAAAGCGTAACACTATGTCTCATTGGATCACCTTGCAACCAGACTTTGGTATCGACTATCAAACCCGACCGGTACTAATAAATCTGATCTACCTTCAACCAAGTAGCAAAGTGATGAGACGCTTGAGGATATAAGGGCAATAGCAGAGTTGGAACCCAATGGGATTGTTCACATAGCTGTTTTTCTTTGTTTTTCACAAATTGTATAAATTCAATTTGTTCGGCGGTGTTCTCTTACTAGAACATCAGCCTCTTGTACAAAAGACGCCTATTTACAGGCTAACTTCAAACCCAATACAAGTCATTTTCACAAATAAATTTCAAACTGTTTTCCTTTTTCTGTTTTGTTTTGCGAGAACGTCCAATGTTCGGTTTTTGATATATGCATTTGACATTAATTGTTGTTCATAAAAATTTACATGCGAAACAAAAAACGATTACTCGTAATATCAGGAACAAGGGGCAAACGAGAAATGTCCAAACCTTATAGTTGCTCTGTCCACCAGGTATAGGGATAGACCTAGCTGGAGGAAAGCGATTAAAAGTACATTCATTCCCCACAAAATAAGAGAAAGTTAGTGGTGTTAAGACTCTCCCCAGCTGAGACTCGCAATTGTGAATGAATCGGTAATATTCTCCCCAAGCAGAGTTTATCTACCATTAGCAATGAAAAGTCTTATCATCCCCAGTGGAGTATAAAAATATCCCGAGTGGAGTTTGAATAATTGTCCCCAGTAGACTCTGGAAGATTATCCCCAGTAGATTCTAAAAAATCATTCCTCGTGAAGTCGCAACTGGAAAATTATCCCCAACGGAGTTCTTTCCTTTCACAAACAAGAATTCAATCCCCAACAAGGTTCATTATCACCAGCAACGGTAATGCATCCCCAGCTGAATTTATCAGCGGAATCCTCAGCAAAACATCTCCTCCCCACAGAGTAATCTCCTCATCAGTTTATTCCCCAGCGAAGTTATCCTCTCTTGCAAGTTTATTCTTACAATCATCTTCATCCATTATCCCTAGCGGAAATGAAGATTTCAACTCTTTTCTCCAGCAACTATCCGGAATTTATTTTCCCCAGCTAAAAACATCATATTTCCATACATCATGACATGCATACGCATCATACAGCACAATCTCATTTATTCTGAGAACATCATTGCTTGATACATATCATGCATCACATACAACTAACCTTTACCTTTCAGGAAGAATACGGTTAAATTCTCATAACATTCAAGCTATGAAGCTTTTACCTCAGTTGAATTACGGACGAGCTCCTAAATCTCAACAAAGATATTTTCTCAGTTGAATTACAGACAAGTTCCTAAATCTCAGCAAAGTTGTTGAATTACGGATGAGCTCCTAAATCTCGACAAATATATTTTCTCAGTTGAATTACAGAAGAGCTCATAAATCTCAGCAGAGATATTTTCTCAATTGAATTACGGACGAGTTCCTAAATCTCAACAGAGATGGTTTCCTCAGTTGAATTACGGACGAGTTCCTAAATCTCAGCAGAGATGGTTTCCTCAGTTGAATTACGGACGAGTTCCTAAATCTCAGCAGAGATGGTTTCCTCAGTTGAATTACGGACAAGTTCCTAAATCTCAGCAAAGTAGTTGAAGTACAGACAAGTTCCTAAATCATAGCAAAGTAGTTGAATTACAGACAAGTTCCTAAATCTCAGCAAAGTTATTGAATTACGGACGAGCTCCTAAATCTCGACAAAAATATTTCCCCAGTTGAATTACGGACGAGCTCCTATATCTCGACAAAACTTTTACCTCAGTTGAATTACGTACGAGCTCGTAAATCTCAACAAAGTTGTTTCCTCAGTTGAATTACGGACGAGTTCCTAAATCTCAGCAGAGATGTTTCCTTAGTTAAATTACTGACAAGCTCCTAAATCTCAGCAGAGATGTTTTCTCAGTTGAATTATGGACAAGCTCCTAAATCTCAATAGAGATGTTTCCTCAGTTGAATTATGGACGAGTTCCTAAATCTCAGCAGAGATTTTTTCTCAGTTGAATTATGGACGAGCTCCTAAATCTCAGCAAAAGTTGTTTCCTAATTGAGTACGGACGATTGAAGTTCCTAAATATCAACAAAGATGATTCCTTAGTTGAGTACGGATGACCAAAATTCCTAAATATCGACAAATACGACTCACCAGCAGAATAACTGACGACAAAGCTCCTAAAATTCTACTTCTCTCAACAGAGATCAACACTCCCCGGCGGAATCTTCCTCAACAACAGGTATACAAGCTCTCGCTAAGGAATCCCTTATGCGATCGACACTCCTTCGGGTGGCATCTATAAGCCCATCCCCTTGTCAGAAATTTCCAAATGGCATCTGTAAGCCCATTCCCGACATCACAAGACAATTACCACTTCATGCGAGTGCAAATTTCTGGGCACTCCAGTGTTCAATCAACTTCCACCTTTGGATTACGAAAGGCACGAAAGCCAATCTACATCCTCAGGTTTAATAAGATTGAACAGGGGCAGCTGTTGTACCCCAAAATTTTCCCTCCCATATTTCTCAAAATATGTCAAGAAAGATCCTCAAATTGCTCAAAGTAGCCCAAGGATCGGCTAGACAAGCTCTCTCCTAAGGCAATCTACCCCAAATTAGGGTTTCATGTTGCATCAAGATCCTTGAGTACAAGTGGTCCCAAATGCTCACCAATGTCCTAATATGTTCTCAAGAACATCCATGTCAAGTTTCAAGCCTTGCTGAGGAAGTTTGCTCAGTCAATTGCTCAAAAGTCCAAAAATCGACTATGCTAGGGCAAAAGTCAATTTTGACCTACATACAGTCAAATTTAAAGATTTTTGGTCAACATCCTCATTTTTAAGTATATTTCATCATTTGATCAAGGGTTGATCATGATTCATCAAGGATTGCTCATAATTCATCAAGATTCAAAAGTTGCTAAATTAGGGTTTTGTAGGAAAAGTCAACTCAACTTTGACCAAGCATAACTTTCTCATACTTTATGAGAAACGATCCATACAAAGCTAATTTTGAATAGGATGCAATTATCCACAATCCATCTTCAGCTCCCAAGTTCAAAATATGCACTCACAAGAAGTTATGAATTTGGACATTGTAGGTCATTTTGAAAAAGTCAACAAAAACACCTTTTTTGGCAAAGATTCATAAATGAGCATGGAATATCCAAATGAGATGAGACCAAGAGGGTTGATTAAAGGACATCTCAATCTTTCTAAAAAGTCCAAGAACACCTCCAAAGAGTCAAAATTGAGGAAGTTATGCATTGTTGAAGTTGACCTTTTTTGCAAAATTGCCAAAAGTCAACTATCCCCAAAACTTCAAATTTTTCCAAATGGGCCCATTCTTTTTCACTTGTTTTGAGTTGGAATCATAGCCCAAGTGCTCTATCTTTTTCCACCTGTCCATATCTTATTTTTATTATTTATTTTGATTTTTATTTGAATTAATTGAATTTAAATCAAATAAAATCCAAAAATATTGATAACAAAGAATCTTGTGATTGTTTCAGGCTGTAGTTGCTCTAATTACAGCTAGCAAGGCATTCAAATTCGCATCAAAGCTTATGGGCACAAAAAGATTGGAAAGAAGCCAAAATTGGAAGGTTGTTAAAGGGAATCAAATCAATATCCAAAGCATTGAGAGAAGAAGATTTGGACACAACTATTAACCCCAATACATTACTGGATACATAAGGAGGCGAGGCAGATCAAAACAAAGGTTAGAAATCAGGCGCAGAGCAAGAATCAGATTCAAAAAAAATCAAAGAAAAGTGTGAGATCAAAATCCCACTTAGAGGCATCCTCAAGGCTCGATACCTCTCCCAATCGTTTCCTGGCATTCTCCACAACCTAAAGCAATCAAAACCAAGCGCTTTCAAGCCCTCCCACGCATTGTAAGTCTGCATCAGTATCACCATCTTTTTGAATTCGAATAGCTTTGTTCTTGCATCCATAGCATAAAATAATTGCATAATCTTAATCTACAGAGCATTTGCAAGCTTTTGGCATTATTCAATTTCATGTATATGGACTGAATCGAAATTCACCATTGTTAGGTTTTCGAGTTTGGTTTTAGGGTTTTTGTTTTCAGGTACAATTAGCCTTCGAAAGGGGTGTGGTTGTGATCAGGAAGACGAGACAGACACCGCCATGGCTTTAGATTTGATTTCTATGGCCTGTAGAGGATTTTGGAGATACACATACCTGTAGCAACGGACTCTGTCTGTGGGTATAGATCTTTGAACTTTTAGCCACGGTCCAAGAACAGGGATGAAGGCTTGTCACTCCCCCATAGGCCTGTTCAAACATTGGCGCGTTTTTTCTAATTTTTGTCCACTAATATTTGTTTTTGTATTTTATTATTATCTTTTAATATTATAACAACAAGCAGCAAGTGGTCCAGTGGTAGGTGTGGCATGGAATTCCCCTTGGGGCCTGGGTTCGAATCCCAGATCCCCTTATTTCTCTATATTATTTTCTTACAGGAAATCCAGTATGCGCTTGAGCTTAATATCCACCATGCTCCTTCCTCATCAACGCATCAGATGGCCAAATAGCCAGATCTGGTGGCCAACATTGCAAGCACACCATGGACCAAGTCAAACATGCCACACTGGATGGCAAAAAGTCAGCGTGGACCTTCTCCAATTGGGCCCAGAAAACTACTTTCTACACCCCCTAAATCAGGCCCATTTCTCATCTCTTTTTTATTTTATTATTCTATTTTAATTGTTTTTATTTATTTACTAACCAATAAAATAATTTTTTTTATCAAAAAATCACAAAAATATTTTTATGTCCAAATAAATCAGAATTTTTATTTTTTCTTCAATAAATATTAATTAAAATAATTAGGTTATTTATGATTAGATAACTTTAATTGTTTTTGTAAATATTTAAAATTAATTAGAATCAATAGGTTTTTAACACTAATTTAATTATTTTATTTTCTTTCTTAAATTAACAAAACTCCAAAAATATGTCATTTAATTATTTTGCATTAATTTATTTAGTTACTAATTAATTTAGCATTTAATTTTAGGAATTAATTTCTTTTCTTAAAAAAATATTAAAAAACAATAAAAAAAAAAACATTTTCTTTAATTAAGAGGGTCAAAACCCTAGTTTCGCATTCGATTCAATTTTCTCGCGCGTGTTTATTTTTATTCCATTATTGTATCTGCTTTCGGTTTGTAATAATTTTAATTAGGACATTTATTTATTTCTTCCGCTTTTAAATTTCAAAAGGGTTTGTTTTTGGCGATGTAAATACCTGACGCCTTGTAATAGTTTAGTTTAAATTCTGCACTTTAATTTCTGCAAATATTCAACTGTTAGATGTTTATTAATATGGTTCGCATGACAAGAATGAATATTTAATCTTAAAACAGTTAGATCACCCTAAACATGTGCAAAGATAAATAACTGAAACCAACACACTCGCACATGCGCACTCCTAGGGTACACCCCACTTGGTTGCCTTTGTAAACGGTCATTGAGTATAGGTTATTTTAGAGGTCGCCCTCTTGTTTAAAAGATCTAGTTGCCTCGAAATGGTTGCCTCGGATATCGTGGCCTCGGATAAATGATCTAAGACATTAGGGTTACCACTAAGATGTCCTAACATTGCTTTAGTGACTGTATGTCCCTCTTTCGAATTGACCCTCAAACTCCAACGACGGTGCTACCCACTCACTAATAGTGGAATAAAATTGTCTAAAGGAAACAAACATAGAATAATTCCTTTTTCGAGTAGGTAGATTAGTTCTTAGATACTTGCTCATCCAAAACAAAACTTTTTCACACTTACACTCTTTTACAAACAAAGTTTTCAAAAACACTTCATTACACTCTTGAAGACAGAAGCAAGAGTTAAATCGAAGTTAAAACAAAAAAAAACTTTTCAAAACCCACAAGCATAAAAAAAACAATTTTGAAAATGATGAGCAAGTACCTAAGAGCCCGTAGATAACTACTGATAGAAAGGGTGCTAATACATTCCCTTTCTATAAATCTACCCCCGTACTCAAATATCTCGAAAAAGGAATTTTTCTGTGCTTTTTTCTTTTCCTTGTTGGATAAAATAAAAGTCGGTGGCGACTCTTGCTTACCGCGAAATTTTGCGAACACAAACGCAAAACATAAACCAGCATTCCAAAAACAATCAGTTCTTCCCACCGTATTACACTACCTATCCATTCTCTTCTGAACCCTATTGAATTTCCTCCCAAGGAGCACAATAGCATTAGAAATACCTTCATCAGTATCTAAATCATATTGATCTTATTTATCATCACTATTGGAAATAAAAGATATGATTTTGTTCTTCTTTTCTAATCTTTCATTAACAGTCAATTCAAAGGTTTGGAGTGACCCAATCAGTTCTTCCATTTCATGTTGCAAATATCTTGGGATTCTTCTATGGTTCTGACCTTCATGTCAAACTTCTTTGGCAGAGACTTGAGGATTTTTCTAACAAGCTCTTCTCCTGATATCTTCTCTCCCAAGGCATGGATACATTTTCAATGTCAAGAATATTCATGTGAAAATCATGAATACACTTATCATCTTTCATCCGGAGATTTTTAAACTTTTATGGTGAGAAGTTGAAGTCTTGACATATTGACCTTTAATTTTCCTTCATGGGTGGTTTTAAGAATCTCACATGCATCTTTGGCCATAATATAGGTATTTATTAACCGAAATATATTTTGGTAAACCATATTGAATAGAGCATTCAAAGCATTAGAGTTTTCAAGAGCAAGTTCATCTTCTTCCTTAGACTAGCCTTCTTCTGGCTTTAAATCACTAGTATCCTTCCCATCTTTGTCTGTCAACACAGGATAAACCCAACCTTTGACAACAACTTTCCAGGTTTTTCTATCAAAATATTTTAGAAAGGAAACCATATGTGCTTTCCAGTAGTCATAGTTGGTGTCATCTAATATGGGTGGTTTGTTAGTATTTCCTCCTTCCTTGTCCATAGTTCCAGAAAAAATCTTCCCTAGAGCTCACCCAAAACAGAACAGGGTGTCTGCTCTTATGCCAATTGAAATTCTTTCACTTTACAAAACAAATGTAGAATATAATATTAAGACGTCATATACCAGACAGTTACAAAATAAGAAATAATGCAGGAAGTAAATGACATAGATCAATTATGAACCCAATTTGTTGCAAATTTACCTACACCTGGGGACATTCAAGCCAAGAAGGAAATCCACTATAATAGTATTAGTTTAAATTTCTGAATAACCCATGCTTTACAAACTTCTCACCTAATCACTACCCATGCAATTTCTACCTAGGAACTCCTAGATATGAGACCCCTTTCACTTCCCCTTAGTTACACAATAGTGACAATTACAACAAAGACAAAAACAATAAAATATGCACTTCTAATGAAACAAAACGCACCACTTCTTAACAGCTTATGAGTGATTCACAAATTACAACTCCACTAAAGAGACCAACTCATGTATCAACAATATACAAGAGTGACTCACAATGAACAATGAACAATAAAAAAGGCAAAACACTAAAGATATTCTATTCAGCTTCGTGAATCCTTATGGTTTGGAACCTTTATTTTTATAGCCATTAAAGCGTTTGGGCTTGGATATTAAATATGGCCAAAAAATAATCTAAAAATCATATCATATTAAATCAAATCTTTTGGTGTAGAAAAATATGTTCTCAATAATATTTTGACATTCAATCTTGAAAACTAAATTTTCAGATATTTCTGGCTTGAAACAAATCTTCAGAAAATCAAATTCCAAATGCACAACTTGGTCTATAAGGAATAACAATCAAATCTTTTGAATCAAAACAAAATCTTCTAAAACTGAAACAACACAGGCTGCAAAGTCGTACCAACATGTCACAACATCTTGGATTCATCATATTTGAATTTAGCATCAAAATATAGCCTTGATTCTTCTTGATGAGGCTTGAGATGTCTCTATATTTTTTGTTGTCATCTTAGAGTTATAAAGATATCAGTGGTGATCATAAATACTTAGTCTTTAGCTTTATTTAGAGGAAAATCTTGATAAACCACCTTGTGCATCTTTAATTTCTTAAGCTAAATTTAGCAGTTGATTGACTTCATGTGTTGTTATCATCAAACTCCCTTCAAGTGTTGTTACTACTTCAGATGTTGTGATAATCAAAACCATGAAATCATTAGGGTTGAGAAAATCTTGATTATCTATAAGCTTTATTCACTTATTGATTATACCTACAAGCACACAGTTCCACATTCTCTCTCTTTTTTATGAAGACAACACATCTCTTAAGGAGGTGGTAAAAGAAAAAGAAGGTAGATAAAATTTGGAGTGGTTAAACTCCCCTCACATGAGTAAAAAGTATACTCTACTCTTCCTTTTTCATAATAAAAAAGGAGGATAAAGATGCAAGGCAAAAGAGTAAATATGTAAGACATATTTCACATAGCCAAGACATATTACTAAGAATGGAAAATATTACTTTATTAATCCAAAGATATTAGAATTAAAAGTACAAGAAAGTAGGAAATTGACAATAGAAAAGTAAAAAAGCATTTAAGACAAAACAGAGGATGGGATTTAAAGACTAATTCACCTCTTCATCGTCCTCACTTGATACAATTGGAAATATGAGTTGGGATTTTTTGAGTTTCTCGTTGAGGCGTAGAATTCTGGAATTTGTTCTCCTATACATCCTTATCATTATTTGTTGATTATTAAGGAGGATGTTAAGGATGTTTGGGGAAGAAGGAGGAAGGTCATTATTCTTTTCCTATTGTTGTGCTCTTGGAGGTTCCTTTGAAGACCGTGAAATAATGTCCTTATTTTGAATTATAAACCTAATCTTACTCAAGGTGTTATTTCCTATTTTTAAGAATCTAATCTCCAATTCCTGATTCTCTAAATCGTAGCCAAAGTACTACGATATCGTCATGATTAGTTTGCTATACGGTAAAGCGTGTTTTTTCCTATCCATTAATGGATCACTATGTTAGCCCAATTTTTCTCAACTCTATTTTCCAAAAACTAAATTTGAGTTATGTTGGAATTGTTTATGTGGCTAAAGTTGCTTTTTATTTGGAAAAGAACATGATTCACCGTATAATGAATTACTCGCATATCTGGGATTATTAAGCCAATAGTGAAGAGAATAGGAATTATGGAGGTTTTATCGATAAAAAAGGAATTAACAGTAAGATCAAAGTCAAAGTTGTTACCTTCTTCACTTTCATCACATTCTTGATTGTTGCAAGGAAAGTTGCAAACTTGTGAAAAATCTTCAAGACTAAGTTGGATTGTATTTTTTTCACTTTAGAGTTGAGAATTCCATTTTTGTACTCGAGGTTAGTGTAGAATAATCTTGCCAAAAATGGAAATCTTTCTGGAGGAACGTCAAAGAAAAAGTTCCTTAAACCGCCCCCTTGAAAGCTTCAACAAAGTTTCACTATTTGAAGATTTTCTCATCTAAGTAGCAAGATTCAAAGATCTCTCTATTAGCATAGTATCAGTTGTATTTGGTTTCTTTCTCTTGGCTCAAAAATATTTCAGAGTGTTAGAAGGATGAGGATTGGGTGGTGCAAGCTCTTTTGGGCGTCATTATGGTGATGATGAAGATATGAAGATATAACTTCTCTAAAAACACTAAGAAAATTAACACAAAAGATGGTGGAATAAGATGAAAAATGAGGAGAAAAGTTACCTTTCTTTTTCCACTTTCTAATCGATTAGAAAGGATTCTAATCGATTAGGTTATTGAATGCATGTAGGTGAACTTTGGAAAACTAGTCTTTGTGCTGATTTTTAATTTTCTTATTGATTACCTCCTGTCTCTAATCGATTATTTTGTATGAAAATTTTGAAATTTGGAACTTTTTGGAATTTGACCTCCTGAGCCTAACCAATTATTTAGTGCATTTTTATACTTTTTGGAATTTTTTGGGCCTTGGGTTGATTTTTAACTTGGTCACCATGCTTTTTGCACCCATTTTCACCTGTTTGCACTCCTTTCTCTAGAAAAATACTAGAAGTTCACTCATTTGTAAGTAATAATAATTTTTAAGAGTGATGAGCAAATAATAAAGCGTTTATTTACATAATTTAATCAGAGTCGTATGATTATTCAACCTATAAACAGTGTATTACATGAAGCATCAAGTAACGTTGTTGAACAACCCCCCTTTTGAGGGAATAACATATTGTAATACGTCCCTGTTCGCGGGTTTTTTTGGCAACCAATCATGAGTTTGGTTAGCTTGTAAGGTTAACTCGAAAAATATAGGGAGTCATCTGTACAACTTGAATGTACGAGAAAGTGTATGTTTGTGAGTTGATTGTGCATGTTTGCACAAAGACAAGAAGGACATAAACCTTAAATGAAGAAGGGTTTGAATAAATGAAAAGTGAAATAAATAGCAATAAATGAGAATGTGCACTAAATGACATTAAAATAAGAATGTCCCAGATAAGTAAGCATAAAGACAAATAAACTAAAGGGACGCAAACTCGTACATGTTCCTCACAAAAATGTTCCACTCTTTGGCTCGGGTACTTCAATTCTATAGGGAGATGTATGAATTTTGCGACCTCGAACATAATGTATAACTCTTCTATTTATACTACTCTAAATATAATTTTTGACAAGAGTTACTTCCTAAAAGATCATACATGAGTCCCACTGCATGAATATTCTTGTTCTGACTTGCTTCCCCACGTTTTTAGAGGGATAACTGGTGAGGAACTAGATGCCATGTTGATAACCATCTTTCCACGTACTTTGAACATCCCAATTGTCTCCAAGCTTATCTTTTAATTATCAATAATGTTTGTCGAAGCACTTCCTTGCTTACCAGTTATTTATACTTAAGAAGTTATTCTAAGTCCTTGACAACTAATAACTTTATCGAATCAAACTATTATGTCAAAATCCCTTATTCCATATTTTGGACATGTTTAGAGGAGATAGTGATCCTAATCTTATGGATATTTTTTTGAGATTATTCCAAACCAAGCTTACCGTGCTTCGTTAAACGCTCTTGGGTCGACGTGTTTTGATAGGTTGGACACCTACCTATCGATATTCTTCAATACTTGTCATCTTTCAACATAATTAGCTAGTCCTATTTGTTGACTTTATAATAGTCTTCATTGACTTTCTTCAGCTAGAATTTCTAGGCTAACGGCCCCTCTTTAATAATCATTGGATATGAGAGTTGGTTAAATACATGATATAGATGATTCCATTACAGACTTATCTTGTCAACCTACTAAGACATTAACAGATCATCACAAATCATAAATGTTGATACCGTCCTCAAAAAACACTTGCTTTTGATCATGACCATTGATATGCACCATCAATGAACATCCTTGGATCATACATTTTTCTTTGAAAAACTTCATTTAATATGTATTATGATTTCGTTAAAGCTGTAAAGCATCCCTACCAAGCACACTAAGTTTTCACCTTCGATACCTAATTCTTCTTGGGTCCTAGTGCGTTAATAGTTCTAAGAGGTCTATATTTATTACCTTTATACCTTCTTAATTTCTTAAAACATAATGACTCTAAGTAGACATATTCATTACAATAAGAACATTTATAGACACGGTGTTTCACTTTCTTCCTATCAAACCCTTTACTAAGTGATCTATCAGATTTAAACCCTAATTGACTTTTATTTAAGGAATGCCTTTAACTTGATATAGAATCAAGTCAAGTATTTTTCCTCAACAAATTTACCTAGGATTTTATGCAAGTCTTTTAGTTCATTTTTCATTAAGACGCGTGTCACAAGTTCCAACTAGGTTTCTAATATTACTTATTTCATGTTTAAGCTTTTCATTACTCTTTTCTATAAACTCAAGATAATATTTAAGATCTATGTTACACTTCTTGATCTTATCATTTTTTTATTAACTTAGCCCTTAATTTAAATAATTTATTGTGTGATAATTTTTTTATATCATGCTGATATTCTTCATGAGATACTTTCAAGTAAACTCCATCTTCTTTGAAAGTAGGTTCTTCAAAAGTTCTACACGAGGTTGATTCTTCGAGATTTCTCCTTGATATTGAGTTTCTAAATATATTTCTCATTGAGACATTATTCTTTCGAAGGTTCCACTGGATGATACTTCGTCTTCATATTCTCTTCTTGTAGAAGTTCCTTTGGTTTATGTTGAATTTTATGAGGATCATTTAACTACCAAGACTTTTCTTTTGAAGGAGATTAATACGGTTGATTCATATGAATTCTTGATTTTTACAAATTTGAACTCGTGCCTTCATCCTTCTAAAATTGAATCAATTCATTCAATTTGTCGGTGATTTCCTCTTTCTTGGATTTTTCTTGAAAATTTTAAACATTCATATCTCTCGATTCGAGGATTGGATCAGTTTTACAATTCTTAATTTTTAGATATTTGTTAGTGATGATGGTTTTAACATTATTTCCAAAGTTTATAAGGATTAAAAAACATTTATGAAGGAAACATTCATCTTCTTCATCTCGTGTATTCATTTTCTCTTATTTGATACTTGGAGAAATTACACTGACCGTTTCAAGAGTTTCTCACTTTTCCTTGGTGTAATTACAACTATGAACATAGAAAAATTGATTATAAAAAATTTTTAGTTTTAAAATAAATTTCAAACTTTCTCTTTTCCTCTACAATCCAAAACAAAAAAAAATCTGGTTGATCTATTACTTCACCATTTATGCAATGAGAAGTGTTGGAGCGATAAAGCGGCAAGTAAAAAGTAATAGGTATTTATTTTATTACAGGGTGATATATAGGTTATATCATATCGTCTCCACAAGGATTAGTGCGAGGGAAAAACTACAATTAAACGGTTTTGACTCTCTAAGTTTGAAAAAGGGTTTACGGAAGTTAAGTGCGGGAAAATTAAATAAAGCAATAAAGAAAACAATAAACCATCAACTACAGCCTAAGAATTCATTCTGGAATCTCATTTCATTCTACCCGTCAAATACTTAAACTTGCGAATCAATTATACGCAACCAATAATATGCATAAAAATCATCAGACATCGTTCTAAAGGTGCCATAATAGAGGTTATGTATAACCAAAGTCGAGACAACTGTATTTATTGCATTACCGATCTATCAGTGTAACACAGACAACACAGAGACATTAAGCTCTGATACCCATAGTGATTATTAGCTATAAATCTATCTCTAGCATCTAGAAACTAATAGATATCATTCCCTAACCAAGATTCATGAAGTCTATCTCTAGAATAACTCAAACCCCAAACATAAATGCAAAAAGGTCAAGGAACAACATTAATAAATATTTATGAAGTAAGCATATATACAATCCCATGATCAAAAAATGTACATACAATAAGAGTAAAATATACATACAACACCCACTATTGGAATGATATATAAGGAAGAAGGAGATGAATATGAAACCTCTCGTGATGTCAATACGACCCAATATAACCCATAGCCAATCGACAAGATACACCATCCAATGATGTTGGGTAAACCTCTAAACTACAAAGAATTGGATCAGAGGTCCTCCATGAGGGAAAGAGTTGATAAAAGCTAAGAAAAATCTGTTTTGAACATTAAATACAAAATTAAAAATTGCAGACCGCGCTAAGCGGGCATGGCGCGCTAAGTGCCACTTCCTTGTTTTACACATTAAACCGCCTAAAACCACGCTAATCGCGCTATACGCGCTAAGCGGGTTCCAAAACTTCGCTTCTTCCAAATATGTCAAAACACTCATAGCGCACTACCGAATCTGCTTAGCGCGCCTGCCTGAACATAATTTCTCTAAAATGGACTTTTATTCCGAAAACACGCATCCGGAGCCGTGCCTTCGACACTTATTCCTCGATGCTCCAAATGTGCAACAATTACCTACAAAAGAAGTAAAATCTATCAAACGGTACACTAATCACATAAAAATACAATTATTCGCTAGCTAAACATATTTACACAAAAAATGAGGTTTATTCAAATGAATATCAAAAAAAGAATTGATAAGTGCCACAAAACATATATACAAAATGACTACATTTTGGAACTTATCAAACTCTCCCTAACTTGAACTTGTTTGTCCTCAAACAAAGCCAAACAACTAAAAAAAAGTAATCAATCAAAGAATCATGAATCAACAAGTTTTATAACAAAAACAAATGTATGGTTCAATCAAAATTCACACGCAAGGTAAAACCTACCATAATCCTTCAACGACAACATGTAAATGAAATGAATCATAAGTACATAAATCATACAAAATATTCTAAAACAAAACTAACTTAATCATGAATCAAACCTAGTAAAAATTCATCAGTAGATGAAGAACACACAAAGATGAGGAACATTGACGCTCATCCACAATCTTGCAAACAATAGACTAAATTATGCATTTATCCAAAAATTCACATTGGATCATACAAAGACAAGAATCATAAGGACTTTTCAAGGTTGTAATTTGGCTTGGTTAACAAACAAGGAAAAATTCCTAAAGCTAATCAAAACAGAAACTTTCCTAAACCTAAGGGAGTGATCAACTCACCAAAGTTCAAATTTAAAATTTCAATCAAACTTCTTCTTTCATCACAAGTGTTACACCAAACACACCTTACTTATTAACACAACATTATTCCATACTCTTTTTGTTTTTCTTTTTTTTAAAGCTTTTTCAACTTTTTTTTCTTTTTCTTTTTCTCTTTTTTTTCTTTCTTTTTTTTCTTTTTTTCTTTTTTTCTTCACAACCGCATAGAAATAACAACATAAGTGAGCAAACAATTATCTCCCCAACTTGAATTCAACCAACATCAATGTAAATACTCCCTACCGAATTTTGGATCTAAATGTTTGATTATGGAATTTTGATGAGAATTGATGTGAATTACATGTGTTAATGCAATTTCTGATCAATTTGATGGTGGATTAATTTTTTCGACATTAAAATGCTTTGATCCAATTAATTGCATCAATACATGAATAATTGTGTTTAAGGCTTGGAATCATTGCTTGAATGCGGATTTAATTGTTATAAAGCATTTGTAATTTCTTAGCAACGATCCATGAACCGGTAAATATTTTGTATCCCTTTATGAGTTTTTAAACTCATTTTTGTTCAATTCTGATACATGCATGTGTTGCTTCCAGGACATTACAAATGGCTTGTAAATCGCTTTTTGAATATTGTTTGAGACTTGTTTGAGCATGATTATGCATTTATGGAGCATTGATGTTGAGTTTTACCGTCTCCGACACAATTTTCGGTTGATTTTATGATACAACGCAATGTTGCCCGATTTCGGTAAGTTGAGCATAAGGCATGATTTAATTAACAGTTAATGCTCAAGCAACTTTGTTTTGGTACTTAGACGACATCTATGTCAAGTTTGCTGGATTTCGGATCAATATTTTGTGCAGTTTAAGAGATAACAACAATGTTGTCCAGTTTTTGACGTTGATGTTTCAATGCTTGTTTGGATAACTTTTCTTCATATTTTGATCTTGGTTTAATTTGTGACGCAGATACTTGACTCTTATTTTGTTTCCTTGTTATTTATAACATGTTTGTTGACTTGTGCAAGGGATTTCAAGAGCGCTTTCAATTGATTACCTAACTCTTGGTTATTAGATTAAAGCATGTTTTTCCACTTCTTTATGGATCGATTACGCTTCTGACACGTTTGATTGATTGATTCTCATTCCATGATATATATATATATATATATATATATATATATATATATATATATATATATATATATATATATATATATATATATATATATATATACACACACACACACACACTATTTTTCCTGTCTATATTTGTATTTCATGTAGGTTCATTGATTGATATTATGATGTGTCTAACACACATTCTCCTTGTGCTTTATGGATGCTTCGATGCATATTCTAACTATTTTGTTGTTGATGCTAGCTTGCACAAAGTTTTTCGAGTTTATCTGCTTCTGCTTGCTTGCTACGAACTCTTGTTTGTTTGGTATTATACTGATTCAGGTTTATTTTTCCGCATCATTTACTGCTTTCCTTGCCCTGAGAAGTAGGAATAGAGATGCATGACTGGGAGTCCCTACTTTAGATGGGAAAATCTGTTTAAAGTCCTCAAAACAGGCGATGTTTCTTTTGTTAAAAGTCCTAAAAAAGAGGTAATATTTGTGATTGCTTGTGTGCAAAAGACCTCGATGAAGGAGAATCACATTCCCCTCCCATTTCCCTTTTATTTTGTGCTTGTTATCAAGTCAAATAAGTGGAACTAAGGGTCTGCAATCGGCCCCCACACTTTCTAGTCCATGTCGTTCTTACCTCGTGTTATATGTTGATGCTTTGAACCGTGCCTATTCTTGTCCATTGAGTCGAATAAAGTGGAAAAGGATCCTCAATCTACCCACACAATTTATCATTCTTTTCGATGATGTTAGCTCATGTTTCTTCAAACGTACCACTACGCTAAAACTGATTTTAGGCAGCACACCTTAGACAACACTTCTGAACCAAAGCGCTGCTAAATATCCCGATAAAATTTTAAATTTTAAAACTATATACATTAGAAATTGATTTATAAAAAATCACTTCCTAAAATTAAGAAAAAGCGCTGCCTTAGGTTCACTAAAGAAAGCGTTGTTATAGGTCTAACAGTAGAAAGTGATGCCATAGGCCTAAAGCGCACTATAGACAAAGCTTTCTTCCAAAAGTTCTACTATAGCTTTAAAAGAAATTTGAGAAAAAGTGTTGCTAAAGGCTTACTTTAGAAAGCGCTACTATAGCTTTAAAAGAAATTTGAGAAAAACAACGTTGCTAAAGGCTTACTTTAGAAAACGCTTGTAAGAAGTGTTACTTAAGGCCATACATACCCACAAAGCGCTGCTAAAGGATGTGTTTAGAAAGCGCTTCATATAAGTGTTGCTATAGGGAGTACATCAGAAAATGCTTTTTAACGAAAAAGCGTTGTGTTGTACCCCAAATATTTCCCTCTCATTTCTCAAGGAATCACCCTAGATCCTCAAGTATGCTTCCATCCAATTCCAAGCCTTGAACTGCAATTTTTCAAGAAAGTCATTCATAAGGGCAAAATGGTCATTTGCAAACCGAGAAGTCTAACTTTGACTTTTGGATCAAAATCAAATCTCAAAAATCATATTTCTTCAAGACATGTTGGAATATGAAGTTTGTTTCATCAAGAATTTCAAAAGTCAAATTTTACTTTGGAAAAGTCAAATTCTAAATACTTAGAAATTTTTCTAAGTGTTTAAGAAGCATGACAAAACTCAGAACTTCTGACCAGATTATCACCATAACACTCAACAAATTTTGGACACTCTCAAGGCAGAGTTTGGCCAGAACTTCTGGGCAAGTTTTCACAAAAGCTTCAGTCAGAGTTTGCCAGGGTAATTCAAAGAAGGTTAAGAAGCATGCTGCAAGCTTTCTAGAAAGTCTGAAAGTTCCTTCAGAACATGCTGGATCCAGAAGATACAAAGATCAAAGGATGGATGCTACGCTGAAGAAGAACTTCTGATCCAGAACTAAGCCTTGGTGCATAATCTCACGTTGCAGGATTTTTGGTTGTGATAAGTCTCATCATCATTTAATGCTCATTTAATTCTCACAACCACTTTTGAGTCTTTATCCAAAGGATTTCCAACACGTGTACCTCTACTGTCTTGGGATAGAAAACTCTAATACTAAGCCCATGCTTTGTTTTGATTTTCCTTAAATCCTGCTGACAACTCCAGCTTAAGCATGGTTAAAAGCTGCTAATCAACATCTAGTTCAGCCTACTCCTGCATCCCATAATTACACCAAACTAGAATATGAAAGCTGTGATTAAAAAGCATTGGAACATTATACCAAAAGGGTTTAAATCCCATTTGTTTTTCCCCCCAAAATCACAACAAATTCACCTATAAATACTTTTCTCCATCACATGTTCAAGGGGCTGGGCTTTGAGGGAGAGGCTGGCTTTTGGGAGAGAGATTGGAAAAAAGAGAGAAAAGGAAGTTGTGAAACCTTCATAAAAATCCAGATTTCCCAAACAGAAAATCAAACCTTTGTTCGTCCTTTGAAACCAAAGAACTTGGCATTTTCTCTTCTGTTACTCTTGTTGATTCCAGAACATCCAAAGGCAACAACTCAAAGCTCCAAGCACGCTCCAGGTTCAAGGTAAGTCTTTCTAATTTTGCTTGTTTTTTCATTCTGAACATCATTAACATGTAAATATCATAGTATTAATGTTGTACATATCATTGCTTAAGTAGAAAAACTGTGGATCAGAACTTCTTGATTACGACTAGACTCAGATTCAGGATTATAACTTCTATAAACGGCCGTGTTATTATCCTTTTGATTTGCTGTTTATTAAGAAATGAATAAATTGCCGATGTGATGATTAAGAGTTGAAATATGGCATAGAACTTTTGATGTTCACTCACAACTTTATCATAACACAGAACTTCTGAGTTCTCCTAACTGTTAATGCACACTGAACTTCTGATGTTCACTCACTGTTTTAACACTTAGAACTTCTGATTTTCATACGCTGATAACATGCTGAACTGCTGATTGTTCACTCACTGTTTTGACACACACAAAACTTTCGAGTTCTCCTTACATGTCAAATACACTGAACTTCTGATGTTTCCACTCGCTGTTTTCAAACACTCAGAGTTTCTGATTTTTACATGTTGATAACGCACTGAACTGCTGACGTTTACTCATTGTTTTAGTTTAATATAGAACTTCTAACTTGTGGCCGACTGTCTGAATACCACCCCGAACTTCTGTGTTTTCCCTCTAACGTGTCTTACAGGACCTCAAAGTTTACCAATCCAGAACTTCTGATTCCACTGACGTTCCTTTCTAAGTCATCACGCGCCTGGCTTCAGAACTTCTGATCCTTGTTGTTTTGCTTGCAGCAACACTGTTTCTATCTTTCATTTATTTTCTTTTTCATCATTTTTAATATTAACTCTTTTTTTATTAACATAAAAAGACATAAAAATATTTTTCTTTTATTAATTAATTAATTTCTTTTTTTTTCATTAAGACAAAAAAACCATTTTCTAAACAAGTCTTTTTTTCTTTCTTTTATTGTACATTTCAATATGGTTGTAATAGTAACTTAGGACTTATTTTTACTTGCAACCCCCATTCATAAATATGTACCCCCATCCCCTAAATATTGTAATAGCGTAGGACTTTAAATTTCTGCAGTTTATCGCTTTTGAATGTAAATGCTAGTAATTAGGGTGTGTATGGAAAGACATGAAATTGACAAATAGATCACCCTAATCAAGACTAAAATGCATGTAATCAAACACACTTGCACACTAGCACCCTTAAGGTTAACTCCATTTGTTGCCTAAAAATGGCCATGTTATGCATGTGGGATGTCTTAGCACAAACAAAAATATAAGATCATAGTCCCTCAATGATGCTATCAAAGTTGCCTTTCGAAATGATCTTAGTCCCTAAAGAAAAGTGCTAAGTCATCTCACGACATTGCTATCATGGTTATACGATGACCCACGCCCGTCCCTTCACATCCAACAATGGGGCTTCTTACCAATGGTAAGATAGCAACATCTAAAGGAGGAGGAAAAACACATCTAAGACCTTTTGAGTAGGTAGGTTCGCTCTCAGTTACTCGCTTGCTCACAATAAAAAACATTTTATACACTCACACTTCCATTTGAAACATTTTCAAAAGATAACACTTTGTACACGTTCTTATAGAAACGAGAGCCATCACAAAGAAAACCCTTTTCAAAATCACTTTCAAAAACACATCCCACAAACACCTCTTTGAACTATTTTCAAAACAAAACTTTGTAAGCATTCTTATAGAAACGAGAATCATTACAAAGTCACATTTTCAAAATATTTTCAAAAAACACACTGTGATCGGTGGATCTGGAACTGACTGTTTAACGCTGGTTCGCGAAATGTCGCGGAAGCAAGAGTCGCCACCGTCTTTTATTTTCTCCAAATGGAAAGGACAAAAGCACGGAAAAATTCCTTAAAGAGATTGCTCTCGGTTCGGGAGGTAGGTTATAGAAAGGGAAGGTGTTAGCACCCTTTCTATCCATGGGCTCTTAGATACTTGCTCACTTGTGTTTTCGAAAATGGTTTGTTTGCTTTTCAACTGTGGGTTTTAAAAAGTTTCTTTGAAAATTCCAGTTCGACTCTTGTATCGGTCCTCAAGAGTGTTTGAAAAATTGCTTTCGAAAGCTTTGTGAAAAGGTGTCGGTGTGAAAAGTATTTTTGATTTGTTTTGAAATTAGAGCAAGTATCTAGAGTCGTCTACCTACCCTAAGGAATTCGTCTGTGTAAATGTCCTTTAAAGTAGTGCCATCCCACCATTGAGAGGTAGGTAGCACCACCGTTGGAGGTATTCGGGTCAATTCGAGGTTCGGGACATGGTGATCACCAGAGCAATAGGAAGACACCTTAGAAGCTACCCTCATGCCAGGTTCCCGGATCATGAGGACTTACTAAGACATCCTCTACTCGACGATCACCTTTCGAGGGGCAAGGCAACAACGAGGCGTACCCTAGGGGTGGTGTGTGATTTGTGTGTCGTTTTCAGATATTTTGTCTTGTTCATGTCGTGGGTGACGTACGCTTTTGTTTTTATTTTAGTCATTCATTCTTGCATGCCATTATTAACAGTTTAAGAGTTGCGGGAAAGATAAAGTTCCTAGACTATTACAAAGGCGCGGGTCCACATCGCCAAATTAAAATCCAGGACCCAATTTGACATAAAATAAAGATGCGAGAAATATAAATGTCGAATTTACACGGCTTTGGGAGAATTACATAAATATTTAAAAGAAAAGAAATAAATGCGCGAATTGGAATTAAAATCGGAAGCGATGGCGTTGGACCCTTTTTAATGAAATTAAGTTATGATTACGAAATTAATTAAATTAAAATAAAAAGAAATTATTTTTGAGGGTTTTTTGTATTTATGATTTTTATGAAAATTAAATGAAATTAAAATATTAATTAACCCTAATTAAAATATTAGCAATTCAGGCCCGATAGCCTTTGGCCTGGTTGACTTTTCAGTATTCACGTGTGTGGACGTTGACTGGGACGTATCATAGGCTTTGAATCTTGGCCATAGGATGGACGCAGTGGGACGTGTGGCATGGTTTGAAAGATGAGCGTATGGTGGACGCTTGTAAACGAGCTACACAAGAACATAGTTAGAAGAAAAATATAGGGAAAGGGAGGGGGACCTGGGATCGAACCCAGGTCCTGTTGCTTACCAACCCAACGCCTTGACCAACTGTACCACACACACACTTTGTTTATTATATGACCAACAATTAATATGAAATAAAACAAGAGTTAGTGGGACGCTTTCGCGCGAAATTTGAATGAACCACTCGTTGCCTTACACATCACCGTCTTCTCCATCTGTGCGCTGTATCTGAAACAAAAAATAAAGTGAATAGCGGGGGTTTTAAACCCCCACTAAATAGCAAGCATGAAAATAGCGAATAGGAGATGCTGGCTCATAAATTAGGCGCGAGGTATGTGTTCAGATCGTCCAAGCATGTTGATTTCAATGGTGTAGGTCTCAAGTCTCAATTGTTCCAGAATAAGGAAACCCCAATTCGTGACCTCTGTAACCCTAAAAGACAACAATGGCAATTTCGCGTATGGTGTATAAAAACTCAATCAAACTACATGGTTAGCTTTAGAATGATCCAATTAGTATAAATCCACAAAAAAAATGCAATGGGAATGCTTGAAAATTGAAATACGAATATGCATAAAATTGGAAACAGTTTGAGTCTTGTATACCAATTCTGGGCGTGTAAGGGTTGAAAAACAATGCAGTTAGGTTCAGTGAAGCTTTTGTAAGCTATTGCAATTGGTATTTTGTCTTGAAAAGCCTTGGAACCACGATTTCAGTTTTGAAATTTTATCCAAAAATGCAAACTTGTTTAGGGTGTTTCTGTGCAGCTTAGAGGTTCTCAACACTAGGGTTTGCATGAGTATAAGTACTGGAATGATTAGGGTTGAAAATTGGATCAAGAAACCCTTTGCATTGATGAAGAGATATTTGATTTTCATGGCATTTTCAATCTTTTTCATGCAAATTTGATACCAATCTTGTTCAATTACCTTGATTCTTTCCCTATCTGATCATGCACGAGATTTTGAGGCTATTTCATACATAAAAAGATTTGATTGCATTGGTTTAGCATTTTCCACATATTTTAATTAATTAAATGAATTTCTAGCAATTAAAAATTCAAATAAATAAAATAAAAATGATGAATAACTTCCCTTTGGGCCAAATGGTCGTGAACATGCTTGGAATGATGAATCTTGGAAGAAAATAAGGCCCATTAGCAATTTTAAGGCATTTGAAGCAATGTTGACTTTTCAAAATATCCAAAAACTTCCCAACTTCCACAAGGCATATCTTGCTCAATTTTTAAGCTTTGATCATGTTCTTGGACATTTTGGAAAGGTCTTGAAGTCCTCTAACCAATGCCTTTGGTCCCCTGTCATTTTGATTTACCAATCTCAAGTTATGGCCTTTGACTTAAAGTCCTTTTTTGTTGACTTTTGAAAATGACCTATAATGTTGAAATTGATAACTTTTTGTGAGAGAATTTCTTGGACTTGAAGTATGAAGAGGAGTTGTAGGAAATGTCTTTCTCTTCAAAATGAGCTTTGGATGGAATTTTTCTGATGAACCATGTGGAAGTTATGCCTTGGTCAAGTTACAGTTGACTTTTTCAACTGTCCAAATATGGAAACTTTTGCATCTTGAGATTTTTTGAGCCAAGCTTTGAAAATCATGATCAAGGATTGATCAAATGATGTTTGTGGCTTCAAAATGAGATGTTGACCAAAAATTTGAACTTTTGACTGTCAAATGACCATTTTGCCCCTACAGTTGACTGTAGTGCAATTAGGGTTTTTGACTGTGCAATTTTGTGCTGTAAGTCTTGAAACTTGGTATGAGGATGCTTGACCATGTTTATAGGCATATGGGACTTGATTGGACCCTTGGAAACTTCATTTTCTTTGTCAGAACCAAAACCCTAATTTTTGACTGTTAGGAGGCCCTTGAACTGTGCAACCCTTGGGGAGATTTTGAAGCTTTGACTTGGCAAATCTTGAAGAATATGGGAGGGCAAATTTTGGGGTACAACAGTTGCCCCTGTTCAATCTTCTTAAACCTGAGGATGCAGATTGGCTGACGTGCCTTTCGTAATCCGAAGGTAGAAGATGATTGAACACTAGAGTGCCCAGAAATTTGCGCTCACATAGTAGTGAGATGGCGGGAATGGGCTTATAGATGCCATTTGGAGATTTTACAGATAGGATGATGGGCTTATAGATGCCATGCTAAGAGATGATGGATGGTGGGTGAACTTATAGATGCCATTCGGGTGTTGATCGCGTAAGAGATTCCTTAGCGAGAACTTGCGTACCTGCAAAAAAGAAAATGATTACCTGGCCTGTTACAGGAGCTGGTCTTTAAATTCTTTGTGTAGATGTGTCCTGACTGGTTACAAGAATTGAATCTGGAGCTTCAAAAAAGGTGATGAATGAACCAGGGATGGTTACTACCTCAACGGGACGGTGAGAGAACCTTGGACGATTACTACCTCAACAGGAACGCTGAGAGAATCTTGGACGACTTCAACCTCAACAGTAATGCTGAGAGAATCTGGGGACGATTACTACCTCCGCAGTAACGGGGAGATAAACATAAGCGACTTCAACCTCAACAGTATCATTGAGAGAATCTTGGACGACTTCAACCTCAACAGTAACGCTGAGAGAATCTGGGGACGATTACTACCTCCGCAGTAACGGGGAGAGAACCATAGGCGACTTCAACCTCAACAGTATCATTGAGAGAATCTTGGGCGACTTCAACCTCAACAGTAATCATTGAGAGAATCTTGGGCGACTTCAACCTCAACAGTAATCATTGAGAGAATCTTGGGCGACTTCAACCTCAACAGTAATCATTGAGAGAATCTTGGGCGACTTCAACCTCAACAGTAATCATTGAGAGAATCTTGGGCGACTTCAACCTCAACAGTAATCATTGAGAGAATCTTGGGCGACTTCAACCTCAACAGTAATCATTGAGAGAATCTTGGTCGACTTCAACCTCAACAGTAATCATTGAGAGAATCTTGGGCGACTTCAACCTCAACAGTAATCATTGAGAGAATCTTGGGCGACTTCAACCTCAACAGTAATCATTGAGAGAATCTTGGGCGACTTCAACCTCAACAGTAATCATTGAGAGAATCTTGGGCGACTTCAACCTCAACAGTATCATTGAGAGAATCTTGGGCGACTTCAACCTCAACAGTATCATTGAGAGAATCTTGGATATCTTCTACTGAGTCTTTATCAGGAAAATCTGTTAGGGGTCGATTTAGCTGGACTAGAGAAGGCCTTTGACTGGATAAGAAACAGGAAAATCTTAGGGTCGATTTAACTGAACCAGTCTAGGTCTTGAAATCTTCAACTGGATAAGAAACAGGGAGATCTTAGGGTCGATCTGACTGAACCAGAGAAGGCCTTTGACTGGATAAGAAACAGAAAAATCTTAGGGTCGATTTAACTGAACCGGTCTAGGTCTTGAAATCTTCAATTGGATAAGAAACAGGGAGATCTTAGGGTCGATCCGACTGAACCAGAGAAGGCCTTGGACTGGATAAGAAACAGTAAAATCTTAGGGTCGATTTAACTGAACCAGACTAGGTCTTGGAATCTTCAACTGGATAAGAAACAGGGAGATCTTAGGGTCGATCTGACTGAACCAGAGAAGGCCTTTGACTGGATAAGAAACAGGAAAATCTTAGGGTCGATTTAACTGAACCGGACAAGGTCTTGAAATCTTCAACTGGATAAGAAACAGGGAGATCTTAGGGTCGATCTGACTGAACCAGAGAAGGCCTTTGACTGGATAAGAAACAGAGAAATCTTAGGGTCGATTTAACTGAACCGGTCTAGGTCTTGAAATGTAGCTGAGAACTTAACTGGATCTTTCCTGAAAGGTAAAGGTCAGTCATATGCAATGCATGATATGGATCAAGCAATGATGTTCTCAACATAAATGAGATTTGTAAGATATGATGCGTATATGCATGCCATAATGTATGTTTTTCGTCTAGAAAAGTAAATCCTTGACGGGTGCCGGGAAGTCACTCCTGGGCTGATGTTGAAGAATAGACTTTTGCTTTCACTGGGGATGATAGTTGCAAGAATAAACCGGTGGGAGAAGATGACTCCGTTAGGGAATAAACTTGGCGAATGGATTATTCTGCGGGGAGAAAAGTACTCTAACGATCTTGCTGGGAAGCAATACTCTGTGGGGAGAGAGAGACTTTGTTGAGTTGTTGATAATAACTTGATGGGGATACCCTTGTTGTGTCGGAAGTGTTAATAGACTTCGCTGGGGATAAGAAGACTTCGTCGAGGACGATCTTACCGTGGCTTTTGGCTGAGGATAACCCAGTTATATCCTGGTAGGGAAATAACTCTTTGAATAAAGCCGGGAGACGCGTTCGTGTTCTGCGAGGGATAAGCTTCCAGAGTCTACTGGGGATAAGCTTACTGCTTGGGGAGATGAATTCCAACTTTCCTGAGGAACTATATTGGACTCTCCTGGGGAAGTTTTTGAACTGCATTGGGAAGTGACTCCGTTGAATGTTTGATATGCCGTCGGGGAACAATCTTTAGACCAAGACTGCCGGGGATGCTTGTTAAGAATGCATATATGATGTGCTGGGGAATGTTGAGATCTGCTGGAGGATACCCAACTTCCCTAAGTTTGAAAATAGCTTTGCTTGGGGAGAGTGCTCTGACTTGCTGACTCACTCTCTGGGGAGTTAAGATATATGGTTATGTTCTTTAGCTGAACCTACCTTGGTACCTGGGCGGACAGAGTAATTAGATCGTTTAGACAACCCATCATTGCCCCGGTTTCTGAGGTGGGAGAGGAAGACCTATGAGGTGCTGATAGTTGTTGATAGACAAACCTTCTTCTGGTAGGCAGGTGACAGGATGGCAGGACATAGTCGTACGCTTTAATCCCTAACTTTTGCCTGGACCGCCCTTTCGGGTTTTCAGTCCATCGGGATACCCATTTTTGCCCAAGCCGCCTTTTCAGGTTTTCGACTTGCCGGGTGTACAGATTCTTTTCATTTCATCCCTTATTTTTGCCCGAACCCTTTTGGTTCGCCGGGAAGCCCTTATTTTTTCCTAGGTGTGTCAACCTAGCGGGTCTTTGATAATGCGTAGTATTTTTCGACTATGTCCACGTTCTCAGAATGTAGGGAGTTGCCCCTGTTAGAAGTGTTTTGTCATGCCCCGGAAGGTGTTTGATCAGGCAAGATTCGTTGTTGGAATTCCCCAAGTGACTCAGGCGGAGATTTGCCCCAGGCTATTTGGCCTTTGAGAGATTCTCCGAATCTTGATTGGATTGCCCCAGATGATGGACCATGCTCATGCCATGCCCCTTGATTGGAAGTGCTTTTGTTCATCAGGCATTCGTCGTGCGAATTTCCCTGTTGTTCAAACAAATAGTCATATGCAAACAATGTTATATCAAAAATGCAAAGCTTATGTCTGTCTTGAAGATTTTGAAAATGCATTCTTTTTCATAGAACAGGTGAATGTTTGTAAAACGTGATGTCAACTCCATATTTACCGTAAGCCTTAAGGAGTCAGGATACCCTTTGTAACAGTATGCTTTCGAACTAACCCATGCTTCGGCTAGGACTTTTTAAGGGTTATAACGTGGCCTGGTTCACGGTTTAAGAAACAAAGGATAAAGGCTCAAATTTTATTTGTACCCACCCGCTCTTCGTGATGTTCTCCAAACCTAAACTCAGTTGATCATACGTTAGACCTTGTTTGAGTCCTTGCTCTGATATACCAGTGATGATTCAGATATTGATGATTTATTCGGAATAGGCAGTCCTCTTTTGTTTTTGTTGAGGGTTTGTAAGACCTCTTTCTTGTCTGATTTTTGTTATCCCTTTCTTTTTTGCCTGAACTGTTTCCTTTTTTGGAATTACAGTCAGCGGGATGCCCCAGTTTTGTAAGTCTCCTTCATGGGTTTTGACTTAATGGGTTTTTTATTTTTTGAGATAATGACTGCCTTTCTTTATTGATTATTCGGAACCATCACTGTCTTCCTTTGTTTTGTAAGGACCTCTTTGGTGCCATTCGTTATGCACTTGGATCAACTGAGAGACTACCCTGCCCCAGGTTATGATTAAGGGTTTTAAATTTCGAAAAGAAAAAACTCCTACTTCTTTGGCTCAGAGGGGTTGACGAGGGATTATCATCCTTATAACTCTAGTGTTTAGGGATTGAAACAATGCATGTACCTCATCAGCGGGGTCTGTTCAAAAGCATACTGTAGATTATGGTATCGTTTTTGTCATCCTCCCTCAAGAGGTTTAGAATTATTAGATCAAGAGTTGACATCAAAAAATATGGAAGCAATTTTGAAAATAGCGAATGCGAATATAGTGATTCAAAAATAGACATATGCGATGCATTAATGGAATAACAATGTTTAACATGAATAAATGTTTGAACAAAAGAAAATCACAACTTGAAAATCCTAATGAATAAAAGTCTTTTCATCTTCAGGGCTTGTTACTTCAAATGGTGCATCCGATAGGGATGGCAGGAACATTCAGCCTGGCCCCTCTGGGTGAAATCCACAGCTCCTTCCTCAATCAGGTCTTGGATCTTATTCTTCAGAGCCCAGCAGTCGTTGGTGTCATGGCCTGGACTGCCAGAGTGGTATGCACATCTTTCCTTAGAATTGTATTTTGGGGAGGCTGTGTTGAGATTCTTAGGAGGGTCCCTTAACGTCACCAGATTCAACCTCAACAATTGTTGTAAAGCTTGAGACGGTAACACGTTGAGCTTGGTGAACTTCCTTTTAGGCTTGTCTGGCTTGCTCTGACCAGTCCGTTGTTCTTGGCGAGGTCGTTGTTGGACCTGTGAAGTAGTAGCAGCCTGGAGAGGCCCAAACCTTTGACTTTTTGGAAGTTGATTAATAACTGGGTCCCTGACTTGGGCGGGTTGCTTCATGTCTTGATGAAGCTGACTGATCATGGCCCTTAGCTGTCCTTGCTCCTGAGCTAAACTTTGGATGAGAGCCCTTTGCCCCAGCATCTGGGTTTTCAATGTGTCTACCTCAGCTTGTAGACGCTTCAGCCGTTCGTCCTTGTCATCTTCAGGACTTTGCTTGGCCAAATTCCCCATAAGGAGTGTCCTCAACTCTTCTTGCCCCTTGGATAGGCTTAGGAAGATCTCCTTGAACTGAGTCCTTTGAGTGTGAAGGTCCTGGTTATCTTGTTGGGAAGCCATTGTTGAAATAAACAGCGAGAAAGGTAAGTGACCTGCAACAAGGGTACCTGTAATGCAATGATACGTATGACATGCATATAATGTTTTCAAGGATCTCGCGGGATAAACAAGAAAATTTGTTAGCATTTGGATCCGGTAGCTTGATTGAAGGAACTCCATGTTGCTTAGAATTCTTCTTCAAGGGTCAAAGGCTCACCATATCCAGTGGGTCATAGCCCCTGACTTTAGTCATCATGTCTGGTTTTGGTTTCCAAACAACCTTGGTTAGGGGAACCTTCTTCAAGAGTCAGAGCCCACCATATCAAGTGGGTCATAGTCCCTGACAACTTTGTCTAGAGGAAAATAAATCCTCTTTGCCCCTTGCTGGGACAGTTGATTCACCATGACCTGCATCACAAGCCTTTGAGATCCTTGAAATGGGTTAAGATGTATGCAATGGTATGATGCTATGGTATGCATGGGGTAATATGAGTAGCCCTGTTATGAGTCCCTATTAAGGACTATAAACAAAACCTGCAAGAACTCAGTACACTCTGTTAGGAGTCCCAATTAAGGACTATAAACAAAACCTGCAAGAAACTCAGTAAACCCTGTTGTGAGTCCCAATTAAGGACTATAAACAAAACCTGCAAGAAGCTCAAGTGTCAGACAACAAGCATGCAAATAGTCAAGTACGAAGGCACACAAGTCACACAAGAGAGGCCCTTAGAGTTTAGGCCAGCATGGGGTCTGGGTATTACCCTCTTGAAGTTGGTGGGTTCAACCTGTCCTATTAGAAGTAACCGGGTTCTAAGGGTCCCAATATCACTGGATTGCTTTCATTGTTCATCGTTTCGATTTAGCCACTGAACTGGCGACCGAAATATTCCAGGAAAGCAACCCTCAATTGAGCGTAGTATCGAGTATCAACCAACCTCGGACTGCACCAAAGTCAGTTATCTCACTACCCTAAAGAGGCCAAGATGGTTCAATTAAGGTTCCTAAGGTCAGTTGATGCTTCACGACACCACGCGGAGGCCCCGTACTCTCCTTGACTGAACTCAAGGGTTACCGGTACACACCAAAGTGCCACATCAACGTAGCATATTGTTTCAACCATGTCGGTATACCCCGCACAGTTCCCTCACAACCTTGTTGCTACTTTCTAAGAAGGTATCCCCAGATCCGGGTTAGGATCTATAGAACTCCAAAGACAGTCCCACGATTTAAAGCAAACAAGGAAAGCAATTGAAAACACAGTTATGAACTAACCCTAAGGTACACCTCACTTTAAGTTTATATCCCCAACAGAGTCGCCAGTTCTGTGATCGGTGGATCTGGAACTGACTGTTTAACGCTGGTTCGTGAAATGTCGCGGAATCAAGAGTCGCCACCTTCTTTTATTTTCTCCAAATGGAAAGGACAAAAGCACAGAAAAATTCCTTAAAGAGATTGCTCTCGGTTCGGGAGGTAGGTTATAGAAAGGGAAGGTGTTAGCACCCTTTCTATCCATGGTTATCCATGGGCTCTTAGATACTTGCTCACTTGTGTTTTCAAAAATGGTTTGTTTGCTTTTCAACTGTGGGTTTTAAAAAGTTTCTTTGAAAATTCCAGTTCGACTCTTGTATTGGTCCTCAAGAGTGTTTGAAAAATTGCTTTCGAAAGCTTTTTGAAAAGGTGTCGGTGTGAAAAGTATTTTTGATTTGTTTTGAAATTAGAGCAAGTATCTAGAGTCGTCTACCTACCCTAAGGAATTCGTCTGTGTAAATGTCCTTTAAAGTAGTGCCATCCCACCATTGAGAGGTAGGTAGCACCACCGTTGGAGGTATTCGGGTCAATTCGAGGTTCGGGACATGGTGATCACCAGAGCAATAGGAAGACACCTTAGAAGCTACCCTCATGCTAGGTTCCCGGATCATGAGGACTTACTAAGACATCCTCTACTCGACGATCACCTTTCGAGGGGCAAGGCAACAGCGAGGCGTACCCTAGGGGTGGTGTGTGATTTGTGTGTTGTTTTCAGATATTTTGTCTTGTTCATGTCGTGGGTGACCTACGCTTTTGTTTTTATTTTAGTCATTCATTTTTGCATGCCATTATTAACAGTTTAAAAGTTGCGGGAAAGATAAAGTTCCTAGACTATTACAAAGACACGGGTCCACATCGCCAAATTAAAATCCAGGACCCGATTTGACATAAAATAAAGATGCGAGAAATATAAATGTCGAATTTACACGGCTTTGGGAGAATTACATAAATATTTAAAAGAAAAGAAATAAATGCGCGAATTGGAATTAAAATCGGAAGCGAGGGCGTTGGACCCTTTTTAATGAAATTAAGTTATGATTACGAAATTAATTAAATTAAAATAAAAAGAAATTATTTTTGAGGGTTTTTTGTATTTATGATTTTTATGAAAATTAAATGAAATTAAAATATTAATTAACCCTAATTCTAGTTATTTTTAATTTATTAAGAAAATATGAAAATTAAACCTAAAATTAAACCTAATTTAATTAATGCAATTTGATTTATAAAAATAAATAATTAATTATTAGTGATGAGAAAATAAAAGAAAAAGTAATTAAAGTAATTAAAACCTAATTCTACAAATTTTAAGTTTATTAAAAATGTTAAATTGACCCTAGAATTTAAAACTAAATTAATTGACAATTTATTTATAAAATAACATTTAACTAAAATATATTTATTTTTGTCCTTTTTCTGATTTTTATCATTTTTTATATTTTTATGAAAATATTAATTCAAAGTTTTAAATGAAAATTAAACAAAAACAAATAAAATAGCAAAATATGAAAAAAGAATAAAAACAAACCATGGGGGGTTCTGTCCCCAATTTGGAGGTATAACTTAGCAATTCAGGCCCAATAGCCTTTGGCCTGGTTGACTTTTCAGTATTCACGTGTGTGGACGTTGACTGGGACGTATCATAGGCTTTGAATCTTGGCCATAGGATGGACGCAGTGGGACGTGTGGCATGGTTTGAATGATGAGCGTATGGTGGACGCTTGTAAACGAGCTACACAAGAACATAGTTAGAAGAAAAATATAGGGAAAGGGAGGGGGACCTGGGATCGAACCCAGGTCCTGTTGCTTACCAACCCAACGCCTTGACCAACTGTACCACACACGCACTTTGTTTATTATATGACCAACAATTAATATGAAATAAAACAAGAGTTAGTGGGACGCTTTCGCGTGAAATTTGAATGAACCACTCGTTGCCTTACACATCACCGTCTTCTCCATCTGTGCGCTGTATCTGAAACAAAAAATAAAGTGAATAGCGGGGGTTTTAAACCCCCACTAAATAGAAAGCATGAAAATAGCGAATAGGAGATGCTGGCTCATAAATTAGGCGCGAGGTATGTGTTCAGATCGTCCAAGCATGCTGATTTCAATGGTGTAGGTCTCAAGTCTCAATTGTTCCAGAATAAGGAAACCCCAATTCGTGACCTCTGTAACCCTAAAAGACAACAATGGCAATTTCGCGTATGGTGTATAAAAACTCAATCAAACTACATGGTTTGCTTTAGAATGATCCAATTAGTATAAATCCACAAAAAAATGCAATGGGAATGCTTGAAAATTGAAATACGAATATGCATAAAATTGGAAATAGTTTGAGTCTTGTATACCAATTCTGGGCGTGTAAGGGTTGAAAAACAATGCAGTTAGGTTCAGTGAAGCTTTTATAAGCTATTGCAATTGGTATTTTGTCTTGAAAAGCCTTGGAACCACGATTTCAGTTTTGAAATTTTAGCCAAAAAATGCAAACTTGTTTAGGGTGTTTCTGCGCATCTTAGAGGTTCTCAGCACTAGGGTTTGCATGAGTATAAGTACTGGAATGATTAGGGTTGAAAATTGGATCAAGAAACCCTTTGCATTGATGAAGAGATATTTGATTTTCATGGCATATATTTTTCAATCTTTTTCATGCAAATTTGATACCAATCTTGTTCAATTACCTTGATTCTTTCCCTATCTGATCATGCACGAGATTTTGAGGCTATTTCATACATAAAAAGATTTGATTGCATTGGTTTAGCATTTTCCACATATTTTAATTAATTAAATGAATTTCTAGCAATTAAAAATTCAAATAAATAAAATAAAAATGATGAATAACTTCCCTTTGGGCCAAATGGTCGTGCACATGCTTGGAATGATGAATCTTGGAAGAAAATATGGCCCATTAGCAATTTTAAGGCATTTGAAGCAATGTTGACTTTTCAAAATATCCAAAAATTTCCCAACTTCCACAAGGCATATCTTGCTCAATTTTTAAGCTTTGATCATGTTCTTGGACATTTTGGAAAGGTCTTGAAGTCCTCTAACCAATGCCTTTGGTCCCCTGTCATTTTGATTTACCAATCTCAAGTTATGGCCTTTGACTTAAAGTCCTTTTTTGTTGACTTTTGAAAATGACCTATAATGTTGAAATTGATAACTTTTTGTGAGAGCATTTCTTGGACTTGAAGTATGAAGAGGAGTTGTAGGAAATGTCTTTATCTTCAAAATGAGATTTGGATGGAATTTTTCTGATGAACCATGTGGAAGTTATGCCTTGGTCAAGTTACAGTTGACTTTTTCAACTGTCCAAATATGGAAACTTTTGCATCTTGAGATTTTTTGAGCCAAGCTTTGAAAATCATGATCAAGGATTGATAAAATGATGTTTGTGGCTTCAAAATGATATGTTGACCAAAAATTTGAACTTTTGACTGTCAAATGACCATTTTGCCCCTACAGATGACTGTAGTGCAATTAGGGTTTTTGACTGTGCGATTTTGTGTTGTAAGTCTTGAAACTTGGTATGAGGATGCTTGACCATGTTTATAGGCATATGGGACTTGATTGGACCCTTGGAAACTTCATTTTCTTTGTCAGAACCAAAACCCTAATTTTTGACTGTTAGGAGGCCCTTGAACTGTGCAACCCTTGGGGAGATTTTGAAGCTTTGACTTAGCAAATCTTGAAGAATATGGGAGGGCAAATTTTGGGGTACAACACACACAAAGCACAATTTCAGACAAAAGCAAGTGATCTATCTAGTAACTAAGAGCCCATGGAAAACCATGGATGAAAAGGGTGTTAATACCTTCCCTTTTCATAATCTACCCCCCGAACTCAAGAAAATATCTCTAAAGGTTTTTCCTGTGATTTTTCACCTTTCCTTTTGGATAAAAGAAAAGTCATTGGCGACTCATGCTAAACCGCAACATTTGCGAACATAAACGCAAAACCCTTAAGTCAGTTCTCCCACCGTATCACACGTTGATAAAGGAAATACATCAGAAAGCGCTTCAAGAAGCGCTGCCTAAGGTCATTGATTTATAATTTCAAAATTAAAACGAAAACCCTAAAACTCAGATTTTTTTTCGTTATTCTCTCAAAATATCTTTCTCTGCAACTCTTGAATCTCTATTTTTCAGAACATATCTCTCAAAATATCTCTCTGAAAACATCTATGTAACTCGCTTAACTCCATCGATGTTCTTGTAGAAGAAGAGAGAGAACATCAAAGACACATACCTTAAGAATATCTGGAAAAAATCTCCTCACCGTAGGTAACTCGGTTTTCATTTTTGATTTTTGTTATATCTACGTTGTTGTTTCTCGTTGTTAAATTGCTTTGAGTATGTCTGCGTTGCTTGTTTCTATTCTGCAAATTTATTGTTGTTTTAGTTTATTTTGCGAGTTTGTTTATGTTGAGAAATTAGTGAACCGAACTGAGATAAGAGTGATTTAGAGATTGAATTTCTATTTGAATCGCTCTGGGTTTGAAGGTCGTAATGTGGCTTAAGCTTGCTATTACTGCTCTTGTTCTCTATTTCTTGCTACTGCACTCTCCATTTTGATTCTTTAATCACCAAATCAATTCGTATCGATTCGTTTCACGAAATTTCAAGGGATCACTTTAGGAAATAACTTCAAGGGTTCGATTTACATACTCTTCATCATAGAATTTGATTTTCAATTTCGAATTTGCATTTCTTCTCATATATTCGGTTCGATTCATCATTTTGGTTTGAATTTCAAGAACTTAACTGTTTTCATACAAGTTGTTTTTATAAACTATTATCAATATGTGAAAGATTCTTTTGTTTTCAGAAGTTGAAAAAATATTTTCTAAGAAATGATGTTGTTTTGTTTTTCTTTTGTTATTAGGCCAGAGATAAAGTTATGAGTTGGGGTATTCAATAGCTTAGCTTTCTAAAAGATCAGCATGTCAAGTTAGGAGTTTAAAAAGTGAGGTTCATGAATATATTACAAGATACACTCAAAAACCATTTTGTTTTAAACATGTTTGAAATGGAATTAGTGAACTTAATTGTTTATGTGTAGTTTCTTCCCGATTTCATTGCCGCTGTTGCATATCTGATTTCTCTTGTGAAGATTGAAATTTTGATCGTTCCAAGAATCTTACAGTTTGTGGTTCCAGAAGTTACTGACTTTCTACAGGTAATTAGTTGTTCTTTTGTTATAGCTGCGTGATTAATTATAGTGTTTTTGTTTATCTTACTTAGTAGTAAAACCATGGATAAAAAATGGATGTCTTACAATTTATTATCAAAAGAGTACGGGAATGGGGTATTAGGATTTGTTAATTTTGCTGTTGTACATGTCGAAAACCCCAGTCGAATGAAATGTCCTTGCTTGGATTGTTGTTATAGGGGTCAGGTTGACGCAGTTGGGTTGGCATCGTATTTACTGAGGAATAGAATTGATCAAAGTTATACATGTTGGATATTTCATGGTGAGAAAAGTAACAGGAATGTTGAACCGGGGGATAGTACGGCATATGCTTCAGACGACAATGGCACAGATACATACGATTGTGATCATGTCAAAGAGATTGCAGAAGAACTTGAAGAAGATCTTCAGGATTGTCCCAAAATGTTTGAGATGTTGGTAAGCGGTGCAGAGAAATTGTTGTATAAGGGTTGCACTAAATTCATAAGACTGTCAGCAGTATTAAAGTTGTACAACTTAAAGATGGGCAATGGATGGTCGGATAAAAGTTTCAGAGTTATTAGTCCTTATGAAAGATATGTTTCCGGATGATAACATTCTTCCTAATCTAACCTATGAGGCCAAAAAAATGTTGTGCTCTATTGGCATGAGCTATTATAAGATACATGCGTGTCCAAATGATTTCATTTTGTTTCAAAATGAATATGCATCATTAAATGAGTATCCTAAATGCGGTTTATCTCGATATAAGAAAAAATTGCCTCCAGCAAAAGTCTTATGGTATTTTTCTATAATTATGAGATTTAGACGCATGTTTCATAGTGAAACTGATGCAAGACACTTGACTTGGCATGCAGATGAAAGAATTATTGATGGAAAGTTTCGACATCCGGAAGATTCACCACAGTGGTTAAAAATTGATGATGATTATCCTGATTTTGGAGGAGAAGCATGAAACCTTCGTTTGGCATTATCTACTGATGGAATGAACCCGCGTGGTCTTCAAAGTATCTCACATACCATATGGTCTGTGATTATTATGATTTATAACCTACCTCCATATCTATGTATGAAGCGCAAGTACATGATGTTATTTATGTTAATTTTTGGGCCTAAGTAACCAGGGAATGACATAGATGTATACTTGACACCTTTAGTCGAAGATTTAAAGATTTTGTGGGATAACGGTGTGGAGGTTTATGATGGATATAGGAAAGAAAGTTTCAATTTTAGGGCGATGTTTTTTGGCACAATTAATTATTTTCCGGCATACGAAAATATATCAGGGTATAGCATTAAAGGTCAAAAATTATGTCCTATTTGTGAAGAAAACACAAATTAGAAGCGATTAGAATTTTGTCAAAAGAATATATTTCTCGGTCACCGTAGATTCTTAAATTCTAATCATCACTATCATGGGTGGAGAAAGACATTTAATGGAAGTATAGAACATGATAGAGCTCCACCTACATTGACAGATGACCAAATTTTTTAAAAGGTGAAAGATATGAGTGCTCAGTTTGACAAGCCTTTTACACATACACTTGTCAAAGGTGGGTGGAAGAAGAGATCAACTTTTTTTGAATTGATATATTGGAAGTCATTTTATGTCATACATTTTCTTGATGTTATGCATATTGAAAAAATGTATTTGAAAGTGTTATTGGTACGTTACTCAATATACAAGGAAAGTCTAAGGATGACCTTGAAGCAATAAAGGACTTCATACAGATGGGAATAAGAACTAAATTAGGACCCATGAAGAAAGGAACACGAACATATCTACCGCTTGCTACTTATACTTTATCTAGAAAGGAGAAAAAATATTGTGTAAGTTTATAAGTGAAGTTAAAGTTCCATAAGGTTACTCTTCAGATATTAGAAGACTTGTGTCTATGAAAGACCTCAAGTTAAAGAGTTTAAAGACACATGATTGCCATGTTATAATGGAGCATTTTCTACCAATAGGTATACATTATATTTTACCAGAAAAAGTATGAAGCGCCATAACTAAATTGTGTTTTTTCTTCAGGTCAATTTGTAGTAAGGTAATCAATCCTGAGATCTTACCAGTATTGCAAAAATAAATAGTTATTACTTTGTGTGAGCTTGAAATGTATTTTCCTCCCTCATTTTTTCACATTATGGTGCATCTTGTTGTTCATCTTGTGAAAGATACAAAATTGTGTGAACCAGCTTATACGAGATGAATGTACCTTGTTGAGCGCTATATGAAAATATTAAAAGGGTACGTGAAAAACCAAAGTCGGCCAGAGGGTTGTATGGTTGAATAATACATTGTTGAAGAAGCGGTTGAGTTTTATACTGAATATTTTCCAATGTTCAATCCATTGGACTACCCAAATCTCATATTTTCGAAAGGAAGGAAAAAATTTAATTGGAAATAAAACTGTGATAGTATTAAGAGTTGAACGGGATCAAGTGCATTTATATGTTCTGCACAATGACAATGAGGTTGAGTCGTATGTTGAAATGCACAAGGATGTAATCTGGGGTTTAAATCTGAACAGAAATGAAAATTGGATAGTACGAGAGCATAATAAAAGTTTTATACAACGTTTTAAGGATTATATTTATTCAAAGTTTGATTTAGATCCCACTTCAATAAAAGAAAGATTGAGATGTTTAGCATATGGTCTGAGTTTGCATGTGTTTTCTTATAACTCATACGCAATTAATGGATCCACATTTTATACCAAAGAACAAGATGATAAAAGTACTATGTAAAATAGTGGTGTCACAGTGGTAGATGAAGCAATACACATTTCAAGTATGAAGGACTTAAACCCCAAATATGCAAATATGTCATATTTTAGGGTTATCGAGCACATTTGGGTGTTTGGTTATGAGAAGTTTCTGTTGGTGTAAGCCCTAGAGGCCAATACTTTTGGTACTTGTGTCGAATTATTTATTAATAATAAAAGGCATTTCTTTATTATGTTTGCTTTCCAAAATAATAAAGTCCCTAGAATCGTTTATTGGTTTAATGAAATGTTAAGTGTGACTTAATCATGAGATCCCATTAAACATAAGACACTATTCTTAAAGTATCCGTAGTCAAGCTTTAATGTGAAGTGGGATAACATTAAAGCATTAAGATTATTATGAAGATAGATTGATGATCACATCTCATGGATCATAGATAAGGAGTTATCAAGTCTTGACATAGGTATGAATATTAGGAGTAATATTTATACTAGATTGACCCGCTATGAGAATACTACATAGAATGTTATGCAAAGTGTCATAAGTTATTCTCATGATGATAATGGTGTATACCACCCTTCGACCTGAAACCACTATGGACCCTAGATGTAGAGTCAAGTACTTTATTGCTGATCAAACGCCATCCGTAACTGGATGACTATAAAGACGGTTGATGGGCACTTCACAAAGCATGCTAAGGGACATGAGTGACCTAGATGGAATTTGCTCATCCTGCATAACAGGATAAATGTCTAAGGGCCCAATATTGAACTGGACAAGGGTGACACAGTGTATGCCTTGTGTTCAATATAGACATGAGGGCAAAAGGGTAATTGTACAATCGTCGTAGTGTGATCAATCGTCGAAATTTAATTTTCCTTTTTTTTAATTAACAAAATTTAAACTAATAATAAAAGTGTGTTTATTATTATTGTCTTGTGGTGATCAGTTATGGCCTTAGTTTTTATTTCCTTTATTTTGTTTTGGGATTGTAAAATACGGCCTGCGTGTCGTGCCTCTCTCTAAAATTCTTGATGTAACTTATTTTCTCATCTCACTCCCTCATATGTAAAACGAGTTTCTTTTATGTAATGTAATGTTATGAAGAAAGAGAAGAATACAATATCAAAGGAGGATAACCTTGGAGATCTTGCTTGGAGAAGTTTAGATTGTTATTAGGTTAGCTTAGGTTCTCTCATTGGCTTGGGAGAACAATTGCGTTAGGGGCCATAACTATATCCTTTTATGTATATTGATGCATGTGTTTTTATGTTGATGCATGAGAGAGACGAATTGCATGTTAAGCCGGTGAGATTAAAACTAATAACAAAATCCCTCAAGTTAAATATTAAGTTCATGCTTTCCAAGTTTTAGCACTCATCAAGACTAGTATCGAACAATGTAGGTTTCGCCTACGCGAGGTGCATGTTCTATATTAGTAAGGTGCAATGGGATAATTGTAATATCCAACTGCTAAAACAATGGGTCAAACTTAATTAAACACATTATAATAAGATTATACATGTTTAGAAGCAAGAGTTGGGAATGATTCATATGATGAATTAGAATAAGGAGTTATTCACCCAACTGAAAATATTCGAGAGTTGTATGAGATACAATTGGAAGGATTTCCTACCTAAATAACCTAGTTTTGTGTAATCAGCCTAACGCTGACTTAGAACGAAGTGAAATATGGATCTCGACCCACTAGAAAGTCTTCCAACGAGATTTTCCGAATCAAATGATGAGGGTCATTTGGTTTGAGTAAAATAGTGGGAGCATATTTGATTAAAGGCCTAATTAAATATGTTGTTTTAATGATACTTATATTTTCTTTTTTTTTTGTAGATTACCATGACAACAAACAACCATATTTTGCGATCAATCCTAGATAAGGAAAAATTGTCTGGGACAAATTTCCTGGATTGGCACCGAAATCTGAGGATTGTCCTCAAGCACGATAAGAAGCTGTATGTCTTGGAGACACCTGTTCCTGAAGAGGAACCGCCTAGTTCGGCACCTAAGGCAGAAAGAGATGCTTATAAGAAGCATTTTGATGATGCTAACGAAGCCGCTTGTCTCATGCTAGCTACTATGAACTCGGAGTTGAAAAAGCAACACGAGAACATGTCAGCGTTCGATATGATCGGACATCTGAAAATGCTCTATCAAGAGCAGGCAAGAAATGAGAGGTTTCAGGTTTCAAAGGCCCTTTTTAACAGCAAGTTATCTGAGGGAAACCCTGTAGGTCCCCATGTACTCAAAATGATTGGGTATGTGGAGAACCTTGAAAGGTTAGGGTTTCCGCTTGGAAAGGAACTTGCAACTGATTTTATCTTGCAATCGTTGCCAAATAGCTTTAATCAGTTTGTCATGAATTTCAACATGAATGACATGGATAAGAGTCTTCCAGAATTGCTAAGCATGTTGAAAACTGCTGAGCAGAATATGAAGACAAAAGGGAAGTCCATTCTGATGGTCAGTAATGGAAAGAAGCTGAACAATAGGCCTACCAAGCAGGTTGGTAAAGGGAAAGGCAAGGAATTTGCCAAGCCTAAACCTATTGTTCCTGCTTTGAAGCCTAGTGGAGGCATAGCAAAGGAGGGCACTTGCTTCCATTGCGGTAAGACCGGACATTGGAAGAGAAACTGCCCAAAGTACCTGGAAGATAAGAACAATGGAGTAGGGACTTCAAATTCAGGTATTTTTGTTATTGAAATTAATTTATCTACTTCTGCATCATGGGTATTAGATACTGGATGCGGTTCTCACATTTGTACTAATGTGCAGGGGCTAAAAAGGAGTAGAGATTTGGCAAAAGGTGAAGTTGACCTACGAGTTGGAAATGGAGCAAAGGTTGCTGCTTTAGCCGTAGGAACTTATGTTTTGACTTTACCTAGTGGTTTAATAATTCAGTTAGAGAACTATTATTATGTACCTGCAATTAGTAGAAATATTATTTCCGTTTCTTGTTTGGACAAGTTTGGTTTTTCATTTATAATAAAGAACAATTGTTGCTCTATTTATTTGAATGATATATTCTATGCTTCTGCACAAATGAACAATGGACTATATGTGCTTGATCTTGAAATGCCAATTTATAACATTAATACTAAACGGATTAAACCTAATGAGTTAAATCCAAGCTACCTTTGGCACTGTCGCTTAGGCCACATAAATGAGAAACGCATTTCCAAACTCCATAAAGATGGACTCTTGGACTCTTTTGATTATGAATCATATGAGACATGCAGATCTTGTTTAATTGGAAAGATGACAAAGTCCCCATTCACAGGAAAAGGTGAAAGGGCTAATGATCTTTTGGCCCTCATACATACTGATGTATGTGGACCACTGAACATACCATCCAGAGGAGGTTTTCAATGCTTCATCACATTTACTGATGATTTCAGTAGATATGGTTATGTGTATTTAATGAAACACAAATCTGAAACCTTTGAAAAATTCAAGGAATTCAAGAATGAAGTACAAAAACAACTAGGTAAGAATATTAAAGTTCTTCGATCAGATCGAGGCGGTGAATATTTAAGCCTAGAGTTTGATGACCATCTAAAGGAATGTGGGATTTTATCCCAACTTACTCCTCCCAGAACACCACAATGGAATGGTGTATCTGAGAGAAGAAATCGAACCTTGTTAGACATGGTCCGATCCATGATGAGTCACGCCGATCTTCCGAACTCCTTTTGGGGACATGCACTATTGACTGCAGCTTACACACTTAACCGGGTTCCATCCAAAAAGGTTGAGAAGACACCATATGAGATATGGAGTGGTAAGAAACCACATATGTCTTACATGAAAATTTGGGGTTGTGAAGTTTATGTGAAACGACAAATTTCAACTAAGCTTGAGCCCAAATTTGACAAATGCTTATTTATGGGGTATCCTAAAGAAACAAGAGGGTATTACTTCTACAATCCTTCTGAGGGCAAAGTGTTTGTCGCTCGAACTAGAGTTTTTCTGGAAAAGGATTTTATTTCCAAAAGAATCAGTGGGAGGAAAATAGAGCTTGAAGAAATTCAAGAACCACAAAGCGTTGATACACCTATGGAGGAATTAGAGCAGGAAACACAAGTAGTTATGGAAGAGCAACCTGCTCAAGTAGAACAAGACCAGTGTAGGTCAAGCAGGATACGTCAACAACCTGAGAGATATGGATATCTCATAAGTGACCAGGGTGATGTATTACTCATGGATCAAGATGAGCTTGTGACCTACCAAGAGGCCATAACTGGTCCTGAGTCCGAGAAGTGGCTAGTAGCCATGAAATCTGAAATGGATTCCATGTACACAAACCAGGTTTAGACCTTGGTAGAGCCTCCTATAGGAGTTAACCCTATAGGATGCAAGTGGGTATTCAAAAAGAAGACTGACATGGATGGTAAGGTACATACCTATAAGGCAAGACTGGTTGCAAAAGGCTATAAACAAATTCATGGGGTTGACTATGATGAAACCTTTTCACCAGTTGCAATGCTTAAATCTGTTCGGATTTTAATTGCTATCGCTGCATATCATGATTATGAAATATGGCAGATGGATGTCAAAACTGCTTTCCTTAATGGGAATCTTCTTGAGGATGTGTACATGACACAACCTGAAGGATTTGACATACCAGAAGAAGCCCAAAAGATATGAAAGTTACAACGATCAATTTATGGATTGAAGCAAGCTTCCAGAAGCTGGAATCTTCATTTTGATGAAACAGTAAAATAATATGGATTCATCAAGAATGAAGATGAGCCTTGTGTCTACAAGAAGGTTAGTGGTAGCATGATCGTATTCCTGGTATTATATGTAGATGACATATTACTCATTGGAAACGATGTCCCAACCTTGCAACAAGTGAAGACTTGGTTAGGGAAATGCTTTTCAATGAAGGACCTAGGTGAAGTAGCCTATATATTAGGAATCAGGATCTATAGAGATAGGTCACAAAAACTGCTTGCCTAAGTCAGAGTACATACATAGAAAAAGTGTTGAGACGCTTTAATATGCATGATTCCAAGAAAGGATTCATACCTATGCAACATGACATGTGTCTGTCAAAAACACAATCCCCTTCAAGTAAGGAAGAAAGGGATCGCATGGATAAGATTCCATATGCATCTGCAATAGGATCTATCATGTATGCCATGCTATGTACTCAACCCGATGTCTCGTATTTTTTAAGTGCAATGAGTAGGTACCAGTCTAATCCCGGTGATGCTCATTGGGTAGCTGTCAAGAATATCCTTAAGTACTTGAGAAGGACTAAGGATTCATTCTTGATATATGGAGGTCAGGAAGAGCTTGCTGTAATTAGATACACCGATGCTAGCTTCCAGACAGATAAGGATTACTTTAGATGGCAATCTGGTTATGTGTTTTGTTTAAATGGTGGCGCTGTGAGCTGGAAAAGTTCAAAGCAAGATACAGTTGTTGATTCGACAATCGAGGCTGAGTATATTGCTGCCTCAACTACAGCAAAGGAAGCTGTTTGGATCAAGAAGTTCATTAGTGAACTTGGCATAGTCCATAGCATTGTGGATCCCATTGATCTCTATTGTGATAACAATGGTGCTATCGCACAAGCTAAGGAGCCTAGATCTCACCAACGATCCAAACACATACTTAGGCGTTATCATCTCATTCGAGAGATAATCGATCGGGGAGATGTGAAAATATGCAAAGTACCTACACTTGACAATGTTGCTGACCCATTAACAAAGCCTCTTGCGCAGCTGAAGCATGATGGACATACTAGATCTATGGGTATTAGGGGTATTGTAATACGGTGGGAGAACTGACTTGGGTTTTACGTTTGTTTTCGCAAATGTTTCGGTTGAGCAAGAGTCGCCACCGACTTTTTATTTTATCCTAAGGAAAGGTTAAAAAGCACAGCAAAAACCTTTGAGATGTTTTCTTGGGTTCGGGGAGTAGGTTATAGAAAGGGAAGGTATTAGCACCCTTTCTATCCATGGTTATCCATGGGCTCTTAGTTACTTGCTTAGATCACTTGCCTTACATTTTCAATTGTTTGAAATGGTGCTTTCAATTGTTTGAAATGGTGCTTTGTGTGTGGGTTTGAAAATGTTTTGAAAAAGATGCCTTGTCTAGGCAACCCTTGTAACAATTCTTTACTCGAATGTTTTACAAAAGGTGTTTGTCTTTTTGAAAAGATGTTTCAAGGTTTTGAAAATTGTTTTGAAAGTTTGTGTTTGTGAAGTGTGTTTTGAAAAATAGCAAGGATCGTTTTGCAAGATTTGGTCAAGTAACCAAGAGCTATCTACCCCTAAACTTCTCAAAGATATTTGCTATGTCTTAACCCTTTTAACAATTTTGTTCCACCATTGTATTTGGTGGACAATCTTGTGTTAGGATGTGAACGGGACGGGCGCGGGTCATCGTTTAGACCATGATTGCAATGGTGCCAAGTATCTTTGGGCAATTTTTCTTTTAAGGGACTTTGATCATTTTTAGGCAAATTTCGAAAGCGTCATCGAGGGACTATGATCATTTGATTGTTTTGTTTTTGCCAAAGATACCGAACATGCAATATGGCCCATTATTTGAAGGCAACAAGTGGAGTGCCCTATGGGTGCAAGTGTGATTAGTGTTGTCCATTTTCATGCTTGTTTATCTTGAATTTAGGTCAAACTATTTTTGATTTGCATACAAAAACCTAATTCTAACATGGCATAATTAGAAAGCTTTAAAGTGCGAAATTTAAAGGTCCTAAATTATTACAACACAAATTATGGGATGGGGGGTACAAATGTTCAAATGGGGATATTTTAGCAAGAAATTAAAATCTAACTATTACATCCAAATTGAATTATACAAATTAATTAATATACAATAATTAAATAAAATATAAAAATATGCAAGATGCAAAAAACGATTTTTTATATGTATGTAAAAAGTGTGTTTTTTTTATGTGTCACATAAACAAAAAATGAAAATGATTAATTTTTGGTATTTTTATGTATTTAGGGCAAAACCCTAATTTGTTAAATAAAAGTATTAATTATTTAATATATGCAATATTTATTAATTATGTACGAAAAAATAAATAAAAAGGAAGTATATTGTCAAAAAGTGGTTTTTTAAGTTAAATATTAATAAAAAATAAAATGTATTATTTTTATGTTTTTAACCTAAATATACTAATAAATATACAATATTTACATTATTTATTAAATATATTAAATATGTACAAAAAATAAAATATTTAATATTTAAAAAAAGTATATTTTTTCATGAAATGTTTTCAAAGGTAAAATAAAAAAAAAATCAAAAATAAAAGTGTTTGTATTATTTTAGTTATTTTAAATAAAAGTATACTTATGTTTATTTAAGTACAAAACTAAATAAAACCAAATAAATATCAAATAAAATGCAAAAAAAATGTGGAAAAATAATTTTAATATTTTTTCATGCTTAAATAAAAATATAGAAACAAAATCCAAAGGAAAAAATAAAAAATGACAAGTATATCTCAAAATGGGCCAGGGGGTGCATGTGAAAAATGAAAGTGCAAAAAGGAAAAACATCTCAGGCCCAGCCCAAGAGAGGTTGTCTTCAACCTCGAGACAAAAAAATGTCAAAAACGTGCGCCCTTTCCTCCTGGTTCAAACATCCTGATTCCTGGACTTTTAGCACAAACTTATAACATGAAAGATGTCAAGCATCAAGCCACGATTCCATACATATAAAAAACTTAACTTAACTCTCAGAAATGAGAGAGAATTTCTCCATCCCTAATTCTTAACCTAAGTTTTTGTCAATGTTCAGTTCTTAAATTCTCTCAGCATATGCAATATAAATGGAAAGTGAGGATATGTATAGCTTCAGGGACATGAATATGACATTTTTCATTCATAAATCTAAATCTAACTCTTCCTAGATTGAGAGATAGAAGTCCATGAACTTACCTGTTCAGCTTGGATCGTGTCTGGCAATGGAGGCACTTTCAAGGCAAGGTGAGGATTGGTACAGCTTGCTTGAAGTCCAGGGATGCTATTCCAATGCTTGGTATGCTTTGAAACCAAGTGAATCGAGCTATAGCAATCAACCTGCAAAACAGAAAAAGTGAAAATGGTGAAGTTGGTTAGAGGTGTTACAGGTCGTGTCTAATGCTTGGGATAGTTTGTATATGTGGTATGGAGTCTGTATGAACTGGTTTTAGCAAGAATGCACGAGTGGATTGAGTTATGGAAGTCCAACTGCAGAGGTGACTCTGTTTTTTGCAGTAGGAGGGTGTTTTGATGAATGATGAGGTTTGGAAGGTGTTTTGGTCGTGCCTTAGCTCAGTTATGATATTTGGAATGTTTCTAACAAGTTTGCTTAAGCTTCTCTTGGCAGAAATGTGTGTTGTGTTACAAAATGCAAGGTTTCTTCTCACTTAAGCAAAAAATGTCAACTTGGTTTCTAGACTTGTGCAGGCCCCTCAAGTGTGCTGCAAAGCTTTGTCTTGATAAGTGGGATATATCCCCTGAACTTGTGCCAAAAGGATTTGCATTGTACTTCTTGATTTGCAAACTTGACATAAAGCCATACTTTTTAAAAATGGATAAAGTGCTTTTTCCAATTAAGGCTTAAATCTTTGTACAATGACCAAATGCACAAATTAATGCCTTGGCACAATGGATTGGCATTTAATTATTGAGTAAGAAAAGGATTAGAGGCCTGTAACTAGCTTGCTCATGTTGATTTGAAAAATTGCACAAGTTATGAACATGGAAATGGCTTATGAACAAAGTGAGTTTTGCCCATATTGACAAATTCGATTCTCCCTAACCACAAGGTTGTTTGATGAGTTCTTTGACATTTTGGAAAGCTTGGAATGTGTACTTCAATCCATATTTTTAATGCAAGTTGAAATTCCAAGTGGAAGCATATGAAAAGTGGCCATGAAGTTAGGCAAAAATCCTGCTTAAAATAGGTCAAAATTTTTCTAAGTTAAGAATGTTTTGCACCCTTGTTCCAAAAATCATAACTTGAGCTACAAGCTTCTTTTGAGGAAACTTTGTGAATCAAAGTTGTATATTTTTCAATGGAATATAACTTTCATGTTTTGAGTTTTCTTTTAATCCAAATGTATCTTGATGAAAAAATTGGACAAAGTTAGGAAAAAATTAGGGATTTTCATAACTTAGAAAAATTCTAAGTTGTGAAAATTCTTCATTTCAAACCCTAATTTGTGATTTTTGATTTCTTGATGAACAAGTTTCATAATTTGACATGTTTTGATGAAAATTGAATCTTGGCATTTGATTTTGACCAAAAAGTCAAAGTTTGACTTTTCAGTATACAGTCAAATTTGGCTCAGTTGACTGGAAAATTCATCTGTCAATCTTGTGCATTTGGGATCTTTTGAACTTGTTGAACATGTCAAGACCATTCCATGGGGTTCTTGAGTCCATATATGAGCTTGGTTTGCCATTGGTTAGGTCAAACAGTCAAAAATTGCCTCTGTGCAGTCAAAACTCTAAAAATGACCATTTTGCCCTTTTGGTGATCTGATCAAATTTCTTGTGGAGTTGTGATCCAAACTTGATCAAATGGTCCATATGAGTTTATAATGTTGATGTGGGTCAAAAATCATGAGGTTTGACTGTCAATTGACCACAGTTGACTTTTTCCCCAATACAGCTGATTTCTAGGTCAACTGTCCAATTGACTGGGCAAAGTTTGGAATCAAGACTTGAAACTTGGTATGGATAAACTTGTGAGTCCAACATGAAGCATGAAAGTCACTTTGGGCCTTTTAGGTCAAAACATCTTTGTGCAAACTCAAACCCTAATTTGGGTCAACAATGCAAGGAGGAGTCTTGAGCAGAGCAAACCCTAACTTGATCTTGAGCTCCAAAGGTTTTTGTGATGAGAAAATGTTGATGAAATGAGAGGGCAAATTTTAGGGTACAACAGTTGCCCCTGTGCAATCTTCTTGCACCTGAAGAGTTAGATTGGCAGGTTTGCCTTTCGCGTCTCGAAGGTAAAAGGAGATTGGACACTAGAGTGCCCTTAAAGATGCCATCTGGAATGAGTTATCAGAAAGGTGTCCATGTATTGGAACATATCTGAATTGGGGGGTCTTGAATAAGCAATGGATTGATATCCGTGTTTGGATAATCCGTAAACTGTTTTCAAAAATATCGAGTCTGAACAAGCGATAGGTTAGCATCCGTTACTGGAGAACCCGTGAACTGTTTTCAAAAGTCTTGAGGTTAAATAAGCAATAGAGCAGCATCCGTTGTTGGGAAGCATCCGTAAACTGTTTTCAAAAGGTGAGAAGAGTCTGAACAAGCGATAGGTTAACATTCGTTACTGGAGAACCCGTGAACTGTTTCCAGAAATCTTGAGGTTGAATAAGCAATAGAGCAGCATCCGTTGTTGGGAAGCGTCCGTAAACTGTTTTCAAAAGGTGAGAAGAGTCTGAACAAGCGATAGGCTAACATCCGTTACTGGAGAACCCGTGAACTGTTTTCAGAAGTCTTGAGGTTGAATAAGCAATAGAGCAACATCCGTTGTTGGGAAGCGTCTGTAAACTGTTTTCAAAAGGTGAGAAGAGTATGAACAAGCGATAGGTTAACATCCGTTACTGGAGAACCCGTGAACTGTTTTCAGAAGTCTTGAGGTTGAATAAGCAATAGAGCAGCATCCGTTGTTGGGAAGCGTCCGTAAACTATTTTCAAAAGGTGAGAAGAGTCTGAACAAGCGATAGGTTAACATCCGTTACTGGAGAACCCCTGAACTATTTTCAGAAGTCTTGAGGTTGAATAAGCAATAGAGCAGCATCCGTTGTTGGGAAGCATCCGTAAACTGTTTTCAAAAGGTGAGAAGAGTCTGAACAAGCGATAGTTTAACATCCGTTACTGGAGAACCCGTGAACTGTTTTCAGAAGTCTTGAGGTGGAGGAGGAACCGGTGTAGGGTTTCCTGATGATGAGTTCGTGTAAAACTGCATCTGGATGAATTTGGAATAAGTATCAGAATGTCTCCATGTCTAGGTCACGTCTGAACTATTTCTAGAAAGAATCTCGGAAGATGATGATCTTTGTCTGTCGACTGATCTTTCCTAAAAAGGTAAAGAGTTAGTTGTATGCAATGTCATGATGCATGATGCAATGTATGTTATATCAATGTTTATGATATGAATGTAAATGAATGTGCATGTAAGCTGAAGAGCTGTCTTGCGGAGGATAGATGAACCCTAGATGGCTGAAGATAAAAGAATCTTGACTGCTTCCAGGGAGAATAATTCCTTGGCTTCTGTTGGAGAGGGCGAGAATCTTTTGATTGCTGAGGATGAGACATCCTAGTTGACTATTGCTGGAGAATTAGGAGCTTGGGTTGTATACCAATCTTTTGGGGATTCTTGTCTTGAGAAAATCTTTATTGGAGAACATCTGAATATCCTGGGAGAAACTGAGAATGAGAGTCTTCATTCTGCTTGGGGAATACCAGATCTTCAATCGTTGAGGGACCTTAGGACCACTGCGGGGAAACGGAATTTCCTTAGTGACTTGCAGGGTAAGAGAATTTCTGATGATCTCTACTGGGGAGTTCAGAACCTGATAGGCTCATGCTGGGGAGGTAAGACTGAGCATCCTCAGCTTGGTGGGAAGTATCTCTGTGGGGAAAAGGTTCACTAGCCTGGTTCAGCTGGGGATTGATGGTTGGAAATTTTAGTTCCGCTGGGGAATGGATTTTCAGATCCTTAAGGCTCCACTGGGGATACTGAAACTTAACTCTAAGGGGTATTGAGCTCTGGAAGGCTCTCTGGCTGGAGAAATCAGTATTGGGAAAGCTTTCTCTGATGAGGATCCTGAAGTCTAACTCTGTTTAAGGAATTAAGTTCTGACTGAGGAATTTGGATTTCAAATCTGCTCGGGATTTCCTTTGAAAGGGCATCAAGATACCTATCTGCACCTTCAACTTATCAGTAATCATCTTCCTTGATTCATAAGGAAATGATTATGTTCAAATGCATATGCCTATTTAACAAAACATTGGACATTTCTCAAATAAAACAATAGTGCAAAAGAAAAGAGAAAAGGAAGATGACACAAATTTCTGTATTTGGAAAAGTATTTGTATTAACTTTCTATGAGTATATTTGTACAAAGGAGACAGTCATCCTAGTAAGAGGATGTCGTTGTAAATATTGAAAAATTTATACAAAAGAAAGATGGCTATGTGAAACAATTCCATGGGATTCCATTCTGCTATAGCCTTCGCAACTCTGGATATCTGTCCATCCAATGCTTCGTCTGCCGATGACTGGATTGATCAGAAGCTTGGAACTGGTTGATGAAGAGATTGTCCTTAAAGTGATCCGACGAGACATAGTCATACGCTTTAATTCCCTAACTTTTGCGTGAATCGCCCTTTCGGGTTTTCGATCCACCGGGAAACCCCTTTTTTCCCAAGCCGCCCTTTCGGGTTTTCAACTTGCCGGGTGTACAGATTTTTTTTGCTTTATCCCTATCTTTTGCCTGAACCGCCCTTTCGGGTTTTCGGTCCACCGGGATGCCCATTTTTGCCCAAACCGCCCTTTCGGGTTTTCGACTTGTTGGGTTATTCTATGCGTGGTATCTTTTGACTATGTCTGCGTTCGTAGGGTGCGGCAAATCATCGCCATCCATGGTGGTCAGGATCATTGCACCACCAGAAAATATGCTCTTAATCACAAATGGTCCTTCGTATGTAGGAGTCCATTTGCCCCTGGGATCACTTTATGGCAAGATAATCCGCTTGATCACGAGATCTCCGACTTGATATACTTGACGTCTGACTTTCTTGTTGAAAGCCTTGATCATCCGTTTTTGATACATTTGACCATGGCAGACAGCAACGAGTCGCTTCTCATCGATCAAATTGAGTTGATCAAGTCGGGTCTGAATCCAATCATCTTCATTCAAACCTGCGTCCTTCAAAATCCTTAGAGAAGGAATCTGAACTTCCATGGGCAGGACAGCTTCCATGCCATACACTAAAGAAAATGGGGTTGCCCCGGTTGAAGTACGTGCCGTCGTACGGTATCCATGCAGAGCAAACGGTAGCATCTCGTGCCAGTCTTTGTAAGTGACTGTCATTTTCTGAATGATCTTCTTGATGTTTTTGTTCGCAGCTTCAACAACACCGTTCATCTTCGACCGATAGGGAGATGAATTGTGATGATAAATCTTGAACTGTTCGCACAATGCGGTGATCACAGTGTTATTCAGATTTGTACCGTTGTCTGTGATGATACTGTCTGGAACACCATACCGGCATATGAGGTTTTGCTTGATGAAGCGGGCAACCACATTTTTAGTAACAGAGGCGAAGGAAGCTGCTTCGACCCATTTAGTGAAATAGTCAATGGCAACCAGGATGAAACGATGTCCGTTGGATTCCGTGGGCTTGATCTCTCCAATCATGTCAATGCCCCACATTGCAAATGGCCAAGGAGCTGTCAGAACGTTGAGAGGAACCGGAGGAATATGAACCTTGTCAGCGTAGACTTGACACTTGTGGCAAGTACGGGAATGTTGATGGCAGTCAGCTTCCATGGTAGACCAGTAATAGCCTTCCCTTAGAATCTTCTTAGCCATTGTATGCCCGCTCAAGTGAGTGCCAAATGTGTCGCTGTGTATCTCGGTCATGATTAACTCTGCTTCAGCTTTGTCTACGCATCGGAGTAAAACATAATCATGGCTTCGTTTGTAGAGGATGTCGTTGCTCAGGAAGAACTTGGCAGAAAATTTCCTTAAGAACTTCTTGTCATTTACGGAAGCTCCTTCGGGATATTCTCTAGTCTGGAGATACCTTTTGATTTCATGGAACCAGGGTTGTTCCACTACTTCTTCGGTATTAATCTCGTGACAATGTTCAGGTTCATCCATTCGCTCGATGGTGATTTGGGGAGCCTCGTTATCCCCATTGAGTTTAAACATGGAAGACATTGTAGCCAGAGCATCTGCTAGCTGATTCTCTTCTCGCAGGAAATGCTCGAAGGTAATTTGCTCGAAATGAGGCAACAATGTCAAGAAATGTTCTCTGTATGGGATAAGATTAGGATGCTTGGTATCCTACTCTCCTTTGATTTGAGTGATAACCAAAGCCGAGTCCCCGAATACGATCAAAGATTTGATCCCCAAGTCTATAGCAGCCTTGAGACCAGAGATGCAAGCTTCATATTTAGCCATGTTGTTTGTGCAGTTGAAGCAAAGTCGGGTCGTGAAAGGTGTGTGACAATCTTCTGGGGAAATGAGTACCGCACCGATACTGTTTCCAAGTGCATTTGAAGCACCATCAAAGTACAGGGTCCATCGGGATCCCTTTTCGGGTCCGTCATATGGTCTGTTTCCTTCAATGTTGTCCAAATTCATGATGTCCTCGTCTGGGAAGTCAAATCTCATGGGTTGATAATCTTCGATAGCTTGATGAGCTAGATGATCAGCTAGTACACTCCCTTTTATAGCTTTTTGAGTGGTGTACTGGATGTCATACTCAGTTAGGATCATTTGCCATCTAGCTATTCTTCCAGATAAAGCGGGCTTCTAGAAGATATACTTGATGGGATCCATTTTGGAAATCAACAAGGTAGTATGAGTCAACATATACTGCCTTAGTCAGCGAGCAGCCCATACCAAAGCGCATCAAGTTTTCTCGAGCAGTGAGTAGCGAGTCTCACAGTCGGTAAACTTTTTGCTAAGGTAATAAATGGCATGCTCTTTTCGACCAGACTCGTCATGCTGGCCCAAAACACACCCCATTGAGTTGTCCAAGACGGTTAGATACATGATCAATGGTCTTCCTTCGACGGGTGGCATTAGAATAGGAGATTCTAGTAAATACTCCTTGATCTTATCAAAAGCAGCTTGGCAATCGTCGTTCCACTCGACTACCTGATCTTTCTTCAATAGTTTGAAAATTGGCTCACAGGTAGAAGTCAAATGAGAGATGAATCTGGAAATATAGTTTAAGCGCCCCAAGAACCCCCTAACCTCCTTTTCAGTACGGGGAGCAGGCATCTCTTGTATTTCTTTCACTTTTGCTAGATCGACCTTAATGCCTTTGTTGCTGACAATGAATCCTAGAAGTTTACCAGACCTAACTCCAAAAGTGCACTTACTTGGATTCAGCCTGAGTTTGTATTCTTTCAACCTGGAAAACAGCTTTTCTAGATGTTCAAGGTGTTCCTCCTTTGTTTGTGACCGAGCTATCGTATCGTCTATGTAAACTTCGATCTCATGATGTATCATATCATGAAATAAAGCTACCATGGCGCGTTGATAAGTTGCCCCTGCGTTCTTCAGTCCGAACGACATCACCTTGTAACAGAAAGTACCCCATTGTGTAACAAAGGTTGTTTTCTCCATGTCTCCGGGGGCCATTTTGATTTGATTGTAACCCGAGAATCCATCCATGAAGGAAAACACTTTGTGCTGAGCTGTATTGTCGATCAAAATGTCAATGTGCGGTAGCGGAAAATCATCTTTGGGGCTGGCCCTATTCAAATCCCGGTAGTCCACACACATTCTGACTTTGGCATCTTTTTTAGGTACTGGCACGATGTTAGCGACCCATTGTGGATAGGATGTAACAGCCAGAAAGCCAGCGTTGAATTGCTTCATTACTTCTGCTTTGATCTTCTCAGACATGTCGGGCCTCATTCGGCGGACTTTTTGCTTGATCGGTGGACAATCCTCTCTTGTAGGGAGACGGTGAACCACAATGTCTGTGTCTAAACCCGGCATGTCTTCATAAGACCAGGCAAAGATTTCAACATACTCATTTAACAGTTGTATCAGGCGCTCCTTGACACTTGGTTCCAGATTGGCACCCACTTGTACCTCCTTCCGGTCTTCCTCTGTTCCTAAGTTGGCAGTTTCCAACAACTCTTTGTGAGGTAAGATGGCCCTTTCCTCTTGCTGTAGAAGTCTGGCTAGTTCTCCTGGTACTTCACAACCTTCGTCATCTTCATACTCAGCCTGATTGACCAGATCTTCAGAGTTATTGAAGGACATAGTAGAATAGTCACCCATAGAATCCAGAGTGGATGGGTACCTGCATTTCTGAGTGTGGGTGCGTGTAAGGGATAGCCATCCTTAAACAAAAAATGCAAAAGGAAAGAAAATGAACACAACAGTTTATCAATGAAAAACGTCCAATGAATCATTAAACATGGCATATGGATATGAAGATAATCAAAACCCTTACAAATGGACCTACATGCCCCGGGCAAGGCATGAGGTGAAAAAGTAGTGTACGGATTGTTCAAAAGTAATTATTACAGACCACATGAAGTGTTTGACAGATAATTACTGATTAATAAAAGTAATGGGGACAAAGTCCTTTGCCTCCCAGTTGCGTAGTCCTCCTTCGATAGTTGGGTAGATCCACTCTTCAATGTTGGCCTCTTCGTCTTCACCCTCCAAAGTGTTGATTCCGTAAGGAGAAATCTTGATGGGCGCTCTTTCAATCTTTGAACGGTGCATAGCTTTCTGTCCTGCAGCAGTGAATCCTAATCCAAACTTGTCTGTTTTGTGAGGAATATCAGGCAATTTCCCCCATGTTGAATTCTTCCCTTCCTTCATTGCGGCCTTCGCATCTTTTAGAGATGCCATCCTGGCCATCTGCTTTGGTACCTCAGCTACCACTTTTGCTACTGTTATTTCAGGAGAGACTTCTTCGAAGTGCTGGAATGGTGTCTCAATGAATTCACCCTCTACCTCCACATACCGAAAGGAGTTCAGGTGGCTGATCATATATTCCTCTTCGCCGTGGACGGTTATGATCTTTCCCTTGACAGGGTACTTCAACATTTGATGTAAGGAAGAGGTGACTGCCCCGGCACTGTGTATCCATGGCCTCCCCAGTAAGCAAGAGTATGACGGACAGATGTCCATCACATAGAAAGTCGAGGGGAACACTTATGTACCAACCTTAATGGGAATGTCCACCTCCCCATGTACCATTCTCTTTGACCCGTCAAATGCCCTCACAATGATATTGCTTGGCCTTAACTCCAAGCTTTCACAGTCTAAACGGTCGAGAGCCTTCTTGGGCAGTACGTTCAGAGAAGAACCAGTGTCGACTAGAACATGGGCCAAAGTAGTTCCTTGGCATTCCACTGACACATGTAATGCGTCGTTGTGTTTTCTTCCTTTTGGGGTTAGGTCGGCATCAGAGAAACCTAAACCATTGTCTGCAGTAAGACTGGCTACACAGTCTTGGAATTGGTCGGCAGAGGTTTCCTAAGGCACATGGGCTGTCTTCAGGAATTTTATTAATGCCTTGGCGTGCGCTTCTGAGAAAAGCAGTAATGCTAACATGGAGATCTTCAAGGGGGTTTGCCTCAGTTGTTCTACCACGTCGTAATCACTCTTTTTAATTATCTTTAGGATCTCCTCCATATCTTTCTTGGAGGTTTCCGGGATGACCAAAGGTTGAGCCCTCGTCCTGACGAGCTCATCTTGGGTTCCTTTACCCTTATCAGCAGAGGTAGGAGGGACAATACCAGGAACAACAACATCTTCAATCAACGGGGTTCTAGCGGAAAGTTTTATTGGTGCAGGAATAACTTTGGCAGCAGATGAGGGTCCAAAGATTGCCTTTGGGGGGGGGCAATCTCTGGAGAAAATATTCTCCCACTTCGGGTGATCTTGCTTGTGCCGGCAATGTTTCCAATGCTGGCATCCTCTTCATCAGAGCTTCCTTCGGTTACTTCAAATTGTTTAATACCATGGTAGTATATGTCTCCACCGTAATTCCATGGTATTGATTTTTCAGAAATGTAGGGGACATGCCCTGGCATCGTTATCTTCAGAGGAACAGACTTTGTAGCTGATGTAATCTTAACAGGCTTTTTGACGGCCTTGGAAAGATTGGCGTGAATGGTGATAATTGAAACATCTTCAGTAGGGGTTGGAATAGCATAAACCTTTTCGAACAAAATTTGTTGACTGTCCATTAGGCCTTGGATGCCTTTCTTCAGTAACGGACAGTCAAATGGCAGAGAATAACAACAGTAGCAATCTTCTTTGCATCCCGGGAAAATCCCGGCCTTTAACAGATTTAACTTGATGGTTAACAGCGGAGTCATCAGATCATTGACATCAGAAACATACAAATCTTCTTCAATAGCATGGATATTTCGACCGTGCTTCGGCATCGGAGCGGATATTACATTTGGCTTCTCTGGAGCATCGAACTCCACCTCTTTCGCCTCTATCAAGTCTTGAATTTTATGCTTGAGTGCCCAACAATCGTTGGTGTCGTGCCCGACACTGTCAGAATGGTAGGCGCATTTAGCATTGGGATGGTAATGTGGAGAGGATGTATTCACATTTTTTGGTGCCTCTTTGATAGTGGCGAGATTCAAATTTAACAGATGGGGAAGCACCTGCGCTGGCGTCATATTAATGCGGGTGAACTGCCGTTGTGGCCGTTCCACCCGTTGTTGATTTGGTCTGAACTGGTTATAACGAGGCTAATCACTTGATGGATTTTGGATCATCACGGCCCCCACAGTCGGTCGGCACTCAGTCTTCCCCGCTCTTCTCTGGGAGTACACAACAGCCGTTTCCTTCTTCATTGGAAATGATTTCTTAACAGTTGTAGATGCAGAGGCATCCTTCTGAATCTTCCCATTCTTGATACCGGCTTCTACCCGCTCGCCAGTCAGAATTAACTCAGTAAACCCTGCGGAAGAGCTACCGATCATATGGTTAAAGAATGGACCAGACAGGGTCCCCAGGAACATATCAACAAGTTCTCTATCAGAAAGAGGTGGCTGCACTCTTCCGGCCAGATCGCGCCACTTTTGGGCATATTCCTTGAATCCTTCTCCTGAGGCCATCCCCATACTCTGTAGCTGAGTACGGGTTGGTGCCAGGTCAGAGTTATACTGATATTGGCGATAGAAAGTAGCTGCCAAATCCTCCCAACTGTGTACCTCTGATCTCTCAAGATTGTAGAACCAATCCAGCTGAGTACCAGATAGGCTATCTTGAAAGAAATGCACCCAAAGGTTTCTGTCAGAAGTGTGAGGTTGGATTCTTCAGACATACGACCTTAGATGCATCTTCGGGTAAGACAACCCGTCATACCTTGCAAAAATTGGCACTTTAAACTTCGGGGGGATCACAATTCCAGCAATTAATCCCAAATCTTCGAAATCTAAGTCGGGAACTCTCTGCAGCTCCATGGCTGCCAACCTGTCTTCCAAGTTTTTGTATTTATCATCGGCGGGCGAGTATTGTTGCTATGAGTAGTCCTCATCTTCTTCAGCCTCTTCTTCTTCAGCTTCGGATTCTGAAGGTACCGCAGCCCCTTTTCCTTTACTGGTTCCCTCTTTAGACGTAGGGGAAATTCAAGAACTCTTCTGGCCTCACCCTCAAACCTTCTTCCTAGGGTAGCCACCCCGACTCTTTTCTTCTTCTTCCCACTTGCTCTTTGTTCCCCAGCAGGACTTTTAGATCCTCCTGACCCTTTGCCAAGGTCATCAGGAGGTGTTGGAACTGTGAGTTTTGAGACTGCAAGTCCTTGACCGTCTGTTCGAGATCCATCTTACTGAAATAAACAGCAGAAAGATAAGGAAACCTGGTGTGGAGCCTGCTTATGCGCATGATGAATGATATGCTTATTTATGTAATGCATTCAAGGATTTAGAAATTCAAAATTGTTGCAAACAAAAAGAACACACGTCATATTAATAAGAAGAAATTTGTTAGTACATAAATGCCCCATGGGCCAAATATTACAAAAACTTCTCAAGGTAAAAAGACGTTGCGCATCCTCTTTGGTGCGATGTAGGTGTTGAGGGTCTCTTCCTCATGAAGTCAAGAGGGATGGAGTTCTTGTGCCCCAGTGTCTTACTGTCTACCTTGTTAGGCATCCTCCAAGCTCTGATGAACCTTTGGCGAAGTCCTTGCGCATCGTTGTCGAAGTCAAAAACTAGGTCAGGAACCAACATGTCGTGAGGGCCATCCCTCCGTGCATATCCAAATTGTCTCAAAGATAGACAAGGGTTGTAGGTAATGCCTCCTCTAATGCCAAGCAATGGAACATTAGGGAACTCTCCACAACGATCGACGATGATGAGATTTTCTCTGGACCGAGAACACCAATGTACATCAGAGTGTGTAAGAGTCATCAATCATTGGGACCACCTTAAGCCTTGGTCATTCTTCAAAACAGATTGTGGAAGGTGCGAAATAAACCACCTTGTAAGGAGAGGAGTACAGCACATGAGAACACCCCTCTTTCTCATTGTTCGTGTGTAAAATGAGTGAAGAATGTCCCCAAGCAATGTTGGTATTGGATTCCTGGATAAGAAAACCTTGATGGTGTTGATATCTATAAGCTGGTCAGGATTTGGGAATAGGACCAACCCATAAATGAGGAGTGCCACAATTTCTTCAAAGGCTTGTAGATCCAATGAATTCCAACACTCTTGTGCTTTCTCGAACAAGAATTTTGCCAAGAAGCCTTTGACACCACTTCTAGTTTCCCAATGCCCCTTGATGTCAGATGGTTGTAAGCGTAGTGCTTGAGCAACATCTTCAGGCTTTGGTTCTTTTTCCGTACCGTTGTAGGGTAGTTGATTAAGAATAGGAATTCTCAGGAGTTGAGAAAATTCCTCCAAAGTGGGAACCAATTGGTAGTCGGGGAATGTGAAACAGTGGTGAAGGGGGTCAAAGAACTGGAACAACACCTTTACCATGTCCTCTTCAATGTTGGTGTTGACTAAGCTGAGCAGTCTACCATGTCTTTCACTGAAGGGGGAGCCTTCCGGAATCCTGGATGTGAGCTCCTTGAGTTGAGGAGGGGTTCTCACAAGGTTGACTTGGATAGTTTTCCTTCGAAGGATTTCCATGACCTACAAAACAAGAACAAAGATGAAGATCTAAACCCTTGAAATGGTTAGTGAATGCATATGATGCTTTATGATGTTTATGATGCATGCACAAACATATGTACAAGCAATCCACACAAAAACCCTCGTTTCAGGCTTGCATGGAGTTTCATAGGTAAGTGCCCTCTTGAGTGTAGTTGGCTTAAAAACCTGTCCTATAAATAGTAATCGGGTTCTAAGGAGCTCAATATCATTGGATTGTTTTCCATGTTCATTGTTTTGGTTTAGCCACTTAACTAGCGACCAAAATATTCCAAGAAAACAATCCTCAATGAGTGTAGTATCGAGTATCTACCAACTTCGGACTGCACCAAAGCCGGTCATCTCACTACCCCTAATAAAAGGCCAAGATGGTCAAGTAAGGTTCTAGGTCATTAGTGCTTAGTGACATCACTCAGCAGCCCCGTACTCTCCTTGATTGAACTCAAGGGTTACCGGTACTCACAAATATGTCGCACTAATATAGCTATTGCTTCAACTGTGTCGGTATACCCCGCACAGTTTCCACAATGTATTGCTATCTATGAATGTTTCCCCAAATCCGGGTGTAGGATTGCAAACCCAAACAAGAGAACCAAGATATAGAGCAATCAAAGAAAACAAATAGCCATGCAAGAGGGTGATCTAAGCCCTAAGGTTACTCCATTTTAAAATTGTCCCCAGCAGAGTCGCCAGTTCTGTAATACGGTGGGAGAACTGACTTGGGTTTTGCGTTTGTTTTCGCAAATGTTTCGGTTGAGCAAGAGTCGCCACCGACTTTTTATTTTATCCTAAGGAAAGGTTAAAAAGCACAGCAAAAACCTTTGAGATGTTTTCTTGGGTTCGGGGAGTAGGTTATAAAAAGGGAAGGTATTAGCACCCTTTCTATCCGTGGTTATCCATGGGCTCTTAGTTACTTGCTTAGATCACTTGCCTTACATTTTCAATTGTTTGAAATGGTGCTTTCAATTGTTTGAAATGGTGCTTTGTGTGTGGGTTTGAAAATGTTTTGAAAAAGATGCCTTGTCTAGGCAACCCTTGTAACAATTCTTTACTCGAATGTTTTACAAAAGGTGTTTGTCTTTTTAAAAAGATGTTTCAAGGTTTTGAAAATTGTTTTGAAAGTTTGTGTTTGTGAAGTGTGTTTTGAAAAATGGCAAGGATCATTTTGCAAGATTTGGTTAAGTAACCAAGAGCTATCTACCCCTAAACTTCTCAAAGATCTTTGCTATGTCTTAACCCTTTTAACAATTTTGTTCCACCATTGTATTTGGTGGACAATCTTATGTTAGGATGTGAACGGGACGGGCGCGGATCATCGTTTAGACCATGATTGCAATGGTGCCAAGTATCTTTGGGCAATTTTTCTTTTAAGGGACTTTGATCATTTTTAGGAAACTTTCGAAAGCGTCATCAAGGGACTATGATCATTTGATTGTTTTGTTTTTGCCAAAGATACCGAACATGCAATATGGCCCATTATTTGAAGGCAACAAGTGGAGTGCCCTAGGGGTGCAAGTGTGATTAGTGTTGTCCATTTTCATGCTTATTTATCTTGAATTTAGGTCAAACTATTTTTGATTTGCATACAAAAACCTAATTCTAACATGGCATAATTAGAAAGCTTTAAAGTGCGAAATTTAAAGGTCCAAAATTATTACAACACAAATTATGGGATGGGGGGTACAAATGTTCAAATGGGGATATTTTAGCAAGAAATTAAAATCTAACTATTACATCCAAATTGAATTATACAAATTAATTAATATACAATAATTAAATAAAATATAAAAATATGCAAGATGCAAAAAATGATTTTTTATATGTATGTAAAAAGTGTGTTTTTTTTTATGTGTCACATAAACAAAAAATGAAAATGATTAATTTTTGGTATTTTTATGTATTTAGGGCAAAACCCTAATTTGTTAAATAAAAGTATTAATTATTTAATATATGCAATATTTATTAATTATGTACGAAAAAATAAATAAAAAGGAAGTATATTGTCAAAAAGTGGTTTTTTAAGTTAAGTATTAATAAAAAATAAAATGTATTATTTTTATGTTTTTAACCTAAATATACTAATAAATATACAATATTTACATTATTTATTAAATATATTAAATATGTACAAAAAATAAAATATTTAATATTTAAAAAAAGTATATTTTTTTATGAAATGTTTTCAAAGGTAAAATAAAATAAAAATCAGAAATAAAAGTGTTTGTATTATTTTTAGTTATTTTAAATAAAAGTATACTTATGTTTATTTAAGTACAAAACTAAATAAAACCAAATAAATATCAAATAAAATGCAAAAAAATGTGGAAAAATAATTTTAATATTTTTTCATGCTTAAATAAAAATATAGAAACAAAATCAAAAGGAAAAAATAAAAAATGACAAGTATATCTCAAAATGGGCCAGGGGGGTGCATGTGAAAAATGAAAGTGCAAAAAGGAAAAACATCTCAGGCCCAGCCCAAGAGAGGTTGTCTTCAACCTCCAGACAAAAAAATGTCAAAAACGTGTGCCCTTTCCTCCTGGTTCAAACATCCTGATTCCTGGACTTTTAGCACAAACTTATAATATGAAAGATGTCAAGCATCAAGCCACGATTCCATACATATAAAAAACTTAACTTAACTCTCAGAAATGAGAGAGAATTTCTCCATCCCTAATTCTTAACCTAAGTTTTTGTCAATGTTCAGGTCTTAAATTCTCTCAGCATATGCAATATAAATGGAAAGTGAGGATATGTATAGCTTCAGGGACATGAATATGACATTTTTCATTCATAAATCTAAACCTAACTCTTCCTAGATTGAGAGATAGAAGTCCATGAACTTACCTGTTCAGCTTGGATCGTGTCTGGAAATGGAGGCACTTTCAAGGCAAGGTGAGGATTGGTACAGCTTGCTTGAAGTCCAGGGATGCTATTCCAATGCTTGGTATGCTTTGAAACCAAGTGAATCGAGCTATAGCAATCAACCTGCAAAACAGAAAAAGTGAAAATGGTGAAGTTGGTTAGAGGTGTTACAGGTCGTGTCTAATGCTTGGGATAGTTTGTATATGTGGTATGGAGTGTGTATGAACTGGTTTTAGCAAGAATGTACGAGTGGATTGAGTTATGGAAGTCCAACTGCAGAGGTGACTCTGTTTTTTGCAGTAGGAGGGTGTTTTGATGAATGATGAGGTTTGGAAGGTGTTTTGGTCGTGCCTTAGCTCAGTTATGATATTTGGAATGTTTCTAACAAGTTTGCTTAAGCTTCTCTTGGCAGAAATGTGTGTTGTGTTACAAAATGCAAGGTTTCTTCTCACTTAAGCAAAAAATGTCAACTTGGTTTCTAGACTTGTGCAGGCCCCTCAAGTGTGCTGCAAAACTTTGTCTTGATCAGTGGGATATATCCCCTGAACTTGTGCCAAAAGGATTTGCATTGTACTTCTTGATTTGCAAACTTGACATAAAGCCATACTTTTCAAAAATGGATAAAGTGCTTTTTCCAATTAAGGCTTAAATCTTTGTACAATGACCAAATGCACATAATAATGCCTTGGCACAATGGATTGGAATTTAATTATTGAGTAAGAAAAGGATTAGAGGCCTGTAACTAGCTTGCTCATGCTGATTTGAAAAATTGCACAAGTTATGAACATGGAAATGGCTTATGAACAAAGTGAGTTTTGCCCATATTGACAAATTCGATTCTCCCTAACCACAAGGTTGTTTGATGAGTTCTTGGGCATTTTGGAAAGCTTGGAATGTGTACTTCAATCCATCTTTGTAATGCAAGTTGAAATTCCAAGTGGAAGCATGTGAAAAGTGGCCATGAAGTTAGGCAAAAATCCTGCTTAAAATAGGTCAAAATTTTTCTAAGTTAAGAATGTTTTGCACCCTTGTTCCAAAAATCATAACTTGAGCTACAAGCTTCTTTTGAGGAAACTTTGTGAATCAAAGTTGTAAATTTTGCAATGGACTATAACTTTCATGTTTTGAGTTTTCTTTTAATCCAAATGTATCTTGATGAAAAAATTGGACAAAGTTAGGAAAAAATTAGGGATTTTCATAACTTAGAAAAATTCTAAGTTGTGAAAATTCTTCATTTCAAACCCTAATTTGTGATTTTTGATTTCTTGATGAACAAGTTTCATAATTTGACATGTTTTGATGAAAAATGAATCTTGGCATTTGATTTTGACCAAAAAGTCAAAGTTTGACTTTTCAGTATATAGTCAAATTTGGCTCAGTTGACTGGAAAATTCATCTGTCAATCTTGTGCATTTGGGATCTTTTAAACTTGTTGAACATGTCAAGACCATTCCATGGGGTTATTGAGTCCATATATGAGCTTGGTTTGCCATTGGTTAGGCCAAACAGTCAAAAATTGCCTTTGTGCAGTCAAAACCCTAAAAATGACCATTTTGCCCTTTTGGTGATCTGATCAAATTTCTTGTGGAGTTGTGATCCAAACTTGATCAAATGGTCCATATGAGTTTATAATGTTGATGTGGGTCAAAAATCATGAGGTTTGACTGTAAATTGACCACAGTTGACTTTTTCCCCAATACAGTTGATTTCTAGGTCAACTGTCCAATTGACTGGGCAAAGTTTGGAATCAAGACTTGAAACTTGGTATGGATAAACTTGTGAGTCCAACATGAAGCATGAAAGTCACTTTGGGCCTTTTAGGTCAAAACATCTTTGTGCAAACTCAAACCCTAATTTGGGTCAACAGTGCAAGGAGGAGTCTTGAGCAGAGCAAACCCTAACTTGATCTTGAGCTCCAAAGGTTTTTGTGATGAGAAAATGTTGATGAAATGAGAGGGCGAATTTTGGGGTACAACAGGTATGCCTGATTGGCTCTAGTGCTAGTGCGAGATTGTTGGTGTAAGCCCTAGAGGCCAATACTTTTGGTACTTGTATTGAATTATTTATTAATAATAAAAGGCATTTCTTTATTATGTTTGCTTTCCAAAATAATAAAGTCCCTAGAATCGTTTATTGGTTTAATGAAATGTTAAGTGTGACTTAATCATGAGATCCCATTAAACATAAGACACTATTCTTAAAGTATCCGTAGTCAAGCTTTAATGTGAAGTGGGATAACATTAAAGCATTAAGATTATTATGAAGATAGATTGATGATCACATCTCATGGATCATAGATAAGGAGTTATCAAGTCTTGACATAGGTATGAATATTAGGAGTAATATTTATACTGGATTGACCCGCTATGAGAATACTACATAGAATGTTATGCAAAGTGTCATAAGTTATTCTCATGATGATAATGGTGTATACCACCCTTCGACCTGAAACCACTATGGACCCTAGATGTAGAGTCAAGTACTTTATTACTGATCAAACGTCATCCGTAACTGGATGACTATAAAGACGGTTGATGGGCACTTCACAAAGCATGCTAAGGGACATGAGTGACCTAGATGAAATTTGCTCATCATGCATAACAGGATAAATGTCTAAGGGCCCAATATTGAACTGGACAAGGGTGACACAGTGTATGCCTTGTGTTCAATATAGACATGAGGGCAAAAGGGTAATTGTACAACACAAATATTATCACGGAAAAGGTTTGGTCAGATCACATGACATTTTCGTGACTTGGGTAACAGTGATGTGTTGCTAGATACCGCTCACTGTTTATTATATTAAATGTGTGATTTAATATAATTGCCAACGTCGCAAAAACCTACAGGGTCACACACATAAGGACAAGTTGATGAGAGATTGAATAAATAAGGAACATCGTAAGGTACGGTGCACTTAAGTGTAATACGGAAAGTGGTAAGGTACCACGTGGATAAGTGATATATGGTACATCATAAGGTATGATGTCCATAAGCTTAATTGGGCTTTTAGCTTATAGCCTTAATTGGGCTTTTAGCTTGTAGCCCACACGAGTGATTCTATAAATAGATCACTTGTGATGAAGCAATTTCACTTGATGCAATTTCGTTTTTGATTCTCTCTCTCACTCAAGGTTTCCGTTCGTGATCAGCTAGCACTGTGACCGAAAGCGATCTGTTCGTGTGGACTGAGTAGAGGCGTTGTTCTTCATCAACGCTCGTGATCACAACATCAAAGGTCTGAATCGCCACAAGAGGTAAATATTTCTATCGCTGACCATGCTCATTCGTAAGGATCGCTAAAGGAAAATTTTAAATTCCGCTGCGCTTTTGATCGCAATTCTCCTTCAGTTTCATATTCCTATCTTTGGTTGTAAGTGGGTACATAATAGTGGCATACGAATGGATAAGTCGGGATTTCTACAAGTTAGTCTTAATAGGGTGGGGTACAAAGATGATACTTTTATTCTAGTCTCTCAATCTAAACAAGTGTTCTATGTCACTAATCTGACAAGTACGAAATAGTCTATAGTGCTTTTATCTAACAAAATGATTGATGATAATAGTGTAAATCAAAGTGATATTGATGTTGAGAATGAGTCATATGTTAGAGGGAATGAGTCGTATATACGAAATGATCAAGATGGGAATATTATAGCATATGAATCATATATTAGAAATAATTATAATGAGGGAATTTGGATCAATTCATCAGTCTGAGTTGTTAAGAGCTAAGTAATTCATATTCCAACCAAGAAAAGAAAGAGATGTCGGTGAAAAAGGTAGTAGTAAAATGTTATATGTTCTGTCATTCAGTAAAATTGTTATATTGGTTTATGTTTTTATATTGTGTTTATTCATTCAATTCTACTTGAATTTTATATGGTGTTTATGTTTTTCTTTAATATTATAGGTTAAATGGCTAGTAATTAGGAAAAATCACATCTCGCTTCTAATAATGATGAAAATGAATCAGTTCATGATATGGAGAATGATATTAGATGAGGAATAACTATTATGAAGTCAATCATTCGTGCAAGAGATAAAGGTATCAAATTTGATGTACATTAGAATAAAGACAAATAACTAATTGAGCCTAACAGTTCAATGTTGACAAGTTACATTGGTTCCCTTGTGAGGAGAGAAGTTTCAATCACTTGTGATGATTGGAGAAAGCGAGAGTTGAAACCCGCTAAAGAAAAAATATGAAGTGATATACAGGTACCATATGTGATGTTATTTGTTTTTGTTGATGATTATGTCTTTAAATTACTAACGAATTCTATGTATGCTTTTTTGTAGAAGTCTTTTAACATTGATGATGATATAAAAACATATTGTCTTCAATTAGCCAAAAAAAGACTAAGAGGGTTTCGATCTTTTTTGACAAATAAGTTTCTTAGGGATGCCAACAAGCATCAAGTCCCCCGTATCTATACAGAAAATGGCGTTTGGGTTATGCACGCTTACAACAAAGAATCGTAAGTATATATAAATGCTATGATATATTAGTTCATAATATGTTACAATTGATCTTATTATTTCTCTTAATGTGTAGTTAGAAGAGAAGAAAAGTCAAGAAACATCTCTTTTGGAACATGTTATATGGAAGGCTGCTCGTGTGGGTAAGGATGGAGTTGTTAAGGAAGATGTGCTTCAAGTTTATGAGCAATGTGTAAGTATATCAATATTCCTTTAATTAAATCAAAAGTTTATTAACATAAAGAATTTATGAGTTTTAATCACCACTAATTTATTTCGATATGCATATGAATTTTAGGAGAATCTATCTCAATCTTTAACTAAAGCTGGAGACCATAATTGCAGGAGCATACTTAGCCGAGTATTAAATGTTTCTAAGTATATCGGTCTGTGAGGGGTAAGGGATTTGGGGTGACTCAAACATCTTCGGGTAACCATCAAAAGAGGAAAGGTCATAGCAATAATAAAGTTATGGAAGAGTTAGAAAAATTAAAAGCTAAAGTTCTTGAGTCGGAAAAGAATAAAGAAAGATACATGTCAGAAAGACAAGATTTAGGGTTCAAGGATACTAGCAACAAACATAGTATTTATTGTGATTTTCAACAGGAAATTTCCGAGGTAATATATATTATTATAAATTAGTACAATTTTTTAATTGACATATATACACATTAACAATTTCATATTTATTATTGGTTTATGGCATTTCACCCTGTCAGCTCTATTTCTCCTCACCGACTTATCGCATGGTTGACAAGGGAAAAGTGCATAACACTTTGGGAGAAGTACTTCACCATAACCGATCCCTGCTGGATTTTTGAAAGTATCAATTGATATTGCTTTAGAGAGGGATGCACCATTACCTTTACATGATGATATTTTAGATTCAATATTGGTGGGAGAGGCAATAGGATCGTATGTTACATGGTCGTCAAACCTCATTTACATAGATGATGAGGTGCGTTGAAAACTATTATGAACCTTTGAGTATTCAATTTTTTTACGACCATTTAATGTACATTTTTTATGGTAATGTTAGACTCCTACAAAATCCAAATCAAAAGATAAGGGGGTTAGACTGAAAATCGAGTCAGTTGCATCCAAAAAGAGGTACATTGATATATATATATATATATATATATATATATATATATATATATATATATATATATATATATATATATATATATATATATATACATAGAAAAAGTTAATTCACGATCTTATACTTTACCTAACTTATATGCATTTGATATTTAGATTCATTCTAAAGAGATGCAACAAGTTATTATGAGTAAGAAGCTTGAAATTGGCAACATGTCCACATAAAAAAGGATTTTGCAAAGTCTGTGGCTAGAAAAAAGCCTACTTCTCGGTATAGGTCGTGCCTTCAGACATTAATCAAAATATCAGATTTGGCTGACGGAGGTACCCGTAATATACCTTTGGAGGAAGGTATTTTTGGTTTTTCCTATTACGAAACAATTAGTAAAGAGGATGTGGATCAAGTTCTTAGACATTCGGAATTAGACCTCGGTGTTATCGATACATACATAGGGTATACTCCGATCAACTTTATTTAATTAATTGAACAATTTATCTACTCATTTCAATGAATAGTCTTAATTTTAATGATGTTTTTATTTAAGTTTCATATATACCAACTTGATGCACCCGCATCAATTGGACCAAAAATTATGTTTCTTATCTTCCAATAATATCAGCTTACAATTAATCGAACAAAGACCACATGAAGTTAAAGAGTACTTTGTTCGTGCATTTATGGTCAACAAAGATACAGAAAAGTTGTTTTTTTACCATTTAATACTGCCAATGAGTTAGATTTTCATTCTAACTTCATATATTATAATTTTTCATTTTTTGACGTTGTGTAGAAAGTTTCCATCTAATCTTTATTAATCTTACAGTGGACATTGATTGTTTGTTACGATTAATCCTATAAGAGAAATTGTATATTATTTGGATTCGTTAGAAGGTGATTGGACAAAATACCCATATATGAAAAAGATGGTTGATATGTAAGTTAGATTGTTCTAAATATTCGTTTGTATATTTATTTATTTATGTGAGATTGTTCAAAATATTCGTTTATATTTTGTTAGAGTTATACAAATTTTTCGATCACAAAGAGATACTCAAGTACCAAAGCGTAAAGCAAACAACATTACATGGATCAGAGTGCAAGTATATTTTCATAATTTTTATTACATTAGTGATTCTACTTGATAAAATAAGTTAAACTATATATCGTGATATATATTCGTATTTTTTCCATGTGTAGTATCCTCGTCAGCGTAATGGTATAGATTGCGGTTATTTCATGTTGAGGTTTATGAACGAAAATATTCTTTTGAATCAAATAGAGATTCCAACCATGGTATGAGTTTCTAACTTATGATTTATTTTAATATTTAACATATTTCATCTAATTAATTAGTTTTAACTAAATTATATTATGTTTTATTATGTAGTACTTTGATGAATGCAAGTCTTCTACTTACTCGAAATATCAATTGGATGAAATTAAGGAGGATTGATGTCAATACATTATTGAGATGAGAATTTTATAAGGTATTGTGACATTTTTAGTTATGAGAATTTTGAGTATATATAAGTTTGAATTTTGATGAGATACTATGTCGTCATTAGTGTGGTAAATTTTGTTGCAATGTTGTTGTTGTTACGTGGAAGGTTAGTTAGGATGATATTGGATTTAAATTCAAATAAAGTTTTGTTTGTATCATGGTATGAATTGGGTAATTTTTTAATGGTGGGTTATAGTATATTCTTGATTTGTTTTTGTTATATTGGTTTGTGTTAAATTATAATAGTTATAAGATTTAAGTATTATATAGCTTGGTTCTGATATGCCTTTATTGGCTTTGTTTCAGGTAGATGCATATGTATAAGATATAGAGATAACAAGTTCATTTACGATTCTTCATTGTTGTTGTTTGTAGAGAAGATAGCAGCTCTAGAAGATAAAGTTGTATATATGTACATTTGGTGCATAATAATTGGATTATAAAGTTGTATATATAGATATGTAAATTTATGTATATATAAATTATTGAATTCTTCAAGTTGTGTCAAATTTATGTACATATAAATTATTGGATTAAAGATGTATATATAAATATGTAAATTTGGTGCATACTTATTGGATTGAAGCTGCAAATTGATGAAATATGGTATAAATTTGAAAGACAGCGCTTATTTTAAGTGATTATTTGTACAGAGCGCTTAAAATATAAGTTGTATATATTAAAAAATATGTGAATATTAAACAGCGTTTTAAACAAAAAAGTGCTTCCTATCGTGGGAATAGAAAGCACTTTTAAAGAAAGCACTGCCTAAAGGGATGCATTAAAAAGCTCTTTTGAAGTGAAAAGTGTTGCCTAAAAGGGACTTTGGAGAGCACTTTTAAAGAAAGTGCTGCATAAAACAGAAAAAAGTGAACAAAAATATACATTACACAGTGCTCTTAAAAGTGTTGTCTAAAGTGAAAGCGCTGCTAAAGGCTTGCCTTAGAAATCGCTTCTAATGTAAAAAGCATTGTCTATAGGGGCCTTTAGAGAGTGCTTATTGAATAAAGCGCTGACTAAAGGCTATATTAAGCAGCGCTTTTACATTGACAAAAAGCACTGTCTTTACTTATAGTAGCACAGGAATAGGCAACACTTTTAAGCGTTGTCTATGGCAAAAAAAAGTGTTGTCTATTCCCTTATATGGCGTAGCGTTGACGCTCCGAGTATTTAATCAATGTTGGTGCTCGAGAAAATCAAGTGGAAAGAGTTTCTTATTCTCACTTTGAGATCCATATGACTCATTGTTTCTTACTAGCTCGCACTCAATTTTATTTTGGTTTTGGTTCGACTTTGTTTGATTACACTTGTAGTTGTGTTTTTCTTTAAACCTTTGTATGTTCCCTTAGGATTCACTTGTTTCGTTTTCGATGCAAGTTAGACATTAGGATTTCAAACCATGCATGATAACATAGGTAGTGCTTCCCTTTCAAATCTCAATCTTAGGACCATCATTGTATGATAACATTAGGGATAAAGCTAGATAGTTTCCCTTAGATATTTTTTCTTTCCCTTTTGCATGATTAAGGCTAAAACCTTTTTCTTGGAAAATTCATAAAACACTCTAACAGTTCTTAAACCCTTTTTCAAGGTAAAAAACATCAACCAATTCAAAATTATTTCTGCCTTCAGGCCTTTTCTTTGAAACTCCCAAAAGGATGTGTTAATTTTACTTTACACAATACAATGTGTAAATCCCCAAAGGCTGGGTGGCACTATGTCTACTTGTTAGGGCACGCATGTAGCATTATCCGCCTTCGGGCATTTTTCTTTTGAAAATACCTCTTCAGGTAAGAACGTGTTAATTCCTTTATATGCCAACGCGTGAGTCTCCAAAGGTAGAGTTGTGGTAGTAGAACTAATAAGTGCCACAAAACATATATACAAAATAACTACATTTTGGCACTTATCAAAAAGCGATAAACATATCATTGATTAAAGTTTCCCACAATTTAAAATCAAGATTTTGAATGAATATTTTAAATCTAGATTTCTATAATTCAAACTTATCACCGTTAAGTTTGAATGAATATACTAACTTGTTAAAAACAATGTTGGAAGTTATCTTCCTCCGGAGATGGTAAGTCTTTTAAACAAGAGTAAGACTATGATATCACTTTTTGAATATGTGATTCCATACACAAGAGGCGGGTAAATTGTGGAGGTTTGAAAAATTATAGTTAAAAACAAAATCATTTTCTAAATCAGATTTTAAAACCATTTTATAAAACATTTTGATATACAACAAAAAATCAAGGTAAAGAAAATAAGCAGAAAGTAAAAGAGTAAAAGAAAGAGAGAACGACACTAGAAATTTATAGAGGTCCGGTCTTATAGAAGTGACTTACTCATCTATCCAAGAAATGATCTTGAGTGTATCCAATCATGCTTGAGAGCTTTTAGAATATTAAGTCCACAAACCGTCTTATACAATGGAATGAAGTTTCAGGATAACTTCTTACCAAACAACAAACGAAGGAATGAAGCAATTAATCTTTACACCAAACAACGAACAGAGCTTCGAGCAATTAGCCTCTAAGCTAAACTAAGATTTTTCACATGCTGGTCTCAAATCAAGGTGGAGTTTTTAGTTGGATATCCTCTTAACTGGACAGTGGTTTTACATAGGGTAATAACAAACTGAGTCAAGATTTTTACTAGGTTGATCTCAAACCGGCTGAGCTTTTACCTAGGCTGAATGCAAAAACCGATTGAGATTTTATATCTGGTTGATCTTGATCTGATAGAGCTTTTAACTGGGCTGAGCTCAATAACTGTTGTGAAGATTTTTCATTGCTTATTCTTCACGAACCCAAAAGAGAGCTTTTCTTCAATGGTGGAGATCACGAACCAAGTGGAGACTTATATTAATCCCCCAAAGAGCTTTTACACTAGTTTAGCTCCAAAAATGATCACTTCCTAAGGAATAATAATTTACTCAAGAGGAAAAAATCTTGATAAATTTACAATAAAGTCCTCACACATGATAATTTTCTCACTAAAATCAAGAACTCTTTCAAAGCAATATGGCTAAAAATGTGAGAGAGAAAAAGAAATGATTTTGAGAGATTGAGAGAAAGAGGTAATTTGAGATATTTCACTTTTTCTGTATGATTTGAAATGATAGGGAAATCCTTTATTTATAGACCAATACTTGGTGTATTTTAAGAAACAATCCATGGTAAAAATAAATGACTAATCAATTAACTAATCGCTTATGTACTTACAATAATTAATTATTGCTGCCCAAATTGGAAGGTTTTGTTAGAGATCCATTATGATTCATTAAGACAAGTATTGGGACAATTACCTAATTGATTAGATAATCATAAAAAGTCTTCTAATCAATTGGGAAGTTTCCTAGTTGTTATACCCCAATTTTTGCCCCTAAGATCTCTCATCATTTCAATGTCAACCCAATCATATCAAGATCACACACTAGAGTTTGGTTTTTCTTCCAATCTTTAGGTTTTCTCGTGTGAGATCACCAAACACCCTGATTTGTTTATCTTGTGTTGATTGACTTTTAACTAACAAATACAATGTATATATATTTTCTCTATGGATGTTGGCATTATAGGTGATGGCACAACACATTTCACCAGGTTGATTCATAGGTTCATGAGTTTATTTCCATGCCTTCTTCAACAAAGCTTCATTGAGAGTTAAGCTTCATCTTTGAGTGTGCTTTAATAAAATGTCATGACAAGGCCTACTATGTCTCATCATGCTCTACTTTGCTAAGGAAAGTCAAGAGATGCAAGATTGATTCAAGAAGTTTGACCTAATTTGACAAGTTCTTGATTCCTTGATTATGAGTGCATAAGTTTTGCAATTTTCAACATTTGGATGTGATTATTTTTTATATGTGTTCTTATTATCATTCACAAAAACTTCTCTTCACATTTAAAAAGCAATTGTGCAAGAAAGATTGTCAAAAGTTGAAAAGGGTTTCAAGTCATTTTGATGCTTTAGGAGCTAGGGTTTTGAACTTCTAAGAACTATATCTTGTTCATCTTTTGATACTATTGAGTGATTCCAAAGATATATTTCTCTTTAAAGGGTTATTAACAAATCACTTCAAAAGTTTCAAGCTAATTTTAAATGTAAGATCACTAATGGTTGAGAAAGATTACAAGTCCTCTAGATAGGCCATCAAATTCTTTTATGTGACTTCAAAGGATCATAACTTGGTCAATTTTTATCATCTGGAGCTCATTCTTTTTTCATAACGATCTTAAGGATGTTAACTTTAACTATATTTTTGGTGCTAAGCTTTTAAATTATTTCAAGATGCTTTTTGATTTCAAAAGATTATAGGTCACGTCATACATTTTCATCAATTTCAAAAGATCATAACTTGTTCAATATTTGGAATTTTTGAGTGATATAAGTTTCACAATACTCTTTAAGGAGACAACTTCAAGCTAGAATCAATGATCAAAGATTAATTTTGAAGGAAGACCTTGTTTGGAATCATTATAGGTCATTTTTGAAGAAAAAACATAAAAAATATCTTAGTATAAAAGTCATCGCATTTTTTCTGATTTTGACCAAGCATAACTTCTAGCTCAAGCATCCAAATGAATTCTTTCTTGGAATATTATAAATAATGTTACCTGATGTGATACGGTGGGAGAACTGACTTGAGGGTTTTGCGTTTGATAACAAATGTTGCGGTTAGCAAGAGTCGCCACCGACTTTTCTTTTATCCAAAAGGAAAGGTGAAAAAGCACAGGAAAGACTTTTGATATTGTTTCTTAAGTTTGGGGGGTAGATTATGAAAAGGGAATGTATTAGCACCCTTTTCATCCATGGTTTTCCACGGGCTCTTAGTCACTTTCTAGATCACTTGCTTTTTGTTTGAAATTGTGCTTGATGTGGTTTTTGAAAGTATTTTGTAAAGAGGCCATTATTTAGGCAATCATTGTGACGATTCTTGTTTGTAAGAATGTATACAAAGATGTTTGATCTTTTGAAAATATTTTCAATTTTGTAAGATGTTTGAAAGTGTATGTGTTTGTTTTGAAAATATCAAGGATGTTTTGTTTTAAAATTGATCAAGTAATTAGGAGCATTCTACCTATTCAAATGTCTTTCTTGTTCATTTTCTTTTCCTTTGACTTTGTTGCCGTACCATTGATTTTGTAAGCAACCCTATCTTTGGATGTAAACGAGACTGGCGTGGGTCATCGTATAACCATGATTAGCAATGTTGCAAAGTATCTTAGCATAATTTTTGAGGGACCAAGATCATTTGTAAGGCAACTTAGATAGCGTCATCGAGGAACCATGATCTTGTATTTGCTTGTTTTTTCTAAGATACCTCACATGCGTAATATGGCCATTTTGTATAAGGCAACCAAGTGGAATAACCCTAGAGGTGCTTGTGTGCAAGTGTATCATTTTCATGCTTGTTTTTGTCTTAAATTAGGGTTTTCTAATCATTGGTTTTAGTCTTTCCATACAAACCCTAATTACTAGCATGTTATATAAAAGTGATGAATTGTGAAATTTAAAGTTACTACGTTATTACAACATTTGTGTGTGGGGGGGGGGGGTGTACAAGTTGAATAGGGATTGTAAGATTTAAACCCTGATTAATCTATTACAACTATATTGAATTGGTATAAGTACACAAGGAATTAAATAAACACAAAGCATAAAAATGAATAAATGTACAAGGATGCAAAAGTGTAAAGAAATGAATTTTGTTTGGTTTTCATGAAAAAAAGATTTTATCTTAATCTAATTAAATAAAGAAAATAGTTAATTTAGTATGAGTTTATTAAGAAAAGATTTTAAATGAAAACCTAGTTCTATTTATTAATCAAAAGAAAATAATTTTAAGAAAAGTATTTTTGGTGTTTTTTATCTTGAAAATATTTATAGCATTATAAAATATTTTTAGTCCTTTTTTTTATTAAAATAATATATTTTAAGTTTATTCTTTTTTAAAATAATATGTTTAAAATATTTAAATGTTGTGAGAAAAAATATAATATTAATTAAGTTTATAAAGTTTACTTAATAAAATAAATAAAGTATAATAAATAAAAATATTTTTTATGGAAAAATAGAATAAAATAAGTCAATATAAATATACCATTTTTGTATTTTATGATGTTTTTAGTATTTAGAAAATATATTTAAGAAAAATAAAAATGAAAAAAAATAAATAAATAAATTTGGGCCAGGGGTGTCAATGGGAAACAGGGAGGTCAACTAGCAAAAATAAAAAAAATAAGTCAGGCCCAAAGGGCCCAGCGCCTGCCAAACAAAAAAAAAGAGTTAAAATTGTGAAAATATGAAAAAATGCAAAAGGGTACCACTGGGGCTCGAACCCAGGTCCCATAGGTTACAGGTGCATGCTTCTACCACTGGGGTGACTATACATTCATTAATACAAATGAAACAATAAATATTTAAGGCAAAACGCCCCCTGAAGACTTCATCTTCAACCTCTAGCCAGACCTACTGTAACTTGCTTATTTCTCATTAAAAATGAAAATTGTAAACATGAAACTTGTAGCAAATTTTCTCACGATTCCAGAAATGTAAAGTATTAAAACTATAGATCAAAGATAAGCAAGAATTTTACTTGTCCTAATCTGAACATTTCAGTTTCAAATTTCTCTAAGCTCAAGCAAAATTAATGGAAACTAAAGACATGGTTAGCTTCAGGGCAATGATATCTACATGTTTTATTCAAAAATAAACTATTGATGATGCCTGTATGAAGAGTTCCAAGTTGAGAAAAATTACCTCAAAACTGGAAATCATGTTTTAAGTTTGAGCTTGTTTCAAGTGATGGTGATGATCAGGTTATCTTCCTTGAGGTCCTAGAAAGCTAATGCAATGGTTTGCTTTAGTTGAGAGTGGCTGAAATGACTTGTAGAAGTCAATGTGCAATGCTCTATTTTTGGTTATAGAAGATAGGGTAAATGATGTTACAGAAATGAAACAGGTATAGGGATAAGTTACACTTGATGTAAGGAAGCTTTAGAAACTAAAAGGCCAAGAAACGCGCGAGGGAAATGGGAGTTTGATGTTCAAGGTCAGAAACTGTGCAACAATGGAGTTTTTGTGCAATTTATGATTTGAGAGAGTTTTGGTGTATTTTAGGGTGCTTAAGCTCGTGTTCTAGCTCACAAATAGTGACTCTATTTATAAGCAACAAGTTTGGAGTGCTCTAGTTAATCAGAATTCAAATTTACATGTTTAAGTTAAACATGTGATTTTTTTATAAAACAAGTTTCCATGCCTTGTGTACTTGCTAAGATAGAGTGGTTATGCTTTAAACAAGCTTGCTTTTGACTTTGTGGATGGAGTGTAATCATAGGGAACAAGTTAGAGGCTCAATGTGAACTTTATGCAAAAAGCTTGCTTTACAAGAATGGTAATGTTACTTTGTGCCATTAATGGAAACGCAACTTGGATAATAGCTCAAATGCTTGGATCAAAGCTCTAACAGATGTGTAAACATTTAATTATGGAGTGAAAAACAAGTTTGAGGCCTGCAAAGCAAATATTATGCAGCCTAGCATGGATTTGGTTCATGTGTTCATAAAAAATGGCTTGTAATTCAAGTGACAAAACCCTAACTTCATCTCTTCGATTCTCCCTACTCGAGAATGATCTCAAGGAGTTCTTGGACACTTTGGAAAGCTTGAAACGTGCTCTACAACACATATTTGAATTGATTTTGAATATTCCCCTTGGAACTATGTGAAAAATTATCGTGAAGTTAGGTCAAAATCCTGGCTAAATTAGGGCAAAATTTCACTAAGTGTTTAGTTTCATGACCCAATGTTCATAAAATCATAACTTGAGATCCAAGAATTTTTTGAAGGAGTTGTGTAAAGCAAAGTTGTAGATTTCATAGAGATCTACAACTTTCATGTTGAAATTTTTTCTTGAATCATCTTGCATCATGGTGAAAATTTGGCTCAAAGTTATAAAAAAACATGAAATTTCCAACACTTAGAAAAATTTCTAAGTTTAGAAATTTTGACTTTTCAAAATGAAATCTTGACTTTTTGATTTCTTGATGAATAATTTTCATATTTTGACATGTTTTGATGAATTATGATCTTTGGCACTTGAATTTGACCAAAAAGTCAAAGTTTGACTTTTCAGTATACAGTTGACTACAAAATTCATTTGGCAATCCAATGGACTTGCAATGTTTTGAACCATGTCATTATGTCAAAATGATGCAATTGGACTCTTGAGATCATGCCTTAAATCAATTGACCATTTTCTAGGTCAAAAATCAGAAATTGCCCTTTCCTAGTCAAAACCCTAATTTTGACCATTTTGCCCTTTTGGAGATTTGATCAAATTTCTTGAGGAGTTGTGGTCCAAACTTGATCAAGTGATACACATGAGTTTAAAATGTTGATGTGGACCAAAAATTATGAATTTTGACTGTGAATTGGCCATAGTTTACCTTTTTCCTCAATATAGTTAATTTTTAGGTCAACTGCTCAATTGACTGATCAAAAGTGTGATCCAAGGCTTGAAACTCGACATAAGTAATCTTGGGAGTCCATAATGATCCATGAAAATCATATGGGGCATTGGAAGTCCAAAAATCCTTGTGCAATCTCAAACCCTAATTTTGGTCATCAAGGCATAAGGGGGTGTCTTGAGCTGATCAAACCCTAATGCAGTCTTGAGCCCAAGGAGATCTTGTGCGAAAATTCTTGATAAGTGAGAGGGAAAATTTTGGGGTACAACACCCGATCTTTCCAATTTATCAAGAATCAAGTCCTAAGACTTCCTAAATTATGCACACCATGAGTTCAAAGTCAGCTACTTCAAACTACATTTTTCCTCCAAGTCAGATTTTGAAATCCATAATCCAGCTTCTAAACACCAAATTAGAACGCATTTTTTATTTAAACATGTTTAACAAATTTCCTAAAGTTGAATTAAAGATCAAAACGAAGGAATTGACTAGGTTTTGATGCACATGGAGTCTCACGTTTTCCACTTTCGGGCTCCATCCAATTTCCCTCCAAACTTCAATTTTCCTCTCATTTTTTTGCACCATTCACTTCCCTATAAATAGAGGACCTCACTCCTCTCATTTTCTCAAGCTTTAACAGCCAAAATCACCATGTTCAGATCCCACACGAACTCTAAATTTGAAATTCTGATTTCTTTCATTCTTACCTCAAAACACTAAAAGCTCCATTCAGTTAGCTTCATTGAACTTCTCTGAAGCTAACCATACCATTACCTTCAAGAATCGTGACCTGAATTAAGCTACAGAAGTCAAGTTTCAGAGCTATTTTGGTGAACTTCGTTCAGATAGAATTCTCAACCAAATTGAATCAAATAAATCTCTATTTTACTCTACTCATCCTTTTGATTCTCATACTTCTTGCGGTTTTCATTTTCATTGAGAATTGAGAGAGATACTTGGAAATTTCGTGCTCGCTATTTTTTTTTGCTTTTTTTCAAATCCAGCCTTACTCAGCTTATATAAATTTGGCGCAAGGGTACCATTAGAATCGTCTTGAAGAGACAAATCTAATGGTACCAGTCTGGTTAGCTAATTTTACAGTTTGTGGAACTCAAATCTAGGGCGTTTGGAGGTTGAAGACGACCTACATGTCGTGCTTCAACAATTGATAGCGTGACATGTAATTTTTTTGAATCCTATCCAGTGTACTTGCCTTACCATACACACGTTTTGAGAACCATTGGATCTGATTACTTTCATTAGTCAAACCCCATCCAACGTGCCAGATTTTAAGTTACTTTTAATTATTTAAAAATGATTTGGTGTGATTTTCAAAATAGACCATGATATGCACAACGCGCCAGATCCTTTGGATCTGTTTACTAACGTGTTTTGACTCTCATCCAATGGTCCGTACTTTTTGACTTTATTTTTATTTTCTGATTTTTTTTACATTTAATTGTTTTAAACTTCAAAAATCATAGAAAATTCATTTTTGACTCAAAAATTAAGAAAAAATTCACAAAAATATTTTCAAATATTCTATTTTTTATTTTTATTTTTTTAATGATTTTTCTTTTGTTTAACTTGTTTTTTTAATTGTTCTAAAAATACTTTTTGATATTTTTTAATTTTTGAAAAAATTCATTTTCTTTATTCTTGACTTCCTAGAATTTTTCTAGAATTTTTAACTTTTTAAATCATTTTTCACTTATTTGAGCGATTTTAAATAATTTAAAAATATTTTCTGTTTTAAAAAATTACTAAATTTTTTGTAAAAATACTTGAGATCATCTCTGACTTTTATATATATTCTTTTAATTTTTATTTGATACTTTGAATATAGTTTGTTATTTTCCCTTTTATTTTCACTTAAAATACATTTTAAAAATCAATTTTCTCATTCCATTTTGTTTATTAAATGCAATTTTATTTTTATATATATTTTAGCTGATCTTGAACTATGTGATTTTAAATCATTAGCTTCATTAACATCATTGGATCTTGGGTGTTGAGTTTAACTCCAATAAAATGGATGAAAGATTTTAATGATAGTTTGATTAAATTCCTTGATTTAAATATTTATTCTCCCTCTTCATCTCATCCCCTTCTTACTTGTGCTACATGGTGTTAGAGATTAATCTACATGTCATTTCTCCAAACATATGGTACATAGATTTCTATTGACCGACCTCAAAATAGGTGCGACTTCTACATAAGTCCACTTACGATTGCTTAACATAGCGTTAAATTATGCCCCGATTCAAGAAATGATCATTCGTATCCCAAACCTATGTTTGCAAGCCCAAGTGTGTTTAATTTGAAACCTTTGATCCAATAATCTTGAGGTTCATTGTTAGGAGGCTTTGATCTTATCAATCCTCCCATGAACCTTCATAAACTTTGGTCTAAGCGAATCATTTAAACATCGTTGATCATATGTTATCGCCTTGAGAACTTGAAATGAATGATATACTTGACAAAAAGCAAATGAAACTTGTTGTTAAGAAGATTTGATTTTATCAATCTTCTAATGAGTTTCTAAATGCAAGATTCAAGATGGTCATTCAACTAACCTCTAATTCCTAACTCATTAACAATTGACTTTTACTTTGAGTTTTTACTTTGAGTTTTTACTTTATGTCATTTATTTTATGTCTTTACTTTTATGTACCATTTACTTTAACATTTACATTTCATGTCATTTTTATCTTTGCTCACTTGGGCGTTTATCTTTATATCATTTTTAATTTTGCTCACTTGAGCCTTTTCATTTTCTTTTTTAAAACACTTAATAACCAACTTGAACAATAAAAAACTTTAAAGTTAATTGGACTATTTGGTTACTATCCTTGGCATAATGGAGTTGTAGATCTCTTGGACTTAAGATTAGAAGCCTTGATACCCTTGGGACCTTGTGACTTTGTTTGTTATTTTTTCCATAGTTCATGGGATTTACCCCAGAAAGAATATGTCTTATAAAACACGGGTGTTGTACCCCAAAATTTGCCCTCTCATGTTTCCCAAAGTTTTCCCCCTGCATGGTTGATCACAAACTCTTGCCTAAGGAAAAGGAAAATTTTTGAGTGGTGCTTTAAGTACATTTCGATTAGCATTCTAAAAGACCCTTCGATTGGTGTTCTGAAGGAGCCTTTCGATTGGCATTCTGTCAAGCTCTTCGATTGGCATTATGGACAAGCATTTCGATTGGCATTATGTCAAGGCTTTCGATTGGCATTCTGAAAGACCCTTCGATTGGTATTCTGAAGGAGCCTTTCAATTGGCATTATGGACAAGTACTTCGATTGGCATTATAACAGTGTCCTTCGATTGGAATTCCAAAAAGGTCCATTCGAAGAAGCATTCAAAGGGTCCATTCGAAGAAGCTTTAGAAAAGCATTCGAAGGAGGCCACCAGCCCATTCGAAAGGGAGCATTCGAAGGAGGCCATCAGCCCATTCGAAAGGGAGAATTCAAAGGCCAGTTACATGTCATTCAAAATTCAAAAAGGGACAAGATCCCATATGTTTAGCCAACGTTACGAACTCTCATTCATGACTTTCAAACACATAATCAACGTTACAAATTCTCATGCATGGCTGTCAAACACATAATTAAGGTCATTTAAACCTTTGTCTTCCTATCCCCTCCAACCCCTCTATATAAAGAGATCACAAGTGTTGCAAAAAAACGACGAAAAATATACAGAAAAAATAGTTCTGGTATCGGTGGGAACGAGAACTGACTGTTTTGGAATGCTGGTTCGCGTTTGCGTTTGTTTTTGCAAAATGTCGCGATAAGCAAAAGTCGCCACCGTCTTTTATTTTATCCAACAAGGAAAGAACAAAAGCACAGAAAAATTCCTTTTCGAGATTATTTCTCGGGTTCGGGAGGTAGATTATAGAAAGGGAAGGTGTTAGCACCCTTTCTATCCGTGGTTATCCACGGGCTCTTAGGTATTTGCTCACTATGTTTTCAAAAGTTTGTTTTTCTTTGTGATTGTGGGTTTTGAAAAAAGTTTTGTTTTAGAAGAAAGTGTAAGTGCGAAAAGTTTTTGTTTTGTTTTAAAAGGAGAAAGTACTTAAGAACCTCTACCTACTCAAAAAGGAATTAAACTGTGTAAATGTCCTTTAGACAATGCTATCCCACTATTGAGGAGTAAGTAGCACCGTCGTTGGAGTTTTCGGGTCAAATCGATTTAAGGTACGTGTGGTCACTAAAGCAATGTTAGGATGCTTTAGCGGTAACCCTAATGTCTTAGATCATTTTTATCGAGGCAACCATTTCGAGGCAACTTTTGATCTTTGGACAGGAGGGTGACCTCTAAGACTTCCTATACTCAATGACCACGTTCGAGGCAACCAAGTGAGGTGTACCCTAGGAGTGGCATGTGCAAGTGTGTCAATTTTCAGTTATATTATCTTTGCATGTCATGCTGAGCTACTGTTGATTTTAAATTAAGATAGATCTTGTCATGCAATCCTAGTTAGCATACATCTAAGCAGTTAATATATGTACAGGAATTTAAAGTGCGGGAATTGTAAATCCTACGCTATTACAAGGCTTCGGGGAGGGGGATTATTTATATGTCCAAAAATTGGGGGAATAAAGCATTAAAGTGTAAAAGGTCTTAGTTAAGCTATTACAAACTAGTAGGCAGTTACAATAAAATAAGCGCGCGCGGGAAAAAATTGAATCGGAGTGTCATTGGGTTTTGACCCTTTTTTTATATTAAATAAAGCATATTTTTTGTCATTTTTTGATTTAAGAATTAAGACTAACTAATGATTAATTAATTAAAAAAGAAAATATTTTTTGAGTTTTATTTTATTTTGAGAAAATGATAAATGTTCAATTAAGTCAAATTTAATTAATTAAAAATACTGATTAAAATTAACTCTAAAATATACCTAATATTTTTTGCATTTTTTGTTTATGAAAAGGATTGAATTCAAATAAATCCTAAGTCTACTGATTTTAAAATTGAAGAAAATAAGTTAAAATAATTAACTAAATTAAATCCTAATTCTAAGTTACTTATTTTTAGGATTTTTATGTTGATTAAAAAAAACAAATAAAATGGTCCAAACGAAAATGAAATCAGGCAGTAAATCAAGAAAAACAAAATAATTCTGGAGGCCTGGGTCGAAAGAAGTGTGGGCTGTCTTTCGACCCAGTGAAGAGGCTGGATCGAAGGTGCATGAGGGGCTGTACTCTGAGGGTGTTCGATCTGGATATGTCATCCTTCAATCTGGAAGTCCTGGGTCCAGTTCGAAGCTAAGCTGTTGAGCTTCGAAACTCTGAACAGGATCCTGAGAATATATTTTCTGCAAAAAACGAAACACGTGTTAAAGGTCCAGGGGGGACTTTATCCCCCTGATTCGAATCTCCTCCCTATTCGCACCTGCTGAATCTGGGTATGGGTTTATTTTATCCTGGGATTTGAAGGAGAAACTCAGATTGTGCCCAAGCAATGGCACAATCTCATCTCTGCGTTGTAGTTTATATGTAGCACATTAAATCATTCACAAACAACAGTAATAACGTGAATATGCAATCAGAGATCGAAATGAGTTTGAGATTAGATTTCGTTTTACCAAACAGAAGTGCTTTGATCTATGATTCTGAGTGTGGAATGGCTGGTGCAAGGATTGGGTATGGCTTCCTGGAAATGCTGATGATTTTTGGCAACGTATCTCCAAGTTCTCCCTGTTTCTTTTCTCTATTTTTTCTGTATATTTTCCGTCGTTTTTTTGCAACACTTGTGATCTCTTTATATATAGGGGGTGGAGGGGACATGAAGACAAAGGTTTAAATGACCTTGATTATGTGTTTGACAGCCATGCATGAGAATTTGTAACGTTGATTATGTGTTTGAAAGCCATGAATGAGAGTTCGTAACGTTGGCTAAACACATGGAATCTTGTCCCTTTTTGAATTTTGAATGACATGTAACTGGCATTCGAATGCTCCCTTTCGAATGGGCTGATGGCCTCCTTCGAATGCTCCCTTTCGAATGGGCTGATGGCCTCCTTCGAATGCTTTTCGAAAGCTTCTTCGAATGGACCCTTTGAATGCTTCTTCGAATGGACCTTTTTGGAATTCCAATCGAAGGACACTGTTATAATGCCAATCGAAGTACTTGTCCATAATGCCAATCGAAAGGCTCCTTCAGAATACCAATCGAAGGGTCTTTCAGAATGCCAATCGAAAGCCTTGACATAATGCCAATCGAAATGCTTGTCCATAATGCCAATCGAAGAGCTTGACAGAATTCCAATCGAAAGGCTCCTTCAGAACACCAATCGAAGGGTCTTTTAGAATGCCAATCGAAATGTACTTAAAGCACCACTCAAAAATTTTCCTTTTCCTTAGGCAAGAGTTTGTGATCAACCATGCAGGGGGAAAACTTTAGGAAACATGAGAGGGCAAATTTTGGGGTACAACAACGGGGAATGGCGTATTCTTACACACTAATGACATGAAAAAATCATTCAAAAGGAAAAACCATATTTTTCAGAATAATAGGGGGAATAACAAATTTCACATCCCACCTCTTAAGAGAAGAGTATAAATACCCCAACCATAGAGTTGAGAGAGATGAATTGTTCACCCAAAAAAAACCACAAATACAAAACTTCTCACCATTCTACATGAAATAACTCTAAAGACTATGAACAATCCTAAACACCACATAAGCCCTCAGGGCTACCCTTATTATAAGTTTTTAGCAAGTACATGTTTCAAAAGGCATAAGTCATTTATGAGTACAAGATTATTCTCAAAAGCCAAATACTCATTCCTAACTAAAAAGAATTTAACTATTCATTCCTCAAATAAAAAAGACAAATAAAATAAGATAAATATTACACATAAACAAATGTTGGGAGAAGTTTAACTCCAGAGTTGAACTCTCTTATCTTTTTTTTTTTGTATTTTTCTCTCTACAATGGTGTTTTTTCTCTAGGATCTGATGTTATATTTTTACTCTTGGCTTTAATATTACTACAAGACATTCTACTTCTGATAGTGGTTGATGTAAAATGAGTTGATTTGTACAAAAACAGAATATGAATTTCTAAAGAAACACATTTCGTTTTGACTAAATGTGATGCGTGTGGGTAATAGAAAACACATTTTGTCTTAATAGAACGCAATGTGTTTCAAAACTGACGTGCGTCGTGGACCGAGTGTGATGTAGTTTGAATTCTCCAAAACATTATTTTGAGTCAGAATTCCCCCAAATTTGTCTTAGTCTCCTTCCTTGTCCACCTAGGACTCTGTCATGGCTTTCTTGAATTTTAATTAGTCTTTTACATATTTCGACATGTATAACCTCTATCCCAAGTACAAAACAATTAGAGCTTAGAGTTGAGTAATAAACTTAACTAATAGAATTAGGGACACATAGCAACTTTCTAAACTCACAAGATAACAATGTACAATAGTAAGAAACTTCTAATCCACACATACATAATTTTTTGCATCACATTTTCATGTGACTAAGATAATGAAAATTGAAATTCAAGGAACATTCATTGAATCAGGAGACATAGATATCATTTGAAGAAGACTTGAATTTGAGAATGTTTCTTCAAGCACAAGTCCTTTCACATTTCCACCATCAACACTCTCTTTACTCAAATGAACCAACTCCCTAGCAACATCAACCATTCCCATCTTTCCATCTGCACCAAACAGCAAACATCTTGTTGCAAGATCAGCCATAATCTGAATCTGTTCTTGACAACAATGCGGTTGTTCGTGATAATCAAGAACCGGATCAACAATTTCTTCGATCTTCCCGTCCCTAATTTTCTTCAGTGCTAATTTAGGTGTGTCCAATTGATTTGATCCATAGATAATCTCAAGTAGCATCACACCTATGTCATATACATCGTTTTTGCATACATGATTTTGGCATTTCGTGTAATCGTGATTAACTAGTCCAAATCCTGCAACCTTGACTGAAAAATCATCATCTAGGAATATGCAACTTGACTTTAGGTTATGATGAAATATTGGAGGAGATTTATCATAATGTAACAATGCAATAGTACTAGCAATTTCGGTTGCAATATTCAATCTTCTATACCAATCTAAACCGAGTTTCTGTCCTTTGTTTTGGAACTTCTGATGTAAGTGATCCTCTAAGGTACCATTTGCAGGATACTCGTAAATCACTAGAGGCGCGTAGTTAGAATCGACGCAACAACCAAGAATCAATGCGATATTTCTATGTAGAATCGAAGATAGGACTTCGATTTGTGACATGACTTGGATCATGTCTTTTTCGTTCTCACATTTTGATAATTTGTGTATAGCTACATGTGATCCGTCGCCAAGGACACCTGCAAACATTGTGCTGTTATTGCATTGCATGAATTTTCTGTTCTCTTCGAAACCATTGGTGGCATCTTCTAGTTCATGGTGGCTGAATAGTCGAGTTCTACACGCTTTTCGGAACGAAATGTTGTGGTAATAAGCTTGCTCGGAATCGAACATTCCCGGCTTTTCTTTTCGCTTTAGAAGATAAAATAGTGTGGCTAAGGAGGCTACAATAAGAACTGGACAAAGGATTCCTGCATGATAATAAGTATATATCACGAGATTGGCGTAAAAGCATATCCACGAGACAATCTATGCGGACATATACAAAAAATGCAAAAAGAGAATACATAGAGTTTGATCGCGATTCGCGAAGTTTGATCGATTTTTCCTACGACTCCGAGTGCAGATTCATTTAAAAGCTTAGAATGCTATGATACTTACCAGCCATGATGACCATTTTTCTTTGATCATGTCTTTTAATGTAGCAGTCACTTCCATATGCTTCCTTTCCATCTTTGATACATGCTGCAATGCAAATAGATCAAGCAAAAGCAGATGTCAAAACTGTGTGGACAAACACCTTATTTAAGTGCTTATAATAAAAGTGCTTAAGTACTAGATATTTCTACAACGAGGGAAAACTCTATATAAGCCCTTTACATGAACTATTTTCATAACTTCTTTCAAATACCTATATAAGCAAAACTTACAGCGTTGTGTGAAATTGCTTATACATAAGCACTTGTATGATAAACGCGTATGCTATAAGCACTTAATTAATATGTTTATCCAAACAAGGCCTAGATAGACACAAACAAAATCAAGACAAGTAATGATGAAAAGTGAAAACTACTCACATAGTATACATCCTGTCCCATTAGCAAAAGCATCACCAACATAAGCATCTTGACAAACACACCTTACACCATCTTTAACCGATGTAGAATTTACAACATCTGCATTCTTAGCACAAATCACCTCAGAAAAGTTCCTAGGAATAGCAAATTCCAATTTCACTCCTCTTTTACCTGAATAATCACCTCTTAAAACAGCCCAACTAGAAAACCCCCTACATCCAAACTTGGAAAAAACCGAAAAACCTTCACCAACATGCCATACACTATGATCAGAAAGTGGATAACAACATCCAAGAGAACCACCTCCTACACTTCCATCACAACCAGGAAGATTAACCGTTTCACAATCCGCTTTACAAAGCGAAGAATCTTCGCAATCATAGAGACCAACAATGTTATCAACCGATACTCCGAAATAGTTCTTTCCATCGAAAAACCTCTCGCCGAATGAGTTCAAATCGTTGTATTGGCGACATGATGACGCACCGGGAAAGTCTACTAATAAACCGTCTGAGAAGAAGTCCAAAATGGGATAGTTTTGTGAAGCTAGTTTGATGAAAAGGGTGGAAGAGTTTGTGCAAGTGAGGTGAAAAGAAGTTGAGAATGATGATGATACACATGAAGTGTTGTTGAGATAGAATGGAAATGGAACATGGTGTTTTCCACATGTTTCGTTGCATGAATTTGGTATCAAAGGTGGTTGAACTAGTTTTGTTTGAAGTTGTTTTAGGGAAGAAGTAAAAGGGAAGAAGAACAAAAGAAGTTCCAAAATGATAATAGTAACAAAAGAAGCCATGGTAGTGACAATGCTATAGTGAAAGAAAAACTAGTTTGAAAAATGTTGGTTTACCACCCCTAGATATCACAAAAGTATGGTTTGTGATGAACTCGGTGACACGTGGCAAAATGAAGGAGATATTTATGGGTAATGAGGAAAGCATAGAAGTTGAAAAAATGGGAGACGATTGGTCTGTAGAATAGGGTGCAATTGATAGAAAAATAATATGTGGGAGTATGTGCATAGTGAGCGTGGCCAAGGGGTGTGAGAATTTCAATCTCGTTGAAAATTGCATTACGTAGGATATAGTAGTACGAGTATTATAGAGTATGGTGAAACGAGACTTGGAGCACACAATGAGGAGATATCAATAACATTTTTAATGTAATTTAATCTATGTTTTGAGAATTACGGAATGTCAGATCTGGAACAATTTTAGGATGCGTACCTTACAAAAAGAAATTGATATTATAGTATAATGTTATTCATAATATTATTATTCATGTTTATAAGGTTCTTGTTGAAACTTACTACAAAGTGTTGCTGCAGAAAACGAGACTAGAGCGTAAAGCCCAAATAAGCGCCGAGATTAACTTAAATTAATTTTATACGTTCAAGTGTTTGGTATTCAAGATGTGTGAATGTGGGGAGCTTTAAAATATCGACTTTTATTTTTATTCATGGAAAATATATATATTTGAATTTTTTTTTGTTAGTCGTATAATTCTTATTTAGATATATTTGGGTTTTTAGCATGTGTATTTGGGTTTGGACACTTTGCCTATATAAAGAGTTATTATGTTTGTAATCAGAAGATGTAATATAATACATTCAGTTAAAAAGTTAGTTACGTTTAACTAACTCACAATCTCTCTCTTATTCTCTTATTCTTCTTCTTGTTTTCTCATAATCATTTTTCTTGAATCTTTTGTTCCAACAAATTGTTATCAAGAGCTTGTTTGCGATTCAAAGAGAATCTAATGGCAAACAGATCAACAACATCAGCACAGTTTACAGTGAATCTACCGGTTTTCAAAGGTGAAAACTATCAACGGTGGGTTGCGCAAATGAAGGTTATTTTCAGATTTCAAGATGTCGTAGAAATCTTAAATGATGGAATATCAGAACTGAAAGTAGATGCTACGGAAGCCCAAAAAACTGTGCACAAAGATCAGAGGAAGAAAGATGGCAAGACGATGTTCTTGATTCACCAGTGTGTGGATTGGGATACATTCGAGAAGATAATTGAAGAAGAAACAACGAAAGGAGCTTGGGAAAAGCTGAAATCCTTTTATGATGGAGATGAGAAACTGAAGAAGGTGAAGTTACAGACATTGAGGAAGCAGCACGAGATGCTTCAGATGAAAGAGGATGAATTTATTTCTGCATATTTCTCAAGAATTATGATGCTAACAAACCAGATGAAGGCATATGGTGAAGCATGTACGGATCTGCAAAAGATAGAAAAGGTATTGAGATCTTTAATCGTAGATTTTATTTACTTTGTTGTGACAATTGAAGAGGCCAAGAATCTATTTGAGATGAAGTTGGAAGAACTTCAAGCTTCATTGGCTCACGAAATGAGGCTGCAACAGAGAAACTCAGAAAGAGAGAAGGCAGGTGAACAAGTATTACAATCAAAATTCAGCAAGAAAGATGGAAAAGAGAAGTCGAAGCAGCGAAAGAATCTTGCTGGTGATGAGAGGTCAAGCAAGAATACTGACTCGAAAGGTGTGGGAAACAAGTATTCTGAGAAGAAAGTTGACACGAAAGAGGTACAATGTTACAATTGTCAAGGTTTTTGCCACTATGCTAGAGACTGTCGAAGAAAGAAAGCTGCGAGGTCGAAAGATATTGATGAAGCTCAATATGCACGAGCTGGAGATAGTGATTCTAATGATGTGTTGTTGCTGGTGAACACTCAGTCGACTACTGAGAAAAACAACATGTGGTATTTAGATTTAGGATGTAGTAACCACATGATTGGCAATAAAAACTGGTTTACCAAGTTAGATGAGTCAGTCGAAAAGGTAATAAAGTTTGCAGATGACAGGCATATCAAATCAGGTGGTAAAGGAGATATTTCGATTATCAAAAAAGATGGTCGAAAAGCGACTATCACTGAAGTTCTATATGTACCTTCGATGACAAGTAACTTGATAAGTGTAGGTCAATTACTTGCAAAAGGCTTCAATATGAAGTTGGAGAATAATCAGATGAAGGTATATAGGGCTGATGGGAAACTAATAATGAAAGCACCATTGGCGAAGAACAAAACGTTCAAGGTTGAACTCAACACATCAGATAAAAAAGGTCTTGCTTCGACTACCGAAGAAGACAAGAACTGGCTATGTCATCACATGTATGGACATCTAAACTTCAAGAGTTTATGTATGCTCAATAAGAAAAGAATGGTGCTTGGGTTGCCGTATGTGAAGGAACCAAAGCAGATATGTGAGAAATGTTGTAAAGCTAAACAGGCAAGGAAGGCATTCAAATGTGACTTTCCTATAAGATCAAGGCAAAAACTGGAGCTGGTTCATTCAGATGTATGTGGACCCTTTGAAGTAAAATCGAATGGGGGTAACAGGTATTTCCTTACTTTCATTGATAAATTCACCAGACATATGTGAATTTACCTTATTAAAAGGAAAAGTGAGGTATTCACACAGTTCAAGTTGCATACTGAGAAACAAAGTGGCTGCAAATTGAAGAAGTTAAGAACTGATGGTGACGGTGAATACAATTCTGTTGAATTTACTAGATTTTGCAATGAGGAAGGTATAGAGCATGAGGTTATTTCACCCTATATGCCTCAGCATAATGGCATAGCTGAGAGAAAGAATAGAAGTGTACTGAACATGACAAGATGTATGTTGAAAGCTAAGAACATGCCTAAGAGATTTTGGGCTGAAGCAGCTTCGACAACAGTATACATTCTAAATAGATGCCTAATAAAGAAGATGGTCGAAAAGACACCGCATGAGGCTTGGACAGGGTCGAAGCCAAATGTAAGTCATATTATAGTTTTTGGATCAAGATGTTTCAAGCATGTACCTGAACAATTGAGAAAGAAGCTGGATGATCGAATTGAAGTCATGGTGCTCATAGGTTATCATTCGACTGGTGCATACAAGTTGTATTCACCAATCTAAGATAAACTAGTGATCAGTAGAGATGTTCTTGTAGACGAAAGAAAATGGTGGGATTGGAGTCGAAGTTTAGTTCAACAGGAATCAGACACAGACACAACAGTATTTGAAGAAGAAGAACAGAACGAAGCTTCGACAAGTCGAAATGAAGAACCACCTGTGTAGAATGAAAGAAGATCCACGAGAACAAGAATTGAGTCGACTAGGATGATTGGATATGAGTGGTTTCCATATCAAGCAATCGATGCAGATGGTGACTTAATCGAAGAAGCCATGATGATGGTTGAAGCAGAACCAATTGATTTAGGCGAAGCCTTAAGCAATTCGAATTAGTGTGAAGCCATGAAAGAAGAACTTAGAGCTATTGATAAGAACAAGACTTGGGAGCTTGTCGAAAGAACCAACAAGAAACCAATCAATGTGAAATGGATCTACAAGGTGAAACAAAGTCCAAATGGTGAGATTGCAAAGTATAAGGCAAGTCTGGTGGCCAGAGGTTTTCTACAAAAACCTGGTATCGACTTTGATGAAGTATATGCGCCTGTTGCAAGGATCAGACCAATCAAGATTGTTTGTTCGATAGCTGCGTGTAGAGGATGGAAAATGCACCAACTTAATGTAAAGTCAGCATTTTTGAATGGTCTGTTGGAAGAAGAAATCTACGTTACTCAACCACTAGGTTTCGACGTTAATGGGCATGAGTCGAAAGTTTACAAATTAAGGAAGGCTCTCTATGACTTGAAGCAAGCTCCTAGAGCTTGGAATAAAAGGATAGATAGCTTCATAATTAAAGCAGGTTTCACAAAGTGTGTCTCTGAACATGGAGAAAACTTAAAAAGGGACTAAAATAATGGTTTTTAAAATGAGGGGATCAAAATCAAGAAAAAAGCTAAATAGGAGGACTAAAGTTGCAATAAAGCCTGTTATGAATTGTATTCGAATAGCTTTGCATCATGACCAGTTCCTTTTAAATCAAAATCCAACGACTTTTGTAATCTTGATAATTGAACGATCTTAAACTTCAACATTTTTCTTCTTTGATAAGATTTTGTCTTCATCAAAACTCAAACCAAGCTAGATGGTCAACATTTTCTTCATTGTTTCCTTTCATTTGATTGTTGCAGCCTGTATCAAGATACCAGACAATGGTATCGGCCAATAGTAACATCTCATCATAATAACTATTGAATACATGTGCAACTTGTGATTCTTATTTGCCACTTGCACTTGAATCCTTATTGAAGTAGAAATATAGTGCATATGGTCTAACTTTTGGTAGTAATAGCACTACACTTCCTACATATTAATATTTTTCTTGAATTTTTGTCTTGAGAGACATATAAGTATTTCTTGTCTCTCGTTGATTTTTCGAATTATTGCAAGCACCTAGATCATTCCACTTCTTCTTTTAATTTTCCTTTGTTGATCTTTGAGGCATCTTATTTCATCTTCTTAAAGAAATTGGCTTACGGGGCTTGTTCTGTGACATTCTTAGAATTATTCTACTTTAACTTGATCTCACGGGCCTCTAATGATGCTTTAAAATCTTCTAGCTTCGTTTTAGACAAATCCTTAGATTCTTCAATTGTCACAATTATGTGGTCAAATTTGGAAGTCAAGGCTCTCAAGACTTTCTCAATCTTTTTCAATTCAGTGATCTTATTACCACATGACTTCATATGATTGGTCAACAACACCAACTGTGAAAAGAAATCTACAACTGCCTCACCATCATTCATTTGCGTGTTCTCATATTGCTTCCTCAAAGATTCCAATTTCACCTTCTTCAATTTCTCATCACCTCCATCCATTTTCTTGAGTGTATCTCACACACATTTAGTCATTTCTTCTTCAATAATTTTCTCAAAGATGTTTGGATCCACACATTGATAAATCAAGAATAAATCTTTTCCATCTTTCTTGCAATTCATGACGCTACCCGCCAGCGCCTCAATTGTATTGATTTCCAATGTTAGCAAGTTATTATTCACGATTTCAAGAACATCTAAAAAATTTAAATATGACTTTCATTTTCATGCATCATCTATCATAGTATTCTTCATTGAAACTAATTATATTTTGTGCTTTCATTTTTCATTGATGAAGGCTTAGATCAAATTGGTACTCTTAATACAAATTTGTTGAGATTACTTGATTCTCAAAATAATGAGCATTGAAAAAGAAATCAAATTAGAGAAGAGAAAAACTTTTTTTTATGGATCTAACTAAATTAAATAAAATAACTGTCAGACACACTCACGCACGCGCACACGCACGCGCACACGTACACGCACATACTCACACACACACGCACACGCACACGCACACGCATACTCACACACACGCACGTACGCACGCGCACACGCACACTCACACATACACGCACGCACGCACGCACGCACACGCACACGCACACTCATACATACACGCACGCATGCACGCACACGTACACACACACGCACACGCACGCTCACACACACGCATACGCTCACGCACATACACGCACATACACACGCGCACACACACACACACACATACACACACACACACACACACACACACACACAGAGAGAGAGAGAGAGAGAGAGAGAGAGAGAGAGAGAGAGAGAGAGAGAGAGAGAGAGAGAGAGAGAGAGAGAGAGAGAGAGAGAGAGAGAGAGAGAGAGAGAGAGAGAGAGAGAGAGAGAGAGAGAGAGAGAGAGAGAGAAGTGGGAATATAATATGAAAGTGAAGAAAGATAATATATAATATAAAAGTATATAATATGAAAGTATTTAATATGAAAGTGGTATATCATTTAAATATATAAGTGTAAATTAAGTCTATAATAAATGAGGTAAGTAGATAAGTTATAAGTGTTTGTAATGTGATGTTTAAATAGATAAGTCAAAGTGTAATATTGTATAATAAATGAAATAAGTATATATAATAATACGCAATCAAAATATGTAATCAATAAAAATGCCTTTCAGTATACCTTCCTATAAATTTTCACTTTCACATTAAAATTTTTATTCTGACTTTCTTATTGTTTCTAAGAGGTATGTTTTTTAGTAGCTTAATCTTAATAATCTATGTTTTGTATTTATGATTATTATTAACCTATGTTTAACCCACAATCAAAAGACGTAAATCCTGCTTGAACTGAATGTGATCTTTAATCTAAGAAAGAATTTGTTAGAGAAGTAAGTACCAAGAGGGGAAAATAATACTACTAGGAGGAGATTCTTAGATCTTAGATCATAAACGCTAAGAATTCTCTGAAAGAACTATGTAGTAATAAGTGAGGGATGAAAATGTGAGGTTTTAGTTTAAACATGGACTATTCAATAATCATAAAAATAAGCTAAAATTATTAAGATGAAAAAACTAACAAATCATAATACTCGAAGAAACTAACAATAGAAAGGATGAATAAGATTTAAAATCAAATCTTTTCATAAGACATATATTTGAATAATTTTAATATGAAACCAAACAAAAAAAATTCAAATTTTACAACTCAAAATATTTTTCAAATTATTTTAAAATTAATTTATTCAGAATCAAATTCATATATATATATATATATATATATATATATATATATATATATATATATATATATATATATATATATATATATATATATATATATATATATATATGTGGGATTTTGGATCGAACTCTAGTTGGTCGAAGTACTTGCTGTAGTCGAAGAAGGTTCTAGCATGTATTTGTCGAAGGATGCTTGTCGAATTAGGTTTTAGTGTTTAAACCCTAATTTGTTAAGTTAGCTTGTTTGTTAAGTCAGCTTGTATAATGGGCCTTGTGGAAAAAACCCATTAGTTAGTATGTTAGGTTTTATTATAAATAGCATACTAGTCTCTCATCATTATCATAAAAGCAAATCCTAATTTAGGGTGAGAGGGTTATTTGTTACTCTTGTAAACTTGTAATCTTGTTTCCAAAGAGAAAGTAAAGAATAGCAGTTATAACCAATTCTTGTGTTCTTCTTCTTCCTTGTTCTTTATTCTTCCCAAATACTATACTTTGTTATTGGCATTGAATTCACAACAAATTGGTGCGGTGAGCGTGGAGAAGATGCCTTCAACAAAGTATGAGATCGAAAAGTTCACCGGAGTGAATGATTTCGGTCTATGGCGCTTGAAGATGAAAGCCCTACTGGTTCAGCAGGGTTGTTTGGAAGCGTTGAAGGGAGCGACGTCGATGGACGCCGCGTTAACAGAAAGAGAGAAGACGGCCATGATCGAGAAAGCACACAGCGCAATTTTGTTGAGCCTTGGTGATAAGGTTCTTCGACAGGTATCAAAGGAGACGACGGCATCAGGGTTATGGGTGAAACTTGAAAGTTTGTATATGACCAAATCTCTGGTAAATCGACTCTACCTGAAGCAAGCTTTGTATTCATTCAAGATGATCGAAGACAAAGTGTTGGCTGAGCAGTTGGATATGTTCAACAAGCTGATTCTTGATCTTGAAAATATTGATGTAAAGATTGATGATGAAGATCAAGCGTTGTTATTGTTGTGCGCTTTGCCCAGATCACATGCTCACTTCAAAGAAACCCTCTTGTATGGAAGAGAGTCCCTGACCTTTGAAGAAGTTCAATCAGCCTTGTACTCTAAGGACTTGAACGAACGTAAGGAGCATAAACCTTCGACGGTTGGTGAAGGTTTGGCTGTTAAAGGAAAATTCGACAAGAAGAAAGGTAAAAATCAGTCGAAGTCTTATAGTGGTGACACATCTGGTATTAGATGCTATCACTGTAAGAAAATAGGTCACACAAGAAAGGTGTGCCCTGAACGCCTGAAAGATCATGGAGGTAAGGATAATGGCAATGCAGCTATTGTCCAAGATGATTTCGAATCATCTGATGTTCTTGTGGTTTCAAGCAACAACTCGTCGAAGGAGTGGATTATGGATTCTGGATGCACTTGGCACATGACTCCAAACAAAGACTTGTTCGAGGAATTATGTGATCAAGATAGTGGATCGGTATTGCTGGGAAACAACAAAGCTTGCAAGATTGCAGGCGTTGGATCTGTGAGATTCAAGCTCCATGATGAGTCAATAAGACTGTTGACTGAAGTCAGGTATGTACCTGATTTAAAGAGAAATTTGATTTCTCTTGGTGAATTCGACAAGAAAGGATATGTGTTTCAAGGAGAGAAAAGTATCCTGAGAGTCATGAAAGGGTCGAAGGAAGTCTTGAGAGGCGTGAAGAAACAAGGCTTGTATACCCTTGAGGCTGAAGTTGTAAGTGGTTCGACAAATGTTGCATCCACGAAACCTTTGTCGAAGACAGAAATTTGGCACATGAGATTGGGCCATGTCAGTGAAAGGGGTCTGGTCGAATTAGGGAAACAAAATCTGCTTGGTGGAGATAAAGTCGAAAAGCTGAAGTTTTGTGAACCCTGTGTACTTGGAAAGTCCTGTAGAATGAAGTTCAACAAAGGCAAACAAAGAACACATGGATCCCTTGATTACATCCATGCTGATCTTTGGGGGCCTGCAAGGTGTCCATCACATTCAGGAGCAAAGTATTTTCTATCCATAGTAGATGACTATTCCAGAAAGTTATGGGTATTCATCCAGAAGACTAAGGATGAAACTTTTGAGAATTTCAAAAGTTGGAAGACTCTTGTCGAAAATCAAACTGGCAGAAAGGTAAAGAGGTTGAGAACCGACAATGGCCTTGAGTTTTGCAATGAGGCGTTCGACAGTTTTTGTGTTGCCTCTGGTATTGCAAGGCACAGAACTACCGCAGGTACTCCTCAACAAAATGGTTTGGCTGAAAGGTTTAATCGAACTATTTTGGAGAGAGTTAGATGCATGTTGACTAGTGCGGGATTAAAGAAGGTGTTTTGGGCTGAGGCCGTTTCGACAGCAGCATATCTGATAAACAGATGTCCTTCGACAGCGTTAGATATGAAGACACCTGAAGAAGTTTGGTCGGGACATCCACCAGATCTCGACAAACTAAGAGTATTTGGCTGTGTAGCCTATGCTCACATTAGGCAAGACAAGGTCGAATCTAGAGCTCTGAAATGCATGTTTATGGGATATCCTGAAGGAGTGAAAGCTTATAGGCTATGGTGCCTAGAGCCAGGTCACAGGAGGTGTATCACCAGTTGAGATGTAGTTTTCAATGAAACTGAAATGGTTTTCAAGAAAACTGATGATGTTGACGAAGAGCTGGAACAGGTAGAGATTCCTGTTGAGGTGGAGCATGTTGATGCTGAAATACGTATCCCAGATGAAGTCGAAGAAGAAACAGAAGATTCTGATGATGTTGAGGAAACTGTTGATGACTACCTATTGTCGAGAGATAGGCAACGAAGAGTCATAAAACCACCTCAGAGACTTGGATATGCAGATCTTGTAGCTTATGCCTTAATCTCTGCAAGTGAAGTTCTAGACGAAGAACCTAGAGATTATAAGGAAGTTATGAGGAGTCGAATGAAGACTGAATGGCTAAAGGCCATGCATGATGAGATGAAATCTCTTCATGATAATCACACTTGGGAACTGATCAAGAAACCTGTTGGGGCAAGGTTAGTCAGCTGTAAGTGGATTTTCAAAGTTAAGGAAGGAATTGAAGGAGTAATGTCGAAGAGGTACAAGGCAAGACTAGTCGCAAGGGGTTTCACTCAGAAAGAAGGTGTCGACTTCAATGATGTATTTTCCCCTGTTGTGAAGCACAGATCCATCCGAATGTTGCTTGCCATGGTGGCTCAGTTCGACCTTGAACTGGAACAAATGGATGTGAAGACTGCGTTCTTGTATGGTGACTTAGACGAAACAATCCTGATGAGGCAACCTGAAGGGTATGTCGAAAAGGGGAAAGAAGATTATGTGTGCAAACTGAAGAAATCTTTATATGGACTTAAACAATCTCCTCGACAGTGGAATAAGAGATTCGACAAGTTCATGGAACACATAGGTTTCATTAGAAGTCAGTTCGACCATTGTGTTTACTCCAGATTTCGACCTGAAAATTCATTTGTTATTTTGTTGCTCTATGTTGATGATATTCTGATAGCAAGCAACAATGTCGAAGATGTAATGAGGGTGAAGGCTGAACTCAATAAGGAGTTCGACATGAAGGATCTGGGAGCTGCATCTAGGATTCTTGGAATTGACATTCGAAGAGATAGAAAGCAGTCGAAATTATGCTTATCTCAAGAGGCATACCTACGAAAGATTCTTGACAAGTTTGGTATGTCGAATTCAAAGCCTGTTGTGACTCCAACAAACCCTCAATTCAAGCTGAGTATTGATCAATGTCCCAGTACTGATGTTGAAAGAACCTATATGAATAGCATCCCATATGCTAATATAGTTGGTTCTTTGATGTATGCTATGGTCTGTACTAGACCCGACATAGCATATGCAGTAAGTCTTGTAAGCAGGTACATGGCGAATCCTGGAAAGGCTCACTGGCAAGCGTTAAAGTGGATTCTAAGGTACATAAATGGGTCTCTGAACAAAGTCTTAATTTATGGTGGAGCCTTGGGTGAAGATAGTAAAGCAGCAGTCGAAGGCTATGTTGACTCTGATTATGCAGGATGTATGGATTCCAGGAAATCTATTTCTGGATATGTTTTCACTATGTTTGGTACAGCAATTAGTTGGAAAGCAACTCTTCAGAAGGTTGTTGCCTTATCAACTACTGAAGCAGAATATATTGCCTTAACTGAAGCTGTGAAAGAAGCATTGTGGCTTGAAGGTTTTGCGAAGGAGCTAAAACTTCAAGGTCAAGGTATCACTGTTAAATGTGATAGTCAAAGTGCAATACACCTGTCGAAGAACTCAGCCTATCATGAGCGAACCAAGCACATAGATGTGAGGCTGCATTTCGTCAGAGGGGTAATCGAGCGTGGAGAAGTCCAAGTGCTGAAGGTCTCGACAGATCACAATGCTGCTGATATGATCACCAAAACATTGCCAAGTTGCAAGTTTTTCCACTGTATGCAGTTGATAAAGCTGCATGAAGAAAGCTAGTTAGTGTCTCTTGATGCTGTCGAGTTAGGTCCAAGGTGGAGATTTGTGGGATTTTGGATCGAACTCTAGTTGGTCGAAGTACTTGCTGTAGTCGAAGAAGGTTCTAGCATGTATTTGTCGAAGGATGCTTGTCGAATTAGGTTTTAGTGTTTAAACCCTAATTTGTTAAGTTAGCTTGTTTGTTAAGTCAGCTTGTATAATGGGCCTTGTGGAAAAAACCCATTAGTTAGTATGTTAGGTTTTATTATAAATAGCATACTAGTCTCTCATCATTATCATAAAAGCAAATCCTAATTTAGGGTGAGAGGGTTATTTGTTACTCTTGTAAACTTGTAATCTTGTTTCCAAAGAGAAAGTAAAGAATAGCAGTTATAACCAATTCTTGTGTTCTTCTTCTTCCTTGTTCTTTATTCTTCCCAAATACTATACTTTGTTATTGGCATTGAATTCACAACAATATATATATATATATATATATATATATATATATATATATATATATATATATATATATATATATATATATATATATATATATATATATATATATATATATATATATATATATATTCTAGAACCGTTATTAGAGACTGTCACTCACTTGCAACACAAGTAAAATGCCACTAAAAGTGAATACCATTCTAAAAATACAAAATCAATATTTTAGAAAGAAATCAATACGTAATTACTAAGTAGTTTTTTTCCTCTTTGAATGGCTAGTGCCTACTAAGTGGATTTGATAAGTTAGCTTCTAGCTGGTATATGATTTTAATTTTATAGAGGGAAAATATAAAGCATGAATGGTTTGCAAAATATATTGTATTGTAGTATTTGAATTTAGATTGTACAATGGGTTATCAAATTGCTAACAATCAGGTTCTTCTATAATTCACTGGGACCAGTAGTATGTTGTTATTCTTTTGTGAAACCCAAAAGTGGAGTTTTAAGGTTTTCTTTATGTGTTAGGTCCACTTAGGTGTAATAATTGGATTTCTTTCTTTTTAACAATTGTGGTGGTAGAAAATATGTGATCTGATTAGTGACAATTTAACAAAAGTATAAATAAACGAACGAAAAGGATATAAGAAAGTTTGGCTATAGACATTCGACCTATCTTTCACATTCCCACGTTGTAGAGTATGGTTAAAGTTTCAATCAGCATACACGAGTATTTTAATAGAATGTGATGCTATCTGGGTACTCTTTAGAAATATGGGTCAAAATCTATATAAAAACAATAAGGTTGCATAGAATATATCTCAAAAATTGTGTTGAATCGAGATCTAGATTTTAGAAAATAGTTTCGTATGCATAACTACACTTTGTTGGTTTCAAATAGGAGGAAATCTTACACTTGGGCCAAAAATAACTCAAGATGCAATAGAAAAGGTCCAGATGATTCAAAGAAAAAAAACTATAACTTCTTAGAGAAGGTAAGCATGATAAAAAGTGTATAGACTTCTTTATTTGAAGTTGCATGTTTTTTATTTGAAGTTGTATGTGTTGGAATATTAATGCAAATGTGAGTAAATAGGGAAATAATGTCACATTGAATAGGAATGTGGTGATTTGAATATTTATGAGAGGATTCTCCTATTTATATATGCTCAAGTCTTCACATTCCTATCCAATGTGAAACTATTTCTCCAGTTACTCACACCTGCATTATTATTCTAACACTCTCTCTCAAGTATGAGTCCACAATGCTCCTCCTCAAGACACTTGTACCGCCGTTGACACCTTACAACGAAACACCTTTTCTTGGGACAAGTGTCTCGAGGAAGAGCATTGTAGACTCACACTTAAGGAAGTGTGTTAGAATAATAATGCAAGTGTGAGTAAGTGGGGAAATAGTCTCACATTGATACAAAGTTGATGACTAGACACTTTTGTGAGAGACACACCACTTGTCCACCTAAGAAGAGATGTCACATTGCAAGGTATCAACGGCGATACAAGTTTCTTGAGGGAGGCATCGTGGACTCACACTTGAGGGGGAGTGTTAGAATAATAATGCAAGTGTGAGTAAGTGGAAAAATAGTCCCACATTGAAGAGAAATATGGTGACTTGAACATTTATAAGTGGGAGAATCTACTCACATATCACCTTAAGGTTTTAGGTGGATAAATGATGTGTCTCTCACAAAGGTGCATAATCCTCAACTTTGTATAAATACTCCTAGTGAACTCCCCCAACAATGGGAGAACCCACTCACTTATCACCTTAAGATTTTATGTGGATAAATAGTGTGTCTCTCACAAAGATACATAATCCTCAAGTTGTATCAATGCTCTTAGTAACTCTCCCCAATAACATGTTTTATTTGAGAGCTACACCTACTAAATAAGTTGGTATATAGGTGAAGATGGATAAGTTGACATCTATAGATTTATTAGACCTTATGAAATTTTTGGAAAATATTTGAGATGTGTTGTATAAGATTACTGTGTTGACACTCTTGTCAAATTTGCATAATGTGTTTAATGTTTTGCGACTAAGAAATTATGTGCACGAGCTAGTCATATAAAGGATATATTCAGACAATGCTCAATTCAAAGATGGCATTACTTTTAAGTTGTTATTACATGTGATGGATAATATTTTGCATGTAAGATGTGAAGCAAGGTGTTTTATTAAGATCTGATACATTATATTTCGAAGTGGTTTACAATATTTTTTTGTGAAAAGTAATATGTTTACATTAGAGCGTTCTGAGTACTGTCAAGATTTATTTTCTTTTATATTCACTACAAAATGTAATTTGAAAGAGCATATTCGTTTGGAGATTTATTCTGAATCCGTTTTAGAAAGATTGGAATTCCTATTTTTATCAAATTTAGATTTAATCAAGATCTGTTTCAATCAAGATTTTGTTACTCGTAGATTTGGTAAAGAAAATAAGTTTGAATTCACTTAAGGGATTAAACTCCAAAAGATCCCGGATATATTGTGCAAAGGTTCATATGTTTGAATATTTTTGACATCATAGTCGAAATACTAGAATGCTTGTAAAAGAACTTTAAATGTAATAAAGCAACTTGAATATAATAAATGATTTGTAAAGAAAAAAAGATAATTGATCAATTCATAAAATAGAATGCAAAACATAAATTTTTGCGCTCGTTTCTCTTAACAAACAATGCTTATATACTAGTTCTAATGTAGTCGTCAACACCGGTCGACACAGTAAAACATGTCACGTTTCTAATGTCATGCAATCTTTGTCTTCATCGGCTTTCCACGTGTTATTGAGTAACTGTCTGATTATATCCGCTTTTGAATATATTTGACTGAGCAGTTTAACATTTTGCTGGACACTTGAAATTTTATTAAGTCCAAAACAAATCTTTGGTCTTCACTGATGAATATTCGACACATTTTAGTATTGTTCTTCGACAAGACAAAGTGATAATTAGTGTTGTACCCCAAAATTTTCCCTCCCATATTTCTCAAGACCTTTCAAGAATAATCTCCAAGTGGCTCAAGATTGCTCAAGAGCTGGACAGTCAAATCATCTCCTAAGGCAGTCAACCTCAAATTAGGGTTTTGTGTTGCATCAAGGTCCTTACATCCAAATGACCCCAAGTTCTCCCCAATGTCCTAATATGTTCTCAAGATCATCCATGTCAAATTTCAAGCCTTGCAGAGAAAGTTTGGTCAGTCAATTGCTCAAGAGGCCCAAAAATCGACTTTGCTAGGGCAAAAGTCAATTGTGGCCTACATACAGTCAAAACTCAATATTTTTTGTCAACATTCTCATTTTGAAGGATAATTCATCATTTTATCAAGGGTTGATCATGATTCATCAAGGATTACTCAAGATTCATCAAGATTCAAAAGTTGCTAAATTAGGGTTTTGTTGGAAAAGTCAACTCAACTTTGACCAAGCATAACTTTCTCCTACTTTATGAGAAATGACCCATACAAATCTCATTTTGAATATGATGCAATTTCCTACAATCCATATTCACACCCCAAGATCAAGAAATGCACTCAAAAAGATTTACAAATTTGGACATTATAGGTCATTTTTGAAAGTCAACAAAAACACCTTTTTTTCCAAAGCTTATAACTTGAGCATGGAATATCAAAATGAGATGATACCAAAAGGATTGGTTAGAGGACATCTCAAGGTTTCTAAAAAGTCCTAGAACACCTCAAAAAGTTCAAAATTGAAGAAGTTATGCATTGTTGAAGTTGGGCATTTTTTCAAAATTGCCAAAAGTCAACTATCCCCAAAACTTCAAATTTTGTCAAATGGCCCCACTTTTTTCCACTTGATTTGATCTTGTCACACCACACACGTGTCCTATCTTCAGTTTTATGTCCAATTATTAATTTTTCTATTTTATTTGATTTTTATTGTTTTAATTCATTTTTAATCAATTTAAATCCAAATAAAATCCAAATCTTAATAACTTGATATCTTTTTGATCATTACAGGTCTTAATTGACATCATGAACACAATCAAATTCGTGCCAAGCCATATCATTCACAAAATCTTGGATTTGGAAAGAAATTGGAAGCCTTTAATGGAAGAATCATATCAAATCTTGAATCATCAATTCACATGGATTCAAGCCCAAATTTTTAACCTAATATAATCCTTGTTACATATACAAGGCAAGGCATACAAGAACACGACCGGAAGGCTGCAAAAATCACAAAACCAAAACTGAAAAAAAGCTTAAAAAGTGTGGGATCGAAATCTTGCTTGGAGTCCAATTCAAGGCAAAAGCTCAACGTAGTCTTCTTGCCTGATATCCACTGAAGCGATTGCAACCATTCACAAGCTCTGAAACCACCTGAAACGCACTGTAAGTCTTCCTGAACATAGCCCTGTACACGAAATTACAACCTCCTATTCTTGCATCTTTTTGACAAAACGTTGGTATAATCTAGTTTATCATTAAATTCCTTAACTTTCTGCATCATTTGATTTTGTTTTCGTGAACTATAGCACCATACCCGGATCTAGGGTTTTGGAGGTTCGTTTTTGGGCATTTGCTTTGCAGGTAAAATTGGGACAAATAATGGGTATAGACATGCTCAGGAGGAAGAGACGATCACGTCCATGTTCTTGGATTTAATTTTCATGGCTTAGAATGAATTTTAGAAGCAAGCCACGGATCTTGCTGCGGATGAAAATCCGCAGGTAAGAAAACCAGAGATTTGTGGGGAAGACGAAGGCGTGTCTTCTTCCCATTGGCTAGTTCAAATCTCGTGCCATTTTTATTTATTTCCAGGCATATTAAATGTTTTCCAATATAATATTGTCCACTTATTTCATTAACAATAAAACATAATAGCTCAGTTGGTAGAGGCGTTAGTGGAAAGTCCTATGGGACCTGGGTTCGAATCCCAGGTCCCCCAATATTTGTTGCATTTTATTTACAGGTGATTCCATGCAGCATCAAAAGCGTGACCTATCATATGTCTCCATCCAGATGGTTGCCAAATGAATTCAGATCAAATCCAATGGCCAAAATTGAACATCCACCATGGTCTCTAGTCAACAGGCACACATGGGATGGAAAAAGTCAAAACAGGTTGGCTTGAATTGGGCCAAACAAATGCTATTCTCACCACAATCTGGGCCCAACACCCCATGAGTATTTTTATTTTACTTTCTTTATTTATTTTAATATTCTTGATTAATTACTAACCAATTAATTTTATTTTCCTCACAAAATCAAAACCACAAAAAATATTATTTTTATTAATCTCATTATTTTATTTTTTGTAAATACATATTAACTTAATTAATTTAGTTTTAAATAGATATAACCTTTAACAATTTTGCAATAATTAAAATTAATGTAGAATTAGGTTTTTACTAACTTTTAATCAATTTATTTTATTTCTTTAAATATTCAAAATCCCAAAAATATTTTCATTAATTAATTAATTTAATTACTAACTTAGATCTAATTTCAATTTAATTCAAAAAATAACAAAAACATGCTTTCTTTAAAAAAAAGGGTCAAAACCCTAAAAACTCGCCCGATTTAATTTCTCGCACGCGTATCATTTTATCCAATATTGTAATTGCTTCCAGTATGTAATAGCTTTTAATTAGGACTTTAATTATTTATCACTTTATTTTACTTTCCGCAATTTAAATTAAAGGGTTTGTTTTTGGCGATGTAAATACCTGATGCCTTGTAATAGTTTAGATTTAATTTCCGCAATTTAAAATTCCACAAACTATACACTGTTAGATGTTTGATAATAGGGAATGCATGACAAGATCGAATGTATGAACTTAAAATCAACATAGCTCACTCATGACATGTACAAAGATAAAAATAACTGAAAAACAATACACTCACACATGCACACTCTTAGGGTACACCTCACTTGGTTGCCTTCGAACGTGGTCATTGAGTATATGAAGTTTTATAGGTCGCCCTCTTGTCCAAAGATCATAGTTGCCTCGAAACGGTTGCCTCGGATAAAATGATCTAAGATATTAGGGTTACCGCTAAGGCGTCCTAACATTGCTTTAGTGACCACACGTCCCTTAATCGAATTGACCCTTAAAACTCCAACGATGATACTACCTACTCATCAATAGTGGGATAGCATTGTCTAAAGGAAATTTGTACAGATTAATTCCTTTTTCGAGTAGGTAGATGGTTCTTAAGTACTTGCTCCTTTTAAAACAAAACAAACTTTTTGCACTTACACTCTCTTCAAAACAAAAACTCTTTCAAACCCACAAACACAAAGAAAAGCAAATTTTGAAAACACAATGAGCAAGTACCTAAGAGCCTGTGGATAACCACAGATAGAAAGGGTGCTAACACCTTCTCTTTCTATAATCTACCTCCCGAACCCGAGAAATATCTCAAAAAGGAATTTTTCTGTGCTTTTTTCCTTTCCTTGTTGGATAAAATAAAAGACGGTGGCGACTCTTGCTTACCGCAACATTTTGCAAAAACCAAACGCAAAACGCGAACCAACATTCCAAAAACAGTCAGTTCTCTTTCCCACCGATCACAGAACTGGCGACTCTGCTGGGGAATATTTTAATAAGTGAGGTGTACCTTAGGATTAGATAATTGTGTTTTCAATTGTATGCCTTGTATGATTTACATTTGTGGGTTTGTATCGGAGTTCTATAGATCCTAACCCGGATCTGGGGGTACCCTTTAGGTAAGTAGCAATAAACTGTGAGGGAACTGTCTGGCGTAGACCGACACGGTTGAAGCAGTAGGTACGTTAGTGTGGCACTTTAGTCTGTACCGATATCCCTTGTGTTGGAACAAGGAGAATATGGGTCTTCTAAGGGGTCATTAAGCACCAACTGACCTTAGAACCTTAAATTGACCAAATTGGCCATAGAATAGTAGCAGTATGCTACACTCATTGAGACTAAACTCTCGTGATGATTCAGGCTGCAAGAAAAAGTTGCTAAACTGGAATTATGATCGATTAAGGGTAGTCAGTGATATTGAGATCCTCTAGAACCCGGTTACTATTTTTAGGACAGGTTTAAACCAACTGAACTGAAAGAGGGTAGTGCCTAAGCTCCTTGCAATATTGAGACTGAAGAGGTGGCAGACAAACCCTGGTTTCAGGAGGTGAAAAGGTATCTTGAAGCTCAGGAGTACCCCGAGGGTGCATCTGTTAATGACAAGAAGTTTCTGAGGAGGTTCGCGGCGAAGTTCTTCATCAGCAATGGCATCCTTTACAAGCGTAACCATGATTCAACCTTACTGAGATGTGTGGATAAGAATGAAGCAGAAAGGATCATGGCAGAGTTGCATGAAGGTACTTTCGGGACTCATTCCAGTGGACATACCATGGCAAAGAAGATCCTACGGGCAGGATATTATTGGTCCACAATGGAAGCCGACTGTTATCAACATTCTCGGACATGTCACAAGTGCCAAGTCTATGCTGATAAGGTGCACATACCTCCAGTTCCTCTGAACGTGTTGACGGCACCTTGGCCTTTTGCAATGTGGGGCATTGATATGATCGGCGAGATCATACCTACGACATCTAACAGGCATCGTTTCATCTTGGTAGCAATTGATTACTTTACAAAGTGGGTTGAAGCAGCTTCCTTTGCTACTGTAACCAAGAACGTCGTAGCACGATTCATTCGGCACAATCTGATCTGTCGATACAGTGTACCAGAGAGGATCATTACAGACAATGGTACCAATCTCAACAACAAGATGATCACTGAGCTCTGCGAGCAATTCAAGATACATAATCACAACTCTTCTCCCTACCGGCTGAAGATGAATGGGACTGTAGAAGCGGCTAATAAGAACATTAAGAAGATTGTGCAGAAGATGACAGTGACATATAAAGATTGGCATGAGATGTTACCATTTGCTCTTCATGGGTACCGTACCTCAGCACGGACTTCAACAGGGGCAACACCCTATTCCTTGGTATATGGTATGGAGGCAGTCTTGCCCATTGAAGTTCAGATACCCTCTCTTCGGATCATGAAGGATACAGGTTTGAGGGAAGATGACTGGATTCAGACCCGGCATGATCAACTGAACCTAATCGACGAAAAGAGACTTACTGCTATTTGTCATGGTCAGACGTACCAAAAACGGATGATCAAAGCATTTAACAAGAAAGTTAGACGACAAGAGTATCAAGTTGGGGACCTGGTAATCAAGCGCATTATTCTACCTCAAGGTGATCCCAGGGGAAAATGGACCCCTACTTACGAAGGGCCATTTGTGGTTAAGAACATTTTCTCAGGAGGAGCAATGATTCTAACCACCATGGATGGTGACGACCTTCCTCACCCTGTCAATGCAGACATAGTAAAAAGATACTACGCATAATCAAAGACCCGCTAGGTTGAATGGCCTAGGTAAAAATAAGGGCTTCCCGGCGAACGAAAAGGGTTCGGGCAAAAATAAGGGATGAAAATAAAAAAATCTGTACACCCAGCCAGTCGAAAACCTGAAAAGGCGGCTTGGGCAAAAAAGGGGTATCCCGGTGGACTGAAAACCTGAAAGGGCGGTCCACGAAAAAGTTAGGGATCAAAAGCGTAACACTATGTCTCATTGGATCACCTTGCATCCAGACTTCGGTATCGACTATCAAGCTCGGACGGAACTAATCAATCTGATCTACCTTCAACCAGTAGCAAAGTGATGAGATGCTCGAAGACATAAAGGCAATAGTAGAGTTGGAACCCAATGGGATTATTCACATAGCTGTTTTGTTTTCTTTTTACAAATTGTATAAATTATATTTGTTCGGCGGCGTTCTCTTACTAGGACGCCAACCTCTTGTACAAAAACGCCTATTTACAGGCCTTACTTCAAAATCAATACAATTCATTTTCAAACAAATTTCAAACTGTTTTTCCTTTATCTGTTTTGTTTTGCAAAGAACATCCAATGTTCATTTTTCATATATGCATTTGACATTTATTGCTGCTCATAAATATCTACATGCGAAACGAAAGATGAATTATTGGTAATATCAGAAGCAGGGGCAATAAGAATTGTCCGAACTATACAGTTGCTCTGTCCACCAGGTACCAAGGTAGATTCAGTTGAAGAATATGACCAAGATACCTTCACTCCCCGCAAAATAAGACAGTAATGATAGCTCTCTCAATTGAGACTTGCAACTATGGACGAATCAACAATACTCTCCCCAAGCAGAGTTAGTCTACCATCAGCCCTAAAAAGGCTTGGTATCCCCAGAAGGTCTTAATATTCCCCAGCGGAGTATAAAAATATTCCCCAGCAAGTATCAGAGTATCCCCGGCAGTCTTAATATTCCTCAACAGAGTATAAGAATGTTCCCCGGAAGAATACAAGATACCCCAGTGGAGTCAATATTTCCCAGCACGGTCTGAAAAAAAAAAAACTTCCCCAACGGAGTTGAAGCATCATCCCCAGTAGACTCTGGAAGTTTACCCCCAGCGGAGTACAATAAATTTCCCCAGCCAAATTCCGAGGGTTATCCCCACAAAAGTCTAACAGGGGTTATCCCTAGCAAGTCGCAACTGAAAGATCATCCCCAGCGAAGTTCTTTCTTTCCCCAAACAGGAGTTCAATCCTCAACAGATTCAATATCACCAGCAACGGTAATCCATCCCCAGCGGAGTTTATCAGCGGAATCCCCAGCGGAGTTTATCGTTAAAATCTTCAGCAGAACATCTCTTCCCCATAGAGTAATCTCTTCATCAGTTCATTCCCCAACGGAGTTCTCTTCTCCTACAGGATTATTCCCGCGACCATCTTCGTTCATCATCCCCAACAGAAACGAAGAATTCAACTCTACTCTCTAGCAGCTATCCGGGATATATTTTCCCCAGCTAAAACATCACATTTTCATACATCATGATACATGCATAAACGCATCATACCGTACAATCTCATTTATGTTGAGAACATCATTGCTTGATCCATCTCATGCATTGCATATGACTGACCTTTACCTTTCAGGAAAGATGCAGTTAAGTTCTCAGCTTAGTCGAAGACCCGACTGGTTCTTAAATCTCAACTGAATCATCCTCGATTGAATTTCAGATAAGGTTCTCAATCTCGACAATTTTCCTCCGTCATAGTGTGGACGAGTTCTGTAATTTCAATGGTATACTACGTTGAAGATCAGACAGTTCCTAGATCTTGATGAATATGTTTCCCTACGTCATAGTGTGGACAAGTTCTGTAATTTCAACGGTATACTACGTTGAAGACCAAACAGTTCCTAGATCTTGATGTTTTCCTCCGTCATAGTGTGGACGAGTTCTCTAATTTCAACGGTATACTCCGTTGAAGACCAGACAGTTCCTAGATCTTGATGAAGATGTTTCCCTACGTCATAGTGTGGACAAGTTCTGTAATTTCAACGGTATACTACGTTGAAGACCAGACAGTTCCTAGATCTTGATGTTTTCCTCCGTCATAGTGTGGACGAGTTCTGTATTTTCAACGGTATACTACGTTGAAGACCAGACAGTTCCTAGATCTTGATGAAGATGTTTCCCTACGTCATAGTGTGGACGAGTGCTATAATTTCAACGGTATACTATGTTGAAGACCAGATAGTTCCTAGATCTTGATGTTTTCCTCCGTCATAGTGTGGACGAGTTCTCTAATTTCAATGGTATACTCCGTTGAAGACTAGACAGTTCTTAGATCTTGATGAAGATGTTTCCCTACGTCATAGTGTGGATAAGTTCTGTAATTTCAACGGTATACTACGTTGAAGACCAGACAGTTCCTAGATCTTGATGTTTTCCTCCATCATAGTGTGAATGAGTTCTGTATTTTCAACGGTATACTACGTTGAAGACCAGACAGTTCCTAGATCTTGATGAAGATGTTTCCCTACATCATAGTGTGGACGAGTTCTCTAATTTCAACGGTATACTACGTTGAAGAACAGACAGTTCCTAAATCTCAACAAAAACCAGGCCTCCCCAGCGGAATCTTCTACAAACAACAAGTATGCAAGTTCTCGCTAAGGAATCTCTTATGCGATCGATACTCCTGCAGATGGCATATGTAAGCCCATCCTCCTACCAACAATCTCAAAATGGCATCTGTAAGCCCATTCCCGACATCACAGTGCTGATACCACTTCATGCGAGTGCAAATTTCTGGGCACTCTAGTGTTCAATCATCTTTCATCTTCGGATCACTAAAGGCCCGAAAGCCAATCTACATCCTCAGGCTTAAGAAGATTGAACAGGGGCAACTGTTGTACCCCAAAATTTTCCTTACCATATTTCTCAAGACCTTTCAAGAATAATCTCTAAGTGGCTCAAGATTGCTCAAGAGCTGGACAGTCAAATCATCTCCTAAGGCAGTCAATCTCAAATTAGTGTTTTGTGTTGCATCAAGGTCCTTACATCCAAATGACCCAAAGTGCTCCCAAATGTCCTAATATGTTCTCAAGATCATCCATGTCAAATTTCAAGCCTTGCAGAGAAAGTTTGGTCAGTCAATTGCTCAAGAGGCCCAAAAATCGACTGTGTTGGGGCAAAAGTCAACTGTGGCCTACATACAGTCAAACCTCAAGATTTTTTGTCAACATTCTCATTTTGAAGGATAATTCATCATTTTATCAAGGGTTGATCATGATTCATCAAGGATTACTCAAGATTCATCAAGATTCAAAAGTTGCTAAATTAGGGTTTTGTAGGAAAAGTCAACTCAACTTTGACCAAGCATAACTTTCTCATACTTTATGAGAAATGACCCATCAAAAGCTCATTTGGAAGAGGATGCAATTTCCTACAATCCATATTCACACCCCTAGATCAAGAAATGTACTCATAAAGAGTTACAAATTTGGACATTATAGGTCATTTTTGAAAGTCAACAAATACACCTTTTTTGCCAAAGCTTATAACTTGAGCATGGAATATCAAAATGAGATGAGACCAAAAGGGTTGGTTAGAGGACATATCAAGGTTTCTAAAAAGTCAAAGAACACCTCAAAAAGTTCAAAATTGAAGAAGTGATGCATTGTTGAAGTTGGGCATTTTTCCAAAATTGCCAAAAGTCAACTATCCCCAAAACTTCAAATTTTGTCAAATGGGCCCACTTTTTCCCACTTGATTTGATCTTGGCACACCACACACGTGTCCTATCTTCAGTTTTATGTCCAATTATTAAGTTTTCTATTTTATTTGATTTTTATTGATTTAATTCATTTTTAATCAATTTAAATCCAAATAAAATCCAAATCTTAATAACTTGATATCTTTTTGATCATTACATGTCTTAATTGACATCATGAACAAAATCAAATTCGTGCCAAGCCATATCATTCATAAAATCTTGGATTTGGAAAGAAATTGGAAGCCTTTAATGGAGGAATCATATCAAATCTTGAATCATCAATTCACATGGATTCAAGCCCAAATTTTTAACCTAATACAATCCTTGTTACATATACAAGGCAAGGCATACAAGAACACGACCGGAAGGCTGCAAAAATCACAAAACCAAAACTGAAAAAAAGCTTAAAAAGTGTGGGATCGAAATCTTGCTTGGAGTCCAATTCAAGGCAAAAGCTCAACGTAGTCTTCTTGCCTGATATCCACTGAAGCGATTGCAACCATTCACAAGCTCTGAAACCACCTGAAACGCACTGTAAGTCTTCCTGAACATAGCCCTGTACACGAAATTACAACCTCTTATTCTTGCATCTTTTTGACAAAATGTTGGTATAATCATGTTTATCATTAAATTCCTTAACTTTCTGCATCATTTGATTTTGTTTTCGTGAACTATAGCACCATACCCGAATCTAGGGTTTTGGAGGTTCATTTTTGGGCATTTGCTTTGCAGGTAAAATTGGGACAAACAATGGGTATAGACATGCTCAGGAGGAATAGACGATCACGTCCATGTTCTTGGATTTAATTTTCATGGCTTAGAATGAATTTTAGAAGCAAGCCACGGATCTTGCTGCGGATGAAAATCCGCAGGTAAGAAAACCAGAGATTTGTGGGGAAGACGAAGGCGTGTCTTCTTCCCATTGGCTAGTTCAAATCTCGTGCCATTTTTATTTATTTCCAGGCATATTAAATGTTTTCCAATATAATATTGTCCACTTATTTCATTAACAATAAAACATAATAGCTCAGTTGGTGGAGGCGTTAGTGGAAAGTCCTATGGGACCTGGGTTCGAATCCCAGGTCCCCCATATTTGTTGCATTTTATTTACAGGTGATTCCATGCAGCATCAAAAGCGTGACCTATCATATGTCTCCATCCAGATGGTTGCCAAATGGCTTCAGATCAAATCCAATGGCCAAAATTGAACATCCACCATGGTCTCTAGTCAACAGGCACACATGGGATGGCAAAAGTCAAAACAGGCTGGCTTGAATTGGGCCAAACAAATGCTATTCTCACCACAATCTGGGCCCAACACCCCCATGAGTATTTTTATTTTACTTTCTTTATTTATTTTAATATTCTTGATTAATTACTAACCAATTAATTTTATTTTCCTTACAAAATCAAAACCACAAAAAATATTATTTTTATTAATCTCATTATTTTATTTTTTGTAAATACATATTAACTTAATTAATTTAGTTTTAAATAGATATAACCTTTAACAATTTTGCAATAATTAAAATTAATGTAGAATTAGGTTTTTACTAACTTTTAATCAATTTATTTTATTTCTTTAAATATTCAAAATCCCAAAAATATTTTAATTAATTAATTAATTTAATTATTAACTTAGATCTAATTTCAATTTAATTCAAAAATAACAAAAACATGCTTTCTTTCAACAACAAAAAAAGGGTCAAAACCCTAAAAACTCGCCCGATTTAATTTCTCGCACGCGTATCATTTTATCCAATATTGTAATTGCTTCCGGTATGTAATAGCTTTTAATTAGGACTTTAATTATTTATCGCTTTATTTTACTTTCTGCAATTTAAATTAAAGGGTTTGTTTTTGGCGATGTAAATACCCGACGCCTTGTAATAGTTTAGATTTTATTTCCGCAATTTAAAATTCCGCAAACTATACACTGTTAGATGTTTGATAATAGGGAATGCATGACAAGATCGAATGTATGAACTTAAAATCAACATAGCTCGCCCATGACATGTACAAAGATAAAAATAACTGAAAAACAATACCCTCGCACCTGCGCATTCTTAGGTTACACCTCACTTGGTTGCCTTCGAACGTGGTCATTGAGTATAGGAAGTTTTAGAGGTCACCCTCTTGTCCAAAGATCATAGTTGCCTCGAAACGGTTGCCTCAGATAAAATGATCTAAGACATTAGGGTTACCGCTAAGGCGTCCTAACATTGCTTTAGTGACCACACGTCCCTTAATTGAATTGACCTTTAAAACTCCAACAATGATACTACCTACTCATCAATAGTGGGATAGCATTGTCTAAAGGAAATTTGTACAGATTAATTCCTTTTTCGAGTAGGTAGATGGTTCTTAAGTACTTTCTCCTTTTAAAACAAAACAAACTTTTCGCACTTACACTCTCTTCAAAACAAAAACTCTTTCAAACCTACAAACACAAAGAAAAGCAAATTTTGAAAACACAATGAGCAAGTACCTTAGATCCCGTGGATAACCACAGATAGAAAGGGTGCTAACACCTTCCCTTTCTATAATCTACCTCCCGAACCTGAGAAATATCTCAAAAAGGAATTTTTCTGTGCTTTTTTCCTTTCCTTGTTGGGTAAAATAAAAGACGGTGGCGACTCTTGCTTACCGCAACATTTTGGAAAACCAAACGCAAAACGCGAACCAGCATTCCAAAAACAGTCAGTTCTCTTTCCCACCGATCACAATTAGCCTTAAAGCTCATGGTCGAACTTAGACCATCTCGACTTGAAGATGACGATCAAGATCACTTCTAATTTTCAATCTTGGGACTAGTGTACAAAATTTAAGGTAACATATTAATAATAAATATTATGGAAATTGATATTTTGTGCACTTTTTGGTTTCTAGCCGCTTTTACACCAAAATCCTATTTGACTTTTAAGATGGACAATTATTTCTATTTTAGGAGGTGTTTCCTTTGTGAAGACTCAAATTTTTTATTGTTTAACTTGTCATTTTATATTTGTTGAATCTTTGTGTTTTGTATGGTTATATTTTATTCATGTGTCATCTCTCTAAGTTAGGAGAATAGAGTGTTTGTGTTGTAATTGAGTTTCATCACTTTCAATACTTTTGTTATTGTACAAACACTTGAGAGAGTGTTTGACTAAAAGTGAGAGGGGTCTCAGATTCAGAGGGAGCTAGATCAAATTTCACGTGTAGTATTAGAAAAAAAGGAATTGAACTAGGAGAGTTCAGATAAGTCCGCTTTGTACTTTTGACTTCTAAGAGTGAATTTCCTTTCATTGGGTTAATACCCCCTAAACGTATGCGACTTTGCATCAAATTTGGTTAATGATTTATGTATTATTTAGTTTTTTCATTTATATTTCATGCTTCACAATCTTGTTGTCATACACATTGTTCCAGCATTGTGTCTGACATTTTGTCATCATTAGAACTAAACTTCAATTGACATCAAAGCAGATACTCTATTCTGGTTGGGTAAGCTCTAGGTTTTTTCTACATTCTATTTAATATGTACAATACTAAAGAAGAGAATATGTTAATCAACCATAAATTCTTGATGGTACGAGCTATGATTATTGGAAGGTTCACATGGTTATATTACTCAAGTCTATGGACAACAAAACTTGGAAAACAGTAATAAATGGATGAACTCCTCCAAAGGTTACAACTAAAGATAACACTAGAATCTTGAAGCCTAAGAAAGATTAGTCAAAGGACGAATATGAAGAACCACTTAGTACTCGTGCCCTTAATGCCATTTATAATGGTGTTGACAAAAACATCTTTAGAATCATTAAGACATATATGCCCCAATACCAAGGAAGCTTGGGAAACTCTTGAAACGACTCATAATCCAAGGTCCGTATTGAGGCAACTAGATAAATGATCTCAAACAATAAAGTCACCATTGAGCATTTATTTATCCCATAGAAGGAAAAGAAAAATATCGAAGAAAACCTAAAGAGGGAAAGGCTGTGGTCTCGCAACCAAGAGATCAGGTACGAGAGTCAATTACACAAGGGGAAGGAATTATAACCCCTCATGTTTTTCGTACTCGAAGAGATCCACTCTTGTTGTTCTAATAAAAGAGTGTGTTTATTCTAAAGCTTAACTTGATAAGGGAATGCATGAAAAAATATCTAGAAAAATAAAGGTTTTATTAGTTGTTCCCGCCGCAGTTGCAAACCTTTGTACCTAAGTACCACCTTTCATGCAATAGGGGATCAGGGAACTCGTAGTTAACCTCAAAAAGGTTTTTAGTTTGTTATATGTAACGAACCCTTTTGAAATGATTTTGAGTTATGCCCTCAAGGCAAGGTGCAACATTTGATTTGTTTGTGTTTTATTTATTTATTTTGTGAAAGAAGTTTGTGATTTGAAACACACAAAATACTATGAATGGAGAAAGAACAAGCTTCGGGAATATACCCACTCATCCTTATCCATTGCTTAAGGCTCGTGAAAGTGTGATTCTCATCATTAGTCATTAAGTGTTTTTGAGAGTTTTATAAAGGAAAGAAGTTTTAGTTTTAAAGATGCAAAAGGGGAATGAAAAGTCTAAGGGAGACTAGAAAAGAAACCTAAAGTTGTCATGCAATGGTGGCCCTAAAGTTAGGATTGAAAGGGAAATCTCTACTTGAGTTAGCATGCAAAGATGGACCTAATGGTTGAGGATAGACAGATGCTACCTAATATTGATATGCTTGGGTAAGAATCTAAGGTATAATTAATTCACCTTGAACAAGATGGAATCAACATCCTAAGGGAACATGTTATCAAACAAACAAGCAAAAGAAAGAAGATGGCAAGCAAGCAAGTTCAAGGTTTAACATACACAAGTATATTTAAGCATATAAGATGGAAGACCAAATAGGGAAGCAACAACACCAAGTAATACTTAAGAAGGCAAGCCATGAAGATGGAAGAAAAAGTGTCAAGTATCAACCAAAGGTAGATCAAATAAGTCAAGCAAACAAGTCAAGCAAGTTTCAAGAAGATTTAGGCAAGTAATGATCAAACAATGAAAGCATAAACATGATGTTATGGAATGTATGAATTAAGAAAGAACTTAATTCAAGAAGAGTTTCAAGAGTAACAAAATAAGTTGGTATAACCCCATACACAAAGCAAAGTTAAACAATTTGATGAACAAACAACAACATAATCCAAGATAGGAATCAGTTGTCCTAAATCAAACAAGATGAGAAAAGATCAAGAACAAGAGACACTTATATGTCATGGGCCAGTAGCATAGTCCCTAATATAGCATCAATCTTAATCTCTAAATTGTAAGAAATGCTATCAAGTTAGCATACTCAAATTTCAAGACAAACTAGCAAGGCATAAGATCAACATCATCCAAGTGAGTAAGAGATGAAAGAAAATTAAGGCTAGTCAACATAAATGAAGTGCCTTGCATAAGAAGCAATGTTTAAGATGAATTCAAGAATAGTCAAGAAATGTGACCCAAAACATCATGCAAAAAGTTGAAGAAGAAAGAAGATTTGGCTCTTTTAGGTCATCACGATGATCTTACAATCAAATGAAAGTCAAATAATCAAAGAGCATGGAACTAAAGGCCTCATGAAGTTACAAGTCAGAAGTCAGCCTCAAGGTTTCAATCAAAATTGGATCAATGGTATTGAAATGACATGCATAAGACATGTACCTAAACCATGATCACAAAGTGATGGAACTAGGCCTCAAAGAAAATGAGTAAACCAATACGAGTTTGGGTGCTTAAATGGTTCAATGATATTGAACTTAAGACCCTAAACATGTCATGTGGATAAGGTAAGGAAATAGAATCAAATTTCCAAATGTTGCATAAATTCATTCCATGTACCTCACAAAACAAGCAAAAAGAGCATATAAATGATCACCTTTAAAGTGAAAGATCAAAATGATCAATTGAGGTCAAATGACTCTCAAGCCTTTAGAAGAACATCCTTGAGCTTATCATACCTAAGCATCAATTACAACAAAAAATTATACAAGAACATGACTCAAAGATCAAATGCATCCAAATTAGGGTTTTTATGACTTATACAAAAGAAGGTTCAAATCAAAAGGTCACAATGAATTTAAAAATACTTGTAAAATCAAACAAAGTTGATACAATTATAATTCATACTTGTGCCAATGATGTGTTCAAAAATTGTATCAAAACTATGAATAAAACTAAAAGAAATGGCACTAAAATCTCAAAGTGAACATCATAAACACATTCCAAGATAAAATCAAGGAAAAATAGAAAAATATTGAATAAATTCAATTAAGACTAGGATCAAGCATTCTCATGCATCCATAAGTCAGAAGAAACTCACATCTCAAATTATTTCATCAAGGAAAGTTGAAAATTAAATTGAAAAACTAAAGCTAGTTCAAAACTAGGTTAAACATGATAAGTTTTCCAAATAATTTTGAGAAAAATAGAAAACCAAGTGAAAAATTAATAAAAGACCATAAACATGATCATCACTCATGGAACTAAGATATGAATATTTTTACTTGATTTTTAGGTCAAGAAAAACTAGAAAAAACAATTAATCTTTAAAAGATAACAAGAAAATGACCAAAAATGATCAAATAACAATACAATTTTGAAAAATGATCAAAACACGATGATAAATGAGGTTTAAAACCACATGTAATTATTTAAACTAATCAAGAAAATGGATCAACTTTTTGCAAAATTTTAGGGATCCGAAAAAAGTTAGAAATATAATTATTTAAAATTAAATACAACTTAAAAATAATATAAAACACTTTGTACTAAATTATTAATTAAAATGGAAAAAATGTTTGGAAAACAAAATTATAAATCACAATCATGAAATCTACATATTAAAGTTCACTCATGAATATTTTTGGAATTTTTTGACTAATAAAACTATTTCAAATAATTTGTGAAATCAATTGAAAAATAATTTGTAAAATATAACAAAATAAAAAAAATATAATAATAATTATGGTCAAAGATTCAAAAATTTCTGTGCCTGGGACCCACTATGATATAAAGTCATGCTTCAACAAGTTTATGTTTTGATGATTACAAACATCATGATCAAGACAAAAGGCATTATCAAAAAGAAGAAGAAAAATTATCTACTCAAAATAGACTTTTGGCTTGCATGCTAAGTTACTCCTAAAGAAGACTTTGGTATTTGATCTTCATTATGGTACAAGACTCCAATTCAATATAATATGTTACTATGTTACAAGATTCCAAGTCATTAAAAACGTTATTTCATTTTTTCATATAGTGGTAACCGGTTACAGGTTTCTGGTAACCGGTTACAGGCTTCAACATTTAAAAAATTATAATGTTATCTGCATGGGTAACCGATTACTGCATTCTGGTAACCGATTACCACTGAAACAAATTTGAAAAACAAGACTGTTTTGAATGCTGATTGTTTGTTGCATTTGTCCATGAACCATTGCACTTCTACATTCATTTAGAACATTTTGAAAGGGTGTAATACATGTATATAATTCAAATATTTCTGAAATAGAAACACACAAAAAATAACAACAATCACAACATATAATTCAACATTTTGTTTCTCATTTTCAAACAAGTGCATGGATTAATATTTGATCTTGCATGAAATTTTTACTCTTACATTTTCAAATACATCATTAGAAAAGTTTCATCATATGTATTGAGCACTTGTGTAATATATTCATTGAATTATTGTCTTGAAAGAGAAGAGATCAATACTTTGTATTGACATTAATTGTCAAGTTTCATATCTACTTCAAGAATTTGTTTCTAATCATTTTCTCAAAGTGATTGTGGTATAACCTTGCTGTCCAGGATTGTTGGAAGCAAGAGATTATTAAGGGAGAATTATTTTCTTTCTACTTTGTATTGGTTACACTGTTTTCAGGATTGTTGAAAACAAGTGTGTATATTGAAGAGGATTGTTCTTCACGTACTTGGTTGGATCTTAAAGGATAGTTAAAGCCTTTGATCTCCCTATAGGTTAGATAGTAAAAATCAACTTTGGATTTAGATAGGTCGTACAATAATTCTAACTATAGTGAAATATCTTACATGTTGGTAAGGGGACTGGAGTACACTCGAAGTGTGAGGGGAACCAGTATAAATCTCTTGTGTTCTTTATTTTCTGTATTTACCGCTTTCATATTCATACATAAACAAGAAAATAAGAACATTATCACATAACAAAATAAAAATCTACAACCCACTTTATTCAGCCTCCGTCTTAGGCGCACTCAAAAACCAACATATGATAACATGGACCAATCATGAAAAAGTCCAATGATTGGATGAATAAGACAAAACAAGGAAAATGACAAGTCAGTCATTGGAATTTGTGCATCAAGATTATCACAAAATTGTGAAAAAACAAAAAACACCCAACTCCCTTCAAATCCAAATATCTCTCTCATTTCTCAACAAAATTGAAAAGTGTAAAAATCAAAGTTGTAGATCTCATAAAGATTTACAACTTTTCTTTAAGAATTTTTTGAAATGGTAGAGAAATAAGAGAGAAATTTGTACGAGAAGTTGGCTAAAAAAATAAAAAATCACACATAACTTCAAGTTCTAAAAACACAGTCAAATAAATATCAATGAATTTTCCCTTGAGAGAGGGACTCAGTGGATCATCAACAACATACACAAGCAAAGAATAGATCTATAGATGCAAGGTTTGAGACAAATGATGCTTACTTAGTGGAGAGAGTCCACTACCCCTTTAGCTTCATTCAAGTAGAGAAACCCATAAAAATCACTTGATGCTTCCTCTTGAGGCTCAAATAAAGAGCTTAGATGTGGAGATCCTTCAAGAATTTGCTTGCTCAAGGAAATGGAGAGATAAGGCAAGAATGAGAGGATTTCGTGGGAGAGGATCATAGAGCTTGAGGTGTGAATAATGAATGCAAAAGGCTTCTTATGTAGGCCCCAAGAGTGAGGGTAGAGTGGTCTTTTTTAACTCATAATCGTTGGAGGGTATAATTGAGAGAATTTGCACAAATATGACTTGGTCATGGAGCACGTGTTTTGTGTAGAATCAATGGTGAAATCCATGCGTTTTGGGAGCCTTGTGGGTCCATTAGCACATGGGAAAAAGATGGTACAAGGTAGTGGGAGGAATCTTAAGATATCACAAAGTTGCTAATTTTGGCAATTTTGAAGTTTTTGAATGGAAACTAGGCACACAAGGTGCATGGGTTCAAATAGAATATATTCTTACTTCATGCATGACCCAAATAGCTTATGAGCCTGATTGGAGTCAAAAAGAATGGCCACAATTGGAGAAATTAAAAGTTGTAAAACTTGACTTGGCAAAATTCCATAAAATGCAGTCCCAGCCTAAATGCCATAAATCTCTCTCAATTATTTGAATAAATTGATGAACTTGTACATTTTGGAAAGATCTTGAGATGATCTACAACTTTCATGTTAGAATAATTTTTATTTGGGTCCATTAAAGTCCCCAAAACTAGCCACAAAAATCTGGAATTTAGAGAAATGACCTATAATTCACAAAAGTGACATATACTTCTTTACTCTATAACTCTCAAAATAATCACTTTTTGGACATGGGACATCTATGACAAAGTTGTAGATATTATTTTTCTCTTTCCGGCCATGTAAAGTTTGCAAATTTTCAACAAGAAATAAAGAAGTTATGAATTTTTGAAGTTCAGCCTTGTGAGTTTTCACACTTAGAAAAATTCCAAGTTTCACCATGTTTCTTCAAAAACAAGTTACCATCCAAATTGAAAATTTCTCATGATTTTATTCAATCATAATTCATGTAAAAATGAAATATGATCCTTGACTTCAAAATTGACCAAAAGTCTTCTTGGTCAATAGTTAACTTTTGTTGACTTTTGTCAAAAACACCTAATTTCTCAATCTTTCCACCATCAATGCAACTCCTGATGAAATGAGGATGATCAATGGGGTACACATGAATACCTTGACTCAAATAACACCATATAGCATCATGCTTTGCTCAGAAATCCAATCACAAACTGACTTCATTCAAAACCCTAGTTGGGGACCAAAAAATTAGGAAATGTTGATTGATGGACAAAACCCTAATCTCTTGGTGGCTTTTGGAGAAATTCTTGAAATAGATAAGCTTGTATATTACTAGGTGTGATACAGTGGGAGAAATTACTTGGGATTTTGCATTTTTTTCCGCACTTGTTCGGTTTAGCAAGAGTCGTCACCGACTTTTTATTTTATCCAAAGGAAAGGTCAAAAAGCACCGGAAAGACCTTTGAGATGTTTTCTTGGGTTCGGGGGGTAGATTATGAAAAGGGAAGGTGCTATCACCCTTTTCATCCATGGTTTTCCATGGGCTCTTAGTTACTTGTTTTAGATCACTTGCCTTTGCTTTTCAATTGTTTGAAATGGTGCTTTGTGTGTGGCTTTTGAAAATGTTTTAAAAAAGATGCCTTGTCTAGGAAACCTTTGTAATAATTCTTGTTTGAATATACAAGAAGGTGTGTGTCTTTTTGAAAAGATATTTCAATGTTTTGAAAGTTGTTTTGAAATTTTTTTGAAGTTGTGTTGTGAAGTGTGTTTGAAAAATGGCAAGGATATTTTGCAAGATTTTTGATCAAGTAACTAAGAGTTGTCTACCCTATTTTACTCAAAGATCTTTCTTATGTTTTTAACCCTTTTTAACAATGTTGTTTCACCATTGTGTTTGATGAACAACCTTGTGTTAGAATGTTAAACGGGACAGGCGCGGGTCATCGTATACAATCATTGAAAGCAACTTGTGAGACGCTCTAGCAATTTTGTAAGAGACGAGATCGTTTTATCGAAGGCAACATCGAGGGTCATCGAGGCACTACGATCTTTGTTTATCGAAGGGACATTTTCTAGAGTGTCTCGTATTCGAGGGACATGATTGCATTTTCCGAGGCAACGAGTGAGATTACCCTAGAGGTGTAAGTGTGAATTGTGTATTGATTTTCATGCATTTATCTTGTATTAGGTTATCTAACGATTGATTTTGAATCTTCGCATACAAACCCTAATTACTATACAGTATATTGAAAGCGGTAAATTGCGGGAATTTAAAGTCTAAGTTATTACAAAAAAAGTATCCGAGGATGGGGGTACAATTATTTACAAATAGGGATGAGTCTTATCAGAATAATAATGTCCCAAATATATATATTACAACCAAATTGAACTGTCGCAATTTAATGTAAAAATTATGACAAGTTATAAAATAAGGAAGATCAAAGAAATATGGGATGCATGTATTTATTTACAAATGAAAAAACAAAATTTTAACCTAGTGAAGATTATGTATTATTATGTTTTGTGTTTTTTAGGAACTTATGTGAAGAAAAATTCTAAAGAAAGAAAATTATTAATGTTTCTATTATTTACATATTTTTATTAGTATAACAAATATTAAGAAAATTAAAACTATGTATACATGAAAATCAAAATAATTAATCAAAAAAAAAGATTTTAACGTATTGTTTGGTTTTCCTTTTTTTATTATTAACAAAACAAATTATTTTAGAATGAAGATGATTAAAAAAGGAAAAGTATTGGTTTAAAGAAAAGAAAATTGATGTTGATAAAAAAAGTATTAGCTTTAAAAAAAGAAAATGGGCTTAGGATCAAATTGGGGGTTCATGGGCCCAAGTAAAAAGAAACAAAAGGCAGAAATGGATGATTTTCGTTTAGGGTTAATGTTATGTTCTCAGAATTTAGGGTTTGCACTTTTGGCCTCAGCCGCGCCGCTTCTCTCATCTCTTCTCCGTTTCTCTCATATCTCTCAAGCGAAGCATTGATCCTTCCTCCAAGCTCCAAGTAGCCAGAGCGCCATCTTTGCCCTCTCCTCTCCATGACGGTCCAAGGCGATGGTTTGAAAGGTACGGTTTTTATCTTGAACGCGTTTTTACAGTTTACATTTGTGTGATTCTTGTACGTTTATTGTTTGCATGTTTTGATTCTTTGATGCTTCATGCGCGAGATGCAGAAAAATTGAGGAAAAGGAAACTATACCTTGGTGCTTCGTTTCTGGAAAAGATGGAGGGAGGGTTGGACCGGCGGCGCTCTTGGTGGCCGGAGCGAAAGATGGAGATGAATGAGTTTGTTCTGAGAACTATTGTTGTTGGCTTTCGTTGATTCTCTTCCTCTGAGTGTTTGATGATTTTGCTTATGGATTTCTTCCTTTTTCTTCTTGATTATTTGATGTCGATGATGATGCCCTGAGATTTTTGTTGATGATGAATGTACTCTGAAACACTTGAATATTAATGATGATGATACTTTATTGAAGTTCCTAAAAACTTTTTCTTTTCTCCTTGTTTTGAGGTTGATGATGAATGTAATCTGAAACTTGTTTTTGTATTGTCACTTATGAATCTCTCCTTCTTCTTTGGGTGTTTGAATATTGATGATGAATGTATTTCTGAGATTGTTTTGGTTCGGTTTTTTTTTGAGCAAGTTGCAGTTTTTGCTTGGACTGTATGTTTGGGTTTTGCAGTTTTAGATGCAGGCTTGAGTTTGCTTGAGTTATGCAGGTTATGCAATGCAGGCTTGTTGTGTTTAGGCTTGTAGTTTTGTTTGTGTAGTTGGGCAAGCTGTGACTAAGTTGCAGTTTGTGGCTTGAACTGTAGGTTTTTGTTTGGATTGTGTGCTTAGCAGGTTTGCTTGAGTATGGTAAACAGGTTTGTTGTTGTTTTTTGGACAGGCAGGTTTACTTTGGGTTATGCAGGGTTGCTTTACAGGCTTGTAGGCTTGTGATTTTGAGTTTTAGAAACAAGCTTGAGTGTTTGTAATGCAGGTTGTTTGTTTGGCCTGTGAGCAGGTTTTCTTGTTTTAAGAACAGGCTTGCAGGTTTTTGTTTGAGCTTGCAGTTTAGCAGGTTTGTAACTTGCAGTTTTTGGTAAGTTGCAGGCTGTTGAGTTTTGGGAGGCAGGCTTGTTGTTAGTTTTGTGTTTTGGAAGCAGGCTTCAGGTTTGCTTTGGGCTTGCAAGTTTTTGACTTGCAAGTTGTGGTTTTTCTCAATGTTTTCTCCCTCTCCTTAGACTGTTATGCAGTAGCCTCTTTATATCTTTTTTGTTTTCTTTTACTGTCTTGAAAAACCTGCTTTTGCCAAAACTACAAACTCTCACTGAGGTTCTCTCTTTCTCTCTCTCCATAAGCATTTTTAATTGCTTATTATATTTAAATTCTGAAAAGTTTGTCGAGTGCTAGAAAGTGATAATAGCTAGGACAAGTATCGTTGGCATGTTGTTGTACCCCAAAATTTTCCCTCCCATATTTCTCAAGACCTTTCAAGAATAATCTCCAAGTGGCTCAAGATTGCTCAAGAGCTGGACAGTCAAATCATTTCCTAAGGCAGTCAACCTCAAATTAGGGTTTTGTGTTGCATCAGGGTCCTTACATCCCAATGGCCTCAAATTCTCCCCAATGTCCTAATATGTTCTCAAGTTCATCCATGTCAAATTTCAAGCCTTGCAGAGGAAGTTTGGTCAGTCAATTACTCAAGAGGTCCAAAAATCGATTGTGCTAGAGCAAAAGTCAACTGTGAACTACAAATAGTCAAACCTCAAGATTTTTTGTCAAAATTCTCATTTTGAATGATAACTCATCATTTGATCAAGGGTTTATCATGATTCATCAAGGATTGCTCAAGATTCATCAAGATTCAAAAGTTGCTAAATTAGGGTTTTGCAGGAAAAGTAAACTCAACTTTGACCAAGCATAACTTTCTCATACTATATGAGAAATGACCCATCCAAAGCTAATTTTGAATGGGATGCAATTTCCTACTATCCATCTTCAGACCCCAAGATCAAGAAATGCACTCACAAAAAGTTACAAATTTGGACATTATGGGTCATTTTTGAAAGTCAACAAAAACACCTTTTTTGCAAAAGCTTATGACTTGATAATGGAACATAAAAATGCGATGAGACCAAAAGGGTTGGTTAGAGGACATCTCAAGGTTTCTAAAAAGTCCTAGAACACTTCCAAAAGTTCAAAATTGAAGAAGTTATGCATTGTTGAAGTTGGGCATTTTTCCAAAATTGCCAAAAGTCAACTATCCCTAAAACCTCAAATTTTGCCAAAAGGGACCACTTTTTTCCACTTGATTTGATCTTGTTACACCACACACGTGTCATGTCTTCAGTCTTGTGCCAATTTATAAATTTTTCTGTTTTATTTGATTTTTATTGATTTAATTCATTTTTAATCAATTTAAATCCAAATAAAATCCAAATCTTAATCAATTGAAATCTTTTTGATCATTACAGGTATTTAATATCATTATGGACATGACCAAATTCGAATCAAGGCATATCATGAACAAATATTGGATTTTTTGACAAATATGGAAGCTTGTTCATGGAAGATCAAATCATATCTTAATTCATCAATTCACATGGATTCAAGGTCCAAATTTTAACCTAATTCATTCCTTATTACTCATACAAGGCAAAGACATCAAGGACACGACCTGAAGGCTGCAAAATCTCAAATACCAAAACTTGAAAAAAGCTTGAAAAGTGAGAAACTGAAATCTTGGTTAGGGACGTTTTCAAGACCAAAACTCAACGTGGTGTTCTTGTTTGCCATCCACTGAAGCGATAGGCATCAAAACCAAGCCTTCTCAGCACCTAAAACACACTGTAAGTCGCTTGAAACACGACCCTGTACATGTGATCATGACTCCATATTTTGGCATCTTTTGGACAAATCGTTGGTATAATCATGCTTGACATTTAATTTCTAAACTTTCTACATCATTTAATTTTGTTTTCATGAGCTATATCACCATACCCAAACCTAGGGTTTTGGAGGTTTGCATTTGGGCATTTGTTTTGCAGGAAAAATTGGGACAAATAATGGCCATGGTTGTGTTCAGGGAGGAGAGACGAACATGGTGATGGTCTTAGTTTGTATTTATGTGGCCTGGAATTTGTTTTAGGACGAACCTAGGAATTTAGCTGCGGATAAAATCCACAGGTAAATATTCAGGCTTTTCAACGAAGAAGAGGATCACGTGGCCCTATCCCATTGGTGGTTTCAAATCTCGCGCATTTTATTTTTTATTTACATCATATTATTTGTTTTTAGCATATAATAATCTTTGTTTATTCCAATAACAAAAACGTGCAATGACTCAGTTGGTGAAGGCGCTAGTGGATTGTCCAATGGGACCTGGGTTCGAATCCCAGGTCCCCCAATACATTTGTTTAATTTTTCTTCAGGTGATTCTATGTGATCTCCCAAAGTGCAGCATACCATAGGCTTCAAATCTCCAGGCGCCAGATGGCCTCCAGGCCAAATCCAATGGCCAAGATTGAACGTTCACCATGGTCTCTAGTCAACAGGCATAGAAGGAAGCAGAAAAAGTCATATAGGCTTGAACGTAAATGGGCCTTGAACATGTTATTCTTACCTCCTCTTGGGCCCAACACCCCCTGGGTTATTTCTTTTCTCTTTTATATTTCTTTTTATTTAATTGTTTTATTAATTATTTTTATTGACATTAATCAAATAATTTATTTTTCCTCATAAAATCAGAAAACACAAAAAATATTATTTTTATTAAAATTAAAATCCACCATTTTATTTTTGTGAATAAATTAATTTAATTGATTTAGCTTTAATTAGGTATAATTTTAATATCTTTTGCAAAATAATTAAAATTAAGGTAGAATTAGGTTTTTATTAACTTTGACCAATTTATTTTATTTCCTTAAATATTCAAAAACCCAAAATTATCTTCATTAATTAATTAATTTAATAATTAGCTTAGGTTTAATTCCATTTAATTCAAAAATAATAAAAACATGCTTTCTTTCAAAAAGGGTCAAAACCCTAAAAAATATGCCGATTTAATTTTCTCGCACGCGATAAATTTAGTCTTATTATTGTAATTGCTTCTGGAATGTAATAGCTTTTAATTAGGACTTTAATTATTTATCGCTTTATTTTACTTTCCGCAATTTAAATTAAAGGGTTGCTTTTGGCGATGTAAATACCCGACGCCTTGTAATAGTTTAGATTTAATTTCCATTCCGCAACTATACGTTGTTAGATGTCTGATAATAGGGAATGCATGACAAGATCAAAATGTATGAACTTAAAATCAACATAGATAACCCCTGACATGTACAAAGACAAATTAACTGAATGTAACACACTCGCACATGCGCACTCTTAGGGTACACCTCACTTGGTTGCCTTCGAATGTGGTCATTGAGTATAGGAAGTTTTAGAGGTCGCCCTCTTATCCAAAGATCATAAGTTGCCTCGAAATGGTTGCCTCAGAAAAATGATCTAGGATATTAGGGTTACCGCTAAGGCATCCTAACATTGCTTTAGTGACCACACGTCCCTTAATCGAATTGACCCTTAAACTCCAACGATGGTGCTACTCATTCATAGTGGGATAGCATTGTCTAAAGGAAATTTGTACAGATTAATTCTTTTTTCGAGTAGGTAGATGGTTCTTAAGTACTTGCTCCTTTTAAAACAAAACAAAACTTTTCACTCTCTTCAAAACAAAAACTCTTTCAAACCCACAAACACAAAGAAAAGCAAATTTTGAAAACACAATGAGCAAGTACCTAAGAGCCCGTGGATAACCACGGATATAAAGGGTGCTAACACCTTCCCTTTCTATAATCTACCTCCCGAACCCGAGAAATATCTCAAAAAGGAATTTTTCTGTGCTTTTTTCCTTTCCTTGTTGGATAAAATAAAATACAGTGGCGACTCTTGCTTACCGCGACATTTTGCGAATAACAAACGCAAAACGCAAACCAGCATTCCAAAACAGTAAGTTCTCTTTCCCACCGATCACAGAACTGGCGACTCTGCTGGGGAAATATTTAGTAAGGTGTACCTTAGGATTAGATCATTGTGTTTTCAATTTTATGCTTTGTATGATTTATATTTGTGGGCTTGTATCAGAGTTTCTATAGATCCTAACCTGGATCTGGGGATACCCTTTAGGTAAGTAGCAATAAACTGTGAGGGAACTGTCCGGCGTAGACCGACACGGTTGAAGCAGTAGCTACGTTGGTGTGGCACTTTAGTCGGTACCGATATCCCTTGTGTTGGAACGAGGAGAATATGGGTCTTCTAAGGGGTCATTAAGCACCAAATGACCTTAGAACCTTTAAATTGACCAACTTGGCCATAGAACAGTAGCAGTATGCTACACTCATTGAGACTAAACTCTCGCGATGATTCCGACCGCAAGAAATGGTTTCTAAACTGGAATTATGACCGATCGAGGGTAGTCAGTAATATTGAGATCCTCTAGAACCCGGTTACTATTTTTAGGACAGGTTTAAACCAACTGGACTGAAAGAGGGTAGTACCTAAGCTCCTTGCTAGCCTGAAATCTAAGGGCTCTCTGTGTGACTTGTGTGCCTTTACCATGTTTGCTATTTGTGGATACTTGTGGTGTGCTTACTATCATGACATCATGACATCATAACATTGCATACATCTTGCATTGGACTAACCTATTTCAAAGACAGGAGGGATTCATCTTTGCTCTGTTTTGTAGGTCATCATGATGCCCATGCGTAGGAATACCATCCGGATTAACTTTGTCCAGGTCCCCACCTTGCTTAAAGAGTTGGTTGCCAAGATGCCTGACACTACTTCCTTCATCAGGAGTCATGGTTCTCTTCTCAGTTTGGTAACCTCCAAATTGGACGAGCAGATGATGAGTGTCCTGGTCTAATTCTATGATCTTCTGTACCATTGTTTTACTTTCCAGGACTTCCTGCTGGTTCCTACCCTAGAAGAGTTCTCTGAGCTGCTCGGTATCTCTGTTCTGGAGCAGACCCCGTTTACTGGTTGGGAGAAGACCCTTAGGCCCGAAGAGATTACTGCAGCCCTTCATTTGACTAAAGAGGAGGTAATGGCTAATTTGGAGACTAGAAGTGGAGCGAAGGGCTTTCTGACTAAGTTCTTGGTTGGTAAGGCTAACTATTTCTGGGATAGCCTAGACTTCAAGGCATTCGAGGATATTCCGGCTCTTTTGATATATGGCTTGGTATTGTTTCTGAATCCTGACACTTTTGTTGATGTTAATGCGGTAAAGATCTTCATCTCTCAGAACCCTGTACCCACTCTCTTGGGTGACATCCTTCATCAACTCTATGCTTGTACTGCCCAAAAGCGGGGAACCTTGATGTGCTGTGCTCCTTTGTTGTCGAGGTGGTTTATTTCACACCTCCCCAAGTCAGTGTTGAAGAACAAAGAAGGAATGGGTTGGGCTTATAGAGTGATGTCTCTCTCGCATAATGACATTATCTGGACTCTCAAGGGTATGGATGAGGTGACTATTATTGATCGACGTGGGGAGTACCCCAATGTTCCCCTGATAGGAACCTATGGAGGAATTTATTACAACCCATGCTTAGCTCTCCGTCAGTTTGGAAGAGCCAGAAGAGAAGGACCTCACGAGCTGCTAATGCCTAATATCATCTTTGATTTTCAAGGGGATAGCGACGAGCAACGTCGTAGATTCATAAGGGCTTGGGATAGAGTTCACCAATCTGATCCACATGAGCTGTGCCCAAAGACTTCTCTGCCAATGGAGCCATATCTCAGATGGGTCCGCATCCGTGCCCAAAAGCTAGGTATGCCATATGAAGCCGTCCGACCTGTCACTCTTGAAGTTGCTAATGAAGAAGGGGTTCTTCCAACCATCCTCCATCCTTATATGCCCACTGACATTGGGGCACTGAAAAGGTCTTGGATGCAGCTGAGGGAAGAACGGGATTCTTATCGAGAGAAGTTCAACGAGCAAGAGCAAAAGATCCAGAATTTGACTAGGAAGTTGGAGAACGAGCGGATTCTCAATGACTATGTCCGCACTGAGAAGAAAAGACCATGGGAGCATTGATGGGCAGTTGTTTATTTCTATTTAAGTTTTATTTACTTTTCAGTATTTCCATTCTTTGTAACGCCTTAATGGCATCAGTTGAACAATCTTAATTTTGAAGTTTATCTAATAAAGTGTGTTTTCCTTTCTGGTTTACAAATTTGAATCTCCCGATTGTCTTTGAAATCATAATCATACGCATTTCATCTCATGCACTTCATAAACAGGTACCCATTACAGGGCTCTTATCTTCTTCGCTGTTTATTTCAGCACTCATCATGTCTGCTGAACCTTCAACTGAGCAAGCTATCAAGGCCCTTCAGGCTCAGAATGCCCAATTTCAAGAGCTGTTCATGAATATGGCTAAGGGTCAGCAAGACTTGAAGACCCTGATTCTGAAAGAGAAGAAGAAGAAGAAGAAGAGGATAATCCTGTTTAACACTGGCCACAGGTTTGGGAATAGGCTACAGAATGGAGTTAATTTGACTACCTCATATGGAGGGAAAGACAGTCAAGAGAAAAGGAGGGCTCCTAGCCCTGTGGTCTCCGACAACGAGACGAACTTCAATGAAGAACAGTATCCTCCTGCTGAGGATAGATACAAGCAACTGGAAGACCGGTTGAGTGCTATGGAAATTCAGAAGGTGCCTGGTCTGGACTTTGGAGATCTAGGTCTATCATCTGGGGTAGTGATTCCCCATAAGTTCAAGGCACCGGCCTTTGCTAAGTATGACAGAGTTTCTTGTCCGAAGCTGCACCTTCGGTCATATGTGAGGAAGATTCAGCCTTACACTGCTGATAAGAACTTATGGATCCATTTCTTCCAAGACAGTCTCTCAGGGACTCACTTGAGTGGTTTTATCAGCTGGACGGGGCCAGCATCCGTAGTTGGGAGGATTTGGCTACTGCTTTCTACAGGCAGTATCAGTATAACTCCGACCTTGCTCCGACGCGTACCCAACTCCTGGGTATGTCAATGGGAACGGGTGAAGGATTCAAATATTATGCTCAAAAGTGGAGGGACCTCGCCGGTAGAGTGCAACCACCCTTGGCTGATCGAGAGCTCGTGGACATGTTTCTGGGGACCCTGTCTGGTCCATTTTTCAACCATCTAATTGGAAGCTCTTCGTCTGGGTTTACAGAGCTTATTTTGACCAGTGAAAGGATAGAAGCTGGTATTAAGGCTGGTAAGATACAAAAGGGTGCCTTGTCAAGCACCGAGAAGAAGCCATTCAAGAAAGAGTCCAGTGCTGTCTACAGTTCAAGAAACCAGAATAGACCTGAACACCGTCAAGCTGTGAATGCGGTTGTTATTCCAAAACCTGCTAGTGCTCCTCAGCTCAACAATCAACAAAAGGATGAGAGACCTCGAAGGAAATTCACCCGTCTCAGCATGACCTTATCTTAGATTCTGCCACAGTTGCTGAAGACTAATCTGGTGGCTCTAAAGGAAGCCCTGAAGAATCCAAATACCACATCACCGAGGTATAACCCTAATGCCCTCTATGCTTTTCACTCTGATAGCCCGAGGAATAATACAGATGATTGTTGAGTTTTGAAGAACAAGGTACAAGACTTGATTGATGCAAAAGAGATCGAGTTCGGAGCACCTGAGAAACCTAAACAAGATGCAGGGGTGAATGCTATCAGGGATGATAATGATGAAGAGTTCGATATCGACAGTTGGATCTACCCGACTACCAACGGTGGACTAAGCAACTGGACAGCGAAGGATTCTTTGCCCGTTTCTGTCATTACCCCGTAATGAAACTTTTCGTTTTGAATTTGTAACAGACAATGTTTAAAACTTTATGGCCCGATGTCTTACCCGGGGCACTGTGGCTTCATTTGTGAAGGCTTTTGTGTGTCATTTTCATATATCATTAATAAAAGCATTGGACGTTCTTGCATTTCAAATTTTGCGCTCCTTGTTTTTCTTTATTATATATTGCAAAACAACTATTTACACACACTCACGTATACAGGTCCACATCCACTCTGGATCTCACTGGTAACGACTCTGCTACTACCAGTTATGACTTCGAAAATCCGATCAACTTAGCCGAAGACGAGGGTGAAGATGATTGCGAAGTGCCTGGTGAACTTGCAAGACTGTTACTCCAAGAAGAAAGGGTTATTCAGCCACATGAAGAACCGGTGGAATCAGTGAATCTGGGTACTGAGACAAACAAGAAGGAAGTCAAGGTTGGTGCAAATCTGGAGCTTAGGGTGAAGTAACGGTTGATTCAGATGCTGCGTGACTATGTTGAAATCTTTGCCTGGTCTTATGAAGATATGCCTGGTTTGGATACTGACATTGTGGTTCATCGCCTGCCTACCAAGGAAGACTGTCCTCCAGTAAAATAGAAGGTCGGCCGAATGCGCCCAGAGATGTCTGAGAAAATCAAGGTTGAGGTTATGAAACAATTTGACGCCGGTTTTCTAGCAGTTACTTCTTACCCTCAGTGGGTGGCTAATGTGGTCCCTGTGCCGAAGAAAGATGGTAAGGTTCGAATGTGTGTTGACTACAGGGATCTGAATAGGGCAAGCCCCAAGGATGATTTCCCTTTACCTCACATCGACGTTCTGGTTGACAACACCGCTCAACATAAGGTATTCTCCTTTATGGATGGTTTCTCTGGTTATAATCAAATAAAGGTGGCTCCCGAAGACATGGAGAAGACGACCTTTGTTACTCAGTGGGGTACCTTTTGCTACAAGGTCATGCCTTTTGGACTGAAGAATGCTGGGGCAACATATCAGCGTGCCATGGTTGCTTTGTTTCATGACATGATCCATCATGAGATTGAAGTATACGTCGACGATATGATTGCAAGGTCCCAGACCGAGGAGGAACACCTTGACCATCTGCAGAAGCTGTTTGACAGGTTGAAATTGTACAAGTTGAGGTTAAACCTGAACAAGTGCACCTTAGGAGTGAGATCTGGTAAGCTGCTAGGTTTCGTCGTAAGTGACAAAGGTATTTGTTGTACCCCAAAATTTGCCCTCCCATATTTTTCAAGAAAATTGCCAAGCCAAGTCACAAAATTCCCCAAGGGTGGCACAGTCCAACTGTCTCCTATACAGTCAAAACTAGGGTTTGTGTTCTGATCAGGAAGATGAAGTTTTCAAGGGCCCAATCAAGTCTCCCATGCCTACAAATGTGGTCAAGCATCCTCATATCAAGTTTCAGGGCATTCAGCTCAAAATTGCACAGTCAAAACCCTAAATTGCACTACAGTCAACTGTAGGGGCAAAATGGTCATTTGACAGTCAAAAGTTCAAATTTTTGGTCAATATATCATTTTGAAGCCACAAGCATCATTTGATCAATGCTTGATCATGATTCTCAAAATTTGGCTCAGAAATCATCAAAGATGCAAAAGTTTCCTTATTTGGACAGCTGAAAAAGTCAACTGAAATTGACCAGGGCATAACTTTCACATGGATTATCAGAAAAATTCCATCCAAAGTTCATTTTGAAGAGAAAGACATTTCCTACAACTCATCTTCATATTCCAAGTCCAAGAAATGCTCTCACAAAAAGTTATCAATTTCAACATTATAGGTCATTTTCAAAAGTCAACAAAAAGGGACTTTAAGTCAAAGGCCATAACTTGAGATTGGTAAATCAAAATGACATGGGACCAAAGGCATTGGTTAGAGGACTCAAAGAACTTTCCAAAATGTCCAAGAACATGAGAAAATATTAAAAATTGAGCAAGTTATGCCTTGTGGAAGTTGGGAAATTTTTGGATATTTTGAAAAGTCAACTTTGATCCAAATGACCTAAAAATGCTAATAGGCCCATTTTTCTTCCATGATTCATCATTCCAAGCATGTGCACGACCACTTGGCCCAAAGGGAAGTATTTTCTCATTTTTTATTTATTTATTTGAATTATTATTTATATTAATTCATTTAAATCAAATTAAATATAGGAAAAATACTAACCTAAGTTTTCAAATCCTTTTGTACACATTTCAGCCTCAAGATTTCGTGCCTAAGTCAATAAGGAAAGATTGGGAGTGATTTGATCTTAATTGATACAAAGAACACATGAAAAAGATTCAAAAAGATCCTTAGAAAATCAATTATCAAAAACCATGATTACAAGAGATTTGGTTGAATTTTGTTAACCTAATACATTCACTACATAAGCACAAACATAACCCTAATGTCCAGACACCAAAAGCTGCGCAAGAAGGCCATTGAAAAGACTTGAAAAAATTGTCAAAAAACACAATTCTGAAAACATTGTTACAGGAGGATTCAAGCCCTAATTTTCATTCCAATAGCTTCCTGAAGCTTCACTGATCACGTTCCAATCAGAAACAACCATCAAAACATCAAAGATTGGTATACAGAACTCTAAATTTTTTCATGAAATAAGCATAGTCATATTTTGATTTTCAAGCATAATCATTGTATTCTTCTTATGGATTATTACTCATTGATGGATTCTGATGCTAACTGTACCACTTAATTGCGTTTTTGTGCACTCCATACGATTTCACCATTATCGAGCATTAGGGTTTTGCAGCTTTTGAATTAGGGGTTTCCAGGTATGGTAAAATTGGACATTCTCAAGACCATAATTAGACTCAGCTCATCTAGACGAAGAAGACAGGACCCCTGCGCCTAATTTATGTTTAGAGATGGCTTAATCGCTATTTTCTGTAAACCGACCTAAGGAAACGCATCATAAACCGTTGCTTAAAATGTCCTTATTTCAGGAAAAACAAAACACGTGAAGAAGACGACCTCGTGGCATTATGGGATTGGTTCTTTTGAAATTCGCGCGTAAAAGCTCCCACTAACGTTTGTTTTCTTTATTATGTTTGTTTGTTTAATATATATAAAACGCGTTTAGTTGGCACAACTGGTCGGAGAAAGCATTGGCAAGGCATATGACCTGGGTTCGAGTCCCAGGTCTTGACATTTTCCATGTTATTTTCCAATTCACATTCACCTATGCTTCAAGGCTGCAGACGCATTATGTTTCCTCATCATCCAATCATCCACGTGCACGCTGAGATCAGATCAAGGGCGTGGATTGAAAGTGTACCATAAACCCTGGTCAAAGTGACAACACGCTACTCAAAAAGGTCAATGGACCTGAATGCTGTTGGGCCAGATTGCTAAGGCCTACACCTCCATATTGGGGCCTGAACCCCCCCCCCCTGGTTTGCAATTTTCTTCATATTTTATTTTTTTCAATTATTGTTTTATTGTTTTAATTTAATTAATTTTTTTTTTTTTACAAAATATAAAACACATAAAAAAACTCAGAAAAAGATAAAAAATATAATGATTACTTATTTTGATATTTTCTTGTAAATAAATTAGCATGTAAATTAACTTAGGTTTAAATTAGGTTAAAATTCAATATTTTTCATAATAAATTTAAAGGCCATTAGAACTAGGGTTCGCACCCAATTTAATTTTAATTAATTCTCTTTTTCATATTAAATCATAAAAACACAAGAATACCAAAAACATTTTCTTTTAAATTTTAATTTTAATTCCTTATTAATTTTAATTTTTGCGAAAGGGTCCAACGCCCATATTTTTAATTGTTTAATTTCGCATACTTATTTCTTTTTCCGCTTAAATACTTATGTATCTCTCCCATAGCTTTGTAATTTATATTTCTCGCACTTTTCAATTTCGTTATTTACTTTGCTTTATTTACTTCTCTGTCAAATCGGGTCCGGTTTAATTTTGGCGATGTGGACCCGCGCCATTTGTAATAATTTAGAATTTACTTTTCTCGCAAATATTAACTGTTAAACAAAGCATGCAAGAATGAATGGCCATAATAAAATCAAGCGTAGATCACTTTAACATGACAAGACAAATACAAATGAAAACGACACACAAATCACACACCACCCCTAGGGTACGCCTCACTGTTGCCTTGCCTCGAAAGGTGATCGTCGAGTAGAGGATGTCTTAGTAAGTCCTCATGATCCGGGAACCTGGCATGAGGGTAGCTTCTAAGGTGTCTTCCTATTGCTCTGGTGATCACCATGTCCCTAAACTCGAATTGACCCGAACACCTCCAACAGTGGTGCTACCTACCTCTCAATGGTGGGATGGCACTACTTTAAAGGACATTTACACAGACGAATTCCTTAGGGTAGGTAGGTTCTCGTAGATACTTGCTCTAATTCAAAACAAAACAAATCAAAATCTTTTCACACCGACACTTTTCAAAAGCTTTCAAAACAATTTTTCAAACACTCTGACACAAGAGTCGAACTGGAAATTTTCAAAGAAACTTTTTTAAAACCCACAGTTGAAAAGCAAACAAACCATTTTTGAAAACACAATGAGCAAGTATCTAAGAGCCCATGGATAACCATGGATAGAAAGGGTGCTAACACCTTCCCTTTCTATAACCTACCTCCCGAACCGAGAGCAATATCTATAAGGAATTTTTCTGTGTTTTTGTCCTTTCCATTTGGAGAAAATAAAAGACGGTGGCGACTCTTGCTTCCGCGACATTTCGCGAACCAGTGTTAAACAGTCAGTTCCAGATCCACCGATCACAGTATTCAAGTGGATCCGGAAAAAGTGAAAGCCATACGGGAGATGCCAGCTCCCAAAACAGAGAAAGAAGTCAGAGGATTTCTGGGATGACTGAATTATATTGCCCGATTCATCTCGCACCTAACTGCTACTTGTGAGCCAATCTTCAAGCTGCTGAAGAAAGATTAAGTAGTACGTTGGAACGATGAATACCAGTCCACTTTTGAAAGGATCAAAGAGTATCTCCAAGAGCCACCCATCCTGATGCCACCAATTGAAGGGAGACCTTTGATCTTATACTTGACAGTGCTCGATAACTCAATGGGGTGTGTGCTGGGTCAGCATGACGAGTCTGGCCAAAAGAGCATGCTATTTATTACCTTAGCAAAAAGTTTACCGACTGTGAGACCCGATACTCACTGCTTGAGAAAACTTGATGCGCTTTGGCATGGTATGCTCGCCAGCTGAGACAGTATATGCTGACTCACACTACTCTATTAATTTCAAAGATGGATCCAATCAAGTATATCTTCGAAAAGCCTGCCTTGTCCGGAAGAATTGCGAGATGGCAGATGATCTTAACTGAGTATGACATCCAGTACACGACTCAAAAGGAAATCAAAGGAAGTGTATTGGTAGACCATTTGGCACATCAGGTAATGTATGATTACCAGTCTATGAACTTTGAATTTCCGAACGAGAATATCATGTTGATAACTGATTGTGAGACACCTGGACCAGATGAAGGACCTGAGGAAGGATCCTGATGGTCTATGTACTTTGATGGAGCTTCGAACGCTTTGGGTAATGGCATTGGTGCCATGATCATATCTCCTAAAGGCTCTCATACTCCGTTCACCACCTGACTATGTTTCAACTGCACCAACAACATGGCAGAGTATGAAGCATACATTATGGGTCTTCGAGCAGCAATTGACCTAAGGATTAAGTTTCTAAGTGTCTTCGGAGATTCCGCTCTCGTGATCAGTCAGATCAAAGGCGAGTGGGATACGAAACACCTGAACCTTATTCCTTACAAGGAGTATGTGTTAACATTGCTTCCCCATTTCGAGGAGATAACCTTTGAACACTTCCCTAGAGAGGAGAATCAGTTGGCGGACGCGTTGGCTACGATGTCTTCTATGTTCAAAGTCAATTAGGACAACGAAGCTCCCCGGATTATCATTGAAAGATTGGACGAACCTGCACATTGCTGCGATATTGAGACTGAAGAGGTGGCAGATAAACCCTTGTTTCAGGAGGTGAAAAGGTATCTTGAAGCTCAGGAGTACCCCGAGGGTGCATCTGTTAATGACAAGAAGTTTCTGAGGAGGTTCGCGGCGAAGTTCTTCATCAGCAATGGCATCCTTTACAAGCGTAACCATGATTCAACCTTACTGAGATGTGTGGATAAGAATGAAGCAGAAAGGATCATGGTAGAGCTGCATGAAGGTAATTTCGGGACTCATTCCAGTGGACATACCATGGCAAAGAAGATCCTACGGGCAGGATATTATTGGTCCACAATGGAAGCCGACTGTTATCAACATTCTCAGACATGTCATAAGTGCCAAGTATATGCTGATAAGGTGCACATACCTCCAGTTCCTCTGAACGTCTTGACGACACCTTGGCCTTTTGCAATGTGGGGAATTGATATGATCAGCGAGATCAGACCTACAGCATCTAACGGTAATCGTTTCATCTTGGTAGCTATCGATTACTTTACAAAGTGGGTTGAAGCAGCTTCCTTTGCTACTGTAACCAAGAACGTCGTGGCACGGTTTATTCGGCATAATCTGATCTGTCGATACGGTGTACCAGAGAGGATCATTATGGACAATGGTACCAATCTTAACAACAAGATGATCACTGAGCTCTGCAAGCAGTTCAAGATACAACATCACAACTCTTCTCCCTACCGACCGAAGATGAATGGGGCTATCGAAGCGGCTAATAAGAACATTAAGAAGATTGTGTAGAAGATGACAGTGACATACAAAGATTGGCACGAGATGTTACCGTTTGCTCTTCATGGGTACCGTACCACAACACGGACATCAATAGGGGCAACACCCTATTCCTTGGTTTATGGCATGGAGGCAGTCTTGCCTATTGAAGTTCAAATACCGTCTCTTCGGATTATGAAGGATGCAGGTTTGAGTGAAGATGACTGGATCCAGACCCGACTTGATCAGCTGAACCTAATCGACAAAAAGAGACTTACTGCTATTTGTCATGGACAGACGTACCAGAAACGGATGATCAAGGCATTTAACAAGAAAGTTAGACGACAAGAGTATCAAGTTGGGGATCTGGTAATCAAGCGCATTATCCTACCTCAAGGCGATCCCAGGGGAAAATGGACCCCTACTTACGAGGGGCCATTTGTGGTTAAGAACATTTTCTCAGGAGGAGCTATGATTCTAACCACCATGGATGGTGACGACCTTCCTCACCCCGTCAATGCAGACATAGTGAAAAGATACTATGCATAATCAAAGACCCGCTAGGTTGACTGGCCTAGGAAAAAATAAAGGCTTTCCGGCGAATCAAAAGGGTTCGGGCAAAAATAAGGGATGAAAATAAAAAATCTGTACACCCGGCAAGTCGAAAACCTGAAAAGGCGGCTTGGGCAAAAAAGGGTATCCCGGTGGACTGAAAACCCGAAAGGACGGTCCAGGCAAAAATTAGGAATCAAAGCGTAACACTATGTCTCATTGGATCACCTTGCATCCAGACTTCGGTATCGACTATCAAGCTCGGACGACACTGATCAACCTGATTCATCTTCAACCAGTAGCAAAGTGATGAGATGCTCGAAGACATAAAGGCAATAGCGGAGTTGGGACCCAGTGGGATTACACATAGCTGTTTTGTTTTCTTTTTACAAATTGTATAAATTCTATTTGTTCGACGGCGTTCTCTTACTAGGACGTCAGCCTCTTGTACAAAAACGCCTATTTACAGGCCAAACTTCAAAATCAATACATATCATTTTCAAACAAATTTCAAACTGTTTTTCCTTTATCTGTTTTGTTTTGCAAAGAACGTCCAATGTTCATTTTTGATATATGCATTTGACATTAATTGCTGCTCATAAATATCTACATGCGAAACAAAAGATGAATTACTGGTAATATCAGAAGTAGGGGCATAAGAAGTGTCCAAGTTGTACAGTTGCCCTGTCCACCAGGTACCAAGTTAGATTCAACTGAAGAATATGGCTAAGATACTTTCATTCCCCGTAGAATAAGACAGTAATGGTAGCTCTCCCAGCTAAGACTTGCAACCATGAACGAATCAGCAATACTCTCCCCAAGCAGAGTTGGTCTACCATCAGCTCTAAAAAGGCTGGGTATTCCCAGAAGATCTTAATATTCCCCAGTGGAGTATAAAGATATTCCTTAGCAAGTATAAGAGTATCCCTGACAGTCTTAATATTCCTCAACGGAGTATAAGAATGTTCCCCGGTAGAATACAAGATACCCTAGTGGAGTCAATATTTCCCAGCACGGTCTGAAAAAACTTCTCCAACGGAGTTGAAGCATCATCCCCAGTAAACTCTGGAATTTTATCCCCAGCAGAGTACAAAAATAAATCTCCCCAACCGAGTTCAAAGGATCATTCCCAGCCAAATTCCGAGGGTTATCCCCACAAAAGTCTAACAGGGTTTATCCCCAACAAGTTGCAACCGAAAGACATCCCCCAGCGAAGTTCTTTCCTTTCACGAACATGAATTCAATCCTCAACAAACTCAATATCACCAACAACGGTAATCCATCTCCAGTGGAGCTTATCAACGGAATCCCCAGCGGAGTTTATCGTTAAAATCCTTAGCAGAGCATCTCTTACCCACAGAGTAATTCCCCTCGGAGTAATCTCCTCATCAGAGTAATTCCCCGACGGAGTTATCCTCTTCTCCTGCAGGTTTGTCACCTTCGTTCATCATCCCCAGCGGCAACGAAGAATTCAACTCTACTCTCCAGCAGCTCCGGGATTTATTTTCCCCAACTAAAACATCACATTTCCATACATCATGATACATGCATATACACATCATACAACACAATCTCATTTATTTTGAGAACATCATTGCTTGATATATATCATGCATTGCATACGACTGACATTTACCTTTTAGGAAAGATACAGTTAAAGTTCTCAGTTACGTCGAAGACCTGACCGGTTCTTAAATCTCAATTGAATTATCCTCGGTTGAATTTCAGATAAGGTTCTCAATCTCGAAAGTTTCCCTACATCAAAGTGTGGACGAGTGCTATAACCTACACGGTATACTACGTTGAATACTAGTCAGTTCCCAGATCTTGACGTTTTCCTCTGTCAAAGTGTGGACGAGTTCTACAATCTCAACGGTATACTATGTTGAAGACCAGACAGTTCCTAGATCTTGATGAAGATGTTTCCCTACGTCATAGTGTGGACGAGTGCTATAACCTCAACGGTATACTACGTTGAATACTAGTCAGTTCCTAGATCTTGATGTTTTCCTCTGTCAAAGTGTGGACGAGTTCTACGATCTCAACGATATACTACGTTGAAGACCAGACAGTTCCTAGATCTTGATGAAGATGTTTCCCTATGTCATAGTGTGGACGAGTGCTATAACCTCAACGATATACTACGTTGAATACTAGTCAGTTCCTAGATCTTGATGTTTTCCTATGTCAAAGTGTGGACGAGTTCTACGATCTCAACGGTATACTACATTGAAGACCAGACAATTCCTAGATCTTGATGAAGATGTTTCCCTACGTCATAGTGTGGACGAGTGCTATAACCTCAACGGTATACTACGTTGAATACTAGTCAGTTCCTAGATCTTGATGTTTTCCTCTGTCAAAGTGTGGACGAGTTCTACGATCTCAACGGTATACTACGTTGAAGACCAGACAGTTCCTAGATCTTGATGAAGATGTTTCCCTACGTCATAGTGTGGATGAGTGCTATAACCTCAACGATATACTATGTTGAATACTAGTCAGTTCCTAGATCTTGATGTTTTCCTCCGTCAAAGTGTGGACGAGTTCTACGATCTCAATGGTATACTACGTTGAAGACCAGACAGTTCCTAGATCTTGATGAAGATGTTTCCCTATGTCATAGTGTGGACGAGTGCCATAACCTCAATGATATACTACGTTGAATACTAGTCAGTTCCTAGATCTTGATGTTTTCCTCTGTCAAAGTGTGGACGAGTTCTACGATCTCAACGGTATACTACGTTGAAGACCAGACAGTTCCTAGACCTTAATGAAGATGTTTCCCTACGTCATAGTGTGGACGAGTGCTATAACCTCAACGGTATACTACATTGAATACTAGTCAGTTCCTAGATCTTGATGTTTTCCTCCGTCAAAGTGTGGACGAGTTCTACGATCTTAACGGTATACTACGTTGAAGACCAGACAGTTCCTAGATCTTGATGAAGATGTTTCCCTATGGCATAGTGTGGACGAGTGCTATAACCTCAACGGTATACTACGTTGAATACTATTCAGTTCCTAGATCTTGATGTTTTCCTCCATCAAAGTGTAGACAAGTTCTACAATCTCAACGGTATACTACGTTGAAGACCAGACAATCCCTAGATTTTGATGAAGATGTTTCCCTACGTCATAGTGTGGACGAGTGCTATAACCTCAACGGTATACTACGTTGAATACTAGTCAGTTCCTAGATCTTGATGTTTCCTCCGTCAAAGTGTGGATGAGTGCTATAATCTCAACGGTATACTACGTTGAATACTAGTCAGTTCCTAGATCTTGATGTTTTCAACCAGTCAAAGAAGACAAAACCACCTACCAACAATCTCCAAATGGCATCTGTAAGCCCATTCCCGAGATCACGATGCTGATACCACTTCATGCGAGTGCAAATTTCTGGGCACTCTAGTGTTCAATCATCTTCCACCTTCGGATCACGAAAGGCCCGAAAGCCAATCTACATCCTCAGGTTTAAGAAGATTGAACAGGGGCAACTGTTGTACCCCAAAATTTTCCCTCCCATATTTCTCAAGACCTTTCAAGAATAATCTCCAAGTGGCTCAAGATTGCTCAAGAGCTGGACAATCAAATCATCTCCTAAGGCAGTCAACCTCAAATTAGGGTTTTGTGTTGCATCAGGGTCCTTACATCCCAATGGCCTCAAATGCTCCCCAATGTCCTAATATGTTCTCAAGTTCATCCATGTCAAATTTCAAGCCTTGCAGAGGAAGTTTGGTCAGTCAATTGCTCAAGAGGTCCAAAAATCGACTGTGCTAGAGCAAAAGTCAACTGTGACCTACAAACAGTCAAACCTCAAGATTTTTTGTCAACATTCTCATTTTGAAGGATAATTAATCATTTGATCAAGGGTTGATCATGATTCATCAAGGATTGCTCAAGATTCATCAAGATTCAAAAGATGCTAAATTAGGGTTTTGTAAGAAAAGTCAACTCAACTTTGACCAAGCATAACATTCTCATAATTTATGAGAAATGACCCATCCAAAGCTAATTTTGAAGAGGATTCAATTTCCTACAATCCATATTCACATCCCAAGATCAAGAAATGCCCTCACAAAAAATTACAAATTTGGACATTATAGGTCATTTTTGAAAGTCAACAAAAACACCTTTTTTTCCAAAGCTTATAACTTGAGCATGGAACATAAACATGAGATGAGACCAAAAGGGTTGGTTAGAGGACATCTCAAGGTTTCTAAAAAGTCCAAGAACACTTCTAAAAGTTCAAAATTTAAGAAGTTATGCATTGTTGAAGTCGGGCATTTTTCCAAAATTGCCAAAAGTCAACTATCTCCAAAACTTCAAATTTTGCCAAAAGGGCCCACTTTTTCCACTTGATTTGATCTTTTCAGACCTCACACGTGTCATATCTTCAGTCTTGTGCCAATTTATTAATTTTTCTATTTTATTTGATTTTTATTGATTTAATTCATTTTTAATCAATTTAAATCCAAATAAAATCCAAATCTTAATCAATTGAAATCTTTTTGATCATTACAGGTCTTTAATATCATTATGGACATGGCCAAATTTGAATCAAGGCATATCATGAACAAATATTGGATTTTTTGACAAATATGGAAGCTTGTTCATGGAAGATCAAATCATATCTTAATTCATCAATTCACATGGATTCAAGGCCCAACTTTTAACCTAATTCATTCCTTATTACTCATACAAGGCAAAGACATCAAGGACACGACCTGGAGGCTGCAAAATCTCAAATACCAAAACTTGAAAAAAGCTTGAAAAGTGAGAAACTCAAATCTTGGTTAGGGACGTTTTCAAGACCAAAACTCAATTTGTTGTTCTTGTTTGCCATCCACTGAAGCGATAGGCATCAAAACCAAGCCTTCTCATCACCTAAAACACATTGTAAGTCGCTTGAAACACCACCCTGTACATGTGATCATGACTCCATATTTTGGCATCTTTTGGACAAATCGTTGGTATAATCATGCTTGACATTCAATTTCTAAAATTTCTGCATCATTTAATTTTGTTTTCATGAGCTATATCACCATACCCGAACCTAGGGTTTTGGAGGTTTGCATTTGGGTGTTTGTTTTGCAGGAAAAAATGGGACAAATTATGGCTATGGTTGTGTTCAGGGAGGAGAGACGAACATGGTGATGGTCTTAGTTTGTATTTATGTGACCTGTAATTTGTTTTAGGACGAACCTAGGAATTTAGTTGCGGATAAAATCCGCAGGTAAATATCCAGGCTTTTCAATGAAGAAGATGATCACGTGGCCCTATCCCATTGGTGGTTTCAAATCTCGCGCGTTTTATTTTTTATTTACAGCATATTATTTGTTTTTAGCATATAATAATCTTTGTTTATTCCAATAACAAAAACGTGCAATGGCTCAGTTGGTGAAGGCGCTAGTGGATTGTCCAATGGAACATGGGTTCGAATCCCAGGTCCCCCAATACATTTGTTTAATTTTTCTTCAGGTGATTCTATGTGATCTCCCAAAGCGCAGCATACCATAGGCCTCAAATCTCCAGGCGCCAGATGGCCTCCAGGCCAAATCCAATGGCCAAGATTGAACGTTCACCATGGTCTCTAGTCAACAGGCATAGAAGGAAGCAGAAAAAGTCATATAGGCTTGAACGTAAATGGGCCTTGAACATGTTATTCTTACCTCCTCTTGGGCCCAACACCCCCTGGGTTATTTCTTTTCTCTTTTATATTTCTTTTCATTTAATTGTTTTATTAATTATTTTTATTGCCATTAATCAAATAATTTATTTTTCCTCATAAAATCAGAAAACACAAAAAATATTATTTTTATTAAAATTAAAATTCACCATTTTATTTTTGTGAATAAATTAATTTAATTGATTTAGCTTTAATTAGGTATAATTTTAATATCTTTTGCAAAATAATTAAAATTAAGGTAGAATTAGGTTTTTATTAACTTTGACCAATTTATTTTATTTCCTTAAATATTCAAAAACCCAAAATTATCTTCATTAATTAATTAATTTAATAATTAGCTTAGGTTTAATTCCATTTAATTCAAAAATAATAAAAACATGCTTTCTTTCAAAAAGGGTCAAAACCCTAAAAAATATGCCGATTTAATTTTCTCGCACGCGATAAATTTAGTCTTATTATTGTAATTGCTTCCGGAATGTAATAGCTTTTAATTAGGACTTTAATTATTTATCGATTTATTTTACTTTCTGCAATTTAAATTAAAGGGTTGCTTTTGGCGATGTAAATACCCGACGCCTTGTAATAGTTTAGATTTAATTTCCATTCCGCAACTATACACTGTTAGATGTTTGATAATAGGGAATGCATGACAAGATCAAAATGTATGAACTTAAAATCAACATAGATAACCCCTAACATGTACAAAGACAAATTGACTTAATATAACACACTCGCACATGCGCACTCTTAGGGTACACCTCACTTGGTTGCCTTTGAATATGGTCATTAAGTATAGGAAGTTTTAGAGGTCGCCCTCTTGTCCAAAGATCATAAGTTTCCTCGAAACGGTTGCCTCGGAAAAATGATCTAGGATATTAGGGTTACCGCTAAGGCATCCTAACATTGCTTTAGTGACCACACATCCCTTAATCGAATTGACCCTTAAACTCCAACGACGATGCTACCTACTCATTCATAGTGGGATAACATTGTCTAAAGGAAATATGTACAAATTAATTATTTTTTCGAGTAGGTAGATGGTTCTTAAGTACTTGCTCCTTTTAAAACAAAACAAAACTTTTCACTCTCTTCAAAACAAAAACTCTTTCAAACCCACAAACACAAAGAAAAGAAAATTTTGAAAACACAATGAGCAAGTACCTAAGAGCTCGTGGATAACCACGGATAGAAAGGGTGCTAACACCTTCCCTTTCTATAATCTACCTCCCGAACCCGAGAAATATCTCAAAAAGGAATTTTTCTGTGCTTTTTTCCTTTCATTGTTGGATAAAATAAAAGACGGTGGCGACTCTTGCTTACCGAGATATTTTGTGAATAACAAATGTAAAACGCAAACCAGCATTCCAAAATAGTCAGTTCTCTTTCCCACCGATCACTGAATTGGTTTTTCTCTGCATTGTGTACTTGCTGCATATTTTCTGCATTGTGTACTTTGTTGCTTTGACATTTTGCCTACTTCCTGCATTGTGTACTTGCTGTGACAGTTTTGCAACTCAGTTTGACATTTGGTTAATGCATTTGAAACTCAGTTTGCAGTATAGTTTGATTTGTATGCAGCCTTGTGCCTTTGTATTTGAATCATGTTTTTGCATCTAGTTTGACATGCTTGCATTTTATATCTTTTATTTTTCTCTCTGTGAACCGAGAAGAGCGATCTTCTTGTGATTTGCAGAGAGGAAAATAATAATATGATGAACATAGCATTCTGATTTCAGCCGACAAACTTTAATGATGATGTTTTATTTTTATCTGCTTGAAAATTCTTTTCAGTTAATTGCGCTGATTTCTTTTTCTCTGTCTTTTGCAGGTAAGTACCAGTTGGATGATAAAGGAAGTAGTAGAAGTAGAAGTCAAAAATCTTAGGAGATTAGGCTTAGATTTATTTTTCCGTTTATTGTAAGCAAATATTATTGTAAATACTATAAGTTGTAATCTTACAATATTCGAATAAAATTTGTAACAACATTTGAAATAAATAAAAAGTCTTTGTCAAAAAAGAATTTTCTACTGTCAAATATTCCAATCTTTCCTTGTATTGTCTATTTAATTATTTAAGACTCTTAAATCAAAATAACTGGAAATGTATCCCAATAACTTTAATCCAGATGAAATAAATAATCAACAAACTTTGCAGTCTCGCAACATTGCATTACTCAATACGCATGGTATCAACACACGCATTGGACAGTTAAACAAATAAAGCATTCCATTAAACGGTAAACCTTTCACTCCACTTAATCAAGAAGATGCCTTAAAGTTCCAAACAAAATTCTCAGCTCTTATCCCAGATAATTAGGTTTTGAGAAACAACCAGTAATCTTGAACAAGCGTGAAAACAAAGTAACATTTAACTGAATTTCCGAGAATTCAGTTTCTTCTGAGAAATGTGAGCGCAAACCCTAATCCTGGATTACTGCCAAAGAAAGATCTGTATGATCGATTCCTGAGTCAATCTTAACAAATCAAAGAAAACCCTAATTCTGGATTGACTGATAAAGAAAAGTCTGCTTGACCGATTCTCGAGCCAATCTTAAAAATCAGAGAAAACCATGGGGTTGTGATTTCTTGTGAAAAAGGGAGGGTAAATTTTGGGGTATAACACTAGGATATCCATAAGGATAGAATCCCAAACCTTGAGCCTTTGAGCAATGATCTTCTTTAATTGATTGGTCAAGATACCTCAAAAACCCTAGTTTGACCAGATGAATGCCATTTGCATTTGATGAGTGATCTTTGTGGATGAGAACCCCCTTATAATTATTATACTCAGTGAATGCCTCGCCAACTTGCTTGCTTGATGTCTTGATTTAAAATAAAGCCATAAGAGCCTTGATTCCATGAGTTTAACAATGAGTATGACCTAGTGGTAAGTATGCAAATGCAATGCAATAAGCTAAATGAAAAGATACAAGAGTAGGACAAATTTGGGGTATGGCACGTATGTCAAAGTTTCAATTTTTCACAACAAAATTTGAAAATCTAAAAATGAAGAAGGATGAAAGAATTGTTAAATTCAATATCTTTCTGTGACATTTCCAATAGCTCTTTTCCCTTGGTGAAAAGATATTAGAAGAGAAGTTGACCATAAAAGTTCTTAGATATTTTCCTAAGAGGTTTTATATGAAAGTTACAACCATTAAAAGAATTACAAGATTTAATAAAATTAAAAATTTAGGAGTTGATTGGATCTCTACTAACTTTAAAAATGGCGATTAATGACAAATCTGAGATAAAGAGTAGGATTGTGGTATTCAAAGTTGACGTTAAAGAATATGATGAGCAATTAGAAGGTGTTACATGTAACACCTCGATTTTTCTGAATTATTTTATTTAAATTAATTAGGTGATGTGATGTATTTATGCATTTTAGTGAATCTTTTGTTGTGTTGTGATGCAATTGTTTGGAATTAGATGCCTTAAAAATTATTGGAGTTAAGATAATAGAGGTGTATGACCAAAAGTGTAGAAACATAAGGTGTAGAGAAGTAAATAGTTTATTAAGATTATTTGAATTAAAATATTAGATTTAATACTATAGTATAATAATTAAATAAAATTATTAGTAGAATAATAGAATTAATATTATTTTGTGATTAATTAAATAATTATTTAATTGGAGAAGGGCAAGGTTAAAATTATGATTTAGGGGTTCTAAGGTCAGTGTTGAAATAAAATAGAATTGAGAAGAGATAAGAGAAAACATAACATAGAAAACAAAGAAGAATCGTAGAAGAGAGAAGAAATTAAAGAGCCTATGGCAGGAAGTTTCACTGTAAGAGTCAAGAACTAGAAAATCCAATGTAAGGGTAGGATTCTAACGCTATAAAGGGTTTCATAATGATGGGGAATGAATGTGATTAGGTTCCATGATTGTGTGTTCTTGATTTATCACTATTTTGCTTTATGGTATTTCACCTATTGAGGAATTTCTTTGACGCATTTTTATGTGTAATTGGTGAAATTGATTATGTAAATTCAGTTGGGTTAATGGGAAATGTTTGTGAATTATTGGTAGCATTAAAAGACATTGTTTTGATTGAGAAATTAGTAGTTTGGGTTGTGAAACATTGATATTTGTATTTTGAAAAGTTACAGATTTTTGGATTCTGCATTAGGTGTAACCGGTTACTGGCTTAGAGGTAACCTGTTACCGTGTGCAATTTTTGGGTGTAAAAGACAAAATATTGTTAGAACATAGTTTGATTCTACAACCCTTGTAATAATTTTGATGATAACAAACAATCAAAGGACAATTATGCTCCCTAAATAAGTACTTTGTTTTGCAGAGAAGTTCTGATGGAAGAAGGACAAAAGATGAGTCAGATAACTATTTCAACTCTGATTCTATACATCTCTTAAAGAAGTTCTAACGCTGCAAACAACAACTCTGTGTTTCTGATCCATAATGTTATGGAAAGAAGCAATGGTAACTTTCATCTTCTGAAGCAAGCATGTTCTGAAGCGTTACTATTCACTTAATGTTATTCAAAAGTAACGGCTGAAAGGGGACACGGATCTCTATTTTTGGAAAGCTCTTCAATTATCATTTATCAACATTCCAAAAGCTTTCCCATGCGTTACCTATTTAAACAAAGCATGAAGGAGAAATCAATTAAGGTTTTAAGCACAACAAACAAGTCATTTTCATCACCTTCAAACATACTTGATTTATTAGAAAACACTTTTTGTACACTCTCTTAAATATTGTTTAATGTATTTCCTTGAGAAAACCGGATTATGGTTTAAACTCAAGAAGACTTTGACGGTTGTCATAGTAGCTGTGTAATCAAGTTTGATTAGTGGATTAAGACCTTGTTGAGAGAGGCAAAATCACCTTGGTGGATGGACTGGAGTAGTTTAAGTTCAAACGAACTAGGATAACCAACATGCTCTTTTCTTTAAGTTTTAAAAAAACCCAATTCAAACCCCCTTTCTTGTGTTTTTCCATTCTTCAATTGGAATCAGAGCGCCTGATTCTGAGTACAAGCACTTAACCGTTTCAGAAAAAGATCCAAGCAAGAAAAACACTATGGTGGGACCAAGTCAGAACATCAGCAATGACTACCATGATGAGAAAGACAGAATCAACGGTAAACCTCCAATTTTTTATGGTGAGAACTTCAATTACTGGAAAAATAGAATCGAAAGTTTCTTTCTAGCTCATGACGCTGATCTCTGGGATATGGTGACTGATGGGTACATACGTCCTGTTGATGAAAGAGGTTAGAAGATTGACAGAAAAATAATGACAGATCATCAAAAGAGAGATTTCAGAAATCATCACAAGGCTAGAACTATTCTCTTGAATGATATCTCATACACAGAATATGAGAAGATCACAAACAGAGAATCAGCAAAACACATGTTTGACTCCTTGAGAATGATGCATGAAGGCAATACACAAGTCAATGAAACCAAAGCTCTTGCGCTCATTCAGAAGTGCGAAGCCTTCATAATGGAAGAAGATGAAACCATTGAAACTATGTTCTCAAGGTTTCAAATTCTGGTGGCTGGGTTCAAATTTCTGGATAAAAGGTACTCAACTTCTTACCATGTAAAGAAGATCATCATAAGTTTACCCAAGAAATGGAGACCCATGGTCACAGCTCTTCAACTGGCCAAAGATCTGAACAAAATCTCTCTCGAAGAACTTGTCAGCTCCCTGAGAAGTCATGATATATAGTTAGAAGAAGGTGAGCCCCAAAAGCAAGGTAAGTCTTTAGCTCTTAAATATAACAAAAAATATGAATCGAAATTTTTGCAGTCAAAAGAAGAAAACTCTAGTGGATCCTCATCCGAAGAAGACAAACTGTCTCTTCTCTCCAGAAGAGTCAATCAACTGTGGAAGCACAAGTAAAGGAAGTTCAGAAATTTTAGAAGAACATGAAATTATTATGAACCATCTTCTGGATATAGAAAGTCAAGTAACAAAGACATTGTATGCTACAAATGCAATGAACAAGGGCATTACAAAAGCGATTGTCCAAAGCTTTAAAAAGAGAAACCTAAAAAGAATTTCTTTAAGGAAAAGAAGAAAAGTCCCATGGCAACATGGGATGACTCATACTCTTCTGAAGCTGAAAGAGAATCAGACATAGCCCTAATGGCCAACATATCAGAAGACACTGGATCATCTGGATCAGAATCAGACTCAGAGGCAGAAGAGGTATTCTATAACTTTTCTAGATCTCAATTAGAAGAGAGTTTGTCATAAATTCTTGAAAGATATCAGAAACTTTGAGTCATAAATAAGAACCTGAAAAAGGATCTAGTTTCTGACTCTGAAGAAACTAAGAAACTGAGATCAGAAAAATCTGAGCTGAAAGAAACTATTTTTAAACTAGAAAATAAATTACAAAATGCTCGGAAAGAAACTGTCTCAGAAGTTCCTAGTAACTCTGATGAGATCATAAAGGAATATGATCATAGCTTTTAAAAATTTCTTGCTAAAAGCATAGATAGAAACAAGATGGCTTCAATGATCTAGGGAGTTAGCAGGAATGGCAGAAAAGGCAGAAAAGGAATAGGATACAAGGGTAAAGTATATCAACCTAAGAAATTTAACGATATGGTCATTAAACGCACACCTCTGTATTCTCGCTTCACCTTTGGGCACACACATGACATAAAATATACTAGTAATGATTTTTCTGCTAAACCAAAATTCAAATAGAACTTTGGTAACTCTAACAAACAAGGACCCAAAAAAATATGGGTACCTAAGGATAAAATTTTCTATGTTGCATATATCTTTAATAGCAAGACTGAAACACCAATCTTGGTACCTGGACTCTGGATGCTCTCGACACATGACAAGAAGAAAGCATATATTCTAAAGCCTGGAACTTAAATCTAGAGGCTACGTAGGTTTTGGAAGCAATCAGAAAGGGAAGACCATTGGCTCTGGAACTGTTGGTAACGGTACTCTATAACTAATGTTCTATTAGTAGATGGATTAATGCATAACTTGTTATCCATAAGTCAATTAAGTGATAACGATTATGATATAATCTTCAATCAAAAGTCCTGCAAAGCAGTTAGTCAGAATGATGGATCTGTCCTTTTTAATGGAAAGAGAAAGAACAAGATTTACAAAATAAAACTTTCTGAACTAAAAAGTTAGAATGTAAAATGCCCATTGTCTGTTAACTAAGAGCAATGGGTCTGGCACAGAAGATTGGGGCATGTTAGTATGAGAATAATATCTTAGATTAACAAACTCAATCTAGTCAGAGGACTTCTGATCGGGACTTTATAAGTCTGTCGGGATACTAACTGCAAGTATACAGTTCAGTCGTTCTAGTTTTAAAAGATTATCGAACCCACAGAGACTGAGGATCAATCGCATACGATCTAATGATACAGTTTGTCTAACTAAGCGATGAATATTCGATTTTTGGGGGAAACAATTTAATTAAAAGTAATGGTACTAATTATACCGGTATGTGATAATTTGACTTAGGGAATTCGGTGAATCGCTTGGCCTATAAAGTATTTCGGTAAAAGCTAATTGTTTAAAAACCTGAGACATACACTCTCGTGTTTATGAAATAAGTCATGCTACTAAACCTAGTGGATGCACTTTAAATTTAATAACACTTTTTGAAAACAATTTAAATATAATTAATTTATTAAAACACTCTCGTGTATTTAAAAATCAATGTTTCGTTACCACTATCTGGGTTGAACCCCAGCTCTCGCATGCAGGTTCTTGCCTTAATTAATTTCCCACTCTCGTGGCAAAATCGTGTTAATTAACTTCTCACTCTCGTGACAAGGATAGTTAAATTAATCTTGGAAATTGGAAACCATAAATTGTTTTATAAATATTTTTGGCCAAGGTATCACTGAATTCTTTCAGTTCTTACGGTCACATACCGGTATTAATAATTTAGCCAGACATAATTAACTTAACAGCAATACAGTTCAAAATATAATTCATGGCAATAATTGGCATATTATAAAAACTGAATGAATAATAATTGCAATATAAAAACCTGGAATCAAAGTTGCTATGGTAATCTTGAAGTATTACAATAATACAATCTTCGAGCTTGATTTGCAGTAAATAATTCGTGTTAATTCTTGAAAGAAGAATTAACACTTAAAACTAAAAACTAAGACTTTGAATGAAAATTACAGGAACGTGAAAACAAAATTCCAAAACAAGCAAATTGGAAAATAATTGCAAAAAGAAAATAATATTTGTTCTGAGGAAAATTCTTCGACCCTTGAACTGTGCACTGGTACACATATATATAGCATAGGAAAAATCAACAGTTTTTGAATTCTTGATGAAGTCTTCCATGGAGAAAATATAGGAGCACTAATAGTGGTGACAGGAAAATAGGAGACTCAGCAGAACAAGGGAGAACGAGTCTGCCCTTAATGCCCACATCTCAATCCATGTATAACGTCCACCTTCACGCGCGTGACGGTTGTCACAGGTGGGTGACGGTCGTAACACGCTGAAGTAGTTCCTTACACTCGTCAATGGTGTGTGACGAGCGTTTCTTCATGTTGGGGGGTGTTACGCCCGTCACAAGGATGTGACGACCGTCACTGTTCCAAAAAATCCAAACTTTGTATTTTTTTATTCTTTTTCTCTTTGTTTATTGTCTAGCCTTCTTCATGTTGTCCTTTTCCATCGGTTTGAGTCGACAAATGTTATACCTGTAAAAAGACACATAATCTCGGAATAATCGGGGGTTAGACGACTTAATGAAATATAAAAATCGGTAAAAAGCATGGTAATTATACGATATGTTTTCTCGTTATCAAATTCCCCCATACTTAAACCTTTGCTTGTCCTCAAGCAAATAGTCATTCGAAAGGTCGGACAAGTTTTGTCAAGCGCATAAGCATGACATACCTTGGATTTTTAAAGTAGTTTTGGGAAGTCCTTGTTGGTTCGGCCGATACTTGAGTAAAACACTAAAGATACGCTAATGACACAAGCAATAATCTTAGCCGTAGACTTCCATTTTAAACGAGCTATCCAACAGTTCCGTTATAACTCTGCCCGGAGTTCCTCGTATCTATTTCACCCGGTTTCGTTCTGGCCCAATCACATTAAGCCCTTTGTCTTAGCACGCACGTAGTGGAGTAACCGGTTAGTGACTTTGATCCTTTAGCACGGGGTCTGGTACATGAATGTGGCAACCCTACATATGTTATCCAAATTGGAGGTTATGGGGGATCGGGCCGTAGCACGCCCTACCGAGTTCAGAACCAGATACCTCTGAACCAACCAACAATGGATTCCTTCATTATTTGCTCAGCTCTTATATGTGCCCGTATATTTTGGTACACATTTTCTTTTCTTTTAGCAGCGAGATAGGAAGGATATTTTTAGAATCAGGCATCAAACACTTATATTCATCGATTCTCCACATGGTTTATGTCAAGACGGTGCTGACTGCTAGTATAAACTACTAGGGGTTACTTCTAGAACTTGAAACTCCAGATATCGGTATAATGGTTATTGAAACGGATCGCGTAAGTAGGAAGTCTACGGTGTCAGAACCGTATCGATCTTGTTATGTCGTTTTCGGCTTCCTCAACCGGAATTTCGTTAAAATAGGTATGTCGGGCTAATGCGAAAATAATTTTTTTCTTCTTTTCGGTATGGCAAAATAAAGGGAAGAATTTGAATCGAGACATATCGTAAGAATTTACTAGTTTATAAAAGATTGAAAGGTACCTCTCCCACACAAAATCCGACATTGTCCTCAATGTTGCGGTATATATGCGGGGAAGTACAATTTCAAAAACAAACGGAAAAGAAATGAAACAGAAAAATAATAAATTACATAGGAATTAAAGAAAGACTACTGGTGACCACGTCCTCTACTCCTGGTGCGAGAGCGTCTTGTAGGAGTGGCTTCAGTGTCGGTGTCTTGGAAGCCAAGGGTGGTCATATCTATCCTCAAGGCGTTAAGCTCTGACATGGCCTCATCTAACCTCTCATTCATGTTGCGCTTCCCAGTCAAGATCTGAGCGTTTTGGGCGCACAAAAACTCAAATTGCTCGGCTTGCCTCCTTTCAAGCGCCACATTCATTTGGTTTTGCATGTGGAGGGCGAAGAGGATGTCTTCAAGATTAATAGGAGGAGGTGCAGATGAGGATCCTGGAATGTCGTGGACAGGAGGAGCACTATCCAACTCTTCTTGTACTTTGTCTGCAGCGGCTGCAGGTTGGTCATCATGGGTAGGTGCACGCTCTGCGGGAATTTCAGGATCGAGCAACCAGTTTGCTCGGTTACTTGGATCGATTCGGTCCCTATTCGGAAAAATGATATTCTGATAGACGGTGTTCCTGATTACAGTGTGGAATCTGCCGTCTTCCCGCTCGTAGATGAGGTGTGCGGCTTTGCAGTGATCCAAGGTTAGCAAAGCCGGTGCCATAGAAGGCAAGGTTGCGAGAGCAGCACCGTAGTTTAGACCAATGGAAATTGAAGTAACCAGCCCTCCGAAATAGAATGGTTTTCCACCTCTAGCACAAATAAAGTGGATGTGAGCAAGTAGGAACGGGGCGACATTGATCTTTTTCCCAGTGAACACGTAATGTAAAAAGAAGAGCTCCTTGGAGTTGAGCTTATGGTTGCTGTCATGGGCGAAGATCGTGTTGCTAAGTATGCGATGGAAGTAGCGGATGGCCGGATTGTGAATGTGGGTGGCATTCAGGTGGTCGTAGGATCCGGCACGGATATTCGTTAGACTGTGCCACAAGTTGAAAGCCTCCTCACTAAAACTATCCGGTACCCGGAAATGAGCACCTTCGTCCGAACAAAATCCTAGAAGTCTCACGATGTCAGATTGAGGTAACTCGTTCTCAACGCCAAACATGCGGAATTTTTCCAGGCCCGAAAGTTGGTTTGTGACACCCGGCGGAGCGAGGTAAACAAATGAACTCAAGAACTCAAGAGTAAGAGTTTCGTAGATTGGTCTTGGTTCGCGGCACAAGTTCCACAGATCCACGCTTTGCAATAATCGGCGGACACTGTCGAGTAGTCCCAAACTCCTCAGGCAGTCGATGTCAACATACCTTGTGGTTTGGAGACCTCGACGTTGAAATTTCTGAAACTTTGCTCGTTGATTCTCTCCCTGTTCGCCGATTCTGAAATCGATGGCTGGAATGTGTGGGTTGTTTGCCATGGTGTAGGTAGGATTTGATTTGGGAATATGAAAATGGGGTACTGTATGGATGGTAATTTGGTGTTGGAAGTTTAGAAGTTAGAAGAAAAATGGAGTGAGTGGGTATTTTTTCGTGTGATGTGGTAACAATGGAGGAAGTGGGTTTATGAAAGGGATGGTTGAAAGTTGGAACAGTTCTCTGCAATAGCCGTTTTGATACACTGTTTGCGTGACGGTCGTCACGATGGTGTGACGCTCGTCATGAGGCAAAAAGGCGCGTTACGCTCGTCACAAGGGTGTGACGGTCGTAACGCGTTCAACGTCATAAATAAGGTGACCGTTATAGGACCGTTGGGGTGTTTATGTTTTTATTATTTTGTTGGTAATAAGGTTTTTGAAGAATTATTATTTTTTTGAAATATTTTAATCAATTAGAGTTTTAAATATAAAAGTGATTTAATAATTAAAGTACTAGTTACCAGTATATAACAAAATAGAAATATTGCGTATAAGCATAGACCGTAAATAAAACAGTAAACTGGAAATGAAAAGAAATGAAAATTAAAATAAACTTTAATTGAATAAATTCATGACAAATTGTTTCAAAGTAACTAGGAATAAAAAATGATAATGCTGAAATAATAAAATAACCAAAATCCCTCCCACACTAAAACTAAACAGTGTCCCGACTGTACGTACAAATGCGAGAGAGAAGAAAATGAATAACAATGGCAACTCTAGCCACGGGGAGGCGGAAACATATGCTGATGCATATAGTCCAACTGATCAGTCACCAAGTCCATGAAGGTTATGAAGTCCACCCTGAGAGAAGTCAGCTCGCCCCGCATGTCCGTAATTGCCTCATGTAGGGAGTCCAGGGTAACAGTAGGTGGAGGTGGAGTAGTCTCAGGAGCCTGGGTCGCGGTATCAGCGGAAGTAGCCTGTTGTTCCCAAGGATCAGGGAACTCATGGTATCCTGGAGGTGTAGCAGGATCTTCATCAGCATTAGTAGTGTTTGGAACCTCATAAATGTCAACCGTAGATGGTGAGGAGGGTGGTGAAGCAGGATGGTGAAGGTCAAACAGCCAGTTATCTCGGTTGTGCACACTGGTGATAGGGTCCGGAAGCTTAAACTGGTGGACGATCTGATGATTAACGAGCAGGTCAAATTGATCTGGTCCAAGGTTTCCGATCATGCTAGTGTTGAAACAGAATGCAATGTCCATCGACTTTATTCCATAAAGCGGGGCAGATCCGAGCATAGGCCAGCGGAGTCCAATTGCATTAGATAGCATGGTAACTAACCCACCCAACAAGATCGGTGCATTCAGAGTCTGGATGATACGCTCCATATTAGTGAGCATATAAGCTGCACCGTTCACCGGACGGTTCTGGGATGCACAATACATAATAAACAGCTCATCGCGGGATACAGATGTGACATTCTGCTGTTTACCGAAGATGGTGTGGGCTATGATCTTGTGGAAATACCTGATAGCCGGGTTATGGATGCATTCAGAGTAAAGATCAGATGGCTCAGGATGGTTATTACCAGCGATGCTTCCCCAGAAATAATCAAGATCAGATTCAGGCAAGAGGTTCTCCTGTGTCATACTGATAACATCGGGTCCAAAAGGGAACCCAAGCAGCTGGCTAAACTCCCGTAGGTTATAAGTGTAATCCATGTTAAACATCCTGAATGTGATCAACCCACGGTTGAATCCCATCCAATGATTTGGAATGAAACTCAGGGTGCTAAGGAACTCAAGAGTCAGCTTTTTGTAGGTACAGAACCATCTTCGGATAGGAGCAGTGTCCCAGCCAATCTGATGCAGCAAGTACGTGACACTCTCACGAATGCCAAGGGCGGCCATAGCATGATCATCTGCGTAGATAGTAGGGCACATCTCCCGTTCACCCAGGTCCGCAAATCGTCTTCTTTGGTGTCTGCTTCTCAATTTGACATTCATGAAGTTTTCACAATCCATAGCGCTAAATATGAAAGCAAAAGAATTACCCCCCCTGAAAATATTTGATAAATGTTTGAAAAAGGAGAAATTAAGTAAGTATTTTCGGGTTAGGAAATTTCCAAAGTTAAATTAAAATGAAAAAGAAAGATGAAAGGGAAAAATAAAAATAGAAGAAAAATAGAAAGAAGTAAGAGATGCAATCATGAAAATGTTTTAAAGATTAAGAAAAAGAAAAGAAAAATAAAAGCATGTTAAAGCAGAAAAAATAATTAAAGTAAAACATGTGTTGCCTCCCACGAAACGCCTTTATTTTATGTCGACGGCTCGACAGTTAACACCTATTCAGTTAGGTATTTGGGGTAGGCGGCTCACTTAACTGAAGATAAGTCGAGTAGTCGATATTTCCGACATTAAAGTAGTGCTTTAGGCGCTGGCCATTAACTATGAATGGTTCGATAGAACTGCCTTTAATTTCTATCGCACCACTTGGGAAAACTTTGTTAATTTCGAACGGTCCGGACCATCTGGAACGTAATTTTCCCGGGAAAAGTTTCAGTCTAGAGTTGAATAGGAGTACGATGTCTCCTTCCTTAATGTCTTTCCGCGAGATGCGCTTATCGTGACATTTTTTTGTTCGTTCTTTATAGATTTTAGCATTTTCATAAGCGTCTAAACGCAATTCTTCTAGTTCATGGATATCTAACACTCGTTTCTCGCCAGCACTCTTATAATTTAAGTTAAGGGTTTTTATGGCCCAATAATCTTTATGCTCTAATTCTACTGGTAAATGACAGGATTTTCCATAAACTAACTTGAACGGCATTGTTCCGATAGGGTTTTAAAAGCTGTCCGATATGCCAAAAGAGCATCGTTTAGCTTGGAGGACCAGTCCTTTCTGGATGAAGTTACGGTTTTCTAAAGGATTTGTTTGATCTCCCTATTTGACACTTCCACTTGTCCGCTCGTTTGAGGATGGTATGGTGTGGCTATGCGATGTTTAACGCCATATTTAGAAAGTAACTTTTCGAAGATTCTAGAGATAAAATGGGAGCCACCATCGCTGATCACTAGTCTTGGTACGCCGAATCGTGGGAAGATAATATTCTTGAATAGTTTTAGTACCACACGTGTATCGTTTGTGGGTGCGGCGATGGCTTCAATCCATTTTGATACATAGTCGACGGCTACCAAAATATATTTATTTCCAAAAGATGCGGGGAAAGGTCCCATGAAATCAATTCCCCATACATCGAAAACTTCTACTTCGAGGATTCCTTTTTGCGGCATTTCATCGCATCTAGATATATTTCCTGTGCGTTGACATCTATCGCAGTTCATAATTGCTACGTGGACGTCTTTCCATAAGGTAGGCCAAAAGAAGCCAGCTTGAAGTATTTTTGCACAGGTTTTTGACGTACTAGCGTGTCCACCATAAGGGGCGGAATGGCAATGGGAAATGACGTCGTCTATTTCATCATTGGGAACGCAGCGACGGTAGATACCATCGGTGCCTCTTTTAAAGAGTAATGGTTCATCCCAAAAGTAGTGTTTAAGGTCATGGAAAAATTTCTTCCGCTGTTGGTACGTCAAATCAGGTGGTAAAACACCGGCGGCTAAATAGTTGACGAAGTCAGCGTACCATGGTAATGTGGTGTTAGTACAAATGGCTTTTACTACCGCAGTTGTTAAAGGTTCATTATGTTGATCTAAATTGTCGGTAGGGTTTATCTCTAGCTTGGCAATAAGGCGTTCATAAGGGAAATCTTCATTTATGGGAACACTCTCAGTTTGAATTCCATCTAATCTCAACAAATGGTCTGCTACCACGTTTTCAGTTCCTCTCTTGTCTTTTATTTCTAAGTCAAACTCTTGTAGGAGTAAGATCCATCTGAGCAGTCGCGATTTGGCGTCCTTCTTGCTTAGTAAGTATCGGATCGCAGCATGATCCATATAGATAATGATTTTAGCGCCTACTAAGTAGGAGCGGAATTTATCCAACGCGAATACCACAGCTAAGAGTTCCTTCACCGTAGTGGCGTAATTCATCTGTGCGGGATCGAGCGTTCTGCTTGCATAGTAGATAGCGTGAAGCTTTTTTTCTTTGTGTTGTCCTAGGACTGCGCCTACAGCATAGTCGCTCGCATCGCACATTATTTCAAATGGTAAATTCCAATCAGGAGGTTGCATAATAGGTGTTGAGATTAAGGCCTCTTTAAGTGTCTCGAATGCGTTCAAGCATTTATCGTCGAAAATAAACTCAGCCTCTTTCATTAATAATTCGGTTAGTTGCTTGGTGATTTTAGAGAAATCTTTTATAAAACGACGGTAAAAACCCGCGTGTCCTAGAAAACTTCGTATTTCTCTAACTGTTTTGGGTGGTTGAAGGTTTTTGATAATTTCGATCTTTGCTTTGTCGACTTCAATCCCTCTGTTTGATACAATGTGACCCAACATAATTCCTTGTCTTACCATGAAGTGACATTTTTCCAAGTTGAGCACTAGGTTGACATTGACACAACGTTTCAGGACTAATTCAAGGTTTGATAAACATCCGTCGAAACTCTCTCCACAGACAGAGAAATCGTCCATGAATACTTCCATGATTCCGTCTAAAAAATCTGCGAAAATCGCCATCATGCATCATTGGAAAGTTGCAGGTGCATTACATAGTCCAAATGGCATTCTCCGGTATGCAAAGGTACCATAGGGACATGTGAACGTAGTTTTCTCTTGATCATCAGGATGAATGGGAATTTGAAAGAATCCTGAGTATCCATCAAGGTAGCAGAAATGGGAATGTTTGGCTAAACGCTCGAGCATTTGATCAATGAATGGTAATGGGAAATGGTCTTTGCACGTAGCTTTGTTTAATTTTCTATAATCGATACACATTCTCCATCCTGTTTGAGTACGTTGTGCTACCGATTCGCCTTTTGTGTTCGTTATAATCGTAACGCCTCCTTTCTTAGGCACTACGTGAACTGGACTGACCCAGTTGCTATATGATATTGGGTATATGATGCCTGCTTCTAGTAATTTCTGCACTTCCTTCTTAACGACTTCACTTAGGATAGGATTTATTCGTCTTTGATGTTCTCTAGAAGTCTTGCAGCCCTCCTCCAGCATAATGCGGTGCATACAGAGAGAAGGGCTTATTCCTTTTAGATCTGATATATTATAGCCTAATGCGGCTGGATATTTCCTTAACACACTAAGAAGTTTTTCGGTTTCGATCTCTCCTAATTTGGCATTGACTATAACTGGTCGTTCGAGTTCTTTGACACATTCATCAATGATGTCTAGGAGACAACATGAGTCATCTATAGCAGGGGCTTTAAAGAATTGGGAAAGAATGAATTCTACTTTTTCTTCTCCTACCTCGAAGGTAAGTTTTCCTTTCTTAACGTCTATGATGGCTCCTGCAGTAGCTAAAAATGGTCTTCCTAGTATGATGGAAATGTTTGAATCTTCCTTGATATCCATTATTATAAAGTCGGTCGGTATGTAAAATTGTCCTATTCGGACAGGAATGTTCTCTAGCATACCAACAGGAAATTTGACTGACCTGTCGGCTAGTTGTAGGGACATCTTGATAGGTCTCATGTCGCCTAATTTGAGCTTCTCGCAAATAGATAAGGGCATTATACTGACACTGGCTCCTAAATCGCATAGAGCTTTGTCTATGACAGATTTTCCAATTACACATGGTATGGAGAAACTACCAGGATCTTTTAGCTTTGGAGGCATGTTGTTTTGAATTATGGTGCTACATTCGGCAGTTAGCATGACGGTTTCGTTTTCAACGATTTTTTTCTTATTAGCCAATATTTCTTTTAGGAATTTAGCATATGACGGCATTTGGGTTATAGCTTCTGTAAACGAAATAGTGACGTTTAGTTGTTTCAGAAGTTCTACAAATTTCTTGAATTGTCCCTCGTTCTTTGATTTTGCAAGTCTTTGGGGGTATGGAATTGGTGGTTTGTATGGTGGCGGAGGCACATAAGGTTTTTCTGAAGCCTCTCTGTTCTCATTCGCGTCTTCCTCTACATTTTCAGATTGATCTTTCGACTTCTCTATTTCTTTTTCGGGCTTTTGATGCATGGTCGGGTTTTGGAGTCTAGGATCTACCGGTCCATCAAGGGCTGTCCCACTTTGTAATGTAATAGCATTTGCATGTCCTTTAGGATTGGGCTGTGGCTGTCCAGGAAATGTACCAGTAGGTGTGGCAGAACTAGCTTGGTGTTGTGCTACTTGGGAGATTTGGGTTTCTAACATTTTGTTGTGAGTTGCTAGGGCATCTACCTTGTTTGCTAATAGCCTTAACTGTTCACCAGTGTGAACGTTTTGATTGAGAAATTCTTTGTTTTGTTGGGCTTGATTAGCGATAAAATTTTCCATTAGGATTTCAAGGTTAGATTTCTTAGGAATGTTAGGAACATTGACAGCGGGTTTTTGATACCCTAGAGGTACAACAGGTGCTTGGCCAGGTGCATATAAAGCGTTATTGCTCTTGTATGAGAAGTTAGGATGGTTCTTCCAACCAGGATTATAGGTATTGGCATAAGGATTTCCTTGAGCGTAATTTACCTGATCAGCTGATATTCCTGCTAAGATTTGACATTCGGTTCCAACGTGACCAGGAACTCCACAAACTTCGCAGCTTGGGGTAACTGCAGCCACGGTAGCTGCAGGAGGTAAGGTCAAGCTTTCTATCTTTTGGGTAAGAGCATCTACCTTAGCATTAACTTTATCTAGGCTACTAACCTCGTACATCCCGCCTTTGGCTTGAGTTTTCTCCACAGATGTTCTTTCTCCTCCCCACTGATAGTGGTTTTGAGCCATGTTTTCAATGAGTTGGTTAGCTTCGTCATAAGGCTTGTCCATCAGTGTACCACCTGCGGCGGCATCTATAGATAGTCTTGTGTTGTACAAGAGTCCATTATAAAATGTGTGGATTATCAGCCATTTTTCTAATCCGTGATGTGGGCACATTCGCATCATATCTTTGTAGCGCTCTCATGCATCGAATAGTGATTTAGTATCCTTATACCTAAATCCGTTGATTTGGGCTCTTAGTGCAGCGGTCTTGCTTGGGGGAAAGTATCGTGCCAAGAATACAATCTTCAGTCCTTCCCACGTAGTGACGAAATTTGATGGCAAGGATTGCAACCAAGCCTAAGCTCTATCTCTTAGTGAGAAAGGGAAAAGACGTAATCTTATCGCATCTTTACTAACACCGTTCGCTATAACTGTGTCGGAAAATTGAACGAATTTTGTAAGATGTTCATTCGGATCCTCAGAAGGATCTCCAGAGAATTGGCGTTGTTGGATAGCTGATATCAATGACGGTTTCAACTCGAAATCGTTTCGGTTTATTGCTGGAGCAGCAATGCTGTTATGGGGTTCTTGTTGTGATGGAGCTGCGTACTCCTTCAGTGGACGGGTCCTTTGTTCTTCGGCCATGTCTAATTCTGGTCTGGTTTCGGTTTTAGAGGAAGAATTAGAATCTGTTTCAGAATCAATCTTGATTTCGGGTTTAGGTAAAAGAATAGCGTGATTTAAACAGTAATCCCTGACTGCACGTCTTACGGAAAGAATGCGTTCAGGTTCGTCCGTCGATTTGTCAAGTGGTTCGCCTTGTGAGTGAGTCCTTGGCATACAAATCGACAAAGGGTGTCTGTTGCCTAGTCTAAACGCGCAACATAAGAATCATAATTAATTGACTACCAGTCCCTGACAACGGCGCCAAAAACTTGATCGGGACTCTATAAGTCTGTCGGGATACTAACTGCAAGTATACAGTTCAGTCGTTCTAGTTTTAAAAGATTATCGAACCCACAGAGACTGAGGATCAATCGCATACGATCTAATGTTACAGTTTGTCTAACTAAGCGATGAATATTCGATTTTTGGGGGAAACAGTTTAATTAAAAGTAATGGTACTAATTATACCGGTATATGATAATCGGACTTAGGGAATTCGGTGAATCGCTTGGCCTATAAAGTATTTCGGTAAAAGCTAATTGTTTAAAAACCTGAGACATACACTCTCGTGTTTATGAAATAAGTCATGCTACTAAACCTAGTGGATGCACTTTAAATTTAATAACACTTTTTGAAAACAATTTGAATATAATTAATTTATTAAAACACTCTCGTGTATTTAAAAATCAATGTTTCGTTACCACTATCTGGGTTGAACCCCAGCTCTCGCATGCAGGTTCTTGCCTTAATTAATTTCCCACTCTCGTGGCAAAATCGTGTTAATTAACCTCTCACTCTCGTGACAAGGATAGTTAAATTAATCTTGGAAATTGGAAACCAGAAATTGTTTTATAAATATTTTTGGCCAAGGTATCACTGAATTCTTTCAGTTCTTACGGTCACATACCGGTATTAATAATTTAGCCAGACATAATTAACTTAACAGCAATACAGTTCAAAATATAATTCATGGCAATAATTGGCATATTATAAAAACTGAATGAATAATAATTGCAATATAAAAACCTGGAATCAAAGTTGCTATGGTAATCTTGAAGTATTACAATAATCCAATCTTCGAGCTTGATTTGCAGTAAATAATTCGTGTTAATTCTTGAAAGAAGAATTAACACTTAAAACTAAAAACTAAGACTTTGAATGAAAATTACAGGAACGTGAAAACAAAATTCCAAAACAAGCAAATTGGAAAATAATTGCAAAAAGAAAATAATATTTGTTCTGAGGAAAATTCTTCGACCCTTGAACTGTGCACTGGTACACATATATATAGCATAGGAAAAATCAGCAGTTTTTGAATTCTTGATGAAGTCTTCCATGGAGAAAATATAGGAGCACTAATAGTGGTGGCAGGAAAATAGGAGACTCAGCAGAACAAGGGAGAACGAGTCTGCCCTTAATGCCCACGTCTCAATCCATGTATAACGTCCACCTTCACGCGCGTGACGGTCGTCACAGGTGGGTGACGGTCGTAACGCGCTGAAGTAGTGCCTTACGCTCGTCAGTGGTGTGTGACGAGCGTTTCTTCATGTTGGGGGGTGTTACGCCCGTCACAAGGATGTGACGACCGTCACTATTCCAAAAAATCCAAACTTTGTATTTTTTTATTCTTTTTCTCTTTGTTTATTGTCTAGCCTTCTTCATGTTGTCCTTTTCCATCGGTTTGAGTCGACAAATGTTATACCTGTAAAAAGACACATAATCTCGGAATAATCCGGGGTTAGACGACTTAATGAAATATAAAAATCGGTAAAAAGCATGGTAATTATACGATATGTTTTCTCGTTATCAACTTCCTAACCTAAAGTTCAACTCAGATGCTCTGTGTGAAGCATGTCAAAAAGGAAAGTTTGCAAAACCTTCTTTCAAAACCAAAAATGTTGTTTCTACCTCTAGACCATTAGAACTTCTGCATATAGATCTATTTGGACGAGTGAAAACTGCATCCATTAGTGGCAAGAAGTACATATTAGTGATCGTAGATGACTATAGCAGATGGACATGAGTAAAGTTCTTAAGACACAAGGACGAGTCACATTTTGTGTTCTTTGCATTCTGTAACCAAGTCCAAAACGAAAAAGATCTTAGAATTGTTAAAGTCAGAAGTGATCATGGTGGAGAATTTGAAAACAAAAAATTTGAATTATTTTTTAATGACAATGGCATCTCTCATGATTTCTCTTGTCCTAGAACTCCTCAACAAAACAGAGTTGTAGAACGAAAGAACAGAACTTTACAAGAAATGGCTAGAACCATGATCAACGAGACTAACATTACTAAGAACTTCTGAGCTGAAGCAATTAACACAACGTGTTACATTCAGAATAGAATCCCCATAAGACCTATTCTGGATAAGACTCCATATGAATTGTTGAAGAAAAGAAAGCCTAACATTTCTTATTTTCATCCATTTGGATGTACTTGTTTTATTTTGAACACTAAAGAACATCTGAACAAGTTTGACTCTAAAGCACAAAAGTGTCTCATGTTAGGATACTCTGAATGCTCAAGAGGCTATAGAGTATATAACACAGAAACACAGATTGTAGAAGAGTCCATCAGTTTCATGTTTGACGATAAGCTTGGCTATCAAAAGTCCAAGTAAGATAAATGTTTTGCAGATATAGAAGTCCAATTTACAGGAACTGAAGACATTACATCAGAAGTTTCTCACAAAGAATCACAGTCATCCCCAGAAGAAGATGTCACAAACATTACAGCAACATCTGAAGAGCCTCTCTAGAAAAGACAATCCAGAAGCAGTTTAGCTTCTCCAGAAAACAAAATTCTGGGAAAGAAAGAAGACCCAATCATAACAAGATCTATATTCAGAAACTCTGAAGAATATCTTGTGGGATTAGTGTCTCTAATTGAGCCAACTTCCATTAACGAAACCCTTCTGGACAATGATTGGATACTTGCAATGCAGTAAGAATTAAAGCAATTCACCAGAAACGATGTGTGGGATCTGGATACTAAACCAAAAGGGTTCAACATCATTTAAACCAAATGGGTATTCATAAACAAACTGAATGAACAAGGAGAAGTCATAAAAAACAAAGCACGACTGGTGGCGCAAGGTTATAGTCAGCAAGAGGGGATATACTATACCGAAACCTTTGCTTCAGTCGCCAGGTTAGAATCTATCATACTTTTAATTTCTTTTTCTGTAAATAATGGCATCGCTCTTTATCAGATAGATCTTAAAAGTGCATTTTTAAATGGTTACATTGATGAAGAAGTTTATGTGCACCAACCCCCTGGTTTTTAAAATTCAAAACATCTAGAATATGTCTATAAACTAAATAAATAACTATATGGTCTAAAACAAGCTCCCAGAGCTTGGTATGAAAGACTAAGTAGTTTTCTGTTAGAAAATGATTTTACCAGAGGGAAGGTGGACACTACTTTATTCTGTAAACTACTTAAAAATGACATTCTAGTTTGTTAGATTTACGTAGATGATATTATTTTTGGATCTACTAAATCCTCTTTGGGAAGAGAATTTGCTAAGTCTATGCAGACAGAGTTTGAAATGAGCTTGATGGGAGAACTCAAGTTCTTTCTAGGCATCCAGATCAATCAAACTCCAGAAGGAACATACATACATCAAAACAAGTATGTCAAATAACTTCTGAAGAAATTTGACCTATCAGAATGTAAGCCATCCAAAAATCCCATGCATCCCACATGCATTCTGAAAAAGGAAGAGGTAAGTAAGAAGGTAGAATAAAATATCTACAGAGGTATGATTGGTTCTCTCTTATATCTAACAGCTTCAAGACCTGATATTCTGTATAGTGTATATTTGTATGCTAGATTCCAATCAGATCCTAGAGAATCTCACTTAACATCTGTTAAGGGAATTTTCAAGTATCTGAAAGGTACTACTAATCTTGGTCTTTGTCATAGAAAAATCAAAGAATACAAATTAGTAGGGTACTGTGATGCTGACTTTGCTGGAGACAAAATAGAAAGAAAAAGTACTTCTGGAAGCTGCCAATTTCTGGGAGAAAATCTTATCTCGTGGTCCAGCAAGAGGCAATCCACAATTACAGCGTCAACTGCTGAAGCTGAATATATAGCAGCAGTTGGATGCATCACACAGATGCTCTGGATGAAAAGTCAACTTGAAGACTTCAACATATTTGAGAGTAACATTCCTATACTCTATGACAACACTTCTGCTATTTGTTTATCAAAAAATCCTATTTTACATTATAGGGATAAGCATATAGAAATAAAACATCATTTCATTAGGGACTATATTCAGAAAGGAATTCTTTCTTTAAAATTTATTGACACAGACCATCAATGGGCTGATGTTTTCACTAAACCCCTTTTTGAAGATATGTTTAACTTCATTCTGAAACATCTCAGTGTGAAATTATGTCCAGAATGATAGTTTTATTTATGTATGATAACTCTCAGAACTTTGAATTTTTTTTGTGAACATCTGATCAATAGTTCTTCAGAAGTTAGAAAGAAATTTGTATCAAGATCTATCTAAGAAGATCTGAACAGTTTCCAAACGGTTCATTTTAAAGATAGAAGCGTGCAAGTTCACAATATCAACATTTGTCATCTCTTCACAAGGGTTTCTTATAAGGCTGAACATGTGTTCAAATTCTAAAGAGACTAAAGCGTTGATTGGATACATTGAGACTCATGTCGTATCCGTAACGGTTTCGTATTTCTATGCCATCCCCTCTTTTCACGAATCAATAATTCTTAGTAATAATTTCTTTTAAATCTTTTCTTGTTAATTAAGTTTCATATTTTTCTATAAATACGCTGCTCACTTTCACATTCACTTTTTCACTCTCAATTCTTTTCTCTATTACTTGTGTTCTATTTTTTTTCTTTCAAAAACCCTCAAAAGTCTGTGTGAACAATGGCTTCTTCCCAAACTGTTCAATGCTCCCAAAGTGTTCCTCGATCTTCTTCTTCAATAGCAAACAGGTATGAAGAACCCTCAAGAACACTCCTACCTCCCATTAATTCACTGAAAGTTCTACGTGAACTCATTGTGGACTTCGTCAGTGTGAAGGAAAACAGTTACAATTTAACACTTGACGTTGAATTTCAAGGATGGACAAAGTATTTTGATCGTCTACTGGGTCCAGTTTTTCAAAGATTGGTTAAATAATTCTGGATTCACGCTTCTGCTTCAAATCATCAGACACTTCTTTTGTGATGGGAAAGAAAATAGCAATCTCTAAAGATCTCATTAGGAAATTGATAGGTCGTGATGACAAAGGTATTCATTGTAGAGAAATGGCAGACAAAAGCTCTGACCTAACAAATATTTCAAAAGAGATTTTTACTTTTGGCCAACCTTCAAACAAAATCAAAGATCTGAAAGACTACTTCAGAATTTGGTCAAAAATCAATTTGGGCTGCATCAACCACAAAAAACCCACAAGTTCTCCAGACTATATCAACATTGATCAGCAGTATCTTCTGTACTTCATAGAAACCAATGCAAAGGTCAATCTTCCTCATCTTTTGTTTAATCATCTGAAGACCAGCGTCAAAGAGACAAGAGAAGAAGAAAGAACAAAGAGAGACTGGATACCTCTGGGCAGGCACATATCAAATGTTATGACAAAAAACAAACTGGTAGCATATCTGACCGAGGCTCAACAAGTCAGCACTCTGGAAGCATGTGCTGGTAAACCTCTGAACGCTAAGAATCTGAAGAAGATGAATATCATTGAAACCATCAAGAAGGATCCATCAATAACAACCAAGGAAGTCATTACAACTAGAAGAGTACCTTTGAGGGATTTTCCTCTCTTTTCTAGTTGTAATGACTTCTATGATTTTTTCCTGAAAGCAAACCGGAACAAACTCTGTTGAGGACAAAAGTGGAAGCATCAAAAACTCTAATTGGAATAATCTTCAGGGAAGTATTTCTTCTCTATCTAAGTATTCAACTTAGGGGGAGACCTTAAATACTTTATGTTTCTATTGAAATATCCAAGTTTTTATCATCATCAAAAAGGGGGAGATTGTTAGAACATAGTTTGATTCTACAACCCTTGTAAGAGTTTTGATGATAAAAAACACTCAAAGGAAAATTATGCTCCCTAAATAAGTACTTTGTTTTGCAGAGAAGTTCTGATGGAAGAAGGACAGAAGATGAGTTAGATAGTTGTTTCAACTCTGATTTTATACATCTCTTAAAGAAGTTCTAACGCAACAAACAGGAACTCCGTGTTTCTGATCCATAATGTCCTGGAAAGAAGCAACAGTAACTTCATCTTCTGAAGCAAGCATGTTCTGAAGCGTTACTATTCACTTAATGCTATTCAAAAGTAACGGCTGAAAGGGGACAAGGATCTCTATTTTTGGAAAGCTCTTCAATTATCATTTATCAATATTCCAAAAGCTTTCCCATGCGTTTCCTATTTAAACAAAGCTTGAAGGAGAAATCGTTTACGGTTTTAAGCACAACAAACAAGTCATCTTCATCACCTTCAAATGTATTGAATCTCAATTGTGTAAAACATCACTTGTGTGATACTGTTTTATTAGAAAACACTTTTTGTACACTCTCTTAAATATTGTTTAGTGTATTTTCTTGAGAAAACTAGATTATGGTTTAAACTCAAGAAGACTCTGACGGTTGTCATAGTAGTTGTGTAATCAAGTTTGATTAGTGGATTAAGACCCCGTTGAGAGAGGAGAAATCACCTTGGCGGGTGGACTGGAGTAGTTTGAGTTCAAACGAACCAGGATAACCAACATGTTCTTTTCTTTAAGTTTACAAACCCCAATTCAAACCCCCTTGTGTTTTTCCATTCTTAAAATATAGCAAGTTTAACCGGTTACTGGCATAGAGGTATCCGGTCACCCAGTGAAACAGAAGCACAATATTTTGAGTTATAAGGGTGTAACTAGTTACTGGCCTGGTGGTAACCGGCTACCACTGAAGATGTCAGATTTTTCAAAATTTGTAAATTTCACGACTTTCGTCTCGAGTGTTCTTTTGATGCACCGTTTGGACTGATGAAAAGCTAAAATAATTTTCTATCATATAAAAATAAATTGGAACACAATAGATAATTATTTGACCAACATTGATGCCTATCTGTGTATATTTCTGAGTAATGTGCTATGATTAATGTTGCGTTTGAGTATGATGATGTTGTATGAATGGTTCAATTATTTTGCGTGATGTACTGCATGATGATGATTGTGGCCTGTATTGGTATGGCACTGATGGGTAGGAATGCCAATGCATTTTAAATTTTTGCATGTCAGTGTCGCATGCATTCATGATAAGAGCTTATGCTCTGTAAGATGGCATGTATTGGCGAAAGATGGTCTTTATTGGCGTGATGATAAGGGATTATGCCCTGTTGCTTCCCTATTCAAAATTATGATCAGGGATTATTCCCTGTTGGTACCATATGCATTGAGTCAGTGTCGAAATCATTGCATTAAATTATTATTAATAACTTGATGTTTTTGTTGTTGAAGAAGTATGAGTTATATCATGATGGATATTATGTGTTATTTGTATATTTAATTGTATGTTAATGTAATTTGTGGTACGATGAATGAAGTAAAGGTGTCAGGTAAATAAGTATGATTATGTGTACTTCAATTGTTATCTACTCATTATTATACTTTCTTTTATATTGTTACGATATCTCACTCCTTCCGTTTAAATATTATCTTTATATTGGTAATATGCAGATGATCCGAAGTAGCTTGAGGTCGAAGTTAGCTGAGGAGTTGCCTCATTTTGCGTAGATTGAGTTGGTGTCAACTTTGGTACGTCACACTTAGGGATTTCACGTTTGTGTTGTTTATGTTGGGATTAAAATTTTGTAAAACTCTATTTGTTGGATTTAAGTATTGTTTTATGTTGAACTTTTGAAAGATTATGTTTCTCACTCTTGTTCAAGGGTTGAAAATAATTGTTATTGATGTTTTCCGCTGCGAATAAATGAAATATTTTTCATACATGAAGTACATGATGTTTTATGTTTTAATAAATGTGTTACATATTTCGTATTGATGAGAATATGTATGTATGAAGGTGTTGTACCCCAAAATTTGCCCTCGTATTTTTCCACAAGAAACCACAGCCTCGGGTGTTTTCCTGATTTTTTCAGACTGGCTCAAGAATCGGTCAAACAGACTTTTCTCGTCAGTCAGACAAAATTAGGGTTTCCATTGATTTTCATGGCTCTGGAACAATTCAAAACAATTTGCTTAGGGTTTGGTTGATTTTGGCTCAACTTTGATCAGGCGAACGTTTCCTTGGCATTTGATCAAGAACTAGGGTTTTTGTACACGCATTCTCAGAAAGAATTAATCCCACAGTGCTTTTCAAGTTATTCCGAGATATGGACTGAGGCATTTGGATTGAGTTTGCAATGTTTGACTAAATCAGTGAAAAGAGTCATTTGGATTGAGTTTGCAGTTTGGATTTAATCAAGTGAGAAAGAAAAGGGCATGCAAACGTTTTGTTTGTTTAGCTGTGCTGTGCTCTGATTATTCAAGATACCGGACGTTTATGGGTTATTTATTATTCTGAGTTAAAATGGTTGGAATTTATTTTCAATTATTATAATTTGAGAATTATGAATAATTAAATAAACAATTGAATTGAAAGGAATTAACTGATAAAAAATGGATTTTATTCATCTTTAAATTATTTGTTACAATTATTATTTAAATACAGTATTTATTTACAAAGTATTTACAATGATAATTTTACAAACAATTAAATTTGGAATAAAACTATCCTAATTTTCCTACTCTTCATTCTTCTATCCAATGCTCCCTCTGCTCATTTGATTTTATCTGCAAAAGAAAGAAAAGAAGAAAAAGTCAGAAGCAGATAAATAAAAGACAGACAGTAATTTAAAGATTCATCATTAAAAGCAAATGGCCGGGATCAGTTCGCCCACTCTATAAATCACGGGATTTCTCCCGGTTCACAAAGAGGGATGAAAAATGTTTGCAAATTAAAGTTTGAAAATGCACAAAAGTTACATACTGCATAATTCCAAAAGTTCTAAACCAAGGATGAAAAACAAACAGCATGCCTAACCAAAGTCCAAATCCAAACTGAACTAAATGTCAAAGCAACTAAGCCAAAAAGCTCAAAGCTGTCAAAAGAAGATATGGAAAGATAACAAGAGGCATAAAATCTGGAAGAAGTACAAAGTATGCAGAGAAAGATTAGTGTGCAAGCAACTTTTCAATTCATCATTTCCCTAGGCCATTGCTTTTTCAGAAAATAATATCTAAGCAATATTTAATATGCTTAAAATCAGGAGAGAGAGAGAGGGAAGAGGAAAAGAAAAAGGGCTTACAGGCTTTAGGCTTGAAGGAAGAGAAAGAATATAAAACAAAGACTGTTAATAACACAGTGGAAAAGAGGCAGAAATCACAAACAAAAACATAACTCAGAACATAAAGCCTTCACTTGTCAAAAACCCTGCATTCAACAAGCTCTAAACATACAAGCCTTAACCATCAAAATAACACAAAAAACCTGCATAAGCCATAGCCTCAATCAAAGCAAAACCGGCCTGAAGCTTTCAACCAAGCAAAAGAAGCTAAAACCCTGTCCATGCCTTACCTGCCTGAACTGTCAAACCTAAACCTGCTTAAACCTCTAAGCCTGCAAACATTCAGAACACTATAACCTGCTAGCCTAAAAGCCAAAGGCCATCAAACACAAACAAACTTACAACCCTACAAGCTTCAAGCAGTAAACCTGTAAGCTCACCAATATCCAAACCTGACCAAAGGCCAAGCTTAACCTGAAGCAAGCCTTACCAGCATTCAAACCACCCATCAAGCCCTCAGAAAACCTTCATCACTGGGCTAACAATAAGATATCAAAACATTCAAGCATATCATCAACAAATATCTCAGGGTACACAGGCAACCAAACATACCAAGCCCAGATCTATCCAAGCCTAAGCATTCAAGGCAACTCCAAACCCTCAGAACATTGTCATCACTGGGTTAATCATCAAGGCAACCAAACACAGGGCAAGCATTTCAAGGCATCAAGCTAAAGCATACGAAGCATGTAAGCAAGGCAAAGAGAAGAAGAGGAAAAAGCATACTCAGAAACATACAGAGCCAAGCATCCCAAACGCCCTCAGAAAATTTTCATCACTGGGCTAACAACAACATCATCAAAACATTCAAGATATCAAAACGTTTCAAGCGTATCATCATCAAAGAAATCTCTGAAGCATACAAGCAAGCTAGGCAACAGAAGCGAGGCCAAGAGACAAGAAGAAGAAAGAAGTGACAAAAGCTAAGGTTTTCAAGTTTATCATTAAACCCAACAAAAAGACAAAGGCATTAAACATACCAGGAAAAAGCAAGCTAGCTCAAACGCTCATCATCACCATCCCCTCGCCTTGGCCTCCGGAGCGCCTCCACGTCCGCCTCTTCCTCCGTCAAGGTAGTATTTCTCCTTTTTTCTTCTTTCCACCACCTCAATAACAAACAATAATAACCACATAATATCAGAAGACGAAATCATAATATGCAAGGACAGAATTAACGAACCCTAAAAAACGTTACCTTTCTTCTCGTTTTTTTGCGTTGCCCAACCAACGGAGGGAAGAGGGCGAACGGCGGCGCTCGGTGGCCTTGGATGGAGGTGTTAGCTCAGAGGTTTGTTTAAGAAGATGAAGAGGAAGTGAAGTAATGAAGAACGACGCCTATGTGCTTCACAAGCTCACGAACCCTAATGAAAACGAACCTTGCAACCCTAAACGAAATGAACAAACTTGCAATGGGCCTTGCCCTTTTCCAGTAAGCCTAAGCCCATTGCCACTCAGTTATGCATCCCCCCCCCCCCCCCCCCCCCCCCCCATGTCCATTCTGATTAAACCCAAAAACCCTAAGGCCCATTCCTCTTTTACTAAAAAAAACATTATTCTAATACTTTTTTTTATACAATTTACTTAATACTGATTTTAACAATACTTTTTTATATATATAAATTAAGAGTTTTGTATATAATACATTAATTAAAATACACCAAAGCATTAATTTTTTTTCTTAGGAAACATTTCTTTTTTATTTTGTACATAAAAGCATTGAAACATATAAAATTACAATTAAACTTCTACTTTCTTAATTAAAATTTTTTATACATGAAATGTTAATTTTCTTAAGTTAATACTTTTCTTCTCTTAAAATACTTTATTAAAATACATGAGTGTTAATACATAAGAAAAATATATTTTTAAAGTTAAATACTTTTTCTTTTCTTTTATTAAATTTTTTTTATTTGTACATATTAAACAAAAATACAAGAATACAAAAATTAAATAAACAAAGCACTTAATTTTCTTATTAAATTAACATTTTTCTCAACTTGTAAATAAATTACATATACACTTACACTTACACATACACAATACACTCACATTGATACATTATGCATTTGCTTATTCTTGTATATTTGATACATATTACATTTGATCGCAATTTGATTTGGTTGTAATTATTTAAGTCTCATCCCCATTTGTAAATTTGTGCCCCCACTCCCGGATACTTATTTGTAATAGCGTAGACTTTAAATTCCCACAATTTATCACTTTCGAATTATACCATGGTTAGACATAGGGCTGTATGTAAATAAAATCAAGCGCTAGATAACCTAATACAAGACAAATACATGAAATCAATACACAATCACACTTGCACCCCTAGGGTAATCCCACATGTTGCCTTCCAAAATGGGCCATGCTTGCACGTCGAGTTTCTTTGACAAAGCAAATCAAATGATCATAAGTCCCTCGATGACGCTTTCGAAATTTGCCTATCAAAATGATCATAGTCCCTTCAAGCAAATTTCCAAAGACACTTGGCACCATTGCATTCATGGTCCATACGATGACCCGCGCCTGTCCCGTTAAAACATCCTAAACGCAAGATTGTCCACCAAATATAATGATGGAACAAAATTGTTAAAAGGGGTTAAAACATGAGAAAAACCTTTGAGTATATTAGGGGTAGACAAAACTCTTAGTTACTTGATCAACTTGCAAAAACATTTGCCTACTTTTCAAAACCACACTCCACAAACACTTTCAAAAACAAACACTTTCAAAAACAAACACTTTTCAAAACAAACTTCCAAAAACATTTGAAATATCTTTTCGAAAAGATACACACCTTCGTATATACTCAAACACGAGTCATTACAACGGTTGCCGAAACAAAGGCGTCTATTTCAAAACATTTTCAAAAACACAAATACACACACCATTTCAAGCAATCAAAAATCAAGGAAAGTGATCTAAAACCAAGTAACTAAGAGCCCATGGATAACCATGGATGAAAAGGGTGCTAATACCTTCCCTTTTCATAATCTACCCCCCGAACCCACGAAACATCTCAAAAGGTTTTTCCTGTGCTTTTTTTAACCTTTCCTTTAGGATAAAATAAAAAGTCGGTGGCGACTCTTGCTAAACCGAACAAGTGCGAATACAAACGCAAAACCTCAAGTCAGTTCTCCCACCGTATCACAGAAGGTAACATCCTGAGTATTGAAATGTTTTAAATTCCTTCAAATTTTACTTAATAATTACGTGGGGGTTTAAGGGTGTTATAATACCAATGAAAATCTAACTGAATCTCACTACTACAAATAATATATTTCATGACAAAGCTTTCACCTCAGTGAAAAAAACGTATAATGAAAAGGTGCGCCATGTTTTATTTAAAATTAAATAAAAATAACACATCTGCGCCCTATTTTATCCTAACTTGGTTCTCAATAGATAGCAACGCCATCAACGAGAACATTTGCGCTTTGTCTTGCATCAATTGCCGTAACGGTTTACCAGTCAACAAACCAACTTCTTCTTCTTCAGGAGTAGAAAACCTCAAAGATTTGTTATAGCAATTGATATGAACATAGTTATACTCTAACCAATTCGTACCCAAGATCACATCTAACCCGCTTAACGGCAAACAAATCAAATAAATAACAAAGTCTTTGTCGAAGATCGACAAAGGACAATTCAAACACACACGAGGAGTAGTCACCGGTCCTTTATCCAGAATATCGACGACCATTTCTCCATTCATAGAAGAAAACACAAGACCCAATCTTTCAATATAATCAGCAGCAATAAAACAATGAGCAGCACCAGTATCAATAATATTAATTAAAGGAGTACTATTAATGAAACATGTACCTCTGATGAGTCTGTCCTCACTAGTTGACGAAGTCCCACCCAAAGCAAACACCTTACCACCAGCTTGTGCCTTCTTTGGTTTCTGACAATGACTACCAATGTGTCCTTCTTCACCACAGTTGAAACAGATCATATCCCTATGCTTACAGTCAGATATTGCATGCCCAATCTTACCACAACGGAAACACCTCTTCCCATCAAACAGTAGTGCACACATTAATCTTGTGACCAGGTTGCCCACATTTGAAACATACAAATCTAGAAGGAGCATCTCTCCCACTAGTCCTCTGACCATGAGCAACTTTTTGTTTACCTCTACCAGCATCATAAGGCTTGCCACAGTTCTGTTGATTCTTGCCTCTCTTATCATTAATAATCTTGTGATGAGAATTGCTATCCTCTTCAAAGATCCAACGACTATCAACCAAATCAGAAAAGACACAAATCTTCTGATATACAACAACCTTTCTTGATTTTCGAGCGCAACCCATTCTCAAACTTGATGCACTTAGAAAATTCAGCACCTTCACCCTCAAAATGTGGATAGAATTTAGCTAGCTCAATGAACTTAGCAGCATACTCAATAACAGATTTGTCCCCTTGCTTCAACTTAAGGAACTTAATCTCTTTCTTACCCCGAACATCTCAGAATAATACTTCCTCAGAAACTCCCTAAGGAACACAATCCAAGTGATTTCCTCATCTGCAGCCTCCAACCTTTCACACATCTCTAGCCACCAGACATCATCTTCAACTGCTAGCATATGAGTGCCATACCAAACCTTCTATGTTTGAGTGCCAGCCATCACAAGAAAGATCCTCTCAATCTCCTTCAACCAATCTAGTGATCCAACAAGATCATGCTTACCCTTGAACACCGGTGAATTCTCCCTTTAGAAAGTCGCTAAACTACGAGATCCAGCATTCTCATCAGCATTAGGCTGATTCTGCATAGCCTGAGCCATCGCTTGCAAAGCAGTAGCAATCACAACATCTTTCCTTCCAGCCATCTTATCCTATTACTTTGACGCAAACAACGGTTAAGAAAACTAATAATACTCGATTGCTAAACAACTACAACTAAATAACTTGGCCGGACGGACCGACTTGCTCTGATACCACTAATGTAACACCCCAATTCTACCCCAAACAATTATCGAAAAATCAGAATATAAAAATTTCTAATATATTCAGGATGTCACGTATTCAACAAAACACATAAACCTATCATGCTTTTAGAATAGATACATAACACTTAAAGAAGCAGAATGAACACAAATCATAAATATAATCTCCATAACATAAACCAAACTTTGATTAATTACGCAACAAATTCATAATAATTCTCTAAACAAGATATATCATGTTTTGAATCATGAAACAACATTAATACAATAAACTCCTCAAATAACAACATAAGGTTCAATAATTAAACAACAAAATAGAAAAGCGTTCATTTCCCCCCAAGTACTACGTATTAGAGCAAATGACACCGAACTCGAACTCACAAGGCTATCGACTACTCATCTCAGTTACCTACACGTTACTAATAAAGGGCAACATTCAAACAGAAGGGGTGAGATATCAAACTATATAAATAGGGTTATAATAAACAATATATTAGGTAAAGAATAAAGAGAATCACCACTTCATACAATGATAACTCAACACTTTACAAATTATCAACACCACAATTCAACATATGCGACTCGAATATGCAACTCGAAACTATGCGAATGCATGTGGTACCATTGGAGTAAAACTTCCAACATAAACATTTTCCAGTAATTTCTGAGGCTTAAGGCAAAGCCTTCAACTTAGAACATGCCAATCAAGGCCAACATAGGTGAGCATTCGCTCCAACTTAGAACATGCCAATCCATGCCAACTTTAATTCTATGCTATGCTATGCGACGATATAAACAACCACAACTCGACAATGCAACAATAAGAACAACATAACAAAGGTCAACATAACAACAAATCACACCGTTCACCATTGGCCAAAGGCCTACAACACAACATATCAAGGGAAATCAACAACTTTTCATGGCAACAACATTTCATTATATATTCACTAGGGTTCACACCATAAGGCTACCCATAAAAATAATTCATAATCACATTATCAATAGCGAATTCCACATACGCACAATGATATCTCGCAACAACAGAACATTCACCGGTCAACACAAAATAGCACTACATTGGTCATAAGACCTATAATCAACAATGTCCATAAACCGGACAAAATGACTTAACCAACTGTACCGGCAATTTGGCATAATCGACATGATTTCAACAAAAAGACATATCCATAATTACCTACTAATTAAATTTAGTTACCTTGTCAAATTTCGTTAAATTTCGGACAACTAATTATACCACCTAATTCTGCTACTGATCAATGGTTCTACACCAGAATTTAGTAGTTACCTAATCATTTATTTATTCAACTAATTGATGTTTTATTCCCTATCACCATATTTTGCGCTTTGGTTTGCATAAGAATCAAACAGGACGAATCGGGTCAGAAAAATTGCATAATTCTAAGTTCAGAAAAATTTGCTACAACAGCTGACACGGGTGGCCGTGTTGCCTGACACGGCCGTGTCAGAAGAAGGAAAAGGGAATGGCATGGAGTGCAGGGGCTGACGCGGGTGCTCGTGTCAGATGACACGACTATGTCAGAAGGCATGGAGCTAATAAAAACCAGTTTTGCCTCCCTTTACACATATGCCTTATTCTTGTTCATTCTTGGTTTCAATTCACCCATTTATCCTAGATTAGCATTAATCCAACACAGTTCAAATACAACAAATAACAACACAACTCAAATCAATTGTCAATTTTAATAGCAACACAACAAGTTTTTCATGCACAACATAGCAATGAAACTAATACCCTAAACCCCAAATAAAATTCATCATACTCCCATTTATTTAGCAAGAACCCCACCCTTCCTTAGATTGAGTGCAACTCTAAGAAGTTTCAATGGGATTTCTGGGAAATTGACACTAGTAGCAACCTCCTCTTGTTCTTCTTCTCCTCTCAAAACCCTATTCCTCTTTCTCTTCTCTTTTTCCTTCTTTTTCCTGATAACACTAACTCTCTTTTTTATCTAACTCTATTTCTATATAATATTATTTCTCTTAACAAATCTAAATGGGCCTAAGTGACATACCCCCCCCCCCCCATATTACTTCACAACACCACAAATTAAGCCTAATATCATAATTAAGCTTAATAATAAAATAATACTTCAACTTAATTCCGATTATTTATCATGCCACTAAATAAAATAATTCTGACTTCGACGATAAAAATTCGAATTAATATAAAATATTCAAAAATATTTAATTAAATAAATAATTAAATATCAGGACGTTACAACTCTCCCTCACTTTGAATATTTTCGTCCTCGAAAATAAAAGTCTACCTGGTTCAAATAACTCGGGATATGAGTCTGGCGTCTCGCTCTCCAACTCCCAAGTCATACTTTCTCCAGCAGCTCCTAACCAGACAACTTTCACCAATGCAATATCCTTTCCTCTTAGAATCTTCATCTCGCGATCCGTGACTCGCACATGCATCGTCTCCATCGTGAGATTATCCCGTACTTGCACATCGTCCATTTGAATCACATGAGACGGATCGAGAATATACTTCCAGAGTTGCGATACATGAAACACATCATGCATATTGGCAAGATTTGGCGGTAACGTCACTCGGTAAGCAACTTTCCCAACTCTATCTAATATCTGATACGGACCAATAAAACAAGGAGTGAGCTTCTTAGACTTTAGAGCTCGCCCAACACCAGTCACAGGTGTGACTCTAAAAAACACATGATCACCAACTTGGAATTCCAAATCTTTCCTCCTCTTATCATGGTAACTTTTCTGTCTACTTTGAGAAACCTTCATCTTCTCTCGGATAAACTTTACTTTCTCAGTAGTCTCTCGAACAATCTCAGGTCCAAGTACCACACTTTCACAAGATTCATGCCAACACAACAGAGTCCTACACCTCCGACCATACAACGCCTCAAAAGGTGTCATCCCAATACTCGAATGGTAACTGTTATTGTAAGTGAATTCAATCAAAGGAAGATAAGTATCCTACAAACCCCCCTGCTCAAGAACACATGCTCTCAACAAATCCTCCAATGATTGAATCGTCCTCTCGGTATGACCATCCGTCCGAGGATGATACGGCAGACTCAACCTCAACTTAGATCCCAATGCCTCTTGCAAACTTTTCCAAAAATCAGAAGTAAACCTCAGATCTCTATCCGACACAATACACAAAGGAACACCTTGCAACTTCACAGTTACTCTAGTGTAAATCTCTGCCAACTTCGAAATCAGATATGTGATGTTAATAGGTATAAAGTGTGCCGAATTCGTAAGCCTATCAACAATCACCCATATCAAATCATGTCCTCTCAAGGTACTAGGTAATCCCGTTACAAAGTCCATCGAAATGCTATCCCATTTCCATTCTGGAATCTCTAATGATTGCATCAACCCTGCAGGCTTTTGATGCTCAATCTTTTACTTCTGATAAGTCAAACAAGCATACACAAACTGTGCCACATCACGCTTCATACCAAGCCACCAAAATAAACCTTTCAAATCTTGGTACATTTTAGTAGCTCCTAGATGAATACTGAAATTGCTTCTATGACTTTCCTCAAGAATCACTTTCTTAATCTCTTCATTATCAGGAATGCAAATACGATCTCAGATCTCAACACACCTTGCGCATCTATCTTGAAATCATCATTCTCAGATCGATCGATTCCCATCATCATATCCACCAACTTCATATCTAGCTTTTGAGCCTTACTGATACTGTTGAGAAAGTCATTATTAATCTTTAATATTCCCAACATAACACTCTGCGGTATCACTTCACAAGCCAAATTCAAATCTCAGAATTGCTCAATCAACTCCAACTCTTTAACCATCATCGCCGACATGTGCAAAGTCTTTTGGCTTAAAGCATCGGCCACAACATTAGCTTTTCCTGGATGATAGTTCAAACTGAAATCATAATCCTTCAGTAATTTTAACCACCTTCATTGCCTCATATTCAACTCTTTCTGATCAAAAAGATACTTCAAACTCTTATGGTCACTAAACACTTCGAATCTAAAACCATAAAGATAATTCCTCCAGATTTTCAACACAAAGACAACTGCAGCCAATTCTAAATCATGCGTAGGATAATTCTTTTCATGAGTCCTCAATTGCCTTGACGCATAAGCAACCACCTTACTATTCTGCATGAGTACACCACCTAACCCCATCAGACAAGAATCATAATACATAACAAAAGGTTCTCCTGCATTAGGTAAATTCAAAATCAGAGCCGACGTCAACCTATTCTTCAACTCGGTAAAACTTTCTTCACATCGACTATCCCACATAAAATCTTTACCCTTACAAGTCAACTTGGTCAACAGAAGTGCCAACTTAGAAAAACCTTCGATAAACCGTCTATAGTAACCGGCTAATCCCAAGAAACTTCTAATCTTGGTAACCAACTTCGGAGTTTCCCATTGCAATACAAAATCAACTTTATAAGGATCCACGACAATTCCACTACCAAAAATGACATGACCAAGGAAACTAACCTCATGCAACCAGAATTCGCACTTGGATAACTTCGCATACAATTTCTTCTCTTTCAAAACTTGCAATACAACTCTTAGGTGCTCTTCATGTTCTTCTTTCGATTTAGAGTAAATCAGAATGTCATCAATGAATACCACCACAAATCGATCCAAATAAGTATGAAAGATACGATTCATGTACTCCATGAATACTCCCAGCGCATTGGTAACACCGAAAGGCATCACCGAATACTCGTAGTGTCCATACCGAGTTCTGAATGTGGTCTTCCAAATATCATCTTCTTTCACTCTAATTTGGTTATATCCTAACCTCAAATCAATCTTAGAAAACACACTTGCACCCACCAATTGATCCATCAAGTCATCAATTCTCGAAAGCGGATACTTGTTCTTAATCGTCACTTTATTCAACTGTCTATAATCAACACAAAGCCTCATACTTCCATCTTTCTTCTTTACTAACAACACAGGCGCTCCCTATAATGATACACTTGGTCTTACAAACTTTTTCTCAAGCAACTCTTCTAACTGCTTCTTCAATTAGGACAATTCAGATGCAGACATCATGTACGGTGCCATAGAAATAGGTCTGGTACCAGGTACAAGATCAATTGCAAACTCAACTTATCTTTCTGGCGGTACGTCAGTAATTTCATCAGGAAACACTTCAGGAAATTCTCGCACCACCTGTAACTCATCAATCCTAACTTGGTTCTCAATAGATAGCAACACCATCAACGAGAACATCTGCGCTTCGTCTTGCATCAATTGCCGCAATTGTTTACCAGTCAACAAATCAACTTCTTCCTCTTCAGGAGTAGAAAACCTCAAAGATTTGTTATAGCAATTGATATGAACATAGTTATACTCTAACCAATTCATACCCAAGATCACATCTAACCCGCTTAACGGAAAACAAATCAAATCAACAATAAAGTCTTTGTCGAAGATCGACAAAGGACAATTCAAACACACACGAGAAGTAGTCACTGATCCCTTATCCGGAATCTGGACGACCATTTCTCCATTCATAGAAGAAAACACAAGACCCAATCTTTCAACACAATCAGCAGAAATAAAACAATTAGTAGCACCAATATCAATAATAGTAATTAAAGGAGTACTATTAATGAAACATGTACCTCTGATGAGTCTGTCCTTACTAGCTGACGGAGTCCCACCCAAAGCAAACACCTTACCACCAGCTTGTGCCTTCTTTGGTTTCTAACAATGACTACCAATGTGTCCTTCTTCACCATAGTTGAAACAAATCATATCCCTATGCTTGCAGTCAGATATCATATGCCCAATCTTACCACAACAGAAACACCTCTTTCCATCAGTAGTAGTGCATACATTACTCTTGTGACCAAGTTGCCCACATTTGAAACATACAACTCTAGCAGGAGCATCTCCCCCACTAGTCCTATGACCATGAGAAAATTTTTGTTTACCTCTACCAACATCATAAGGTTTGCCATGGTTCTGTTGATTCTTTCCTCTCTTATCATTAATAATCTTGTAATGAGCATTGCTATCCTCTTCAAAGATCCTACAACTATCAACCAAATAAAAAAATACACGAATCTTCTGATATCCAACAACCTTTTTGATTTCAGAGCACAACCCGTTCTCAAACTTGATGCACTTAGAAAATTCAACACCTTCACCATCAAAATGTGGATAGAACTTAGCTAGCTCAATGAACTTAGCAGCATACTCAGTAACGGATTTTCCCCCTTGCTTCAACTCAAGGAACTCAATCTCTTTCTTATCCCGAACATCTTCAGAATAATACTTCCTCAGAAACTCCCTACGGAACATAATCTAAGTTATTTCCTCATCTGTAGCCTCCAACCTTGCACGAATCTCTAGCCACCAGTCATCAGCTTCAACTGCTAGCATATGAGTGCCATACCGAACCTTCTGCGTTGGAGTGCAATCCATCACACATAAGATCCTATCAATATCCTTCAAACAATCTAGTGCTCCATCAGGATCATGCTTACCCTTGAACACCGGCAGATTCTCCCTTTGGAAAGTTGCCAAACTATGAGATCCAGCATTCTCATCAGCATTAGGCTTATTCTTAATAGCCTGAGCCATCGCTTGCAAAGCAGCAACAATCGCAACATCGTTCCTTCCAACCATCTTATCCTATTACTTCCACACAAACAATGATTAAGAAAACTAATAATACTCGAATGCTAAACAACTACGACTCGATAACTTGGCCGACGGACCGACTTGCTCTAATACCACAAATGTAACACCCCAATTCTACCCCAAGCAATTATCGGAAAATCAGAGTATACAAATTTCCAATATAATCAGGATGTCACATACTCAACAAAACACATAAACCTGTCATGCTTTTAGAATAGATACATAACACTTAAAGAAGCAGAATGAACACAAATCATAAATATAATATCCATAACATAAACCAAACTTTGATTAATTATGCAGCAGATTCATAATAATTATCTAAACAAGATATAACATCTTTTGAATCATGAAACAACATCAATACAATAAACTCCTCAAATAACAACATAAGGTTCAATAATTAAACAACAAAATAGACAAGCGTTTATTTCCCCCCGAGTGCTACGTATCAGAGAAAATGACACTAAACTTGAACTCACAAGGCTATCGACTACTCATCTTGGTTACCTGCACGTTACCAACAAAGGGAAACATTCAAACAGAAGGAATGAGATATCAAACTATATAAATAGGGTTATGATAAACAATATATTAGGTAAAGAATAAATAGAATCACCACTTCATAAAACGATAACTCAACACTTCACAAATCATCAACACCACAATTCAACATATGCGACTCAAATATGCAACTCGAAACTATGCGAATGCATGTGGTACCATTGGAGTAAAACTCCCAACATAAAAATTTTCTAGTAATTCCGAGGCATAAGGAAAAGCCTTCAACTTAGAACATGCCAATCCAAGCAAACATAGGTGGTAATTCGCTCCAACTTAGAACATGCCAATCCAGGCCAACTTTAATGCTATGCTATGCTATGCGTTGATATAAACAACCACAACTCGACAATGCAACAACAACAATAACATAACAACGGTCAACATAACAACAAATCACACGGTTCAACATTGGCCAAAGGCCTACAACACAACATATCAACGAAAATCAACAACTTTTCATGGAAACAACATTTCATTATATATTCACAAGGGTTCACACCATAAGGCTACCCACATAAATAATTCATAATCACATTATCAATAGCGAATTCCACATATACACAATGATATCTCGTAACAACAACATATTTATCGATCAATACAAAATATACAACATTGGTCATAAGACCTATAATCAACAATGTCCATAAACTGGACAAAATGACTTAACCAACTGTACCGGAAATTTGGCGTAATCGACATAATTTCAACAAAAATACATATCGATAATTACCTACTAATTAAATTTAGTTACCCAGTCAAATTTCGTTAAATTTCGGACAACTAATTATACCGCCTAATTCTGCTACTGATCAATGGTTCTACACCAAAATTTAGTAGTTACCTAATCATTTCTTTGTTCAACTAATTGATGTTTTATTCCCTATCACCATATTTTGTGCTTTGGTTTGCATAAGAATCAAACAGGACGAATCGGGTCAGAAAAATTGCATAATTCTAAGTTCAGAAAAATTTGCTACAACAGCTGACATGGGTGGCCGTGTTGCCTGACACGGCCATGTCAAAAGAAGGAAAAGGGAATGGCGTGGAGTGCAGGGGCTGACGCGGGTGCCCGTGTCAGATGACACGACTGTGTCAGAAGGCATGGAGCTAATAAAAACCAGTTTTGCCTCCCTTTACACATATGCCTTGTTCTTGTTCATTCGTGGTTTCAATTCACCCATTTATCCTAGAGTAGCATTAACCCAACACAATTCAAATACAACAAATAACAACACAACTTAAATCAATTGTCAATTTTAATAGCAACACAACAAATTTTTCATGCACAACATAGCCGTGAAACTAATACCCTAAACCCCAAATAAAATTCATCATACTCCCATTTATTTAGCAAGAACCCCACCCTTACCTTGGATTGGGTGCAACTCTAAGAAATTTCCATGGGATTTCTGGGAACTTGATACTAGTAGCAACCTCCTCTTGTTCTTCTTCTCCTCTCAAAACCCTATTCCTCTTTCTCTTCTCTTTTTCCTTCTTTTTCCTGATAACACTAACTCTCTTTCTTCTCTAACTCTATTTCTATATAATATTATTTCTCTTAACAAATCTAAATGGGCCTAAATGACATACCCCCCTATTACTTCAGAACACCACAGATTAAGCTCAATCTCATAATTAAGCTTAATAATAAAATAATACTTCAACTTAATTCCGATTATTTATCATGCCACTAAATAAAATAATTCCAACTTCGATGATAAAAATTCGAATTAATATAAAATATTAAAAAATATTTAATTAAATAAATGATTAAATATCTGGGCGTTACACCCTACACTCCTATGCATCATTAAAGAGTAAGATTGTGGTATTCAAAGTTGACGTTAAAGAATATGATGAACAATTAGTAGGTGATACTAATGAAAATATAACTAAATCTCACTACTACAAATAATTCATTTCATGACAAAGCTTTCACCTAAAAAAAGGGGTATAATACTAAGGCGCGCCATGTTTTATTTAAAAATTAAAAAATAACAAATTCCCTCAGTTTTTTATATAACATAGGGGAAAAAATTCAGGACATGCTTCGAATCTCAGCTTATGCAGTTTATGTTTTTATTTATTTATAAGTGTAAACTAAATGATCTATCACTTCAGTTTTCATAATAACTGAGGGATAAAATAATCAAATTTTACTATAAAAGCATTCGTTAAACATATTTGACCCGAATCATGTCTTATATGTAGCCGCCGCACACTCGTATGCATCATTAAAGAGTAATATTGTGGTATTCAAAGTTGACGTTAAAGAATATGATGAGCGATTAGAAGGTGATACCAATGAAAATCTAACAAAATCTCACTACTACAAATAATACATTTCATGACAAAGCTTTCACCTCAGCAAAAAATGGGTATAATGCCAAGGCGCACCATGTTTTATTTAAAAATTAAATAAAAATATTTAACATATTCCCTCGATTTTTTATATAACTGAGGGGAAAAACAATTCGGGACATGCTTCGAATCTCAACTTATGCAGTTTATGTTTTTATTTCTTTATAAGTGTAAATTAAATGATCGATCCCTTCAATTTTCATTATAACCGAGAGATAATATAATCAAATTTTACTATAAAAGCATCCGTTAAAAATATTTTACCCAAATCATATCTTATATGTAGCAGCCCCACACTCTTATGCATCATTCTTTTGGGATGAATTGCAAGACATAAAAAATCTTAGGATATCACCATTTTACCCCCTGTCATATATGTGATTTCTGTTTTACCCCATATAATTTGTTTTGTAAAACTAACCTTGCCACTTGAAGATTTTGTCGTCTTAAACTTTGTAAAATTTTTGTTTTTAAAACCAACCTTGCCACTTGAAGGATTATGTCATTTTAAACCTTGTAAATTGTTTTTTTTTGTTGGTAAAATCAACCTTGCCCGGTCATGTTAAAGAGGGTTTAAAATGACAGAATCTTCAAGTTAATAGGGTTTAAAACAAAAATATCTTCAAGTTGCAAGGTTGGCTTTAAAAACAAAATTTTACAAGGTTTAAAATGAAAGAATCTTCAAGTGGCAAGGTTAGTTTTACAACAATTTTTTTATAGGGAATAAACCAGAAATCACCTATATGACAGGGGGTAAAATAGTATTAACCCAAAAATATTCAATGTTCTTCTATCTTAGACAATAAGTTTTTTTATTCCCCTGCAATCTATCTCACATAATGGTGTTGATGTTGTTGTTGTTATTGTATTTTTGGAATAATCTTCCAATATTGTCAATCAAAGAAAACATCACTACTTTTCCTAGTTGACAATATTGAGAAATTTATTCCTAAAAATGATGTAAATTACATACAAAAAAGGGTGACTGGTAAAAAATTAAAATGAAAACATGACATGTTACTTTCAATTTTTTATCATTCACCATTTTTTGCTTGAACCCTATAACCTCAGCTTTTTACTAAAACCAATGGGTTACTTTATTTTATTTTTATATTAAAAAAAAGGAAAATACTTTTTCCCTTAGTTTTTTAAATACACCAAGGGGTTTTGTTACACAACCACAACACCGAATCTCCACCCGACGTTCATAAAGGAACAACGCTCAATATACTGTCAAGACACCAATCCATAATAAGTTATCTACATCTACAACTATATATCTTTCATGTGAAAGCATTTGCTCAAGATAATGAAATCTTGGAACTTGAATAGGCTTTGAAAATTTCTCTGTGATGGATTGTAAGTGCAGAAAAAACATTTTCAATGTTTGGAATAAATAACTCCTTGGTTAGAACAGATAACTCCTTAGAAGTTGGTATGCAAAAAAATCTGGATTACAACAAATATTTGTTGTTCTCTAAGAATAACAACGACTATGATGAAACTACATTTATTGTAATAACGTATTTTAATATTCTGTGTAAATATTATAATGTTAAAAAAAGCTTAGTCACCTCGGTTTTCTACTGAAATCGAGGGGTAAATACATTTTACCTCGATTTTTTGACAAAATCGAGGATATAATTTTGACGTGATTATTGAGGATATTTATCACTATTCTTAAACAAATTTTTGTCTTTCATTTCATGACTATCAACAGTCAAGACACTTCTATTAGTGATCCGCATGAAGCATAAAAAAACTTCCAATATAAAAGCATTATGAATATAAATTTTTTATAAGGAAACATCATGAAGCGCTTGAAACTATCTACATCCACCACTTTAAGCTCTGCTAGAGCATTTTATGTGAAAATATCTATATAATTGATTGCAAGAGAAGAAAATTATTTGGGTTTAAGGTTTGTGTTCTTAAATATTTATTTGAGTAGAAAATCATTTATTTATCTAACCTTTTTTTTTATTTCATAAACAATTGCAAGCAAAAACCAATGAAAATATCTTGCACCCAACATTTTTTATTCTCTAAAATTAAATGATTCGAAGATCTAAAATAAAATATTTAGGGAAATTAATTTTTACTTTCATATTTTGTGTATACAATGTAATATTCTAGGAAAATAATATAGTTTGTAAATAAATTAATTTATTAATATTTTGTGTAAAAAATGTAACGAGTTTTTTTTAAATAATTTATCTTACCCTTCTGTTTTATTGATAAACAAAGAGGTATGATGCACTATTTTGAAAATAATGAAAATGCAGATGTCGGGGTTCGAACCCATATGCAGATAACGTAACCTCTCAGTTTTTTATTAACCAAGGGGTAAAGTGAGATATTTTCCTGACGCCCATCGTTATCTCGCTTCTGTAGTCGAGGTTATTTTGCATCTGGTGTTGAGTATAATCAAATGAAAGTATTGTGTTTTATCGTATCCGCATGGATTGGAGCAATTTCAAAATTGTTCAACAATTTCTATTATTCTAAGCAGAAGTTTCAAGATATTTGATTTATGAGTTACGAAAAGTAAATGCATACAATAAATAAATATAGTTTTTAGAGGAATAAGCTTGTTGGGAATTGGTGTTTGTTCACCGATACAATATGCATATCACAAATTAATTATACACCATTTAAGTATGTTTCAATACCATCACGTATCATGCAAAACAGAGTTTATGTCTAAACTTTGATGAGATTTCTACCTTTTAGTTTAATCGATGATTTCTCAAGCTATTAAACAACACAATAGCATTAAGATTAGGTACTTTCGACGAATATTAAACCTAAATCTATACCTAACATTTAGAGTTTAATAGTTGTTATCTTAGATCGAGATTAGAACTGTATTTGTCAATATCAACTTAATCCATGAAGGTAAACAGTAAAACAAAGATAACAATGATAATGATTCATCGATAAATTGGGTATAACGATGTGATTAATGAAAATACATAATGTTTCAGTGAACTACGACCAATATAAAAAAGGGGGATTTAGTTACTCATGGTAGATTGATGCATGATGGAAGAATTAAGTTAAACCAACATCAATGACGATTTCCCGACTCTTGATGCGAATCCAACTCCTTCTCCTTACAACATCTTCTACTCTTGTTATACTAATATTATAGAATATGTTCCATGATATTACAATGATAAAAACTAAATATCCAACTGAACTGAGTTATTTCCTTTTTATAGTAGTTCTGACCGCCCGAGTTTGCTATAGAAATATATTTCTCTAAGCGAAGTGTCTGTTACTTATTCTCTAAGTTTTCAAATCAAATCGTCTTCAGCAAACTGCGAAAATTCGCTAAGAAAAGTGTGGCTCGCTTAGCAAAGTTCCTTTCTTCATCCTTAAGTACTTCAAAATATATTATGAGATTGCAAAAGTTTGCTAAGCGAAGGCCAGAGTCGCTAAGCGAACTGGCTTCGCTGCTAGCGAAACTGGTTGATTTGCTTCTGTCTCCACTTCGCTGGATGTTCGCTAAGAAAACTGTTAGCTGCAACTTTTTCCTAGTGAAGTGTCTGATTCTTGGTTTTTGTTAAAAGGCCTTAACCTGCAAAAATGATAACAAAACCAAAGAAAACTTGCACAATACTACTTTTGAAGTTTTTATGTTAGAATCTTGTCATTTAAGCATGATAAATTCTATGTTATAATGTGATATTTTGCCATGAATCAAACACTTATCAGCATCTGAGGTGAAACCAATGTTTTAAAACCCAGACCGGTGATCGACTCAGTAAAGTTACTGGGTCACTTGGTTACTGGTCGGACCAGTGGGTCACTGGTCAGACCGCATGACTTTTGACCCGGTTTCTATAAAAAATATATTCATTACCTAAAATTTGTAACTATAATAATATAGAAAATTATAAATTCAAATAATTTAGAATAAACAAAAGTATTAGTAACAATCAAAATAAGTGATAGAAACTTAATGTAGCAAATTATAATTCAAAGAAGTGATAGAAACTTAACAATTCATAAGTTATAGTATTATAATAAGTCACTAAAATCCATACTCAACGATCCATAATTTTTTATGTCCATGAAGTCAAATTGTCATAATCTTGATATTCATATCCATCTTCAACTTCATTGTCTTCTCCACCAACTTTATCTTCTCTGGTGTTGCTTTTTTCTTGATTCACAGTATCAACAATAGTATCTTGTGCATTACCCATATCTCCATTTTCATCCTCATCTAAATCTATTTGATCTATAACAACATTTTAAAAAATAATTAACAAATTTTTTTTAGAGATGGTAAATATGAGACATTAAATTGATTCACAACCACAAACTATATTATGCTCATATTAGAACATACCAATATAATTTGAAATTGTTTGGATGGTCATATTTACAAGGTCATTCCGCAATGCTTCCAACTCTTTATTGGTTAAGAGAGGTGGTGAATCCTCTAATACCCAACTAGAATGGCCGGCAATTGTTTCAATAATGATACGATCATAACTCTCATTTCTTATTTTCCTAAGCATACATGAATTAAATCTAAGTATATGTATTTAAATATAAAAATATAATGATCAGAGAAAAATAACCATAATAATACCTATTTTGAAATCTCAAGTTGTAACGAACAAACACTAAATCATTAAGCTTTTGGTGCTCCAATCTATTTCTTTTTTTGGAATGAATATGCTCAAATATACTCCAATTGCGTTCACAACCCGAAGCACTACAAGTTTGGCTTAAAATACGAATAGCTAACCTTTGCAAAGTTGGTGTACAAGTGCCATAAGTTTCCCACCATTGATATGTTTATACCATGTGATTAAATAAATTTATAAACATATTGAAATATAAAATAAAATATATATCAAGAGTTAGAAGTTATGAAATTACCTTCCCTCACAATACATCATTCATCCACGGCTGATTTCCTTCCAAAATCTAATTCACCGTTGTTGTACCCCAAAATTTTCCCTCCCATTCCCTCAACATTTTCTCATCACAAAACCCTTGGAGCTCAAGATCCAATTAGGGTTTCCTCTACTCAAGACTTCTCCTTGCACTGTTGACCCAAATTAGGGTTTGTGTTTGAACAAATATATTTTGACCTAAAATGCCTAATATGACTTTCATGCTTCATGTTGGACTCCCAAGTTTATCCATACCAAGTTTCAAGTCCTGATTCCAAATTTTGCCCAGTCAATTGGACAGTTGACCTAGAAATCAACTGTATTGGGGAAAAAGTCAACTGTGGCCAATTGACAGTCAAATCTCATGAAAATTGACCCACATCAACATTATGAACTCATATGGACCATTTGATCAAGTTTGGATCACAATTCCACAAGAAATTTGATCAGATCATCAAAAGGGCAAAATGGTCATTTTTAAGGTTTTGACTGCACAAAGGCAATTTTTGACTGTTTGACCTAGCCAATGGCAAACCAAGCTCACATATGGATTCAAGGACCCCATGGAATTGTCTTGACATGCTCAACAAGTTCAAAAGATCCCAAATGCACAAGATTGACAGTTGAATTTCCCAGTCAATTGATCAATTTTGACTGTATACTGAAAAGTCAAACTTTGACTTTTTGGTCAAAATCAAGTGTCAAGATTCATTTTTCATCAAAACATGCCAAATCATGAAACTTGTTCATCAAGAAATCAAGAAATGCAAATTAGGGTTTGAAATGAAGATTTTTCATAACTTAGAATTTTTCTAAGTTATGAAAAACCCTAATTTTTCCTAACTTTGTCCCACTTTCTCACCAAGATTCATTTGGATTCAAGCAAAAGTCAAAACATGAAAGTTGTAGCCTATTGCAAAATCTACAACTTTGATTCACAAAGTTTTCCCAAAAGAAGCTTGTAGCTCAAGTTATAATTTTTGGAACAAGGGTAGCAAACCATTCTTAACTTAGAGAAAAATTGACCTATTTTAGGCAAGGTTTTTACGTAACTTCAAGACCATTTTTCATATACTTCCACTTGGAATTTCAATTTGCATTTCAAAGATGGATTGTAGTACACATTCCAAGCTTTCAAAAATGTCCAAGAACTCATCAAACAACCTCATGGTTAGGGAGAATCGAATTTGACAATATGGAAAAAACTCACTTTTGATTTGGCCAAGTTACATGTTCATACATTTGTGCCATTTTGAATTCAGCATGCTTTCCTTGATTACAGGCCTCTAAACCATCCAGCACTCAATAATTTAATGCTAATTCATTGTGCCAAGGCCTTGTTTTATGAGTTTAAGCATTACATGTTGAACTAAGCCATAAATAGAAAAAGTAAAATAGCCATTCTTGAAAAGTTACACTTTATGTCTAAAGCAAATCCAAGAAAGTACAGTTAAGATCTCTTTGGCACAAGTTTATGGACTAATTGCACTGATCAAGACTGAGTTATGCAGCACATTAGAGGGGCCTGTACAAGCTAGAAACTCAACTTGGCCATTGGTTGCTTAAAGTAGAAGAAACTTGCCATAACACAAACCAACTCTCATATCAGCTAACACATGCTTAGGAAAACTTGTAAAACATATTCTAAACATCCATTCTAAGCTAAAACACGAGCCTAGCATCCCCAATACCTCCCCATTCCCAGAATCACCCTCAAACTGCCCAAACAGAGCATCTGCTACAGTTTGAGTTCCATAGCTCAAACCTTCCATGCATTCTTGCTAAAAACACATCAAACATATCCCATAATATCCCTTGAAGCTATTCCAAACCTCAAACACGGCCTGTAACACTCCCAGAAAACATCACCATTTTCATTTTCTTGTTTTGCAGCTGAAGTTCCATAGCACGATTCAAAAGGTTTCAAGACAAAGTAAAACTTGGAACAACATCCCTGGACATCAAGGAAGCTGTACCAATCATCACCTTGCATTGAAGACACCTCAATCACCAGATACAACTTCAACTGAACAGGTAAGTTCATGAACTCGAATCTCTCTATCCAGGCATTGTTAGCTTTAGGTTTGTGAAGAAAACATGTCACATTCATAGCCCTGAACATGCCCATGTAATTAGATTTCATTTATATTATGTATGCTTAGAGAATTTTAAGTCTGAACATGGAACAAAAACTAGGTCAGGAATTGGGGGAGAAGAAATTCTCTCTCATCTTAGAGAGTTAAGTCAAGTTCTTTATATCCCTGAATTCGTCTCTTAATGCTCTACATTTTTCATGTTGTGAGTTTTGCTTGAAAGTCCAGGAATTGAGAGATGAAAAACGCGCGTGGATTGTGTTCAAACATGTTCTGAGGTTGAAGATGAAGTCTTCTTGGGCTTGGCCTGAGTTGACTTTCTTTTTGCACCCTTTTGTTACTTTTACACCCCCTGAGCCCATTTTGCTTATTTTAATGATTTTTTGACTTTTCTTTTTTTGTTCTGACTTATTTACTTTTTCTTATAATATTACAAATATAAAAAATATTTTTTATACCATTTTCATATTTATTAGGCATTTATTTGTTTGAATGAGTATTTGTGCATAAATAAATAAATAGATATACTTTTTTACTTAAAATACTAAAAATAGTGCAAACACATTTTATTTTCCATTTTTATTTTCTTTTATCTTCTGAAAATATTTTATATAAAATATTCTTTTTTTTATAAATATTAAATATTATTATTTTTGTATATATAATATATATTTAGTAAATAATACAAATATTTATATATATATTAGTATATTTAGGTTAAAATACAAAATATACACACTTTTATTTTTTATTAATATTTAATATAAAAAAATACCTTTTTGACAAATATACTTCATTTTTATTTTATTTTTGTATATAATAAATAAATATTGTACATATTAAATAATTAATACATTTCATTTAATAAAATTAGGGTTTTGACCTAAACATAAAAAACTCCAAAAAAAAATAATACTTTTTATTTTGTTTATTTGACATATAAAAATACTTTTTTTTCATACATATAAAAAACCTTTTTGCATCTTGCATATTTATTTTATTTCCATTTAATTTGTGCAATTAAATATCTTGTAAATAATTCAATTTTGATGTAATAGTCTAGGTTTAAATTCCTTGTCAAAAACCCCCCATTTGAACATTTGTACCCCCCTTCCCATATATTGTGTTGTAATAGCTTAGTAACTTTATTTTTCCGCACTTTAATGCTTTCTAAATATACCATGTTAGAATTAGGGTTTGTATGCGAATCAAAAACAACAAAAATAGTTTGACCTAATATCAAGATAAACAAGCATGAAAATGGACAACACTAATCACACTTGCACCCCTAGGGTATTCCACTTGTTGCCTTCAATAAATGGGCCATATTGCATGTTAGGTCTCTTTGGGCAAAAACAAAACAAACAATCAAATGATCATAGTCCCTCGATGACGCTTTCGAAAGTTGCCTAAAAATGATCAAGTCCCTTAAAGAAAATTGCCCAAAGATACTTGGCACCATTGCAATTATGGTCTAAACGATGACCCGCGCCCGTCCCTTTCACATCCTAACACAAGATTGTCCACCAAATACAATGGTGGAACAAAATTGTTAAAAGGGTTAAAACATAGCGATAATCTTTGAGAAATTTAGGAGTAGATAACCTCTTAGTTACTTGAATCAAACTTGTAAAACAAAACACTTGCCTATTTTCTAAAACCACACCTCACAACACTTTCAAAACAAACTTTCAAAAACAAATGAAAACCTTTTCAAAAGACATACACCTTTGTATACATCCCAACATGGATCATTACAAAGGTTGCCACCACATTGGCTTCTTTTCAAAACATTTTCAAACCCACACACACAAAGCACCATTTCAAACAATTGAAAAATAAGGCAAGTTGATCTAAGCAAGTAACTAAGAGCCCATGGATAACCATGGATAGAAAGGGTGCTAATACCTTCCCTTTCTATAATCTACTCCCCGAACCCAAGAAAACATCTCAAAGGTTTTTGCTGTGCTTTTTAAACCTTTCCTTAGGATAAAATAAAAAGTCGGTGGCGACTCTTGCTCAACCGAAACATTTGCGAAAACAAACGCAAAACCATAGTCAGTTCTCCCACCGTATCACAGAACTGGCGACTCTGCTGGGGAAACTTTAAAAGTGGAGTAACCTTAGGGCTTAGATCACCCTTGTTTTCAATTGTTTGCCTTGTTTGCTTTTATAATTATGGGCTTTGCATTGGAGTTTCATAGATCCTAACCCGGATCTGGGGAATACCCTTTTAGGTAGCATAATCTGTGAGGGACCTGTCCGGCGTAGACCGACATGGGTGAAGCAGTGGCTACGTTGGTGTGGCACCTTGGTCTGTACCTATATCCCTTGTGTTGCAACGAGGAGAATATGGGTCTTCTAAGGAGTCATTAAACACCAACCGACCTTAGAACCTTAAATTGACCAAACTTGGCCATAGAACAGTAGCAGTATGCTACACTCATTGAGGCTAAACTCTCGCGATGGTTCTGGCCGCAAGAAAAGATTGCGATGCTGGAGTTATGACCGATTGAGGGTAGTCAATGATTTGAGATCCTCTAGAACCCGATTACTTTTGATAGGACAGGTTTTAACCAACGAAACTAAAAGAGGGTAATACCTAAACTTCATGTTGGCCTGAAAACTAAGGGTTGTCTTGTGTGACTTGTGTGCCTTATCATACTTGTGGTGTGCTTCATCATAGCATCATGCCATCATACCATTGCATGCATCCTGTATAAAGGACTAACCCATTTCAAAGACAAAAAAGTTTCATCTTTGCTCTGTTTTGTAGGACATCATGATGCCCGTGCGTAGGAATACTATCCGGCTCAACTTTGTTCAACCACCAACTTTGCTCAAAGATTTGGTTGATAGGATTCTAAACACTACTTCGTTCATCAAAAGGCATGGTTCTCTCCTTGGCTTGATCACTGCAAAGTGGGACCAACAACTGATAAGTGTCCTGACCCAGTTTTGTGACCCCCTGTATCATTGTTTCACCTTTCATGACTTCCAGCTCGTCCCTACCCTGGAAGAATTCTCTTATTTGCTTGGTATCCCTGTTTTGGAGCAAACTCCATTCACTGGTTGGGAAAAGACTCCTAGGCATGAAGAGGTTGCTGCAGTTCTCCCCTTGACCAAAGAAGAGGTATTGGCTAACTGGGAAACTAGAAGTGGAGTTAAGGGATTCTTGGTCAAATTTCTGGTTGGCAAAGCTAATGATTTCTAGAATGACTTAGACTTCAAGGCGTACAAAGACATTCTGGCTCTTTTAATCTATGGTCTGGTACTGTTTCCCAATCCTGACACCTTTATCAGTATCTATGCCATAAGGATCTTCATGTCTCGGAATCCTGTACCCACTCTTTTGGGCGATATCCTACAACAACTCTATGCTCGTACTGCCCGAAAATGGGGAACTCCGTGGTGTTGTGCTCCTTTGCTAGTAAGGTGGTTTATTTCGCACCTTCCTAAGTTCGTGCTGAAGAATGAAGAAGGAAAGGGTTGGGCTCATAGGTTAATGGCTCTCACTGATAATGACATCACTTGGACTCTCAGAGGTTTGGATAAGGTAGCTGTTATTGATCGTTGCGGAGAATACCCTAATGTCCCATTGATTGGTATCCAAGGAGGAATCTCTTATAATCCATGCTTAGCTCTCCGCAAGTTTGGAAGAGCCAGAAGAGCAGGGCCTCATGAAATGTTGGTTCCTCACTTCCATTTTGAATTCCAGGTAGACAGTGACAAACTACGCCATGGATTCATTAAGGCTTGGGACAGAATTCACAAAGCTGACCCACATGAGTTGGGACCAAAGACCTCTCTACCAATGGAACCCTATTGCAGATGGGTCCGCATCCGTGCTCAGAAGTTAGGTATGCCGTACGAAGCTGTCAGACCTATCATTCTTGAATCTCCTGATGAAGATGGGGTTCCTCCAACTGTCCTCCCTCCTCAGATACCCACTGATTTTGACACAATGAAGAGATCTTGGGCGCAGCTAAAGGAAGAACGAGATTTTTATCGGGAAAAGTTCAACGAACAGGAACGGAAGATCTAGAGGCTGACTAAGAAATTGGAGGAAGAGCGGGTTCTGAATGACTATATCCATACTGAGAAGAGGAGGCCATGGGAGCATTGATGGGCTTTGGATATTTCCTTTTACAGCTTTTATTTCCTTTTCAGTATTTTTCATTCCTGTAATGCCTAAGGGCAAGTTGTTGAACAGTTTAAAATTTGAATCTAATGAAGTGTGTTTCCCTTTTGTCTACAAAGTTGAATCTTGTTTGTCTTTGAAAACATAAAACATATGCATCTCATTGCACCATATGCATAACAGGTACCCTTTTTCACAGGTTGCTTAATCTTCTTCGCTGTTTATTTGAACAGTCATCATGAATCCAGACTCATCCAGTGAGCAAGCAATCAAGGCCCTTCAGGCCCAAAGTGCCCAGTTTCAAGAAATGGTCCTGAGCCTGGCCCAAGGTCAGCAAGAGTTGAAGGCTCTACTCCTGAAGAAGAAGAAGAAAAAGAGGACTGCGTTATTCAACACCGGACGCAGGTTTGGGAACACACTCCATAATGAGGCTGATCCAACTACTTCCTCTGCAGAGAAAGACAGTCCCCAAGGGGGAGGAGCTCCTAGTCCTGCAGTCTCTGACAACGAGACGGACTACAATGACGAATAATACCCACCTGCTGCTGACAGATACAAGCAATTAGAGGACCGCTTGAGCGCCATGGAGATTCAGAATGTGCCGGGGCTGGATTTCGGAGATTTGGGGTTATCTTCTGGGGTAGTAATCCCACACAAGTTTAAGGCGCCTGCCTTTGCCAAATACGACGGGGCTTCCTGTCCAAAGCTGCATCTAAGGTCGTACGTAAGGAAGATCCAACCTTACACAACAGATAAGAACCTTTGGATCCACTTCTTCTAAGATAGCCTTTCGGGGTCACAGCTTGAGTGGTTCTATCAACTAGATGGAACTAGTATCCAACACTGGGAAGATTTGGCAACCGCATTCTATAGACAATATCAATACAATTCTGATCTCGCTCCTACGCGTACCCAACTTCAGGGTATGTCTCTAGGAACGGGCGAAGGGTTCAAAGAATATGCACAAAAATGGAGATTTGGCTGGCAGGGTGCAGCCTTCATTGACTGATCGTGAGCTGGTTGATATGTTTCTAGGGACCTTGTCTGGTCCATTTTTCAATCATTTGGTAGGTAACTCCTCCGCTGGGTTTACGGATTTGATTCTGACGGGTGAAAGGATAGAAGCTGGCATCAGGTCAGGAAAGATACAAAAAGCTGCCTCCACAAGTACTGAGAAGAGGCCTTTCAAGAAAGAAGCAAGTGCCGTCTATGGTCCTAGAAGACAAGTCAAGCCAGAAAGTCGCCAAGTCGTCAATGCCTTGGTCATTTCAAAACCTGTTGTTGCTCCTCAGCAGTACAATCAGCAAAGAGGTGAAAGGCCCAAGAGGCAGTATACTCGGCTGAGTATGTCCTTGTCACAAATTTTACCGCAGCTGTTATCAACCAACTTGGTGACCATCAAAGAGGCTCCGAAGGTCGTGAATACTGCTTCTCCTAAATATAACCCAAATGCCCGTTGTGCTTATCATTCTGATAGCCCCGGGCATACTACTGATGATTGCTGGGCCTTGAGAAACAAAGTGCAAGACCTTATCGACGCGAAGGAAATTCAGTTTGAGGCACCTGAGAGGCCAAATGTTGTAACTACTCCTATGCCCCAGCATAGAGTAAATGCCATTGAGGAAGATTTGTATGCTGTTTCAGTGAATGATGTTGCTACCCCTCTTTTGACTGTTAAGAGGAACTTACTACTAGCCGGTTTATTTCCGGGTTGTAGCAAGGGTTGCCTCCTGTGTGTTGTTATCCCTACCGGTTGTCCGCTGCTGAAATCAGGCATCCAAAGCCTGATGGATAGCAAAGAAATTCTGTTCAAGAAAACTGCTGTTCCATTTGTTTCCGCTGAAGAAGTATCTGTTATCACAATTTACAATCCTACCAAAGCTCCCCCGAGGAAGCCAATCCAAATTATGTCTGTTGCACCCATTACTATTACTGTTCTGGGGCCTCTCCCCTATGAGTCTGATAAAGCTGTCCCATGGCATTATGGGGCCGACGTGTATGTGCTTGGAGTGAAGCAGGAGTTCAACACCAGTACCAGTATCAGTAACATCACTGGTCCCGCCAAGATTACTCGCAGTGGCAGGCTCTTCTTGCCTGACATTGCACCGCCAGTTATCCGAAAGCCTCTTATCATCACACCCGCAAGTGTGCATGTTCCAAATCAAATTCCTGTTTCTACTACTGCCGTCGAGTCCTCTGATGTTCGGGGCAAAGAAGTTGCTACCGATATGCCTTCCAGGATGGAGGCACCAAAAAAGACTGTTGTTGAAGCCTCCCAACAAGAGATGGAGGAAATTCTTAAAATCATTAAAAAGAGTGACTTCAATGTTGTTGAACAGTTGGGGCATACCCCCTCCAAAATCTCTATGCTATCATTGCTGCTATGCTCAGAGGCCCATGCAAAGGCCCTGATTTCATTTCTGAAAACGGCCCATGTGCCGCAAGAGACCTCCGCGGATCAATTCACTGATTGTGTGGCTAATTTGACAACTGACAATGGTTTGGGGTTCTCGGATGCTGACCTCACCGCCAAAGGGAAAAATCACAATGATGCCCTGCATGTTTCCATAGAATGCAGGGGCACTACTCTCGCACACGTGTTGGTGGATACGAGTTCTTCCCTGAATGTTTTGCCCAAGAAGGCATTGGATCGCTTGGATTGTGAGGGCCTGGAATTGAAACCTAGTAACATCATTGTTAGAGCCTTCGACGGTTCTAAGAGGATGGTGCATGGGGAGGTAGACATTCCCATCCGTGTGGGTTCTCAAGTCTTCGACTCAACGTTCTATGTAATGGATATTCGTCCATCTTATTCCTGCTTGTTGGGCCGACCTTGGATTCACAAGGCTGGGGCAGTAACATCCACTCTACACTAAAAGCTCAAATACCCTGTCAAAGGGAAGATTGTTACTGTGCAGGGTGAGGAGGAATACATGGTTAGTCACTTGAATTCATTCTGGTATATCGAGATGGACGGGGAGTTTATTGAAACCCCCTTTCAGCATTTTGAGGAGGTACCTCCAACTTTGGCATCAGCTGAAACAGTGGTTGAAGAAGACTTTCCGTTGAAGATGGCGTCCTTGAAGGATGCCCGGGCTGTAATCGAGAAAGGCAAATGTGCAAACAGGGGTCAGCTTCCTGACTTCACTCAAAAGAAAGACAAGTTTGGGCTGGGCTTCACTGCAGAGGCTCAGAGGGCTGTGCACAAAGAAAGGATCAGAAAGGCTCCAGTGTTCATCTCTAACCCAAGGGTGAATGCTATCGAGGAGGACGTAGAGGAAGCAGAGTTTGACAGTTGGATCTATCCAACCACCAGCAACGGACCAAGCAACTGGACGGCAAAGGATTTTACACCAATTACATTTGTCACGCAGTAATTAACTCTTTTGATTTTCAATTTGTAACAAACAATATGTTGAAACTTTTATTGGCTCGGTGTCCTACCCGGGGCATCATAGCTCCATTTGTGAGGGCTTTTTGTATGACATTTCCATATATCATCAATCAAAACATTGGAAATTTGTTGCATTTCAAATCTTGTGCTCTTTTTCTTTCTGTGTTATATATTGCAAAACAACTATATTTACACACACTCACTTATACAGGTTTCAATCCACTCTGGATCTCACTGGTAACAGCTCTGCTACCACCAGTTATGACTTCGAGAATCCGATCAACTTGGCCGAAGACGAAGGTGAAGATGATTGCGAAGTGCCTGGTGAACTCGCAAGACTGCTACTCCAGGAAGAGAGGGCAATTCAGCCGCATGAAGAGCCGGTGGAAACAGTTAACCTGGGTACTGAGACAGATAGGAAAGAAGTCAAGATTGGTGCCAATCTAGAGCTCAGCATGAAGCAACGATTGATCCAGATGCTACATGATTACATGGAGATCTTTACTTGGTCATACGAAGACATGCCTGGTTTGGATGCCGACATTGTAGTTCATCACCTGCCTACCAAGGAAGACTGCCCTCCGGTAAAGCAAAAGGTCCGCCGCATGCGTCCAGAGATGTCCGAAAAGATCAAGGCTGAGGTTATGAAGCAATTCGATGCCGGGTTTCTAGCAGTGACTTCTTACCCTCAGTGGGTTGCCATTGTGGTGCCAGTGCCAAAAAAGGATGGTAAAGTCAGAATGTGTGTCGATTACAGGGATCTAAACAGGGCCAGCCCCAAGCATGATTTCCATCTACCTCACATCGACGTTCTTGTTGACAATACTGCTCAACACAAGGTGTTCTCCTTCATGGATGGTTTTTCAGGGTATAATCAGATCAAGATGGCTCTGGAAGATATGGAAAAGACTACCTTTGTGACTCAGTGGGGCACCTTTTGCTACAAGGTCATGCCATTCGGGTTGAAAAATGCCGGGGCAACCTACCAACGTGCCATGGTTGCTTTATTTCATGATATGATCCATCATGAGATTGAGGTATATGTTGATGACATGATTGAAAGGTCCCAAACTGAGGAGGAGCACCTTGATCATCTGCGGAAGCTGTTTGACCGATTGAAGTTATACAAGCTGAGGTTGAATCCCAATAAATGCACCTTTGGGGTGAGGTCCGGAAAATTTCTAGGTTTCATTGTAAGCGATAAAGGTATTCAGGTGGACCCTGCCAAGGTAAAAGCCATACAAGAGATGCTAACTCCCAAGACAGAGAAAGAAGTCAGAGGCTTTCTGGGACGACTGAACTACATTGCCCGATTCATCTCACATCTAACTGCTACCTGTGAGCCAATCTTCAAATTACTGAAGAAAGATCAAGTAGTACGTTGGAACGATGAATGTCAGGCCGCTTTTGAAAAGATAAAAGAGTATCTCCAAGAGCCACCCATTCTTATGCCACCAGTGGAAGGGAGACCTCTAATACTATACTTGACTGTGCTTGACAATTCAATGGGGTGTGTGCTGGGGCAGCATGACGAGTCTGGCCGAAAAGAGCACGCTATTTATTACCTGAGCAAAAAGTTTTCCGACTGTGAGTCTCGGTACTCACTGCTCGAGAAAACTTGCTGCGCTCTGGTATGGGCTGCTCGCCGGCTGAGACAGTATATGCTGACTCACACCACTTTGTTGATTTCAAAGATGGATCCCATCAAGTACATATTCGAAAAGCTTGCTCTGTCTGGAAGAATAGCGAGATGGCAAATGATCTTGACAGAATATGATATCCAGTATACAACTCAGAAAGCAATCAAAGGAAGTGTACTGGCAGATCATTTGGCACACCAACCTGTGGATGATTACCAATCATTGAACTTTGAATTTCTGGACGAAGACATCATGGTGGTAACAGATTGTGAAGTACCTGGACCGGATGAAGGACCTGAGGAAGGATCCCGATGGTCTATGCATTTTGACGGAGCCTTCAACGCTTTGGGTAATGGTGTCGGCGCTGTAATCATATCTCCCAAAGGAACTCATACTCCACTCACCGCCCGATTGTGTTTCAACTGCACCAACAACATGGCAGAATATGAGGCATGTATCATGGGTCTTCAAGCTGCAATTGACTTAAGGATCAAGTTTCTGAGTGTCTTCGGAGATTCCGCTCTCGTAATCAATCAGATCAAAGGCGAGTGGGATATGAAACACCCAAATCTTATTCCTTACAAGGAGTATGTGTTGACTTTGCTTCCCCACTTTGAAGAGATAACTTTTGAGCACTTCCCAAGAGAAGAGAATCAGCTAGCGGACGCACTAGCTACAATGTCTTCAATGTTCAAAGTAAAATGGGACAATGAAGCTCCCCGGATCATTATCTGGAAGTTGGACGAACCCGCATACTGCTGCGATCTTGAGGCCAAAGAGGTGACTGAAAAACCCTGGTATCATAAGGTGAAGAGGTACTTGGAAGCTCAGGAATACCCTGAAGGTGCATTTGTCAATGACAAGAAGTTCATGAGAAGGTTTGCGGCAAAATTCTTCCTCAGCAACGGCATTCTCTACAAACGGAATCATGATTCGACTCTACTGCGTTGTGTGGATAAGGCTGAAGCAGAGAAGATCATGATAGAACTGCATGAAGGTACATTCGGAACACATTCCAGTGGACACACCATGGAAAAGAAAATCCTTAGGGCAGGATATTTCTGGTCCACAATGGAAGCCGATTGTTACCAACATTCTCGAACTTGTCATAAGTGCCAGATCTATGCTGATAAGGTGCACATCCCTCCGGTTCCTCTGAACATCCTGACGGCACCTTGGCCTTTTGCAATGTGGGGCATCGATATGATCGGTGAGATCCGACCGACGGCATCCAACGGGCATCACTTCATCTTGGTGGCGATCGATTACTTCACGAAGTGGGTTGAGGCAGCTTCCTACGCCACGGTAACCAAGAGCGTCGTGGCACGTTTCATCCGGCATAACCTGATCTGTCGGTACGGCGTCCCGAAAAGAATCATTACGGATAATGGTACCAATCTCAATAACAAGATGATCACTGAGCTCTGCGAGCAATTCAAGATACAGCACCATAACTCTTCTCCTTACCGGCCGAAGATGAATGGGGCTGTAGAGGCAGCTAATAAGAATATCAAAAAGATTGTGCAGAAGATGACAGTGACCTATAAAGATTGGCACGAAATGTTACCGTTTGCTCTTCATGGGTACCGTACCTCAGCAAGGACGTCAACCGGGGCAACGCCCTTTTCCTTGGTCTATGGCATGGAGGAAGTCTTGCCAATTGAAGTCCAGATACCCTCTCTCCGAATAATGAAGGATGCAGACTTGAACGAAGATGACTGGATCCAGACTCGACTTGATCAATTAAACCTGGTTGACAAAAAGAGACTCACCGCTATCTGTCATGGTCAGACGTATCAAAAACGGATGATCAGAGCATTTAACAAGAAAGTCAGACCACAAGAGTATCAAGTTGGGGACCTGGTAATCAAACGCATCATCCTTCCTCAAAGTGATCCCCGGGGAAAATGGACCCCTACGTACGAAGGGCCATTTGTGGTTAAACATGTGTTCTCAGGAGGAGCCATGATTCTGACCACCATGGATGGTGACGACCTTCCTCACCCCGCCAATGCAGACATAGTAAAAAGATACTACGCATGAATAAAAGACCCGCTAGGTTGACATACCTAGGCAAAAATAAGGGCTTCCCGGCGAACCAAAAGGGTTCGGGAAAAAATAAGGGATGAAATGAAAAAAAAAATCTGTACACCCGGCAAGTCGAAAACCTGAAAAGGCGGCTTGGGCAAAAATGGGTATCCCGGTGGACCGAAAACCCGAAAGGGCGGTCCAGGAAAAAGTTAGGGATAAAGCGTAACACTATGTCTCATTGGATCGCCTAGCATCCAGAATTCGGCATCAACTATCTGGCTCAGACTTCGGTATCGATCAATTAGCTTCATCTTCAACTAAGCAGCAAAGTGATGAGACGCTTGAAGACATAAAGGCGATAGCAGAGTTGGAACCCAGTGGGAATATTATGCACATATCTGTTTTGTTTCCTTTTCAAAATTGTATAAACTTTGTGTTATTCGGCGGCGTTCTCTTACTAGGACGTCAGCCTCTTGTACCAAAAATGCCTATTCACAGGAAAATTTCAAAATCAATACAAATTCACTTTTCCATACAAATTGCCATTGTTTTTCCTTTTTCTGTTTTGTCTTGCGAAGAACGTCCAATGTTCATTTTTGATATATGCATTTGAAATTAAATTGCTGATTCATAAATATTTGCATATGAAACAAAAGACTAATTACAGGTGACATCAGAAACAGGGGCAATGTAAAGTTGCCTGATGCAGTCTGTTTGCTTTATCCGCCAAGGTACCAAGGTAGATCTAACTGAAGGATGTGATCAAGTTCTCTCAACTCCCCACAAAGTAAGACAAGATAGCAACATTCCCCGGTGGAGTATAGGCATTCATTAGCAAGCATCCCCGGCAGTCTTGACCTAAGATGGTTCCCGGGCAGAATATCAATACCCCAGTGCAATTCCAAAAGTTTCCCCAGGAAAGTGGAATTCTTATCCCCAGCAGGTTTTGAAGCTTATCCCCAGTAGATTCTGGAAGCTTATCCCCATGCAGAGTACAGACGTCTCTCCTGAGCTTTGTTCAAAGTTATTCCTCATAAGGGTTTATAACTGGGTTATCCTCAGCTAATTGCCACGGAAGATCGCCCTCAGCAAAGTTCTTCCTATCCCCAGCGGAGTTCATCAAAGTTCCCCAACATAACTTATCAACACAATCCCCAGCGGAGTTCGTCTTTGGTATTCCCAGCGGAGTTTATCATCATTATCCCCAGCGGAGTCCATCATTGAAATCCTCAGTGGAGCTCTCGTCAACTTCAGCGAAGTATCTCTTCCCACAGAGCAATTCCCCGCAGAGTAATCTCTCCAACAAGTGTATTCCTCGACGGAGTCATCTTCTCCTACCGGTGTATTCTTACAACCGTCATCCCCAGCGGAAGCGAAGAACTCTACTCTTCAACGTCAGCCCAGGATTTAGTTCCCCGGCCGGTCGTCAAGGATTTATTTTCCTAGATGAAAATACATTCATAACCATTTCACATTTCATACATCTTGCTTACATACATGATAAAGTGCATACAACACTATCTCATGTTGAACATCATGACATCATGCATTTCATACATCATGACATTGCATACAACTGATGTTTTGCCTTTTCAGGGAAAACGACAACCCTAAAGACAACTACCTTCAACTGTCACAATTCCAGATTCGATACCTGTACCTAGCCAGGGCACATCTGTGAGTGATCAGTTTCCAGACTCGATTCCTGTATCTAGCCAGGGCACGTATGAAGAGTTTGAAGATTCGATTCCTGTATCCAGCCAGGGCATATCTATCAACTATCACAATTCCAGATTCGACTCCTGTATCCAGCCAGGGCATATCTGTTGACCACAATTCCGGACTCGATTCCTGTATCTAGCCAGGGCACGTCTGAAGAGTTCGAAGATTCGATTTCTGTATCCAGCCAGGGCATATCTAGCAACTATCACAATTCCAGATTCGATTCCTGTATCCAGCCAGGGCATATCTGTTGACCACATTTCCAAACTCGATTCCTGTATCTAGCCAGGGCACGTCTGAAGAGTTCGAAGATTCGATTCCTGTATCCAGCCAGGGCATATCTGTTGACGACTATTTCCGGATTCGATTCCTGTATCCAGCCAGGGTCTGTGAGCAACCGATTGTAGATTCGACACCTGTATCCAGCCAGGGCATATCTGCATGAGGAGATTGAAGATCAAACACCTGTAACAAGCCAATAAAACATCTGTCTTTCTCAAATACACAAGTTCTCGCTAAGGAATCTCTTATGCGATTAACACTTCCAAATGGCATCTATAAGCCCATTCCCGACAAGGTTCTGTCACATCTCCAGATGGCATCTATAAGCCCCTTCCCGACATCACATTGCTGATACTCCAACATGCGAGTGCAAATTTCCGGGCACTCTAGTGTCCAATCTCCTTTTACCCTCGAGTCACGAAAGGCAAACTTGCCAATCTAACTCTTCAGGTTCAAGAAGATTGAACAGGGGCAACTGTTGTACCCCAAAATTTTCCCTCCCATTCCCTCAACATTTTCTCATCACAAAACCCTTGGAGCTCAAGATCCAATTAGGGTTTCCTCTACTCAAGACTTCTCCTTGCACTGTTGACCCAAATTAGGGTTTCTGTTTGAACAAAGATATTTTTACCTAAAATGCCTAAGATGACTTTCATGCTTCATGTTGGACTCCCAAGTTTATCCATACCAAGTTTCAAGTCCTGATTCCAAATTTTGCCCAGTCAATTGGACAGTTGACCTAGAAATCAACTGTATTGGGGAAAAAGTCAATTGTGGCCAATTGACAGTCAAATCTCATGAAAATTGACCCAAATCAACATTATGAACTCATATGGACCATTTGATCAAGTTTGGATCACAATTCCACAAGAAATTTGATCAGATCATCAAAAGGGCAAAATGGTCATTTTTAAGGTTTTGGCTGCACAAAGGCAATTTTTGACTGTTTGACCTAGCCAATGGCAAACCAAGCTCACATATGGATTCAAGGACCCCATGGAATTGTCTTTACATGCTCAACAAGTTCAAAAGATCCCAAATGCACAAGATTGACAGTTGAATTTCCCAGTCAATTGAACAATTTTGACTGTATACTGAAAAGTCAAACTTTGACTTTTTGGTCAAAATCAAGTGTCAAGATTCATTTTTCATCAAAACATGCCAAATCATGAAACTTGTTCATCAAGAAATCAAGAAATGCAAATTAGGGTTTGAAATGAAGATTTTTCATAACTTAGAATTTTTCTAAGTTATGAAAAACCCTAATTTTTCCTAACTTTGTCCCACTTTCTCACCAAGATTCATTTGGATTCAAGCAAAAGTCAAAACATGAAAGTTGTAGCCTATTGCAAAATCTACAACTTTGATTCACAAAGTTTTCCCAAAAGAAGCTTGTAGCTCAAGTTATAATTTTTGGAACAAGGGTACCAAACCATTCTTAACTTAGAGAAAATTTGACCTATTTTAGGCAAGGTTTTTACCTAACTTCAAGACCATTTTTCATATACTTCCACTTGGAATTTCAATTTGCATTTCAAAGATGGATTGTATTACACATTCCAAGCTTTCCAAAATGTCCAAGAACTCATCAAACAACCTCATGGTTAGAGAGAATCGAATTTGACAATATGGAAAAAACTCACTTTTGATTTGGCCAAGTTACATGTTCATACATTTGTGCCATTTTGAATTCAGCATGCTTTCCTTGATTACAGGCCTCTAAACCATCTAGCACTCAATAATTTAATGCTAATTCATTGTGCCAAGGCCTTGTTTTATGAGTTTAAGCATTACATGTTGAACTAAGCCATAAATAGAAAAAGTAAAATAGCCATTCTTGAAAAGTTACACTTTATGTCTAAAGCAAATCCAAGCAAGTACAGTTAAGATCTTTTTGGCACAAGTTTATGGACTAATTGCACTGATCAAGACTGAGTTATGCAGCACATTAGAGGGGCCTGTACAAGCTAGAAACTCAACTTGGCCATTGGTTGCTTAAAGTAGAAGAAACTTGCCATAACACAAACCAACTCTCATATCAGCTAACACATGCTTAGGAAAACTTGTAAAACATATTCTAAACATCCATTGTAAGCTGAAACACGAGCCTAGCATCCCCAATACCTCCCCATTCCCAGAATCACCCTCAAACTGCCCAAACAGAGCATCTGCTGCAGTTTGAGTTCCATAGCTCAAACCTTCCATGCATTCTTGCTAAAAACACATCAAACACATCCCATAATATCCCTTGAAGCTATTCCAAACCTCAAACACGACCTGTAACACTCCCAGGCAACATCACCATTTTCATTTTCTTGTTTTGCAGCTGAAGTTCCATAACACGATTCAAAAGGTTTCAAGACAAAGTAAAACTTGGAACAGCATCCCTGGACATCAAGGAAGCTGTACCAATCCTCACCTTGCATTGAAGACACCTCAATCACCAGATACAACTTCAACTGAACAGGTAAGTTCATGAACTCGAATCTCTCTATCCAGGCATTGTTAGCTTTAGGTTTGTGAAGAAAACATGTCACATTCATAGCCCTGAACATGCCCATGTAATTAGATTTCATTTATATTATGTATGCTTAGAGAATTTTAAGTCTGAACATGGAATAAAAACTAGATCAGGAATTGGGGGAGAAGAAATTCTCTCTCATCTTAGAGAGTTAAGTCAAGTTCTTTATATCCCTGAATTCGTCTCTTAATGCTCTACATTTTTCATGTTGTGAGTTTTGCTTGAAAGTCCAGGAATTGAGAGATGAAAAACGCGCGTGGATTTTGTTCAATCATGTTCTGAGGTTGAAGATGAAGTCTTCTTGGGCTGGGCCTGAGTTGACTTTCTTTTTGCACCCTTTTGTTACTTTTACACCCCCTGAGCCCATTTTGCTTATTTTAATGATTTTTTTACTTTTCTTTTTTTGTTCTGACTTATTTATTTTTTCTTATAATATTACAAATATAAAAAATATTTTTTATACCATTTTCATATTTATTAGGCATTTATTTGTTTGAATGAGTATTTGTGCATAAATAAATAAATAGATATACTTTTTTACTTAAAATACTAAAAATAGTGCAAACACATTTTATTTTCCATTTTTATTTTCTTTTATCTTCTGAAAATATTTTATATAAAATATGCTTTTTTTTTATAAATATTAAATATTATTATTTTTGTATATATAATATATATTTAGTAAATAATACAAATATTTATATATATATATATATATATTTTTATCCCTTATTTCTATTTTAAATATTTCTAAAACCTTTTTTTTAATGTATATATTAAATGTAATATTATTTTGTGATTATTTTCTGGCTGATCTTGGGTTGAATCTTTGATCATGAACTTTATTAACATCATTGGATCCATGGTGTTGAGTCTAACTCCCAAAAAATGGATGAATGATTTTAATAATAGTTTGATTAAAATTTAATTCAAATGTGGTTTGTATATTCTTCCCCACCCCTCTCCAACTCATCCCTTTCTTATTGCACTAAGTGTTATTGGAGCATGATCTTTATATCATGTCTCAAAACAAATGGTGCATAGATTGCTATTGACCGGCCTCAAAATAGGTGTGACTTCTACATAAGTTCACTTACGATTGCTTAACATAGCGCTAAATTTTGTCCCTATTCGAATAAATGATCATTCATGGTCCAAACTTAAGTTTGCAAGCCCAAGTATGTTAATTTGATCTCTTTGATCCAATAACTTTGAGATTCATTGTGTGGAGGCTTTGTTTCTACCAGTCCTCTAATGGATCTACAACATTTTTGGTCAATGCGGATCACTTAAACATCGTTGATCATTAAATGGTACTTTTGAGGATTACAAATGGATGATATACTTGAAAAAAATAAAATGCAACTTGTTGTGTGGAGGCTTTGGTTCTACCAATCCTCTAATGAGTTCCAAATGCAAGTTTCAAGATGGTCATCCAACTAACCACTAATTATTAAATTGTTTTTACTTTATGTTTTTTTTTAAATTTTTTATGCTTTATGTACCATTTACTTTAAGCATTACATTTCATATCATTTTTATTTTTTTTGCTCACTTGAGCCTTTTATTTTTCTCTTCTAAGATACCTAATAATCAATGTGAACCATAAAAAACTTTAATGATATTTGGACTGTTTGGTTAATATCCTTGGCATTATGGAGTATTGGACTTCTTGAACTTAGGATTAGAGACCTTGGCCTATGTTGGAGACTTTATGACCTTAATTGATATTTTGTCTGGAGTTCTTGAGTTTTATCTCAAGACATTGGGTTGTTTTTTGTTTTGTGTGCAGGTTATTGTGATTACATACTTTGTTTGTAGTCTGGAATTCACCCGTATACAGCCGTTACTCTGCCCAATTTTTTATGAAGACTTAATACACTTGAAGTTTGGTTCTCTCAAGAGGTCTAGTATCTTTGCTTGCTTGGTTTAAATCCAAAGAATGAGAATTCTATCTTGACTCATAATGTCAAGCATTGGCTTATTATGGGTTAGATGGTTCCTATCCCTAGCTTTTATCTTATGTTTTAGGATAGTCTCTTCTTCTCCTCCCATCTTTTTTAATTTTAAAAATCTTCTCTCTCCTTTTGAAAATTATTCTTGTTTTAAACTTGAACCACTTTCATAATAAACTTGGACTTAGGTCCAAGCATTTCAAAACCTTTTCATAAATGAACTTCAATCAACTTAATAATACCTTGACATTTTTTTTGTCGGAATACTAAAAGTCAATCAATCTCATTTAAAACCATTTTTTCCACTTTGGCTTTTACTTTAAACTTTTCTCAAAAGATTAGACTCTTGTCAATCCTTGTAGTGATGCAAACAACTATACTTCTATAATATGTAGTGAAGTGAGATATTTTCCATTTAGGTGTTGAGTGAGGCATTTTTAATTTTAAAATCCAAGCCATATCCTTCAGTGTGAGATGGTGCAAATGCTCCTTCCTCATAATTGTGGATAGGAAGTATGTTTTCCACACAGACAATGACAATGATATCTTATCTCATAAAAATTAACCAACACACTTATATTTTAAATTTTTTAAAGAGGAACTATGTGTAGCCTGATCCCCTATTGCACGGGAGGTGGTACGTAGGGACTAAAGGTTCGCAACCGCGGCGGGTGAAAAAATCAATAAAAAATACTTCTTTTCTCACCTCCACCATCTATTTTTATACAACATTTTTATACAACATTTTTATACAACATTTTTATAGCCAAAATATATAGATTTTACTAAGAGGTTCCTGCGGAGTACCGATGTTTAGGGTGATAATACCTTCCCTTTACATAACCAACCCCCTTACCTTAAATCTTTCCGCCTCAGTTCTGGGTTATTTGCTTTTTTCCCATTCCTTTGGAAACAATAAAGTGTGATGGTGATTTTTATTTTTGATCTGTATAAGTCTAGTCAATCCAATGGCTTAGTCTTGAACATTTCTACCGCTACAGAAAATTGGTGACTTCACTGGGGAAAGATCGACCTCTTGTTGGTCCATCCCTAAGTGGGTTGAGCCTATCTTTGTTTATATCTGTGTATATGTTATTGTTGTTTATGTGTTATATGTTGTATATATGTTTATCTGGATTTTCCTGGTTTTCAGAGTGCTTGGTGATTACTCATAACTCTTATACCTGGACTTGGGAAAACTTTAAGATAAGACGGGCGGTATAGTCATGTTAACTTTAAGGGAGTAATCCCAAAAAAGGAGGCATGAGATACCCCGCTCAGTGGAGGCCCCTTTGACTGTAGTGTCGTTTACCGAGTAATCGGGAAGATGTACTGCTTTCGACCTGGGAGCCTGCTGAAGCTGAGGACCGTAGAATACCTAACCCATCTTGGCATTTTAGGTGTAGTGCGGAAGCTATGACGGAGTAATCTAGAAATAGTTATCACGCGATGCTATGCTCGGACGAGTCTTTCTTGAGAATATTACTAATTACCGAGTTAATCGGGAAGTTGGTAATATCCGAAGGAAGGATGTAGACTCTGGGAACTTCTAGAACCTTGTTTGGCAGGTGATAACTTTTAGACCATACCTTATGGGTAGTACTTTCGACCTCATGCTCGTGACGTTGAACTTAAGAACCCTATATGTGTGATATTGTGTGTGATTGTTGCATCATGCCTCCATGCACTCATAAGCATCTTTTGAAGAAATCTTATTTCAAGGGATTTAAAAGTTGACCATTTGTGAATGTCTCAGGTAACCATGGATTCTGGGAAAAGAAAGACCGGGAAATACAATTTCAAGGATCCCAAGATAGATGAGTTGATCAGTCTAATTCCTGAGATCGAGTGTTCTGCATATTTTCGGAAGAAGTATGGATCCATCATTCCTCTCATGAAGCTTGGGATGAAGGAGGGTTTCCTCTCAACCTTTGTCCAGTTCTATGATCCTATGTATCATTACTTTACTTTTCCCGACTATCAGTTGATGCCTACACTGGAGGAGTATTCTTATATGTTAGATTTATCTGTTACCGATCGTGTTCCTTTTAATGGCTTGGAGGATGAACCAAAATCACATGAGATTGCTGCTTTGATCCATCTAGGAAAGTCTGAGTTTGAAGCCTATATAACTACTAAAGGAGGGATTAGGGGATTACCAGTTCATTTCTTATTAGAGAAAGCTCATTACTTTGCCAAGATGAAGAGTACAGTCGCTTTTGAGGTCATCTTTGCTCTACTTGCTTACGGGTTGTTCTTATTTCCTAATGTGGACAGGTTTGTTGACATTAATGCTATCAGGGTCTTCATGTTTGGAAACCCAGTTCCTACGTTATTGGGTGATACTTATTACTCCATTCATCTTTGGAATTCTTATCATGGGGGTGATTATCTGTTGAACGCCTCTGTTGTACCGGTGGTTTATCTCTCATATGCCTCAGTCGGATGCTTTTTGGGATGTCAGGAAGGAACCCCGTTAGGATCCTAAGATTGTGGTACTTACTCACTTGAATATTGATTGGTATCATCGAGCTTACCAGGATATAGAGATTGTTGACAGTTGTGGTAGTTTCCCCAATGTACCTCTTCTTGGTACAAAGGGAGGAATTAACTATAACCCTGTTCTTGTATGACGACAACTTGGTATTCCGATAAGGGATAAACCAAATAGTATTCATTTGAGTAGTTTCTTTCTAAAGGAGGGAAAATACCATAGGGAAGCTAGGGAGCAGATTGCGAAGGCCTGGAATCACATTCATAAGAAGAGTAGGAAAGATTTGGGACCTAGGGGTGATGTTTCTTTGGAGCCATATCTTCAGTGGGTCCAAATGAGAGTCATTCAGTTGAAGATGTCGTATTCCCGGGAAACACCTATGCCTGATTTGTTTGTGAAGACCACTCCTCCCCTATTAGATGATCTAAAAGAGCTGCAGCTTGCTTTGGTAAGGATGCAACAGGAAAAGGATGCTTGGAAGAATACGTGTCAAACTCTAGAGATTTCCTATAGAGCAGATTTGAAGGAGAAAGACGACTTGATTGAGATCCTTGAAAGTCGGGCTATAGAGACCATGGAGAGGCAAGGGGATTTATTTTCTTCTAAGCCTCAGTCAGATGATATTTTCTCACTCCTTGATTCAGGTGATTGGAAGGAGGTTGCCACCAGATATGCGGAAGAAAACTATAGGTTGAAGGATCAAATTGACTGGCTCACAGGGAAGCGCCAGCGCATAGAGTGATCTTCATCAACTTCGGTTTTCATGGTTTTAGATTTTATTTTCATCTTGTACTTTGGATCGTTAAAACTTGAAATCCATTTGAAGTTGTTATAATAAAGTTTTCAGTATTTTCAAATGCGTTATTACTTTTATGTTTGCAATATGTCTATAAATTTTAAATCCCTTGATTTATTAAAGAATAAAATAAAATCATGTGCATTGCATATCATGCATCATATTGCACATATTTCTTGCATTTATTATGCATATCCAGGTGTCTTACCAAGCTTCTTTACTTCGTTCAGCAAGCTGAGTCATCACTACAACACTCGAGCTAATCTCAGAAAGAAGATGGACAACTTAGAACAAGAGAATCGTAAGCTGTGCGAAGAGGTTTCTGCTTTGAAGGCCGGTATGGCCAATCTTACTGCTCTGATGGAATCTCAGGTGGCTGCTCAGAATCAGCCACCGAGTGTTCAACCTCAACCAACAAGGGTTACTACTGAAGCTCCGGATGTTCCTATATTTGCTACTCTAGTTATTATTCAGAATCACATGCCTCAAGGTTACACATGGGGAATGCCAGAGAATTTTGTGCCTAAAGGTTCCAATATTGGTCCTCAAGATACTCCAGTTGTTCAGACTATTGTTACTCCTGCACCTCTTGTGGTGCATGCTGCTCCTGTTGCACCTCCTTTGGTGAATATGGTTCCATTTGTTAACGATGATGTGTGTCGTCCTTTCCCTCCACCATGTGAAGACTTGGGTCTCTATGATAGAATGGATGATTTTCAAAGAGCGGTTTGACAAGATGCAGAGGGAGATGAAGGCCCTCAGGGAAAAAGAGTTATTCGGGCAGAATGTGAATGAATTATGCTTGGTCCCGAATGTTAAGATACCTGCGAAGTTAAAGGTCCCGAAATTTGAAAAGTACAAGGGCAACACTTGCCCTCGTGCTCATCTGGTGATGTATGTAAGGATAATGTCTACCCATACTGATGATCAGCTCCGTTGATTCACTTTTTTCAGGATATTTTGGCCGGTGTTGTGCTGAAGTGGTATATGAGTTTGGACAGCGTCAACATCCATACTTTCAATGACTTGGGAGAAGCGTTCATCAAACAATACAAGTACAACATGTACATGGTGCCTGACCGTGATCAACTCAGGGCCATGGTTCAGAAAGACAGAATCATTCAAAGAATATACACAGAGATGGCGTGAGGTAGCCGCCCAAGTAATTCCTCCCATGGAAGAGAAGGAGATGACTAATATTTTCTTGAAGTCTCTGGGTGTTTTCTACAATGAAAGGATGGTAGCAAGTGCGCCAAGTGATTTTACTGAAATGGTAGGTATGGGTATCCGTTTAGAGGAGGCTGTAAGAGAGGGTCGTTTAACAAAGAGTGAAGGATCTGGAGGTGTGAAGAATCCATCTTATGGGTTTACCAAGAAGAAGGAAGGGGATGAAAATGTTGTCATGCAAGAGAGGAGGGTTAACACTCCTAGAAGGAATTCTAAGCGTCATCAACAAGTCGCCTCAGTTACTCTAGTTGCGGGTGTAGCTCCAACCACCGTTTCCTATGAGAGACCGTCCCAGCAGGGGAATCAAGGGTATAATCAAAGAAGGGAGAGTTATGACCCTATTCCTATGAGCTATACGGAATTACTACCGGCATTGATTCAGAAAAAGTTGGTTCAGACCCTACCACCTCCTGCTATACCATCACCATTGCCTTGGTATTACAAGGCAGACCAAACATGTGCTTTTCATCAGGGAGCACCAGGGCATAATGTTGAGAATTATTATCCTTTGAAGACTGAGGTGCAGAAATTGGTGAAGTTTGGTATTCTATCTTTCAAGGATGTGGGCCCTAATGTGAAAGGCAATCCTATACCCAAGCATGGAGGAGTAAATGTTGTGAATATGGTGGCCGGATGTCCAGACGACTTCCGGATTTTTGACATTCATCTAGTTAGAGGAGATTTGGTGAAAATGCATGCAGACCTCTGTGAATTTAGCTACTATATGCATGACCATTCTGGTTGTGCTATTTGCAGTACAGACATACAGGGTTGCGATAAGATAAAGGTTGATTTGTAGGAGATGTTGGATGAGGGCCTCATCCACATAATCAGGCCTAGGGAAGAGTATGAAGAGGAGGTGAGTATGGTTTTTGGATGTCCTGGAGAGTTCATAATTTTTGATGTAGAGTATATGAATGGGGATCTTGCGCAAATGCATGCTACTTTCTGCCACATGGCTGGTCAGGTGGAACATCAATATGGATCTTGCTGAATTTGTTGTCGAGACTCCCGAGGATGTTCGATCGTGAAGAAAGGTGTTCAGTTGTTGTTGGATAATGGAACTATCAAGATTATAGGTCAAAGGGATGATTACCATGAAGTTGATATGATTGAGGTTTGTTTGACTGAAGAAGAGTCGGATGAAGAGTATGCCTCCTCAAATGATTATTTCTCCTCAGATGAGGATTTGTTTTCCAGAGATAACTCAATAATGACTGATTGTGTTGAAGAATGGGTAAACGTCATTGTACCTTGTTTTGGTGCACCCACCCATTTTGAAGTTGAATTTTATAGCAAGCCAGCTGTTACTCCATTAGTGATTAGTTTGCCGGGTCTTGTTCCCTACAAGTCAGATAAGGTTGTACCCTACAAATACAACGCTACAATCTTAGAGGATGGAGTGGAAATTCCCATCCAGCCAATGCCTGATATTGGAAATATTGTTGAGAATAGTAGAGTGACCCGCAGCTGTCGTGTATTTGCACCAGTTGTTCGAGGAGTTGTTAGTGCTGGAAAGAAAATTACTGAGAATGTTGAACTCAAGAAGACTACGGGTGAATCTAGTGGAGCTACATTAGAGAAAGAAGTGGATGATATTTTGAAGATAATCAAGATGAGAAACTACAGAATTATAGATCAGCTACTGCAGACTCCTTCAAAAATATCTATATTGGCTTTATTGATGAACTCCTCTGCTCACAGAGAATCTCTGATGAGGGTACTGGATCAAGCCTTTGTGGAGAGTGATATGCCAGTAGACCAATTCAGCAGTGTAGTAGGGAACATTACATCATGTAATAACTTGGGTTTCTGTGATGATGAATTTCCAAATGAAGGAAGCAATTACAACCTGGCCCTCCACATCTCTATGAACTACAAAAATGATTCACTATCCAATGTGTTGATTGATAATGGATCCGCATTAAATGTTATACCGAGGAGTACACTTATGAAGTTGAAATATCAAGGAACGCCTATGCGCCCGAGTGGCATCATTGTGAAATCGGTTGATGGATCAAGGAAATCTGTTATTGGTGAAGTGGACTTGCCTATTCATATAGGACCACATTTGTTTCATATTACTTTCCAGGTCATGGACATTGTACCCGCTTATAGCTGTTTGTTGGGAAGGTCGTGGATTCATGAGGCAGGGGCTGTCACATCAACTTTACACCTGAAACTGAAGTTTGTACATGAAGGGAAAGTAGTGATCATAAATGGGGAACGGACATCATTGATATCTGATTTGTCCTCTTTCAGCATTGTGGAGGAAGATGAAGCTTCTATTGGAACTCAGTTCCAAGCTTTATCTATTGACAACGTAAGAGGAAATGAGAATTTCATGGTTTCACTTAAGGATGCACAGCAAGTTATGTGTAAGGGTCATAGTGAAGTATGGGGACAGATTATGGATCCACCTGTAAACAAGAATAGAGCTGGCTTGGGGTTCTCTTTGAAGAATGACAAAGGTAAGAGCATGAAGCTGAAGTCTGCTGTAGGCAAGTATCAAGACGTCTTCGGAAGCGAGGGTTATCTTCATCCAACTGTTTCCAAGATTAATGCCATTGTGGAAGATGACGCACGGAGTTAGGGTTCAGAACTGGATCACCGTTGATGTTCCCTCTTGCATACATGTTTCAAATTAATTTGATTTGTTAATATTTTTTAGAAGCTTTCACTCTGCCCAAGGTGGAAGTATTAATGTTGTAGGGCTTATCTGTTTGTTGTGACTTTTAAAATCAATAATAAAAGTTGTCTTTGTTTCCCAAAATTGTGTCTTTATTTTATGGTTTTTCTTGGAAAATGGTAATAATAAAAAAACATTTCAAAATAAATAATAACTGAAAAAACAATTTGCATGATCACTTGTTACATGTGTCAGTTTCTAAATGTAATCAAAAATCATATGTGCAGATTACTTAAGAAAATCGTTGAATACAATGACCCTGCACCCTCTCCTAACTTTGAATGTCCTGTGTATGGGGCCGAAAAAGAAGACTATGATGAGATTCTAGAAGAGGTCTCACAGTTTCTTGAGCACGAGGAAAATACCATTCAGCCATATAAAGATCCATTGGAAGTGATCAATTTGGGTTCAGAAGAAGATCCGAAAGAAGTCAAGATTGGAGCATTGTTGCATCCTGATGTGAAGAGCAGGTTGATTGAGCTGTTGAAAGAGTATGTGGATATTTTTGCTTGGTCTTACCAAGATATGCCTGGTCTAGATATAGATATTGTGGAGCACCGTTTACCATTGAAGCCAGAGTGTCCGCCAATTAAACAGAAATTGAGAAGAACTCACCCAGATATGGCAGTGAAGATCAAAGAGGAGGTTCTAAAGCAGATTAATGCTGGTTTTCTTGTGACGTCAGTGTATCCTCAATGGATTTCCAATATTGTCCCAGTATCGAAAAAAGAGAAAATTTTGCATGTGCATAGATTACAGAGATCTAAATAAAGCTAGTCCAAAAGATGATTTTCCATTGCCACACATTGATATGTTAGTGGATGGCATAGCAAAATTCAAAGTATTCTTGTTCATGGATGGATTTTTAGGGTATAATCAAATAAGAATGGCTCCGGAGGACATGGAAAAAACAATGTTTATCACACCCTGGGGAACATTTTGTTACATAGTGATTCCTTTCGGGTTGAAGAACGCTGGTGCAACGTACCAGAGGGCTATGAATACCCTATTCCATGATTTGATGCACAAGGAAATTGAAGTATATGTTGATGATATGATTTCTAAATCCCGGACTGAAGAAGGGCACGTAGAAGATTTGTTGAAGTTGTTTCAGTGTTTGAGGAAGTATCGTCTCCCCTTGAATCCAAATAAATGTACCTTCGGTGTTTGATCAGGGAAATTGTTGGGTTTCATTGTTAGCCAAAAATGAATTGAAGTTGACCCTGATAAATTCAAAGCAATTAAAGATATTCTAGCACCGAGAATTGAAAAACAGGTCAGAGGGTTACTCGAGCATATGAATTATATTTCCAGATTCATTTCCCACATGACTGCAACATGTGAACCGATCTTTAAGTTGTTAAAGAAAGATCAAGGTTGTGTGTGGACGGATGACTGCAAAAGGGCATTTGAAAGTATTAAAGATATCTGCTTGAACCTCCTATCTTGCTCCCTCCTATCGAAAGAAGATCGTTGATTATGTATCTGACAATGTTAGATAAATCCATGGGTTGTATACTGGGACAACAAGATGAAACAGGGAAGAAAGAGTATGACATTTATCATCTCAGTAAAAAGTTTACTGATTGTGAGTCACGGTATTCCACGCTGGAAAAGACATGATGTGCTCTGGCTTGGGCGACAAGACGTTTGCGGAAGTATATGTTGAATCACACTACTTTGTTGATCTCCAAAATGGATCCAATCAAGTACATTTTTGAAAAGCCTGCTCTTACTGGTAGAATTTCCCGCTAGAAGATGTTGTTATCTGAATATGACATCGAATACCGCACTCAAAAAGCTATTAAAAGTAGCATGTTGGCAGACTATCTTGCTCATCAACCAGTTGAGGATCATCAGTCTGTGAAGTATGAATTCCCCGATGAGGATGTCATGTTCCTGAAAGTGAAAGATTGTGATGAATCATTGCCTGAGGAAGCTCCTGATCCTGAACCCCGCTGGAGTATGATATTTGATGGAGCTGTGAATGCTTATGGTAAAGGAATTGGTGTTGTGATTGTCACTCCACATGGATCGCACATTCCTTTTACTGCAAGGTTAACATTTGATTGTACTAATAATATGGCAGAATATGAGGCTTGGATCATGGGTCTCGAGGAAGCTATTGATCTCAGAATTAAAATTCTAGATGTGTATGGTGATTCATCTTTGGTAATAAACCAGATTAAAGGAGAATGGGATACTCGTCACCCCGGCTTGATCCCTTACAAATATTATGTTAGAAGGTTGTTACCCTTCTTTAATAAAGTTTAATTCCATCACATTCCTAGAGATGAAAACCAAATGGAGGATGCTCTAGAAACTTTGGCTTCTATGTATCAATTAAATACTTGGAATGATATACCTTGAATTATGGTTCGGCGACTGCATAGGCCCGCTCATGTGTTTACAACAGAGGAGGTAGCATATGAGAAACCTTGGTATTATGATATCAAGCATTTTCTCCAGACTCAGGAATACCCGATTGGTGCTTTGAAGAAAGATAGAAAGATATTGAGAAGATTGGCAGGCAGTTTCTTCCTCAATGAAAATGTGTTGTATAAGAGAAATTATGACATGGTGTTGCTTAGATGCGTGGATAGACTCGAAGCAGACATGTTGATGTATGAGATTCATGAAGGTTCATTTGGCACTCATGCCAATGGACATTTGATGGCTAAAAAGATGCTAAGGGCATGTTACTATTAGCTGACAATGGAATCTTATTGTTACAAATTTACAAAGAAGTGTCATAAATTCCAGATTTATGCAGACAAGGTCCATGTGCCTCCGACACTTCTCAATGTGATTTCCTCCCTGTGGAATTTCTCTATGTGGGGTATTGACATGATTGGGATGATAGAACCCAAAGCTTCAAATGGACATCGTTTTATCTTGGTAGCAATTGATTACTTCACCAAGTGGGTGGAGGCTGCTTTATATGCTAATGTCACTAAGCAGGTGGTTGTGCGCTTCATCAAGAATAATCTTATATGTCGGTATGGTGTGCCGAGCAGAATTATCACCGATAATGGCTCGAATATGAACAACAAAATGATGACAGAACTGTGTGAAGATTTCAAGATTGTCCATCATAATTCCTCTTCGTACAGGCCAAAGATGAATGGGGTTGTTGAAGCTGCTAATACGAATATCAAGAAGATTATCCAGAAAATGATTGTTACTTATAAGGATTGGCATGAAATGCTCCCTTTTGCTTTGCATGGATATCGAACATTTGTCTGCACTTCATCAAGAGCAACCCCATTCTCCCTTGTGTATGGAATGGAAGATGTGCTCCCAATCGAGGTTGAGATTCCCTCTTTGCGAGTGATAATGGAAACCAAGTTGTCAGAGGCTGAATGGGTCCAGAACAGGTTTGACCAATTGAATTTGATCGAAGAAAAGAGAATGACAGATTTGTGTCATGGACAGTTATATCAGAAGAGAATGAAGAAATATTTTGATAAGAAGGTCAAACCTCGTGAATTAAGAGAAGGAGACCTCGTGCTCAGAAAGATCATGTCTTTCAACGCTGATTCTAGGGGCAAGTGGACTCCCAATTTTGAAGGCTCGTATGTTGTCAAGAAAGCCTTCTCTGGCGATGCATTAATTCTTGAAACTATGGATGGCGAGGATTTCCCACATCCCATGAATGCTGATGCAGTCAAGAAATATTTCGCCTAAAGAAATAAAAGAAAAGCTCGCTAAGTTGAAAACCCAAAAGGGCGGCATAGGCAAAAAAGAGCGTCTCGGTAGGCCGAAAACCCAAAAGGGAGGTCTAGGAAAAAATTAGAGACATAAATAGAATAAATTTCCCGCTAAGTTGAAAACTTGCAAGGGCAGCTTAGGCAAAAGTTAGGGACTTTCTTGGAAAGTAACTACATCAGACAAGACTTGATCATTGAAGCAACAATCTTCTCGATACGTCATCATACTTCAAACAGAAGTTGTTGCTCGGGATTTCAAAAGTTGTTAGAGGGGATAGTGGTCATTGTATCTCAATGTATATTTTCCATTATATATTACCATTTTCTGATCTTTGTAATCATCCATGGAGTCTCGCCATTCGAAGACTACCATTCTATTAATGAAATTTGAGCTTTTACTCAATTATTTGTATTTCTTATTTTATTTAGCTTGCAAAGACTCCATTTATTATTGATAATAACTTTCAAAGCGAAAATATTAAATAACAAAATTGATTTTCAAAAAGAATTTACAATTTTCTTTTACTTTAAAATTTGTGACGCAAGAGAAAACAAAAGTGGTGATCCCAGGAATGGACGAACTCCAGTTGTTTTGAGAAGTTTTGTTTCCCGAGGAAATTTTTTCTCAGGATGTTCTCGCTGTATTGGGTTTATGACTCCAGTGTCCCCGGTCAAGTTTTGGTTCATTTCTCCTCTCTTCCGAGTTTGCATGATATGAAGATTCAATCCCAGATTTCTCCAGTAAAAGTTTCCGTTTGTTTAATAGAGGTTCTTTCTTCCCAGAGAAGTTGGTACAATAATCACTCTTGAAGAACACAGGTCTTCGGTTTCTCTAGTGAAGAACGTATATTGGTTTTCCCTTTGAGGATGTGGTGTTAACCTCCCCGGTGAAGTCAGCACGAAATCCCCAGTTAATGGCTTAATGATAGGACATTATACACCTTAACAAAGTTTGTGTGTTTCCTCTTTCAAAATGGGCCTGAACTCCCCAGTGAATGTTTTGATGATTTGATGTCTGTCTGCTCTACTTGAAATTGATTTTTCAAAATCCCCAGTAGAAGCGTTACTTTTGAAAATATTAGATTTCCCATTGAAGTCTGAGTGTTATTCCCTGGTAAAGACCTTGGAGATGATGTTGTATCCCTATATCTGTACTGTTTAGTCGCTATGTTTTGTTTACTACTGAATTATGTTTCTCCCTAATAAAGTTAAACTAGGAAGTAGGTTTTGTTTCCTCAGTTGGCGATTACTTTTTCTTGGATTATTCATCTTGGATGTAATTTGGTCGAGTGTTGATTGTGCCCGAGTTGGTTTTTCCTGTTTATTCCCAGTGTTATATATCTGTTTTGCAAGCATATGTGCGATAAACACTCATACATTCATACACACATCATGCATAACTGAAATTGGCAAATCATCGCTCATTCACATTCGTTAATATTTTGTTGACATACTACCCTGTTTTATAGATGTTATGTTGTCCTCTCTTCAATAGAGTGTTCGCCTTAAGCAGAAAGCGTATATTCTTTCAACTTCCCCACTGAGTTATCCCTCGTGGAAGATTTTTGCTTCAGCCTTCTTTACAGCTCTTTGACTGGTTGATTTGGGTCTGCCTCTTGAGTTTATTTCTCAAAGGAATTATTTTAGACGACTGTCTCATTCCAGTTTATTTCTGATTTTAATTTTTGATCCTCGGCAATATTATTACTTTGGATTTCTGCAAGCTTCGAGCATTGGTTTGAGAATGTGCATTTATTTTTCACGAGAAGACCTTTATCTCCTCAAGCAGGAATATATTGGAATTTCCCCAGGAAGTCATATTTCTTTCCCCAAAAAGTCTTTGTTTTTACAATCCTCCATAACAGCAAGTGGCAGGTCTCTTTATTTGAGAAACCTATACTTCCCTGTAAAAGTCAACGTAATTGTTTTTTTCTATCTTCTCTATGAGTGGATAGTTTGCAGCCTATTGCCTAAATTACTCCAGTGGATGGCAAGACTTTCAATATCACAGAGACAATTAATTGTGAAATCTTTACAAGTGGTATTCTCTTTATTTGAGACAACTTATATATTACCCTTTCCAGGCAGAATGCTTTGGTTAAAGAATAAGTTGAGACTCGTTCTAGGTGAAATTCCAGAATTTTGGGGAAACTTGTTATCTTTTTTCTACCTTCAGTGAACGTTGGTAGTTCATCGTCAGTGAACGGCGGTGCTATGATATATTTTTCTATTCACCCTCAGTGAAAGTTGGTGATTGTTATCTTTTTGCTACCTTCAGTGAAAGTTGGTAGTTCATCGTCAATGAACGGCGGTGCTATGATATATTTTTCTCTTCACCTTCAGTGAAAGTTGGTGATTATTATATTTTTGCTACACTCAGTGAATGTTGGTATTTCATCATCAGTGAACGGTGGTGTTATGATATATTTTCTCTCTACCTTCAGTGAAAGTTGGTAGGTCACCTTCAGTGAAAGTTGGTGATTGTTATCTTTTTGCTACCTTCTATGAACGTTGGTAGTTCATCGTCAGTGAACGGCGGTGCTATGATATATTTTTCTCTCTACCTTCAGTGAAAGTTGGTAGTTCACCTTCAGTGAAAGTTGGTGATTGTTATCTTTTTGCTACCTTCAGTGAATGTTGGTAGTTCATCATCAGTGAATGGCGGTGCTATGATATATTTTTCTCTCTACCTTCAATGAAAGTTGGTAGGTCACCTTCAGTGAAAGTTGGTGATTGTTATCTTTTTGCTACCTTCAGTGAATGTTGGTAGTTCATCGTTAGTGAATGGCGGTGTTATGATATATTTTTGTCTCTACCTTTAGTGAAAGTTGGTAGGTCACCTTTAGTTAAAGTTGGTGATTGTTATCTTTTTGCTACCTTCAGTGAATGTTGGTAGTTCATCGTTAGTGAATGGAGGTGCTATGATATATTTTTCTCTCTACCTTTAGGGAAAGTTGGTAGGTCACCTTCAGTGAAAGTTAGTGATTGTTATCTTTTTGCTACCCTCAGTGAACGTTGGTAGTTCATCGTCAGTGAACGGCAATGCTATGATATATTCTCTATCTACCTTCGGTGAAAGTTGGTAGGTCACCTTCAGTGAAAGTTGTTGATTGTTATCTTTTTACTACCCTCGGTGAACGTTGGTAGTTCATCATCAGTGAACGGTGATGCTATGATATTCCTTTTCCTTCTACCTTCAGTGAACGTTGGTATCTCACCATCAATGAATGTCGGTGTTGTTATTTCTTTCCTCTTTCTACCTTCAGTGAACGTTGGTAGTTTCGCCTTCAGTAGGAGTTGGTGTATCCTTTGACCATGTTGCCATCCTCTCTGAGTCAGGTGTTTTGATCCACCAATGATTTATTTTCCTGGTCGAGTTTCTCTTATGTTTCTGTATTTTCTTTGCTACATCCCTAGTGGTGTTTTGCGTCTCTTTGGTTTTGTTCATATGCATTCATGCTCATAAGCACTGCATGGCATCTTAGGGCTAAAAATAAGGTTTATTTTATATTTAAGTATCTTCGATCGCGTCGACACAAAGATTTTCAACCTTCGTCTCTCTGGATAGAAGAAACTTAAATAAGTGCAGTTATTGTACCCCAATTTTTTCCCCTAAGATTCCCTCATAATACCATGTTGATTCCATCACAACAAGATCACATTAGGATTCTTGGTTCCCCTCCCTATCTTTAGCTTTTCTCTTTGAGGAATCACCAAGCACCTTGGCTTGTGTTATTTTGTGATCATGAATACTTTTGTCTTGATTTCTTCTTTTAATTAATAAAATGCAATGTTGGTTTGTCTTGCTTGTTACTTATGTAGGTAAAGGCAATGATATTTAGCAAGTTGCTCCATGGGTTCATGAGTTTATTTCCATGCCCTAGTCAATAAAGCTTGAGAATTTCAAACCTCACCATTGGATTTGTTTTGGAGGAAATGGAATGGCAAGGCTATTTTGGTTCACTACATTCCAAGATATCAAGATTGATACAAAAGTACAAGGGGTTGATTGAAGGAGTTATCATTCTTGGACAAGGCCTTGTTCCCATTGATCACAAGTGAATATTTCTATAAATTCTCAAGATATGTAAGTGGTTTTGGTGGCTATGAATTCTCATTTTTCATGCTCAACAACTTCTATTTAGAAAGCATTTGTGTTGGTAAAAGAAGTTTGTTCAAAATTGTCAAGGTTCCTCAAAGCATTTTCTTAATCTATGAGCTAGGGTTTTGAACTTCAAAGAAGTATATTTTGCTCATCTTTTGGTATTTTTGTGTGATTCCAAAGACATCCTTCTCTTTAAAGGGTTATCAACAAATCACTTCAAAATTTTCAAGGAGTTTTCATGTGGAAGAAGCTTGATGATGAAGAAAGATTACAATTCCTCCAAATGAACCCCTAATTTCTCATATGTGACTTCAAATGATCATAACCTGGTCAATTTTTATCACCTTGAGCCCATTCTTCTTCCACAATGATCTTGAGGATGTGAACTTTATGCCTTCTTTTATGTGCAAAGTGAGAAATGGATGGAAGATACTCTAAGGATACAAAAGATTATAGGTCATTTCATGATTTTTTGCCAACTTCAACAATTCATAACTCTCTCAATTTTTGGATATTTTGAATAGTTCAAGTTTCAAAATTTCATTCAAGAGGTATATTTCATGCCATCGTTTTTGGTCAAAAGCAAATTTCAAGTGGAAGGCCATGTTTGGATGCAAAACATTATAGGTCACTTTTGAAGAAAACTTTGAAATATTTCTAAGTATGAAAAGTCAACTCTTTTTTCCAACTTTGACTCCATGTAAATTTCAGCTCAAGCATCCATTTGATTCCATTATTTTTCCATTGCCAAGTTTGTAACCTCACCTTTCTAAAGCATCAAGAATTATGCCCTAAGACCCCTTAAGCTGAGAATGCCATTGATTTGAACATGGCAACTTGGAATTGATGTTTCTTCAAAAGTCAGAATTTGAAATCACTGGTTTAGCTTCTAAACACTTTGTTTCTGCACGTTTTTGCTTCTAAACATGTTTAGTGAACCTCCAGAAGTGATTAGCATAGGAAAAACGCGCGTTTTGGATCAGTTTTGATCAAAGTAGAAGTCACACTTTTCTTATTTGCAACTTCACACGATTTCCCTCCAAACTTCATCATTTCACACGCTTGGACATTCCATTTGATTCCCTATATATAGAGGGTCATCCCTCATTCATTTTCCCAAGCTTGGATAGCCAGAATCACCCTGCCATACTTGTTCCATAACTCAAAATAATGCTACTTCAAAATCTGCTTTCAAGCCTTTTTCAATACAATTTTTCCATCAATTCATCTCCCTTGATCTTCCCTGAAGCTAACCATATAATTACATTCAAGAATCATATCCTAGATTGCTCCCTAGAAGTCCAGTTTCAGTGCTCTGCAACTCAACTTCAATAGGTAGATTCCTTCATCAATTCTTCAAAACATTGATATCATTGTGATGCTCTCATTGCCCTGGTTCTAGTCGCAACACTTATTTTCATCTGGAAACTTGTTTTGACCATGAAATTTCAAATTCCTTTTTAAAACTTTCCTTCCAATTTGCTTGAGCTACAGTTTAATCAAATTTGTCACGAAGGTGTGGTTGTCTTCGTCTTGAAGAGATGAAGTGAATGGCATAGGTCTGTGCTTCTGATTTTACAGTTTAAGAGACCTGCAATTCAAGTTGGCTGGAGGTTGAAGATGACCAACGTGTTATCTTCCAACCAATGATGGCACGCCACTTGTTTTTTTTTTTGAAATCTGATTTAATTAATGATTCAATGCATTATCCACTAAAGTCCATAACATGCACAACGCGCCAGGTCCACTTGATCTGTTTACTAACGTGTTTTGACATTGATCAGATGGCTCATATTTTTTTGGTTTTTATTTTCATTTCTAATTTTTATATTTAATTGTTTTAAATTTCAAAAAATCATAGAAAATTCATTTTTAGTCCAAAAAATCTGAAAAAATTATGAAAAATATTTTTGATTTTTCTATTTCTTATTTTTATTTTTTCACAATTTTATTTTGTGTTTTGGTATTTTTTATAAATTTTCACTTTATTTGATTTGTTTTAAATGTTTAAAAATACTTTTATGCATTTTTAAATTCTGAAAAAAATATGGAATGATCCAACGATATTGTGACAAATATTGGTGACCTCACTTATTTTTTTATTTCTAACTTTGGTAATTTTTCATATTTTTAGTTTATTTTACTCATTTCTTTTAATTTTAAAAATAGTTTCTGACTTAAAAAAATTACCAAAAAATTTATAAAAATATTTGAGTCCATTTTTGATTTTTCTATGGTCTTACTTTTTATTTCTTAATTAATTTGAACATAGTTAATATTTTTATCCCTTATTTCTATTTTAAATATTTCTAAAACCTTTTTTTTTAATGTATATATTAAATGCAATATTATTTTGTGATTATTATCTGGCTGATCTTGGGTTGAATTTTTTATCATGAACTTTATTAACATCATTGGATCCATGGTATTGGGTCTAACTCCACAAAAATGGATGAATGATTTTAATAATAGTTTGATTAAATTTAATTCAAATGTGGTTTGTATATTCTTCCCCACCCCTCTCCATCTCATCCCTTTCTTATTACACTAAGTGTTATTGGAGCATGATCTCTATATCATGTCTCAAAACAAATGGTGCATAGATTTCTATTGACCGGCCTCAAAATAGGTGCAACTTCTACATAAGTCCACTTATGATTGCTTAATATAGCGCTAAATTTTGTCCCGATTCGAATAAATGATCATTTGTGCCTCAAACCTATGTTTGCAAGCCCAAGTATATTGATTTAATCTCTTTGATCCAATAACTTTGAGATTCATTGTGTGGAGTTTTTGGTTCTACCAATCCTCTAATGCATCTACAACACTTTTGGTCAACGCGGATCACATAAACATCGTTGAACATTAAATGGTACTTTTGAGGATTCCAAATGGATGATATACTTGACAAAAAGCAAATGCAACTTGTTGTGTGGTGGCTTTGGTTCTACCAAACCTCTAATGAGTTCCAAATGAAAGTTTCAATATGGTCATCCAACTAACCACTAATTATTAAATTGTTTTTACTTTATGCCTTTTTTTTTAATGCTTTATGTACCATTTACTTTATGCATTACATTTCATGTCATTTTTATTTTTTTTACTCACTTGAGCCTTTTATTTTTCTCTTCTAAGATACCTAATAATCAATATGAACCATAAAAAACTTTAATGATATTTGGACTGTTCGGTTACTATCCTTGGCATTATGGAGTATTAGACTTCTTGGATTAGAGACCTTGGCCTATGTTAGAGACCTTATGACCTTAGTTGATATTTTGTCTGGAGTTCTTGAGTTTTACCTCAAGACATTGGGTTGTTGGTTGGTTTTGTGTGCAGGTTATTGTGTTGCATACTTTGTTTGTAGTCTGCAATTCACTTGTATACAATTGTTACTCTGCCCAATTTTTTATGAAGACTTAATACACTTGATTTTTGGTTCTCTAAAGAGGTCTATTATCTTTGCTTGCTTGGTTTAAATCCAAAGAATGAGAATTCTATCTTGACTCATAATTTCAAGCATTGGCTTCTTGTGGGTTAGATGGTTCCTATCCCTAGCTTTTATCTTAAGTTTTAGGATAGTCTCTTCTTCTCCTCCCATCTTCTTTAATTTCAAAAATCTTCTCTCTCCTTTTGAAAATTATTCTTGTTTTAAACTTGAACCACTTTCATAATAAACTTGGACTTAGGTCCATGCATTTTCAAAACCTTTTCATAAATAAACTTCAATCAACTTAAAAATACCTTGACTTTTTTTTGTCAGAAGACTAAAAGTCAATCAATCTCATTTAAAACCATTTTTCCACTTTGGCTTTTACTTTAAACTTTTCTCATAAGATTATACTCTTGTCAATCCTTGTAGTGATGCAAACAACTATACTTCTATGATATGTAGTGAAGTGAGATATTTTCCACTTAGGTGTTGAGTGAGGAATTGTTGATTTTAAAATCCAAGCCATATCCTCCACTTTGAGATGATACAAATGCTCCTTCCTCATAATTGTGGGTAGTAAGTATGTTTTCCACACGGACAATGACAATGATGTTTTATCTCATAAAAATTAACCAACACACTTACATTTTAAAATTTTTAAAGAGGAACTATGTGTACCCTGATCCCCTATTTCACGGAAGGTGGTACGTAAGCACTAAAGGTTCGCAACCGCGGCGGGTGCAAAATTCAATAAAAAAATACTTCTTTTCTCACCTCCACCATCTATTTTTATACAATATTTTTATAGCCAAAATATACAGATTTTACAAAGAGGTTCATGCAGAGTACCGTAGATGTTTATGGTGCTAATACCTTCCCTTTACATAACCAACCCCCTTACCTTGAATCTTTCCCCCTCTTTTTTGGGTTATTCGCTGTTTTCCCATTCCTTTGGAAATAATAAAGCGCGGTGACGATTTTTAGTTTTGATCTGTATAAGTCTAGTCAATCCAATGGATTAGTCTTGAACATTTCTACTGCTACAATGGACACCTTACAAGCCCCTAAAGATCAGCATGGATGTAATCAATGGATCCATGTGTTAATTGTTTACCTTTGTTGAACTTCACTCTGAAAGATTTTCTAAGTACACATGGTTCGTAAAACTTCAGCTTTTAGACTTTTTCTCCACCAAGTAAATTTTGTTTCCCCAATTCGACCAGACACCTTCAATTACATGGCCCAATCTATTGTGCCAAATTTCTGTCTTCGACAAAGATTTCATGGATGCAACATCTTCATAACCACTTACAATTTCATCCTCAAGGGTATACAAGCCTTATTTCTTCACGCCTCTTAAGACTTCCTTCGATCCCTTCATGACTCTTAGGATACTTTTCTCTCCTTAGAAAACATATACTTTCTTGTCGAATTCACCAAGAGAAATCAAATTTCTCTTAAAATCAGGTACATACCACACTTCAGTCAACAACTTTATTGACTCATCATGGAGCTTGAATCTCACAGATCTAAAACCTACAATCTTGAAAGTTTTGTTGTTTCCCAGCAATACATATCCACCATCTTGATCACTTAACTCCTCAAAAAATTCTTTGTTTGGATCCATGTGCCAAGTGCAACCTAAATCCATAATCCATTCCTTACTTGAGTTACTACTTAAAACCATAAGAATATCATATGAGTCTAAATCATCTTGGACCATGGTTGTATTCCCATTATCCTTACCTCCATAATCTTGCAGGCATTCAGGGAACACTTTTCTTGTATGACCCTCATTCTTACAATGATAGCATCGAATACCAAATGCCTCACCACTATAAGACTTCGACTGACTTTTATCTTTCTTCTTGTCGAACTTACCATCCTTTCACATGAGTTTTCCTTTAACGGCCAAACCTTCACCAATCGTTGAAGGTTTATGCTCCTTTATTTCATTTAAATCCTTAGGATACAAAGTTGATTGAACTTCTTCAAAGATCAGGGAATCTCTTCCATACAAGAGGTTTTTTTTAAAGTGAGCATGTGATCTAGGAAAATGACATAACAACAATAACAACAGCGCTTGATCTTCATCATCGATCTTGACATCGATATTTTCAAGATCAAGAATCAGCTTATTGAACATATCCAATTGCTCAGCCAATGCTTTGTCTTTAATCATCTTGAATGAATACAAATTTTGCTTCAGGTAGAGTCGATTTACCAACGATTTGTTCATGTACAAACTCTCAAGTTTTACCCATAACCCTGATGTCATCGTCTCCTTTGACACATGTCGAAGAACCTTATCTCAAAGGCTCAACCAGATCGTGTAATGGGATTTCTCTATCATGGTCGTCTTTTCTTTTTCCATTAACACAACATCCATGGTCGCCAAACCCTTCAATGCTTCCAAACAACCCTGCTAAACTAGTAGGGCTTTCATCTTCAAGCGCCACAGACCAAAATCGTTCACTCCAGTGCACTTCTCAATCTCATACTTTGTTGAAGGCATCTTATCCACCCTCACCGTAACAATTTATTATGAAATTAGATGCCTTTGAAACAAAGTATAAATTGTTTCTTCATGATCAAGAAACAAACAGGATAGAAAAGATGATAGAACGAAGAACAACTAGGATAAGTTATAACTTCTATTCTTTACTTTCTCTTTAAACAAGATTACAAGTACACAAGATGAACAAATAACCCTCTCACCCTAAATTATGATTTGTTGTGTGCAATAACGAGAGACTAGTATGCTATTTATAATAAACCTAACATACTAAACTAATGGTCTTTTTCACAAATACCCATTACAAGTTAACTTAAACAATTGGACATAAGAAACAGGACCAATTCGACATGCTAACAGCCCTAGCATTTTTGACAACTTCATGTTTGACCATACTTCGACTATAACATACACTTCTTTGACACCAACATATGAGCGACCTTCGACTGCATGCTAGCCTCTGTCGAACTTGTCAAACCACGAAGCTACCTTCGACCATACTAGAGCCCTTCTATTTCTTTTATCTTGAGAAAAACTAAGATACAATAGATCCCAATTGACTTGTCAATATTGCTACTCCTTTGCATTCTTTATCTCTAAAGCTTCCGCGCACGATCAATTGCACCTATTACAACATAAGACTTCAATTTGACTTGCCATTCTCATGCTACTTACTTTGCGTTCTTTATCTCCAAAGGATCCTTTGTGTACTTTATCTCTAAAGGATTTCACTAGGCCGCAATCCTCTCTTGAATGTCTTGCACGAAAACCCCTAAATCAATCAATGATCTTGGAGGACAAACCTGCAATTTTTATGGATGAAGACCCTTGCAAATCTCAACCCAATATTCTCAACTACACAATAACCTAATTGGACGTTATTGAACCTCCTCTAGATGGAACCCCAACAAAAGATTATTACAATGATTTGTTAGTGTGTATACATAGGTTGGAGGTTGAATGTGAAGAGCAATTTCATAAATTTTTTATGGTATCATCAAATTGGAATGATGCATGAATTATATATTTATAGTTGTGAAAGTTTAGGTGTAAAAGATGACTTTTTAGGAATTAGAAGGATTTAAAAAATATACCTAATGCAATAGTATATGTCGACACATAAGTCAAATTTCAACTGTATGTGTCGACCTAAAAGGATGGATGTGTCGACCTACGCAAATTAGTGGATATAGGCTTTAAAACAGGAGTACATGTGTCGACCTGAAATTCATATGTATCGACACATAAAATAAGAATTTATGCAATTTCAGAAAATCTTCAGTATGTGTCGACCTATGAAGACTCATGTGTTGACTGAACCAAGTCAGGGGCTAAATTCTTTATTATTGAGTTACATGTACCGATCTGAAATACGTATGTGTCGGCACATGTAGTCAACTTTGTGTAGGAAATGATTTTAAATGCACGAGACCACTTTCAATCAGGTTCAGGATCATTCCTAAATAACCAAAAACTTCTAGATACACAAGATTCCATGTTAAACTTAGGGATAAGGTCAAATAAACAGATATGCTAGGTTCTCGCAATTTTAACATCACTTAAAACAAATATTGAGGCAAGTTGCACTCACAAATTGTAAGGTTTAGAAAAACATAGTTTTTAAAACTTATGTGTTATACCCCAAAATTTTCCCTCCCATTTTTCTTCAAGACATTCTCAGGAGATCCTCACTTGCTCAAGGTGGCTCAAGAATTGATCAGACAAATTCTCCTCCTAAGCAATGGGTCAACAACTAGGGTTTGGTATTTACCAAGGAAGATTGGGTTTTAAAAGTCTCAAGTGGTTTTCATGGTTCTACATAGGTCTTCAAGATTTTTCATGTCAATTTTTAAGTCTTGTATAACAAGTTTGCTCAGTCAATGGCTCAGATGACTGAAAATCAACTGTATTAGGTAAAAAGTCAACTATGGTCAACATACAGTCAAACCTCAAGATTTTTGGTCAACATCAAGTTTTTGAAGTAATATTCATCATTATATCAAGGGTTGATCATGATTTCTCAAGGAAAACCCTCAAATCATCAAAAGTCAAAAGTTGCCAAATTAGGGTTTTCTTTAGGAGAAGTCAACTGAACTTTGACCAAACATAACTTTCACATGCTTCATCAGCTTTTCCCTAACCAAATCCCATTTTGAAGTTAATTCAATTCTTTAAAATTTGTATCTCTATGCTAGAGTCCAAAAAATGCATCATTTGAGAGATATAAGCCAATACATTACAAGTCATTTCAAAAGTCAACAAAGACACTTTTTGTCAAGGCAACTTACATCAAGATAAAGTCTTCAAAAGCAAAAATGATCAACATAGAGGTTGTATAGGACATGTTGAGCTTTTTAAGAAGTCCCGGATCACCTTCAAAGGATAAAACTTGAATGAGTTATGACCATTGCAAGTTGGGAACTTTTGAGCAAATGCATGAAGACCAAAGTGAGCAAGCTTGATATTTTGGACTATTGGGCCATGGTTTTGAGGTCCAAACGTGTGTTACACCTTTCATCCACCTCAGATTTAATTCTTACACCCTTTTGCCTTGTTTTATCTTTATTATTTTTATTATTTTTGGTTTAATTCATTAATAATGTAAAATAAAATAAGATAAAATCATATCTTTTTGTACAAGAGTCCAAGCCCATTTGTTTTTACCCTAAAAAATCTCTATATATTCAGACATCAAGACAAGAACAAGACATGAATCCTTGCCTCCAAAACATGTCCAAATATTTTCCAAATATTTTCAAGAACCCTAAAATTCTCAAACCCTACTTTCAAATCCCTCGCACTACAAAACAACCATCTCATTCACTCCTAGCCACCATACAAAGTAAGGCTGGGTCGATGTTGATGTTCAAAAGCTCATGAGAACACCATACATGCATCTCCGATTTCATAAATTTTGTTAATTTTATATTGTGATTTTTGTTTTATGCCATATAAATGTTACTAATGCACTTCTGAGATGTCCCTGAACAGGTTTGGATCATTATCATGATCCCATGCAGTCATAACGATATGGTACCATGTTTTCTCTTATCGGTACCATTTGTGTTATAGCGGTCAAACCATGGAATTTTAGATCAAAATAATATTTCCATTGGATTCGCAACCCTCTATTTAGGGGGGTAGGATGTTTTTGATTGCTAACCTTGTTTATTTTGTAGGTTTTAAAAAAGGGGCTTACCCGAGAAGACGGTCGGAGCTAGGGCTCTGGAACTTCTCCGACTAGTATATTTAGTTATATAACATATATTTATTATTTCAATTATATGAACGGATGAAACAGCCACCCCAATGGCAAGAGCGTGCGCGGTAAGGCATTGGTACTGAAGGGCATGTGTTCGATCCAATCTTTTGACACTTTTTTTTTTCACATTTCTCATATGTTTTGCAGGTTGATGATAAAAAATGTTGAACCATTATCCTGGCACAGGCGCGCGCCTGGACTAGTGGTGAGCATGCATGCTGGAGATGCAGGGGGCGTGGGTTCAATACCCACCGCCAACATTCTTTTTCTCTATTTTCTTTACTAACTCTACTTTCCTTTTTTTCTAACTTAACCCTAATTTATTTAATAAACCCTAATTATTTTTAATCAACATTAAAATAAATTAGGTTTAGTTTTCTATCTTATAAATTAACTTTTATTTTTATTTATTAAAATTAATTAGGATAATTAATCTCGATTAATTTATTTACATAACTTTTTTAAATTAAATTAAAATCAACCTAGACTTTAGGGTTTGCTCAATTTAATCAATTAGGTTTAGGTTCAATCATCAATTATTTTTCATCAATCAATTTCTCCTTTTTACTGTTTCGCTCGCTTTATTATTTTCGCATTAGTTTTTCCTATCATGTAATTGCTACAGAATGTAATAGTTTAACTAGGGTTTTATTTGCTTTCTATTTCCCCCAATTTTTATGGTTTGTATCCCCTTCCCCGAAGCTTTGTAATAGCGTAGGTGTTGTACCCCAAAATTTTCCCTCCCATATTCTTCAAAGTTTTGGTAAACATCCTCCTCAAATGGTTCAAAGTCTACTCAAGGGGCTGCACAGTCAACCACTCTCCTAACACAGTCAAAATTAGGGTTTTGGTTCCTGCAAGGAAATTGAGGTTTTCAAGGGCTCAATCAAGTCCCATATGCTCATAAACATTGTCAAGCACCTACATGTCAAGTTTCAAGGCTCACAATGTCAAGTTGCACAGTCAAAAACCCTAATTACTCCACAGTCAACTGCAAGGGCAAAATGGTCATTTGGCAGTCAAAAGTCAAAATTTTTGGTCAACATCTTATTTTGAAGCCACAATCATCATTTGGTCAAGTCTTGACCATGATTCCACAAGAATGGCTCAAAAATCATCAAGATGCAGAAGTTTCTATTTTTGGACAACTGAAAAGTCAATTGTAACTTGACCAAGGCATAACTTTTTCATGGTTCATCAGAAAAATCCCATCCAATGCTCATCTTGAAGGGGAAGACATTTCCTACAACTAAACTTCACATTCCAAGTCCAAGAAATGCTCTCACAAAAAGTTATCAATTTCAACATTATAGGTCATTTTCAAAAGTCAACAAAAAGGGACTTTAAGTCAAAGACCATAACTTGAGATTGGTAAATCAAAATGACATGGGACCAAATACATTGGTTAGAGGACTTCAAGACCTTTCCAAAATGTCCAAGACCATGATCATAACTTAAAAATGGAGCAAGATATGCATTGGAGAAGTTGGGAAATTTTTGTGAAATGGCCAAAATCAATTATCCTTGAAACTTCATTTTTGACAAAAGGGGCCCACTTTTTCCACTTGTTTCAGCTTGGCCATGCTTCCCACGTGTCCCACAAATTATTTCAAGATTTAAAATTAATTTTTTCATTTTTATTTAATTTTATTTGATTTAATTCATTTTAAATCTTTTAAAATCAAATAAAAATCAAAGAAGTTAATTAGGGGATATTTCTTGTATTGAAATGCTTTGATACACCATCATGACCATTCCAAATTCGTGCAAAGGGCTAAATCAAGCAAGAATTCAAATTTTGGCACAAAAATGGAAAGTGTTTTAATGGAGTTCATAGCAAATCTCAAACATGAATGCATTGTGTTATTGGCCTTAATTTTGATTGAAACACATTACATAACCTATATGCAAGCTATCACAAACAGATTCACGACCTAAAGAGCTCAAAAACGGCCATACACTTTTGAAATTTTTCAAAGAAAAAGGAGAAACTGAAAACCTAGTTGCAGCGCCTCTCAAGCCTCCATTCCAATCCAAACACATTCCTGGTATCCCAAGGAAGCTTTTGCAATCAAAAACCAATCCAAACGCACAAAGAATCATCCCCACGACACCCCACGGTTTGTCCAATATGTGAAAATCAAAACTCCATTTCCATGCGCTTTTAACATTCTTTTTGAATTGATTTATACTCATTTTAACATTCTGAAGTTATTGGTAGCATTTGATTGAACTAATGATGCGTGTATCAAGGTCCACCATTGTCAAAAGCTAGGTTTTTTCAGAGCTCCAAATTGGGGCTTTCCCCATATGAAAAAATTGGACAACCAAACGTATACCATTGGAACCGTGACATCCAAACGAACATAACCATGACCTCGCGCTCAATTTATGTTCAAGCATGAGCTATTCGCTATTATTTGCAGGCTTGTGTTTTGGGGGGGTTTAAAACCCCCGCTATGTAATTTTACATTTGCAGGAAAGCTTGAAGATGACAGACGTGGCAAGCAGGCGTTGGTGTGTTCAAATTCCGCGCGCGTGTTTTTTTTATTTGCTGGCATATAATGCAGTTTTTCTATATAAATTTTCTTTTCCATAATACTAACGAATGTGTTGAATGCCTCAGTGGTTGGGTACGTGCCATGCCACCCTTGGGACCTGGGTTCGATTCCCAGGTCCCCTCACAATTCCCATATTATTTTTCATTTGACTTTCCTGTGCAGCGCTCCAAGGAAGGTTCATCATAGGCCTCACAGATCCAACAAGCCAGGTGTCTTCAAGGCATATCCGAAGGCCACAAAAGAGGCTTACCATATGATTCAGTCAATGGATGCACACGCAAGCAAGAAAATTCAACGAGGCCTTTGCCTTAATGGGCCCAGATTCAGCATCATACCCTCCTATTTGGCCCACACCCCCTTGGTTTTCACTTCCTTCTTTTTTATTATTTATTTGTTTTTATCATTTCCTTTTATTTTTAACCCTTTTTTATTAACACAATTAATCAACTAACATTTTCATAAAAAACCAAAAAAAATATAGAATTAACACTTTTATTATTATTATTTTTATTTTTGTAAATAAATAATTGAATTAGTTTTTTTTAATTAGGCCATTTTAACATTCTTTTTAATAATTAAAATAAATTTAGATTTAGGTTAACCTAGAATTTTATTTCTTTTTCTATTTTATCTCATTAGAAACATAAAAAAACAAAAAAATATTTTCTTTTTATTAAATTAAATTAATTAGTTATTAATTAGTTTCCATTTCATTTTAATTCTAAAAAAGACCAAAAAAATTAATTTCCTTTTCTTAAAAGGGCCAGAACCCCTAGAACATTCCGATTTAATTTTATTCGCGCGCATTTTAATTTTAATTCCTTATTTTCATGTAATTGCTCCGGATATGTAATAGTAAATAGGGCTTTTACCGTTTTCATTTATTTTTTCGTACTTATTTACCTAAAACGGGTCTTTGTTAATTTGGCGATGTATAGACCCGCGCCTTGTAATAGCGTAGGATTTTACTTTCCGCACTTTAATTTCCGCACCCCTTAACTGTTAACTTGTATGAAAGAATGCATGCTAATTAAAAACAAGTGTAGCTCATCATAATGCATGATCAAAGATAAATGCTAAACTGGAAACAACACACAAATTCACACACCACTTCTAGGGTACGCCTCACTGTTGCCTTGCCTTCGAAACGTGGTCGTCGAGTATAGGACGTTTTAGCAAGTCCTTATATCCATGACATGATCCAGTTGCCTCGAAACGGTTGCCTCGGAATAAAAAAGGATCAATGGCATAAGGGTAGCTTCTAAGGTGTCCTACTGTTGCTCTGGTGACCACACTGTCCCTTAACGAATTGACCCGAACACCTCCAACGGTGGTGCTACCTACCTCTCAATGATGGGATGGCACTACCTTAAGGACATTTACACAGCCTAATTCCTTAGGGTAGGTAGATGACTCATAGATACTTGCTCTATTTCAAAAAACAAATCATAACTCTTTTCACACCGACACTTTCAAAAAGCTTTCAAAACAATTTTTTCAAACACTCTTGAGGACTGATACAAGAGTCGATCTGAAATCTTTAAACGAAACATTTTCAAACCCACTTACAATTGAAAAGCAAACACTTTTGAAAACACAAATGAGCAAGTATCTAAGAGCCCATGGATAACCATGGATAGAAAGGGTGCTAACACCTTCCCTTTCTATAAATCTACCTCCTGAACCGAGAAACTATCTCACAAGGAATTTTGCTGTGCTTTTGTCCTGTCCATGTTGGAGAAAATAAAAGACGGTGGCGACTCTTGCTTCCGCGACATTTCGCGAACCAGCGTTAAACAGTCAGTTCCAGATCCATCGATCACAGAACTGGCGACTCTGCTGGGGATATAAAAGTGAGGTGTACCTTAGGATTAGATCATACTTATGTTTTCAATTGCTTTGCTTTGATTGCTTTATATTTGTGGACTTTGCATTGGAGTTTCATAGGTCCTAACCCGGATCTGGGGATACCCTTTTAGGTAGCATAAGCTGTGAGGGACCTGTCCGGCGTAGACCGACACGGGTGAAGCAGTGGCTACGTTGGTGTGGCACCTTGGTCTGTACCGATATCCCTTGTGTTGCAACGAGGAGAATATGGGTCTTCTGAGGAGTCATTAAGCACCAACCGACCTTAGAACCCTAATGTGACCCAACTTGGCCATAGAACAGTAGCAGTATGCTACACCCATTGAGGCTAAACTCTCACGATGGTTCTGGCCGCAAGAAAAGATTGCGATGCTGGAGTTATGACCGATTGAGGGTAGTCAATGATATTGGGATCCTCTAGAACCCGGTTACTTCTGATTAGGACAGGTCTTAACCAACAAACTGAAAGAGGGTAATACCTAGACCCCGTGTTGGCCTAAACTCTAAGGGCTTGTCTTGTGTGACTTGTGTGCCTTATCATGTTTGCCTTTGTGAATATTTGTGGTGTGCTTTATCATAACATCATGCCATCATAAACATTGCATGCATCCTGCATAAGGACTGACCATTTTAAAGACAAAAGGGTTTCACCTTTGCTCTGTTTTGTAGGACATCATGATGCCTATGCGAAGGAACACTATCCGGTTCAATTTTGTTCACCCACCTGAGTTGCTTGAAGAGTTGGTTAGCAGAATTCCAAATACTACTTCCTTCATCCAGAGGCATGGTTCTTTTCTCAGTTTAGTCATGGAAAAGTGGGACCAACAATTGATGAGTGTCCTGACCCAGTTTTATGACCCTCTGTACCAGTGCTTCACCTTTCAAGACTTCCAGCTGGTCCCTACCCTGGAAGAGTTCTCTGATTTGCTTGGCATCCCTATCTTGGATCAGACTCCCTACACTGGTTGGGAAAATACTCTTAGGCTTGAGGAGATTGATGCAGCTCTTCCCTTGACCCACAAGGAGGTAATGGACAACTGGGTGACTAGAAGCAAAGTTAAGGGTTTCTTGGCCAAGTTTCTGGTGGGTAAGGCTAACAGTTTCTGGAATGACTTAGACTTTAGGGCATATGAAGACATTCTGGCTCTCTTAATCTATGGTCTAGTCTTGTTTCCTAATCCTGATAACTTCATTAACGTCACTGCCATAAGGATCTTCATGTCTCGGAACCCTGTGCCCACTCTCTTGGGTGATATCCTGCAACAACTCTATGCCCGTACTGCCCGAAGACGAGGAACTCTGTGGTGTTGCATCCCTTTGTTAGTGAGGTGGTTTATTTCGCACCTCCCTAAGTTCGTGCTGAAGAACAAAGAAGGAAGAGGCTGGGCTCATAGGTTAATGTCTCTCACTGACAAGGACATCATTTAGACTCTCAGAGGTTTGGATGAGGTAGCTGTTATTGATCGTTGCGGAGAATATCCCAATGTTCCTTTGATTGGCACCCAAGGAGGGATCTCTTATAATCCATGTCTAGCTCTCCGTCAGTTTGGAAGAGCCAGAAGAGCAGGGCCTCATGAGATGTTGGTGCCTCACATCAGTTTTGAGTTTCAGGTGGATAGTGACGAGCTGCGTCGTAGGTTCATCAAAGCATGGGACAAAATTCACAAAGCTGACCCACAAGAGTTGGGACCAAAGACTTCTCTACCTATGGAAGCCTACTACAAATGGGTCCGCATCCGTGCTCAGAAGATAGGTATGCCGTACGAAGCTGTCAGACCCATCATTCTTGAGTATCCTGATAGAGAAGGGGTTCCTCCAACTGTTCTCCCTCCTCAGATACCCACTGATGTTGATACACTAAAGAGGTCTTGGGTGCAACTACAGGAAGAGCGGGATTATTATCGGGAAAAGTTCAACGAACAGGAACAGAAGATCCAGAAGCTGACCAAGCAACTGGAGAACGAGCGAGCCCTGAATGACTATATCCGTACTGAGAAGAGGAGGCCATGGGAACACTGATGGGCTTTGGATGTTTCTTTTACAGCTTTATTTCCTTTTCAGTATTTTCATTCTTGTAACGCCTAAGGGAAAATTGTTGAACAATTCAAAGTTTAAATCTAATAAAGTGTGTTCCTTTTGTTTACAAAGTTGATTCCCGATTGTCTTTGAAAACACGATTCATACGCATTTCATTCATCATATGCATCACAGGTACCCTTTTTCTACATGTTGCTTAATCTTCTTCGCTGTTTATTTCAGCACTCAAGCATCATGAATCCTGAACTCACTACCGAGCAAGCTATCAAGGCCCTCCAGGCCCAGAATGCCCAATTTCAGGAGATGGTCATGAACTTGGCCCAGGGACAACAAGAGCTGAAGGCTTTGCTCCTAAAGAAGAATAAGAAGAAGAAGAGGACTGTGCTATTCAACACTGGGCGCAGACTCGAGAATACGCTGCAAAATGAAGCTGAGAGGACTACTCCATCTGTGGGAGAAGGTAGTCACCAAGGGAGAGAGGTCCCTAGTCCTGTGGTCTCTGACACTGAGACAAACTTCAATGACGAACAGTACCCTCCTGCTGAGGACCGGTACAATCAGCTGGAGGACAGGTTAAATGCTATGGAGATTCAACGTGTTCCTGGGTTGGATTTCGGAGATTTGGGGTTATCTTCTGGGGTGGTAATCCCACACAAGTTCAAGGCGCCTGCCTTTGTGAAGTATGACGGGGCTTCCTGTCCCAAGATGCACCTCCGTTCTTATGTAAGGAAGATCCAGCCTTACACAGCAGACAAGAACTTATGAATCCACTTCTTCCAGGAGAGTCTTTCAGGGACTCACCTCGAATGGTTCTATCAGCTGGATGGAACCAACATTCGTAATTGGGAGGATCTGGCCACTGCTTTTTACAAGCAGTATCAATATAATTCCGACCTCGCTCCTACGCGTACCCAACTCCAGGGTATGTCGCTAGGATCGGGAGAAGGTTTTAAGGAGTACGCACAGAAATGGAGAGATCTGGCTGGCAGGGTGCAACCACCATTAACAGATCGGGAGCTAGTGGATATGTTCTTGGGGACCCTATCAGGTCCATTCTTCAATCATCTCATTGGCAATTCCTCTGCTGGGTTTACTGATCTGATCCTGACTGGTGAAAGGATCGAAGCTGGTATAAAATCAGGAAAAATACAGAAGGGCGCCTCCTCAAATGCTGAAAAGAAGCCCTTCAAGAAGGAGGCCAGTGCTGTGTATGGTCCAAGAAAGCAAAACAAACCTGAACGCCGCCAAGCTGTCAACGCGGTGGTTATTTCTAAGCCTGCTACTGCTCCACAACAGTACAACCAACCTAGAGCTGAGAGGCCCAAACGGCAGTATACTCGGCTCAGCATGACTCTCTCTCAGATCCTGCCGCAACTACTGTTAACTAGCCTAGTAACTGTCAAAGAGGCTCCGAAGATGGTAAACACAACATCTCCGAAATACAACCCCAACGCCCGTTGCGCGTATCACTCTGATAGCCCGGGACATTCTACTGATGATTGCTGGGCCCTGAGGAATAAGGTTCAGGACCTTATTGATGCCAAGGAGATACAGTTCGAGGCGCCCGAGAGGCCAAATGTTGTGACCGCTCCCATGCCCCAGCATGGAGTGAATGCTGTTGAGGAGGATTTGTACGTATCTTCTGTGGATGATGTTGCTACTCCGCTGCTGACTGTCAAGAGGAACCTGTTGCTAGCCGGTTTATTTCCGGGATGTAGAAAAGGTTGCCCTTTATGTGCTGATTCCCCTGCTGGTTGTTCTTTGCTGAAATCAGGCGTCCAAAACCTGATGGATAGTAAAGAGATCTTGTTCAAGAAGACTGCCGTTCCTTCTGCCCCTGTTGAAGAAGTTTCAATTGTTACCATTTTTAATAACCCTTCCAAGGCTCCTTCAAAGAATCCTGTCCAAATTTTGCCTGTTCACAAGATTGCTCCCATCACCATTACTGTTCCGGGGCCCATCCCCTACAAGTCTGATAAAGCTGTCCCGTGGCACTACGGGGCAGATGTTTATGTTCTGGGAGTGAAACAAGAGTTCAACAGTGGTACCGGTGTCACCAACATCACTGGGCCTGCTAAGGTCACTCGTAGTGGAAGACTGTTCTCACCAGACATTGTTCCTCCAGTAATTCAAAGGCCTCTTGTCATCACACCTGCCAGTGTGCCTGCCCCCCTGATCAAGTTTCTACCCCTGCTGTCGAGTCATCTGACGCTCGGGGCAAGGGGATTGCTGCTGATGTTCCTGCCCGGACGGAGGCACCAAAGACCATTGTTGAGGCTTCCAAGCAAGAAATGGAAGAGATCCTCAAAATTATAAAGAAGAGTGATTTCAACGTCGTTGAACAGTTGGGGCACACCCCCTCCAAAATCTCCATGCTATCACTGCTGCTGTGTTCAGAGGCCCACGCCAAGGCCCTGATTGCTTTCCTGAAAACGGCCCACGTGCCTCAAGAGACGCCTGCTGATCAATTCACCGGCTGTGTGGAAAACTTAACCGCTGATAATGGTCTGGGTTTCTCTGATGCTGATCTGACGGCCAAGGGGAAGAACTATAATGATGCCCTGCATGTCTCCATTGAATGCAGGGGCACTACTCTTGCTCACGTGCTGGTTGACACGGGTTCCTCATTAAACGTGCTACCCAAGAAGGCTCTAGACAGGCTGGACTGTGAGGGTTTAGAGCTCAAACCAAGTAACATTGTTGTCCGGGCCTTTGACGGGTCCAAAAGGATGGTACATGGTGAAGTTGACATCCCGATCAGGGTTGGTTCGCAGGTATTTGATTCAAAATTCTATGTGATGGACATCCGTCCATCCTATTCTTGTTTGCTGGGTCGCCCGTGGATCCACAAGGCTGGAGCTGTGACTTCAACTTTACATCAGAAGCTCAAATACCCGGTCAGAGGGAATATTGTAACAGTGCAAGGGGAAGAGGAATACATGGTCAGCCACCTCACCTCCTTCAGGTACGTGGAAATGGACGGGGAGTTCATTGAGACCCCCTTTCAACATTTTGAAGAGGTGCCACAAACATTGGCAGCAGCAGAAGCAGTGACTGAAGAGGGTTCTCCTTTGAAGATGGCTTCCTTGAAGGATGCCCGGGTTGTGGTTGAAAAAGGTGAATGTGCAAACTGGGGCAGGCTCCCTGATTTTACTCCAAAGACTGACAAATTTGGCTTGGGTTTCACTGCAGAAGCTCAGAAGGCTGTGCGCAAGGCAAGGATTGGAAGACCTCCTGTGCTCATCACCAATCCAGGAGTGAATGCTATTGGGGATGAAGACGAAGTGGAAGAATCCGAGTTTGACAGCTGGATCTACCCGACGACCGACGGTGGACTGACCAATTGGACCGCAAAAGATCATATACCTGTTACTTTTGTTACGCAGTAATGAATTCCTTTGTTTTTGTTATTTGTAATAAACAATGAATTGAAACTTTATGGCCCGGTGTCTTACCCGGGGCACCGTGGCTTCATTTGTGAGGGCTTATTACTTGTCATCTCCATATATCATGAATAAAGACCTTGGACGTTTTTTCGCATCTTGTGCTCCCTTTCTTTCTTTCTTTATATATTGCAAAACAGCTATATTTACACACACTCACCTATACAGGTTTCAATCCACTCTGGATCTCACTGGTAACGACTCTGCTACTTCCAGTTATGACTTCAGAAATCCGATCAACTTAGCCGAAGACGAAGGTGAAGATGATTGCGAAGTGCCTGGCGAGCTTGCAAGACTGTTACTACAGGAAGAGAGGGCAATTCAACCACATGAAAAGCCAGTGGAAACGATAAATCTGGGTACTGAGACAGATAGAAAGGAAGTTAAGATTGGTGCCAATCTGGAGCTCAGCGTGAAGCAACGGTTGATTCAGATGTTGCATGATTATGTGGAGATCTTTGCCTGGTCTTACGAAGACATGCCTGGGTTGGATACCGACATTGTGATCCATCACTTGCCTACCAAGGAAGATTGCCCTCCGGTTAAGCAAAAGGTCCGCCGTATGCGTCCAGGGATGTCTGAAAAGATCAAAGCTGAGGTTATGAAGCAATTCGACGCCGGTTTTCTTGCAGTGACTTCTTACCCTCAGTGGGTTGCCAACGTGGTTCCAGTGCCAAAGAAAGATGGTAAGGTCAGAATGTGTGTCGATTACAGGGATCTGAACAGGGCCAGCCCCAAGGATGACTTCCCCTACCTCATATTGACGTCCTGGTTGACAATACTTCTCAACACAAAGTGTTCTCTTTCATGGATGGTTTTTCAGGTTATAATCAGATCAAGATGGCTCCTGAAGACATGGAGAAGACTACCTTTGTTACTCAGTGGGGCACCTTCTGCTACAAGGTCATGCCATTCGGGTTGAAAAATGCTGGGGCAACCTACCAACGTGCCATGGTTGCTTTATTTCATGACATGATCCACCATGAGATTGAAGTGTATGTCGATGATATGATTGCAAGGTCCCAGACTGAGGAGGAACACCTTGACCATCTGCAGAAACTGTTTGACCGTCTGAAGTTGTACAAACTGAGATTGAACCCGAACAAGTGCACCTTCGGGGTAAGATCTGGGAAGTTGCTAGGCTTCGTCATGAGTGACAAGGGTATTCAAGTGGACCCTGCCAAGGTTAAAGCAATACAAGAGATGCCAGTTCCCAAGACAGAGAAAGAAGTCAGAGGCTTTCTAGGACGTCTGAATTACATTGCCCGGTTCATCTCACACCTAACTGCTACTTGTGAACCAATCTTCAAGCTGCTGAAGAAAGATCAGGTAGTACGTTGGAATGATGAATGTCAGGCCGCTTTCGACAGAATCAAAGAGTATCTCCAAGAACCGCCCATTCTTATGCCACCGGTTGAAGGGAGACCTCTAATATTATACTTGACAGTACTTGACAACTCAATGGGGTGTGTGCTGGGGCAGCATGACGAGTCTGGCCGAAAAGAGCACGCCATTTATTACCTTAGCAAAAAGTTTACCGACTGTGAGACCCGATACTCACTGCTCGAGAAAACTTGCTGCGCTTTGGTATGGGATGCTCGCCGGCTGAGACAGTATATGCTGACTCACACTACCTTATTGATTTCAAAGATGGATCCGATAAAGTACATATTCGAAAAGCCTGCTCTGTCCGGAAGAATAGAAAGATGGCAAATGATCTTGACAGAATACGACATCCAGTATACAACTCAGAAAGCTATCAAGGGAAGTATATTGGCAGACCACTTGGCACATCAGGCAGTAGACGACTATCAGTCAATGAACTTTGAGTTTCCGGACGAGAGCATTATGATAGTGACTGATTGTGAAGTACCTGGACGGAATGAAGGACCTGAGGAAGGATCCCGATGGTCTATGCACTTTGACGGAGCCTCCAACGCTTTGGGTAACGGTATCGGCGCTATGATCATATCCCCTCAAGGCAATCATACTCCACTCATTGCCCGGCTATGTTTCAACTGCACCAACAACATGGCGGAGTATGAAGCGTGTATCATGGGTCTTCAAGCTGCGATCGACTTAAGGATTAAGTTTCTGAGTGTCTTTGGAGATTCCGCTCTCTTGATCAATCAGATCAAAGGCGAGTGGGATACGAAACATCCGAATCTTATTCCTTACAGAGAATGTGTGTTGACATTGATCCCCCATTTCACAAAGATAACTTTTGAACACTTCCCGAGAGAGGAGAATCAGTTGGCGGACGCGTTAGCTACGATGTATTCTATGTTCAAAGTCAAGTGGGATAATGAGGCTCCCCGGATCATCATCTAGAAACTGGACGAACCTGCATATTGTTGTGATCTTGAGGCTGAGGTAGTGACTGAGAAGCCCTAGTATCATGAGGTGAAGAGGTACTTGGAAGCTCAAGAGTATCCTGAAGGTGCATCTGTCAATGACAAGAAGTTTCTGAGAAGATTCGTAGCGAAGTTCTTCCTCAGTAATGACATTCTATACAAGCGAAACCATGATTCGACCTTACTGTGTTGTGTGGATAAAGCTGAAGCAGAAAGAATCATGGCGGAGCTGCATGAAGGTACCTTCGGAACACATTCCAGTGGACACACCATGGCAAAGAAGATCCTTCGGGCAGGATATTACTGGTCCACCATGGAAGCCGACTGTTACCAACATTCTCGGACATGTCATAAATGCCAGATTTATGCTGATAAGGTGCACGTTCCTCCAGTTCCTCAGAACGTCCTGACTGCACCTTGGCCTTTTGCAATGTAGGGCATAGATATGATCGGCGAGATTAAACCTACGGAATCCAATGGGCATCGCTTCATCCTGGTGGCGATTGATTACTTTACAAAGTGGGTTGAAGCAGCTTCTTATGCTACTGTAACCAAGAATGTTGTGGCACGGTTCATTCGGCACAACCTGATCTGTCGATACGGCGTCCCTGAAAGAATCATTACAGACAACGGTACCAATCTCAATAACAAAATGATCACTGAGCTCTGCGAGCAGTTCAAGATACAGCACCACAACTCTTCTCCTTACCGGCCGAAGATGAATGGGGCTGTAGAAGCAGCTAATAAGAATATCAAGAAGATTGTGCAGAAGATGACAGTGACCTATAAAGATTGGCACGAGATGTTACTGTTTGCCCTTCATGGGTACCGTACCTCAGCAAGAACGTCAACCGGGGCAACTCCTTTTTCCTTGGTCTACGGCATGGAGGCAGTCTTACCGATCGAAGTGCAGATACCCTCTCTCCGGATAATGAAGGATGCAGATATGAATGAAGATGATTGGATCTAGACACGACTTGATTAGCTAAATCTAATTGACGAAAAGAGACTCGCTGCTATATGTCATGGTCAAACATACCAAAAACGGATGATCAGGGCATTTAACAAGAAAGTCAGACCACAAGAGTATCAAGTTGGGGATCTGGTAATCAAGCGCATCATCCTTCCTCAGAGTGATCCCAGGGGCAAATGGACCCCTACGTACGAAGGGCCATTTGTGGTTAAACATGTGTTCTCAGGAGGAGCCATGATTCTGACCACCATGGATGGTGACGACCTTCCTCACCCCGCCAATGCAGACATAGTAAAAAGATACTACACATGATAAAAGACCCGCTAGGTTGACATACCTAGGCAAAAATTAGGGCTTCCCGGCGAACCAAAAGGGTTCGGGCAAAATGAGGGATGAAACGAAAAAAATCTGTACACCCGGCAAGTCGAAAACCTGAAAAGGCGGCTTGGGCAAAAATGGGTATCCCGGTGGACTGAAAACCCGAAAGGGCAGTCCAGGCAAAAGTTAGGGATTAAAGCGTAATACTATGTCTCATTGGATCACCTTGCATCCAGAATCCGGTATCAACAATCAAGTTCAGACAGCATCGATCAGTCAGCTTCATCTTCAACCGAGCAGCCAAGTGATGAGACGCTTGAAGACATAAAGGCGATAGCAGAGTTGGAACCCAGTGGGATTTTTCACACAGCTGTTTTGTTTTTCTTTGTACAAAATTGTATAAACTCTGTTTGTTCGGCGGCGTTCTCTTACTAGGACGTCAGCCTCTTGTACAAAAACGCCTATTCACAGGAAAATTCAAAAATAAATACAAATTCACCTTTCAAGACCAATTGCCAACTGTTTTTTCCTTTTTCTGTTTTGTCTTGCAAAGAACGTCCAATGTTCAATTTTCGATATATGCATTTGACAATAATTGCTAACTCATAAATATTTGCATACGAAACAAAGGATTAATTACAGGTAACATTAGAAACAGGGGCAATAATGAGTCGTCTAAGCGATCTAATTGCTCTGTCCACCAAGGTACCAAGGTAAGTTCAGCTGAAGAACGTAACCAAGATATCTTAAATCCCCAGAGAGTGAGCCAGCAAGTCAATACACTCTCCTCAAGCAGAGTTATCCTGTCAGCCTTAAGGAAGTTGGGTATCCTCCAGCAGATCTCAACATTCCCCAGCGCAATATACGAACATTCTTAACAAGCATCCCCGGCAGTCTTGATCTAAGATTGTCCCCCGGCGGTATACCAGACATTCAGTGGAGCCATTCCCCAGTGCAATCTGAAAAATTTCCCCAGGAGAGTCCAGTCTGAAGATTTCCCCAGGAAAGCGGAATCCATCTCCCCAGCAGGTCTTAAAGCTTATCCCCAGTAGATTCTGGAAGCTTATCCCCTGCAGAGCACGGACGCGTCTCCCGGCTTTATTCAAAGGTTATTTCCCCACCAGGATATAACTGGGTTATCCTCAGCCAATTGCCACGGAAAGATCGTCCCCGACGAAGTCTTCCTATCCCCCAGTGGAGTTCATCCAATCTTCTAACAGAGCATAACAATGGTATCCCCAGCGGATTTATCATCAAATCTCAGCAAAGTATCTCTCTCCCCACAGAGCATCTCCCCGCAGAGTAATCTATTCGCCAAGTTTATTCCCCAACGGAGTCATCTTCTCCTACCGGTATCATCCCCAACAGAAACAACAAAGCTCTATTCCACATCAGCCCAGGATTTAACTTCCCGGCACCCGTCAAGGATTTACTTTCCTAGACAAAAACTTACATTCATAAACATCGCATTTCCATACATTACAGCATGCGTATACGCATCATGAACATACAATCTCATTCACTCTGAGAACATCACGCATGTCATACATCATGACATTTCATACAACTAACGTTTTGTCTTTTCAGGACAAAAGTTAATACAAAGATAATTATTATCAACGGTCGCAACTAAAGATTCGATTCCTGTATCTTGCCAGGGTGTATCTGTTGACGACTATACCAGACTCGATTCCTGTATCCTGCCAGGGCACGTCTGAAGAGTTCGAAGATCCGATTCCTATATCTTTCCAGGGTGTATCTGTTGACGACTATACCAGACTCGATTCTTGTATCCTGCCAGGGCACGTCTGAAGAGTTCGAAGATCCGATTCCTGTATCTTTCCAGGGTGTATCTGTTGACGACTATACCAGACTCGATTCCTGTATCTTGCCAGGGCACGTCTGAAGAGTTCGAAGATCCGATTCCTGTATCCTGCCAGGGCACGTCTGAAGATTTCGAAGATCCGATTCCTGTATCTTGCCAGGGTGTATCTATTGACGACTATACCAGACTCGATTCCTGTATCCTGCCAGGGCACGTCTGAAGAGTTCGAAGATCCGATTCCTGTATCTTGCCAGGGTGTATCTGTTGACGACTACATTACCAGACTCGATTCCTGTATCTTGCCAGGGCATGTCTGAAGAGTTCGAAGATCCGATTCCTGTATCTTGCCAGGGTGTATCTGTTGACGACTACATTACCAGACTCGATTCTTGTATCTTGCCAGGGCACGTCTGAAGAGTTTGAAGATCCGATTCCTGTATCTTTCCAGGGTGTATCTGTTGAAGACTACATTACCAGACTCGATTCATGTATCTTGCCAGGGCACGTCTGAAGAGTTCGAAGATCCGATTCCTGTATCTTGCCAGGGTGTATCTGTTGACGACTACATTACCAGACTCGATTCCTGTATCCTGCCAGGGCACGTCTGAAGAGTTCGAAGATCTGATTCCTGTATCTTGCCAGGGTGTATCTGTTGACGACTACATTACCAGACTCGATTCCTGTATCCTGCCAGGGCACGTCTGAAGTGTTCAAAGATCCGATTCCTGTATCTCGCCAGGGTGTATCTGTTGACAACTAACATCACCAGACTCGATTCCTGTATCCTGCCAGGGCACATCTGAAGAGTTCGAGGATCCGATTCCTGTATCTTGCCAGGGTGTATCTGTTGACGACTAACATCACCAGACTCGATTCCTGTATCCGGCCAGGGCACGTCTGAAGAGTTCGAAGATCCGATTCCTGTATCCTGCCAGGGTGTATTTGTTGACGACTATATTCTCCGGACTCGATTCCTGTATCCCGCCAGGGCACGTTTGAAGAGTTTGAAGATTCGATTCCTGAATCCAATCAGGGCACATCTACATAAAGAGTTTGAAGATCAACACCTGTAACGGGCCAGGTAATTATCTTTCTTTCTCAGGTACGCAAGTTCTCGCTAAGGAATCTCTTACGCGATCGACACCTAGATGGCATCTATAAGCCCATCCACTTACCAATAGTTCCAAATGGCATCTATAAGCCCATTCCCGACAAGGTTCTGTCACACCTCCAGATGGCATCTATAAGCCCATCCTCCTATCCACCATCTCTCCAAATGGCATCTGTAAGCCCATTCCCGCTATCACACTGCTGATACTCAACTATGTGAGTGCAAATTTCTGGGCACTCTAGTGTTCAATCATCTTCCACCTTCGGATTACGAAAGGCACGCACGCCAATCTACATCCTCAAGTCTAAGAAGATTGAACAGGCGCAACTGTTGTACCCCAAAATTTTCCCTCCCATATTCTTCAAAGTTTTGGCAAACATCCTCCTCAAATGGTTCAAAGTCTACTCAAGGGGCTGCACAGTCAACCACTCTCCTAACACAGTCAAAATTAGGGTTTTGGTTCCTGCAAGGAAATTGAGGTTTTCAAGGGCTCAATCAAGTCCCATATGCTCATAAACATTGTCAAGCACCTACATGTCAAGTTTCAAGGCTCACAAGGTCAAGTTGCACAGTCAACTGCAGGGGCAAAATGGTCGTTTGGCAGTCAAAAGTCAAAAAATTTGGTCAACATCTTATTTTGAAGCCACAATCATCATTTGGTCAAGTCTTGACCATGATTCCACAAGAATGGCTCAAAAATCATCAAGATGCAGAAGTTTCTATTTTTGGACAGCTGAAAAGTCAACTGTAACTTGACCAAGGCATAACTTTTTCATGGTTCATCAGAAAAATCCCATCCAATGCTCATCTTGAAGGGGAATACATTTCCTACAACTCATATTCACATTCCAAGTCCAAGAAATGCTCTCACAAAAAGTTATCAATTTCAACATTATAGGTCATTTTCAAAAGTCAACAAAAAGGGACTTTAAGTCAAAGACCATAACTTGAGATTGGTAAATCAAAATAATATGGGACCAAATACATTGGTTAGAGGACTTCAAGACCTTTCCAAAATGTCCAAGAACATGATCATAACTTAAAAATTTAGCAAGATATGCATTGGAGAAGTTGGGAAATTTTTGTGAAATGGCCAAAATCAATTATCCTTGAAACTTCATTTTTGACAAAAGGGGCCCACTTTTTCCACTTGTTTCAGCTTGGCCATGCTTCCCACGTGTCCCATAAATTATTTCAAGATTTAAAATTAATTTTTTCATTTTTATTTAATTTTATTTGATTTAATTCATTTTAAATCTTTTAAAATCAAATAAAAATCAAAGAAGTTAATTAGGGGATATTTCTTGTATTGAAATGCTTTGATACACCATCATGACCATTCCAAATTCGTGCAAAGGGCTAAATCAAGCTAGAATTCAAATTTTGGCACAAAAATGGAAAGTGTTTTAATGGAGTTCATAGCAAATCTCAAACATGAATGCATTGTGTTATTGGCCTTAATTCTGATTGAAACACATAACATAACCTATATGCAAGCTATCACAAACAGATTCACGACCTAAAGAGCTCAAAAACGGCCATACACTTTTGAAAATTTTCAAAGAAAAAGGAGAAACTGAAAACCTAGTTGCAGCGCCTCTCAAGCCTCCATTCCAATCCAAACACATTCCTGGTATCCCAAGGAAGCTTTTGCAATCAAAAACCAATCCAAACGCACAAAGAATCATCCCTACGACACCCCACGGTTTGTCCAATATGTGAAAATCAAAACTCCATTTCCATGCGCTTTTAACATTCTTTTTGAATTGATTTATACTCATTTTAACATTCTGAAGCTATTGGTAGCATTTGATTGAACTAATGATGCGTGTATCAGGGTCCACCATTATCAAAAGCTAGGTTTTTTCAGAGCTCCAAATTGGCGCTTTCCCCATATGAAAAAATTGGACAACCAAACGTATACCATTGGAACCGTGACATCCAAACGAACATAACCATGACCTCGCGCTCAATTTATGTTCAAGCATGAGCTATTCGCTATTATTTGCACGCTTGTGTTTTGGGGGGGTTTAAAACCCCCGCTATCTAATTTTACATTTGCAGGAAAGCTTGAAGATGACAGACGTGGCAAGCAGGCGTTGGTGTGTTCAAATTCCGCGCGCGTGTTTTTTTTGTTTGCTGGCATATAATGCAGTTTTTCTATATAAATTTTCTTTTCTTTAATACTAACGAATGTGTTGAATGCCTCAGTGGTTGGGTACGTGCCATGCCACCCTTGGGACCTGGGTTCGATTCCCAGGTCCCCTCACAATTCCCATATTATTTTTCATTTGACATTCCTGTGCAGCGCTCCAAGGAAGGTTCATCATAGGCCTCACAGATCCAACAAGCCAAGTGTCTTCAAGGCATATCCGAAGGCCACAAAAGAGGCTTACCATATGCTTCAGTCAATGGATGCACACGCAAGCAAGAAAAGTCAACGAGGCCTTTGCCTTAATGGGCCCAGATTCAGCATCATACCCTCCTATTTGGCCCACACCCCCTTGGTTTTCACTTCCTTCTTTTTTATTATTTATTTGTTTTTATCATTTCCTATTATTTTTAACCCTTTTTTATTAACACAATTAATCAACTAACATTTTCATAAAAAACCAAAAAAAATATAGAATTAACACTTTTATTATTATTATTTTTATTTTTGTAAATAAATAATTGAATTAGTTTTTTTTAATTAGGCCATTTTAACATTCTTTTTAATAATTAAAATAAATTTAGATTTAGGTTAACCTAGAATTTTATTTCTTTTTCTATTTTATCTCATTAGAAACATAAAAAAACAAAAAAAATATTTTCTTTTTATTAAATTAAATTAATTAGTTATTAATTAGTTTCCATTTCATTTTAATTCTAAAAAAGACCAAAAAAATTAATTTCCTTTTCTTAAAAGGGCCAGAACCCTTAGAACATTCCGATTTAATTTTATTCGCGCGCATTTTAATTTTAATTCCTTATTTTTATGTAATTGCTCCGGATATGTAATAGTAAATAGGGCTTTTACTGTTTTCATTTATTTTTTCGTACTTATTTACCTAAAACGGGTCTTTGTTAATTTGGCGATGTATAGACCCGCGCCTTGTAATAGCGTAGGATTTTACTTTCCGCACTTTAATTTCCGCACCCCTTAACTGTTAACTTGTATGAAAGAATGCATGCTAATTAAAAACAAGCGTAGCTCACCATAATGCATGATCAAAGATAAATGCTAAACTGGAAACAACACACAAATTCACACACCACTTCTAGGGTACGCCTCACTGTTGCCTTGCCTTTGAAACGTGGTCGTCGAGTATAGGACGTTTTAGCAAGTCCTTATGTCCATGACATGATCCAGTTGCCTCGAAACGGTTGCCTCGGAATAAAAAAGGATCAATGGCATAAGGGTAGCTTCTAAGGTGTCCTACTGTTGCTCTGGTGACCACACTGTCCCTTAACGAATTGACCCGAACACCTCCAACGGTGGTGCTACCTACCTCTCAATGGTGGGATGGCACTACCTTAAGGACATTTACACAGCCTAATTCCTTAGGGTAGGTAGATGACTCATAGATACTTACTCTATTTCAAAAAACAAATCATAACTCTTTTCACACCGACATTTTCAAAAAGCTTTCAAAACAATTTTTTCAAACACTCTTGAGGACTGATACAAGAGTCGATCTGAAATCTTTAAACGAAACTTTTTCAAACCCACTCACAATTGAAAAGCAAACACTTTTGAAAACACAAATGAGCAAGTATCTAAGAGCCCATGGATAACCATGGATAGAAAGGGTTCTAACACCTTCCCTTTCTATAAATCTACCTCCCGAACCGAGAAACTATCTCACAAGGAATTTTGTTGTGCTTTTGTCCTGTCCATGTTGGAGAAAATAAAAGACGGTGGCGACTCTTGCTTTCGCGACATTTCGCGAACCAGCGTTAAACAGTCAGTTCCAGATCCACCGATCACAGTAGGACATTTAATTTTTGCCTTTACTGCTTTCCTTATTACTGTATAATAACTAGGCGTATATGGCAATATCTAAAATCAATCATTAGATAACCCTAAATACAAGATGAATAACTGAATTCAAACCACTACTCACACGATTACCTCTAGGGTAACCTCACTTGTTTCCTTCAAATAAACAGGCATGTCCCTTAAATGCAGGGACGCTTTAGCAAAGTCCCTTCGATACAAAAAGATCATAGTCCTTTGATGCCCCTTCGATGCTGCCTTCGATAAATGATCTTAGTCCCTTATGATAAAATTTCTAAAGCACCCTACGAGTTGCCTTTATGACTGTATGATGACCCGCGTATGTCCCTTAACATCCAACCATAGGGATTCCTACTAACTAATGGTAGGGTAGCGCTATCTAAAGGAGGAGGAAAATAACACGAAACACTTTTGAGTAAGGATAGAATATTGTTAATCGCTTGCTCACTAAAACATAATATTTTCACAAACACTTTCTCTGAAATATTTTCAAAAACAAACACTTTATACGCACTCTAAACTGATACGAGAATCTTTACAAAGTTTTTCCGCACTTAGGCATTTTCAAAATATTTTCAAACACATACACAAAAGCATTTCAAACAAAGTGAGCTAGCGATTAAGAGCCCGTGAATAACTACAGATGAAAAGGGTACTAACACCTCCCCTTTTCATAACCTACTCCCCGAACTGAGAAAATTCTCGAAGGTCTTTCTTGTTCTTTTTACCCTTTCCTTATTGGATAAAAGAAAAGTGGGTGGCGACTCTTTTTATCCACAACATTTGCGATAAAATGTAAAACTAATTAAGTTCTCCCACCGTATTATAGAACTGGAGACTCTTCTAGGGAAAACTAAAAGTGGGGTTACCTTAGAGTTATATCACTTTTAAATGCTTTCCTTGTTTGATTTGTCTGGTTTACTTTTAAAGGGTGTTCGGGTTTATTTCTTGGAAATATCCTATACCCGGATCTAGGGAACATTTTAGGTAAGTAGTAATAGATCATGGAAACTATATGGTGTATAGTGATATGGTTAAGATGATGGCTACGTAAGTGCGACACATTGGTTTGTACTGGTATCCCTCGAGTCATTCGGGGAGCATACTAGGCTGCCTCGTTGTGTCATAAGAATTAACTGACCTTAGAACCTTAATTGACCCAACTTATCCATTAGAAGGTAGTGAGATATCCGACTTTGGTGCAATCTGAAGCTGGTTGATACTCGATACTACACTCATTGAGATTAGACTCTCGAGTTTCATTTGGTGGCAAGTCAGTTGCCCAACTAGACGAAGCTTGTGGGAAAGATCAGTGATATTGATATCCCTAGAACCCGGTTACCAACTAAACTTCAAGAGGGTACTTACCTAAAAACCCCATGAAAGCTTTAAACCTAAAGCCTTGTGTGCTTTTCTTGTGTTTGATTTATATATTTGAGCATATATCATGACATCTTAACATTATAACATCATATCATGACTAACCATTTCAAGGATCCATGGGATTTATCTGTGTTTTATGTTGCAGGGTCATGGCTTCCAATCGTAGGAATACCATTTTAATCAACTTCGTAAGGGTACATTCTCAGCTTAAGGAATTATCCTCAAAGGTTCTCGTCAATTCTCAGTTCACCAAGAGACATGGTCATCTACTCAGTCTAGTTACCACTGGCTTTCAAGAAGACATGATGAGTGTTCTTTTCCAATTCTTTGATCTGAAGCATCATTGTTTTACCTTCCTAGATTATAAGTTTGTGCCTACAATGGAAGAATTCTCTAAGTTGCTTGAAGTACCTATTCTTGATCAGATACCTTTCACCAGTCTAGAGCAAGCTCCAAAACTTGAAGGTGTTGCAGTAGCCCTACATCTGAAACGACCAGACATTGTATCTAATTGGGAAACAAAGAATGGACTCAAGGGTTTCTCTCCTAAATTTCTGATAGATAAGTCTCATGGATTTCTAGATGCCATGAATCTCCGTGCTTTTGTGGATATTTTGGCCTTGCTGGTCTATGGTTTGATACTATTCCCTAATCTAGACCAATTCATAGACATGAGTGCCACCCCTCATAATCAGGTACCTACTTTACTCAAAGATATTATGCATTCTCTCCACACTCTTACTATGAAGAAGCTGGGAACTCTTATATGTTGCATACCTCTACTGTCCAGGTGGTTTATTTCGAACCTGCCCCGATCAGTGATGAAGAACGAACAAGGTTTGAGATGGTCTCAAATGTTGATGTCGCTCACTCATGCAGATATCCATTGGTGTTCTCGATCTTAGGCAGATGTCACTATTATTGATCATTATAGGGAATTCCCTAATGTACCACTCCTCAGCATAAGAGGGGGCATCACTTACAACCCTTCTTTAGCTCTACATCAGTTTGGTTATGCTCAAAGAGATGGTCCTCATGATATACTCATTCAGGGTTTTGTTTTTTACTATGAGAATGATCCTCAAAATTACCATCAAAGGTTTATACATGCTTGCGGCACGGTCAACAAGATTGATATCAAGACTTTAGGACACAAGAATTCCATTCCTCTAGAGCCTTACCTCATATGGGTGCGGTCTCGTGCTCAGAATCTCAAAATTCGATATCCTGCTATCTTACTAGTGACCGTAGAGCCTGTTGTTGAAGGGGATGTTCCTCATACTGTTCTTCATCCCAATATGCCTATCGACTTCGAAGATCTACAGAAGTCCTGGATTTAGCTTAAGGAATAAAGAGACACATTCGAAGCTCAGTTTTATGCTAGTGAGAAGAAAGTACTGGAGCTAACAAAACGAATCCACGAAGAACAAATCCTTAACGCATATGTCAACACAAAGAGGAAGCATCCATGGGAGACTTGAATTTTACATTTTTTCTATTTTGTAACTCTTTTTATTGAAAGTAATTATAATTTGAGTTTATTACTAAAATTTCTCTTGTTCCCTTTTGTTTAAAAAAATTTAAATCCCGTGATCCTTGAAAACATTGCATTTGCATATCATGCATCATTACATAACAGGTTTTCCCATACAGGTTTTATCATCTTCTTGTTGTTTATTTCAGTAAAAGATGGTTCTTGAACAGACTGTTAAGGAACTCCAAGCTCATAATGCCCAATTCCAGGAGATCCTCCTGAATCTTTAGATGTATTCGGAGATTCAGCTTTGGTCATTAGTCAGATCAAAGGGGAATGGGATACTATGCACCCAAATCTTATCCCTTACAAAGAACATGTTTTGAAATTGCTACCGCATTTTGAGAAGATTACCTTCGAGCATTTCCCGTGAGAAGAAAATCATCTAGCAGACGCTCTAGCCACAATGTCATCTATGTTTAAACTTAATTGGGATAATGAGGCTCCTCAGATCACCATCGAACGAATGGATGAACCAGCACATTGTCACGAGATTAATACTGAAGAGGCAGTGGACCAACCTTGGTTTCATGAAATCAAGAGGTATCTCGAGGCTCAAGAATATTCAGATGGAGCTTCAATCAATGATAAGAAGTTCTTAAGGAGATTCTCTGCTAAATTCTTCTTGAGTAATGGCATCCTATACAAGCGCAATCATGACTCCATTCTGCTTCGGTGTGTGGATAAGATTGAGGCAGAAAAGATTATGGCTGAATTACATGAAGGTACTTTTGGCACTCACTCCAGTGGGCATACGATGGAGAAGAAAATCCTACGGGCAGGCTATTATTGGTCTACCATGGAATCAGACTGCTATCAACACTCTCGGACTTGTCATAAGTGTCAAATTTATGCTGACAAGGTGCACGTACCTCCGGTTCCTCTGAATGTCTTAACGGCTCCTTGGCCCTTTGCTATGTGGGGAATTGATATGATTGGGGAGATCAAGCCTACAACCTCCAATGGACACCGCTTCATCCTAGTGGCCATTGACTATTTTACAAAGTGGGTGGAGGCATCTTCCTTCGCTTCTGTCACTAAGAATGTTGTTGCCCGCTTCATCAAGCAAAATCTCATTTGCCGGTACGGTATCCCGGAAAGGATCATCACTGACAATGGTAAAAATCTTAACAATACTATGATCATCGCCTTGTGCGAGCAATTCAAGATTCAGCATCACAATTCTTCTCTCTATTAGCCAAAGATGAATGGGGCTGTCGAAGCTGCAAATAAAAACATTAAGAGGATCATACAGAAAATGACAGTCACATACAAGGACTGGCATGAGATGCTACCATTCGCTCTCCACGGGTATCGTACCACGGCTCGCACATCAACTGGGGCAAAACCCTATTCTTTGGTCTATGGCATGGAGGATGTCTTTCCTATTGAGGTTCAGATCCCCTCTCTAAGTATTATGAAGGATGCAGGTTTGAATAAAGATGATTGGATCCAGACTCAACTTGATCAACTGAACTTAATCGACGAAAAAAGACTTACCACTGTTTACCGTGGTCAGATGTATCAAAAAAGGATGATCAAGGCCTTCAACAAGAAAGTCAGACGCCAAGTATATCAAGTTGGGGATCTAGTGATCAAACGTATCATCTTGCCACAAGGTGATCCCAGGGGCAAATGGACTCCTACCTATGAAGGACCATTTGTAATAAAAATATATATTCTCTGGTGGGGCAATGATTTTAACCACCATGGATGGTGATGACCTGCCACACCCTGCGAACGCGGACATAGTCAGAAGATACTACGCAAAAGAGACCCGCTAGGTTGACACACCTAGGAAAAACAAGGGCATCGCGATGAACCAAAAAGGTTCGGGCAAAAATTAGGAATAAAATAAAAAAAATTGTACACTCGGCGAGTTGAAAACCCGAAAGGGCGACTTGGGCAAAAAAGGGTTTCCCGGTGGACTGAAAACCCGAAAGGGTGGTTCTGGAAAAAGTTAGGGAATTAAAGTGTTGTACCCCAAAATTTTCCCTCTCATTTTATCAAGATTTCCCCTCACAATACTCTTTGGACTCAAGACCAAATTAGGGTTTTGCTCTGCTTAAGACATCTCCTTGCACTGATTACCTAAATTAGGGTTTGAGTTTGCACAAGGAATTTTGGACTTCCAATGCCCCATGTGGCTTTCATACTTCATGTTGGACTTATAAGATTTCCTCTACCAAGTTTCAAGCCTTGAATCAAATTTTTACCCAGTCAATTGGACAGTTGACCTAGAAATCAATTGTATTGGGGAAAAAGTCAAATGTGGCCAATTTACAGTCAAACCTCATAATTTTTAATCCACATCAATATTATAGACTCATATGAACTATTTGATCAAGTTTGGATCACAACTCCTCAAGAAATTTGATCAGATCATCAAAAGGGCAAAATGGTCATTTTTAGGGTTTTGACTGTATAAGGGCAATTTCTGATTTTTCACCTAGCCAGTGGAAAATTGGGTTCAATCATGGATTCAAGGACTCAATGGCATAATCTTTACCTATTCACAAGGTTCAAAAGATCTCAAATGCATTAGATTGACAGATGAATTTTTCAGTCAAACTGATCAAAATTTGACTGTACACTAAAAAGTCAAACTTTGACTCTTTGGTCAAAATCAAGTGCCAATGGTCATTTTTCATCAAAATGAGTCAAAACATGAAACTTGTTCATCAAGAAACCTAATTTTGCAAATTAGGGTTTAAGATTGAAAAATTTCATAACTTAGAATTTTTCTAAGTTATGAAATTTTCTTATTTTTTCCCAACTTTGCACAACATTTTCACCATGATGAAATTGGATTCAAACAAAACTTCAAACATGAAAGTTGTAGTCCTTCACAAAATCTACAACTTTGATTCACAAAGTTTTCTCAAAATAAGCTTGTATCTCAAGTTATGATTTTTGGAACAAGGGTCCATGAAACTTTTAACTTAGTGAAATTTTGCCCTAGTTTAGGCAGGATTTTGACCTATCTTCATGACCATTTTTCACATAGTTCCACTTGGAATCTCAAAATGCATTTCAAATATGGATTGTACATCATGTTATAAGCTTTCCAAAATGTCCAAGAACCTTCCAAAATCATTTATGGTTAGGGAGAATCGAAGGTTTGAATTTGGCAAAAACTCACTTTTGATCCATGGCATTTTCATGTTGATACAAGTGGCAATTTCTGTCTAGCTTCATTTGTACTTGAATACAGGTCTCTAAACCCTTACACACTCAAGAATTAAATGCAAACTCAATGGTCTAAGGCATTATTCTGATCAATGGAAGTTTGTACAAGAGTTTAATCTATTTTTGGCAAAAAGTGAACTATGCCATTTTGATAAAGGCAACTTTATGTCAACTTGCTTCCCCTTGAGCCTTGGACCTCTCTCTTTGCAGAAAACAAGTCCCATAAACTTAGGAAAAAGTACCACAATATTATGCATGCTTGGAGATAGCCTGTACAGGCCTATCTTGTATCACTTCACACTTTTCTTTCAAAATAAGTCAACTGACCAAAATCACATATCTTGAGTATCTGATATAACCAACTCTTGTAAGCATTTGAAACAAGTTTTGCACATTGCCTTGAGCCAGAAACACGATCCATCCATCCCTCAAACACTCTTGAACATCAAAACATATTCCTATTGCAAAATAGGGCAGCTTCTGCACTTTGAGTTCCAAAACAAAAACCACTCGTGCGTTTTGCCCCAAACCACTTCCAACACACTTCATACAACCTATTTGAACTATCCCAACCATTGGCCATTGACTGTAACTCCATTTGCAAGCTTCACCATTTCTGATTTCAGCTTGTGCAGGTTGACTTCTGCATGCTTATTCAAGCAGGCTCAAGGCAAACAAAGCATTGGGGAAGGTCAGAGGAAGTTCAAGCAAGCTCCCAAACATCTCAGGCCTCACTGAAAAGCTCTACATTGCCATACTCGTGTTCAACTGAAACAGGTATTTTTCAACTTCCTATCTCTCTATTTAGGAATCATTAGGCGTAGGTTTGTGAATAAAAAATGTAGTACTCATAGCCCTTAAGCTGTACATATGCATAGATTTCATTTAAGTTAAGTGTGCTAACAGAATTTGATTGATGAACATTCTGAAAAAGTTAGGTTAGAAATTAGGGCCAGAGAAATTCTCTCTGGTCTTTGAGAGTTAGATTAAGTTCTTTACATGGTTGGAATCGTCTTGAAAAATGTTATAACTTTGATGTTGTGAGTTTTTGCTTTAGAGCACGTATACAGGAGTTGGACATTTGTACACAGGCGCGCGTATTTTTGAATCAGAGGTTGAAGACGAAGCTGTAACTGGGCTGGGCTTGGTTTGGCTTGTTTTTGACACCCCCCAGCTTGCTGATTGCACCCCTGGCCCATTTCACTATATTTTTATATTTTTCTATTTTATTTACATTTCTGATTTTATTTTATTTTTTTCTAAACATAAAAAATTACCAAAAATATTTTTATAAATTTGCACATTTATTTTTGTATTTTATTTTATTTTTTCTAACATAAAAATAATTATTAATTAGTATATACTTTATTTCCTTTAATAAAAAACTTGAAAATAATAAATAAAATATTATATTTTTATTTTTATTATTTACATACTTAAGTAATATTTTTTCTAATATATTTTATTATACATAAATAATATAATTAATATATATATATATATATATATATATATATATATATATATATATATATATATATATATATATATATATATATATATATATATATATATATATATATATATATATATATATATATATATATATATATATATATATATATATATATATATATATATATATATATATATATATATATATATATATATATATATACTTTCTTAAAATAAATTAGGGTTTTACCCTTAACAAAAATAACTTTTTATTTTCTTTTTTTAATACATTAAATATTATATTTTTACATACATAAAAATAATACAAAAACATTTTTTTGCATTTTTATAATATATTGCATATTTATTTAATTGTTCATTTAAATATTTGTCTATTTATTTACTTGCACATTTAATTCAATTTAGATGTAATATTTAATTTTAGGGTTTTATTTTCTTGCAAATATTCCCCATTAAAAATTGTATCCCCCTCCCCATATCAATATTGTAATAACCTAGATTACTTTTACGCATTTATGCTTTCAAATATGCCATGATAGAGATTAGGGTTTGTATGCAATATCCAAAATCAAAACAAATAGTTAGACCTAATACAAGACATAAATGCATGAAAATGATAACACAATGCACACAAGCACCCCTAGGGTTTTCATCCACTTGTTGCCTTTAAAATGGCCATGGTATGCATGTTGAGTATCTTGGCAAAAAAAACAAAACAAAAGATCATAGTCCCTCGATGATGTTATCTTGGTTGCCTACCCAAAATGATCTAGTCCCTCAAAAAATTGCTAAAGATACTTAGCACAATTGCTATCATGGTCAATACGATGACCCGCGCCTGTCCCGTTTAACATCCAAATACAAGGTTGTTTACCAAATGTAATGGTAAAACAACATTGTAAAAAGGGTTAAGAATGTGTAGGAAAGACTCTTGAGTAGATAGGGTAGACAACTCTTAGTTACTTGATCAAAACTTGCAACAAAAACATCCTTGCTATTTTCAAACATGCCTCACAACACAATTTCAAAACATTTCCCAAAAACAAACTTTCAAACTTTCAAACATTGAAATATCTTTTCAAAAGAGAATACATCTTTGTATACATTCAAACAAGAATCATTATAAAGGTTGCCACAATGATGGCCTCTTTTCAAAACATTTTCAAAACCACACGCAAAGCACCATTTCAAACAATTGAAAAGCAAAAGCAAGTGATCTAAACAAATAACTAAGAGCCCATGGAAAACCATGGATGAAAAGGGTGCTTGCACCTTCCCTTTTCATAATATACCCCCCGAACCCAAGAAATAATCTCAAAGGTCTTTCCTGTGCTTTTTGACCTTTCCTTTGGATAAAATAAAAAGTCGGTGGAGACTCTTGCTAAACTGAAACATTTGCAAACACAAACACAAAACCTCAAGTAAGTTCTCCCACCGTATCACAGAAATGGCGACTCTGCTGGGGAGAAAATCTAAAAGTGGGGTTACCTTAGGGTTTAGATCACATTTACATGCTTACCTTGTTTGCTTTGATTGCTTTACACTTGGCTCTATTGTTTGGGTTTGAAATCCTCTACCCGGATTTGGGAAATATTCATAGGTAAATAGCAATACGTTGTGGAAATTGTGTGGGGTATACCGACATGGTTGAAGAAATAGCTATATTAGTGCGACATATTTGTGGGTACCGGTAGCCTTTGAGTCAATCAAAGAGAATACAGGGCCGCTGAGTGATGTCATGAAGCACTAATGAACTTTTAGAACCTTTACTTGACCATCTTGGCCTTTTTAGGGGTAGTGAGATGACCGGCTTTGCTGCAGTCCGAAGTTGGTAGATACTTGATACTACACTCATTGAGGGTTATTTTCTTGGAATATTTCGGTCGCCAGTTAAGTGGCTAAACTGAAATAATGAACACAGAAAATAATCCAGTGATATTGAGCTCCTTAGAACCCGGTTACTATTTATAGGACAGGTTGAGCCAACTAACTTCAAGAGGGTACTTACCTATGAAACCCCATGCAAGCCTGAAACTAGGAACTTGTGTGACTTTCTTGTACATATACTTGTGCATACATCATTAACATCATAAAGCATCATTTGCATCCACTAACCATTTCAAGGGTTTAGATCTTCATCTTTGTTCCTGTTTTGTAGGTTATGGAATCACTCCGCAGAAAAATAATCCAGGTCAACCTTGTGAGAATCCCTCCTCAACTCAAGGAGCTTACTTCCAAGATTCCAGAGAATTCTCCCTTCAGTGAAAGACACGATAGACTTCTCAACTTGGTCAACTCCAACATTGAAGAAGACATGGTGAAAGTTGTCTTCCAGTTCTTTGACCCCCTACACCATTGCTTCACATTTCCTGATTACCAACTAGTGCCTACTTTGGAGGAATTTTCTCAACTCTTGAGGATTCCTATTCTCCATCAACTACCCTACAACGGTAAGGAAAGAGAGCCAGAGCCTGAAGATGTTGCTCAAGCCTTACACTTGCAACCATCTGATATCAAAGGTCATTGGGAAACCAGAAGTGGTGTCAAGGGTTTCTTGGAAACGTTTATGTTTGAGAAGGAACAAGACTACTGGAATTCTCTAGATCTGCAAGCTTTTGAGGAGATTGTAGCACTCCTCATCTATGGGTTGGTCTTATTCCCAAACCCTGATCAGCTTATAGATGTGAATGCTGTCAAGATTTTCATATCTCGGAATCCTGTGCCTACATTGCTTGGGGATATCCTCCACTCATTTCACACACGAACAATGAGGAAAAGAGGTGTTCTCATGTGTTGTACTCCTCTCCTAGAAAGGTGGTTTATTTCTCACCTTCCCCAATCAGTCTTGAAGAATAAGCAAGTCTTGAGGTGGTCACAATGATTGATGACTCTTACATATTCTGATGTTCATTGGTGTTCTCGGTCCAGAGAAAATGTCATCATCATTGATCATTATGGGGAATTCCCTAATGTCCCACTACTTGGCATTAGGGGAGGAATTACCTACAACCCCTGTTTGGCTCTGAGACAGTTTGGGTATGCCCGAAGGGATGGCCCTCATGACATGCTGATTCCAGACTTGGTTTTTGACTTCGACAACGATGCTCAAGGACTCCGACAATGGTTTATCCGAGCTTGGAGGATGCCCAACAAAGTGGAAAGCAAGACACTGGGACACAAGAATTCCATCCCCTTGAGCCTTACCTCAAGTGGGTACGAATCCGTGCCCAGAGTCTTATGATGCCTTACCACTACATTCTCCCTATGATCAAAGAGCCTGTTATGGAAGGAGAGGTTCCATACACCCTCCTACATCCCGACATGCCAACATCATTGGAAGATTTGCAAAAGAGTTGGACACAGCTCAAGAAAGAATGAAACACTTTTGAAGCCAGCTTCTACGCCAGTGAGAAGAAGGTTTTGGAACTTACTCGTCGACTCCATGAAGAGCAGACTCTCAACACCTACATCGCACCAAAGAGGATGCACAATGTCTTTTTACATTAGAATTTTGTAATATTTTGCCCATAGGGCATTCATGTACTAACAAATTTCTTCTTATTAATATGACGTGTTCTCTTTTTGTTTGCAACAATTTTGAATTTCTGAATCCTTGAATGCATTACATGAATACATATCATTCATCATATGCATAAACAGGTCTTCACACCAGGTTTCCTTATCTCTCTACTGTTTATTTCAGTAAGATGGATATAGAGCAGACGGTCAAAGACCTACAAGCGCAGAATTCACAGTTCCAACAACTCCCCATGACCTTGGCAAAGGGTCAGGAGGATCTTAAAGCACTGTTAGAGAAAGAAAAGGAGAAAAATAAAAAGAAAAGAGTTGGTGTAGCTACTATGGGAAGAAGATTTGAGAACCAAGCTATAAGAGTCTTGGATTTCCCCTCGACATCTGATGAAGGGGTTGGCAAAGGAAAGGGAACTGCAGTGCCCTCCGAGTCTGAGGATGAAGAAGAAGAAGAAGAGGATGAAGATTACTCTGAGCAGCAGTACCCTCCTGCAGACGACAAGTATAAGAATTTGGAAGAGCGTCTGGCAGCCATGGAGGTATAAAGAGTGCCTGGGCTGGATTTTGAAGAATTAGGTTTGGTTGCTGGAATTGTGATTCCCCCTAAATTCAAGGTGCCTACATTTTCTAAATATGATGGTTTGTCTTGTCCGAAGATGCATCTGCGGTCTTATGTCAGAAAGATCCAACCTCATTCTTCTGATAAGGATCTGTGGGTCCACTTTTTTCAAGATAGTTTGTCGGGTACGCAATTGGATTGGTTCTATCAGCTTGAGAGATCTGATGTACACAACTGGGAGGATTTAGCTGCTGCCTTCTACAGACAATATCAATATAATGCAGATTTAGCACCTACTCGTACTCAATTACAAAGTATTGGTATGGTCTCTAATGAAGGCTTTAAGGAGTATGCCCAGAAGTGGAGGGCGTTGGCTGGAAGGGTGCAACCACCTTTGTCTGAGAGAGATCTTGTGCATATGTTTTTGGGGACCCTATCAGGTCTATTCTTTAATCACTTGATCGGGAGCTCATCTGCAGGGTTCACCGAGCTAATTCTGACTGGTGAAAGAGTCGAAGCTGGCATTAAGAGCGGTAAAATTCAAAAGGATGCATCTACTTCTGCTGCTATTAAGAAAACTTTTCCAGCTAAGAAAGAAGTCTCAGCTATTTACTCTCAGATAAATCAAGGAAGAGTCGAGCGCCGACCAGCGGTAGGGGATGTGATGATTTCGAATTCCACAGTTGATCAACCTCGAAACAGTCAACCTAGAACCAACCAAGCAAGGGTGGAAAGGCCTGCACGGCAATTCACCCGAATCAATATGACACCTGCTCAGGTTCTCCCTCATCTGTTGAAGTTAAACCTTACAAACTTGAAAGAGGCGCCGAAGAATCCAAATACCTCTTCTCCCTACTACCATTCAAATGCAAAGTGTGCCTATCATTCGGACAGTGTGGGGCACGACACCAACAATTGTTGGGCCCTCAAAAATAAGATCCAGGATTTAATGGATGCCAAAGAGGTGGAGTTTGATGCCCCCGAAAAGCCTAATGTGATATCCGCTCCAATGCCAAAACATGGTCACAATGTCCATGCTGTTGTAGAAGATCTTTATGTTACTGGAATTGATTAATGACTCCATTGCCAATGATCAAGATGAATCTGTTGAAGGCCGGAATTTTCCCGGGCTGCGAAAAAGATTGTTACCTTTGTTCGACCTTGCAATCCGACTGTCCGCTATTGAAGTTAGGCATCCAACGCCTAATGGATAATCAAGAAATCCTCTTTAAGAAAACTCTTGTTACTCCTGTAACTCGTGTTACTCCAATCAACGATGTTGCTATAATCACCATTTCCGACAATCTTTCCAAGGTCTCCAAAAGACCTGTTAAGATTACACCCGATCCAAAGTTTGTACCTCTGAAGATAACAATGTCGGGGCCTATCCCATACAAGTCCAACAAGACAATACCGTGGAATTATGGAGGAGAGATCTTCTATCACGGTGTTAAGTAGAACGAATCAGTGGAAGAAAGTTCTGATGAAGAGACTCCTGACATAGGAAATATTGCAGGGACAAGTAAGATCACCCGCAGCGGAAGAACCTTCTCTCCAGAGATTGCTTCTCCAAGGGAAATCTTCGGACCCTCAAATGCTCCTAAGATTAATCCTGTGCCAGTCAACACATCTGTGCGAACTCCAGTAATCGAAGAAATTGTTACTCTCGTGGTTGAACCCTCTACTGTTGCTGCTGATAAAGGTAAGGGGATCCAAGAAGCGCCCGTCAGGAAGAGGGCTCAGCCTTTGGTCATCCCCGAGACCACTCAAAAGGAAATAGAGGAGATTTTAAAAATAATTAAGAAAAGCGACTATGATGTCGTAGAACAATTGGGACAAACCCCTTCAAAAATCTCTATGCTGGCCCTATTGCTCTGTTCCAAGGCTCATGCCAAAGCCTTGATCAAATTCCTGAAGACGGCCCACGTGCCTCAAGAAACCTCCGCTGACCAGTTCTGGGAGTGTGTAGCCAGCCTAACCGCCGACAATGGTCTTTCCTTCTCCGATGCCGATTTAACATCTAAGGGGAGAAATCATAACGACGTGCTGCATGTCTCGGTGGAGTGCAGGGGGACCACTCTTGCTCACGTTCTGGTTGATATCGGGTTGTCTTTAAATGTCCTTCCAAAGAAAGCATTAGACAGATTGTACTGTGAAGGTTTGACCCTAAAGCCCAGCAATATCATTGTTAGAGCCTTTGACGGTTCTAAGAGGATGGTCCACGGGGAGGTGGACATCCCAATTAAAGTGGGTACTGAAACTTTCCACTCCATATTTTATGTCATGGACATACGTCCCTCCTACTCTTGCTTGTTAGGAAGGCACTGGATTCATTATGCTGGAGCTGTTACGTCTACCCTGCATTAGAAGCTTAAGTACCCTGTCCAGGGGAAAATTGTGACAGTTCGTAGCGAGGAGGAGTATATGATAAGCCATCTGAATTCATTCCGCTATGTTGATTTAGATGGTGAATTCATCGAGACCCCCTTTCAGCACTTTGAAGAGGTTTCTCCTGAAGTCGCGGTATCCAAGACAATGACTTATTTGCCCATCATTACAAAACCTGTGTCTCGGATGTCATTCCTTAAAGATGCGAAGGCTGTGATTGAGGAAGGAGGAAGCACAGTATGGGCTCAACTGCCATATTTTCCTTACAAGACAGATAAGTTCGGCTTGGGTTTCACTGCTGTTAGTCAGAAGGTTGTGCGTCACTCCCGGGCTAGAGGACCACCATTAAAGATCACTCATCATGGAGTTCATGCCTTAGAGGATGATGAAGAAGAGAGCAATTTCGAAGACTGGATCTTTCCAACTGTTGAAGGAGGACTGAACAATTGGGAGACGAAAGACTTCATTCCCATTACTTTCATCAATCAGTAATTTATCTTTTGAACATTTTCTGTTGGTCTGTAATAATTTTTAAACAATTCGTACACTTTTTGCCTTATGCCTTACCCGAGGCATATAGGTCCATTTGTAAGGGCTTGATTTTTTCATCTTCATATGCCATTTTTAATGAATCATGGATGTTTTCATATATAAACTTTTGTGTTCATTGTCTTTATTTTTACATTTTATTTGTTTAAAGGTGGCTATCCCTTACACACACCCACACTCACAAAATGCAGGTACCCATCCACTCTGGATTCCATGGGTGACAATTCTGCTATGGCCTTCAGTGACTCTGAAGATCTGGTCAATCATGCCGAATACGAAGGTGATGAAGACTGTGAAGTGCTTGGAGAGTTGGCTAGACTTTTGAAATAGGAAGAAAGGGTTATTCTACCTCACGAGGAATTGTTAGAGACTATCAACTTGGGAACAGAGGAAGACAGAAAAGAGGTTAAAGTGGGTGCCAACCTAGAGCCAAATGTCAAGGAACGTTTAGTTTAGCTGTTGGACGAATATGTTGAGATCTTCGCCTGGTCCTATGAAGACATGTCGAGACTTGATACAGATATTGTGGTTCATCGTCTCCCTACAAGAGAAGACTGTCCACCAATCAAACAGAAAGTCTGCCGAATGAGGCCCGACATGTCCGAAAAGATCAAAGCTAAAGTGATGAAGCAGTTCAATGCTGGCTTTCTTGCTGTTACTTCCTATCCACAATGGGTTGCTAACATTATGCCCGTGCCCAAAAAGGACGGCAAAGTCAGAATGTGTGTGGATTACAGAGACTTAAACAGGGCTAGCCCTAAAGATGACTTTCCACTACCGCAAATTGACATCTTGGTCGACAATACGGCTCAGCATAAGGTATTCTCTTTCATGGATGGATTTTCAGGATACAACCAGATCAAAATGGCCCCTGAAGACATGGAGAAGACTACTTTTGTTACGCTGTGGGGTACCTTCTGCTATAAAGTGATGCCATTCGGACTGAAGAATGTCGGGGCAACCTATCAGCGCACCATGGTAGCTTTGTTTCATGACATGATACATCATGAGATTGAAGTCTACGTAGACGATATGATAGCCCATTCACAGACAGAAGAAGAACACCTCGACCATCTGCAAAAGTTGTTTGTCAGATTGAAAGAGTACAAGCTCAGACTGAACCCTAACAAGTGCACTTTCTGAGTCAGGTCCAGTAAACTCTTGGGATTCATCGTCAGAAACAAAGGCATCGAGGTTGATCCTGCAAAGTCAAAGCTATACAAGAAATGCCTGCCCCTCACACTGAGAAGGAGGTCAGAGGTTTCTTGAGACGCCTAAACTACATTGCAAGGTTCATTTCTCACCTAACATCTACCTGTGAACCAATCTTCAAGTTGTTGAAGAAAGATCCGGTGGTTAAATGGAATGATGACTGTCAATTTGCTTTCGATAAAATCAAGGAGTATTTGCTGGAACCTCCTATCTTGATGCCACCTGTCGAAGGAAGGATGTTAATCATGTATCTGACTGTCCTGGAGAATTCAATGGGGTGCGTACTGGGCCAACATGACGAGTCTGGCCGAAAAGAGCACGCCATTTATTACCTTAGAAAAAAGTTTACCGACTGTGAGACCCGATACTAACTGCTCGAGAAAACTTGATGCGCTTTGGTATGGGCTGATCACCGGCTAAGGCAGTACATGTTGACACATACCACTTTACTGATCTCTAAGATGGATCCGATCAAGTACATCTTCGAGAAGCCTGCTCTATCCGGAAGAATCGCTAGATGGCAGATGATCCTCACCGAATATGATATACAGTACACGACCCAAAAAGCTATAAAGGGGAGTGTGCTAGCCGATCATCTGTCCCATCAAGTTGTCGAAGATTAACAATCCATGAGGTTCGACTTTCCCGATGAGGATATCATGACTTTGAGCAACATTGAAGAAAACAGACCGTATGACGGACCTGAACAAGGATCCCGATGGACTCTGTACTTTGATGGTTCCTCCAACGCACTTGGAAACAGTATCGGTGCGATACTTATCTCTCCAGAAGGTTGCCATACACCTTTCACCGCTAGACTTTGTTTCAGCTGTACCAACAACATGGCCGAGTATGAAGCTTGTATCTTCGGTCTCAAGGCTGCTATTGATTTAGGAATCAAATCTTTGATTGTATTTGGGGACTCAGCTTTGGTTATCAGTCAAATCAAAGGACGGTGGGATACTAAACATCCAAACCTCATCCCTTACAAAGAACATGTCCTGACATTGTTACCACACTTTGAGCTGATTACCTTCGAGCACTTCCCGCGAGAAGAGAATCAGTTAGCAGATGCGCTAGCTACAATGTCATCTATGTTTAAACTTAACTGGGATAATGAGGATCCTCAAATCACCATTGAATGAATGGACGAACCTGCACATTGTCATGAGATTAATACCCAAGGAGTAGTGGACCGACCTTGGTTTCATGACGTCAAAAGGTATCTCGAAGCACAAGAATACCCTGAAGGAGCTTCAGTCAATGACAAAATTCTTAAGGAGGTTCGCGGCGAAGTTCTTTTTGAGCAATGGTATCCTATACAAGCGCAATCTTGATTGTGTCCTACTCCATTGTGTGGACAAGGTTGAAGTCGAGCAGATCATGGCTGAACTACATAATGGCACCTTTGGCACCCACTCAAGCGGTCATACGATGGCTAAAAGGATTCTACGGGCAGGCTACTACTGGTCTACCATAGAAGCTGATTGTCATCAACATTCCCGTACTTGTCACAAATGCCAAATCTATGCTGACAAGGTACATATTCCTCAAGTTCCTCTCAATGTCTTAACAGCTCCTTGGCCATTCGCGATGTGGGGAATCGACATGATTGGAGAGATCAAGCCTACAGCATCCAATGGACACCGTTTCATCCTGGTAGCCATTGATTACTTTACCAAGTGGGTCGAAGCAGCTTCCTTCCCCTCCGTTACAAAGAATGTAGTTTCCCGCTTCATCAAGTAGAACCTCATATGCCGGTATGGTATCCCCGACAGGATCATCACTGACAACGATACAAATTTGAACAATACTATGATCACCGCTATGTGCGAGTAGTTCAAGATTCAACATCACAATTCATCTCCCTATCGGCCTAAGATGAACGGTGTTGTCGAAGCTGCAAACAAAAATATCAAGAAGATCATTCAAAAGATGACAGTCACCTACAAGGACTGGCATGAGATGTTACCGTTTTCTCTGCACGGGTACCGTACCACGACACGCACTTCAACTGGGGCAACACCTTATTCTTTGGTATATGGCATGGAAGCTGTTTTACCTATCGAGGTTCAGATTTCCTCCTTAAGAATCATGAAAGATGCTGGTTTGAGTGAAGACGATTGGATTCAGACCCGGCTTAATCAACTTAACTTGATTGATGAAAAGCGACTTATTGTTGTTTTCCATGGTCAGACATATCAAAAACGTATGATCAAGGCCTTCAACAAGAAAGTCAAGAGACAAGTATATCGAGTCGGGGACCTTGTAATCAAGCGGATTATCTTGCCGCAAAGTGATCCCAGGGGCAAATGGACTCCTACTTATGAAGGACCATTTGTGATCAAAAACATCTTTTCTGGTGGGGCAATGATCCTGACCACCATGGACGGCGACGACCTGCCCATCCTGCGAACGTAGACATAGTCAAAAGATACTACGCATAAACGACCCGACAAGTTGAAAACCCGAAAGGGCGACTTGGGCAAAAATGGGCATCCCGGTGAATCGAAAACCCGAAAGGGCGGTTCAGGCAAAAATTAGGGATAAATAAATAAAAAGAGTTTGTACACCCGGAAAGTTGAAAACCTGAAAGGGCGACTTGGGCAAAAAAGGGTTTCCCGGTGGACTAAAAACTCGAAAGGGCGGTCCAGGAAAAAGTTAGGGAAATAAAGCCTATGACTATGTCTTGTCGGATCACTCCAAGGACAATCTCTTATACGAACAAGCTCCGGGCTTTTGATCAATCTAATCATCGTCGGACGAAGAAACGAATGGACAAGATACTAAGAGTTACGAAGGCTATAGCAGAATGGGAGCCCCATGGAATTGTTAAACATAGCCATCTTTCTTTGTATAAATTTTTCTCAATTTTATGACAACATTCTCTTACTAGGATGTCTGTCCCCTTTGTACAAATTACTTACACAAAGTTAATACAAAGATACTTCAAAGTGCAGAAATTTGTTTGCCTTTTCTTTCTTTTTACGCTTATGTTTTATTTGAAAACGTCCAATGATTTATTAAATGAGCATATGCATTTGGATATAATCACTGCTTACAAATAAAACAAAATGAGAAGGAATAATTACTAACAGATTGAAAGTATGGGAAAACGTCTTTAGGCTATTCCAGGAGAAATCATCAACAGAGCTAAAGCCTTGAAATACATATCCCCAGCGGAGTTAAGTTTCAAAATCCCCATCGGAAATAAGTTTCCAAAATCCCAATCCCCAGCGGAGCAAAACTTTGAACTGCAAACCCTCAGTGAAGATGAAACTTTCTTCCCCAACGAAGTCCAAAACTTTAACCCTTAAGCCCTAGTGGAAGACCATCTAGTTTTCTCCAATTCCCCAGAGAGTTGTCTTAAAGCCAGAAAATTCCCCTGCAAGTTATCTTAGAGACCAGACAACAGCTTCGGATAATTCCTCAGAAGATTGGCATACAACCCAAACTCTTGAAAACTTTCCAACAGAATAAACATTCTCCCCATAGAGTTATCTCCCAGCAGATCGAAGATCCTCATTCTCATTTCTCCAGTGAAGCCTCCAAGGTTTTAATTCCCCAATAGAGATCGTCAGAGTTTTCTTTGTTCCCCAGCCATAGTCATCAAATTCTTTGGGTTCCTCAAGCAGGTTTCCCAAGCAGACTTGAAGGATCCCTATATCCCCAGGAAAGTCATGAAGGATTCTCACATCCCCACAAGTTGCCAAGGATTTTCTATCTCCAACAGTGGTCAAGGGTTTATTTTCCCTGGCAGCAGTCAAAGATTTCATTATCTCCGGCTATCAAGGATTTATTTTCCTCAGCAAGACAGCTAATCAGCTTACATGTGCATCCATTACCTTCACATATCATAAACATTGATAGAACGCATTTTATTGCATCATACATGTCATGCAACATAACTTTGTGTTTCAGCTAACATTTTACCCTTTTCAGGATGAGATTAAAAGCTATCTTTAACAACTATTCAAAGATTTCAGATACAGTACGAATACACTCCAAGACATGGAAGTCATTCTACTACTCATTCAGACTTCAGCAATCAGATACAGACTAGATACGCTCCAGACACGGAAGCCATTCTATTTCTCATTCAGATTCAACTATCAACCTCAAGTTCAGATACACTCTAGACACGGACGTCATTCTGTCACTTGTCCAGATCCCAGTTACAGTATGGATACACTCCAGACATGGAAGTCATTCGGCTACTCATACAGATCTCAACTTCAGATAACAGTCCAGATACGCTCCAAACACGGAAGCCATTTTGTCACTCATTCATAATTTATCCCCGGCCCAGAGATGCTCCATACACGGATGTTTTTTTGTCACCCATTCAGAATTCAGATACAATACAGATACACTCCAAACACGGCAGTCATTCTAATATTCATTCAAGAATTAAATACGGTTACAGCTCGGATATGCTCCAGACACGGACGCCACTCCTTTGCTCATACGAATCCAATCTCCAGATACAACTCAGATACGTTCTAGATACGGATACCATTCTGGTGTTCATTCTCCTGATTTTCAACAAACAGTCTTGGATGGCATCTTTAAGCCCATCTCCATCAAGATTCTACCATCTCCAAATGGCATCTTTAAGCCCATTTCCTCAGCTACATTTTGACGAGTTCAAATTTACGGGCACTCTAGTGTCCAATCCTCTTTTACCTTCGAGTCACGAAAGGCAAACTCGTCGATCTAACTCTTCAGGTTCAAGAAGATTGAACAGGGGCAGTTGTTGTACCCCAAAATTTTCCCTCTCATTTTATCAAGATTTCCCCTCACAAGACTCTTTGGACTCAAGAACAAATAAGGGTTTTGCTCTGCTCAAGACATCTCCTTGCACTGATGACCTAAATTAGGGTTTGAGTTTGCACAAGGAATTTTGGACTTCCAATGCCCCATGTGGCTTCCATACTTCATGTTGGACTTATAAGATTGCCTCTACCAAGTTTCAAGCCTTGAATCAAATTTTTGCCCAGTCAATTGGACAGTTGACCTAGAAATCAATTGTATTGGGGAAAAAGTCAATTGTGGCCAATTTGCAGTCAAACCTCATAATTTTTGATCCACATCAATATTATAGACTCATATGAACTATTTGATCAAGTTTCGATCACAACTCCTCAAGAAATTTGATCAGATCATCAAAAGGGCAAAATGGTCATTTTTAGGGTTTTGACTGTATAAGGGCAATTTCTGATTTTTCACCTAGCCAGTGACAAATTGGGTTCAATCATAGATTCAAGGACTCAATGGCATAATCTTGACCTATTCACAAGGTTCAAAAGATCACAAATGCATTGGATTGACAGGTGAATTTTTCAGTCAAACTGATCAAAATTTGACTGTACACTGAAAAGTCAAACTTTGACTCTTTGGTAAAAATCAAGTGCCAAGGGTCATTTTTCATCAAAATAAGTCAAAACATGAAACTTGTTCATCAAGAAACCTAATTTTTCAAATTAGGGTTTAAGAATGAAAAATTTCATAACTTAGAATTTTTCTAAGTTATGAAAGTTTCTTATTTTTTCCCAACTTTGCCCAACATTTTCACCATGATGCAATTGGATTCAAACAAAACTTCCAACATGAAAGTTGTAGTACTTCACAAAATATACAACTTTTATTCACAGAGTTTTCTCAAAAGACGCTTGGATCTCAAGTTATGAGTTTTGGAACAAGGGTCCATGAAACTTTTAACTTAGTGAAATTTTGCCCTAGTTTAGGCAGGTGTTTGACCTATCTTCATGACCATTTTTCACATAGTTCCACTTGGAATCTCAAAATTCATTTCAAATATGGATTGTATAGAATGTTATAAGCTTTCCAAAATGTTCAAGAACTCTCCAAAATCATTTATGGTTAGGGAGAATCAAAGGTTTGAATTTGGCAAAAACTCACTTTTGATCCATGGCATTTTCATGTTGATACAAGTTGCAATTTCTGTCCAGCTTCATTTGTACTTGAATACAGGTCTCTAAACCCTTCCACACTCAAGAATTAAATGCAAACTCAATGGTCTAAGGCATTATTCTGATCAATGGAAGTTTGTACAAGAGTTTAATCTATTTTTGGCAAAAAGTGAACTATGTCATTTTGATAAAGGCAACTTTATGTCAACTTGCTTCCCCTTGAGCCTTGGACCTCTCTCTTTGCAGCAAAAAAAGTCCCATAAACTTAGGCAAAAGTACCACAATCTTGTGCATGCTTGGAGATAGCATGTACAGGCCTATCTTGTATCACTTCACACTTTTCTTTCAAAACAAGTCAACTGGCCAAAATCGCATATCTTGAGTATCTGATATAACCAACTCTTGTAAGCATTTGAAACAAGTTTTGCACATTGCCTTGAGCCAGAAACACGAGCCATCCATCCCTCAAACACTCTTGAACATCAAAACACATTCCTCTTGCAAAACAGGGCAGCTTCTACACTTTGAGTTCCAAAACAAAAACCACTCGTGCGTTTTGCCCCAAACCACTTCCAACACACTTCATATAACCTATCTGAACTATCCCAACCATTGGCCATTGACTGTAACTCCATTTGCAAGCTTAACCATTTCTGATTCCAGCTTGTGCAGGTTGACTTCTGCAGGCTTATTCAAGCAGGCTCAAGGCAAACAAAGCATTGGGGAAGGTCAGAGGAAGTTCAGGCAAGCTCCCAAACATCTCAGGCTTCACTGAAAATCTCTACATTTCCATACTCGTGTTCAACTGAAACAGGTATTTTTCAACTTCCTATCTCTTTATTTAGGAATCATTAGGCTTAGGTTTGTGAATAAAAAATGTAGTACTCATAGCCCTTAAGCTGTACATATGCATAGATTTCATTTAAGTTAAGTGTGCTAACAGAATTTGATTGATGAACATTCTGAAAAAGTTAGGTTAGAAATTAGGGCCAGAGAAATTCTCTCTGGTCTTTGAGAGTTAGATTAAGTTCTTTACATGGTTGGAATCGTCTTGAAAAATGATATAACTTTCATGTTGTGAGTTTTTGCTTTAGAGCACGTATACAGGAGTTGGACATTTGTACACAGGCGCGCGGAGTTTTGAATTAGAGGTTGAACACGAAGCTGTAACTGGGCTGGGCTTGGTTTGGCTTGTTTTTGACACCCCCAGCTTGCTTATTGCACCCCCCTGGCCCATTTCACTATATTTTTATATTTTTCTATTTTATTTACATTTCTGATTTTATTTTATTTTTTTCTAAACATAAAAAATTACCAAAAATATTTTTATAAATTTGCACATTTATTTTTCTATTTTATTTTATTTTTTCTAACATAAAAATAATTATTAATTAGTATATACTTTATTTCCTTTAATAAAAAACCTGAAAATAATAAATAAAATATTATATTTTTATTTTTATTATTTACATACTTAAGTAATATTTTTTCTAATATATTTTATTTTTTGACATTTGTATATATTTTATCATTTTTATTTTATTATACATAAATAATATAATTAATATATATATATACTTTCTTAAAATAAATTAGGGTTTTACCCTTAACAAAAATAACTTTTTATTTTCTTTTTTTAATACATTAAATATTATATTTTTACATACATAAAAATAATACAAAAACATTTTTTGCATATTTATAATATATTGCATATTTATTTCATTGTTTATTTAAATATTTGTCTATTTATTTACTTGCACATTTAATTCAATTTGGATGTAATATTTAATTTTAGGGTTTTATTTTCTTGCAAATATTCCCCATTCAAAATTGTATCCCCCTCCCCATATCAATGTTGTAATAACCTAGATTACTTTTATGCATTTATGCTTTCAAATATGTCATGATAGAGATTAGGGTTTGTATGCAATATCCAAAATAAAAACAAGTAGTTAGACCTAATACAAGACATAAATGGATGAAAATGATAACACAATGCACACAAGCACACCTAGGGTTTTCATCCACTTGTTGCCTTTAAAATGGCCATGGTATGCATGTTGAGTATCTTGGCAAAACAAAACAAAATAAAAGATCATAGTCCCTCGATGACGCTATCTTGGTTACCTACACAACATGATCTACTCCCTCAAAAAATTGCTAAAGATACTTAGCACAATTTCTATCATGGTCAATATGATGACCCGCGCCTGTCCCTTTTAACATCCAAATACAAGGTTGTTTACCAAATGCAATGGTAAAACAACATTGTAAAAATGGTTAAGAATGTGTAGGAAAGACGTTTGAGTAGATAGGGTAGACAACTTGTGATACGGTGGGAGAACTGACTTGAGGTTTTGCGTTTGTTTTTGCAAATGTTTCGGTTGAGCAAGAGTCGCCACCGACTTTTTATTTTATCCTAAGGAAAGGTTAAAAAGCACAGCAAAAACCTTTGAGATGTTTTCTGGGGTTCGGGGAGTAGATTATAGAAAGGGAAGGTATTAGCACCCTTTCTATCCATGGTTATCCATGGGCTCTTAGTTACTTGCTTAGATCACTTGCCTTGCATTTTCAATTGTTTGAAATGGTGCTTTGTGTGTGGGTTTGAAAATGTTTTGAAAAGAGGCCATTTGTTGTGGCAACCTTTGTAATGATCCATGTTTGAATGTATACAAAGGTGTACTTATCTTTTGAAAAGTTTTCAATGTTTTTGAAAGTTGTTTTGAAAGTGTGTTGTGATGTGTGTTTTGAAAAATGGCAAGGATTGTTTTGCAAGATTTGGTCAAGTAACCAAGAGCTATCTACCCTAAATTTCTCAAAGATCTTTCCTATGTTTTAACCCTTTTAACAATTTTGTTCCACCATTGTATTTGGTGGACAATCTTGTGTTAGGATGTTAACGGGACGGGCGCGGGTCATCGTTTAGACCATGATTGCAATAGTGCCAAGTGTCTTTGGCAATTTTTCCTTTAAGGGACTTGATCATTTTTGGGCAACTTTCAAAAGCGTCATCGAGGGACTATGATCATTTGATTTGTTTTGTTTTGTTTTGCCAAAAACACCCAACATACAACATGGCCCATTATTGAAGGCAACAAGTGGAGTAACCCTAGGGGTGCAAGTGTGATTGATGTTGTCCATTTTCATGCTTTTTGTCTTTTGTTTAGTCAAGCTATTTGTTATTTTATTTTTGCATAAAAAAACCCTAAGTCTATCATGGTATAATTAGAAAGCTTTAAAATGCGGAATTTAAAGTCCTAAATTATTACAACATAATTATGGGATGAGGGGTACAAATGTTCAAATGGGGATATTTAGCGAGAAATTTAAATCTAAACTATTACATCCAAATTGAATATACAAGTTATTTTAATTATACAATAATTGAATAAAAATACAATAAATATGCAAGATGCAAAAAATGATTTTTTATATGTATGTAAAAGTATTTTTCATGTGACAAATAAACAAAAATAAAAAGGATTAATTTTTGGGTATTTTCATGGTTTAGGACAAAACCCTAATTTGCTAAATAAAAAGTATTTATTATTTATTATATACAATATTTATTAACTATATACAAAAAATAAATAAAAAGGAAGTATATTGTAAAAAAGTGATTTTTGAGGTCAAATATTAATAAAAATAAAAATGTATTATTTTTGTATTTTTATCCTAAATATTCTAATAAATATATAAGTATTTATATTATTTACTAAATATATTAAATATGTACAAAAATAAAAATGTTAATTATTTACAAAAAAAAAGTATATTTTTTAGAAAATGTTTCCAAAATGTAAATCAAAAAATTATAACTAAAAAATATATTTTGTATTATTATTTTTAATGTTTTAAACAAATAGTATTATATTTATTTATATATATAACTAAATGAAACAAATAAATATCAAATAAAATGCAAAAAATGTGAGAAAAATATTTTTAGTGTTTTTTCATGTTTGAATAAAAATATAAAATCAGAATCAAAAAGAAAAAAAAATAAAAAATGACAAATATATCACATAATGGGCCAAGGGGGTGCAAGTGAAAAATGAGTGTGCAAACAGAAAAATGAAACAGGCCCAGCCCAAAGGCAAGCTTGTTCAACCTCCAGCCATTTCTGTCTCAAAAACGCGCGCTTCTCATGCTTGTTCAAACATCCTAATTCTTTGATTTTTAGCACAAACTTATAACACCAATAATGTAAAGCATCAAACCACGAATTCATACATATAAAGAACTTGATCTAACTCTCAGAAATGAGAGAGAATTTCTTCTCCCCCAATTCCTGACCTAGCTTTTTTCAGATGTTCAGTTTCAAAATTCTCTCAGTACACACAGCATAAATGAAAAGTAATGATATGGGTAGCTTTAGGGCCATGAGTAAGACATAACTTCTTCACAAACCTAAGCCTAAATATGCTTGTATAGAGAGATAGAAGTTCAAACTTTTACCTGTTCAGCTTGAATCGTGTGCAACAATGGAGGCACTTTCAATGGATCTTGAGGACTTGTACATCTTGCTTGAAGTTCAGGGATGCTTCTCCAACCTCTAGCTTGCTTTGAAACTGACTGAATCGAGCTATGGAAGTCCACCTGCAAAGTTGAAAACTGAAAATGGAAAGTGATGTTAGGGATGTTACAGTTTGTGTTTAATGCTTGGGATAACTTCAATGGGTGATATGGAACATGTTTGAACTCTTTTTGGCCAAAGTGCACGAGTGGAAAGGTTTATAGAAGTCAAGTTGCAGAAGGGACTCTGTTTTTTGCAGTAGGATGGTGTTTCTGGGAATGAGAAGGTATTGAAGGTGGTTTGGTCATGCTTTAGGTCTGGTTTGATGTTTGGAAGATGCTCATGAAGTTTGTTTAGGCTTGTGTTGACAGGAATGAAAGATGATCTCCAAAATGCAAGTTTCTTCGTTGATAAGTAAGAAAATGTGTATTCACAATGCAGGCCCCTACTACCCTCAATCTATGCTGCATAAATCACTCTTGATCAGTGGAACTTGTTCATGAACTTGTGCCCAAAAGATCTGCTTTGGTACTACTTTGATTTTCTTTTGACATAAAGCACTTCTTTTTAAAAATGGCTAAAATGCTTTTTCCGTTTTAAGACTAAACCTTTGTGTAATGACTTAATGAATAAGATAATGCTAGGACACAAAGGTTTTGCATTAAATTATTGAGTAAGAATGGGATTAGAGGCCTGTAATCTAGCTTGTGCAAGTTGACTTGAAAAAATGCAAAGTGTTATGAACATGAAATTGGCCATGAACAAAGTGACTTTTGCCCATCTTGACAAATTCGATTCTCCCTAACCACAAGGGTGTTTGAGAAGTTCTTGGACAATTTGGAAATCTTGGAATGTGTACTACAATCCATCTTTTTAATGCAAGTTGAGATTCCAAGTGGAAGCATGTGAAAAGTGGCCATGAAGTTGGGCAAAAATCCTGCCTAAAATAGGTCAAAAAATTTCTAAGTTAAGAATGTTTTGCACCCCTATTCCAAAAATCATAACTTGAGCTACAAGCTTCTTTTGAGGAAACTTTGTGAATCAAAGTTGTAGATTTTGCAATGGACTATAACTTTCATGTTTTGATTTTTGTTTGAATCCAAATATATCTTGATGAAAAGATGGGACAAAGTTAGGAAAAAATAAGGGAATTTCATAACTTAGAAAAATTCTAAGTTATGAAATTTCTTCATTTCAAACCCTAATTTGTAATTTTTGATTTCTTGATGAACAAGTTTCATAATTTGACATGTTTTGATGACAAATGAATCTTGGCACTTGATTTTGACCAAAAAGTCAAAGTTTGACTTTTCAGTGTACAGTCAAATTTGATCAATTGACTGGAAAATTCATCTATCAATCCTGTGCATTTGGGATCTTTTGAACTTGTTGAATGTGTCAAGACCATGTCATTGAGTCCTTGAGTCCATATGTGAGCTTGGTTTGCCATTGGTTAGGTTAAACAGTCAAAAATTGCCTTTGTGCAGTCAAAACCCTAAAAATGACCATTTTGCCCTTTTGGTGATCTGATCAAATTTCTTGTGGAATTGTGATCCAAACTTGACCAAATAGTTCATATGAGTTTATAATGTTGATGAGGGTCAAAAATCATGAGGTTTGACTGTCAATTGACCACAGTTGACTTTTTCCCCAATACAGCTGATTTCTAGGTCAATTGTCCAATTGACTGGGCAAAGATTGGAATCAAGGCTTGAAACTTGGTATTGATAAACTTGTGAGTCCAACATGAAGCATGAAAGTCATTTTGGGAATTTTAGGTCAAAACATCTTTATGCAAACTCAAACCCTAATTTGGGTCAACAGTGCAAGGAGGAGTCTTGATCAGAGCAAACCCTAACTTGATCTTGAGCTCCAAGGGTCTTGTGGTGAGAAAATGTTGAGGAAATGGGAGGGAAAATTTTGGGGTACAACAGTTGCCCTTGTTCAATCTTCTTAGACCTGAGGATGTAGATTTGCTTGCGTGCCTTTCGTGATCTGAAGGTGGAAGATGATTGAACACTAAAGTGCCCAGATATTTGCACTCGCATAGTGGAGTATCAGCAATGTGATGTCGGGAATGGGCTTATAGATGCTATTTGGAAGTGTGATGGATAGTTGTGGAGATGGGCTTATAGATGCCATCTGGAAGTGTTGATCGCGTAAGAGATTCCTTAGCGAGAACTTGCGTACTTTGAGAAAGGAAGATGGTTTCTTGGCCTGTTACAGGTGTTGATCTTCAAACTCTTCATGTAGATATGCCCTGGCTAGGTACAGGTATCGAATCTACAATCAATACTCACAGATATTCCCTAGCTAGATACAGGAATCGAATTTGGAATTGGTCGTCTACAGATGTGCCCTGGCTGGATACAGGTATCGAATCTCTAAACTCTTCATGCAGATATGCCCTGGATGGATATAGGTATCGAATCTAGAATTTGTCGTCTACAGATATGCCCTGGCTGGATGCAGGTATCGAATCTCTAAACTCTTCATGCAGATATGCCCTGGCTGGATGCAGGTATCGAATCTCTAAACTCTTCATGCAGATATGCTCTGGCTGGATACAGGTATCGAATCTGGAATTTGTCGTCTACAGATATGCCCTGGCTGGATACAGGAATCAAATCTGGAAACTCTTCATGCAGATATGCCCTGGCTGGATACAGGCATCGAATCTGGAATTTGTCGTCTACAGATATGCCCTGGCTGGATACAGGAATCGAATCCGGAAACTCTTCATGCAGATATTCCCTGGCTGGATACAGGTATCGTATCTACAATCAATCACTCACAGATATGCCCTGGCTAGATACAAGAATTGAATCTGGAATTGTGACAGTTGATAGTAATCATCTTTGGATTGACCTTTTCCTGAAAAGGCAAAACATTAGTTGTATGCAATGTCATGATGTATGAAATGCATGATGTCATGATGTTTTTCAAGAATAAATGAGATCGTGTGATATTATGCGTATATGCATGTGTCATGGTGTATGATAATGTGATGAATGTATTTTTGTCTAGGAAAATAAATCCTTGACGACTGCCGGGAGTTTGTGGAATCCTGGGCTGATGTTGAAGAGTGGAGTTCTTCGTTTCTGCTGGGGATGATGGTTGCAAGAATAAACCGGTAGGAGAAGATGACTCCGTTGGGGAATAAACTTGTTGGAGAGATTACTCTGCGGGGAATTACTCTGTGGGAAGAGATACTTTGTTGAGGTTTTGATGAGAGCTCCGCTGGGGATCCCACTGATAAGTTATGTTGGGGAATTTGATGAACTCCGCTGGGGAATAGGGAGAACTTCGCCGAGGACGATCTTTCCGTGGTAATTAGCTGAGGATAACCCAGTTATACCCTGGTGGGGAAATAACCTTTGAATAAAGTCGGGGAGAGACGTATGTACTATGCAGGTGATAAGCTTCCAGAATCTACTGGGGATAAGCTTCAGAAACTACTGGGGAAACTTTTCAGACTGTACTGGGGAAGGATTTCACTGGGGTGTCTGTATTCTGCCGGGGAACAAATATTATATTAAGACTGCCGGGGAAGCTTGCTGAGGAATGTCTATACTCCGCTGGGGAATGTTGAGATCTTCTGGGGATACCCAACTTTCTTAGGGCTGACAGTAGACTAACTCTGCTTGGGGAGAGTATCGCTGACTTGCTGGAGATACTGTGCCTTTTTAGGGATGATGGGGGACCAACTCCTCCTGGGGGGAGTATTGCTGAATCTTGTCTTACTCTGTGGGGAGTTGAGGTAACTTGGTTACATTCTTCAGCCGAACTTACCTTGGTACCTCGGTGGACAGAGCAACTAGATTGCTTGTACAATTCTTTATTGCCCCTGTTTCTGATGTCATCTGTAATTAGTCCTTTGTTTCGCATGCAAATATTCATGATTAGCAATTAATGTCAAATGCATATATCAAAAATGATCATTGGACGTTCTTTGCAAAACAAAACAGAAAAAGGAAAAAACGATGGGTAATTTGTCTGAAAAATTGAACTTGTATTGATTTTGAAATTTGCCTGTAAATAGGCGTTTTGTGTACAGGAGGCTGACGTCCTAGTAAGAGAACGCCGCCGAGCAAAATAGAGTTTATACAATTTTGTGAAAAGGAAACAAAACAGCTATGTGAAAAATAATCCCCACTGGGTTCCAACTCTGCTATCGCCTTTATGTCTTCAAGCGTCTCATCACTCTGCTGCTTAGTTGAAGATGAAGCTGATTGATTGGCGCCATCTGAGCCCGATAGTTGATGTCGAATTCTGGATGCAAGGTGATCCAATGAGACATAGTATTACGCTTTATCCCTAACTTTACCTGGACCGCCCTTTCAGGTTTTCAGTCCACCGGGATACCCATTTTTGCCCAAGCCGCCTTTTCAGGTTTTCGACTTGCCAGGTGTACAGATTTTTTTCATTTCATCCCTTATTTTTGCCCGAACCCTTTTGGTTCGCCGGGAAGCCCTTATTTTTGCCTAGGTGTGTCAACCTAGCGGGTCTTTAATTCATGCGTAGTATCTTTTTACTATGTCTGCATTGGCGGGGTGAGGAAGGTCGTCACCATCCATGGTGGTTAGAATCATAGCTCCTCCTGAGAAGATATGTTTAACCACAAATGGCCCTTCGTACGTAGGGGTCTATTTGCCCCTGGGATCACTTTGAGGAAGAATGATGCGCTTGATTACCAGATCTTCGACTTGATACTCTTGTCGTCTGACCTTCTTGTTAAATGCCCTGATCATCCGTTTTTGGTACGTTTGACCATGACAAATAGCAGTGAGTCTCTTTTCGTCAATTAGGTTTAATTGATCAAGCCGAGTCTGGATCCAGTCATCTTCGCTCAAATCTGCATCTTTCATTATCCGGAGAGAGGGTATCTAGACTTCAATAGGCAAGACTGCCTCCATGCCATAGACCAAGGAAAAGGGAGTTGCCCCTGTTGACGTCCGTGCTGAGGTGCGGTAACCATGAAGAGCAAATGGTAACATTTCGTGCCAATCTTTGTAGGTCACTGTCATTTTTTGCACAATCTTCTTGATGTTCTTATTCGCTGCTTCTACAGCCCCATTCATCTTCGGTCGATAGGGAGAAGAGTTGTGGTGCTGTATCTTGAATTGCTCGCAGAGCTCAGTGATCATCTTGTTGTTAAGATTGGTACCATTATCCGTAATGATCCTCTCAGGTACACCGTATCGACAGATCAGGTTGTGCCGAATGAACCGTGCCACGACGTTCTTGGTTACGGTAGCGTAGGAAGCTGCTTCAACCCACTTTGTAAAGTAATCAATCGCTACCAAGATGAAGCGATGCCCGTTGGATGCCGTAGGTCTGATTTCGCTGATCATATCAATGCCCCACATTGCAAAAGGCCAAGGTGTTGTCAAGACGTTCAGAGGAACCGGAGGAATGTGCACCTTATCAGCATAGATCTGGCATTTATGACAAGTTCGAGAATGCTGATAACAGTCGGCTTCCATTGTGGACCAGAAATATCCTGCCCGAAGGATTTTCTTTGCCATGGTATGTCCACTGGAATGTGTTCCGAAGGTACCTTCATGTAGCTCCGCCATGATCTTTTCTGCTTCAGTCTTATCCACACAACGCAGTAAGGTCGAATCATGGTTTCGCTTGTAGAGAACGCCATTGTTGAGGAAGAACTTCACCGCAAACCTTCTCAGGAACTTCTTGTCATTAACAGATGCGCCTTCGGGGTATTCTTGAGCTTCCAGGTACCTCTTCACTTCATGATACCAGGGTTTTTCTGTTACCTCTTCGGTCTCGAGATCGCAGCAATGTGCAGGTTCATCCAACTTCCAAATAATGATCTGGGGCGCCTCGTTGTCCCATTTGACTTTGAACATAGAAGACATCGTAGCCAACGCGTCCGCTAACTGATTCTCCTCTCTTGGGAAATGTTCAAAGGTTATCTCCTCGAAGTGGGGAATCAACGTCAACACATACTCCTTGTAAGGAATAAGATTTGGGTGTTTCATATCCCACTCGCCTTTGATCTGATTGATCACGAGAGCGGAATCTCCGAAGAAACTCAGAAACTTGATCCTTAGGTCAATTGCAGCCTGAAAACCCATGATACATGCCTCATACTCTGCCATGTTGTTGGTGCAGTTGAAACATAGTCGGGCGGTGAGTGGAGTATGAGTGCCTTTAGGGGATATGATCACAGCGCCGATACCATTACCCAAAGCGTTCGAGGCTCCGTCAAAGTGCATAGACCATCGGGATCCTTCTTCAGGTCCTTCATCCGGTCCAGGTACTTCACAATCAGTCACTACCATGATATCCTCGTCTAGAAATTCAAAGTTCATCGACTGGTAATTGTCCACTGCCTGGTGTGCCAAATGGTATGCCAATACACTTCCCTTGATTGCTTTTTGAGTCGTGTACTGGATGTCATATTCCGTCAAGATCATCTGCCATATTGCTATTCTTCCGGACAAGGCGGGCTTTTCGAAGATGTACTTTATTGGATCCATTTTTGAAATCAACAGAATAGTGTGAGTCAACATATACTGTCTCAGCCGGCGAGCAGCCCATACCAAAGCGCAGCAAGTTTTCTCGAGCAGTGAGTATCGGGTCTCACAGTCGGTAAACTTTTTGCTAAGGTAATAAATGGCGTGTTCTTTTCGGCCAGACTCGTCATGCTGCCCCAGCACACACCCCATTGAGTTGTCCAGTACTGTCAAGTATAAGATTAAAGGTCTCCCTTCAACCGGCGGCATAAGAATGGGTGGTTCTTGGAGATACTCTTTGATTCTTTCGAAAGCGGCCTGACATTCATCATTCCAACGTACTACTTGATCTTTCTTCAGCAGCTTGAAGATTGGTTCACAGGTAGCAGTTAGATGCGAGATGAATCGGGCAATGTAGTTCAACCGTCCTAGAAAGCCTCTGACTTCTTTCTCTGTCTTGGGAGTTGGCATCTCTTGTATGGCTTTCACTTTGGTAGGGTCCACTTGAATGCCCTTGTCTCTTACCACGAAGCCTAGCAATTTTCCAGATCTCACCCCAAAGGTGCATTTGTTCGGGTTCAACCTCAGCTTGTACAACTTCAGACGGTCAAACAGCTTCTGTAGATGGTCAAGGTGTTCCTCCTCAGTTTGGGACCTTGCAATCACATCGTCGACGTATACTTCTATCTCGTGATGGATCATGTCATGAAATAAAGCAACCATGGCACGTTGGTAGGTTGCCCCAGCATTTTTCAACCCAAAAGGCATGACCTTGTAGCAAAAGGTGCCCCACTGAGTAACAAAAGTGGTCTTCTCCATGTCTTCAGGAGCCATCTTGATCTGATTATAACTGGAGAAGCCGTCCATGAAGGAGAATACTTTATGCCGAGCAGTGTTATCAACCAGAACGTCGATATGAGGCAGAGGGAAATCATCCTTAGGGCTTGCCCTGTTCAAATCCCTGTAATCAACACACATTCGGACCTTACCATCCTTCTTCGGCACTGGAACCACGTTGGCAACCCACTGAGGGTAAGAAGTCACTGCTAGAAATCCAGCATCAAATTGTTTCATAACCTCAGCTTTCATTTTCTCGGACATTTCTGGACGCATACGACGGACCTTCTGTTTTACCGGAGGGCATTCTTCCTTGGTAGGCAGGTGATGAACCACAATGTCAGTATCCAACCCAGGCATGTCTTCGTAAGACCAGGAAAATATTTCCACATAGTCACGCAGCATCTGAATCAACCGTTGTTTCACACTGAGCTCTAGATTGGCACCAATCTTGACTTCCTTTCTGTCTGTCTCAGTACCCAGGTTTACCGTTTCCACTGGCTCTTCATGTGGTTGAATGGCCCTCTCTTCCTGGAGTAGTAGTCTTGCAAGTTCACCAGGCACTTCGCAATCATCTTCACCTTCGTCTTCGGCTAAGTTGATCGGATTTTCGAAGTCATAACTGGCAGTAGCAAAGTCGTTACCAATGAGATCCAGAGTGGATTGGGACCTGTATAGGTGAGTATGTGTAAATATAGCTGTTTTGCAATATATAATAAAGAAAGAAAAGGAACGCAAGATTTTGAAATGCAACAAACGTTCAATGTTTTTATTAATGATATATGAAAATGACACACAAAAGCCCTCACAAATGAAGCCACGGTGCCCTGGGTAAGACACCGAGCCATAAAAGTTTCAAAATATTGTCTGTTACAAATCCAAAACAAAAGAGTTCATTACTGAGTGACAAAAGTAATATGTGTGAAGTCTTTGGCAGTCGAGTTGCTTGGTCCACCGTCGGTTGTTGGGTAGATCCAACTGTCGAATTCAGATTCCTCCACGTCGTCTTCAATAGCATTTACTCCCGGGTTGGTGATGAACACAGGAGGTCTTCCAATTCTTGCCTTACGAATAGCCCTCTGAGCTTCTGCAGTGAAGCCCAAACCAAACTTGTCAGTTTTTGGAGTGAAATCAGGAAGTCGACCCCAGTTTTCACACTCACCCTTCTCAATCACAGCCTGGGCATCCTTTAAGGAAGCCATTTTCAAAGGAGAGTCTTCTTTAGTCACAGTCTCAGCTGATGCCAGTGTCTGAGGCACCTCTTCAAAGTGTTGAAAGGGGTCTCAATGAATTCCCCATCCATTTCTATGTACCCGAACGAGTTGAGGTGGCTGACCATATACTCTTCCTACCCCTGAACTGTAACAATCTTTCCTCTGACCGGGTACTTAAGCTTCTGATGTAGTGTGGAGCTCACAGCTCCAGCCTTGTGGATCCACGGACGACCCAGCAAACAAGAATAGGATGGTCGGATATCCATCACATAGAAAGTAGAATCAAAAACTTGATAACCAACCCTGATTGGAATGTCAACTTCCCCATGTACCATCCTTTTCGAACCGTCAAAGGCCCGGACAACAATGTTACTAGGCTTGAGCTCTAAACCCTCACAATCCAACCTGTCTAAAGCTTTCTTGGGTAATACGTTCAATGAAGAACCGATGTCTACTAACACATGGGCAAGAGTAGTGCCCATGAATTCAATGGATACATGCAGGGCATCATTATGGTTCTTTCCTTTGGCAGTCAGATCGGTGTCAGAGAAACCCATCCCATTATCGGCAGTCAAGTTGGCCACACAATTGGTAAATTGATCAGCAGACGTTTCTTGTGGCACATGGGCCTTCTTCAGGAAGGAAATCAGGGCCTTGGCATGGGCCTCTGAACACAACAACAGTGATAGCATAGAAATCTTTGATGGGGTGTGTCCCAACTGCTCAACTACATTGAAATCACTCTTCTTAATGATCTTGAGAATCTCTTCCATCTCTTGTTGGGAAGCTTCAACATTGGTTGTCTTTGGTGCCTCCGTCAGGTCAGGCAAATCAGTAGCAATCCCTTTGCCCCGAGCGTCAGATGACTCGGCAGAAGGGGTAGAAATAGGAACTTGATCAGGAAGGGAAGCAGGTACACTTGCAGATGTGATGACAAGAGGTCTCTGAATAGCTGGTGGCGCAATATCTGGTGAGAACAGCCTACCACTGCGAGTAACTTTGGCAGGCCCGGTGATGTTGCTGACGCCGGTACTAGTATCAAACTCTTGCTTTACTCCAAGAACATAAACATCTGCCCCATAGTGCAATGGGACAGCTTTGTCGGACGTATAAGGGAGGGGCCCCAGAACAGTAATGATGATAGGAGCAATCTTCTGAGTGGACATGATTTTGACAGGCTTCTTTGAAGGAGCCTTTGGAGGGTTGTTGAAAATAGTAACAATAGACACTTCTTCATCAGGGATAGCAGGAACAACAATCTTCTCGAACAAGATTTCTTTGCTATCCATTAGGCTTTGGATACCTGATTTCAGCAAAGGACAACCAACAGGTGAAACAGCACATAGAAGGCAACCTTTACCACATCCCGGAAATAAACCGGCTAGCAACAGGTTCCTCTTGACAGTCAACAACGGAGTAATAATATCATCCACGGAGGCCACATACAGGTCTTCTTCCACAGCATTCACTCCATGCTGGGGCATGGGAGCAGTCACAACATTGGGCCTTTCGGGCGCCTCAAACTGTATTTCTTTAGCATCAATAAGGTCCTGAACTTTATTCCTCAGAGCCCAACAATCATCCGTAGTATGCCCCGGGCTATCAGAGTGATAAGCGCAACAGGCGTTGGGGTTGTACTTTGGAGAAGCTGTGTTCACTACCTTCGGAGCTTCTTTGATAGTTACCAGATTGGTTGACAGTAGTTGCGGAAAAATATGAGACAGTGTCATGCTGAGTCGAGTGTATTGTCTTTTGGGTCTCTCACCCCTTGGTTGGTTATACTGCTGAGGAGCAGCAGCAGGCTTTGAAATTACCAAAGCGTTGACAGCTTGGCGGCGTTCTGGTTTAACTTGTCTTCTGGGACCATAAACAGCACTGGCTTCCTTCTTGAAGGGCTTCTTTTCAGTATTCGCGGAGGCACCTTTCTGTATCTTCCCCGACTTGATACTAGCTTCTATCCTCTCACCGGTTAAGATCAGGTCTGTGAACCCAGCAGAAGAATTACCAATCAGGTGGTTGAAGAATGGACCGGACAGGGTCCCTAAGAACATGTCCACAAGCTCACGGTCCGTCAAAGGTGGCTGCACCCTGCCAGCCAGATCTCTCCACTTTTGTGCATACTCCTTGAATCCTTCGCCCGTCCCCAGTGACATACCCTGGAGTTGGGTACGCGTGGGAGCGAGGTCGGAATTGTACTGATACTGCTTATAAAATGCGGTAGCCAAGTCCTCCCAGTTTCGAATATTGGCTCCATCCAGCTGATAGAACCATTCGAGTTGAGCCCCTGAAAGGCTATCCTGAAAGAAATGGATCCATAGGTTCTTGTCTGCAGTGTAAGGTTGGATCTTCCTTACATATGATCTGAGATGCATCTTCGGGCAGGACAGCCCGTCATATCTTGCAAAAATTGGCACTTTGAACTTCGGGGGGATCACAATTCCAGCAACTAATCCCAAATCTTCGAAATCTAAGCCGGGAACTCTCTGCAGCTCCATAGCTGCCAACCTGTCTTCCAAGCTCTTGTACTTGTCGTCGGCGGGCGGGTATTGTTGCTCTGAGTAGTCTTCGTCTTCTTCAGCCTCTTCTTCTTCAGCTTCGGATTCGGAAGGTACTGCATCCCCTTTTCCTTTACTGGTTCCCTCTTCAGATGTAGGGGAAATTCAAGAACTCTTCTAGCTTCACCCTCAAACCTTCTTCCTAGGGTAGCCACCCCGACTCTCTTCTTCTTCTTTTTCACTTGCTCTTTGTTCCCAAGCAGGGCTTTTAGATCCTCCTGACCCTTTGCCAAGGTCATCAAGAGATGTTGAAACTGTGAGTTTTGAGACTGCAAGTCCTTGACCGTCTGTTCGAGATCCATCTTACTGAAATAAACAGCAGAAAGATAAGGAAACCTGGTGTGGAGACCTGCTTATGCGCATGATGAATGATATGCTTATTTATGCAATGCATTCAAGGATTTAGAAAATTCAAAATTATTGCAAACAAAAAGAACGCACGTCATATTAATAATAAGAAATTTGTCAGTACATAAATGCCCCATGGGCCAAATATTACAAAAACTTCTCAAGATAAAAAGACGTTGCGCATCCTCTTTGGTGAGATGTAGGTGTTGAGGGTCTCTTCCTCATGGAGTCGGCGGGTAAGCTCCAAAACCTTCTTCTCACTGGCGTAGAAGCCGGCTTCAAAAGTGTTCCGTTCCTCCTTGAGTTGGATCCAACTCTTCTGCATCTCCTCCCACGATGTTGGCATGTCAGGATACAGGATGGTGTAGGGAACCTCTCCTTCCTTAACGGGCTCTTTAATCACAGGGAGAACATGAGGGTAAGGCATCATTAGACTCTGGGCTCGGGTTCGTACCCACTTGAGATAAGGCTCAAGAGGGATGGAGTTCTTGTGCCCCAGTGTCTTGTTGTCTACCTTGTTAGGCATCCTCCAAGCTCTGATGAATCTTTGGCGAAGTCCTTGCGCATCGTTGTCGAAGTCAAAAACTAAGTCGAATCAACATGTCGTGAGGGCCATCCCTCCGTGCATATCCAAATTGTCTCAAAGCTAGACAAGGGTTGTAGGTAATGCCTCCTCTAATGCCAAGTAATGGAACATTAGGGAACTCTCCACAACGATCGACGATGATGACATTTTCTCTGGACCGAGAACACCAATGTACATCAGAATGAGTGAGGGTCATCAACCGTTGTGACCACCTTAAGCCTTGGTCATTCTTCAAGACAGATTGTGGAAGGTGCGAAATAAACCACCTTGCAAGGAGAGGAGTACAGCAAATGAGAACACCCATCTTTCTCATTGTTCGTGTGTAAAATGAGTGAAGAATGTCCCCAAGCAATGTTGGTATTGGATTCCTGGATAAGAAGATTTTGACGGCGTTGACATCTACAAGCTGATCAGGATTTGGGAACAGGACCAACCCATAAATGAGGAGTGCCACAATTTCTTCAAAGGCTTGTAGGTCCAATGAATTCCAACACTCTTGTGCCTTCTCAAACAAGAATTTTGCCAAGAAGCCTTTGACACCGCTTCTAGTTTCCCAATGCCCCTTGATGTCAGATGGTTGCAAGTGTAGTGTTTGAGCAACATCTTCAGGCTTTGGTTCTTTTTCCGTACCGTTGTAGGGTAGTTGATTAAGAATAGGAATTCTCAGGAGTTGAGAAAATTCCTCCAAAGTGGGCACCAATTGGTAGTCGGGGAATGTGAAACAATGGTGAAGGGGGCCAAAGAACTGGAACAACACCTTTACCATGTCCTCTTCAATGCTGGTGTTGACTAGGTTGAGCAGTCTACCATGTCTTTCACTGAAGGGAGAGCTTTCCGGAATTCTGGATGTGAGCTCTTTGAGTTGAGGAGGGATTCTCACAAGGTTGACTTGGATAGTTTTCCTGCGAAGAATTTCCATGACCTATAAAACAAGAACAAAGATGAAGATCCAAACCCTTGAAATGGTTAGTGAATGCATATGATGTTTTATGATGTTCATGATGCATGCACAAACATATGTACAAGCAATTCACAAAAACCCTAGTTTCAGGCTTGCATGAGGTTTCATAGGTAAGTACCCTCTTGAGTGTAGTTGGCTTAAAAACCTATCCTATAAATAGTAACCGGGTTCTAAGGAGCTCAATATCATTGGATTGTTTTCCATGTTCATTGTTTTGGTTTAGCCACTTAACTAGCGACCAAAATATTCCAAGAAAACAACCCTCAATGAGTGTAGTATCGAGTATCTACCAACTTCGGACTGCACCAAAGCCGGTCATCTCACTACCCCTAATGAAAGGCCAAGATGGTCAAGTAAGGTTCTAGGTCATTAGTGCTTAGTGACATCACTCAGCGGCCCCGCACTCTCCTTGATTGAACTCAAGGGTTACCGGTACTCACAATGTATTACTATCTATGAATGTTTCCCCAAATCCGGGTGTAGGATTTCAAGCCCAAACAAGAGAGCCAAAATATAAAGCAATCAAAGCAAACAACTAGTCATACAAGAGGGTGATCTAAGCCCTAAGGTTACTCCACTTTTAAAGTTTCCCCAGCAGAGTCGCCAGTTCTGTGATACGGTGGGAGAACTGACTTGAGGTTTTGCGTTTGTTTTCGCAAATGTTTCGGTTGAGCAAGAGTCGCCACCGACTTTTTATTTTATCCTAAGGAAAGGTTAAAAAGCACAGCAAAAACCTTTGAGATGTTTTCTTGGGTTCGGGGAGTAGATTATAGAAAGGGAAGTTATTAGCACCCTTTCTATCCATGGTTATCCATGGGCTCTTAGTTACTTGCTTAGATCACTTGCCTTGCATTTTCAATTGTTTGAAATGGTGCTTTGTGTGTGGGTTTGAAAATGTTTTGAAAAGAGGCCATTTGTTGTGGCAACCTTTGTAATGATCCATGTTTGAATGTATACAAAGGTGTACTTATCTTTTGAAAAGTTTTCAATGTTTTTGAAAGTTGTTTTGAAAGTGTGTTGTGATGTGTGTTTTGAAAAATGGCAAGGATTATTTTGCAAGATTTGGTCAAGTAACCAAGAGCTATCTACCCTAAATTTCTCAAATATCTTTCCTATGTTTTAACCCTTTTAACAATTTTGTTCCACCATTGTATTTGGTGGACAATCTTGTGTTAGGATGTTAACGGGACGGGCGCGGGTCATCGTTTAGACCATGATTGCAATAGTGCCAAGTGTCTTTGGCAATTTTTCCTTTAAGGGACTTGATCATTTTTGGACAACTTTCAAAAGCGTCATCGAGGGACTATGATCATTTGATTTGTTTTGTTTTGTTTTGCCAAAAACACCCAACATACAACATGGCCCATTATTGAAGGCAACAAGTTGAGTAACCCTAGGGGTGCAAGTGTGATTGGTGTTGTCCATTTTCATGCTTTTTGTCTTTTGTTTAGTCAAGCTATTTGTTATTTGATTTTTGTATACAAAACCCTAAGTCTATCATGGTATAATTAGAAAGCTTTAAAATGCGGAATTTAAAGTCCTAAATTATTACAACATAATTATGGGATGGGGGGTACAAATGTTCAAATGGGGATATTTAGCGAAAAATTTAAATCTAAACTATTACATCCAAATTGAATATACAAGTTATTTTAATTATACAATAATTGAATAAAAATACAATAAATATGCAAGATGCAAAAAATGATTTTTTATATGTATGTAAAAGTATTTTTCATGTGACAAATAAACAAAAATAAAAAGGATTAATTTTTGGATATTTTCCTGGTTTAGGGAAAAACCCTAATTTGCTAAATAAAAAGTATTTATTATTTATTATATACAATATTTATTAACTATATACAAAAAATAAATAAAAAGGAAGTATATTGTAAAAAAGTGATTTTTGAGGTCAAATATTAATAAAAATAAAAATGTATTATTTTTGTATTTTTATCCTAAATATTCTAATAAATATATAAGTATTTATATTATTTACTAAATATATTAAATATGTAAAAAAATAAAAATGTTAATTATTTACAAAAAAAAGTATATTTTTTAAAAAATGTTTCCAAAATGTAAATCAAAAAATTATAACTAAAAAATATATTTTGTATTATTATTTTTAATGTTTTAAACAAATAGTATTATATTTATTTTTATATATAACTAAATGAAACAAATAAATATCAAATAAAATGCAAAAAATCTGAGAAAAATATTTTTAGTGTTTTTTCATGTTTGAATAAAAATATAAAATCAGAATCAAAAAGAAAAAATCAAAAATGACAAATATATCACATAATGGGCCAAGGGGGTGCAAGTGAAAAATGAGTGTGCAAACAGAAAAATGAAACAGGCCCAGCCCAAAGGCAAGCTTGTTCAACCTCCAGCCATTTCTGTCTCAAAAACGCGCGCTTCTCATGCTTGTTCAAACATCCTGATTCTTTGATTTTTAGCACAAACTTATAACACCAATAATGTAAAGCATCAAACCACGAATTCATACATATAAAGAACTTGATCTAACTCTCAGAAATGAGAGAGAATTTCTTCTCCCCCAATTCCTGACCTAGCTTTTTTCAGATGTTCAATTTCAAAATTCTCTCAATACACACAACATAAATGAAAAGTAATGATATGGGTAGCTTCAGGGCCATGAGTAGGACATAACTTCTTCACAAACCTAAGCCTAAATATGCTTGTATAGAGAGATAGAAGTTCAAACTTTTACCTGTTCAGCTTGAATTGTGTGCAACAATGGAGGCACTTTCAATGGATTTTGAGGACTTGTACAGCTTGCTTGAAGTTCAGGGATGCTTCTCCAACCTCTAGCTTGCTTTGAAACTGACTGAATCGAGCTATGGAAGTCCACCTGCAAAGTTGAAAACTGAAAATGGCATGTGATGTTAGAGATGTTACAGTTTGTGTTCAATGCTTGGGATAGCTTCAATGGGTGATATGGAACATGTTTGAACTCTTTTTGGCCAAAGTGCACGAGTGGAAAGGTTTATAGAAGTCAAGTTGCAGAAGGGACTCTGTTTTTTGCAGTAGGATGGTGTTTCTGGGAATGAGAAGGTATTGAAGGTGGTTTGGTCGTGCTTTAGGTCTGGTTTGATGTTTGGAAGATGCTCATGAAGTTTGTTTAGGCTTGTGTTGACAGGAATGAGAGATGATCTCCAAAATGCAAGTTTCTTCTTTGATAAGTAAGAAAATGTGTATTCACAATGCAGGCCCCTACTACCCTCAATCTATGCTGCATAAATCACTCTTGATCAGTGGAACTTGTTCATGAACTTGTGCCCAAAAGATCTGCTTTGGTACTACTTTGATTTGCTTTTGACATAAAGCACTTCTTTTCAAAAATGGCTAAAATGCTTTTTCCGTTTTAAGACTAAACCTTTGTGTAATGACTTAATGAACAAGATAATGCTAGGACACAAAGGTTTTGCATTAAATTATTGAGTAAGAATGGGATTAGAGGCCTGTAATCTAGCTTGTGCAAGCTGACTTGAAAAAATGAAAAGTGTTATGAACATGAAATTGGCCATGAACAAAGTGACTTTTGCCCATCTTGACAAATTCGATTCTCCCTAACCACAAGGGTGTTTGAGAAGTTCTTGGACAATTTGGAAATCTTGGAATGTGTACTACAATCCATCTTTGTAATGAAAGTTGAGATTCCAAGTGGAAGCATGTGAAAAGTGGCCATGAAGTTGGGCAAAAATCCTGCCTAAAATAGGTCAAAAAATTTCTAAGTTAAGAATGTTTTGCACCCCTATTCCAAAAATCATAACTTGAGCTAAAAGCTTCTTTTGAGGAAACTTTGTGAATCAAAGTTGTATATTTTGCAATGGACTATAACTTTCATGTTTTGAGTTTTGTTTGAATCCAAATATATCTTGATGAAAAGATGGGACAAAGTTAAGAAAAAATAAGGGAATTTCATAACTTAGAAAAATTCTAAGTTATGAAATTTCTTCATTTCAAACCCTAATTTGTAATTTTTGATTTCTTGATGAACAAGTTTCATAATTTGACATGTTTTGATGACAAATGAATCTTGGCACTTGATTTTGACCAAAAAGTCAAAGTTTGACTTTTCAGTGTACAGTCAAATTTGATCAATTGACTGGAAAATTCATCTATCAATCCTGTGCATTTGGGATCTTTTGAACTTGTTGAATGTGTCAAGACCATGTCATTGAGTCCTTGAGTCCATATGTGAGCTTGGTTTTCCATTGGTTAGGTTAAACAGTCAAAAATTTCCTTTGTGCAGTCAAAACCCTAAAAATGACCATTTTGCCCTTTTGGTGATCTGATCAAATTTCTTGTGGAATTGTGATCAAAACTTGACCAAATAGTTCATATGAGTTTATAATGTTGATGAGGGTCAAAAATCATGAGGTTTGACTGTCAATTGACCACAGTTGACTTTTTCCCCAATACAGTTGATTTCTAAGTCAACTGTCCAATTGACTGGGCAAAGATTGGAATCAAGGCTTGAAACATGGTATGGATAAACTTGTGAGTCCAACATGAAGCATGAAAGTCATTTTGGGCATTTTAGGTCAAAACATCTTTATGCAAACTCAAACCCTAATTTGGGTCAACAGTGCAAGGAGGAGTCTTGATCAGAGCAAACCCTAACTTGATCTTGAGCTCCAAGGGTCTTGTGGTGAGAAAATGTTGAGGAAATGGGAGGGAAAATTTTGGGGTACAACACAACACTTAGTTACTTGATCAAAACTTGCAAAAAAAACATCCTTGCTATTTTCAAACACACCTCACAACACAATTTCAAAACATTTCCCAAAAACAAACTTTCAAACTTTCAAACATTGAAATATCTTTTCAAAAGACAATACATCTTTGTATACATTCAAACAAGAATCATTACAAAGGTTGCCACAACGATGGCCTCTTTTCAAAAAAATTTCAAAACCACATGCAAAGCACCATTTCAAACAATTGAAAAGCAAAAGCAAGCGATCTAAACAAGTAACTAAGAGCCCATGGAAAACCATGGATGAAAAGGGTGCTTGCACCTTCCCTTTTCATGATCTACCCCCCCGAACCCAAGAATTAATCTCAAAGGTCGTTCCTGTGCTTTTTGACCTTTCCTTTAGATAAAATAAAAAGTCGGTGGCGACTCTTGCTAAACCGAAACATTTGCAAACACAAACGCAAAACCTCAAGTCAGTTCTCCCACCGTATCACAAAAAGCATATGACTATATCCCGTCGGATCACTTTACGGACAACCTTTGACTTCCACTGACAAACTCGGAGTTTATAATCAATTCAATCATCTTTGGAAGGAGCAACAAGTAGACAAGATGCTCAGAGTTGTGAAGGCTATAGCAGAATTGGAACCCCATAGGATTATTACACATAGCTATCTTTCTTTGTATAAATTTTTCTTGCTTTTTATGGCACCATTCTCTTACTAGAATGATTGTCTCCTTTGTACAAAATACTTATTCAAAGTCAAATACAAAGATATCTCTTTGAAAGTACAGAAAACTATTTGTCCTTTTCTTTAAACTTGTGTTTTATTTGCAAAAACGTCCAATGATTCATTAATGAACATATGCATTTCAACATAATTACTATTTACAAATAAACAGAACGAGAAAGATAATTACTGATAGGTTGAAAGGATAGGAAAACGTGTTTAGGCTATTCCATAAGCAATCCCCACGGTACGTCATTTAAATCCCCAGCGGAACTAAAATTTCAAATTAGTAATCCCAGTAGAAATCGTCAAATTTCTCAGGATTCCCCAAGCAGATCTTACAAGCAGTACATGGCATTGCCCTCACAACAGAATTTACTTCTCTCAGCAAGAGTTCATCAGTACTTCAACCTCGAGACGTTGGAAATTCAACATATCCTCATCAGCATTCAAGGATTTATTTTCCTCAATCAAACAGCAATACGGAAAATCAGCTTACATACGCATACATTACATCTACATATCATAAACATTGATGAAGCAAATATATTGCATCATACATTTCATGCAACATAACTATGTTTTTCAGCTAACATTTTACCCTTTTCAGGATAAGATTAACAGCTACCACTAACAATATACAATCATGAAAGAGTGCAGATATGCTCCAGACACGGATTCCATTCTGTTCGGATACGCTCCGGACACGGAGGCCATTCTGATACTCATTCAGATTCAACCTTTTGATACAGTTCAGATACGCTCCAGACACGGATGCCATCCTGATACTCATTCAGATTCAACCTTTTGATACAGTTCGGATACGCTCCATACACGGATGCCATTCTAATACTCATTCAAATTCAGACTTCAGATACAGTTCAGATACGCTCCAGACACAGATGTTATTCAGATACTCATTCAAAGTTCAAATCTAGATACAGTTCAGATACGCTCTAGACACAGACGCCATTCTGATACTCATTCTTTAAGCTTACAAGTTACAACTCAACAAACATTCTTGGATGGCATCTCTAAGCCCATTCCCTCAACTACACATCATCGAGTGCAAATTTTTGGGCACTCTAGTGTCCAATCATTCTCTCACCTTCGAGTCACGAATGGCAAAACTCGCCAATCTAACTCTTCGGGTTTAAGAATATTGAACAGGGGCAGCTGTTGTACCCCAAAATTTGCCCTCTCACTTATCAAGAATTTTCTCACAAGATCTCTTGGACTCAAGATTGCATTAGGGTTTGACCAGCTCAAGACACCTCATCATGCACTGATGACCAAAATTAGGGTTTGAGTTTGCACAAGGATTCTTGGACTATCAATGCTTCATATGACTTTCAAACATCATTATGAACCCCTAAGTTTACTCATGACAAGTTTCAAGCCTTAAACCATATTTTTGATCAGTCAATTGGACAGTTGACCTAAAAATCAGTTGTATTGGGAAAAAAGTCAACCATGGACAATTTACAATCAAAATTCATAATTTTTTATCCACCTCAACATTCTATACTCATATGTATCATTTGATCAAGTTTTGATTACAATTCCTCAAGAAATTTGATCAAATCATCAAAAGGGCAAAATGGTTAAAATTAGGGTTTTGACTAAGGAAGGGCAATTTCTGATCTTTGACCTAGGAAATGACCAATTGAGTCAAAGCATGATTTCAAGGGTTCATTTGCATCATCTTGACCTAATTACATGTTTCAAAACATTTCAAATTCATTGGATTGACAGATGAAATTTGCAGTCAACTAATCAAAAGTCAATTGTATACTGAAAAGTCAAACTTTGACTTTTTGGTCAAAATTAAGTACCAAGGGTCACAATTCATCAAGACATGTTAAAATGTGAAGCTTGGTCATCAAGAAATCAAGGATTGAAGATTATGGAAAATTTCTTATTTTTTCTCAACTTTAGGCCATTTTTTCACCATGATACAAGATGATTCAAAGGAAGTTCCTAACATGAAAGTTGTAGACCTCCATGAAATCTACAACTTTGCTTCACACACTTTTCCCTAAATATGCTTGGATCTCAAGATATGAATTTATGAATACAGGCTCATGAACCAAATAACTTAGTGAATTTTTTGCCCTAATTTAGGCAGGTTTTGGACCCAACTTCATGGCAGTTTTCACCTAGTTTCAAGAGGAATATTGAAATGCATTTCAAAGATGAGTTATATAACACATTTCAAGCTTTCCAAAATGTCCAATAACTCCTCAAGATCATTTTCGAGTATGGAGAATCGAAGAGATGAAGTTGGAAATTTCTCACTTTTGATCCAAGCCATTTCATGAAGAACAAAGTTCCAATCAGTACCTATGTTGCCTAATCCATGCTTTACAGGTCCCAAACTTGTTTATTACTCCATAATTTAATGCTTACTCAGTTGTAAAAGCTTTAATCTAAGCCTTAGAGCCATTACCCAAGTTGTAATTCCATAAATGGCATAAAGTGGCCATTGCCATTTTGAAAAAGCTCCACTTTTGCAAACTTTACAAATCTTGAGCATTGAGCCTGTCTCCTTTGCACATACAAGTACCACAGACCTAAGGCAACTTGTATAGAACATATACCAACCCTAAACAATCCAGTACAAGCAGGTAAGGCCTTGTCCCTTCACTTTGCTTCAAAAGCAAGAAAGTGTGCCAAAAGCCGATAACTCACAAACCTGTGGAAGAGCTGACTTAAGACCTTCTCCATACTAATATACAAACAGAATACAACAGAAAAGACATTGGCTAGAGACTTGAAATACTCCCAAAACTCCATATCACCCAAAAACTGTCAAAACTTGCCGTTTTTGCATAAGCATAGCAATCTCTCATTTGGCTCGTGCGTTTCAAGTCTTAACCATCAAAACACCTTACCTACTTGATATCTAACTGATCCAGACCCTCATCCATGTACTGTAACCCCTTCTCCATCATTTTCCATTTTTGTTTTCAAAGCTTGCAGGTTGACTTGGATAAAGACTTACAGGCACTTCCAGAGCAAGGCAAGGATTGGAACACACTCGGGGAGGTTCAAGCAAGCTCAAGCAATCATCAAGCCTTCATAAAACTCACTCCAACTCATCCATGATTTCAACTGAAAGAGGTAAAAATCTCAACTTCTATCTCTTCATACAGGAATCCATTGGCCATGATTTGTGAATAAACAATGTAGACCTCATTGCAACAAAGCTGTACATATACATATCTTGCATTTATTTGGCCTGAGTTGAGAGAATTTTGAACTTGAAGTTCCTGGAAAAATTAGGTTTAAATTTAGGGCTTTTAAAATTCATTTTGATCTTTGATTGTTAGCTTACATAATTTATATGGTTAGAATTGTGAGACAAAATGCTAGAACTTTCATGTTATGAGTTTTCATTTTTATGGAGAAATGAGAAAGTTACAGGGCATCTGGCTGGCTAGAGGAAAAAGACGAAGTACATGGCAAGGGCTTTGTTTGTGTTATGTTATTTTTGTTTCACATTAATCAACGGATGTATAGCCACCCCAGTGGCAAGGTAGCGCGCTGGTGAGACCCATGTCCTGGGTTCGAACCTTGGCGCTACCTTTTGTTTTTTTCACATTTTTCAGTTTTCATTTTTTGCTTGTTTTTGCAGGATGGGCTTTATTCTTTGGGCCTAGCGTTTTTTTTTACTAACATACTGCTTCCATTTTCCTTACAACACCCCTGGCCCAAACTATTTTCATATATTTATTTATTTGTTTTCGTTTTCATTTTTTATTTAAAAAATATTTCTTTAATACTTAAAAATCATAAAAAATAGGAAATATGATCATTTTGCATTTGTTTATTTTATTTTTATTTTCATATTAAAAAATATATTTTTATTAAACTATATATTAATTCTTTTCTTTCTTGAGTAAAATTGTAAACTTAAATAAAATAGGTTTAGGTTAATTTGCTTTATTTTCTTTTCATTTCATACTTGTAAAATATTTATTTTGGCATATATAAAAAACTAAATACTTCCTTACAATATTATTTATTATTTTTAGATACAAAAATACACAAATAATAATACATGAAAATCTTATTTTCTTTCAAACTAGGAATTAGGGTTAACCCCTTTTTTAAGAATTAATTTCTTTTACTTATATTTATAGGATTAGGTTAAATTTTCTTCTCACAAAAAAACAAAATAAAAATCTTTTCTTGCATGTACATAATGTTGTATATTTAAATATTATATATTGTTTATTCTAATATTCGTACAAATTCGATTTGGTTGTAATAATTTATATAGATTTACATTCTTGCAAATCCCCATTCAAATTTGTATTCCCCCTCCCATAAATTGTTGTAATAGCTTAGTAATCTTTACATTACGCAATTTACCGCTTTACATGCCATGTTAGTAATTAGGGTTTGTATGGTAAGATCAAAACAAAACAAATAGAAAACCCTAATACAAGACAAAATCAAAGCATAAAAATAACACACCTGCACACAAGCATCCTTAGGGTTTCTCCACTTGGTTTCCTTATATAAAAATAGCCATATTATGCATGTGAAGTATCTTGGAAAAACAAATAAATATGAGATCATAGTCCCTCGATGACGCTATTCAAGGTTGCCTTACAAAATGATCTTGGTCCCTCAAAATGCTAAGATACTTTGCAACATTTCTAATCATGGTTATACGATGACCCACGCCCGTCCCGTTTACATCCAAAGATAGGGTTGCTTACCAAATTAATGGTAAGACAACAATGTCAAAAGAATAAAAAATGCATAAGAAAGACATTTTGAGTAGGTAGATTACTTCTAGTTACTTGCTCTATTTCCAAACAACCATCCTTGCTATTTTCAAAACAAACACACACATTTCAAAAACATCTTACAAATATTGAAAACATTTTCAAAATACAAACATCTTTGTATACATTCTTACGAACGAGAATCATTACAAAGATTTCCTAAACGAATGGCCTCTTTTACAAAACACTTTCAAAAACCACACAAAGCACAATTTCAAAACAAAAGCAAGTGACCTAGAAAGTAACTAAGAGCCCATGGAAAACCATGGATGAAAAGGGTGCTAATACCTTCCCTTTTCATAATCTACCCCCGAACTCAAGAAAACATCTCAAAGGTCTTTCCTGTGCTTTTTCACCTTTCCTTTTGGATAAAAGAAAAGTCGGTGGCGACTCTTACTAACCGCAACATTTGCAATTAATTGCAAAACCCTCAAGTCAGTTCTCCCACCGTGTCACAATGGCACTCATCGCCAAAAAGAAGAAGACTCGAAATCCAATTGTCATTCTCAATATGGGAAGAAGATTCAAGGGTCCTGCTAAACAAGTTCAAACTGCTGATATCACTTCTGATGAAGAGGAAAACCAAGAAGAGGATGGTAGAAGTGTCAAGGCTGAAGGCAAAAGCAACCTTTGTTCGTGTAAGATGCCTGAGGATGAAGACTATTCTGATGAACAGTATCCTCCTGCCGACGATAGATGCAAGCAGCTAGAAGACCGTCTTAAGGCTATGGAAATCCAGAATGTGCCTGGATTAGATTTCAGAGAGCTGGGTCTTATTTCGTGGGTGGTTACCCGTCATAAGTTCAAAGCCCCTACTTTTGCTAAATATGATGGTGTGTCTTGTCTGAAACTTCATCTACGATCTTATGTTCAGAAGATCCAACCCCATACTGTTGACAGAAAGTTATGGGTTCATTTCTTTCAGGAGAGTTTGTCTAGTACAAAACTCGAATGGTTCTATCAGCTAGATGGAACCAACATTCGTACTTGGGAAGACTTGGTTGATGCTTTTTAAAAGTAGTATCAATACAATGCTGACCTTGCACTGACTCGTGTGCAATTACAAAACATGATTGTGGGTTCGAATGAATGGTTTAAAGAATACGCCCAGAAGTGGAGAGACTTAGCCAGAAGAGTGCAACCTCCCTCTTAGGACTGAGAGTTATTTGATATGTTCATGGGCACTCCAAAATTTCCATTCTTTAATCATCTGATTGGGAGTTCTTCATCTCGTTTTATTGAGCTGATTCTAACTGGGGAACAAGTTAAAAGTGGTATTAAGAGTGGATAAATTCAAGTGGCTTCGTCTTCAAGTACTGTAAAGAAGAAGTTCAATAATAAAAAGGAAACCAATGTTGTTTATGGCCAGAAGGGCCGTGGTAAAAATGATTGCAATCACTTTGTGGGAGTGGTACTAATTTCTGATCATGCACCTGTTCAACAACAACAAGGCAATAGGCGTAGGTCCGACGCTACGGGGAGGTAGTTTACCAAGATTAATATGCCATTGTCTCAGGCATTACAACATTTTCTAAAATAGGAACGGATAACACTAAGGTATCCTCCTCAGAATCCTAACACCTCTTCTCCTGGGCACGACACCAACAACTGCTGGAGCCTGAAAAACAAAATCCAGGACATGATTAATAATAAGGAAATTGAGTTTGATCCTCTAGAGACTCCAAATGTGATATTGCGCCTATGTCGAAGCATGACAAAGGCATAAGTGCAATTGATGATGTTCTTTATGTTGCTGCTGTAAGTGAATTGGTGACTCCTCTCCCATTAATCAAGATGAATCTGCTGTAGGCCGGTTTATTTCTGGGATGTATTGAAAAATGTTACTGTTGTAGGGTCCAACCCAATTGCTTCAAGTTACTGAAGGAAGGAATTCAATGCTTAATGGACAATCATATAATTCTGATCAAGAATGTTCTGTCTGCTGAGAATCTATGTCAAGACTTATCCATAATTTTGTATTCTCCTGTCAAGATCACCTCCAAAGGTCCTGTAAGGATTACTGCCAATCCGAAAGTTGTTCCTCTGGTTATCACTACACCTGGACCTATCCCATATTCTTCGGATAAAACTATTCCTTGGAACTATGGATCTGATGTCTACTTCCATGGCGTCAAACAAGAACTACCGACTGTTGAAATTAAAGTTACTGGAGTTGTTGATCCCGACATTGACAATATTGCTGGATCCAGTAAGGTTACTAGAAGCATAAGGGTTTTCTCTCCGGAAATCTCTCCAAATACTATTGCTACACCTGTTAAAGTTATAGCTACTGAGTCAACTACTGAGGATCGGGGAAAAGAGCAAGTGACAGAGCCTACCCATACGGGGGCACCTAAGGAAGCTACAGCTGAAGACACCTCTATACAAGAGTTAGAAGAGGTATTGAAAATTATCCGTAAAAGTGATTATAAGATTGTCGAACAGATGGGACAGACCCCATCCAAAACCTCCATGTTTTCCCTGTTATTGTGTTATGAAGTCCATGCAAGCTTTAGTAAAATTATTGAAGACGGCTCACGTACCACAAGATACTTCTGCCAACCAATTTGGAAGCTATGTTGCAAGCTTGATGACTGACAATGGTTTAATTTTCTATGATGATGATTTAACTCCTAGGGGAAGAAACCATAATAAGACCTTGTATGTCTCCATCGAATGCAGGGGCACTACTTTAGCTCATGTATTGATTGATAATGGTTCTTCATTGAATGTTCTACCGAAAGGCGCTCTTGACAGACTTGATTGTGAAGGGGTCGTAATGAAACCTAGTGATATTATGGTTTGAGTCTTTGACGGATCAAAAAGGATGGTACACGGGGAAGTGGATCTTCCGATCAAGGTGGGTTCATAGATCTTTGAATCAACCTTTTATGTGATGGACATTCGACCAGCGTATTCTTGCTTATTGGGACGCCTCTAGATCCATGGGGCAGGCGTTGTTACCTGACCCTATATAAGAAGTTAAAGTACCATGTTAATATAAATATTGTTACTGTCTGCGATGAAGAGGAATATATGGTTAGCCACTTGAGTTATTTCCGGTATGTAGAGATGGATGGTGAATTCATTGAGATTCCCTGTCATACTTTCGAAGTTATCCCTCCTACTGCTATTGAAGATATCTCTTCCATTCCCAAAGTTACCAGGGTTCCTCCCAGAATGGCTTCTTTGAAAGATGCTAAAGTTACTGTAAAAGAAAAGGGTCAAAGGGTTGTTCATCGCACTTGAGCTAGAAGGCCACCATTCTGCATCAGCAATAACGGAGTCAACATGATAGAAGATACTGACATTGATTATGACCTTGACAGTTGGATCTTTCCTACCATTGGTAAAAGGCTCAACAACTGGAAGACGGAAGACGTTATCTCTATCTCCTTTAGTCAGGAGTAATAGGTACATTTTCGTTTTTTTATTGCTTTCAAATTTTGACTTTGTAATATTTGAACAATGACTTTAAGCCTTATGCCTAACCCGGGGCACAATGATTCATTTGTTAAGGGTTGTCATTTCATAAATATATTTTCATTTAATAAAGCATTGGACGTTTTGCATTCAAATTTTGTGCTCTCTTTCTTTCTTTTCACTTTTATCACTTTCAAATAGATATGTGTTCTTACACACACCCACATAATACATTGCAGATCCACATCCACTCGGGATCCCGTTGATAACGATTATGCTATTGCCACTTATGACTTTGAAAATTTGATCTACCAAGCCGAGGACGAAGGTGAGGAAGATTGTGAAATACCAGGAGAACTTACCAGACTATTACTGGAAGAGAAGAAAGCTATTCAACATCATGAAGATCCATTTGAAGTGGTAAACTTGGGTTTTGAAACAAACAGAAAAGAGGTCAAGATAGGCGCAAACTTAGAGGATAGTGTCAAGAACAGGTTAATACATATGTTGCATGAATATGTTGAGATCTTTTCTTGGTCATACGAAGACATTCCAGGAACTGATACCGACATTGTGGTTCACCATTTGCCGATGAAAGAGGGTTATGCTCCGATAAAACAGAAGGTTCGTCGTATGTGTCCCAAGATGTGAGAGAAGATCAAGGCTGAGGTTATGAAACAATTCAACGCATGGTTCTTAGCAGTGACATCATATCCTCAATGGGTTGAAAATGTTGTTCCGGTACCAAAGAAAGATGGAAAGGTACGTATGTGTGTAGACTATAGGGATTTGAACAGGGTGAGCCCCAAGGACGACTTCCCGCTTCCACATATTGATGTTTTGGTCAATAACACCGCTCAGCATAAGGTATTCTCTTTCATGGATGGTTTCTTGGGATATAACCAGATCAAGTAGGGACCTGAAGAGATGGAAAAGACTACTTTCGTTACACAGTGGGGAACTTTCTGCTATAAGTCTATGCCCTTTGGGTTAAAGAACACCGACGTAACATATCAGCGTGCTATGGTAGCTTTGTTCCATGACATGATTCATCACGAGATAGAGGTCTATGTCGATGATATGATAGCCAAATCACAGACTGAAGAAGAGCATCTGGACCATTTACATAAGCTTTTCGAGAGGCTGAGGAAGTATAAGTTGATGAATCCGAAATAGTGCAACTTTGGGGTGAGATCCGGTAAACTCCTGGGTTTTGTTGTCAACAATAAAGGAATTGAGGTTGATCCTGCCAAAGTCAAAGTTATTCAAGAAATTCCTCCTCCTTGTATAGAGAAGGAAGACAGAGGTTTCTTGGGACGACTGAATCATATTGCCCGATTTATTTCCCATCTGACTGCTACTTGTGAGCCAATCTTCAAGTTACTAAAGAAAGATCAAGTAGTGAAATGGAATGACGACTACCAAATAGCTTTTGACAAAATCAAGGAATACCTACAAGAACCTCCAATCTTAATGCCACCAGTTGAAGTAAGACCTCTGATCATGTGCCTAACAGTGTTAGAGAACTCAACGGGGTGTGTATTGGGCCAGCATGACGAGTCTGGTCGAAAAGAGCATGCAATATACTACCTTAGCAAAAAGTTTACTAACTATCAAACAAGATACTCACTGCTCGAGAAAACTTGTTACACTTTGGCATGGGATGCTCGTCGACTAAGATAGTATATGTTGACTCACACTACTATGTTGACTCACACTACTTTGTCGAGAAGCCAGCTCTCTCCGGAAGGATAGCCCGATGGAAAATGGTCTTAACAAAATACGACATTCAATAAACCACTCAGAAAGCAATCACAGGAAGTGTACTGGTAGATCATTTGGATCATCGAGCCGTAGATGACTACCAATCTATGAACTTCAATTTCCCAGACGAGAACATTATGCTAGTTATAGATTACGAAGAACCTGGAGCATATGAAGGACCTGAGCTAGGATCCTGATGGACTATGGTTTTTGAAGGAGCTTCTAACGCACTTGGAAATGGAATTTGTGATGTAATTATCTCTCCTCGGGGTTGCCATACGCCCTTCACTTCCAGATTATGCTTCGATTGTACTAACAACATGGTTGAATACGAAGCGTGCATCATGGGTATTAAAGCTGTTATTGACCTGAGAATCAAGTTCTTAAGCGTATACGGGGACTCATCCCTGATAATCATCCAGATTAAGGGAGAATGGTATACGAAGCATTCGGACCTTATTCCTTATAGAGAGCATGTGTTAACCTTAATTTCGTACTTCGAGGAGATCACTTTTGAGCACATCCCACAAGAAGAGAATCAGTTGGAAGACGTATTAGCAACCATGTCATATATGTTTAAAGTCATATGGGACAACGAGACTCCCAGAATTACCATTGAAAGGATAGACGAACCCACACACTGTTACGAAGTTGAAACTGACAGAGTAAAGAGACGCCTTGATTTTATGAAGTGAAAAGATATCGTGAGACTCAAGAGTACCCTGAGGGAGCATCAATCAATGACAAGAAATTCTTACGGAGGTTCTCATCTAAGTTCTTCCTGCGCAACAAAATTTTGTACAGGCATAACCATGATTCAACTATGCTTCGTTGTATGGATAAGAAAGAGGCGGAGAAGATTATGGAAGATATGCATGAAGGTATCTTTGGTACTCATTCCAGTGGACATACTATGGCTAAGAAAATTCTAAGAGTGGGTTATTATTGGTCGACTATGGAAACTGACTATCATCATCACTCAAGAACTTGTCATAAGTGTGAGATCTATGCTGATAAAGTACATGTATCTCCAGTTCCATTAAATGTCTTGACTGCTCCTTGGCCGTTTGCAATGTGGGGCATTGATATGATAGGAGAAATCAAACCTACTGCTTCCAATGGGCATCGTTTCATCCTAGTTGCTATTGACTATTTCAAGAAGTGGGTTAAAGAAGACTCGTTTTCCTCTGTTACTAAGAATGTGGTTGCCAGATTCATTAAGCATAACCTTATCTGTCAGTATGGCATCCCCGAGAGGATCATCACAGATAATGGTACCAATATGAACAACATTATGATCATGGAACTATGCACGCAATCCAAGATCAAGCACCACAATTCTTCTCCGTATCGACCGAAGATGAATGGCGCATTGGAAGCCGCCAATAAGAACATTAAGAAGATTGTGCAGAAAATGGTTGTGACCTTCAAACACTAGAATGAGATATTACCATTTTCTCTTCATGATTATCTCACTTCAGCTCGAACATTTACTGGGGCAACTTTATTCTCTCTGGTCTATGGTATGGAGGTTCTCTTACCTGTCGAAGTTTAGATTCCTTCTCTAAGAATTATGAAAGACGCGGATCTAGACGAAGACGAGTGGATTCATACTAGGCTGGACAAGTTAAACTTAATTGATGAGAAAAGGCTTGTGGTTGTCTGTCACGGTAAGATGTACCAAATGTTTATGATCAAAGCCTTCAATAAGAAAATCAAACATCAGGTATATCAGGTTGGTGACTTGTAATAAAGCGCATCATCCTACCACAGGGTGACCCCGGCGGCAAATGGACTCCTACCTACGAAGGGTCATTTGTAATCAAGATGTTTCAGGCGGTGCCATGATACTTACCACCATGGATGGTGAAGATATTCCACACCCTATGAATGTGGACATAGTTAAGAGATACTACACATAAAAACTTACCTTCTAGGTTGACTAGCCTAGTCAAAAATAAGGGCATCCCGGCGAACCAAAAGGGTTCGGGAAAAAAATAGGTATATATATATATATATATATATATATATATATATATATATATATATATATATATATATATATATATATATATATATATATATATATATATATATATATATATATATATATATATATATATATATAAGACTGTGCACCCGACAAGTCGAAAACCTAGAAAGACGGCTTGGGAAAAAAAGGCTATCCCGGTGGACTGAAAACCCGAAAGTGTGGTCTAAGAAAAAATCCGGGATTAAAGCGTATGACTATGTCCTGTTGGATCATATACTTACAACCAGTTTATTACCAACGTCAAGTTCGAATGGTGCCGATCAATTCAATCAACTTCTTTCGACAAGTGAGGGATGAGATGCTCGAAGACATAGGGTCAATAGTGGAGTTAGAACCCGAAGAGATCATTTACACATAGCTATATATTTTGTTTTCACTTTGTAATCTCTTCATTCCTCACGACGATTTCCTCTTACTAGGATTTCTGTCTCTTTGTACAAAACCGCCTGTTTATAGGCAAATTATCAATTTCAAAATTCAAATTTTGTTTTACTTTTTCTGTTTTGTTTGCAAAAATGTCCAATGACTAAATTGAATGAACATATGCACATGAATACGATTATATTAAAAAATATATGCATAAAAATAAGAATAAGTATTACTCAAGACTCAATGAGGTGAGATAATGTTCAAGTCGTCCATAGATCCCCACAGAGTAATTCCCAGTAAAGTTGTCCCGCAGAGCAGTTTCCATAAGATTATCCCCCTGCAGAATCAGCTTCCCACCTTCAAATAAATATTCCCCACAAGTCGGGAATATTCAAACCATGTTCACCAACAGATCCCCCTAGCGGATAAAGGAATATGATCTTTTCCCCAACAATTCCGCTAACCTATAAAGTTTCAATCTTTAGCAAATTATGATAGCAACACGGTTCATAGGAATTATCTTCCCCAACTGAGTTTATTTCTCCAGCCGGATTCAATCCCCTACAAATTTCTCTTCTCTAATAGAGCTCATGTCCCCAGCAGAACATATTCCTCCAACAGGTTTATTTCCTCAATATATTGTTTCTCCAGTAGGGTTTATTTCCCCAACATGGTTTATTTCCCCATTCGAATTCAGTCTCCCCAGCTTGAGTTTACCCTTCTGACTATTGTAAATCATCGACAAAACTTATCTCTCGAGCAAAGGGTAGTTCAGGTCACTATCCCTAAAGAGTTGCTATGAAATCTGAAACCGGGCTAGATATCAATTAATCTTATCCTCCCCAAACGAGTCGGCATCCATATCAAAAACTCGATCAGACAGTACCTCGGAAGGTTATCCATCTCTTTTATCCCCAATCAGGGTATATAAGAATTAAACTCCCTAGTAGGGTGATGAACAGCCAATGTTCTTGAGCTCTTCTCCCCAAACAAAAATCAACATTCCCCGGCGAGGTTTCTTCAAATAGCAAGCAGGAATCTCCAGCAGGTCGAAGATTCATAATCGTCATCCCCAGCAATAATCCAAGATTTATTTTCCCAATCAAGAATGTTATACAAATCTACCGATACACTTAAACAATATCTCACATTCATACATCATTTATCATAGCATATGCATACGAAATGCATTAGCATGTTCACATTTATTTCGAGAGAATCATTACGCAATGCATCACATACATCATGACATTGCATAAAAATAACTTTTACTTTTCAGATTAAGTTCGCAAACGTACAAGCATTTCCCTCAGAGACTAAATCTGACCGGTAGCTACTCAAACATTTTCCCCAGAAATATGCCTCTCCTAGTTGAAGTCGGGCGTAGACAACTTCTAGTTCAGATGAAATCAGGCATAGATTTCCTTCTAATACTCCTTTTGGAAAAACGTCAGGCATAGACTCTTTCCGGTACCTCTTCTAGTTGAAGTCGGGCGTAGACATCTTCTAGTTCAGATGAAATCGGGCGTAGATTTCCTTCTGATACTCCATTAGGAAAAAGTCAGGTGTAGACTCTTTCTGATACCTCTTTTAGTTGAAGTCGGGCGTAGACATCTTCTAGTTCAGATGAAATCAGGTGTGGATTTCCTTTTGATACTCTTTTTGGAAAAATTCAGGCGTAGACTCTTTCCGGTACCTCTTTTAGTTGAATTCGGGCGTAGACATCTTCTAGTTTGGATGAAATCAAGCATAGATTTCTTTCTGATACTCTTTTGGAAAAAGTCAGGCGTAGACTCTTTCCGGTACCTCTTCTAGTTGAATTCGGTCGTATACATCTTCTAGTTTGGATGAAATCAAGCGTATATTTCTTTCTGATACTCTTTTGGGAAAATTCAGGCGTAGATGATTTTCGGTACCTCTTCTAGTTGAACTCGGGCGTAGACATCTTCTAGTTCAGGTGAAATCAAGTGTAGAGTTCTTTTTGAGACTCTTTTGGAAAAAATTCAGGTGTATACTCTTTTCGGTACCTCTTTTAGTTGAAGTCGGGCATAGACATCCTTTAGTTCAGATGAAATCAAGCGTAGATTCCTTCTGAAACTATTTCGGACAAAGTCGAGCATAGACTCATTCCAAACGTAACTTCTAGATAAAGTCAGGCGTGGACTCATTCTAGTATATCATTCGGATAAAATCAAGCGTAGATTTATTCTGGTATTCTTTTGGACAAAGTCGGACGTAGACTCATTCCAAATACATCTTCTAAAGAAAAAGTCAGGCATAGACTTATTCTGATATTACTATTGTTGTACCCCAAAATTTTCCCTCCCACTTTCCACACAAGATTTTTATCCTAGGGTTTCTCAAATACTTAAAATGGCTCAGGATTCGATCAAACGGATTCTCCTCTTAAGCATTGAGTCAACAACTATGGTTTGGAACTTCTCAAGAAAAATAGAGTTTCCAAGGTTTCAAATGGTCTTCATGGCTCTTCATGTATTCTCAAGGATGCTCGTGTCAGGTTTCAAGCTTTGCATCGCAAGTTTGCTCAGTCAATGGTTCAGATGACTGAAAATGAACTGCATTGACCCAAAAGTCGACATTTTCAAGATCAAGTTAAAACAAACGTAACTTCTTCATTATTCGATATTTTTGAGTGGTTCTTTTTGCGTATGATTCTCCTTGATGTCATCTCCAACTTCTCTTTACAAGTAAAGAGCCGATTGTGTGTGAAAGATCATCAAAATTCGAATATTTTAGAGGTCACTTTCTGGATTTTTGACCTAATCTCAAGTAATTGTTGCCTGACTTCCAAAGAATCGTAATTTCCTCAATTTCCAAGATCTTGAGACGATTATTTTTGTACATTGTCATAAGAGATGTCATCAATAAGTCCTCTTCAAGACTTTGATTCTCAAGTTAAGATCGTTCATGGTACAAGATGTCGAGTTCGAGAATTCTTTGAATGTTTGTTGCTTCTTCAAGTTACTTATGTCTGAGCATTTGGTGATTATTGGATGAAAGTGGATTTTAGACCAAAGTTCTTAAGGCATCATTGTTCTATCATTGGCTTGTATTTCAAGATACCATGAATTAAATATTTGAATTAAAGTCTCGTTGGAATTAATTTGGAGATTCACTCGAGAAATGTCTTTAGGTTCAAATTAATTCAATGTTTCAAATACATTCATCCTTATTCTAGGTTCTCAAGCTAATCATGATTCAAGTGTCAATTTTCAAGTTCAAACTTCACTCATATGGTTAATTTTGAGGCATATATCATAATTAATTCAAGAGTGCAAAGCGTTGTTTCAAGGTTATAATACAATTTTGCACTTATTTAACTATTGCAACTTCAAGATACAAGTATCAAAATTCATTGTTCATTACAAAATCAAAGAGAATACTTGGAATTTCAAATTGCAAATTGATAAAAAAGCATTGTTGGATTAATATTTTCAAGCTCATTACAAGATTCAAATACAAAGTGTTACATGAAATTCCTAAGTTCCTAAAGTCTAAGCCAAAATCTAACTTCACGCTACCATTTTTATTCATGCCCTTATGTCTTGGAATCTCATTCGATACTCAATTTGCACATAACCTTTGTTGTCCAATTTCCAGCCCCTGCATAAATACCAAAAATGATCAAATTGTGACATTTCCTTGCCCATAATTCTTGCATCCATAAAACAAACATAACACTCTAAAAAACATACACTGCTGCCCTGCTATCCTGCTATAAAAACTAGTCCATACAGCAGTCCAAAAACCTGCAATGTTGCTGCCCCAAAATCTGTCCAAAACATGTCCAATAAATTACACTAAATTAGCAACACAAAAACTGCAACAAAAAGCAATGAAATAGTGCACTGAAATTGTTCAAATTATTACGATTGATTTTGTTATCGCATACCCGTTGTTGTTGTTCGAATTGAGGGAACAGAGGGAGCACGTCACGAGAGACGAAAAAGGTCTTTGTTTTTATTTGCCACGAACACAAGATTGAGAGAGGGATAGAAATGAAGTTGCTTTGTGTTGTTGTTCACTTGCAGAAACAAGAAGGGCAAGGTTCTGCTTATTGAAAAATTTGAAGATAATATTCTGTTTTTTATTTGTTTTATTGGAACAACAAAAATTAAATCTTCCTCTACCCAATACATAGCAGCTGCGGCGCTGCTACACAATACCTCTAGGGTTTTCTTTTTTTTTCTTTTTTATCTCATTACATAAATCGGGCTTGTACCTAACCCGGTTCGGCCCAACTGGGTTTATGTTTTTTTTTATTTTTTTATAACTTATCTTACTAATCTACACATGGGCCTGTCATTATTATTTCTTGAGCCCATTAGCTTAATTTGTTATTCTACCACCCATAATTTTGCTTGAACTCATTTCCTAAGTAGTTAGTTTTATTTCTTTTTATATAATAATTTCAACTTTATTATTATTATTTAGTTAGGGTATTCACTTAAATAATTATGTTTTTGGTTAATAGATAATTCCCATTAACTAGTTTAGCTTTTAAAATTAATTTAACAACTTTGTGGATTTTTTAATTTTGTTTTAGCTTAGTTAACTTTTTTTAGTTATTTTACTTGGTCGATAAAGAAAATAATAAATAAATACAAAAAATATATATTAGAATTTTATTTTTTTTTTATTTTTCTTTTAAGGTTAATATTTCTTTTGCTTGATAACTAAAAAAAACAGGTTAGAATTTAGTTTTATCCTTCTTTTAGATTTTACTTACACAAATAAAATACTAAAGTATTATAGTATTAATTACTTTGTTAATTAATTTTATTTTATTTTATAGATTATTTTAGTTTAATTAAATTATTCATTTTTAATTCAATTGGGTTGTATTGATTTATACTTTTAATCGCATTGTCAATTCGATCCATCCCCCATTTATAAATTTGTAGTCTCCATTTCTGAAAGCTCTGTAATAGCGTAGAATTTTAATTTCTGCAATTTACTATTTTTCTTTATATTATATAGTAATTAGGCGTGTATGATAAGACATAAAATAAAATGATAGATAACCATAAACTTCAATACAATTTAATTGAAAACAAATCACTTTTCACACACGCACCTTTAGGGTAACCTCGCTTGTTGCCTTCAGAAAAATACAGTTACGACTCTCAAACGTGAGAGATTTTAGCAATGACCCTTTGGTTTAAAGATCACAAGTCCCTCGATGACCCTTTCGATGTTGCCTCGGTATATGATATTAAAACTTTAGGGTAATTGCTAAAGTATCTCACGAGTTTCTTTCGTGACTATACAATGACCCGCGCTTGTCCATTCACATCCAATGATAAGGCTTCTTATCCAACAATGGTAAGATAGCAATATCTAAAGGATATGGAAAAGACCTAATACTTTTGAGTAGTTAGAACGATCATAGTTGCTTGCTCACAATCATTCTTCAAAACATCTTTCAAAATACACCAAACACTTTCAAACGAAATATTTTCAAAAAAAGTCAACACTTTGTATACATTCTTATAGAGACGAGAATCATTACAAAGTTCACCTAAACGAAGACACTTTTCAAAGATACTTTCAAAACCAATCACAAACACGTTTCAAACAAAACATTTCAAAGTGAGCTAGCAACTAAGAACCTGTAGATAATTACGGATGAAAAGGGTGCTAACACCTTCCCTTTTCATAACCTACCCCCTGATCTCAAGAAAAATTCTGAAAGGTCTTTCCTGTTCTTTTCAATCTTTCCTTTATTGGATAAAATAAAATGTCGGTGGCGACTCTTGATATCCGCAACAATTGCGATAAAATGCAAAACACCCAAGTCAGTTCTCCCACCGTATTATAAAACTGGCAACTCTGCTGGGGAATTTGCTTAAAAGTGGGGTTACCTTAGAGACTAGATCACATTTAAATTCTTTCATTGTTTGATTTGTTTGCTTTACACTTATGGGTCCTTGTTTGTGTTTGTATTGATCCTCTACCCGGATCTGGGAACATCATTAGTAAATAGAAACAATTGTGGAGATTGTACGGTGTAAACCAATATGGTTGAGACAATAGCTATGTTAGTGTAACACGTTTGTGGGTACCGGTATCCCTTATGACGAATTAAGGAGAATACGAGGCCATTGTATGGTGTCATGAAGCACTAACGAACCTTAGAATCTTTAATTTAATAACTTGGCCATTAGGAAGTAGTGAGATAGCCGGCTTTGATGCAGTCCGAAGTTGGTTGTTACTCGATACTACGCTCGTTGAGATCAAACTTTTGGGATATTTTTGTCGCCAATAAAGAGGCTTGCACTGAAGTAATGCCCAATGAAGAAAGATCAATGATATTAAGATCCCCTATAACTCGATTACTTTCTAGGACAGGTTGAACCAACTAAACTGCAAGAGGGTACTTACCTATGAACCTCATACAAGCCTAAACCTAAGGACTTGTTTGCTTTGTGTGTATGTGTTTACTTGTACATAACATCATGACATCATGCCATTTCATTTGTACTAACTATTTCAAGTACTTTGGGATTTATCTCTGCTGTTTTATAGGACATGGCTTCCATGCGAAGAAATACCATCCGAATCAACCTTGTGAGAGTGCCTTCTCAACTGAAGGAATTAGCATCAAGGGTTCCCAATGATTCTCTGTTCACCAAGAAGTAAGGTTGTCTCATAAACTTGGTTACCACAAACTTTAAAGAGGATATGGTACATATGCTCTTCCGATTCTTTGATCCTAAGCACCATTGCTTTACATTTCCTGATTACCAACTAGTGCCTACCATGAAAGAATTTTCTCAACTCTTGGGGATACCTATTCTTGATCAAATACCCTTCACCAGTATTGAGAGAGAACCAAGACCTGAGGAGATTGCTTGAGCTTTACATTTTCAATGGTCCGACGTTGTGGAAAATTGGTAAATAAGAAATGGTGTTAAAGGGTTTTTAGCCAAGTTTCTGTTTGAGAAGGCTCAATAATTTTGGGAGGCTATAGATTTGCAAGCTTTTTAAGAAGTGGTAGCTCTTCTAATCTATGGGATGGTATTGTTTCTTAACCCAAACCAACTCATAGATGTGAATACGGTCAAAGTTTTTCTGTCTCGTAACCCGGTGCCTACCTTACATGGAGACATTTTACACTCTCTTCACTCTCGCACCATGAAGAGAAGAGGAATTCTTATGTGTTGCACTCCTTTGTTGGCTAGGTGATTTATTTTGCACCTACCTCAATCTGTTTTGAAGAATGAGCAAGGCATGATATGGTCTAATAGGTTGATGTCACTCACGCATTCGGATGTTCATTGGTGTTCTCGATCTTTGGAGGACGTTATCATCATTGATCATTTTGGGGAATTCCCTAATGTCCCTCTCCTTGTCATTAGAGGAGGTATCACCTATAATATTTGTTTGACTTTGCGATAGTTTAGGTATGCTAGGAGGGATGGTCCTCATGACGCGCTTGTCCAAGGTATTATGTTCGACTATGAGAACGATGTCCAAGGTTACCGTCAAAGATTTGTACGAGCTTGGGGCATGGTGATCAAAGTTGTTATCAAAATTTTGGGGCATAAGAACTCCATTCCTTTAGAGCCTTATCTCAAGTGGGTGCGAGCTCGCGCTCAAAACCTCATGATGCCTTATGAGGCCATCTTACCTATCATCATGGAGCCTATTGTCGAAGGAGGTGTTTCCTACACTATTCTTCATCATAACATGCCGACTACTCTCAAGGAGTTGCAAAGATCTTGGATTTAACTCAAAGGGGAGCGAGACACCTTTGAAACCCAGTTCTACGCAAGCGAGAAGAAGGTTTTGGAGCTCACGAGACAACTTCTAGAAGAGCGGAGTTTGAATGCCTACATTGCACCTAAGAGGATGCGCTCATGGGAAGCTTGAGTCCTTTTTTTTGTTTTAGGAGTTTATCTTGTATTATCTTTGTTTCTTCCATTGTAAGCCCAAGAGGCATCTTGTAACCGTTTGAACTTATTAATGCAATTAATGTTTGTTCTCTTTTTATCTGAACAAATTTAAATTTTGAAAGTCCTTGAAATCATTTGCATACGCACTTCATGCATCATAACATAAGCAGGTTTCCTCATCTTTCTACTGTATATTTCAGTAATATGGATCTCGAGCAGATCGTGAAAGACTTGAAGAAGCAGAATTATCAATTTCAAGAAACCTTGCTCACCTTGGCCAAGGGACAACAAGAGCTGATGTCACTTCTGGTGGCCAAAAAGAAAACTAAGAAGAGGGCACTGATCAACATGGGGAAAAGGTTTAAAGGCCCCATCCGTCAAGTGCAAGTGATTGAAGAGTCATCCAAGGAAGACGAGAACCAGGTTGAAGACACAAGAAGCACCCATGCTGGGCGTGCAAATGACCAAGCGTCTGAGGATGAAGACTACTTTGATGAATAGTATCCACTGGCTGAGGATAAGTATAAGCAACTGGAAGATAGGTTGAAAGCTGTGGAAATTCAATCCGTACCTGGCTTGGACTTTGGTGATTTAGGCTTGGTACTTGGGGTTGTTATCCCACACAAGTTCAAAATTCCAATCTTTGCTAATTATGACGGTGTTTCATGCCCAAAGCTTCACATGAGGTCCTATGTTCGTAAAATACAACTGCATACCACTGACAATAAGCTCTGGGTACACTTATTTCAAGAGAGTATGTCTGGGACTCAGTTAGAATGGTTTTACCAGTTGAAGGGTTCCAACATTCATACTTGGGAAGATATGGCCACCACTTTCTACCGTTAATATCAATACAACACTGATTTGGCACCGACTAGAGTTCAACTTCAAGGAATGATAATGGGTACTAATGAAGGGTTTAAAGAGTATGCGCAAAAAAAGAAGGACCATGCTGGTAGAGTTCAACCACCACTGACTAATAGGGAGCTGGTGGACATGTTCATGGGAACATTAACTGGCCCATTTTTCAACTTGTTAATTAGGAGCTCATCATCCGTTTTTATTGAGTTAATTCTTACTGGTGAAAGGGCCGAGAGTTGTATCAAGAGTGGAAAAATTCCCATGGCATCTGCTTCTGCATAAAACACTGTAAAGAATCCCTTTACTGGAAAGAAAGAAACCAATGTTGTATATGGGTCAAGGGCCCATATCAAGAAGGATCACCGTCCATCTTTTAATGTTGTTTTGATCTCCAACCCTTCATCTACTCAAAGACAACCACAACAAGCCAAACATCAACGACCTGAAGTTCCCAGAAGATAATTCACAAGGATTAACATGTCATTGTCCCAAGCCTTGCAACACATGTTGAAGGCTAACTTAGTAACATTGTGTGATCCACCATCAAATCCCAATGTTTCATCATCGAAGTAAAATCCTAATGTCAAATGTGCATATCATTCCAACAGCCCTAGGCATGAAACTGATCAATGTTGGGCTCTAAAAAACAAGATTCAAGATCTTATTGACAACAAAACTATTGAGTTTTATCCACCTACAACTCCAAATGTTATAACTGCACTAATTCCAAATCATGGAAAAGGTGTCAATGCAATTGAAGACACTTTTTTGTTTCCTCTGTTGAAGATTGGACTATTCCACTGACCATTGTTAAAGAGAACCTGCTGAGAGCTGGCGTTTTCCCTGGATGTTTGAAAGACTATAATTGTTGTGCCGAACAAGTGAATGGATGCAAATGGCTAAAAGAAGGTGTTCAACACCTGATAGATAGTCATGAGATCCTACTGAAATAACTCCGACAATCAAAATTTTGACCGATAAAACTGAATAAGTTTCCATCATAACAATTTCCAACAAGCCTCTTAGGATCTCTTCAAAGGGTCCTATTAGGATTTCCAACGAACCAACGATTTCTCCCTTGATAATTACTGCTCTTGGGCCGATTCCTTACTCCTCCGACAAAGTAGTCCCTTAGAATTACAGTGCCGAAGTTTACTATCATGGCATTAAGCAAGATTCCTGGATCAATGAAGACAAGACTGATGATGTTACAAATATTGTTGGTTCTAGCAAGGTAACGAGAACGGGGAGGATTTTCTCTCCTAACATTTAACTTCCAACTACTAGGATGACACCTATCCACATGACCATTGATAAGCCTAGTACTGAAACTAGGGGTAAAGAGAAAGTAATTGAGCTTGTTGGGATAGAGGCGCCTGCCAAAGACATTGCTGTCAAGGAACCTTCCACTCAAGAAATGGAGGAAATATTGAAGATTATAAAAAAGAGTGATTTCAAGATAGTAGAGCAACTGGGGAAAAACCCCTCCAAAATCTCTATGTTATCTTTGTTTCTTTGTTCTAATGCTCATGCCCAAGCTTTAATTAAATTTTTGAAGAAATTTCATGTTCCTCAAGAGACCATGGCTGACCAATTCGAAAATTGTATGGCGAGCTTGACTGTTGACAATGGGTTGGGGTTCTCCAATGCTGACTTAACTCCTATTGGAAGAAATCATAACAAGGCCTTGCATGTCTCTATTGAATGCAAAGGAACTCCCCTGGCCCATGTCCTGGTTGATACTGGTTCCTCTCTAAATGTTCTACCCAAAGGTGCCTTGGACCAGTTAGATTATGAAGGTCTGGTGTTAAAACCAAGTGACATAGTTGTGAGGGCTTTTGATGGGTCCAAAAGGATGGTGCATGAAGAGGTGGATATCCTCATTAATGTTGGTTCACAAGTTTTCAACTCTACCTTTTATGTGATGGGAATCTGTCCCGCTTACTCTTGTTTACTTGGGTGCCCTTGGGTACATGGGGCAGGAGCAGTGACGTCCACCCTTCACCAGAAATTGAAATATCCAGTCAAGGGAAAGATTTCTACTATTTGTGGTGAAGAGGATTTCATGTTTAGCCACCTCAATTCATTCAAGTATGTGGAGATGGATGGTGAGTTCATAGAAACGCCATGCCAAGATTTCAAAGTGGTTCCTCCCATGGTTGCTGCCACCAAAATCTCTCCTGACACTCGAAAAGCTGATGAAATTGCGCCAAGGATGGTTTCACTTAAAGATGCTTGCGCTGTGATTGAAGACGGAAGTAGTACAATTTTGGGACAACTCCCTGACATTCCATTCAAAGCAGACAAGTTCGTCTTGGGTTTCACTATCAAATCTCAAAACGAGGTCAGACGTGCTCGCATAGGAAACTCACCTCTTCGCATTGGTAATAATGAAGTGAATGCTATTGAAGACTCTGAGGATGACTGCAACTTTGATGAATGGATTTACCTGACTACTGGTGAAGAGCTCAACAACTAGCATGTCAAAGCTTTCATTCCCATTTCCTTCAACGAGGAGTAATTACTAATTACTGTTTTGTAAATTCAAGAACTTTTGTCTGTAATTTTAATTCCAAACAATGACTTTAAGCCATGTGCCTTTCCCAGGGCACCATGGTCCATTTGTTAAGAGTTTGTTCATTTCTAAATGCCATATGATCATTTAATGAAAAAAAAATTACACCTTTTGCATTTATATTTTGCGCTCATCGTATCTTACATGCGCACACACACACACATACAATTGCATATCCTCATCCACTCCGGATCTCATTGCTAATGACTCTACTATTGCCATTTATGACTTTGAAGATCCAATCTACCAAGCCGAAGACGAAGGTGAAGAAGATTGTGAAATACCAGGGAATCTAGCCAGACTTCTGATGCAAGAGGAGAAATCCATTCAACCACATGAAGAGCCAGTTGAGGTGATCAACATAGGTACCGAGACAGACAAGAGAGAGGTTAAGATCAGCGCCAACTTGGAAGACGGTATCAAAGGCATATTGGTCCAGATGTTACACGACTATGTCGAGGTGTTTTCTTGGTCATATGAAAGATATGTTGGGGCTGGATACTGACATTGTGGTCCATTGTCTACCAACAAAGGAGGATTGTCCTCCAATCACGCAAAAAGTGCATCGTATATGGCCAGACATGTCTGAAAAGATAAAAGCTAAGGTAATGAAGCAAGTCAATGCATGTTTCCTGGTTGTGACATCATATCCTCAATGGGTTGCGAACATGGTCCTCGTGCTGAAGAAAGATGGTAAGGTTCATATGTGCATAGACTACAGGTATTTGAATAGAGCAATCCCCAAAGATGATTTGCCACTACCTCATATTGACGTCCTGGTCAACAACATAACTCAATATAAAGTTTTCTCCTTCATGGAAGCTTTCTCCGGCTATAATCAAATCAAGATGGATCTTGAGGATACGGAGAAGACCACCTTTATCACACAATGGGGGGCCTTTTGTTATAAGGTCATGTAGTTCGGTTTAAAGAATGCAGGGGCAACTTATCAACGAGCTATGGTAGCCTTATTTCATGATATGATCCATCATGAAATAGAGTTCTATGTGGATGATATGATTGAAAGATCGTGGACTGAAGAAGAACACCTTGATCACTTGCACAAGTTATTTGAAAGGCTGAAAGAATACAAGCTGAGGCTGAACCCCAATAAATGCACCTTTGGGGTAAGGCATGGAAAACTCCTAGGATTTGTCGTCAGTGGTAAAGGTATTGAGCTCGACCCTGCGAAGGTCAAAGCTATCCAAGAGATACCAGCTCCTCGTACTGAGAAGGAAGTTAGAGGTTTCTTGGGTTGACTTAACTACATCTCCCGATTCATATCTCACTTAACTGCTACTTGTGAGCCACTCTTCAAACTGCTAAAGAAAGATCAAGCAATTAGATGGAATGACGACTGCCAAGTAGCTTTTGACAAGATTAAGGAGTATTTGCAAGAACCTTTAATCCTGATGCCTCCAGTTAAAGGAAGACCTCTGATTATGTACTTGACTGTACTAGAGAATTCAATGGGGTGTGTGTTGGGCCAGCATGACGAGTCTGGCCAAAAAGAGCATGCAATATACTACTTGAGCAAAAAGTATACCGACTGTGAAACTAGATATTCACTGCTCGAGAAAACTTATTTCGCTCTGACATAGGCTTCTCGCCGGCTAAGACAGTATATGTTGACTCCCACCACTTTATTGATTTCTAAGATGGACCCTATCAAGTATATCTTTGAGAAGCCAGCTCTCTCTAGACGATAAGCTAGATGACAAATGATTTTGACTGAACACGATATCCAGTACACTACACAAAAGGCAATCAAAGGAAGTGCATTGCAGATCATTTGGCCCATCAAGCTATTGACGACTACCAATATATGAACTTTGAATTCCCATATGAGAATATCATGCTAATAACTGATTGCGAAAAGCCTAGACTGTATGACGGACCTGAACAAGGATCTCGATGGACTATGGTTTTTGATGGGGGCTTCTAACGCGTTGGGTAATGAAATTGGTGTTATGATTATTTCTCGTGAAGGTTTCCGTAAACCTTTCACCGCTAGATTATGCTTCGATTGTACGAATAACATGGCTGAGTATGAGGCGTGCATCTTGGGTCTAAAAGCTGCTATTGACCTAGAAATCAAGTCCTTAAGCGTATATGGAGATTCTTCTCTAGTAATCAATCAAGTTAAGGGAGAATGGGATACCAAGCACCCTAATTTGATTCCTTACAAAGAGTTTGTATTGACTCTGATCCCATACTTTGAGGAGGTTACCTTTGAACACTTCCCAAGGGAAGAAAATCAGTTGGCAGATGCCTTAGCAACAATGTCATCTATGTTCAAGGTCAATTGGGACAACGAGGCTCTTAGAATTACAATCAAAATCTTTGACGAACCTATGCATTGTTATGAGCTTGACACCGATGAAGAGAAGCCATGGTACCATGAGGTGAAGAGATATCTTGAATCACAAGAGTATCCCGAAGGAGCTTCCATCAATGATAAGAAATTTTTGCAAAGATTTTCAGCCAAATTCTTCTTAAGCAATGGAATCCTATACAAGCGTAACCATGATTCTACTCTACTCTGGTATGTGGACAAGAAGGAGGCAGAGAAGATCATGGAAGACATGTATGATGGTCTCTTTGGGACTTACTCTAGTGCACACACTATGGACAAGAAGATTCTAAGGGCGGGGTACTATTGGTCGACATTGGAAACTGATTGTCACCATCACTTGAGGACTTGCCATAAGTGTCAGATCTATGCCGACAAGGTCCATGTACCTCTAACCCCTTTGAACGTCATGACTGCTCCGTGGCCATTTGCAATGTGGGACATTGACATGATTGGAGAGATCAAGCCCACTACTTCTAATGGGCATCGTTCATCCTTGTTTATTTTGACTACTTCACCAAATGGGTCGAAGCTGCTTCATTTTCCTCAGTCACTAAGAATGTTATAGCCAGATTTATCAAGTATAACCTTATATGCCTTACAATATCCCAGAAAGGATCATCATCGATAACGGAACCAATCTCAACAATGTTATGATTACGGAACTCTGCACGTAGTTCAAAATCAAGCATCACAATTCTTCTCCATGCAGGCCTAAGATGAATGGCACATTAGAAGCTTCCAATAAAAATATCAAGAAGATTATGCAAAGGATGGTAGTGACCTACAAAGACTAACATGAGATACTATCGTTTTCTCTCCATGGCTACCGTACTTCAGCTCGAACATCAACTGGGGCAACCCCGCTCTCCTTAGTCTATGGCAAGGAAGTTGTCCTGCCTGTCGAAGTTCGGATTCCTTCTCTAAGGATTATGAAAGAAGAAGACTTAGGCGAAGACAAATGGATTTAGACTAGGTTGGAACAATTGAACTTGATTGATGAGAAGAGACTGGTTGTTGTTTTTCATGGTCAAATGTATCAAAAATGTATGGTCAAGGCTTTCAACAAAAAGATCAAGCCTCGAGTATATCAGACTGGTGACTTGGTAATAAAGTGCATCATTTTACCACAAGGCGATCCCAGGGGAAAATGGACTCCCACATATAAAGAGCCATTTGTTATTAAGAAAGTTTTCTCTGGTGGTGCCATGATACTGACTACTATGGATGGTGAAGATTTCCCACATCCTGTGAACGCGGACATAGTTAAAAAATACTACGCATAAAAAGACCCGCTAGGTTGACATGCCTAGGAAAAAATAAGGGCATCCTGGAGAACCAAAGAGGTTCGGGCAAAAATTAGGGATATCTGCAAAAGATTATACACTCGGCAAGTCGGAAACCTGAAAGGGCGGCTTGGGAAAAAATGGGTATCCTGGTGGACTGAAACCCAAAAGGGCGGTCCAGGAAAAAGTTAGGGATTAAATCGTATGACTATGTCCTGTGGAATCTCTACAACCAGATTTTATTACCAAGTTCCAAGTTCAATGGTCCAGGATCAATTTAATCGACTTCTTTCGATGGCAAGGGACGATGTTCGAAGACATAGGGGAAATAGCGGAGTTGGAACCCAATGAGATCACTTCCACATAGATATTATTTTTTGTTTTCACTTTTTATTCCTTTCATTCTTTCGACGATTTCCTATTACTATAATCTCTATCTCCTTGTACAAAAGCACCTATTTATGGGCAAAACATCAATACAAATATACTTTGAAGTGAAAATTTTTATTTTTGTTTTTTTTGTTTTGAGTGAAAAAGTGTTCAATGACTAAAATTGAATGAACATATGCATATGAACATGATTAAACTGTTAACAAGTGTATGCATAAAAATAGTAATAAGCATTTCCTTAAGGATTTGGGATATCCCCATAGAGATACTTCAATAAAATTATCCTCATAGAGACAGATCCATACAATTCCCAGCCAGAGTTTCAATCTCCAGAAAACCCTTTCCCCAGCTGAGTTGGTCTAAAAAAGGGCCTTGTGGATTTCTCCCTAAAGGAAACACCTCTCCTCTAGCAGGTCATCAAATTTTCTCTTCAACGAGGTTTGTTTCCCCAACAAACTGCAAATTCCCCAACTTGAGTTTAATTCTCAGACTACTACAAATCAACGAACGAAACCCCTTAATTCCCGGTAGAGTTATTGCAATCCCTAACGGAGTCGTTACTATCCCTGAAAGTGGTTGTGAAGCCAGGAACCTGACCAGATAAAAGTTAACTCCATTCCTCCAAAGCAAGTTACTGTGAAGCCTGGAATCCGACCAGGTAACAGTTCAACTTCATCCTTTCTAGCAAGTTACTGTGAAGGCTGGAATCTGACCAGATAATAATTAATTTCATCTAAGTTGCTGTGAAGCCTGGAACCCGACCAGATAACAGTTTAACTTCTTTAATCGTTGTGAAGCCTGGAATCCAACCAGATAACAGCAAGTTACTATGAAGCCTAGACCCGACCAGATAATAGTTCAACTTTATCCTCTCAAGAAAATTACTGTGAAGACTGGACCCAACTAGATAATAGTTTGATTTCATCTAAGTTACTGCAAAGTATGGAATCTGACCAGATGTCAGTTCAACTTCATCTCTCTAAACAAATTACTACGAAGCCTGGAATCCGACCAAATAATAGTTTAAGTTGCTGTAAATCCTGGAATCTGACCAGATAACAGTTTAACTTCTTTAATTACTACGAAGCCTAGAGTCCGACCAGGTAACAGTTTGAGTTAATGCGAAGCCTGGAATCCGACCAAATAACAGTTAATTTCATCTTCCCTAGTAAGTTACTGTGAAGCCTAGGATCTGACCAGATGACAATTAACTTTATTATCCCTAACAAGTTGTTGTGAAGCCTGGATCCGACCAGACAACAGCTAACTTCCATTCTCTCCAATCAAGAGATAACTCCCCAGTAGAGCAACGGACAACTAAAACTCCTGAACTCTTTCCCCCAAGAAAAACTCAACACTCTCCACATAGTTTCCCCTCAAGAAAAGTCAATGTACCCCAGCGGAGTTTTCCTCAAACAACAAAACATGAGTTCCCAACGGAAACATTCTAAACAAGGCCTGAAGATGTGCATACTCTTCATCCCAACAGCAGTCCAGGATTTAGCTTACCAAAGCTTCCCACCATTTGTCAAGGATTTATTTTCCAAGATAAAGATACATTTCAACAATATTTCACATTCATACATCATATTACAAACATAATAAATGCATACAACAAAATCTCATTTATTTTGAGAACATCATCAAGCCATGCATACATCTGCATGCAACTAACCCTCTTCCTTGTAGGAAAAGTCAATCAACAAAACAAAAGTCCTCTTCTGGATAGATTCACATCTTCCAGTTAATAATAGGAAATCAACAGTCCTCTTCTAGATAGATTCACTTCTTCCAGTTAATGATAGGTGATCAATCGAAGAACTCTTCGGGATAGAATCATTTCTTCCAGTTAATAATAGGCAATCAACAGGCCTCTTCTGCTTAGAATTGTTTCCCCAGTGAAGTCATCAAACAAAGACCTCTTCTGGTTAGATTCACTTCTTCTAGTTAAAGACAGGCGAAGGACATCTGTTGTCTCAGATTAAATCCACCAAAGAATTATTCTGATACTTCTCTTAGTAGACTTTTTTGGCTCAAATTAAATTGACCAAAGATTTATTCTGATGCTTCTCCTAGATGAAGTCCAGCATTAGACTTAGTCTAATTTCTCTATCAACAGTCATTTCTGGATGGCATCTATAAGCCCATCTCCGATAATTCTCAACCATTTCTGATGGCATCTATAAGCCCATCTTCGACAATATTCCATCACTCTCCAAATGGAATCTATAAGCCCATTCCCGATACAACAAGTCCATAGTGGTATTTCTTGCACAAGCGAGTGCAAATTTATGGGCACTCTAGTGTTCAATCATCTTCTACCTCCGAGTCACAAATGATAGACATGCCAATCTAACTCTTCAGGTTTAAGAAGATTGAACAGGGGAAGCTGTTGTACCCCAAAATTTTCCCACCCACTTTCCACACAAGATTTTTATCCTAGGGTTTATCAAATACTCTAAATGGCTTAGGAATCAATCAAACGGTTCTCCTCTTAAGCATTGAGTCAACAACTAGGGTTTGGCACTTCTCAAGCAAAATAGAGTTTCCAAGGTTTCAAATGGTCTTCATGGTTCTTCATGTATTCTCAAGGATGCTTGTGTCAGGTTTCAAGCTTTGCATCGCAAGTTTGCTCAGTCAATGGTTCAGATGACTGAAAATGAACTGCATTGACCCAAAAGTCGACCTTTTCAAGATCAAGTTCAAACAATCGTAACTTCTTCATTATTTGATATTTTTGAGTGGTTCTTTTTGCGTATGATTCTCCTTGACGTCATCTCCAACTTCTCGTTACAAGTCAAGAGCCGATTGTGTGTGAAAGATCATCAAAATTCGAATATTTTAGAGGTCACTTTCTGGATTTTTAACCTAATCTCAAGTAATTGTTGCCTGACTTCCAAAGAATCGTAATTTCCTCAATTTTCAAGATCTTGAGATGATTATTTTTGTAATTGTAATAAGCGATGTCATCAACAAGTCCTGTTCAAGAATTGAAGGAAAATTGTGCTTAGAAGACCTTGAAAGTTATCAAATTGTCATAGGTCGTTTTCTTGGTTTAGAATATTTTTAACTTCTAATTTCAACTCATGCCATAATTGTTCCCCAGGACTATGATTCTCAAGTTAAGACCGTTCATGGTACAAGATGTTGAGTTCGAGAATTCTTTGAATGTATGTTGCTTCTTGAAATTACTTATGTCTGAGCATTTGGTGATTATTGGATGAAAGTGGATTTCATACCAAAGTTCTTAAGCCATCATTGTTCTATCATTGGATTGTATTGTAAGATACCATGAATTAAATATTTGAATTAAAGTCTTGTTGGAATTGATTCATAGATTCACTCGAGAAATGTCTTTAGGTTCAAATTGATTCAAGGTTTCAAATACATTCATCCTTATTCTAGGTTTTCAAGCTAATCATGATTCAAGTGTCAATTTTCAAGTTCAAACTTCACTCATATGGTTAATTTTGAGGTTGTGATACGGTGGCAGAACCGACTGTTAAATACGGGTTTGCGTTTTGTATTTGTAAATGTTGCGGTAAGCAAGAGTAGCCACCGAATTTTATTTCATCCAATAAAGGAAAGGAAAAAGAACAGAAAAAACCTTTTTTCGAGAGTTTCTGAGTACGGGGGGCAGATTATAGAAAGGGAAGGTGTTAGAACCCTTTCTATCCATGGTTTTCCATGGGCTCTTAGGTACTTGCTCATTTTTGAAATTTCTTGTGCGTGTTTTGAAAAGTTTTTGTTTAATTCTGTGATAACCCTTGTATCTATCCTCAAGAGTGTGAACGAAATTGTTTTTGAAAACTGTTTTGAAAGTGTTGGTGTAAAAGAGTTTTTTTTTTAGCAAGTACTTAAGATTTTCTACCTACTCGAAAAAATATTATTCGTTCTTGTTTCTTTTAGACATCACTATCTTACTATTAAGGAGTAGGTAGCCCTATCGTTGGATGTGTAAGGGACATTCGAAGGGACAAGTACGGTCACAAAAGAAATGGTTAGGAAACTTTAGTAATTACCCTAAAGTCCTAAAGATCTTTCTGAGGCAACATCCAAACGGGTCATTTTTTATCTTTTGGGACTAGAGGACGACCACTAAAATTCCCTATGCTTCTTGATCGTTTACCGAAAGCAACCGGAGTGGGGCAAACCCTAGGAGTGAGCATGTGCAAGTGTGCTTTTTCAGTTAATTATCTTTGCACAATTAGGGTTATCTACCTTTTAATCGTTGATTTATCTTTCGCATACAATCCTAATATCCATACATCTATCAGTTTAATAGTTGTGGAAATTAAAGAGTGCGAGAAATTAAATTCCTAACTATTACAAGGCTTTTGGGCAGATACACAAATATTTGACTGAAAATAAAGATGCGGAAATTAAAATCCTAATTAATCTATTACAAACTTGAAATAGTTACAATAATTTGAATTAAAAGAAAGTAAAGGTGCGCACTACGAATTAAATACGAAAATAAATTAGAAGCCTAAAAAATCTAATTAATTAAAAAATATTTTTGTGTATTTTTTTAATGAGAAAAAAAACAATTTAATTGCAAATTAAACCTAATTTTCTAATAAATTTTAATTAAAAATCAATCAAGTGAATCTAATTAAACTAATTTATTTTCAATAAAATTAATTTAAATTAAAAAAAAACCTAATTCTATATTTTTTGTGATTTTATATTTTTAATTAAAAAAAATGATTTTTTTTGTTGTTTTTGATTTAATAAAAAAAGATTTTTGTTGTTTTTTTGAAAAATAATTAATCAAATAAATAAAACAAAAGAAAATAAAAATAAATAAATTGGGCATGTGGTGAAAGCAGATAAAGAGGGTGCGTTATTGAAATTCATTGAGCCCAAATCGTTTGGCCCAATCAGACGTTTAGATCCAGTGTTGCCACGTTTGAGGGTACACCATGGACCTTGTTTGCATAAGACGTTGGATCTGGGATGGAGAGTATCCAATGGATGGATATGGGGCGCATGATACGCGCTTGGAATGTGAGGTGTATAGGATCTGAAATCAAATGGTTAGAAAATGTAAAAACTCCAGACCTGTGTATCGAACCCAAGACTCTCACCTCACATGCATTCCTCCTTAACACCAGGCCAACCTGTTATTCGTTTACATAAATGACAAAATAATAATATAATGGAAAGACACGCCTTATGCCTAGAACACGCGCGTAATTGAAACCGACCAGTGAGAGTCAGCCACGTGATTACCTTCTTCCTCAGAACTGTTGTTTTAGGTATCAACCTTTTACCTACGGACACCAGCTGTAACTATAATCCTGCAAATCTCAAAAATAAATACCATGCATGATAAATAAAATCCAAGCATACAGATCAACTCGTTTTGATCTCCTGAGTATGATGGCATCCATCTTTTTCCCTTATTTTACCTGTATCAAAAAGCCCTAAAACACAACCCCAAACCCTAACAATTGCAACTATCCATACATGCGCTAAAACTCCTAATTAATAATACCAATATGTTCTAAATGATGATACAAACATGAAGGCATGCTTAGAAATTATTTATGATGCGTAAATTTGCAGAACTAAATTCAAAAAAAGATTGCAAACCATGACACTATAAAGTGATGATTTCGGGAGCTTTTACGCGTGCAAACGATGTCGCTAGCCTCAGGAGACGTCTAGGAGTGGATTGGTGGCCTTGAATCACCTTGAATCATCCTCTAACTCATAATTTGAACCACACTTTTTTGCCAAAAATTGAGTTTTGTTCTTCTTATTGAGGCCGCATTTTTGTGTCCTCTAGGTCTGGCCTCCTTGTGTATATGTATTGGAACATATTAGGTTAACAAAAACAGCTTGAATCTTGAATAATTATGGAGAAAAGATCTTGATTGTTCATTGCATTATTTGTTTCCAAAATAAGCCAAATCATGTCATGCTTGCTCCAATCACCCCTTGCACGATTTGATCTTGATATGCCAGCATATATTATCTTCATTCAATGCCAAAATCCTTCCAAAAGCAATTTATATGATTTATTTGATTTTATTTGAATTTTTAAGTGAATAAAATCACAATAAATTAAATAAATAATTCAATGAGGCATTGAGTGGTTCATGGGTCGTGGACCATGTTAGGAACAAGATACAAGCATAAAAAGTTGGGCCCATTTGAAAAAAAATGCATTTTGGGCATGGTTGACTTTGTGCAAATTTCCAAAAATAGCCAACTTTGACAATGCACATCTCTCTCAATTTTGACCCTAAGAGGGTGTTCCTGGACTTTTTAGAAAGATTAAGATGTCCTCTAAATAACCCTTTGGGTTTCACCTCAATTGGATCTTCCATGTTTATGTAAGAAGCTTTGACCCAACATGTGTTTTTGTTGACTTTTTGAAATGACCTGTAATGTCTGAACTCATATCTTTTCATGAGTGAATTTTTTGAACTTGAGGGCTGAAGATGAGTTGTTGGGAATTGCATCCTATTCAAAATTATCCTTGGATTGGAAATTTCTGATAAAGTATGAGAAAGTTATTCCTGGTCAAAGTTTGGTTGACTTTTCCTATATAAACCCTAATTTAGCAACTTTTGAGTTTTGATGAATTTAGGGTATTCCTTGAGGAATCATGATCAAACCTTAATCAAATGATAGATTTTACTTCAAAATGTTGATGTTGACCAAAAATCTTGAAGTTTGACTGTAGGTGGGTCACAGTTGACTTTTGACCTAGCATAGTTGATTTTCAGGCATTTGAGCAATTGACTGAGCAAACTTGTTGTGCAAGGCATGAAACTTGGCATGGATGATATTGATAACATATTAGGGCTATGGAAACCATTTAGGACCCTTGAAACTCAAACATCTTGATGAGGAGTGAAACCCTAGTTTGAGGCTCATTGTCTTAGGAGGAGGATTTATCTGGTCAATCATTAGGCATCCTTGGGCCAGTTGAGGACCTCTAGGAGTATGCTTTGAGTAAAATGAGAGGGAAAATTTTGGGGTACAACAGCTGCCCATGTTCAATCTTCTTAGACCTGAGGATGTAGATTGGCTTGTCTGCCCTTTCATGATCTGAAGGTGGAAGATGATTGAACACTAGAGTGCCCAGAAATTTGCACTCGCATGAAGTAACACTGATTGGTGATATCGGGAATGGGCTTATAGATTCCATTTGTAAGGCGACGGAGAATCGTCGGAGATGGGCTTAAAGATGCCATCCAGAAAAAGATACCAGTCGCATAAGAATTTCCTTTGCGAGAATTCCTGTACCTGCTCTTGAGGAGGACTTCACCGGGGAATGTTGATTTATGTCCTAGGAAATAGAGTCTAGGAGCTTCGGTCATCCATTACTCTACTAGGGAATTATTTCTTGATTGAGGAGGTGGAAGTAAACTGCATATCTGGTCAGGGTCCAGGCTGCACGGCGACTTACTGGGGAAACGTGAAATCGACCGTATCTGGTCAGTTATAGGTTTTACAGTGTTGTAAACTGTCGTCCAGAGATAAAAGAGAAGGAACCTGCATAGTAGGGTTGCTTAGAAATGAAAGCCTAGATAGTAGGTCTATGAGAAGGAACCGGGTCGTAGGGTTACTTCGAGATGAAAGCCTGGATTGTAGGGCTATGAGAAGGAACCTGGATAGTATGGTTACTTCGAGATGAAAGACTAGATAGTAGGGCTATGAGAAGGGACCTGGATCGTAGGGTTACTTCGAGATGAAAGCCTGGATAGTAGGGCTATGAGGAGGAACCTGGATAGTAGGGTTACTTCGAGGTGAAAGCCTGGATAGTATGGCCATGAGAAGGAACCTGGGTCGTAGGGTTACTTCGAGATGAAAGCCTGGGTAGTAGGGCTAGGAGAAGGAACCTGGATCGTAGGGTTGCTTCGAGATGAAAGCCTGGATAGTAGTATTATGAGAAGGAACCTGGGTCGTAGGGTTACTTCGAGATGAGAGCCTGGATAGTAGGGCTTGAGAAGGAACCTGGATAGTAGGGTTACTTCAAGATGAAAGCCTAGATAGTAGGGCTATGAGAAGGAACCTGGGTCGTAGGGTTACTTCGAGATGAAAGCCTGGATAGTAGGGCTTGAGAAGGAACCTGGATAGTAGGGTTACTTCAAGATGAAAGCCTAGATAGTAGGGCTATGAGAAGGAACCTGGGTCGTAGGGTTACTTCGAGATGAAAGAATGGATAGTAGGGCTTGAGAAGGAACCTGGATAGTAGGGTTACTTCAAGATGAAAGCCTGGATAGTAGGGCTATAAGAAGGAACCTGGGTTGTATGGTTACTTCGAGATGAAAGGCTGGATAGTAGGGCTATGAGAAGGAAACTGGGTCGTAGGGTTACTTCGAGATGAAAGCCTGGATAGTAGGGCTTGAGAAGGAACCTGGATACTAGGGTTACTTCAAGATGAAAGCCTGGATAGTTGGGCTATGAGAAGGAACCTGGGTCGTAGGGTTACTTCGAGATGAAAGCCTGGATAGTAGGGCTTGAGAAGGAACCTGGATAGTAGGGTTACTTCAAGATGAAAGCCTGGATAGTAGGGCTATGTGAAGGAACCTGGGTCGTAGGGTTACTTCGAGATGAAAGCCTGGATAGTAGGGCTATGAGAAGGAACTTGGGTCGTAGGGTTACTTCGAAATGAAAGCCTGGATAGTAGGGCTTGAGAAGGAACCTAGATAGTAGGGTTACTTCAAGATGAAAGCATGGATAGTTGGGCTATGAGAAGGAACCTGGGTCGTAGGGTTACTTCGAGATGAAAGCCTAGATAGTAGGGTCATGAGAAGGAACCTGGGTCGTAGGGTTACTTTGAGATGAAAGTCTAGATAGTAGGGTTATGATAAGGAACCTGGATAGTAGGGTTGCTTCGTGAGGAGTTTGAGTAAAACTGCATCTGAACCGAGAAGGAACCTAGGTAAGGTTTCTTCATTTAATCACGCGGGTTGGTTGATGATAATTGTCTTTCCTGAAAAGATAACAGGATTAATTATATGTGATGCATGAAATGCATTATGAGATGATGTTCTCAAAATAAATGAGATTATGCTGTGTGCAATATATATGTGCACGTCATGATTGTTGTACCCCAATTTTTGCCCCTAAGATCCCCTTACCATACCATATTGATTCAATCACAACAAGAGCATATTAGGGCTTTTGGTTCTCCTTTCTATCTTTAGCCTTGCTCTTTGAGGAATCACCAAGCACCTTGACTTGATTTTCTTATGTAATCATTCATGTTTTTGTTTTAACTTTCCTTTTAATTAATAAAATGCAATGTTGGTTTGTCTTACTTGTCAATAATGCAGGTAAAGGCCATGGGGCTTAGCAAGTTGATCCATGGGTTCATGAGTTTATTTTCATGACCTTGTCAATGAAGCTATAGAAGTTCAAACCTCACCATGGAAGTTGTTTTGGAAGGGATGGCATGGCAAGGTTATTTTGGTTCACTACATTTCCAAATTATCAAGATTGATTCAAAAGTACAAGGGGTTGATTGAAGGAGTTGTCATGTTTGGACAAGGCCTTGTTCCCATTGATCACAAGTGCATATTTCTCTCAATTCTCAAGATATAGAAGTAGTTTGTGGTTGCTATGAGTTCTCATTATCATACTCAACAACTTATATTTTCAAATCCTTTGTTTTGGTACAAGAAGTTTGTTCAAAATTGTCAAAGTTCCTCAAAGCATGTTTCTTGATCTAGAAATTAGGGTTTTGAAATTCAAAGAAGCATATCTTGCTCATCTTTTGGTATTTTTGAGTGATTCCAAAGGCATCCTTCTCTTCAAGGGTTAGTAACAAATCACTTCAAAATTTTCAAGGAGTTTTCATGTGGAAGAAACTTGATGATGAAGAAAGGTTACAAGTCCTCCAGATGAATCCCTATTTTTCCATGTGTGACTTCAAATGATCATAACTTGGTCAATTTTTATCACCTTGAGCCCATTATTTTTTCATAATTTATCTTGAATATGTGAACTTTATTCCTTCTTTTATGTGCAAAGTGAGTAAATAAATGGAAATTGCCTTAAGGATACAAAATATTATAGGTCATTTCATGATTTTTTGCCCACTTCAACAATTCATAACTCTCTCAATTTTTGAGAATTTTGAATGGTTCAAGTTCCAAAATGTCATTCAAGAGATCTACTTCATGCCATCTTTTTTGGTCAAGAGCAAATTCCAAGTATAAAGCTATGTTTGGATGCAAGACATTATAGGTCACTTTTGAAGAAGAATTTGAAATATTTCTAAGTATGGAAAGTCAACATTTTTTCTCCAACTTTGACTCAACACAACTTTCAGCTCAAGCATCCATTTGATTCCATTCTTTTTCCATCTCAAAGCTTGTAACCTCATCTTTCTGAAGCATTAAGAATCATGCCCTAAGACCCCTTGAGCTGAAAATGCCATTGGTCAGAAGTTGTCAATTTGAAACTGAATTTTTCACCAAGTCAGAAGTTTGAAATCTTTGTTTTGGCTTCTAATCACAATATTTACACGCGTTTTTTATTTAAACTTGATTAACAAACTTTCCAGAAGTGTTTAGCACCTCAAAACGCAAGGATTGGATGAGTTTTAGTGAAAATTAAATCACACATCACTCGTGCATCAGGTTTGCACGAATTCCCTCCAAAATACATCATTCCCTCTTCCTTTTGATCCCATTTGTTTCTCCTATAAATACATGAACTATCCCATTCATTTTCTTAAGCTTGGATAGCCAGAATCACCCTACCAAACTTGTCCCATAACTCAGATTTCAGCAACTTCGTAATCCATATACAAGCCTTTTTCAATCCAATTTTTTCATCAATTCACCTTCCTTGATCTTCCCTGAAGCTAACTGTTGCACCCTAAAATTTTCCCTCTCATTTTACTCAGCACATGCCCATTGAGATCCTCAATTTTCTCAAGGTTGCCCAAGAGTTGACCAGACAAACTCTCTCCTAAGGCAATGTGTCTCAAATTAGGGTTTCCATTTTCATCAGGATGGGTGTACTCCAAAGGCCTCAAATTATTTCCATGGTCCTAATATGCTCTCAATATCATCCATGTCAAGTTTCATGCCTTGCCCAAGAAGTTTACTCAGTCAACTGCTCAGATGCTTGGAAATCAACTGTACTAGGTCAAAAGTCAATTGTGGCCCACATATAGTCAAACTTCAAGATTTTTGGTCAAAATCAACATTTTGAAGTGACTTTCATCATTTGATCAAGGGTTGATCATGATACCTCAAGGAATGCTCATAATTCATCAAAACTCAAAAGTTGCTAAATTAGGGTTTCTTAGGAAAAGTCAACCAAACTTTGACCAAGCATAACTTCCTCATACTTTATCAAAAAATTTCCATCCAAGGCTCATTTTTAATAGGATGCAATTCCCTACAATTCATCTTCAGCCCTCAAGTTCAAAATATGCACTCATCAAAAGATATGAATTTCCACATTATAGGTTCTTTTGAAAAGTCAACAAAAACACCTTTTGGGTCAAAGCTTCTTACATGAAAATGGAAAGCCCAATTTATATGAGACCAAAAGGGTTGTTTAGAGACATCCTAAACTTTCTAAAAAGTCAAAGAACACCTCTCTAGGGTTAAAATTGGAAGAGATATGCCTTGTCAAAGTTGACCATTTTTGCAAAATTGCCAAAAGTCAAATGTGCTCAAAGATGCATTTTTTGCCAAATGGGCCTAACTTTTTATGCTTGAACCTCACTTATAACATGGTCCACGACCCAAATATTCACCCACACATTGTTTTCTTCATTTTTCATTTTATTTTGATTTTTTATTAATTAAAAATTGAATTAAATCAAATAAATGACAACTAATAGCAAAGATTTGTTTTGATCGGATTTTTGGACAGGATCACAAGCTAATTATGTCGATATATCAGGATCAAGTCGAATTAAGGTGGATTGGCACAAGAATGGCATGATTAGGCCTAATTTGGAAACAAATCATACAATGAAGGAATGAGATCAAATCTTCAAAATTTTCAAAGATACATGTAGTTTTGATAACCCTAATTCATTCAGGGATATATATTGAGCAAGGCCAGGCACGAAACAAAGGTCTAGCAGTCGTGGAAAGCACAAAGAAGAACTCAAATTTTTGGCAAAAATTGGTGAATCGGATTTCAGCATAGAGACTAATTCAAAGCATTCCAACACTCCCAATCGCATCCTGGAGCATCTCTGAAGCTAACTGGATCAATTGCAAGTCCTTTCACGCCCAGAAACGCATGCTACAACTCACACGGTTTGCTCTTTTTTTTCAAAATTGATTACAGTAATTCTTGCATCATTAGCGCATTTGATTGATATATTTGTGATTTTTGAGATGTTTACAACATCACTGACTGATTTAATTGAATTTTTTATGCCTGTATATGCATTTTCCATGGCTAGGGTTTTGGTGTTCATTTTAGGGTTTTTGTCCACAGGTAAAATTAGACCACGAACAGGGCATCATGATGTTCGTGGCATCAAGAACAGTTGAATTTTGGTCTTTAAATTCATTTATCATGTGTATTTTTTAATGTTTGAAGCACGCATGTTTTAGTTACAAACGTTGTCTGTGGGTATAGGGTGAACATCTAAGACGACGGACAGAAGGAAGAAGACGATGATTTGTCACCACCTCACTGGTCCATTCAAACTGGGCGCGTGTTTTCTGTTTTACCCACTAATCCATTTTGTTTTCATATAATATTGTTTGTTTTTATTATAATAACAAGAAAGAACAAGTGGCCCAGTGGCGAAGCGCGCATGGTATGAGTGGGAGGAATTGGGTTTGATCCCAGGTCCCAGCATATTTTATTTTCTTGTTTTCTTTCCACAGATCATGTGCATCATCCTCTCAAACGCCTTCCATACGCCATCAACATCCAACCATGGGATCCATGACCAATCAGATCCAATGCCTCCTGCAATGAAAGATCATGGTGTACTCTCAAGTCAGCACCACATGCGATTAAACGTTGACTGGGCTGGTTGGTTTCACGGGCCTGGATAATTTCACAATACACCCCCCCCCCCCTTCAGCAAACAGGCCTATTCTATCTTTTTTTTAATTAATTTAATTATTTTTCTAACTATTCTTTTTTTTTAAAATAACATCAAATTATTTATTTTTATTATTAAATCATGATATCACAAAAAAAATACCAAAAACCATTTTTTTCATAAAATGTTTATTTTCTTTATTAACTAAATTAATTAAAAATTAGGATAATTTAACTCTTCTTTTTTGTAATTAAAATCAATTATAAATTAGGGTTTAATTTTGTATATAATTAATTTTTTCTTCAAAAAATAACTTAAATATTTTTCTCAATTAGATTTTTAGGTTTTATAATTATCCTCGCATTTAATTCGTCGCGCGCATTTTAATTACTTTTTTTATTATTTTTGTAACTGCTCCGAGTTTGTAATAGCTTTAATTAGGTTTTAATTCCGCCTTTTATTTTACAGTCAAAAATAATTTAGTATCTGCGAAAGCCATGTAATAGCTAAAACCTTAAACTTTCCGCATTTTAATTTCCGCAATTATAAACCGCCTAGATGTATGCTAATAGGATTGTATGGAAAGAATACTTGAAAATTAATACGGTAGATAACCCTAATTGTGCAAAGACTAAATTAACTGAAACATAAACACATGCACATGTTCCCTCCTAGGATTTGCCTCACTTCGGTTGCCTAAACAATCACTAAGCATAGGAAATTTTAGTGGTTGCCCTCCAGTCTAAAAGATCAAAAATGACCCATTTGAATGTTGCCTCGGAAAGATCTTTAGAACTTTAGGGTAATTACTAAAATTCCCTATTCGTTGCTTTAGTGACTGTATTTGTCCCTTTCGAACGTCCCTTAAAAACTCCAACGACGGAGCTACCTACTCCTTAATAGTAGGATAGCGCTATCTAAAGGAAAACGAACAGACTTTTTCGAGTAGGTAGATTAGTTCCTAGGTACTTGCTCAAATAAACTTTTCACACAAACACTTTTTCAAAACAACTTCGTCACACCCTTGAGGACTGATACAAGGGTTATCACGAAGTAAAACTTTTTTTCAAAACAAGCACACACACAAGCAATTTTAAAAATGAGCAAGCACCTAAGATCCTGTGGAAAACCACGGATAGAAAGGGTGCTAACACCTTCCCTTTCTATAACTTACCCCCCGTACTCAGCAATATTCTCGAAAAAAGGTTTTTTTTCTATTCTTTTTCCTTTTCCTTTGTTGGGTGAAATAAAAGTCGGTGGCGACTCTTGCTTACCACGACATTTGCAAATACAAAATGTAAACTCGTATAACAGTCGGTTCTGCCACTGTATCATATAATTGGCGACTCTGTCGGGGATATCTATAAAGTGGGGTATACCTTAGGATCTAGGTCATTTTAAAGTTGCTTCTCTTGATTGTCTTGATTGCTTTACTTTTGAGGGTTTGTTCGGGGTTACTATAGATCCTACACTTGGATATGGGGAACACCTTTTAGGTAAGTAGCAATAAACTGTGAGGGAACTATGTTGGGGTATACCGGCACGATTGAAGCAGTAGCTACGTCAATGTGGCACTTTGGTTGGTACAGGTAACCCTTGAGCCAATCAGGGAGAGTACGGGGTTGTTGTGTGGTGTCGTGAGGCATCAACTGACCTTAGAACCTTTAATTGCACAACTTGTCCAGTAGGACGTAGTGAGGTGGCCGGCCTTGGTGTATTCCCAAGGTCGACAGATACTCGATGCTACACTCATTGAGGTTTGACTATTGAGATTTTCTTGGTTGCGAGTCAATCTCCTATTGAACAAAGTTGGGAGAAAGATCATTGATATTGAGATCCCTTTTAGAACCCGGTTACTATTTATAGGACAGGTTGAACCAATCCAACTTCAAGAGGGTATGACCTTAAAACTCATGCAAGCCTTAAACCTAAGGACTTGGTGTGACTTATTTGTTGTTTGCTATACCTGTGATTTTCTAACCTAATCATGACATCATAAGCATGGCATATCATGACTAACCATTTCAAGGATTCCCTAGGGCTCATTTTTGCTTTGTTTTGTAAGACATGGCATCTGCCTGTAGAAACACTATACAGATCAACCTTGTGAAAGTGTATCTCCAACTAAAGGATCTAGCATTAAGGGTTCTTGAAGTTTCTCATTTCACTAGAAAGAATGGTTAGTTGCTCAATTTGGTCACTGCAAAACCTGATGAGGAGTTGTTAAAAGTGTTGTTTCAGTTCTTCGATTTGGTGCGCCATTGTTTCACCTACCCGGATTACCAGCTAGTACCTATTATGGAGGAATTTTCTCACTTGTTGAGGGTACCTATTCTTGACCAGTTTCCTTTCAATGGTACGGAAGGACATCCAAAGCCTGAAGAAATTTCTAGAGCTCTGTCTTTACAACGGTCTGACATAGTGGCAAATTGGGAGACTAGCGGGAGTGTCTAAGGAATTCTGGTTAAGTTTCTATTTGAGAAGGCTTATCATTTTTGGGATACCTTAAATTTACAAGCTTTCAAAGAGATTCTGGAACTTCTTGTTTATGGGATGGTAATTTTCCCTAATGTTGATCAACTCGTAGATGTGATCACTATCAAGGCTTTCCTATCTCATAATCCAGTGCCTACACTACTCGGGGATATTCTACACTCTCTGCATGCTCGCACTCTAAAGAGAAGGGGGACCCTCCTATGTTGCACTCCTGTATTGGCTAGGTGGTTTATTTCACACCTACCCAGGGCTGTTTTGAAGAATGAATAGGGTTTGAAATGGTCTCGTAGGCTAATGTCCCTTAAGCATTCAGACATTCATTGGTGTTCCCAGTTCTCGGGAGATGTTACCATCATAAATCACTGTGGTGAATTCCCTAATGTCCCTCTCTTAGGCATTAGGGGAGGAATCACTTACAACCCCTGTTTGGCCTTACGTCAGTTTGGTTACGCGAGAAGAGATGGTCCATATGATGTGTTGATCCAGGGAATGGCCTTCAACTATGAGAATGATGCTCAGGGATACCGCAAAATGTTCATAAAGGCTTGGGGCATGGTGCATAAAATTGATAGCAAGGCGCTAGGGCACAAGAATTCCGTTCCTCTTGAGCCTTATCTCCGGTGGGTACGGGCTCGCGCCCAAAGTCTTAGGATGCCTTACCCAGCTGTCCTACCAATAACCGTGGAGCTGGCTACTGAAAGAGACACTACTTCACTTGGTCATCATCCCAACATGCCAACCGATCATGAAGAGTTACAGAAGTCCTGGGTTCAACTTAAAGAGGATCAGGACACGTTTGAAGCTCAGTTTTATGCTAGCAAGAAGAAGGTCTTGGAGCTCACTAGGCTACTTAATGAAGAACAGAACATAAATGCCTACATCGCGCCAAAGAAGATGCGCTCCTGGGAGACCTAATTTCTTTTTGTTTTAAGTTTTGTTTTGTTTAATTGTAAGCCTAAAAGGATTCTTTGTGATATTTCTAACTTATTAATGCTATTAACGAGTGTTTCTTTTGGTTAAACAAATATGAGCCTTTAAAAATCCTTGAAATCATTGCATACGCATCCCATTCATAGCATCGCATAAACAGGTACCATTACAGGTTTCTCATCTTCTTCGCTGTTTATTTCAGCAGAAATGTCTTCCGAACAAAGCATCAAGGATCTTCAGGCACAAAATGCCCAATTCCAACAAATGTTCATAAATCTGGTGAAAGGGCAGGAGGATTTGAAAGCCCTCATCCTGAAGGAGAAAAAGAAAAAGAAGAAGGTCGCTGGTATTCTGAATATGGGCAGAAGGTTCAGGGGGGCGTTAAAGAAACAAGTCGATCTGACCTCTTCATCCAAGGAAGGGGAAATCAAGAAGAAGAGACAAGGGAAAAGGACCCCAGTCCTGAAGTTTCTGACAATGATACAGATTATAATGATGAGCAATATCCTCCTACTGAGGATAGATACAAGCAGTTGGAAGACTGTCTGAGTGCTATGGAGGTCCAGAGGATAACCGGGTTGGATTTCGAAGAATTGGGATTGGTGTCGGGACTAGTCATCCAGCAGAAGTTCAAGGCTCCAATTTTTGCAAAGTATGATGGGGTGTCTTGCCCAAAAATCCATCTCCGCTCCTACGTCAGAAAGATCCACCCCCACACCGCCAATAGAAATTTTTGGGTTCATTTCTTTCAAGACAGTCTGTCAGGGACTCAGCTTGAATGGTTCTACTAACTATAGAGAGCCAATGTCTGAAATTGGGAAGATCTGGTTGCTACTTTTTATAAGCATTATCAATACAACACCGACCTTGCTCCTACTCGTACTCAACTCCAGAGTATGTCCATGGGTGCGAGTGAAGGCTTTAAGAACTATGCACAGAAGTGGAGAGACTTGGCTAGGAGATTCCAACCCCCGTTGTCTGATAGGGAGTTGGTTGATATGTTTCTGGGGACGCTATCTGGTCCATTCTTTAATCATTTGATCGGTAGCTCGTCAGTTGGTTTCACCGAGCTGATCCTAACTGGAGAGAGAGTAGAAGCTGGGATTCGGAGCGGTTAAATATAGAAGGATGCCTCTTCGAGTTCGGTAAAGAATCCTTTTGCTGGTAAGAAGGAAGCCAGTGCCATTTATAGTTTGAGAGGCCAAAGCAGAGCTGAACACCGTCAGACAGTAAGCACCGTAATGATACCTAGGCCTGTAGTTGCTCCACAGCGCAACAATCAACAAAGGGTAGAAAGACCACAACGGAAGTTTACTTGAATCAACATGACGCTGGCTGAAGTGCTACCCCATATGTTGAGATCTAAACTGGCGACCTTGAAAGAGGCTCCTAATAACCCAAACACCACATCTCCTCGGTATAACCCAAATGCTCGTTGTTCCTACCATTCTGAAATTCCCGGCCATGACACCAATGACTGCTGGGCCCTAAGAAATAAGGTACAAGATCTGATCTAAGCCAAGGAAATTGATTTCGATGCTCTGGAAAAGCCCAATGTCATAACTGCTCCCATGCCTAAGCACGGTCGTGGAGTTAATGTTGTTGATACTGACTTGTTTGTGACCTTGGTGGATGAAGTTTCTACTCCTCTCATGACTGTGAAGAAGAATTTGTTGTTGGCCGGTTTATTTCCGGGTTGTGGTGAAGGTTGCCACATGTGTTCATTTCTGCCTTCTGGCTGCCATTTGCTGAAGTCAGGTGTTCAACGCCTGATGGACAGAAAAGAAATTTTGTTTGAAAAAACTTTGGTTCATGTTGCTCCATCTGAAGACATTTCCATTATAATTATTTCTGCCAATCCTTCCAAGGTCTCCTCGAGAAGACCTGTTAGGATTACATCTGCTCCATGAATCGCTCTGCTAATAATCACTATTCCTGGTCCTGTCCTGTATGCCTTGGACAAAGCGGTCCCCTGGCATTATGGTGCCTATTGTACTATCATGGCATCAAACAAGATCTGAAAAATGAAGAGGTTGATTCTGATATTGATAACATTGTCGGGACCAGCAAGGTTACCCGAAGTGGAAGGGTCTTCTCTCCCGAGATTTCGCCTAAGACTGTCAAGAGGCCTATTGTTATTCTGTCTGCTACTCCTGCTGGTACATCAACTATTACTCTTGTGTTTACTCCAATTATCACTCCCGTCGACGAGTCATCTGGGACCCGAGGCAAAGATATCATAGGCGAGCCTTCCTGGACGTAGGAGCCTAGAAAAATTGTTGTGGAAGCCTCTAAGCAAGAGATACAGGAAATATTGAAAATAATTAAAAAGAGCGACTACAATGTGGTCGAGCAGTTGGGGCATACCCCCTCAAAGATATCCATGTTATCCCTGTTGTTGTGCTCTGAGGCCCATGCGAAGGCTTTGATTGCATTTCTCAAAACTACGCATGTGCCACAAGAGACTTCAGCTGATCAATTTAAAGATTGTGTGGCCAGCCTGACTGCTGACAATGGGCTGGGTTTTTCAGATGCAGACTTAACACTGAAGAGAAGGAAGCATAATGATGCGCTGCATGTCTCGATTGAATGTAGGGGCACCACTATGGCTCATGTGTTGGTAGATATTGGGTCTTCGCTGAATGTTCTGCCTAAGAAGACGTTGGATTGATTGGATTGCAAGGGTTTGACTTTAAAGCCTAGTAACATTGTGGTAAGGGATTTTGACGGGTCGAAATGAATGGTGCATGGGGAGGTGGACATCCATGTCAAAGTGGGCTCTCAAACCTTTGAGTCCACCTTCTATGTGATGGACATCAGGCCGTCGTATTCTTGTTTGTTGGGTCGTCCTTGGATCCACGAGGCTGGGGCAGTTACTTCCACACTACACCAAATGCTGAAGTATCCGGTAAAAGGGAAGATTGTCACTGTGCAGGGTGAAAAGGAGTATATGGTGAGCCACCTCAATTCCTTCTGGTACATAGAGATGGACGGGGAATTCATAGAAACTCCTTGTCAAAACTTCGAAGAGGTCCCTCAGATCTTAGCATCGACTGAAACTACTACCAGCAACAAACCTCCTCTGAAGATGGATTCTCTCAAGGACGCCAGGGCCGTAGTTGAAGAAGGTGGGTGTACCAATTGGGGTCAGCTCCCTGATTTCACTCACAAAACTGACAAATTTGGTTTGGGCTTTACTACAGGGGCTCAAGTGGTTGTTCGACACGCTCGGGTTGGAGGACCTCCCCTACACATCAACAATCGTGGGGTTAACGCCATTGAAGACAGCGAGGAAGACTGTGACATTGACAGCTGGATCTACCCGACTACCAACGATGGACCTAGTAATTGGATGGCCAGATATTTTATACCAGTTTCTTTCATTCTGCAGTAATTGTCTTATTTGTTTTCTGAGCTTGTAATAAACAATTTAAACTTTATGGCCTTGTGTCTTGCCTGGGACACAACGGTTCTATTTGTAAGGGCTATTATATGTCATCTTTTCATGTCATGAATAAAGCATTGGACGTTCTTGCATACAAATTTTGCGCTCTCTGTTTTTTATTTCCTGCTTTTTAAAATACAGTTATGCTCTTACACACACTCACGTATCAAACTACAGATTCATATCCACTCTGGATTCCATTGATAACAGTTATGCTACTACTCATTATGACTTCGAAAATCCGATCAACCAAGCCGAGGACGAAGGTGAGGAAGATTGTGAGGTGCCTGGGGAGCTTGCTAGACTACTACAGTAGAAAGAGAGGGCCATACAGCCTCACAAAGAGCCAGCTGAGACAGTGAACTTGGGTACTGAGGAAGATAAAAAAGAGGTTAAAATAGGTGCAAATCTGGAGCTTAGCATCAAACAGAGGTTGATGCAGATATTGCACGACTATGTTGAGATCTTCGACTGGTCCTATGAAGACATGCCTGGTTTGGACACTGATATTATGGTACATCGCCTGCCGACTAAAGAAGATTGCCCTCCGGTAAAGCAAAAGGTCAGTTGTATGCGTCCCGAAATGTCAGAGAAGATCAAAGCGGAAGTTATGAAGCAGTTCAATGTTGGGTTCCTAGTTGTCACTTCCTACCCACAATGGGTTGCTAACGTCGTCCCAGTATGGTAAGGTATGGATGTGTGTGGACTACAGAGATCTGAACGGGGAAAGTCTCGAGGATGACTTCCCACTGGCGCACATTGACATTCTGGTTGAGAACACTGAGCAGCACAAGATCTTCTCCTTCATGGATGGTTTCTCTGGCTACAACCAGATCAAGATGGCTCCTGAAGACATAGAGAAGACAACCTTTGTTACACAGTGGGGCACTTTCTGTTACAAGGTGATGCCTTTCGGGTTGAAGAATGTTGGGGCAACTTATCAGCACGCCATGGTCTCTTTGTTCCACGACATGATTCACCATGAGGTAGAGGTTTATGTGGATGACATGATCTCCAGGTCTCAAATCGAAGAAGAGCACCTTGATCATCTGCAAAAAAAATTTTACAGGTTGAAGATATACAAGTTGAGGTTGAATCCAAACAAGTGCACCTTCGGGGTAAGGTCTGGTAAGCTTCTGGGGTTCATTATCAATGACAAGGGTATTCAGGTAGACCCTGCGAAGGTAAAATCCATACAAGAGATGTCGGTTCCCCGTACAGAGAAGGAAGTTAGAGGTTTCTTGGGACACCTGAATTATATCGCCAGGTTCATTTCACATCTGACTGCTACTTGTGAGCCAATCTTCAAGCTTCTGAAGAAAGATCAAGTGGTAAAGTGGAATGATGAATGCCAAACCACTTTCGAAAGAATCAAGGAATACCTTCAAGAACCACCAATTCTGATGCTCTCGGTTGAAGGAAGACCTTTGATTTTGTACCTAACAGTGCTAAACAATTCAACGGGGTGTGTGCTAGGGCAACATGACGAGTCTGGTCGAAAATAGCACGCAATATACTACCTTAGCAAAAAATTTACCGACTGTGAGACAAGATAATCATTGCTCGAGAAAACTTGCTGCACTTTGGCATGGGCTGCTCTCTGACTAAGACAGTATATGCTGACCCACACTACCTTGTTGATATCGAAGATGGATCTGATCAAGTACATTTTCGAGAAGCCCGCTCTCTCCGGAAGGATAGCAAGGTGGAAAATGATCTTAACCGAATACGACATCTAATACACAACCCAAAAAGAAATAAAGGGAAGTGTGTTAGCGGATCATTTGGCACATCAGGCTGTGGACGACTACCAGACCATGAATTTTGAGTTCCTGGATGAGAATATCATGTTGGTAACCGACTGTGAAGAACCTAGACCGGATGCAGGACCTGAGGAAGGATCCCGATGGTCTATGTATTTTGATGGAACCTCATACTCTGTTCACTGACCGATTATGCTTCAACTGTACCAACAACATGGCAGAGTATGAAGCATGTATCATGGGTCTTAGAGCTGCTATTGACCTAAGGATCAAGTTCTTGAGTGTATTCGGGGATTCCGCTTTAGTGATAAGTCAGATTAAAGGCGAGTGGGATACGAAGCACCCGAACCTTATTCCTTACAAAGAGTATGTACTGACACTGCTGCCGCATTTTGAAGAGATCACCTTTGAACATTTCCCACGAGAAGAGAATCAGTTAGCGGACGCGTTAGCTATTATGTCGTCAATGTTCAAGGTCAGGTGGGACAATGAAGCTCCCCAAATCACTATTGAGAGGTTGGATGAACCGGCATACTGTTGTGAGATCGATACTGAGGAGGTAGCCTATAAACCTTGGTTTCATGAGGTGAAAAGGTATCTCTAGGCTCAAGAATACCCCGAGGGGGCATCTGTCAATGACAAGAAATTTCTAAGAAGGTTTACTGCAAAGTTCTTCCTCAGCAATGGAATCCTCTATAAGCGCAACCATGACTCTACCTTACTACGGTGTGTAGACAAGAGTAAGGCAGAGAGGATCATGGCAGACCTACACGAAGGTACATTTGGCACTCATTCTAGTGGACATACCATGGCAAAGAAGATCCTACAGGAAGGATATTATTGGTCCACTATGGAAGCCGACTGTTATCAGCATTCTTGAACCTGTCATAAGTGCCAAATCTACGTTGATAAGGTGCATGTACCTCCAGTTCCTTTGAATGTTTTGACGGCTCCCTGGCCCTTTGCAATGTGGGGCATTAACATAATCGGAGAAATCAGACCTACCGCCTCCAACGGGCATCGCTTCATTCTAGTGGCCATTGATTACTTCACGAAGTGGGTTAAGGCGGCCTCTTTTGCTACCGTGACCAAGAACGTTGTTGCGCGATTTATCAGGCATAACTTAATCTGTCGGTATGGCGTGCTAGAGAGAATTATTACAGACAATGGTACAAATATCAATAATACGATGATCACCGAGCTCTGCAAGCAGTTCAAGATACAACATCATAACTCTTCTCCCTATCGGCCAAAGATGAATTGCGATGTCGAAGCGGCTAACAAGAACATCAAGAAAATTGTACAGAAGATGACAGTGACGTACAAATACTGGCATGAGATATTACCATTTGCTCTTCATGGATATCGTACCTCAGCGCGGACGTCGACAGGGGCAACACCCTACTCTCTAGTATATGGCATGGAGGCAGTCCTATCCATCGAAGTCCAGATACCTTCTCTCGGGATTATGAAGGATGCGGGTTTGAATAAAGACGGATGGATCCAAACTCGACTTGATCAGCTAAATATAATCGATGAGAAGAGACTTACTGCTATATGTCATGGTCATACGTATCAAAAACGAATGATCAAGGATTTTAACAAAAAAGTCAAACGTCAAGAATATCAAGTCAGGGATCTAGTGATCAAGTGCATCATACTACCGAAAGGTGATCCCAGGGGAAAATGGACCCCAACATACGAAGGGCCATTTGTGGTTAAGAACATTTTCTCAGACGGAGCTATGATTCTAACCACCATGGATGGTGACTGTAGCGGTAGAAATGTTCAAGACTAAGCCATTGGATTGACTACACTTTATACAAATCAAAAATAAAATCGCCACTGCACTTTATTGTTTTCAAAGGAATGGGAAAAGAGCGAATAACCCAAAAAAGGGGTAAAGATTCAAGGTAAGGGGGTTGGTTATGCAAAGGGAGGGTATTAGCACCCTAAACATCTACGGTACTCCGCAGGAGCCTCTTTGTAAAATCTGTATATTTTGGCTATAAAAATGTGTTGTATATAAAATGGATGGTGGAGGTGAGAAAAGAAATTTTTTTTTATGATTTTTGCACCCGCCGCGGTTGCGAACCTTTACTGCCTACGTACCGTCTTTCGTGCAATAGGGGATCAGGGTACACGTAGTTCCTCTTTTAAAAGTTTGAAACACAAGTGTGTTGGTTAATTTTATGAGATAAGACATCATCGTCATTGTCCGTGTGGAAAACATACTTACTACCCACAATCATGAGAAAGGAGAATTTTCATCATCTCAAAGTGGAGGATATGGCTTGGATTTTAAAATCAACAATGCCTCACTCAACACACAAGTGGAAAATATCTCACTTCACTACATATTGTAGAAGTATAGTTGTTTGCATCACTACAAGGATTGACAAGAGTCTAATCTTTTGAGAATAGTTTAAAAATAAAAACCAAAGTGGAAAAATGGTTTGAAATGAGATTGGTTGACTTTTAGTCTTCTCATAAAAATGATAAAGTATTATTAAATTGATTGAAGCTTATTTATGAAAATGTTTTGAAAATGCATGGACATAAGTCCAAGTTTATTATGAAGGTGGTTTAAGTTTAGAAACAAGAAGAGTTTAAAAAGGAGGGAGAAGATTTTTTGAAATTAAAGAAGATGGGAGGAGAAGAAGAGGCTATCCAAAAGCATAAGGTAAAAGCTAAGAATAAGGACCATCTAACCAACAAGAAGCCAAAACTTGACATTATGAGCCAAGATAGAATTCCCATTCTTTGGAGTGAAACCAAGAAAAGCAAAGATACTAGACCTCTTCAAATGTATTAAGTCTTCACAAAAATTGGACAGAGTAACAGTTGTATGCGGGTGAATTCCAGATTACAAACAAAGAGTGTAATCACAAAAACCTGCACACAAAAACAAACAAGCAACCCAATGTCTTGAGGTAAACCTCAAGAGCTCCAAACAAAATAATCAGATAAGATCACAAGGTATCCAAGATAGGCCAAGGTTTCTAATCCTAAGTCCAAGAAAAAGTCCACTGCTCCATAATGCCAAGGATAGTAACCAAATAGTCCAAGTACCATTAAGAGTTTTTTAGGGTTTATGTTGATTATTAAGTGTTTTGGGAAAAGAAAAAGAAAATCTCAAGTGAGCAAAGTAAAAATGACAAGAATATAAATGCTCAAATGAGCAAAGATGAAAATGGCATGAAATAAAAAATGTTAAAAAAATAAATAGTGCATAAAGCATAAAAGAATAAAAGCATAAAATAAAACAAGTCAATAATTAGTGGTTTGTTGGATGACCATCTTGAAACTTGCATTTGGAACTCATTAGAGGATTGGTAGAACTAAAGCCTCCACACAACAAGTTGCATTTGCTTTTTGTCAAGTATATCATCCATTTGGAATTCTCACAAGTACCATTTAATGATCAACGATGTTTAAGTGATCCGCGTTGACCAAAAGTGTTATAGGTCCATTAGAGGATTGGTAGAACCAAAGCCTCCACACAATGAATCTCAAGGTTATTGGATCAAAGAGATCAAATTAACATACTTGGGCTTGCAATCATAAGTTTGGGCCATGAATGATCATTTATTTGAATGGGGACAAAATTTAGTGCTATGTTAAGCAATCGTAAGTGTACTTATATAGAAGTCGCACCTATTTTGAGGTCGGTCAATAGCAATCTATGCACCATTTTTTTGAGACATGATATAGAGATCATGCTCCAACAATATTTAGTGCAATTAGAAGAGGATGAGATGAAGAGGAATTAGGGTAAAAAAAGAAACCACATTTGAATTAAAAAATTAATCAAACTATTATTAAAACATTCATCCATTTTGGTGGAGTTGAACTCAACACCTAAGATCCAATGATATTAATAAAGCCATGATCAAAAAAATCAACCCAAGACAGCCAGAAAATAATCACAAAATTATATATATTTAATATGTACATTAAAAGGTTTTAAAATGTTTTTTTTTTAAAATAATAAGTAAAATATCAATTATATTCAAATTAATCAAGAAATGAAAAATAAGACCATAGAAAAATCAGAAAAGAGGCCAAGTAATTTTACAAAAAAATTTGGAATTTTTAAAAGTCAGAAACTATTTTTAAAAAATAAAATAAATGGGTAAAATAAACAAAAATAGTAAAATCAGAAGAAAAAAAAATAAAACAAGGCCACCAATATTTGTCACAATATCATTGGATCATTCCATAATTTTTTCAAAATTTAAAAATGTGTAAAAGTATTTTTAAACATTTTAAACAAATCAAATAAGTGTAAAATTCATAAAAAACACCAAAACACAAAATTAAATTGTGAAAAAATAAAAATCAGAAAGAGAATAATCAAAAATATTTTTCATAATTTTTTCATATTTTTTGGACTAAAAATGAATTTTCTATGATTTTTTGAAATTTAAAATAAATAAAATATAAAAATCAGAGAAAGAAAATAAAAGAAAAAGATGTGGACCATTGGATGAGAGTCAAAACGCGTTAGTAATCAAATCCAAAGGATCTGGCGCGTTGTACATATCATGGTCTTTAATGAATAATGTACAGAATCATTAATAAAATCAGAATTTGAAAATAACAAATGTCACGCTTTCATTGGTTAGAAGATGACATGTTGGTCATCTTCAACCTCCAGCCCTCACGAATTGCAGGTCTCTCAAACTATAAAATCAGAAGCTCATACATATGCCATTCGCTTCATCTCTTCAAGACGAAGACAACCACACCCTCGCGCCCATTTTATATAAACTGTAACTCAAGCAATTTGGAAAGAAAGTTTTGAAAAGGGATTTGAAAATTCATGGTCAAAACGTGCTTCCAGATAAAACAAAGTGTTACGACTAGAACCAGGGCAATGAGAGCAACACAATGATGCCAAAGTTTTGAAGAATTGATGAAGGAATCTACCTATTGAAGTTGAGTTGCAGAGCTCTGAAACTGGACTTTTATGGAGCAATATAGGGCACGATTCTTGAATGTGATTATATGGTTAGCTTCAGGGAAGATCAAGGAAAGTGAATTGATAAACAAAATGGATTGAAAAAGGCTTGAGAATAGGATTCGAAGTAGCTGAATTCTGAGTTGTGAAGTAAGTTTGGGTGGGTGATTCTGGCTATCTCAGCTTGAAAAATTGAATGGGGGATGACCCTCTATTTATAGGTAATCAAATGGAATGTTCAAGCGTGTGGAATGATGCAAATTGGAGGGAAATCGTGTGAACCTGATGCACGAGCAAGGTGTGATCTGATTTGCATCAAAACTCATCTAATCCTTGTGTTTCAAGGCTCTAATCCACTTTGGCAACTTGGTTAAACATGTTTAAATTACAAACGCGTGCTAATTTGATGTTTAAAGGCCAAAACATGAATTTCAAATTCTGACTTATGGAGAAACTTCAGTTCCAAGTTACCAAGTTCAATCCAATGGCATTTCCACCTCAAGGAGTCTTTGGGCAAAATTATTGATGATTTGGAAAGATGAGGTAACAAGCTTTGCAATGGAAAAAGAATGGAATCAAATGGATGCTTGAGCTGAAAGTTACATTGAGTCAAAGTTGAAGAAAAAAAGTTGACTTTCCATACTTAGAAATATTTCAAATTCTTCTTTAAAAATGACCTATAATCCTTTGAATCCAAACATGGCCTTCCACTTAGAATTTGCTCTTGACCAAAAAAGATGGAATGAAGTAGGCCTCTTGAATGACATTTTTAAATTTGAACCACTCAAAATCTCCAAAAATTGAGCAAGTTATGACTTGTTGAAGTTGGCCAAAAATCATGAAATGACCTATAATCTTTTGCATTCTTAAGGCAACTTCCATCCATTTTTTCACTTTGCACATAAAAGAAGGCATGAAGTACACATCCTTAGGATCATCATGAAAAAAGAATGGGCTCATGGTGATAAAAATGGACCAAATTATGACCATTTGAAGTCACATATGAAAAATTGGGGATTCATCTGGATGACTTGTAATCTTCCTTCTTCACCAAGTTCCTTCCACATGAAAACTCCTTGGAACCTTTGAAGTGATTTGTTGGTAACTATTTGAAGAGAAGAATGTTTTTGGAATCACTCAAAAATACCAAAAGATGAGCAAGGTATTCCCCTTTGAAGTCCAAAACCCTAGCCTCTAGATCAAGAGAATGCTTGGTGGAACTTTGCCAAGTTTGAACAAACTTTTTGTGCCAATATTCTTCCTTTGTGAATAGTAATTGCTGAGGAGGAGGATGAGCACTCATGTTCACCAAAACCACTTCCATACCAACTTCAAAACAACTTCAATGGTGAGGTTTGAATTTCTCAAGCTATTGACTAGGGCATGGAAATAAACTCATGAACCCATAAAGCAACTTGATATACCTCATTGCCTTTACCTACATTATTAACAAGTAAGACAAACCAATATTGCATTTTTTTAATTAGAGAGAAAATCAAAGCAAAATATCCATGATTCACAAAAGAAAACAAGTTAAGGTGCTTGGTAATTTCTCAGAAGAGCAAAGCTAAAGATAAGGAGAATAACCAAAAGCCCTAATGTGATTTTGTTGTGATTGAAACAATATGGTATGATGAAGGGATCTTAGGGGGAAAATTGGGGTACAACAGCTGCCCTTATTTAAGTTTCTTCTATCCGGAGATACGAAGGTTAAAAATCTTCGTGTCGACGTGATCGAAGACACTTAAATATAAAACAAACCCTGTTTTTGGCCCTAAGATGCCATGCAAATGCTTATGCATATGAATGCATATGAATGGAACCAAAAGAGACGCAAAGTTGCATTGGGGATGCAACAAAAAATGTAGAAACAAAGGAGCAACCCCACCAGGAAAATAAATCACTGGTAAACCACGAGAACAGAATTAGAGAGGAGGATAACAAGCATCGACGTTCACTGCCGATGTACCACCAACGTTCACTGAAGGTAGAAAGAGAAAAATATATCATATCACCGCCGTTCACTGACGATGAACTATCAACGTTCACTGAAGATAGCAAAAAGATAAGAAACACCTACGTTCACTGCTGATGTACTACCAACGTTCACTGAAGGTAGAAAGAGAAAATATATCATATCACCGCCGTTCACTAACGATGAAATATCAACGTTCACTAAAGATAGAAAAAAGATAAGAAACATCGACGTTCATTGCCGATGTACTACCAACGTTCACTGAAGATAGAAAGAGAAAATATCATATCACTGTCGTTCACTAACGATGAACTATCAACGTTCACTAAAGATAGCAAAAAGATAAGAAACACCAACGTTCACTGCCGATGTACTACCAACGTTAACTGAAGGTAGAAAGAGAAAATATATCATATCACCGCCGTTCACTGATGATGAACTATCAACGTTCACTGAAGATAGCAAAAAGATAAGAAACACCGACGTCCATTGTCGATGTACTACAAACATTCACTTAAGGTAGAAAGAGAAAATATATCATATCACCGCCATTTACTGACGATGAACTATCAATGTTCACTGAAGATAGCAAAAAGATAAGAAACACCGACGTTCACTGCCGATGTACTACTAACGTTCACTGAAGGTAGAAAGAGAAAATATCATATCACTGTCGTTCACTGACGATGAACTATCAACGTTCACTGAAGATAGCAAAAAGATAAGAAACACTGACGTTCACTGCCGGTGTACTACCAATGTTCACTGAAGGTAGAAAGAGAAAATATCATATCACCGCTGTTCACTGAAGATGAACTATCAACGTTCACTGAAGATAGCTAAAAGATAAGAAACACTGACGTTCACTGGTGATGTACTACCAACGTTCACTGAAGGTAGAAAGAGAAGATATCATATCACCGCCGTTCACTGACGATGAACTATTAACATTCACTGAAGATAGCAAAAAGATAAGAAACACCAACATTCACTGTCGATGTACTACCAACATTCACTGCCGATGTACTACCAATGTTCACTGAAGGTAGAAAGAGGAAATATCAAGTTTCCTCAAGATTCTGGTGTTTTGCCAAGAACAGCTCTCAACTTCTTCTTTAACCAAGGAAATATGCCTGGAAAGGGTAATACGTAATCTGTCTCAAATAAAGAGACTTCCACTTATTGTCAAGGGGAATTGCAAAGAGAAATGACTTTCTAAGGATAGAAATATGACTTCCCAGGGAAATGTCACGATATTCCTGCTGAGGAGATAAAGTCTTCCTGTGCAAAATAAATGCACAAACCAAAACTCAAAGTTTTTAGAAATAAACTAGAGCAAGACGGCAAGTGCAGATTCATCCTTTGAGAAATAAACTCAAGAGGGAAAACCAAATTCAATCAAGCAAAGAGCGCTGCCGGAAAGGTTAGAACATAATGTCAATGAATGATGATTTTTAGCAATGGATGATGTATGTATGAATGTATGAGTGATATTGTGCATATGTTGGTAAAAAGGATACATAATCAGCACAGACAAACAAAACCGCCTCAGGTACTAACAACATTGGGCTAAGCTTCAACCAGAAAGATCAATCCAAGAAAAGTAAAAGCAACTGCAGAAACCAAGCTTATTGTTTTAACTTTGCTGAGGAGAACCATAATATGGATGTAGCTAAATCAAACAGATACCGGGACAGAACATCCTTCTTCCGCTTTCAACAGAGAAAATGGTTTTCCAAAAGTAACATGCCTACTGGAGATTGCAAGATCAAACTCAAATAAAGCAGATTGATGCCGAAACAACCAAGCCTCACTGGGGGATTCAAGCCTAACTCTCTGGAGAAAAACTGCAGATTGAAACTTTTATCACGAATACACATTCCAACAAGAGATGTCATGGGATAATCTTCCCGGGAAATCAAGAAGTCAATGTTAATGCCAAAACTGCAAAAAGAGCGATATCCCAACACACCAAGGGAATAACACCTTTCATAATATGAGGAAAGACTTCGCTATGGAATCTGGGACAAAGGCTTATGATCATGCAAACCTGTAAAATGAACCAAGACTTGACTGGGGATAGCGGCGTCATAAACCCAATATTGTACCTTGTACCCACTGATATCGTCTTTAACTATCTGAGAAACACACAAAGATTGCACACACCAGCAAAACAACCTGAGAAAACCTTCATGAAAGAAGTAAATCCTCTTAAAACAGATGGAGTTTGTTAATTCTTGGGATCACCATCTTTGTTGTCATTGTTTCATCACAAATCCCAAAGTAAATCGAATTGTAAAGATCTCTTCTCTTTTTTTTTTTAAATTTAATTTTGCTTCTTTTAATATTTTTGCTTTAACAGTTATTATCAGTAATAAATGAAGTCTTTGCAAGCTAAATAAAAATAAGAACACAAAGAATTGGGTAAAAGCTCGAATTTCATTAATAGAATGGTAGTTTGCGAATGGCGAGACTCCATGGATGATTACAAAGTTTGGGAAATGGTAATACATAATGGAAAAGATACATTGAGATACAATGATCACTATCCCCCCTACCAACTTTTGAAATCCTGAGCATGCAGCTTTTGTTGAAGTATGGTAAGAATTCGAGAAGATTGTTGCTTCAATGACCAAGTCTTGTCTGACGTAGTTACTTGCCAAGAAAATCTCTAACTTTTGCCTAAGTTGCCCTTGCGGGTTTTCAACTTAGCGGGAAATTTATTCTGTTTATGTCTCTAATTTTTGCCCAGACCACCCTTTCGGGTTTTCGGCCTACCGAGACGCTCCTTTTTGCCTAAGTCGTCCTTTCGGGTTTTCAACTTAGTGAGCTGTTCTTTTATTTCTTTAAGCGAAGTATTTCTTGACTGCATCAGCATTCATGGGACGTGGGAACTCCTCGCCATCCATAGTTTCAAGAATTAATGCACCACCAGAGAAGGCTTTCTTGACAACATACGGGCCTTCAAAATTAGGAGTCCACTTGCCCCTAGAATCAGTGTTGAAAGACATGATCTTCCTGAGCACGAGGTCGCCTTCTCTGAATTCACAAGATTTGACCTTTTTATAAAATGCTTTATTCATTCTTTTCTGATATAACTGCCTATGACATAAAGCTGTCATCCTCTTCTCTTCAATCAAATTCAATTGGTCGAACCTGTTCTGAACCCATTCAGCCTCTGTCAATTTGGCTTCCATTATCACATGCAATGAGGGAATCTCTACCTCGACAGGGAGTTCAGCTTCCATTCCGTACACTAGGGAAAACGGGGTTGCTTCTGTTGAAGTGCGAACAGATGTTCGATATCCATGCAGAGCAAAAGGTAGCATTTCATGCCAATCCTTATAAGTGACAACCATTTTCTGGATAATTTTCTTGATATTCTTATTAGCAGCTTCAACAGCCCCATTCATCTTTGGCCTGCATGGAGATGAATTATGATGGACAATCTTGAATTCTTCGCACAGTTCAGTCATCATCTTGTTGTTCAAATTCGAGCCATTGTCAGTGATGATTCTTCTCGGCACACCATACCGGCATATAAGATTGTTTTTGATGAAACGCATAACCACCTGTTTGGTAACATTGCCATATTAAGCAGCCTCTACCCATTTGGTAAAGTAGTCAATTGCTACTAAGATGAAACGGTGTCCATTCGAAGATTTGGGTTCTATCATCCCGATCATGTCAATACACCACATAGATAAAGGCCACGGGGAGGAAATCACATTGAGAAGTGTCGGAGGTACATGGATCTTATCTGCATAAATTTGGAATTTATGGCACTTCTTTGCAAATTTGTAACAATCAGATTCCATTGTCAACCAATATAACCTACCCTTAGCATCCTTTTAGCCATCGAATGTCCATTAGCATGAGTGCCAAATAAACCTTCATGGATCTCATGCATCAGCATGTCTGCTTGGTGTCTATCCACGTATCTGAGCAAGATCGTGTCAAAATTTCTCTTGTATAACACATTTTCACTGAGGAAGAAACTGCCTGCCAACCTTCTCAACGTCTTTCTATCTTTCTTTGACGCACCAAACGGGTATTCCTGAGTCTGAAGAAAATGCTTGATATCATAATACTAAGGTTTTTCATCTGCTACCTCCTCTGTTGCAAACACATGAGCGGGCCTATCTAGCCGTCAAACTGTAATTCGGAGTATATCATTCCAAGCATTTACTTGGTACATGGAAGCCAGAGTTTCCAGAGCATCTGCCATTTGATTTTCATCCCTAGGAATGTGATGGAATTCAACTTTATTGAAGAAGGGTAGTAATCTTTTAGCATAATCTTTGTAAGGGATCAAGCCAGGGTGACGAGTGTCCCATTCTCCTTTAATCTGATTTATTACCAAAGCTGAATCACCATACACATCTAGAATCTTGATTCTGAGATCAATAGCTTCCTCAAGACCCATGATGCAAGCCTCATATTCTGCCATATTATTAGTGCAATCAAATGTTAACCTCGCAGTAAAAGGAATGTGCGATCCATAAGGAGTAACAATCACAGCACCAATTCCTTTACCATAAGCATTCACAGCTCCATCAAATACCATACTCCAACGAGATTCAGGGTCGGGGCCCTCCTCATGAAATGGTTCATCACAATCTTTAACTTTCAAGAACATCACATCTTCATCGGGGAATTCATATTCTGCAGACTGATGATCTTCCACTGGTTGGTGAGCAAGGTAATCTGCCAACACATTACTTTTGATAGCCTTTTGAGTGCGGTATTCGATATCATATTCAGATAACAACATCTGCCAGCAAGCAATTCTCCCTGTAAGAGAAGGCTTTTCAAAAATATACTTGATTGGATCCATTTTGGAGATCAACCAAGTAGTATAATTCAACATATACTGCCGCAAACGCTTTGCCGCCCAGGCCAAAGCACAACATGTTTTTTCTAGCATAGAATACCATGACTCGCAATCAGTGAAATTTTTGCTGAGATAATAAATGGCGAACTCTTTCTTTCCTGTTTCATCCTATTGTCCCAGAATACAACCCATAGATTTATCTAACACTGTTAGATACATAATCAACGGTCTTCCTTCTACGGGAGGGAGCAAGATAGGAGGTTCAAGAAGATACTCTTTAATACTTTCAAATGCCCTTTGGCAGTCATCCGTCCACACACAACCTTGATCTTTCTTTAACAACTTAAAGATCGGTTCACACGTTGCAGTCATGTGGGAGATAAATCTGGAGATATAATTTAAACGCCCGAGGAAACTCCTGACTTGCTTTTTAGTTCTTGGTGCTGGCATTTATTGAATTTCTTTGACTTTATCAGGGTCAACTTCAATTCCTTTCTGGCTAACAATAAAACCCAACAATTTTCCCGATCTAACTCCGAAGGTGCATTTATTTGGATTCAGGCGGAGACGATACTTCCTCAAACGCTGAAACAACTTCAACAAATCTTTTATTTGCCCTTCTTCAGTTGGGGATTTGGAAATCATATCATCAACATATACTTCGATTTCTTTGTGCATCAGATCATGGAATAGGGTTGTCATAGCCCTCTGGTACGTTGCACCAGTGTTCTTCAACCCGAAGGGCATCACTCTGTAATAGAATGTTCCCCAGGGTGTGATAAAAATTGTTTTTTCTATGTCCTCTGGAGCCATTCTTATTTGATTATACCCGGAAAATCCACCCATGAACGAGAATACCTTGAATTTTGTTGTGCTACCCACTAACATGTCAATGTGAGGCAATGGAAAGTCATTCTTTGGACTAGCTTTATTTAGATCTCTGTAATCTACGCACATGCGGACTTTTCCGTCTTTTTTTGGTACTGGGACAATATTGGCAATCCATTGAGGATACACTGATGTCACTAGAAAACCAGCATTAATCTGATTTAGGACCTTCTCCTTGATCTTTACTTCCATATCCGGGTGGATTCTTCTCAACTTTTGTTTAACTGGCGAACACTCTGGCTTCAATGGCAAACGATGCTCAACAATGTATGTATCTAGACCAGGCATATCTTGATAAGACCATGCGAAAATATCCACATACTCTTTCAACAGTTCAATCAACCCGCTCTTTACATCAGGATGCAACGATGCTCCAATCTTAACTTCCTTCGTATCTTCTTCTGAACCCAAATTAACCACTTCCAAAGGCTCTTTATATGGCTGAATGGTATTTTCCTCGTGCTCAAGCAACCGTGAGACCTCTTTTGGAATCTCATCATAATCTTCTTCTTCATCCCCAAACACAAGACAAACAAAGTTGGGAGAGGGTGCAGGGTCATTGTATTCAACGGGTTTTTTAATTAGTCTGCACATGTGATTTATGATTGTTTTTAGAAACTGACACATATAACAAGTGATCATGTAGATTAATTTTCAGTTATTATTTATTTTGAAAGGTTTTTATTTTTTTTATTTACCATTTCTCAAGAAAAACAGAAAATTAAAGACATAATTTGGAAGAAAATACAACTTTTATTAATGATCTTAATAGTTATAGCAAACAGACAAGCCCTACAACATTAATACTTCCACCTTGGGCAGAGTGAAAGCTTTTCAAAAGAAAGAAACAGATTAACAAAACAAATTATTTTGAAACATGTATGCAAGAAGGAACATCAATGGTGACCCAGTTCTGAACTCGGACTCCATGCGTCACATAATTTGGTACTTCTTGCTCTGCTTCATCCTCTTCAACAACATTAATTCCAGAACCAATCGGATGGAGGTAGCCTCCGCTGCGGAAAACATCATGATAATTGTTCATAGAATACTTTGGCTTCAAACTTTCACCTTTTCCATTCCTCTAAGAGAAACCCAAACCAGTTTTATTCTTGTTCGCAGGTGGATCCACAAGTCGTCCCCAAACTGTATTATGACCATTGCGCACAACCTGTTGCGCGTCCTTCAGGGAGACCACAGAATTCTCATTCTTCCTTATGTTGTCAATGGATAAGGCTTGGAATTGGGTTCCAACAGCAGCCTCATCCGCTTCTACAATACTGAAAGAGCATAGGTGGGATATCAACAACGCCTTCTCCCCATTTATGATCACTACCTTCCCTTCACGCACAAACTTTAGCTTCTGATGCAGAGTTGAAGTGACAGCCCCTGCTTCGTGTATCCATGGTCGTCCTAGCAAACAACTATACGCAGGAATAATGTCCATTACCTGGAAAGTTATCAAGAACAAGTGTGGTCCTATGTGGATGGGTAAGTTCACCTCACCGATGACAGATTTCCTTGACCCATCAAAAGCCTTCATAATGATGCCACTCGGGCGCATAGGTGTCCCCTGATACTTTAACTTCATGAGGGTACTTCTCGGTATAACATTCAAATCGGATCCATTATCAATCAGCACATTAGATAGCGAGTCATTCTTGCAGTTCATAGATATATGGAGACCCATGTTGTGATTCCTCCCTTCATCTGGTAACTCATCATCGCAGAAACTCAAGTTTTTACATGACGTAATGTTTCCAATTACGCTGCTGAATTGATCTAACGGCATGTCATTCTCTACAAAAGCTTGGTCTAGTACTCTCATTAGTGATGCTCTATGAGCGGAGGAATTCATCAATAAAGCTAGGATGGATATCTTTGAAGGAGTCTGAAATAGCTGATCTATAATTTTGTAGTCGCTCATTTTAATTATCTTCAAGATATCATCCACTTCTTTCTCCAATGTAGCTCCACTAGTCTCTCCTGCATCCTTCTTAGACTCATCGTTCTTAGCAATTTTCTTTCCAGCAACAACATCTCTTTGAATAACCGGCACAAACACACGACTACTACGGGTCACCCTGCTATTATCAGCTATATTTCCAACATCTGGCATTGGTTGGATGGGAATTTCCACCCCATCTTCTAAGATTGTAGCGTTGTATTTATAAGGCACAACCTTATCTGATTTATAGGGAACAAGTCCTGGCAGACTAATTACCAATGGGGTAACAGCTGGTTTGCTACGGTACTCCACCTCAAGATGAGCGGGTGCACCAAAACAAGGTACAATGACGTTTACACCTTCCTCAACACAATCAGCCCTTAAAAGGTCATTTACGGCAAATAAATCTTCGTCTGAAGAGAAATACTCATCCGCAGAGACATACTCTTCCTCTGACTCTTCTCCCATCAAACAAACTTCAACCACATCAATCTCATGATAATCATCTCTCTGACCTGTGATCTTGATAGTTCCATTGTCTAACAGCAGCTGAACACCCTCTCTCACAATAGAACATCCTCGGGGGTTTTGACAGCAAACTACGCATGATCCATATTGGAGTTCCATCTGACCAGCAGTACGGCAGAAAGTAACATGCAACTGTACGAGATCCTCATTCAAATGCTCTACTTCAAAAATTCTGAATTCACCCGGACATCCAGAAACCATATTCATTTCCTCTTCGTATTTTGCCCTAGGCCTGATTATATGAATTAGACCTTCATCCACCATCTCTTGTAAATCAGCATTTATCTTCTCGCAACCCTGTATGTTTGTACTGCAAATAGCACAATCGGTATGGTCATGCGTATAATAACTGAATTCGCAGAGGTCTGCGTGCATCTTCACCAAATTCCCTCTAACCAGATTAATGTCAAAAATCTGGAAGTCACCTGGACAACCGGCCACCATATTCATAGCATTCACTCCCCCGTGCTTGGGTAGAGGGTTGTCTTTCACATTAGGTCCCATGTCTTTAAAAGATAACATTCCAGACTTCACCAACCTTTGCACTTCAGTCCTTAAAGGATAACAATTTTTGACACTATGCCCTGGTGCTCCCAGATGAAAGGCACACGTCTAGTCTTCTTTGTAGTACCAAGGCAATGGTGATGGTACTACTGGAGGTGGTCGTGTCTGGACCAACTTCTTCTGAATCAATGCTGGTAATAGCTCTGCATAACTCATGAGGATAGGGTCGTAGTTCTCCCTTCTCTAATTATTCCCTTGGTTCCCCTACTGGGACTGTCTTTGATAAGCAACGGTAGTTGGAGCGGCATTCATAACAGAAGTCACTGAAGTAACTTGCTGGTGACGCTGATAATTCCTTCTAGGAGTGTTTACCCTCCTCTCTTGCATAACGGCATTGGTATCCCCTTCTTTCTTCTTTGTAAACCCATAAGCTGGCTTCTTCACACCTCCGGATCCTTCACCCTTTGTCAAACGGCCTTCTCTTACTGCCTCTTATAGACGGACACCCATTCCTACCATCTCTGTAAAATCACTTGGGGCACTTGCTACCATTCTTTCGTAGTAGAAAGCGCCTAGCATCTTCAGAAAAATTTTAGTCATTTCCTTCTCCTCCATGGGAGGATCCACTTGTGTAGCCACTTCGCGTCATCTCTGCGCGTACTCTTTGAATGATTCTCTATCTTTCTGAACCATGGCCCTAAGCTGGTCACGTTCGGGAGCCATGTGCACATTATACTTGTATTGTTTAATGAATGCTTCTCCCAAATCATTAAAGGTGTGCATGTTGGCGGTGTCTAAACTCATGTACCATTTCAACGCTGCGCCGGTCAAACTATCTTGGAAAAAGTGAATCAGCAGATGCTGATCATCAGTGTGGGTAGACATTCTCCTCACATACATCACCAAGTGAGCACGAGGGCAAGTGTTGCCCTTATACTTCTGAAATTCCGGGACCTTGAACTTAGCAGGCACTTTAATGTTCAGGACCAAACACAGCTCATTCACATTCTGCCCAAATAGCTCTTTTCCCCTAAGAGCCTTCATCTCTCTTTGCATTCTATCAAACTACTCTTGGAAGTCACCCATTCTGTCATAAAGACCCAAATCTTCACTCGGCTGAGGGAAAGGACGACACACATCTTCAAATGGAACCAAATTCACCGAAGGAGGTGCAGTAGGAATAGTATGCACCACAGGAGGTGCTGGAGTAACAACATTTGGAACCACTGGAGCATCTTGGGGGCCCAAATTGAAACCTTCAGGTGCAAAATTCTCTGGCATTCCCCATGGATAACCTTGAGGCATACGATTTTGAACAACAGTCAGAGTAGTAGATATAGGAACAGCAGGAACTTCAGCATTTGCCCTTGTTGGTTGAGGTTGAACACTCGGTGGCTGATTCTGAGCAACCACCAGAGCTTCCATCAGAGTAGTCAAATTGGCCAAGCCGTCCTTCAAAGCAGAAACTTCTTCGCGCAGCTCGCGATTCTCCTGTTCCAAGTTTTCCATCTTCTTTTTGAAGTTAGCCCGAGTGTTGTAGTGATGAGTCATCTTGATGAACGAAGTAAAGAAGCTTGATGTGTAGTATGATGTGTGATGTGAAATTCATATGATTATTTTTACTTTATCATTTAATATTTCAAGAGATTTAACGTTTATAGACATATTGCAAACATCAAAATAATAACACATTTGAAATACTAAAAAACTTTTATCATAATAACTTCAAAAATGGATTACAAGTTTCAATGATCCCAAGTACAAGATGAAAATACAATCTAAAAATCCTGAGAGAAAGAAACTGATAGAGATTAATCTGTACGCTGGCGCTTCCCTGTGAGCCTGGCAATCTGAACCCTCAACCTCTGGCTTTCTTCCACCTATCTGATGGAAACCTCCTTCTGATCATCTAGATCAGGAAATAAGCAATCAGCACATGTTTGAGGCTTAGGAGAAAATAAACCCCCTTGCCTCTCCATAGACTCCACCGTTCGACTCTCAAGGATCTCGATCAAATCATCTTTCTCCTTCAAGCCTGCTTTGTAGGAACTCTCTAAGGTCTGGAACTTGTTCTTCCAAGCATCCCTTTCATGTTGCATCCTAACCAAAGCAAGCTGCAACTCTTCTAGATCATCTAATAAAGGAGGAGTGGTCTTCACAAACAGGCCAGGCATGGGTGTCTCCCGAGTATATGGCATCTTCAACTGAATGGCTTCGATCGGACCCACTGAAGATATGGCTCCAAAGAAACAGAACCCCTAGGTCCTAAATCCTTCCTACTCTTCTTATGAATGTGACGCCAGGCTTTCGAAATTTTCTCCCTAGCTTCCATGTGGTCTTCTCCCTCCTTCAGAAAGAAACTACTTAAATGAATATTGTTTGGTTTATCCATCATCGAATAACCAAGTTGTCGCCGTGCAAGAACAGGGTTATAGTTAATTCCTCCCTTTGTACCAAGAAGAGGTACATTTGGAAAACTACCACAACTGTCAATAATCTCTATATCCTGATAAGCTCGATGATACCAATCAATATCCGAGTGAGTAAGCGCCATGATTGTATGAGCCCAACGGGGTTCCTTCTTGACATCCCAAAAAGCATCAGACTGAGGCATATGAGAGATGAACCACCGGTACAACAAAGGCGTGCAACAGATAATCATTCCCCCATGATAAGAACTCCGAAGATGAACAGAGTAAAAAGCATCACCCAACAGTGTAGGAACTGGGTTCCCAATCATGAAAATCCTGATAGCGTTAATGTCGACAAACTTGTCCACATTAGGAAATAAGAACAATCCATAAGCAAGCATAGCAAAGATGGCCTTAAAAGCAACCGTACTCTTCATTCTGGCAAAGTAACAAGCTTTCTCCAATAAGAACTGAGCTGGTAATCCTCTAATCCCTCCTTTGGTAGTCATATGGGCTTCCACCTCAGACTTCCCCAAATGAATCAATGCAGCAATCTCATGTGGTTTTGGCTCACCCTCCAAACCAGTAAAAGGAACACGATCGGTAACAGAAAAATCCAATAGATAGGAATACTCCTCCAGTGTAGGCATCAACTGATAAATGGGAAAAGTAAAGCAGTGATACATCGGATCATAGAACTGGACCAAGGTCGAGAGAATACCCTCCTTCATTTTCAGCTTCATGAGAGGAATAATGGATCCATACTTCTTCTGAAAGTCTGCAGGACACTCAATCTCTGGATTTAGACTGATCAACTCATCTATCTTGGGATCCTTGAAATTATATTTCCCGGTCTTTCTCTTTCTAGAATCCATGGTTAACAGTACCTGAGATATTCACAAATAGTCAACCTTTAAATCCCTTGAAATATTATTTTCTTCGAAAGATGCTCATGAGTGCATGGATGCATGATGCAACAATCACATACAAAATCACACATATAGGGTTCATAGGTTCAACGTCACGAGCATGGGGTCAAAGGTACTACCCATAAGGTGTTGGTCTAAAAAGTTATCACTTGCCGAACAAGGTTCTAGAGGTTCCCAGAGTCTACATCCTTCCTTCAGATATTACCAACTTCCCGGTTAACTCGGTAATTAATAATATTCTCAAGAAAGAATCGTCCGAGCGTAGTATCACGTGACAACTATTTCCAAATTACCCCGTCATAGCTTCCGCATTACACCTAAAAGGCCAAGATGGTTTTGGTATTCTACGGTCCTCAGTTTCAGCAGGCTCCCAGGTCAAAAGCAGTACGTCTTCCCGACTACTCTGTAAATAACACTACAGTTAAAGGGGCCTCCACTGAGTAGGGGATCTCATGCCTCCTTTTTTGGGATTACTCCCTCAAAGTTAACATGACTATATCGCCCGTCCAATCTTAAAGTTTTCCCAAGTCCGGGTATATGACTTATGAGTAATCACCAAGCACCCTAAAAACTAGGAAAATCCTTATATACAAGACATAACACATAAACACAATAACACATATACATATAATAAACAAAGATAGGCTTAACCCACTTAGGGATGGACCAGCAAGAGGTCAATCTTTCCCTAGTGAAGTCGACATTTTTCTGTAGCAGTAGAAATGTTCAAAACTAAGCCATTGGATTGACTAGACTTTGTACAAATCAAAAATAAAATCGCCACCGCGCTTTATTGCTTCCAAAGGAATGGGAAAAGAGCGAATAACCAAAAAAAGGGTGAAATATTCAAGGTAAGGGGGTTGGTTATGCAAATGGAATGTATTAGCACCCTAAACATCTACGGTACTCCGCAGGAGTCTCTTTGTGAAATCTGTATATTTTGGCTATAAAAATGTGTTGTATATAAAATGGATGGTGGAGGTGAGAAAAGAAATATATTTTTTTATGATTTTTGCACCCGCCGTGGTTGCGAACCTTTAGTGCCTACGTACCGCCTTTCGTGCAATAGGGGATCAGGGTACACGTAGTTCCTCTTTTAAAAGTTTGAAACACAAGTGTGTTGGTTAATTTTATGAGATAAGACATCATCGTCATTGTCCGTGTGGAAAACATACTTACTACCCACAATCATGAGAAAGGAGAATTTTCATCATCTCAAAGTGGAGGATATGGCTTGGATTTTAAAATCAACAATGCCTCACTCAACACCCAAGTGGAAAATATCTCACTTCACTACATATTGTAGAAGTATAGTTGTTTGCATCACTACAAGGATTGACAAGAGTCTAATCTTTTGAGAAAAGTTTAAAGATAAAAACCAAAGTGGCAAAATGGTTTGAAATGAGATTGGTTGACTTTTAGTCTTCTCATAAAAATGTCAAAGTATTATTAAATTAATTGAAGCTTATTTATGAAAATGTTTTGAAAATGCATGGACATAAGTCCAAGTTTATTATGAAAGTGGTTTAAGTTTAGAAACAAGAAGAGTTTAAAAAGGAGGGAGAAGATTTTTTGAAATTAAAGAAGATGGGAGGAGAAGAAGAGGCTATCCTAAAGTATAAGGTAAAAGCTAAGGATAAGGACCATCTAACCAACAAGAAGCCAAAACTTGACATTATGAGCCAAGATAGAATTCTCATTCTTTGGAGTGAAACCAAGCAAGCAACGATACTAGACCTCTTCAAATGTATTAAGTCTTCACAAAAATTGGGCAGAGTAACAGTTGTATGTGGGTGAATTCCAGATTACAAACAAAGAGTGTAATCACAAAAACTTGCACACAAAAACAAACAAGCAACCCAATGTCTTGAGGTAAACCTCAAGAGCTCCAAACAAAATAATCAGATAAGATCACAAGGTATCCAAGATAGGCCAAGGTTTCTAATCCTAAGTCCAAGAAAAAGTCCACTGCTCCATAATGCCAAGGATAGTAACCAAATAGTCCAAGTACCATTAAGAGTTTTTTAGGGTTTATGTTGATTATTAAGTGTTTTAGGAAAAGAAAAAGAAAAGCTCAAGTGAGCAAACTAAAAATGACAAGAATATAAATGCTCAACTGAGCAAAGATGAAAATGGCATGAAATAAAAAATGCTAAAAAATAAATAGTGCATAAAGCATAAAAGAATAAAAGCATAAAATAAAACAAGTCAATAATTAGTGGTTAGTTGGATGACCATCTTGAAACATGCATTTGGAACTCATTAGAGAATTGGTAGAACCAAAGCCTCCACACAACAAGTTGCATTTGCTTTTTGTCAAGTATATCATCCATTTGGAATTCTCACAAGTACAATTTAATGATCAACGATGTTTAAGTGATCCGCGTTGACCAAAAGTGTTGTAGATCCATTAGAGGATTGGTAGAACCAAAGCATCCACACAATGAATCTCAAGGTTATTGGATCAAAGAGATCAAATTAATATACTTGGGCTTGCAATCATAAGTTTGGGCCACGAATGATCATTTATTCGAATCGGGACAAAATTTAGTGTTATGTTAAGCAATCGTAAGTGGACTTATATAGAAGTCGCACCTATTTTGAGACCGGTCAATAGCAATCTATGCACCATTTGTTTTGAGACATGATATAGAGATCATGCTCCAACAATATTTAGTGCAATTAGAAGAGGATGAGATGAAGAGGAATTAGGGTAAAAAAAGAAACCACATTTGAATTAAAAAATTAATCAAACTATTATTAAAACATTCATCCATTTTGGTGGAGTTGAACTCAACACCTAAGATCCAATGATATTAATAAAGCCATGATCAAAAAAATCAACCCAAGACAGCCAGAAAATAATCACAAAATTATATATATTTAATATGTACATTAAAAGGTTTTAAAATGTTTTTTTTTAAAAAAATAATAAGTAAAATATCAATTATATTCAAATAATCAAGAAATTAAAAATAAGACCATAGAAAAATCAGAAAAGAGGCCAAGTAATTTTACAAAAAAATTTGGAATTTTTAAAAGTCAGAAACTATTTTTAAAAAATAAAATAAATGGGTAAAATAAACATAAATAGTAAAATCAGAAAAATAAAATAAAACAAGGCTACCAATATTTGTCACAATATCATTGGATCATTCCATAATTTTTTCAGAATTTAAAAATGTGTAAAAGTATTTTTAAACATTTTAAACAAATCAAATAAGTGTAAAATTCATAAAAAAACACCAAAACACAAAATTAAATTGTGAAAAAATAAAAATCAGAAAGAGAATAATCAAAAAAAGTTTTCATAATTTTTTCATATTTTTTGGACTAAAAATGAATTTTCTATGATTTTTTGAAATTTAAAATAAATAAAATATAAAAATCAGAGAAAGAAAATAAAAGAAAAAGATGTGGACCATTGGATGAGAGCCAAAACGCGTTAGTAATCAAATCCAAAGGATCTGGCGTGCAGTGCATATCATGGTATTTAATGAATAATGTACAGAATCATTAATAAAATCAGAATTTGAAAATAACAAATGTCACGCTTTCATTGGTTAGAAGATGACACGTTGGTCATCTTCAACCTCCAGCCCTCACGAATTGCAGGTCTCTCAAACTGTAAAATCAGAAGCTCAGACCTATACCATTCGCTTCGTCTCTTCAAGATAAAGACAACCACACCCTCGCGCCCAATTTATATAAACTGTAACTCAAGCAATTTGGAAATAAATTTTTAAAAGGGATTTGAAAATTCATGGTCAAAACGTGCTTCCAGATAAAAGTAAGTGTTGCAACTAGAACCAGGGCAATGAGAGCAACACAATGATACCAAAGTTTTGAAGAATTGATGAAGGAATCTACCTATTGAAGTTGAGTTGTAGAGCTCTGAAACTAGACTTCTACGGAGCAATATAGGGCACGATTCTTGAATGTGATTATATAGTTAGCTTCAGGGAAGATCAAGGAAGGTGAATTGATAATGAAAATGGATTGAAAAAGGCTTGAGAATAGGATTTGAAGTAGCTGAATTCTGAGTTGTGAAGTAAGTTTGGCAGGGTGATTCTGGCTATCTAAGCTTGAAAAATTGAATGGGGGATGACCCTCTATTTATAGGGAATCAAATGGAATGTTCAAGCGTGTGGAATGATGCAAATTGGAGGGAAATCGTGTGAACCTGATGCACGAGCAAGGTGTGATATGATTTGCATCAAAACTCATCTAATCATTGAGTTTCAAGGCTATAATCCACTTTGGCAACTTGGTTAAACATGTTTAGATCACAAAACGCGTGCTAATTTGATGTTTAAAGGCCGAAACATGAATTTTAAATTCTGACCTACGGAGAAACATCAGTTCCAAGTTACCAAGTTCAATCCAGTGGCATTTCCACCTCAAGGAGTCTTAGGGAAAAATTCTTGATGCTTTGGAAAGATGAGGTAACAAGCTTTGCAATGGAAAAAGAATGGAATCAAATGGATGCTTGAGCTGAAAGTTACATGGAGTCAAAGTTGAAGAAAAAAAGTTGGCTTTCCATACTTAGAAATATTTCAAATTCTTCTTTAAAAATGACCTATAATCCTTTGCATCCAAACATGGCCTTCCACTTAGAATTTGCTCTTGACTAAAAAATATGGAATGAAGTATACCTCTTGAATGACATTTTTCAATTTGAACCACTCAAAATATCCAAAAATTGAGCAAGTTATGACTTGTTGAAGTTGGCCAAAAATCATGAAATGACCTATAATCTTTTGCATTCTTAAGGAAACTTCCATCCATTTTTTCACTTTGCACATAAAAGAAGGCATGAAGTACACATCCTTAGGATCATCATGAAAAATTAATGGCCTCAAGGTGATAAAAATTGACCAAGTTATGACCATTTGAAGTCACATTTGGAAAATTGGGGATTCATCTAGATGACTTGTAATCTTCCTTCTTCACCAAGTTCCTTCCACATGAAAACTCCTTGGAACCTTTGAAATGATTTATTGGTAACTATTTGAAGAGAAGAATTTTTTTGGAATCACTCAAAAATACAAAAAGATGAGCAAGGTATGCCGCTTTGAAGTCCAAAACCCTAGCCTCTAGATCAAGAGAATGCTTGGTGGAACTTTGCCAAGTTTGAACAAACTTTTTGTGCCAATATTCTTCCTTTGTGAATAGAAATTGCTGAAGAGGATGATGAGAACTCATGGCCACCAAAACCACTTCCATACCAACTTCAAAACAACTTCAATGGTGAGGTTTGAATTTCTCAAGCTATTGACTAGGGCATGGAAATAAACTCATGAACCCATAAAGCAACTTGATAAACCTTATTGCCTTTACCTACATTATTAACAAGTAAGACAAACCAATATTGCATTTTGTTAATTAGAGAGAAAATCAAAGCAAAATATCCATGATTCACAAAAGAAAACAAGTTAAGGTGCTTGGTAATTCCTCAGAAGTGCAAAGCTAAAGATAGGGAGAAGAACCAAAAGCCCTAATGTGATTTTGTTGTGATGGAAACAATATGGTATGATGAAGGGATCTTAGGGGAAAAAATTGGGGTACAACAGTGACGACCTTCCTCACCCTGTCAATGCAGATATAGTGAAAAGATATTATGCCTAATTAAAAGACCCGCTAGGTTGACTGGCCTAGGCAAAAATAAGGGCTTCCCGACGAACCAAAAGGGTTCGGGCAAAAATAAGGGATGAAAATGAAGAAAAAAAAATTGTACACCCGGCAAATAGAAAACCTGAAAAGGCGGCTTGGGAAAAAAAGGGTATCCCGGTGGACTGAAAACCCGAAAGGGCGGTCCAGGAAAAAGTTAGGGATATAAAGCGTATCACTATGTCTCATTGGATCACCTTGCGACCAGGCTTCAGTATCAATTATCAAGCTCGAACGGCACCAATCAATTTAATTAACCTTTGGCTAAGTAGAAAAGTGATGAGACGCTCAAAGACATAAGGGCAATAGTGGAGTTGGAACTCAATGGGATCGTTTCACAATGCTGTTTTACTTTCACACAATTTTGTATAGCTTCTATTTTTACGGTGGCGTTCTCTTACTAGAACGTCAACCTCCTTGTACAAAAACGCCTGTTATAGGCCAACTTCAAAATTAATACAAGTCATTCTTACACACAAAAATGTTTGTTTTCCCTTTTTCTGTTTTATTTTACGAGAACATCCAATGAGTTATTATTGACATGTGCATTTGAATATAATTGTTGTTCACAAATATTTGCATAGGAAACAGGAAGACAATTGCTCATAACTTAAGAAACAGGAGTAAAAAAACTAAAATAATGTCAAACCCGACAGCTACTTGGTCCACCAGGTACCGAGGCAAAGACGGCTTTGGAACACAGTCATCAGTACATGCGATCTCATTATATCAGTAATCCCCACAAAGTAAAAGCTTTCAAAGGCATTGACGTCATCCTTTTCCAAAACATGAAGTAACCTCCCCAGCCAGGGTCATTCAGAAACCTGACGTATGTTCCCCACCGAATTTCATAGTCGCGAGTGAATCAGTAAATTTTTATCTCTCAAGCAGAGTTTATTTCTCTAGACGCAGAAACTCAATCCCCGACAGAGTTTATTCCTTCATATACAGAAGTTCACCTTCCAATAGATTTATTCCCCACAGAGTTATTCTCAAGCAGAGTCTCTCCCCGATAGAATATTCACAAACAAGGAGCGAATCTACAGCATAGTCGTCTCTGTTCACCATCCCCGACGGAAGTAGAAGGATCACAATCCTCTACCACAGTCAAGAATGATATATTCTCCAGCAGCAGTCAGGGATTTATTTTCCCAGACTCAGACATGTCACAATAGCATTTCATGTGTATACATCATGACATGTGCATACATGTTGCATAACAGCATAATCTCATTTATTTTGAGAACATCCTCACACAATGCATTTCATTCATCACATATAATTAATTTTGTACCTTTTCAGGAAAGATGGTTATCATCGACAATTTCCAGCAGGTCCAAGATTAGTTCCTGAAACTAAATAGAGTAATTATTTGTGCAGCCTAATGCGGTCCTACACAGACTCATCAAAGCGACCTTACTCAGGTTCCTCCTGAAGTTCTACTCAGACTCATCACAAAGTAACCTTACCCAGGTTCCCTCTGAAGTTTTACCCAAACTCATTTCGAAGTAACCCTACTATCTAGTTTCCTTCTCATAGCCCTACTATCCAGGATTTCATTTCGAAGTAACCCTACTATCCAGGTTCCTTCCCATAGCCCTACTATCCAGGCTTTCATTTTGAAGTAACCCTACGACCTAGGTTCCTTCTCATATCCCTACTATCCAGACTTTCATTTCGAAGTAACCCTACTATCCAGGTTCCTTCTCATAGCCCTACTATCCAGGCTCTCATTTCAATGTAACCCTACGACCCAGGTTCCTTCTCATAGCCCTACTATCCAGGCTTTCATTTCGAAGTAACCCTACTATCTAGGTTCCTTCTCATAGCCCTGCTATCCAGGCTTTCATTTCGAAGTAACCCTACTATCCAGGTTCCTTCTCATAGCCCTACTATCTAGGCTTTCATTTTGAAGTAACCCTACTATCCAGGTTCCTTCTCATATCCCTACTATCCAGGCTCTCATTTCGAAGTAACCCTACGACCCAGGTTCCTTTTCATAGCCCTACTATCCAGGCTCTCATTTCGAAGTAACCCTACGACCCAGGTTTGTTATCATAGCCCTACTATCCAGGCTTTCATCTCGAAGCAACCCTACTATCCAGGTTCCTTCTCTCTTATCTCCAGACAACAATTTACAACGTTGTAAGACTTAGACCCAATCAGATACGATCTATTTCACGCTTCCCCAATAAGTCGCTGTGCAACCTGGACCCTGACCAGATATATAGCTTACTTCCACCTGATCAATCGGGAGTTAACTCCCCAATAGAGTAATGGACAACCGAAGCTCCTATACTCTACTTCCCCTGACATAAGTTAGCATGCCCCGATAAAGTCCTCCTCAATGGCTAATACGGGAATTCTCGCAAAGGAATCTCTTATGCAACCAATATTTTCTCTTGATGGAATCTTTAAGCCCATCCCCGACAACTCTTCGTCGCTTTCCAAATGGCATTTGTAAGCCCATTCCCGATACCACCGATTGACACTCACTTCATGTGAGTGCAAATTTCTGGGCACTCTAGTGTTCAATCATCTTCCACCTTCAGATCAAGAAAAGGCAGACAAGCCAATCTACATCCTCAGGTTTAAGAAGATTGAACAGGGGCAGCTGTTGCACCCCAAAATTTTCCCTCTCATTTTACTCAGTACATGCCCATTGATATCCTCAATTTGCTCAAGGTTGCCCAAGAGTTGACCAGACAAACTCTCTCCTAAGGTAATGTGTCTCAAATTAGGGTTTCCATTTTCATCAGGATTGGTGTACTCCAAAGGCCTAAAATTCTTTCCATGGTCCTAATATGATCTCAATATCATCCATGTCAAGTTTCATTCCTTGCACAAGAAGTTTGCTCAGTCAACTGCTCAGATGCCTGGAAATCAACTATATTAGGTCAAAAGTCAATTGTGGCCCACATACAGTCAAACTTCAATATTTTTGGTCAACATCAACATTTTGAAGTGACTTTCATCATTTGATCAAGGGTTGATCATGATACCTCGAGGAATGCTCCTAATTCATCAAAACTCAAAAGTTGCTAAATTAGGGTTTCTCAGGAAAAGTCAACCAAACTTTGACCAAGCATAACTTCATCATACTTTATCAGAAATTTTCCATCCAAGGCTCATTTTGAAGAGGATGCAATTCCCTACAATTAATATTTAGCCCTCAAGTTCAAAATATGCACTCATCAAAAGATATGAATTTCCACATTATAGGTCATTTTGAAAAGTCAACAAAAACACCTTTTGGGTCAAAGCTTCTTACATGAACATGGAAGACCCAATTGAGATGATACCAAAAGGGTTGTTTAGGATACATCCTAAAATTTCTAAAAAGTCCAATAACACCTCTCTAGGGTTAAAATTGGAAGAGATATGCCTTGTCAAAGTTGACCATTTTTGCAAAATTGCCAAAAGTCAAATGTGCTCAAAGATGCATTTTTTGCCAAATGGGCCTAACTTTTTATGCTTGCACCTCACTCATAACATGGTCCACGATCCAAATATTCACCCACACATTGTTTGCTTCATTTTTCATTTTATTTTGATTTTTTATTAATTAAAAATTGAATTAAATCAAATCAATGACAACTAATAGCAAAGATTTGTTTTGATCTGATTTTTGGACAGGATCACAAGCTAATTATGTTGATATATCAGGATCAAATCGAATCAAGGTGGATTGGCACAAGAATGGAATGATTAGGCCTAATTTGGAAACAAATCATACAAGGAGGGAATGAGATCAAATCTTCAAAATTTTCAAAGATACATGTAGTTTTTATAACTCTAATTCATTCAGGGATATATATTGAGCAAGGCCAGGCACGAAACAAAGGGCTAGCAGTCATGGAAAGCACAAAGAAGAACTCAAATTTTTGGCAAAAATTGGTGAATCGGATTTCAGCATAGAGACTAATTCAAAGCATTCCAACACTCCCAATCGTATCCTGGAGCATCTCTGAAGCTAACTGAATCAATTGCAAGTCCTTTCACACCCAGAAACGCACGCTACAACTCACACGGTTTGCTCCTTTTTTCAAAATCGATTACAGTAATTCTTGTATCATTAGCGCATTTGATTGATATATTTGTGATTGTTGAGATGTTTGCAACATGACTTACTGAATTAATTGAATTTTTTATGCCTGTATACGCATTTGCCATGGCTAGGGTTTTGGTGTTCGTTTTAGGGTTTTTGTCCATAGGTAATATTAGACCACGAACAGGGCATCATGATGATTGTGGCATCAAGACCAGTTGAATTTTGGTCTTTAAATTCATTTATCATGTGTAATTTTTAATGTTTGAAGCACATAGGTTTTAGTTACAAACGTTGTCCGTGGGTATAGGGTGAACATCTAAGACGATGAACAGAAGGAAGAAGACGGTGATTTGTCACCACCTCACTGGTCCATTCAAACTGGGCGCGTGTTTTCTGTTTTACCCACTAATCCATTTTGTTTTCATATGATATTGTTTGTTTTTATTATAATGACAAGAAAGAGCAAGTGACCCAATGGTGAAGCGTGCATGGTATGAGTGGGAGGACCTGAGTTCGACCTCAAGTCCCAGCATATTTCATTTTCTTGTTTTCTTTCCACAGATCATGTGCATCATCCTCTCAAACGCCTTCCATACGCCATCAACATCCAACCATGGGATCCATGATCAATTAGATACAACGCCTCCTGCAATGAAGGATCATGGTGTACTCTCAAGTCAGCACCACATGGGATCAATTGTTGACTGGGCTGGTTGGTTTCATGGGCTTGGATAATTTCACAATACACCCCCCCCCTTCAGCAAACAGGCCCATTCTATCTTTTTTTGTTTTAATTCTTTTAATTATTTTTCTAACTATTCTTTTTTTTTTTAAATAACATCAAATTATTTCTTTTTATTATTAAATCATGAAATCATAAAAAAATACCAAAAACCATTTTTTTCATAAAATGTTTATTTTCTTTAATTAATTAATTTAATTAAAAATTAGGATAATTTAACTCTTCTTTTTTGTAATTAAAATCAATTAGAAATTAGGGTTTAATTTTGTATTAATTAATTTTTTCTTCAAAAAATAACTTAAATATTTTTCTCAATTAGATTTTTAGGTTTTATAATTGTCCTCGCATTTAATTCGTCGTGCGCATTTTAATTACTTTTTTTTTATTATTTTTGTAACTGCTCTGAGTTTGTAATAGCTTTAATTAGGTTTTAATTCCGCCTTTTATTTTACAGTCAAAAATAATTCTGTATCTGCGAAAGCCATGTAATAGCTAGAACCTTAAACATTCCGCATTTTAATTTCCGCAATTATAAACCACCTAGATGTATGCTAATAGGATTGTATGGAAAGAATAACTTAAAATTAATACGGTAGATAACCCTAATTGTGCAAAGACTAAATTAACTAAAACATAAACACATGCACATGTTCACTCCTAGGGTTTGCCTCACTTCGGTTTCCTAAACAGTCACTATGCATAGGGAATTTTAGTGGTTGCTCTCCAGTCTAAAAGATCAAAAATTACCCATTCGAATGTTGCCTCGACAAGATCTTTAGGACTTTAGGGTAATTACTAAAATTCCCTAGCCGTTGCTTTAGTGATTGTATTTGTCCCTTTCGAACGTCCCTTAAAAACTCCAACGACGGAGCTACCTACTCCTTAATAGTAGGATAGCGTTGTATAAAGGAAAACGAACAGACTTTTTCGAGTAGGTAGATTAGTTCCTAGGTACTTTCTCAAATAAACTTTTCACACAAACACTTTTTCAAAACAATTTTCAAAACAACTTCGTCACACCCTTGAGGACTGATACAAGGGTTATCACAAAGTAAAACTTTTTTTCAAAACAAGCACACACATAAGCAATTTTAAAAATGAGCAAGTACCTAAGAGCCCATGGAAAACCACAGATAGAAAGGGTGCTAACACCTTCCCTTTCTATAACTTACCCCCCGTACTCAGAAATATTCTCAAAAAAAGGTTTTTTTTCTGTTCTTTTTCCTTTTCCTTTGTTGGATGAAATAAAAGTTGGTGGAGACTCTTGCTTACCGTGACATTTGCAAATACAAAACGCAAACCAATATAATAGTCGGTTCTTCCACCGTATCACACTAACCATATAATTACATTCAAGAATCGTGCCCTATATTGCTCCATAGAAGTCCAGTTTCAGAGCTCTGCATCTCAACTTCAATAGGTAGATTCCTTCACCAATTCTTCAAAACATTGATATCATTGTGATGCTCTAATTTCCCTGGTTCTAGTTGAAACACTTTCTTTTTACTGGAAATACGTTTTGACCATGAAATTTCAAATCCCTTTTCAAAACTTTCTTTCCAAATTGCTTGAGCTACAGTTTATATAAATTTGGCGCGAGGGTGTGGTTGTCTTCGTCTTGAAGAGACGAAGCGAATGGCATAGGTCTGAGCTTCTGATTTTACAATTTAAGAGACCTGCAATTCACGTTGGCTGGAGGTTGAAGATGACCAACGTGTCATCTTTCGACCAATGATGGCACGCCACTTGTTATTTTGAATTCTGATTTAATAATTGATTCAGTGTTTTATTCACTAATAACCATGATATGCACAGTGCGCCAGATCCCTTAGATTTGATTACTAACTTGTTTTGACTCTCATCCAATGGTCCACATATTTTTCACTTTTATTTTCTTTTCTGATTTTTTATATTTAATTGTTTTAAACTTCAAAAAATCATAGAAAATTCATTTTTAGTCCCAAAAATCTGAAAAAATCATGAAAAATATTTTTGATTATTCTCTTTCTGATTTTTATTTTTTCACAATTTAATTTTGTTTTATGGTATTTTTTATAAATTTACACTTTATTTGATTTGTTTTAAATATTTAAAAATACTTTTATGCATTTTTAAAATCTGAAAAAATTATGGAATGATCCAATGATATTGTGACAAATATTGGTGACCTTATTTTATTTTTGTTTCTGACTTTTCTATTTTTTTATCATTTTTGGTTTATTTTACCCCTTTCTTTTTATTTTAAAAATAGTTTCTGACTTTAAAAAATTTCCAAAAAATTTATAAAATTATTTTAGTTCATTTCTAATTTTTCTATGGTCTTACTTTTTATTTCTTAATTAATTTGGACATAGTTGATATTTTTTCTCTTTTATTTCTTTTTTAAATATTATTTTTAAACCTTTTTGTATATATTAAAATGTAATATTATCTTGTGATTATTTTCTGGCTGATCTTGGATTAAACTTTTGATCATGAACTTTATTAACATCATTGGATCCATGGTATTGAGTCTAACTCCAAAAAAATGGATGAATGATTTTAATAATAGTTTGGTTAAATTTAATTCAAAAGTGGTTTGTATATTCTCTCCCATAACTCTTCATCCCATCCCCTTCTTATTGCACTAAATGTTGTTGGAGTATGATCTCTATATCATGTCTCAAAACAAATGGGGCATAGATTGCTATTGACCGGCCTCAAAATAGGTGTGACTTCTATATAAGTCTACTTACGATTATTTAACATAGCGCTAAATTTTGTCCCGATTCGAATAAATGATCATTCGTGGCCCAAACTTATATTTACAAGCCCAAGTATGTTAATTTTATCTCTTTGATCCAATAACCTTGAGATTCATTGTGTGGAGGCTTTGGTTCTACCAATCCCCTAATGGATCTACAACACCTTTGGTAAACGCGGATCACTTAAACATCGTTGATCATTAAATGATATTCATAAGGATTCCAAATGGATGATATACTTGACAAAAAGCAAATACAACTTGTTGTGTGGAGGCTTTAGTTCTACCAATCCTCTAATGAGTTCCAAATGCAAGTTTCAAGATGATCATCCAACTAACCACTAATCACTAATAATTGTCTTTATCCTTTATTCTTTTATTTTCCCCTTTTATTTTTATGCACTATTTATTTTTTTTAGCATTTATATTTCATGCCATTTTTCTATCTTTACTCATTTGAGCATTTATTCTTGTCATTTTTATTTTTGCTCATTTGGGCTTTACTTTTATTTATTTTTTTCAAAACATATAATAATCAACATAAACCCTAAAAATATTTAATGATACTTGGACTATTTGGTTACTATCCTTGGCATTATGGAGCATTGAACTTTTTGGACTTAGGATTAGAAACTTTGCCCTTTGAGTGGAGACCTTGTGATCTTATCTGATTATTTTGTCTGGAGCTCTTGAGGTTTACCTCAAGATATTGGGTTGTTTGTTTGTTTTGTGTGCAGGTTATGGTGATTACACCCTTGGTTTGTAATCTGGAATTCACTCGTATACAGCCGTTACTCTGCCCAATTTTTGTGAAGACTTAATACACTTGAAGTTTGGTTTTTCTAAAGAGGTCTAGTATCATTTGCTTGTTTGGTTTCAATCCAAAGAATGGGAATTATATTTTGGCTCATAGTGTCAAGTATTGGCTACTTGTTGGTCAGATGGTTCTTATCCCTAGCTTTTACCTTATGCTTTAGGATATCCTCTTTTTCTCCTCCCATCTTCTTTAATTTCAAAAAAATATTCTCCCCCCTTTTGAAAACTCTTCTTGTTTTAAACTTGAATTACTTTTATAATAAACTTGGACTTAGGTCCATGCATTTTCAAACATTTGTGTTTTAAAATTTTTAAAAGAGGAACTACGTGTACCCTGATCCCCTATTGCACGAAAAGGTGGTACGTAGGCACTAAAGGTTCACAACTGCGGCGGGTGCAAAAATCATAAAAAAATATGTTTCTTTTCCCACCTCAACCATCTATTTTATACAAAAAATTTCATAGCCAAAATATACAGATTTTTCAAAGAGGTTCTTGCGGAGTACCGTAGATGTTTAGGGTGCTAATAACTTCCCTTTGCATAACCAACCCCCTTACCTAGAATATTTCCCCCTTCTTTTTGGGTTATTCGCTCTTTTCCCATTCCTTTGGAAACAATAAAGCGCGGTGGTGATTTTTATTTTGATTTGTATAAGTCTAGTCAATCCAATGGCTTAGTCTTAAACATTTCTATCGCCAACAGAAAAATGGCGACTTCACTGGGGAAAGATTGACCTTTTGCTGGTCCATCCCTAAGTTGGTTGAGCCTATCTTTTTTTATATTTGTATATGTGTTATTATTGTTTTTGTGTTACATGTTGTATATATGTTTGTCTGGATTTTCCTGGTTTTTAGGATGCTTAGTGATTACTTATAAGTCCGATACCCAGACTTGGGCAGACTTTAAGATAGGACGGGCGATATAGTCATGTTAACTTTGAGGGAGTAATCCCAAAAAAGGAGGCATGAGATCCCCCACTCAGTGGAGGCCCCTTTGACTGTAGTGTCGTTTACCGAGTAATCGGGAAGACATACTGCTTTTGACCTGGAAGCCTGCTGAAGCTGAGGACCGTAGAATACCAAACCCATCTTAGCCTTTTAGGTGTAGTGCGGAAGCTATGACGGAGTAATCCAGAAATAGTTGTCACGTGATACTACGCTCGGACGAGTTTTTCTTGAGAATATTACTAATTACCGAGTTAATTGGGAAGTTAGTAATATCCGAAGGAAGGATGTAGACTCTAGGAACCTCTAGAACCTTGTTCGACAGGTGATAACTTTTAGACCAATACTTTAAGGGTAGTACCTTTGACCTCACGCCCGTGACGTTGAACCTATGAACCTTATATGTGTGATCTTGTGTGTGATTGATGTATCATGCATCCATGCACTCATAAGCATCTTTTGGAGAAATCTTATTTCAAGGGATTTAAAAGTTGACCATTTGTGAATATCTCAGGTACTTTTTAACCATGGATTCTGGAAAGAGAAAGACCGGGAAGTACAATTTCAAGGACCCCAAGATAGATGAGTTGGTCAGTCTAATTCCCGAGGTCGAGTATTCTGCAGACTTTCGAAAGAAGTATAGATCCATTATTCCTCTCATGAAGCTTAAGATGAAGGAGGGTATTCTCTCGACCTTGGTCCAGTTCTATGATCTGATGTATCATTGCTTTACTTTTCCCGACTATCATTTGATTCCCGAGGATGTTCAATCATGAAGAAGGGTGTTCAGTCGTTTTTAGATAACAGAATTATCAAGGTTATAAGTCAAAGGGATGATTACCATGAAGTTGATATGGTTGAGGTTTGTTTGATGGCAGAAGAGTCGGATGAAGAGTATGTCTCTGCAGATGAGTATTTCTCCTCAGATGAGGATTTGTTTTCCAGAAATGACTCAATAATGACTAATTGTGTTGAAGAAGGGGTAAACGTCATTGTACCTTGTTTTGGGGCACCCGCCCATCTTGAAGTTGAGTATTATAGCAAGCCAGTTGTTACCCTATTGGTGATTAGTTTACCGGGTCCTATCCCCTACAAGTCAGATAAGGTTGTGCCTTACAAATACAACACTATAATCTTATAGGATTGAGTGGAAGTTCTCATCCAGCCAATGCATGATGTTGGGAATATTGCTGAAAATAGCAGGGTGACCCGCAGCGGTCGTGTGTTTGCACCAGTCATTCAAAGAGATGATAGCGCTAGAAAGAAAATTGGTGAGAATGTTGAACCCAAGAAGGCTACGGGTGAGACTAGTGGGGCTGCGTTAGAGAAAGAAGTGGATGATATTTTGAAGATAATCAAGATGAGCGACTACAGAATTGTAGATCAGCTACTGCAGACTCCTTCAAAAATATTTATCTTGGCTCTATTGATGAACTCCTCTGCTCATAGAGAATCCTTGATAAGGGTACTGGACCAAGCTTTTGTGGAGAGTGATATGCTAATAGACCAATTCAGCAGTGTAATAGGGAATATTACATCATGTAATAACTTGAGCTTCTGCGGTGATGAATTACCAGATGAAGGAAGGAATCACAACTTGGCCCTCCACATCTCTATGAACTGCAAGAATGATTCACTATCCAATGTGCTGATCGATAATGGATCTGCTTTGAATGTTATACCAAGGAGTACGCTTATGAAGTTGAAATATCAAGGAACACTTATGCGCCCGAGTGGCATCATTGTGAAAGCGTTTGATGGATCAAGGAAATCTGTTATTGGTGAGGTGGACTTGCCTATTCATATAAGACCACATTTATTTCAGATTACTTTCCAGGTAATGGATATTGTACCCGCTTATAGTTGTTTGCTAGGAAGACCATGGATACATGAGGCAGGGGTTGTCACTTCAACTTTACACCAGAAACTAAAGTTTGTATATGAAAGAAAAGTAGTGATCGTAAATGGGGAACAGGCATTATTGATATCTCATTTGTCCTCTTTCAGCATTGTGGAGGCGGATGAAGCTTCTGTTGGAACCCAGTTCCAAGCCTTATCCATTAACAATATAAGAGGAAATGAGAATTCCATGGTTTCGCTTAAGGATGCGCAGCAGGTTGTCCGCAAGAGTCATAGTGAAGTGTGGGGACAAATTGTGGATCCACCTGTGAACAAGAATAGAGTTGGCTTGGGGTTTTCTTTGAAGAATGACAAAGGTAAGGGCATGAAGCCGAAGTCTGCTACAAGCAAATATCAAGACATCTTCTGTAGCGGGGGTTATCTTCATCCAACTGTTTCTAGGATCAACGCCATTATGGAAGATGAAGCAGAGAAGAAAAGGCTGAATTATGTGACGCACGGAGTTAGGGTCCAGAACTGGATCACCATTGATGTTCCTTCTTGCATACATGTTTCAAAGTAATTTGTTTTGTTAATATTTTTGAAAAGTTTTCACTCTGCCCAAGGTGGAAGTATTAATGTTGTAGGGCTTATCTGTTGCTGTGACTTTTAAAATTAATAATAAAAGTTGTCTTTGTTTCCCAAATTGTGTCTTTATTTTATGTTTTTTCTCAGAAAATGGTAATAAAAAAACCCTTCAAAATAAATAATAACTGAAATTCAATATGCATGATCACTTGTTATATGTATCAGTTTCTAAAAGCAATAATAAATCATATGTGCAGATTAATTAAAAAACCCGTTGAATACAATGACCTTGCACCCTCTCTCAACTTTGAATGTCCTGTGTATGGGGCTGAAGAAGAAGATTATGATGAGATTCCATAAGAGATCTCACGGTTGCTTGAGTACGAGGAATTGACCATTCGGCCATATAAAGATCCATTGGAAGTGATCAATTTGGGTTCAGAAGAAGATCCGAAGGAAGTCAAGATTGGAGCATTGTTGCATCCTGGTGTGAAGAGCGGGTTGATTCGGTTGTTGAAAGAGTATGTGGATATTTTTGCTTTGTCTTATCAAGATATGCCTAGTCTAGATACAGATATTGCGGAGCATCGTTTACCGTTGAAGCCAGAGTGTCTGCCAATCAAACAGAAGTTGAGAAGGACTCACCAGATATGGCAGTAAAAATCAAAGAGGAGGTTCTAAAGAAGATTAATGCTGGTTTTCTTGTGACGTCCGTGTATCCTCAATGGATTGCCAATATTGTCCCAGTACCGAAAAAAGACAGAAAAGTCTGCATGTGCGTAGATTATAGAGATATAAATAAATCTAGTCCAAAAGATGATTTTCCATTGTCACACATTGATATGTTAGTGGATAGCACAACAAAATTCAAAGTATTCTCGTTCATAGACGGATTTTCCGAGTATAATCAAATAAGAATGGCTCCCGAGGACATGGAAAAAACAACGTTTATCACACCCTGGGGAACATTCTGTTATAGAGTGATGCCTTTCGGGTTGAAGAACGTTGGTGAAACTTACCAGAGGGCTATGACAACCATATTCCATGATCTGATGCACAAGGAAATCGAAGTATATGTTGATGATATGATTGTCAAATCCCAGACTGAAGAAGAGCATGTAGAAGATTTGTTGAAGTTGTTTCAGCATTTGAGGAAGTATCGTCTCCGCTTGAATCCAAATAAATTCACCTTCGGTGTTCGATCAGGGAAATTGTTGGGTTCCATTGTTAGCCAGAAAGGAATTGAAGTTGACCTTGATAAAGTCAAATAAATTCAAGAGATTCCAGCGCCAAGGACTGAAAATCAAGTCAGAGGTTTTCTCGGGCGTTTGAATTATATTTCCAGATTCATTTCCCACATGACTGCAACATGTTAACCGATCTTTAGGTTGTTAAAGAAAGATCAAGGTTGTGTATGGACAGATGACCGCCAAAGGGAATTTTAAAGTATTAAAGAATATCTTATTGAACCTCCTATCTTGCTTCCTCCTTTCGAAGGAATACCGTTGATTATGTATCTGACAGTGTTAGATAATTCCATGGGTTGTATTTTGGGACAACAAGATGAAACAGGGAAGAAAGAGTTCGCCATTTATTACCTCAGTAAAAAGTTCACTGATTGTGAGTCGCGGTATTCCATGCTGGAAAAGACATGTTGTGCTTTGGCCTGGGAGGCAAAGCGTTGGCAGCAGTATATGTTGAATCACACTACTTGGTTGATCTCCAAAATGGATCTAATCAAGTACATTTTTGAAAAGCTTTCTCTTACTGGGAGAATTGCCCGCTGGCAGATGTTGCTATCTGAATATGATATCAAATACCGCACTCAAAAAGCTATTAAAACCAGTGTGTTGGCAGAGTATCTTGCTCACCAACCAGTGGAGGATCATCAGTCTGTAGAGTATGAATTCCCCGATGAGGATGTGATGTTCCTGAAAGTGAAAGGTTGTGATGAACCATTACCTGAGGAAGGTCCTGACCCTGAATCTCGTTGGAGTATGATATTTGATGGAGCTGTGAATGCTTATTGTAAAGGAATTGGTGTTGTGATTGTCACCCCACGTGGATCGCACATTCCTTTTACCACAAGGTTAACGTTTGATTATACTAATAATATTGCAGAATACGAGGCTTGCATCATAGGTCTCGAAGAAGCTATTGATCTCAGAATTAAAAATCTAGATGTGTATGGTGATTCAGCCTTGATAGTAAATCAGATTAAAGGAGAATGGGATACTCGTTACCCCGACTTGATCCCTTACAAAGATTATGCTAGAATATTGTTACCCTTCTTTAACAAAGTTGAATTCCATCACATTCCTAGAGATGAAAATCAAATGGCGGACGCTCTGGTAACTTTGGCTTCTATGTACCAAGTAAATACTCGGAATGATATACCTCGAATTATGGTTCGGCGACTGGATAGGCCGGCGCATGTGTTTACAACAGAGGAGGTAGCAGATGAAATACCTTGGTATCATGACATCAAGCATTTTATTCAGACTCAAGAATACTCGATTGGTGCTTCGAAGAAAGATAGAAAGACACTGAGAAGATTGGCTGGCAGTTTCTTCCTCAATGAAAATGTGTTGTATAAAATAAATTATGACATGGTCTTGCTCAGATGCGTGGATAGACACGAAGGAGACATGTTGATGCATGAGATTCATGAAGGTTCATTTGGCACTCATGCCAATGGATATTCGATGGCTAAAAAGATGCTAAGGGCAGGTTACTATTGGCTGACAATGGAATCTGATTGTTATAAATTTGCAAAGAAGTGTCATAAATGTCAGGTTTATGCAGATAAGGTCCATGTGCCTCCGACACTTCTCAAGGTGATCTCTTCCCCATGGCATTTCTCTATGTGGGTATTGACATGATTAGGATGATAGAACCCAAAGCCTCAAATGGACACCGTTTCATCTTGGTAGCAATTGATTACTTCATCAAATGGGTGGAGGATGCTTCATATGTCAATGTTACTAAGCAGGTGGTTGTGTGTTTCATCAAGAATAATCTTATATGTCGGTATGGTGTACCGAGCAGAATTATCACCGATAATGGCTCGAATTTGAACAATAAAATGATGACAGAACTGTGCGAAGAATTCAAGATTGTTCATCACAATTCATCTCCATACAGGCCAAATATGAATGGGGCTGTTGAAGGTGCTAATAAGAATATCAAGAAAATTATCCAGAAAATGGTTGTTTCTTATAGGGATTGGCTTGAAATGCTCCCTTTTGCTCTATATGGATATCGAACATTTGTCCGCACTTCAACAGAAGCAACCCCGTTCTCCCTGGTATATGGAATGGAAGTTGTACTCCCAGTCGAGGTTGAGATTCCCTCTTTGCGTGTGATTATGGAAACCAAGTTGTCAGAGGCTGAATGGGTCCAGAGTCAGTTTGACCAATTGAATTTGATCGAAGAGAAGAGAATGACAGCTTTATGTCATGGACAGTTATATCAGAAAAGGATGAAGAAGGCTTTCGATAAGAAGGTCAAACCTCGTGAATTTAGATAAGGCGACCTCGTGCTCAGAAAGATCATGTCTTTCAACACTGATTCTAGGGGAAAGTGGACTCCCAACTTTGAAGGCCCATATGTTGTCAAGAAAGCCTTCTCTGGCGGTCCATTAATTCTTGAAACTATGGATGGCGAGGAGTTCCCACGTCCCATGAATGTTGATGCAGTTAAGAAATACTTCGCCTAATGAAATAAAAGAACAGCTCGCTAAGCTGAAAACCCGAAAGGGCGGCTTTAGCAAAAAAGAACGTCTCGGTAGACCGAAAACCCGAAAGGGAGGTCTAGGCAAAAATTAGAGACATAAACAGAATAAATTTCCTGTTAAGTTGAAAACCCGCAAGGGCAGCTTAGGCAAAAGTTAGGGACTTTCTTGGCAAGTAACTACATCAGACTAGACTTGATCATTGGAGCAACAATCTTCTTAGATTCTCATCACACTTCAACTAAAGTTATTGCTCAGGATTTTAAAATTTGTTAGAGGGGATAGTGGTCATTGTATCTCAATGTATCTTTTCCATTATATATTACCATTTTCCGAACTTTGTAATTATCCATGGAGTCTCGCCATTCACAGACTACCATTCTATTAATGAAATTTGAGCTTTTACCCAATTCTTTGTATTTCTTATTTTATTTAGCTTGCAAAGACTCCATTTATTATTGATAATAACTTTCAAAGCAAACATATTAAATAACAAAATCAATTTTTCAAAAAGAATTTACAATTCGCTTTTACCTTGGAATCTATGATGAAATAATGGCAACAAAAATGGTGATCCCAGGAATGGACAAACTCCAATTTATTTTAAGAAGTTTTTGTTCCCCTCGGGAAGGTTTACTCAGGATGATTCTCCGTATTGGGTTCGTGACTCCAGTATCCTCGGTCAAGTTTGGATTCATTTCTCCTCTTTTCTGAATTTTCATGATGTGAAGTTTCAATCCAAGATTTCTCCGGTGAAGTTTTCGTTCGGCCTAATGGAAGTTCTTTTTCCCAAGAAGTTTGTACCATAATCACTCTTGAAGAGCACAGGTCCCTGGTTTTGCTAGTGAAGAACGTATTATGGTTTTCCCTTTGAAGATGTGGTGTTAATCTCCCCAATGAAGTAGGCCTGAATTCCCCAGTGAATGTTTTGATGATTTGGTGTCCATCTGCTTTACTTGATACTGGTTTTGCAATCCCCGATAGAAGTGTTACTTTTGAAAATGTTTGTTTCCCTGGTGAAGCCTGGAGAAGGATGTTTTATCCCTGTATCTATACTATTTTATCATTTTGATTTGTTTACTTCCGGATTGTGTTTCTCCCCAGTAAAGCTAAAACATGCAGTAGGTTTTGTTTCCTAAGTTTGCATTTACTTTTTCTTGAAATGATCATCCTGGATATGGTTTAGCCGAGTGTTGTTTGTGCTAGAGTTGGTTTTGCTTGGTTACTCCCAGGGTTGTGTATTTGTTTTGTCAACATACGCATGATAACACTCATACATCATGCATAGCTAAAATTGGCAAATCATTGTTCGTTGACATTTTTTAATGTTTTGTTGACATATCACCCTGTTTTGCAGAGTTACATTGTCCTCTCTTCCATAGAGTGTTAGCCCTAAGCAGAAAGTGTATATTCTTTCAATTTCCCCACTAAATTGTCCCTCATGGAATATTTTTGCTTTAGCCTTCCTATACAGCTCCTTGTTTGGATGGATTTGGCTTTCCCTCTTGAGTCTATTTCTCAAAGGATGTATTTTGGTCGACTGTTCCATTCCAGTTTATTTCTGGTTTGAATCTGTGGTTCCACAACAATATTATTTACTTCGGATTCCTGAAAGCTTCGAGTTTTGGTTTGTGCATTTATTTTGCACAAGAAGACTTTATCTCCTCAATAAGAATATCATGGCATTTCCCCGGGAAGTCATATTTCTTTTCCCAGGAAGCCATATTTCTATCCCTGGAAAGTCATTTCTTTTTACAATCCTCCATGAAAATAAGTAGCAGGTCTCTTTATTTGAGCAACTTGTGCTTCCCTGTAAAATTCGACGTAACCTTTTTGCTATCTCCTCTATGAGTGGACAGTTTGCAGTCTGTTGTCAGTTTACGCCAGTGGAGGGCAAGACTTTTAAATTCACAGAAACAGCTCGTTGTGAAATCTTTGCAAGTGGAAGTTTCTTTATTTGAGACAACCTACATCTTACCCTTTCCAGGCATATTTCCTCGGTTAAAGAAGAAGTTGAGACCCATTCTAGGAGAAATGCCAGAATTATAGGGAAACTTGTTATCTTTTTTCTACCCTCAGTGAATGTTAGTAGTTCATCGTTAGTGAACGGCGATGCTATGATATATTCTCTTTCTACCTTCAGTGAAAGTTGGTAGATCACCATCAATGAAAGTTGGTGTTTGTTATCTTTTTGCTACACTCAATGAACGTTGGTAGTTCATTGTCAGTGAACGGTGTTTCTATGATATATTCTCTTTCTACCTTCAGTGAAAGTTGGTAGATCACCATCAGTAAAAGTTGGTGTTTGTTATCTTTTTTCTACCCTTAGTGAATGTTGGTAGTTCATCGTCAGTGAACGGCGATGCTATGATATATTCTCTTTCTACCTTCAGTGAAAGTTGGTAGATCACCATCAGTGAAAGTTGGTGTTTGTTATCTTTTTTCTACCCTCAGTGAACATTGGTAGTTTATCGTTAGTGAACGGTGGTACTATGATATATTCTCTTTCTACCTTCAGTGAAAGTTGATAGATCACCATCAGTGAAAGTTGGTGTTTGTTATCTTTTTGCTACCCTCAGTGAATGTTGGTAGTTCATTGTCAGTGAACGGCGATGCTATGATATATTCTCTTTCTACCTTCAGCGAAAGTTGGTAGATCACCATCAGTGAAAGTTGGTGTTTGTTATCTTTTTTCTACCCTCAGTGAACGTTGGTAGTTCATCGTTAGTGAATGGCGGTGCTATGATATATTCTCTTTCTACCGTCAGTGAAAGTTGGTAGATCATCATCAGTGAAAGTTGGTGTTTGTTATATTTTTCTACCCTCAGTGAACGTTGGTAGTTCATCCTTAGTGAACGGCGGTGCTATGATATATTCTCTTTCTATCTTCAGTGAAAGTTGGTAGATCACCATCAGTGAAAGTTGGTGTTTGTTATCTTTTTGCTACCCTCAGTGAACGTTGGTAGTTCATCGTCAGTGAATGGCGGTGCTATGATATATTTTCTCTCTACCTTCAGTGAACGTTGGTAGCTCACCGTTAGTGAACGTCGGTGTTGATATTTAATTTCCTTCTACCTTCAGTGAATGTTGGTAGCTCACTGTGATACGGTGGGAGAACTGACTTGAGGTTTTGCGTTTCATTCGCAATTGTTCGGTTTAGCAAGAGTCACCACCGATTTTTTATTTTATCCAAAGGAAAGGTCAAAAAGCACAGGAAAGACCTTTGAGATGTTTTCTTGGATTCGGGGGGTAGATTATAAAAAGGGAAGGTGCAAGCACCCTTTTCATCCATGGTTATCCATGGGCTCTTGGTTACTTGTTTTTAGATCACTTGCCTTTGCTTTTCAATTGTTTGAAATGGTGCTTTGTGTGTGTGGTTTTGAAAATGCTTTGAAAAAGGGGCCTTGTCTAGGCAACCTTTGTAATGATTCTTGTTTGAATATATACAAAGGTGTTTGTCTTTTTGAAAAGATATTTCAATGTTTTGAAAGTTTGTTTTGAAATTGTGTTCTGATGTGTGTTTGAAAGTAGCAAGGATGTTTTGCAAGCTTTTGATCAAGTAACTAAGAGTTGTCTACCCTATTTTACTCAAAGATCTTTCCTATGTTTTTAACCCTTTTGACAGTGTTATTTCACCATTGCATTTGGTGAACAACCTTGTGTTAGGATGTTAAACGGGACAGGTGCGGGTCATCGCATACAATCATTGAAAGCGACTTGTGAGACGCTCTAGCAATTTTGTAAGGGACGAGATCGTTTTATCGAAGGCAACATCGAGGGTCATCGAGGGACTACGATCTTTGTTTATCGAAGGGGAATTTGCTAGAGTGTCTCATATTCGAGGGACATGATTGCATTTTTCGAAGCAACAAGCGAGGTTACCCTAGAGGTGCAAGTGTGCATTGTGTTTGTCAATTTTCATGCTTTTTGTCTTGTATTTAGGTCATCTAGCGATTGATTTTAGATTTTCGCATACAAACCCTAATCTCTAGTCATGGCATATTTTAAAAGCATAAAGTGCGAGAATTAAATTCTAAGCTATTACAAAAAAGTATCCGGGGATAGGGGTACAATTATTTACAAATGGGGATGAGTCTTACAAGAATAATAATGTCCACATATCAAATGTTACAACCAAATCGAATTGTCGCAATTCAGTGTAAAATTATAATAAATTATAAAAATAAGGAAAATCAGTAAATTATGAGATGCATGTATTTATTTACAAATAAAAATCTATTCTACAAGAAAGAAAGATTAAAAATTATATTATTATTTGGTTTTAATTAATTATGAAAAGAAAAAGTTTTAAAGAAAGAAAAATTACTTAAATTAATGTTTCTATTATTTTTTTGTATTTTTATTAGTGTAACAATTATTAATAATAAAAGAAGACAAATTTATTTAAGAAAATAAATACTACTAGTATTATTAAAAAAAACGAATTAATGAAATAAAAAAAAAAGGTTAGTGTTTGGTGAATCAAAAGAGATTAAAGAAGGAATGGGCTTAGGTTTATTGTTGGGCCCAAGTGAAAAATGGAAGAAGGAACAAAAAGGGGTTAGAATGGAGACAAGAGGGGGTGCGATGGCCAAATGTTGTTGTGGGCTTAAGTTTACGTTTGGGGCGGACAGGCCCAGTGACAAGTTGTACAATGTTTTTCTTTTTGCTCAGGGGTTCGTTCATTTTAGCAGATTAGGGTTTGTGTTGTTGTGGACACAGCGGCGCCGTTCTCCCACTCGCTTCTTCATCTTTCTCAAGCACGCTTATGATCTTTTCCTCTCAGGCCATCGGAGCGCCACCCCACTCTCTATCCTCTTCACAATGATCCAGGGTTATTAGTGAATGGTACATTTCGTCATCTTTGTGTTTTAATAGTTTCCTTGTTTGTTTGATTCTTCATGTTACTTTACAGTTTAATCTTTTAACCTTTGGATGTTTACATACTTGATATGTAGTAATGGTTTGAGAAGATCATACCTTGGGGGACTTTTCTGGAAAATGAAGGGAGAGAAAAGGATGAGGCAGAGGCGCGTCCTTGGTGGCTGAGCGGAGGATGGAGTGATGATGGTTGCACGCTTTTTCTGGTATCTTTTGTCTTTTCTTTCTCAGATATTGATGTTGATGATGAACAAATTCTGAAACTTGTTGTTCTTGATTTTTGTTGATGATGAAAAATTCTGAAAGTTGTGTTGGTTGTTTCACTTCTTGAAAACTTTATTTCTTCCTCTCTTGAATGATGATAAACTTGTTCTGAAGCTTTTGATTTTCTATTGTGGATTGTTTAATGATGATGATGATTGTTGGTTGATGATGAAGCTTGCTATAAACTTCTGAAACCTCTTCCTCTTTCTTTGATATTGAACATTGATGATGATGGTTATCTCTGAAACTTTTGTTGATTTGTTTGGCAAACTAGTTTTTGGCTTTGATGTTAGTTTGTGAAACTGTTATGGTGTTGGGCAGTTTTGTTTGACAGGTTTGGAGCCTTGAGTTTCAGACTTTGGCTTTTGTTTGAAATTGTTTGGTTAATGGTTGTGCAGTTTGGTACAGGTTTGACAACAGATTGCTAGGCTTGGTCTAGTTTGTAGTTTTGCAGTTTGGAACTGTAGGCTTGGCAAGCAGGTTGGGAAGTTTTGTTGGTTTGCTTGTTGAGTTTGTAGTTTGGCATGTTTGTTTGTTTTGACAGGTTTGGAGCTTGGCTTGTGGTTTGAGCAAGCTTTTGGTTGTGGTAAACTTGTGAGTTTTTGCAGGTTTGGCCAGTTTGTTTTGATTTTGATAGCAGGTTTGCAAGTTTGCAAGTTGTGCAGGATTTGGAGTTTGTTTTGGGTTTTTGGCCAAGTATATTTCTCCCTGCTGTTTATGCAGTTGGATAGTTTTATATCCTCTTGTTATTTGACTTGTGACAGCCTGCTTTAGCCAAACTGCAAACTTTTCACAAAAGGTCCTCTCTTTCTCTCTCTCTCTCCAATAAGCACTTTTTGCTTATTATTTTATATTCTGAAAAGTTTACCTAGGCCTGGAACATGATGACAGCTATGACAAGCTCTTGGCTTGTCAATTGGTTTTCCTTCTGCATTGTATTACCTGCTATTACTGCTATACTTTCTGCATTGTACTTTTTCCTTGACAGTTTGCATCTGGTTTGGGTTTGCCTAGTTGCTGGACAGTTTGAATTTTGGCGCCTTGGTTTGCCTTGCAACTTGCCTATGTTTGACAGTTTTGCGTTTAGTTTGGTTACAGCAGTTTGGTATTCAGTTTGGCATAGTTTTGCTTTGTATGCAGCCTTGTACCTTACTTTGTACAGCATGGCCCATGTTTTTGCATTTGAACCAATTGTATGCTTGCATTTTAGTTTTTACTTTTCTCTTTGTGAACCAAGAAGAGAAATCTTCTTGTGATTTGCAAAGAGAAAAATAAAAACATGATGAACAAATAGCATTCTGATTCCGGACGGCAAACTTTAATGATGACCTTCTCCTTTCTTTTTTTGTTTGAAAATTCTTTTTTTCAATTAACTGTACTAATTTCTTTTTCTTTCTTCTTTTTCAGGTGAATGCAACTTAGACGATAGAGGAAGCAGAGAACTTTGAGACCTTGAGCATGGGAGCACTGAAGCTTAGGAGATTTAAGCTTAGAATTAGATAGACTTTTTTTCATTTATTGTAAACATTTATTTCTTTTTAAAATACTATAAGTTGTAAAAACTTACAATATTCAAAAATAATAAATTATCTTTTGTAACAATATTTGAAAATGAATAAAAAAGTATTTATCCAAAAGAAACATTTCTACTGTCAAATATCTTGCCCTTCTTCCTTGCATGTTCATTTAATTATTTAAGACTCTCAAATCAAAATAATTAAAACTGTATCTCAACAATTCTAATCCAGATAAAATAAATAATCAAAAAACTGTGCAGTCTCGTAACATTGCATCAGTATTCCAATCACAATGCGCATTGTATAATAAAAAAGAAAGCATTCCATTAACCGGCAAACCTTTCACTCCATTAACAAGCAGATGTCTTGATATTCCAAATAACAGTCTCAGCTCCTATTTCTTATTCCATATAATCAGGCCTTGAGAACAATCAGTTGGCCTTTCAGCAAACTTGAAAAAGTGTGAAAATAATGTAACAGCAAACTGAATTTCTGTGGATTCAATTTCTTCTGAGAAATGCGAGAGAAAACCCTAATTCTGGTTTTACTGCTAAAGAAAAGTTTGTTTGTTCGATTCTTGAGCCAATCTTAAAAATCAGATAAAAACCCTAGGGTTGTGATTTATTGTGAAAAAGGGAGGGCAGATTTTGGGGTACAACACTCACCATCAGTGAACGTCGGTGTTGATATTTCTTTTCCTTCTACCTTCGGTGAACATTGGTAGCTTTACCTCCAGTAGGAGTTGGTGTATCCTTTGACCATTTTACCATCCTCTCTGGCTCAGGTCTTTTGATCCACCAGTGATTTATTTTCCTGGTCGGGTCTCTCTCTTGTTTCTTTATTATTGTTACATCCTCAGTGGTGTTTTGTATCCCTTTGGATTTGTCCATGTGCACTCATATTCATAAGCATTGCATGGCATCTTAGGGCCAAAAATAGGGTTTATTTTATATTTAAGTATCTTCGATCGCGTCAACATGAAGATTTTTAACCTTCGTATCTCTGGATAGAAGAAACTAAAATACGGGCAGCTATTGTACCCCAATTTTTCCCCCTAAGATCCCCTTACCATACCATATTGATTCAATCACAACAAGATTACATTGGGGCTTTTGGTTCTCCTTCCTATCTTTAGCTTTGCTCTTTGAGGAATTACCAAGCACCTTGACTTGATTTTCTTGTGTAATCATTCATGTTTTTGTTTTGACTTTCCTTTTAATTAATAAAATGCAATGTTGGTTTGTCTTACTTGTCAACAATGTAGGTAAAGGCAATGGGGCTTAGCAAGTTGATCCATGGGGTTCATGAGTTTATTTCCATGACCTAGTCAATGAAGCTTGAGAAGTTCAAACCTCACCATGGAAGTTGTTTTGGAAGGGATGGAATGGAAAGGTTATTTTGGTTCACTACATTTCCAAATTATCAAGATTGATTCAAAAGTACAAGGGGTTTATTGAAGGAGTTGTCATGTTTGGACAAGGCCTTGTTCCCATTGATCACAAGTGCATATTTCTCTCAATTATCAAGATATATAAGTGGTTTGTGGTTTCTATGAGTTCTCATTATCATCCTCAACAACTTATATTTGCAAATCCTTTGTTTTGGTACAAGAAGTTTGTTCAAAATTGTCAAAGTTCCTCAAAGCATGTTTCTTGATCTAGGAGCTAGGGTTTTGAACTTCAAAGAAGCATATCTTGCTCATCTTTTGGTATTTTTGAGTGATTCCAAAGGCATCCTTCTCTTAAAAGGGTTGGTAACAAATCACTTCAAAAGTTTCAAGGATTTTTCATGTGGAAGAAACTTTATGATGAAGAAAGATTACAAGTCCTCCATATGAATCCCTATTTTTCCATGTGTGACTTCAAATGATCATAACTTTGTCAATTTTTATCACCTTGAGCCCATTATTTTCAATAATGATCTTGAAGATGTGAACTTTATGCCTTCTTTTATGTGCAAAGTGAGAAAATGAATGGAAATTTCCTTAAGGATACAAAACATTATAGGTCATTTCATGATTTTTTGCCCACTTCAACAATTCATAACTCTCTCAATTTTTGGAGATTTTGAATGGTTAAAGTTCCAAAATGTCATTCAAGAGATCTACTTCATGCCATCTTTTTTGGTCAAGAGTAAATTCCAAGTAGAAAGCTATGTTTGGATGCAAGACATTATAGGTCACTTTTGAAGAAGAATTTGAAATGTTTCTAAGTATGGAAAGTCAACATTTTTTTCTCCAACTTTGACTCAACACAACTTTCAGCTCAAGCATCCATTTGATTTCGTTCTTTTTCCATTGCAAAGCTCGTAACCTCATCTTTCTGAAGCATCAAGAATCATGCCTTAAGACCCCTTGAGCTGAAAATGCCATTGGTCAGAAGTTGGCAATTGGAAACTGAATTTTTCACCAAGTCAGAAGTTTGAAATCTTTGTTTTGGCTTCTAATTATAAGATTTACACGCGTTTTTTATTTAAACTTGATTAACAAATTTTCTAGAAGTGTTTAGCACCTCAAAACGCAAGGATTGGATGAGTTTTGGTGAAAATTAGATCACACTTCACTCGTGCATCAGGTTTGCACGAATTCCCTCCAAAATGCATCATTCACTCTTCCTTTTGATCCAATTTGTTTCTCCTATAAATACATGAATTATCCCATTCATTTTCTCAAGCTTGGGTAGCCAGAATCACCCTGTCAAACTTGTTCCATAACTCAGAATTCAACAACATCGTAATCCATATACAAGCCTTTTTCAATCCAATTTTTTCATCAATTCACCTTCCTTGATCTTCCCTGAAGCTAACCATATAATTACATTCAAGAATCGTATTCTATATTACTCCATAGAAGTCTAGTTTCAGAGCTCTGCATCTCAACTGCAATAGGTAGATTCCTTCACACATTCTTCAAAACTTTGATATCATTGTGATGCTCTCATTGTCCTGGTTCTAGTTGCAACACTTGCTTTTTACTGGAAACACATTTTAACCATGAAATTTCAAACCCATTTTTAAAACTTTCTTTTCAAACTGCTTGAGCTACACTTTATATAAACTTGGCGCAAGGGTGTGGTTGTCTTCGTCTTGAAGAGACGAAGCGAATGGCATAGGTCTGAGCTTCTGATTTTACAGTTTGAGAGACCTGCAATTCACGTTGACTGGAGGTTGAAGATGACCAATGTGTCATCTTCCAACCAATGATGGCACGCCACTTGTTATTTTTGAATTCTGATTTAATAATTGATTCAGTGTTTTATTCACTAATGACCATGATATGCACAGCGCGCCAGATCCCTTGGATTTGATTACTAACGCATTTTGACTCTCCTCCAATGGTCCACATATTTTTGAATTTTATTTTCTTTTCTGATTTTTTATATTTAATTGTTTTAAACTTCAAAAAATCATAGAAAATTCATTTTTAGTCCAAAAAATCTGAAAAAATCATGAAAAATATTTTTTATTATTCTCTTTCTGATTTTTATTTTCAAATTTTAATTTTGTCTTTTAGTATTTTTTATAAATTTACACTTTATTTAATTTGTTTTAAATGTTTAAAAATACTTTTATGCATTTTTAAACTCTGAAAAAATTATGGAATGATCCAATGATATTGTGATAAATATTGGTGACTTTATTATATTTTTGTTTCTGACTTTGCTATTTTTTATCATTTTTGGTTTATTTAACCCCTTTCTTTTAATTTTAAACATAGTTTCTGACTTTAAAAAATTTCCAAAAAATTTATAAAATTATTTTAGTTCATTTCTGATTTTTCTATGGTCTTACTTTTATTTTCATGATTAATTTGGACATAGTTGATATTTTTCTCTTTTATTTATTTTTTAAACATTATTTTTAAACCTTTTTGTATATATTAAAATGTAATATTATCTTGTGATTATTTTCTGGCTGATCTTGGATTAAACTTTTGATCATGAACTTTATTAACATCATTGGATCCATGGTGTTGAGTCTAACTCCACAAAAATGGATGAATGATTTTAATAATAGTTTGGTTAAATTTAATTCAAAAGTGGTTTGTATATTCTCTCTCATCCCTCTTCATCTCATCCTCTTCTTATTGCACTAAATGTTGTTGGAGCATGATCTCTATATCATGTCTCAAAACAAATGGTGCATAGATTGATATTGACTAGCCTCAAAATAGGTGTGACTTCTATATAAGTCCACTTACGATTGTTTAACATAGCGCTAAATTTTGTCCCGATTCGAATAAATGATTATTTGTGGCCCAAACTTATGTTTGCAAGCCCAAGTATGTTAATTTAATCTCTTTGATCCAATAACCTTGAGATTCATTGTGTGAAGGCTTTGGTTATACCAATCCCCTAATGGATCTACAACACCTTTGGTCAACGCGGATCACTTAAACATCGTTGATCATTAAATGATATTCATAAGGATTCCAAATGGATGATATACTTGACAAAAAGCAAATGCCACTTGTTGTGTGGAGGCTTTGGTTCTACCAATCCTCTAATGAGTTCCAAATGCAAGTTTCAAGATGATCATCCAACTAACCACTAATCACTAATAATTGACTTTATCCTTTATTCTTTTATATGCCCCTTTTATTTTTATGCACTATTTATTTTTTTAGCATTTACATTTCATGCCATTTTTCTATCTTTGCTCATTTGAGCATTTACTTTCTTGTCATTTTTATTTTTGCTCATTTGGGATTTACTTTTCTTTTCTTTTTTCAAAACATCTAATAATCAACATAAACCCTAAAAATCTTTAATGATACTTGGAATATTTGGTCACTATCCTTGGCATTATGGAGCATTGAACTTTTTGGACATAGGATTAGAAACCTTGGCCTGTGAGTGGAGACCTTGTGATCTTATCTGATTATTTTGTCTGGAGCTCTTGAGGTTTACCTCAAGACATTGGGTTGTTTGTTTGTTTTGTGTGCAGGTTATTGTGATTACACCCTTGGTTTATAATATGGAATTCACCCGTATACAGTCGTTACTCTGCCTAATTTTTGTGAAGAATTAATACACTTGAAGTTTGTTTTTTCCCAAGAGGTCTAGTATTATTTGCTTATTTGGTTTCAATCCAAAGAATGGGAATTCTATTTTGGCTCATAGTGTAAAGTATTGGCTACTTAGTTGTTAGATGGTTCTTATCCCTAGCTTTTACCTTATGCTTTAGGATAGCCTCTTCTTCTCCTCCCATCTTCTTTAATTTCAAAAACATCTTTTCCCCCCTTTTGAAAACTCTTCTTGTTTTAAACTTGAATTACTTTTATAATAAACTTGGACTTAGGTCCATGCATTTTCAAACATTTTTATAAATAAACTTAATAATACTTTGACATTTTTGTGAGAAGACTAAAAGTCAATCAATCTCATTTCAAACCATCTTTCCACTTTGGCTTTTATCTTTAAACTTTTCTCAAAAGATTAAACTCTTGTCAATCCTTCTAGTGATACAAACAACTATACTTCTACAATATGTAGTAAAGAGAGATATTTTCCACTTGGGTGTTGAGTGAGGCAATGTTGATTTTAAAATCCAAGTCATATCCTCCATTTTGAGATGATGCAAATTCTCCTTTCTCATGATTGTGGGTAGTAGGTATGTTTTCCACACGGACAATGACGATGATGTTTTATCTCATAAAATTGACCAAAACATTTGTGTTTTAAAATTTTTAAAATAGGAACTACGTGTACCCTGATCCCCTATTACACGAAAAGGTGGTACGTAGGCACTAAAGTTTCGCAACTGCGGCGGGTGCAAAAATCATAAAAAAATATATTTCTTTTCCCACCTCCACCATCTATTTTATACAACATTTTTCATAGCCAAAATATACAGATTTTTCAAAGAGGTTCCTATGGAGTACCGTAGATGTTTAGGGTGCTAATCCCTTCCTTATGCATAACCAACCCCCTTACCTAGAATCTTTCCCCCTTCTTTTTGGGTTATTCTCTCTTTTCTCATTCCTTTGGAAACAATAAAGCACGGTGGCGATTTTTATTTTGATTTGTATAAGTCTAGTCAATCCAATGGCTTAGTCTTAAACATTTCTACTGCCAACAATGATGTATGAACATGAGATGTTATTGTGACATGTCCGAGTATGGGAAAATAAATCCCTGACTACTGCTGGTGAGTATAGAATTCTTGACTGTTGTAGAAAGCCACAGTTTTTCAACTTCTGCTGGGGTTGGTGAACGGAAATGACCATGCTGGAGATTTGCTCCTTGTTTACAGATATTCTGCCCGAGAGAGACTCTGCTTAAGAATAACTCTATGGGGAATTACTCTGTTTGAGAGAGATGAAACTTCTGTAGCTGGAGTGATAAGCTCTGTCGGGGATTGAGCTTTTGTAGTTTGAGAAATAAACTATGTTCGAGAGAAAACTTTATGACCCACTTGCAATTATGAAATTCGGCTGGGGAATAGAGATGTCAGCTTTTTGAAGGAACCTGGCTGGGGAGAGTACTTCCTGTTTTGGTGAAGCTAATATCAATGCTTCGATTAACTTTACTCTGTGGGAAGTGTAGATGTCACGAGGCCGTATGCATTGATGACTGTGTTTCAAAGTTGTCTCTACCCCGATACCTACTAGACAAAGTAACTGTCAGGTTTGACATTTTTTAGTTTTTGTTTTGCCCCAGTTTCTTAAGTTACGAGCAATTGTCTTTCCATTTCTTATGTTAATATTTATGAACATAAATCATATTTTCAAATGCATATGTCAAGAATAAACCATTGGACGTTCTTGCGAAATAAAACAGAAAAAGGAAAAACAAATAGTTTTGTAAAAATGACTTGTATTAATTTTCGAAGTTGGCCTATAACAAGCGTTTTATACAAGGAGGCTGACGCTCTAGTAAGAGAACGCCGCCGTAAAAATTGGAATCTATACAATATTGTGTACAATGAAAATAAAACAGCTATGTGCGACAATCCCATTGAGTTTCAAGTCTGCTATTGTCGCTATGTCTTCGAGCGTCTCATCACTTTGTTGCTTGTCCGAAGCTGATTAGGTTGATCGGTATCGTTCGAGCTTGACAGTTGATACTGAGGTCTGGTTGCAAGGTGATCCAATGGGACATAGTGATACGCTTTACATCCCTAACTTTTTCCTGGACTGCCCTTTCGGGTTTTCAGTCCACCGGGATACCCTTTTTTTCCCAAGCCTCCTTTTCAGGTTTTCGACTTGCCGGGTGTACATATTTTTTCGTTTTCATCCCTTAATTTTTGCTCGAACCCTTTTTGTTCGCCGGGAAGCCCTTATTTTTGCCTAGGCCAGTCAACCTAGCGGGTCTTTTATCACGCGTAATATCTTTTTACTATATCCGCATTGACAGGGTGAGGAAGTTTGTCACGGTCCATGGTGGTTAGAATCATGGCTCTATCTGAGAAAATGTTTTTAATCACAAATGGCCCTTCATATGTGGGAGTCCATTTGCCCCTGGGATCACCTTGCGGCAGTATCATGCACTTGATCACTAGATCCCTGACTTGATACTTTTAGCGTCTGACCTTTTTGTTGAAAGCTTTGATCATCCATTTTTGATACGTTTGACCATGACAGACAACAGTAAGTCTCTTCTCATCGATCAGATTTAGTTGATCAATTCGAGTCTGGATCCAGTTGTCTTCGTTCAATTCCGCATCTTTCATAATCCTTAAAGAAGGGATATAGACCTCAATGGGTAGGACTGCCTCCATTCCATATACCAAAGAATAGGGTGTTGCACTTGTCGACGTCCATGCTGAGGTATGGTACCCATAAAGAGAAAATGGTAACATCTCATGCCAGTCTTTGTATGTCACAGTCATCTTATGTATGATCTTCTTGATGTTCTTATTAGCTGCTTCAACAGCGCCACTCATCTTCGGCCGGTAGGGAGAAGAGTTATGATGTTGTATCCTGAATTTCTTATAGAGCTCGGTGATCATCGTGTTGTTGAGATTCATACCATTGTTAGTGATAATTCTCTCTGGCACACCATACCGACAGATCAGGTTATGCCTGATGAACCGCGCCACAACATTCTTGGTAACAGTAGCAAAGGAGGCAGCCTCAACCCACTTCGTGAAGTAATCAATGGCCACCAAGATGAAGCAGTGCCCATTGGAAGCGGTAGGTCTAATATCTCTGATCATATTAATGCCCCACATTGCAAAGGGCCAAGGAGCTGTCAAGATTTTCAAAGGAACCGGAGGCATGTGCACCTTATCGGCATAGATTTGGCACTTATGACAAGTTCGGGAGTGCTGATAACAATCTTCTTCCATAGTGGACCAGTAGTATCCTGCCCGTAGGATCTTCTTAGCCATGGTATATCCACTTGAATGGGTTCCGAAGGTACCTTCATGTAAATCTATCATAATCCTTCCTGCTTCGCTCTTGTCTACACACCGCAGTAAGGTAGAGTCATGGTTGCGCTTGTAGAGGATTCCATTACTGAGGAAGAATTTCGCAGTGAACCTTCTCAGAAATTTCTTATCATTGACAGATGCCCCTTCGAGATATTCTTGAGCCTCGAGATACCTTTTTACTTCGTGAAACCAAGGTTTATCTGCTACCTCTTTAATATCAATCTCGCAGCAGTGCGCTGGTTCTTCCAACCTTTCAATGGTGATTCAGGGAGCTTCATTGTCCCACCTAACTTTGAACATAGAAGACATGGTAGCTAGCGCGTCCGCTAACTGATTCTCCTCTCGTGGGAAATGTTCAAAGGTTACCTCCTCAAAGTGCGGGAGCAATGTCAGTACGTGCTCTTTGTACGGGATGAGATTCAGATGCTTCGTATCCCATTCGCCTTTGATCTGGCTTATCACCAAGACTGAATCCCCAAAGACATTTAGGAACTTGATCCTGAGGTCGATAGCGGCTTTGAGACCCATGATGCAGGCTTCATACTCCACCATGTTATTAGTGTAGTTGAAACATAGTCGGGCAGTGAAAGGAGTATGACAGCCCTCAGGAGATATGATTACAGCACCAATGCCATCACCGAGTGCATTCGAAGCTCCGTCAAAAACCATGGTCCATCGAGATCCCTCCTCAGGTCCTTCATCCGGTCCAGGTTCTTCATAATCAGTCCCCAGCATAATATTCTCGTCCGGGAACTCAAAATTCATGGACTGGTAGTCATCCACGGCCTGGTGAGCCAAATGATCCGCTAATACACTTCCCTTAATTGCTTTATGGGTTGTATATTGTATATCATATTCAGTTAAGATCATCTGCCATCTCTCTATTCTTCTCAAGAGTGCGGGCTTCTCGAAGATGTATTTGATTGGATCCACCTTAGATATCAATAGAGTAGTGTGGGTCAGCATATACTGTCTTAGTCAGCGAGCAGCTCATGCCAAAGCGCAGCAAGTTTTCTCGAGCAGTGAGTATCTTGTCTCACAGTCGGTAAACTTTTTGCTAAGGTAGTATATTGCGTGCTCTTTTTGACCAGACTCGTCATGCTACCCCAGCACACACCCCATTGAATTGTCTAACACTGTTTAGTATAATATCAAAGGTCTTCCTTCAACCGGAGGCATCAGAATTTGTGGTTCTTGAAGGTATTCTTTGATCCTTTCAAAAGCAGTCTGGCATTCGTCATTCCACTTTACCACTTGATCTTTCTTCATAAGCTTGAAGATGGGCTCACAAGTAGTAGTCAGATGTGAAATGAACCTGTCGATATAGTTCAGGCATCCCAAGAAGCCTCTAACTTCCTTCTCAATACGGGGAGCCGGCATCTCTTGTATGGCCTTTACCTTCGCAGGGTCTACTTGAATACCTTTGTCACTGACGATGAACCCCAAAAGCTTACCATACCTTACCCCGAAGGTGCACTTGTTCGGATTCAGCCTCAGCTTATATGTCTTCAGCCTGTCGAACAACTTTTGCAGATGATCAAGGTGTTCCTCTTTGATTTGAGACCTGGCTATCATGTCATCAACATAAACCTCTATCTCATGGTGAATCATATCGCGGAACAAGGCAACCATGGCTCGCTGATAAGTTGCCCCAGCATTCTTCAACCCAAAAGGAATTACCTTGTAACAGAAGGTGCCCCACTGTGTGACGATGGTTGTCTTCTCCATGTCTTCAGGAGCCATTTTGATTTGGTTGTAGCCAGAGAAACCATCCATGAAGGAGAAAAATTTTTGTTGTGCGGTGTTTTCAACCAGAACATCAATGTGGGGAAGCGGGAAGTCATCCTTGGGGCTTGCTCTGTTCACGTCTCTGTAATCTACATACATTCGTACCTTACCATCCTTCTTAGGTACCGGGACGATGTTAGCAACCCACTGCGAATAGGAGGTAACAATTAAGAATCCAGCGTTGAATTGTTTCATAACCTCTATTTTGATCTTCTCTGACATTTCAGGGTGCATACGACGGACCTTCTATTTAACTGGAGGACAATCTTCTTTAGTTGGCAGATGATGTACCACAATATCAGTGTCTAAACCAGACATGTCTTCATATGACCAGGTGAAGATCTCAACATAGTTGTGCAACATCTGTATCAGCCGCTGTTTGATCTTAGTCACCCGATTTGTGCCGATCTTAACTTCTTTTCTGTCTACTTCCATGCCCAAGTTTATCGTCTCAACTGGCTCTTCATGAGGCTGTATAGCCCTCTCTTCCTGCTGTAATAGTCTAGCAAGTTCTCCGGGTACTTCAAAATCGTCCTCACCTTCGTCCTCGGCTTGGTTGATCGGATTTTCGAAGTCATGACTGGCAATAGCAAAACTATTATCAATGGGATCTAGGGTGGATATGGATTTGCAGTTTGATATGTGAGTGTGTGTAAGAGCATAGTTGTACTGATAAAGTGAAAAGCAAAAAATAACAACAAAGAGTGCAAAATTTGTATGCAAGAAACGTCCAATGTTTTATTGATGACATATGAAAATGGCATATAATAGCCCTCACAAACAAAACCATTATGCCTCGGGTAAGACACCAGGCCGTAGAGTTTAGATTATTTATTACAAATTTGAAAAAACAAGTAAGACAATTACTGCTGAACAAAAGAAATTGGTATAAAATCTCCGGCCTTCCAGTTCCTAGGTCCACCGTTGGTAGTCGGGTAGATCCAGCTGTCAATATCGGAATCTTCCTCACTGTCTTCAATAGCATTGACCCCACGATTGCTGATGTGTAGGGGAGGTCCTCCAGCTCGAGCGTGTCGAACATCCCTTTGAGCTCCTAAAATAAAGCTCAAACCAAATTTGTCAGTTTTGTGAATAAGATCAGGGAGTTGTCCCCAATTGGTACACCCGCCTTCTTCAACTGCTGCTCTGGCGTCCTTGAGAGACGCCATCTTCAGAGGAGGTTTGGTGCTGGTGGTAGTCTCCGTTGATGCCAAAATCTGGGGAACCTTTTCAAAGTTTTGACAAGGAGTCTCTATGAATTCCCCGTCCATTTCCACATACCTGAAGGAGTTCAGGTGGCTCACCATATACTCCTTTTCGCCATGCACTGTGACAATCTTTGCCTTCACCGGATATTTCAGCATTTGGTGCAGTGTAGAAGTAACAGCCTCAGCTTCATGGATCCAAGGGTTACCCAACAAACAAGAGTATGATGGCCTGATGTCCATCACGTAGAAGGTGGACCCAAAGGTATGAGAGCCCACTTTGACATGGATGTTCACCTCCCCATGCACCATTCTCTTTGACCCATCAAAAGCCCTCACCATAATGTTACTGGGCTTTAGGGTCAAGCCTTCACAATCTAGCTGATCGAGAGCCTTTTTAGGCAGGACATTTAGTGAAGATCCAGTGTCTACCAGCACATGAGCCATAGTATTGCCCCTGCATTCAATTGAGACATGCAGAGCATCATTATGCTTCCTCCTTTTCAGTGTCAAGTCGGCATCTGAAAAACCCAACCCATTGTTAGCAGTCAACTTGACCACATGGTCTTTGAATTGATCAGCTGAGGTTTCTTGCGGCACATGTGAAGTCTTGAGGAATACAATTAGAGCTTTTGCATGGGCCTTGGAACATAACAATAGAGACAACATCGATATCTTTGAAGGGGTCTGCCCCAGCTGCTCGACCATATTGTAGTTTCTCTTCTTGATTATTTTTAAGATTTCCTCTATTTTTTCCTTAGAGGATTCCAGAACAACTTTTCTAGGTGCCTCCGTCTGGGCAGGCTCACCTACATTTTCTTTGCCCCGAGTCCCAAATGACTCAACGACAGGAGTAACAATTAGAGTAAGAACGGGAGTAGTAACGGAAGTACCGGTAGGAACAACAAATGAAATAACAGCAGGCTTAGTGACAGTCTTCGGGGAGATCTCAGGAGAGAAAACCCTTCCACTTCTGGTGATCTTCTTGGTCCCGACAATGTTACTGACATCGGGATCAGCCTATTCAGTCTTCAAATCTTGTTTAACGCCATGATAGTAAACATCGGCGCCATAATTCCAAGGGACAGCTTTGTCCGAGGAGTACGGTACGGGACCAGGAAAAGTGATTATCAACGGGGCGATTCTTGGAGCAGGTGTAATCCTAACAGGTCTTTTAGAGGATACCTTGGAAGGATTGGCGGAAATGGTTATAATGGCAATATCTTCACACAGAACAGTTGGAATCAAAGTCTTTTCAAATAAAATTTCTCTGATGTCCATCAAGCGTTAAACACCTGCTTTCAGCAAATAGCAACCAGAGGGCAGAGATGAACACCTGTGGTAACCTTCACCATAACCCGAAAATAAACCGGCCAACAAAAAATTCTTCTTAAGAGTCATAAGAGGAGTAGAAACTTCATCAATAGAGGTAACGAACAGATCATTATCAATGGCATTAACTCCACGATTGTGCTTAGGCATGGGAGCAGTTATGACATTAGGCTTCTCCAGAGCATCAAACTCAATTTCCTTGGCTTCAATTAGATCTTGTGCTTTATTTCTCAGAGCCCAGCAGTCATTTGTATCGTGGCCAGGACTCTCAGAATGGTATGCACACTGAGCATTTGGATTGTACCGAGGAGATATGGTGTTAGGATTCTTGGGAGCCTCTTTCAAGGTTGCCAAGTTGGATCTTAGCAAATGGGGTACAACCTCAGTCAATGTCATGTTAATCCGAGTAAACTGCCTTTGCGTTCTTTCTACCCTTTGCTGATTGTTTCATGGTGGGGTAGCCGCGGGCCTAGGTATCATCACAGCACCTACCGTTGGATGGTGTTCAGCTCTGTTCTGACCTATTAGGCTATAAATAGCACTGACTTCCTTCTTACCTACAAAGGGCTTCTTCATTGAGCCCAAAGAGGTGTCTTTCTGGATCTTGCCACTCCGGATCCCAGCTTCTACCCTCTCTCCCGTTAATATCAGCTCGGTAAAACCAGCTGAGGAGCTACCAATCAAATGATTAAAGAATGGACCAGACAGCGTCCCAAGAAACATGTCAACCAACTCCCTATCAGACAAAGGGGGTTGGACTCTCCCAGCCAGATCTCTCCACTTCTGCGCATAGTCCTTAAAGCCTTCACCTGCACCCATGGACATACTCTGGAGTTGAGTACGAGTAGGGGTAAGGTCAGCGTTGTATTGATACTACTTATAAAAAGCAGCAGCCAAATCCTCCCAGTTACGGACATTGGTTCCCTCCAGTTGATAGAACCATTCGAGCTAAGTCCCTGATAGACTGTCTTGAAAGAAGTGAACCCACAAGTTCCTATCAGTAGTGTGAGGCTGAATCTTCCTCACATAGGAACGGAGATGAAGCTTGGGACAAGACACCCCATCATACTTCGCGAAAACCAGAGCCTTAAACTTCTGTGGGATGACTACCCCAGACACTAAACCCAGCTCTTCAAAATATAGCCTGGTATTCTCTGGATCTCCATAGCACTCAGCCAATCCTCTAATTGTTTGTATCTATCCTCAGTGGGAGGATACTGCTCATCATTATAGTTTGTATCATTATCATAAACTTCAGGGCTAGGGTCCTTCTCCCTTGTCTCTCTCTCTTGATTCTCCCCTTCTTTGGACGAGGAGGTCAGATCAACTGGTTGCTTTAACAGCCCCCTGAACCTTCTGCCCAGATTCAGAACACCAGAGGTCTTCTTCTTCTTCTTCTTTTCCTTCAGGATAAGGGCCTTCAGGTCTTCCTTACCTTTTCCCAAAGCTATGAACATTTGTTGAAATTGGGAATTTTGTGCCTGGAGATCTTTGATTCTTTGTTCAGAAGACATTATTGCTGAAATAAACAGCGAAGAAGATGAGAAACCTGTAATGGCACCTGTTTATGCAATGTCATGGATGGTATGCGTGTGCAATGATTTCAAAGATTCTTAAAGGCTCAAATTTGTTTAACCAAAAGAAACACACGTTAATTGTATTAATAAGTTAGGATTGCTACAAAGAGTGCCTTTTAGGCTTATAATTAAACAAAACAAAACTTAAAGCAAAAAGCAAATTAGGTTTCCCAAGAGCACATCCTCTTTGGTGCAATGTAATCATTTATGTTCCTTTCTTCATGAAGTAGCCTAGTGAGTTCCAAGACCTTCTTCTCGCTGGCATAGAATTGAGCTTCAAACGTATCTCGCTCCTCTTTAAGTTGAACTCAGGATTTCTGTAACTCCTCATGATCAATTGGCATGTCAAGATGATGAACAAGATAAGGAGAGTCTCCTTTAGCAACTGGTTCTACAATCTTGGTAGGACAACAGGGTAAGGCATCATAAGACTTTGGGCGCGGGCTTGTACCCATCAGAGATAAGGCTCAAGAGGGATGGAATTCTTGTGCCCCAGTGTCTTGCTATCAATTTTATGTACCATGCCCCAAGCTCTCATGAACCTTTTGCGGTAACCCTGAGCATCATTCTCATAGATGAAGGTGATTCCTTGGATAAGTTTATCGTGAGGATCATCCCTTCTTGCATAACCAAATTGCCGCAGTGCCAAACAAGGGTTATAAGTGATTCCTCCCCTAATGCCTAAGAGAGGGACATTAGGGAATTCACCACAACGATCAATGATGGTAACATCTTCCAAGGACCGTGAACACCAATGAATGTCTGAATGTGTAAGGGACATCAGCCTATGAGACCATTTCATACCCTGATCATTCTTCAAAATAGACCTGGGTAGGTGCGAAATAAACCACCTAGCCAATAAAAGAGTGCAACATAGGAGGGTCCCCCTTATCTTTAGAGTGTCAGCATACAGAGAGTGTAGAACATCCTCGAGTAATGTAGGCACCAGATTATGAGACAGAAAAACCTTAATAGTATTCACATCTACGAGTTGGTCTGCATTAGGGAAAAGTACCATCCCGTAGATGAGGAGTGCCAATACCTCTTCAAAAACTTGTAAATCCAGGGTATCCCAAAAATAGTAAGCCTTCTCGAATAGAAATTTAACCGAGATTCCTTGGAGACTTCCCCTAGTTTCCCAATTTGTCACTACATCAGACCGTTGTAAGGACAGAGCCCGAGCAATCTCTTGAGGCTTTGGATGTTCTTCCGTACCGTTGAAAGGTAACTGATTAAGAATAGGTACCCCCAACAATCGAGAAAATTCCTCCGCAGTAGGCACTAGTTGGTAATCCGTGAAGGTGAAGCAGTGGTTGTTGTACCCCAAATTTTGACCTAAGATACCATCTCCCATCTACATCATTACATTGCAAGGGTTTTGACCTATTTTTATCAACTTTCAAAGCAGATTTTTAATTCATAACTTTTTCAAGTCGAGAGCTGTTTATTTTTTGAACGCTAAATTTATTAATCGATCAATGCTAAAACAATGTTTATTTAATTATTTATTATTCTGAATTTAAATAATTGGAACTTATTTTTCAGTTATTATATAAATTAAAGAATTATAAATAGTACAGTAAATATTTGGAAAGAAGTTTATTAATTGATCAGACAATGTTTATTAATTATTTATTATCTTAAATTTAAATAATTGGAATTTATTTTCAGTTATTATATAATTTAAAGATTTATAAATAATAAAGTAAATATTTGAAAAGAAGTTTATTAATTGATCAAACAATGTTTATTTAATTATTTATTATTCTAAGTTTAAATAGTTGAAATTTTATTTTCAGTTATTATAATTTAGAATAATTATAAATAATGAAATAATTAATTGAAGAGAAGTTAATTGATCAATGATGTTTGTTTAATTATTTATCATTCTAAATTTAAATAATTGGAATTGATTTTCAGTTATTATATGATTTAAAGAATTATAAATGATAAAACAAATAATTGCAGAAGAAAAGAATTAATTGGTAAAATATTGGAGTTTTATTCATTTCATTCTAATTGTTACAATTGTCGTTTAAATACCGTATTTATTTACAACGTATTTACAATGATAATTTTTTACAATGTTTAAAATGAAATAAAAGCTATCCTAATTTTTTTCCTAAGTTCTAAATCTTCATCTTCTATCCAATACTTCTTTGATGCTCATTCAATTTTACCTGCAAAAGAATTAAAAGAAAAGTCAGAAATAAATATAATTAAAAGCGGATAATTAATTTAGCGTTCATCATTAAAAGCAAACGGCTGGAATCAGTTTTTACCCTTTTTGCAAATCACGGGATTTCCCCCGGTTCACAAAAAAGGATAAATTTTTATTGATAAAAATGAATGCACAAATTAAAAATATGCACAAATTCATTTTTTGGTCAAAATTGCACATTTTAATTGAAAACTGCATTTTTCAAAATCCACTGCATATTTCAAAAGCAAAACAGCATATGCATAGTCAAGTTACATGCTCAAGCCAAATTACAACGTAAACTACCCAAAGCATGTGGAAAGAGGCCAAAAAAATAGGCTCCATGTTGTACATGCAGTTGACAAAGAGGAAGTGTGCAGTTAAAACCAAGTATGCAAGCAATATGTTTCTATTTCTCATCATTTTCCAGCTTATGCTTTTTCAGAACCAAGTACATACATCACATTTTAGTGTTTCAATTGTACTGAAGAGAGAGAAGAGAGAAAGAGTGTGGTTTTACAGGTTTGGCTTAGGCAGAAAAAGGATACAAAACAGAGCAGCAGCATCCAGTAGAGAAAAAAAGAAAGCATGAAAAAGAATATGGACAAACTGATGTAACAGTAGTGTGCAGAAAGGCCAAAATATAGTTAAATATACCAAAACCTGAGTTATCAAAGGAGAGGCCAGCCAACTGTTATAACAATAACAAATCCTTTCAAAAATACGAAGGGTTCCAAAAAAAACCTGTTGGAAGCAAAAACCAACCTACTGTCTCAAGCCAAACCAACCTGCCTGAAGCCTTCAAGCCTCAAAAACTCAAAAACTGTCAAACAAAATACAAAAGCCAATTCTCAAGGTCAAAAACGAAAACCTCAAGCACCTGCCTGAAGCTAAACCAAAACCATGGCCTAAACCACCAACTTGTTTCCATAACCTGCATAAACCAGAAAAACTTCAACCATGGCCTAAACCACAAAACTGTCCAACAATAACCAGAAAACCAGAAAAGCCTCAACCCATATGGCCATAACCTGCATAAAACCAGTAAAACCAATATGGCCTAAAACCAAGCCTGTACCTGTTTCAAACCTCACCATTCCATGCCAGTTCTAAGGCCATAACCAGTAAAGCTTCATCAAAGCCATACACGTCCAAAGCAAAACAACCAGAATACCATAACAACTCAAACCTTAAAACAATGTTCAAGGCAACCAGAAAAGCCTCAGAATATTCATCATAGGCCAACAATAAAAAAAGGCGACAGAATCACAGCAATAGAAGAAGAGAGGAAAAGTATTCAAGCATCCAAGCATTCAAAGGGCAACAAATTTCTCATAACCCAAAAGGTTCATCCTTGAAAACACATCACCAACAGTAAAAAAGGCAAATCATAAGGCATCCAATACAAGCATACAGGAAAGACATCAAGACAGCAAGAGAAGAAGAAAAAGAGTCTAAATCCAACAAAGAAGAGAGACAAAGAGTACAGAGTACCAGGGTCAAAGTAGTTAGCACGCCTCCGCCGTCTTCCCCTCGCCTTGGCCTCCTACGCACACGCCCAAACTTCCTTCCTCCGTCTCCCAAAGGTAACTTTTTTCCTTCTCTTTCTTTCAAAATACCTCAAATAACCATTAACAAATTCGAAGTCAGAATCAAATGGACACAAAATCACAACATGCAGACGAAATGAAAACGAAATTGTTACCGTGAATCTGTCGCCCATAACGTTTTGCTGGAGGAAAGAAGAAGCTTGGACATGTTGGTGGCTCGGGCAAGGAGAACTCAGAGGCGAAAGCATGAAGAAGAAGAACACGAGAACGAGAAGATGAGCGTCGTTCTGTACATTTCGTTAACCCTGATCCCTTTTTCTCCAAAACTAAGACAATTTGTTTTAACCCTAACAATTATGGAATGTTTGGACTAAACCCGGTTCCCTGCTTAAGCCCAACGAATTTTATTAAGAACACCCCCTATCCCGTTTCTGTTTTGGGCCCTTAACTCTTTGGCCCTTTCTTTTGTTCTTTTTTTATTTTATCTTGTTTTTAAACATTCCTAAAACCAAATTTGATTTACCTTTTTTTCTAAATTTAATAATAAACCATTTTTTCATATATAGTTTAATTAAATATATTACTCTTATTTATATTGATTACTAATGAACAATGCCTTGTTATATATTAATTAGGACCTTATATAAAATTAGTTAAAATATTTAAATTAGCATAAGACATTAAGTCATTTTATGATTTGTATATTAATATTAAAAAAAACACATATAAAAATAAAAACTCTAAAAAACATATAAAATAAAAAACTTAAAAAATTAAAACATTTTATTTTCTCTAATTAATTCTCTCGCTTTAATTAATATTAAACAAAAAATACAAAAATGCATGTTCACACCATTTAGTCTATTATTTAATTGTTGTATATGACTTAGCTCTTTAATCATTTTTTGCATAATTTTCAGTTTGATTTATTTCATCTTTATTTGTTTATTCCGCTTACGTCTAAATCCAAGAGAAAAACGATTGAATTTGTTGACTTCATGTCCTCAAGTCCAATCACGCGAACATCTGCATTTCATTAAAACTTAAGACAATTTTTCCCCAAATATTCAATCTTTTCAAAATTCATACCTTTTAAGCCAAAACTTCGACATTAGGTCGTCGTACCTTCAAAAACCCGTCCGTACCCCTTTTTGGCCAAAACAATTTATTTTTAATCAAACGTACATTTTAATAAACAGATATTTCAAAAGGTTCCTATAGAGTACTATAGATACATTGGGTGCTAATACCTTCCCATTGTATAACCAACCCCCGAACCATAGACCTCTTTTCAAAAACGCCTTGTATTTTCATTACTTTTAGAAAGTATTATTTTACATTGCATACTTTAGGGTTGTATTTCGCTCTTTTCCCTTTTCCCTTGGAAATAATAAAGCGCGGTGGCGACTCTTGCTTTTGTGAGACGAATTAATCAATAATTCGATCTCCGATTTACCCCGCTACATTTTTTATCGCTACAGAATTGGCGACTCTGCTGGGGAAAGATTGACCTCTTGCTGGTCCATCCCTAAGTGGGTTAAGCCTAATTTGTCTTATCTGTTTTATTATTATTTGATTTGTTTGATTATGTGTTTAAATTGGGGTTGTTTGGGTTTTTTTTTGCAAAGGACGAATCCTATACCCAGATTAAGTTACACTTAAGGAATAGGACGGACGGTACAGTCATGTTAACTTTGAGGGAGTAATCCCGAAGAAGGAGGCATGAGATCCCCCACTCAATGGAAGGCCCTCTTGAACTTAATATTTGTTTACCGAGTAATCGGGAAGACATTATTATTTTCGACCTAGGAGCCAGAGAAATTGAGAATCGTAGAACCCTAACCCATCTTGGCCTTTTTAGGTGTAGCGCGGAGACTATAACGGAGTAATTCGGAAGTAGTTGTTACGCGATGCTACGCTCGGATGAGTTTCTCTTGAGAATATTGCTAATTATTGAGTAATCAAGACGTTGGAAATATCCGAAGGAGGAATGTAGACTCTGGGAACTCTTAGAACCTTGTCTTACAGGTGTGATTGAACCGTTAGTACATACCTTGGGGTGGGCTTTACCCTTTGACTCCATGCTGAAGCGTTGAACCTTTGAACCCCATGTTTGCGACCTTGTGTGTAACTGTTGCATTATCATTCATTCATGCATTCATCAACATTTTTTGTAAAAAACTTGTTTTTCAAGGAACTTAGGAATGATTTTCGCAGACATCTCAGGTACTATTATTATGGAATTTGGAAGGAGAAACACTCGAAGTTTTAGTTTTAAGGAGCCCGAGATTGAAGAGCTGAAGAGTTTAATTCCGAAGATCGAGAACCCGACGAATTTTCAGAAAAAGTATGGGTCCATTATACCTCTCATGAAGCGTAAGATGAAGGAAGGCATCCTCAATACATTAGTCCAATTCTACGATCCCTTGTACCGATGTTTCACCTTTCCGGATTACCAGTTGATGCCCACCTTAGAAGAGTACTCCTACATACTTGGTTTGCCGATCACCGACTGTGTTCCTTTTTCTGGCTTAGAAGAGGAACCCAAATCTCACGAGATAGCGATCATCACCCACTTGAAGAAATCAGAGATAGAGGAGAACATGACTACGAAAGGGGGAATCCGAGGCTTGTCTGCGCAGTTTCTGTTGAGGAAAGCTCGTCACTTCGCTGAGATAAAAGATAATATTGCCTTTGAAGACATATTTGCTTTACTCGCTTATGGTCTATTCTTGTTCCCTAACGTTGATAAGTTTGTGGATATCAACGCCATCAGAATCTTCTTGATTGGAAATCCGGTCCCTACGTTGCTCGGAGATACCTACTACTCCATCCATCTTCGAAACTCTTATCAAGGAGGAATGATTATTTGTTGCGCACCGTTGCTGTATCAGTGGTATGTTTCTCATCTACCTAGGTCTGATGTTTTCTGGGATCTCGAGAAGGAGCCGAGATGGGCGCCAAAAATTATGGCTCTCACTCATTTCGACATTGATTGGTATAATCGAGTTTACTATGACGTGAAGATCATCGATAGCTGTGGTGCTTTTCCTAACGTGCCTATTCTTGGTACGAAAGGTGGAATTAATTATAACCCTGTTCTCGCGCGCCGTCAGTTTGGATACCCGATGAGGGACAAGCCGAATAACATCCATGTGAGTGGTTTCTTTCTACAAGAAGGACAAGATCACCAGGCAGCTAAGAGGGAGATCGAAGGAGCTTGGCGCCACATCCATAGGAAAGGGAGAGATATGTTAGGACATAGGGGTGCCGTTTCGTTGGAGCCTTATCTACAATGGGTCTGTGCTAGGGCTTGTGCTCTCAAGATGCCCTATAAACCTGAGAAACCTTTATTCCCTACTGTTGCATCATCATTTGTTGATATCCCTATCGAGAATATGGGAGAATACCAAGGAAATCTGGCTAGGATGAAGTCCGAGAGAGATGCTTGGAAAGAAAAGTATAATATGTCTGAATATGAGAATCGGGTCCTGACTCGACAGCTAAAGGAAAAGGAGGATTTACTCTTTATTCAAGACGGCTGGTTCATTGACCATGATGAGAAACTTCGTCAAAAGGATGCTTTACTGAAGCAGTATGCTAGTGAAAGGAAGAGAAAGAAGGAAGGTTCGGTAAGCGTTGCTCTTGTTCCTAATCCACAAAAGGAAATCGTTGATCGACTGGTAGCTGAGAAGAAAGAGATGGAAGACTTTTATGAAGAGAAGATCAGGAAGCTCCGGTTACAGTTGGCATTTGGTCCTTCATCTGATGATTCTGAGTGATCTTTAGTTCTTAGTTTTATTTTATTGATGTCATTTTGTAAAACTCTGTAAAAGGGCTTCATGTTCCAAAGTTGTAATTTACTGCTTTTATTATGGGCTTCATGTTCCAAAGTTGTAATTTTCTGCTTTTTATTATGGGCTTCATGTTCCAAAGTTGTAGTTTACTGTTTTATTATTGGGTTGTTATCCCAAAGTTGTAATTTCTTGTTTTGTATGTTCCAAAGTTGTAAGTTGTAATTTACCGCTTTTGATTAATTGATGAGTTTTTGTTGTTCCAAATTCCTTTACCATTGATGTGTGCAAAATTATTGAAGGTCCTTGAAAAAAACTATTAAAATGAATTATCATTTGCATCACATATCATGCATCATCCAACATTCCACTTCACATGTTTTCTAGAGTCTTATCCTTGTTTCTTTTTCCACTCCGATAGATTGTCAAGCTGTCTCATCGATACGATACTCGAGCCAATCGTCAGAGGAAGATGGAAGATCTGGAACAGGAAAACCATGAGCTTCGTGAGGAGGTCGCTACCCTTCGTGTCGGTATGGAAAAGTTAACTGCGCTAGTGGAAAGTTTGATGGCTGCTCAGAATCAGCCATCGACTACAACTACTGAGATTCAGACTTCGACTACTGTGGTTTCCGAGATTGTCACTGTTCCAACATCTGTGACTCAAATCAACTCTCCGCTTCAACATCAGATGCCGAAAGGTTTTCCGTGGGGAATGCCTTACAACTTTGTGCCAGAGGGGTATTAGCCTGTCGTACAACCTTTGTTTCAACCTACTTTGTCTCTTCCTCAACCAGAGACAACTGCCATGCCGCCGGTAATCCCGTATGTGACACCTTTTCCGCAACCGGTAATGACAACTGTCGCTCCTGTGGTTCACTCCGTGCCATACCTGAATGAACCTGCTTATCCTGTCGAGCCTGCTGAAAGTTTGGGTCTTTTTGATAGAATGGAAGAATTTCAAGACCAATTCCAAGAAATGCAGAGGGAGCTCAGAGCGTTAAAGGGGAAGGATTTGTTTGGAAAGAATACGCATGACCTTTGTTTAGTTCCGAATGTCAAGATTCCAGCAAAATTCAAGGTGCCAGACTTTGAAAGATATAAGGGTGATTCGTGTCCTCGAAGTCATTTGACTATGTACGTGAGAAAGATGTCTACGTATTCCGATGATCATGACTTGTTGATTCACTATTTTCAAGACAGTCTGACGGGTGCTGCTCTAAAGTGGTATATGGGTTTAGACAGCATTCGGATCCGCAACTTCAACGATCTTAGCGAAGCTTTTGTCCACCAGTATAAGTACAACGTTGACATGGCACCGGACAGGGATCAACTCCGGGCGATGTCCCAGAGGGACAGAGAATCTTTTAAGGAATACGCCCAGAGGTGGCGTGAAATTGCTGCTCAAATCTATCCTCCTCTTGAGGAAAAAGAGATGACGAAGATATTCTTGAAGACTTTAGGTTCCTTTTACTATGAAAGAATGATTGCCAGCGCACCCAGTGACTTCACCGAAATGGTAAGCATGGGCATGCGGTTGGAGGAAGGGATTCGTGAAGGGCGTTTGGTTAAAGAAGGAAGTTCGTCTAGCAGTACCAAGAAGTTTGGAAGTGTTTTCCCAAAAAGAAAAGAGCAGGATGTCAGCGCATTGTTCCCAGGGAGACCGAGGAGAGGTTACTCACACGTTGCGGCAGTCACTCCGGCCGTCCGCCCAGCTTTGATGACCCCAGCTCATCAAACCCCACCAACTCAACAACGGCCATTTCAGCAGCAGCCTCGACAACAGGCTTATCCATTCAACAACCAGAACCGTTCACCAAGAAAACCGCAATTCGATGCCATTCCTATGACTTATACTGAATTATTTCCTGCTCTTATCAGAAAGAACCTCATAACGACAAAGCCTCCTCCTGTCGCACCAAATAGTACTTCTCCGTGGTACAAGGCGGATCAGTTTTGTGAATATCATCAAGGGTCGTCGGGGCACAACCTTGAAAGTTGTTTTGCTCTAAAGGCGGACGTGCAGAGGTTGATTAAGAATGGTATCTTGTCTTTCAAGGATGTTAACCCAAATGTTAGAGATAATCCTTTGCCTCGACATGGGGCAGCATCAGTGAATATGGTGGAAGGTTGTCCGGGAAAGTTTCGAGTTTTTCAAGTTGAACACATAAGAGAGTCGTTGATCAGGTTACATCAGAGCTTAAGAAGACTTGCCTTTGTTAGGCATCAGCATGATTATGATGTTTGTGAATTTTGTTCAAGAGAGGTTGATTGCCCTATTGTGAAGGAGGATATTCAAAAATTGTTAGACCAGAGGGTTATCACTATTACATATGACAGAGATCCAGAGGATGAAGTGAACGTTATAATACCATAATTCAATTTGCCTGAATTAGTAGAGATCGTTTACGACAGTCAGACTGCGCCTGTTGCTCCTTTGATCATTTATCCACCTGGTCATGTGCCTTACAACTCAGACCAAGCTATACCGTATAAGTATAATGCCACGATGATTGAGAATGGGGTAGAAGTCCCTATACCAACAAGGTCGTCTTTTGTTAACATTGCTGATGTGAGTAGAGTTACGAGAAGTGGACGTGTCTTTGCAGCAGTACCTTTGAAGAGACCAGAAGTTCAAGTCAGGAGGCCCATACCGGCAGAAATTCCAGCGAGAAATGTTGAACCGAGGGTTGAGATAGGCCGATCCAATGAACCTATCCCACATCCTGAGGATGACGAGATTCTGAAGCTCATCAAGAGAAGTGAATATAAGATTGTGGACCAACTATTGCAAACTCCTTTCAAGATTTATTTGCTTGCTTTACTGAGAGATTTTGGTGCCCATAGAGAAGCTTTGATGAAGGTCTTGGACCAGGCATTCGTGGATCATGATGTGACGGTTGACCAATTTGATGGAATTGTGGGAAATATTACTTCGTGTAACAATCTTGGTTTCAGTGATGAAGAGCTTCCAGAGGAGGGGAGGAACCATAATATGGCTTTGCATATCTCAATAAGTTGTGGAAATGATACCTTACCAAGTGTGTTGGTAGATACAGGTTCGTCGTTAAATGTAATGCCCAAAACTACATTAGCTCGACTCTCATATCAAGGTGCTCCCATGAGACCTAGTGGAGTAATTGTCAAAGCGTTTGATGGTTCTAGGAAGACTGTCATTGGTGAAGTGGATCTTCCTATAGTAATTGGTCCTCATACTTTTCAGATCACCTTTCAAGTAATGGATATTCGTGCCGCCTACAGTTGCTTATTGGGTCGTCCATGGATCCATGATGCAAGGGCAGTCACTTCCACGCTCCATCAGAGATTGAAGTTTGTAAGGCATGGAAAGCTGGTAATGATTGGTGGAGAGCAGGCTATGGTGGTAAGCCATTTGTCATCTTTCTCTTTTATTGATGCTGATGAGGATGTTAGAACCCAATTCCAAGCTCTATCTGTTGCTAAGAATGAAGTGAAGAAGCAAGGGACATCTATTTCTTCTTTTGAGGATGCGCGACGAGTGGTTGAAAGTGGTTCAGCTGAAGGTTGGGGCCAGGTGTTGACTTTGCCCAAGAACAAGTCTGGAGAAGGTTTTGGTTTTCATCCCGTGTCTACAAGAGTCAAGCAGGAAGTAGTTACTCGTCCGATACAAGAAGTTTTCTGAAGCGCAGGTTTCATCCATCCGACTCCTCCTGAAGTTGATGCTGTAATAGGAGACGATTCTGAAGAGGATTTACCCGATTTTGTGACGCATGGAGTGGTTTGCCAGAACTGGATTGTTGTCGATGTTCCTGTTGTGATGCACATTTCTGAGTAATGTCTTGTTTTATTTTTGAAAAAAACTTTCGCTCTGCCCAAGGCGAAAAGTATTTGTGTCGGGCTATGTTGAAAATAAATCCTTTTACTCTGCCCAAGGCAAAAGAGAAAATGTTTGGGCTCTTTGTTTCAAGTATTTCCCGTCATGAATAAAAATGTTATTTTGTCCACTACTGTTTTATTTTTCACATTTTATGGGAAATAGTAATGAAAACTAATTGGTAGTAATAGGAAAATATAATAATATTTTGTTTCATTTGTACAACATTCATATTAATCGATTTCTAAAATAAAGCATAATCATATGTGCAGATTAATCCATGACTTAACCATTGAAAACAATGATCTTATGCCCTCTCCCAACTTTGAATTCCCTGTGTTCAGAGCCGAAGAAGAGGATAGTGAAGAGATTCCTGTTGAAATTTCCCGATTACTTGAGCATGATGAAAAGACTATTCAGCCGTTTGAAGAGCCTATAGAGATGATCAATTTGGGTGATGAAGAAGATAAAAAGGAAGTTAAAGTCGGAGCTTTGCTTATCCCAGAAGTCAAAGAGAAAATGTTGGAGCTTCTCAAAGAGTATGTTGATGTGTTTGCTTGGTCCTACCAAGATATGCCAGGTTTGGACAACAATATTGTGGAGCATCGTTTACCGTTGAGACCTGAATGTCCGCCGATTAAGCAGAAGTTGAGAAGGACTCGTCCCGATATGGCTGACAAGATCAAAGAAGAAGTTCAAAAACAAATTAATGCAGGTTTCCTTGTTACATCGGTCTATCCTCAGTGGTTAGCCAATATAGTGAATGTTGCTAAGAAGGATGGCAAAGCTCGAATGTGTGTAGACTATAGAGATCTGAATAGAGCTAGCCCAAAGGATGACTTCCCATTACCGCACATTGATGTATTGGTCGACAGTACCGCAAAGTTCAAAGTCTTTTCTTTCATGGATGGTTTCTCTGGTTACAATCAAATCAAGATGGCACCAGAAGATATGGAGAAGACAGCTTTCATTACACCGTGGGGAACATTTTGTTATCGGGTTATGCCGTTTGGTTTGAGGAATGCTGGTGCAACATACCAAAGGGCCATGACTGCTTTGTTCCATGATATGATACATAAAGAGATAGAAGTGTATGTAGATGACATGATTGCCAAATCACAAACTGAAGAAGATCACTTGGAACACTTATTGAAGTTATTCCAGCGTTTGAGAAAGTATAAACTCCGCCTGAATCCCAGCAAGTGCACTTTTGGTGTTCGTTCTGGAAGACTTCTGGGTTTCATTGTCAGTCAGAAAGGTATTGAGGTAGATCCTGATAAAGTCAAAGCTATTCGGGAAATGCCCGCACCCAAGACGGAAAAACAAGTAAGAGGATTCCTTGGGAGACTGAACTATATTTCTAGATTTATATCTCATATGACTGCTACCTGTGGGCCGATTTTCAAGCTTCTCCGAAAGAACCAAGGATGTGTGTGGACAGAAGATTGTCAGAGAGCTTTTGATAGCATCAAAGAATATTTGCTTTAACCTCCCATTTTGATTCCTCCAGTGGAAGGAAGACCTTTGATTATGTACCTGACTATTTTGGAAGATTCCATGGGTTGTGTGCTTGGTCAACAAGATGAGACTGGAAGAAAGGAACATGCTGTATATTATCTGAGTAAGAAATTCACAGACTGTGAGTCTCGATACTCAATGCTTGAGAAAACCTGTTGTGCTTTAGCTTGGGTTGCTCGCCGTCTGCGCCAGTATATGATTAACCACACCACTTGGTTGATCTCCAAAATGGATCCGATCAAGTATATCTTTGAGAAGCCCGCCTTATCTGGAAGAATAGCCCATTGGCAGATGTTGTTACCCGAATATGACATTGAGTATCACACTCAGAAAGCAATCAAAGGGAGTATTTTTGCCGACCATTTGGCTCACCAACCAATTGACAATTATCAATCCATCAAGTTTGATTTCCCAGATGAAGATGTTATGTACTTGAAAGCTAAAGATTGTGAAGAGTCGTTACCCGAAGAAGGACCTGATCCCGAATCCCATTGGGGTTTGATATTCGACGGAGCTGTGAATTCTTATGGAAATGGAATTGGGGCAATCATCGTCACTCCCCGAGGTACTCATATCCCGTTCACGGCGAGATTAAAGTTTGACTGTACGAACAACATGGCTGAATATGAGGCATGTATTATGGGTCTCGAAGAAGCAGTGGATCTAAGGATTAATATTCTTGATATTTACGGAGATTCGGCATTGGTAATTAATCAAATCAAAGGAGAATGGGAGACTCGTCATCCTGGTTTGATCCCTTACCGAGATTATGCTAGAAGATTGTTAACTTTCTTCAACAAAGTGGAATTACATCATATCCCTAGAGATGAGAACCAAATGGCTGATGCTTTAACTACTTTGTCTTTAATGTTTCAAGTGAATGGTTGGAACGATGTGCCTATAATCCGGGTTATGCGCCTCGATAGACCTGCTCATGTGTTCTCAGTAGAAGAGGTTACCGACGACAAACCGTGGTTCTATGACATTAAACGTGTTCTTCAAACTCAAGAGTACCCGCCTGGGGCATCCAATAAAGATAGGAAGACGTTGAGAAGATTAGCGAGCAGTTTCTTCCTCAATGAAGAAGTATTGTATAAGAGGAATTACGACATGGTCCTACTCAGATGTGTAGACAGACGTGAAGCAGACATGCTGATGCAAGAAGTACATGAAGGATCTTTTGGCACTCATGCCAACGGACATGCAATGGCTAAAAAGATGTTGAGAGCTGGTTACTATTGGATGACAATGGAATCTTATTGCTGTAAATATGTGAAGAAATGTCATAAATGCCAGATTTATGCGGACAAGATACATGTGCCACCGACCCTCCTTAACGTTATCTCTTCACCTTGGCCTTTCTCTATGTGGGGCATTGACATGATTGGAATGATTGAACCCAAAGCTTCAAATGGTCATCGTTTCATCTTGGTAGCGATCGATTATTTTACTAAATGGGTGGAAGCAGCATCTTATGCTAATGTAACCAGACAGGTGGTAGTCAGGTTTATCAAGAATCAGATCATTTGTCGATACGGTATCCCGAGCAAGATCATCACTGATAATGGTTCGAATCTGAATAACAAGATGATGAGGGAGCTTTGTGAAGAGTTCAAGATCGAACATCATAATTCTTCTCCTTACAGACCGAAGATGAATGGTGCTGTTGAAGCTGCTAACAAGAACATCAAGAAGATTGTCCAGAAGATGGTGGTAACTTATAAAGATTGGCATGAAATGCTTCCGTTTGCTTTACATGGATACCGTACTTCAGTTCGAACTTCAACGGGCGCAACCCCTTTTTCCCTAGTTTATGGCATGGAAGCAGTACTCCCCGTGGAGGTTGAGATTCCGTCTTTGAGAGTGTTGATGGAAGCTAAACTTTCTGAGGCTGAATGGTTTCAAAGTAAATATGATCAGTTGAATTTAATTGAAGAAAAGAGATTGACAGCATTGTGTCACGGTCAATTATATCAGCAGAGAATGAAGAAGGCTTTTGATAAGAAGGTTCGACCACACGAGTTCAGAGAAGGTGACCTTGTTCTCAAGAAGATATTATCTTTCCAACCTGATTCTAGGGGCAAGTGGGCTCCGAATTATGAAGGACCGTATGTCGTTAAGAAAGTTTTCTCTAGAGGTGCTTTGATTCTCACCAATATGGACGGTGAAGAGCTCCCGCGCTCCATGAACGCCGATGCAGTCAAGAAGTATTTCGCTTAGATTTGAGTTGACAGTTTGCTAAGTTGAAAACCCGAAGGGGCGGCTTAGGCAGGCTTTTGGTCAGACCGGCTGTGGCATATGAGCATATTTCGGAATTCGAAGTTGTTAGGGAGAATAGTGATCATTGTTTTTGTGTAACCCTTTCTTTCATGTACTATTTCCCAAACTTTTGTAAACCGTTGGAGTCGCGTTGTTAGCGAACTACCATCTTATTAATGAAATTTGAGCATTTACCTTTTGTGGGCAAAATTTTAATTTTACGGAAATATTTGAAACAAAGTTATTTAAAGTATTCTTATTTTAAAAATGTGTCGTGAATAATGAAAGGAATATTAACAGTTGTTCCGAGGATGGTCAAACCATGAAATGCAAAACAATACAGTAATTTATCCTCGCATGATGAACATGTTTTATTTCAAAATCATCATGAGGCGTTGGTTGTGTTAAACTTGCGTTTCTCGTGGTACTAAGTTTGGTGACTCCCCAGTTGTTCCAGTTAAGCGTTGTTTTGGGAGATTTCTGAAGTGTGGTACGCTTTGTCTCATGCCAGTAGTCTATTGGTTTTAGAAGATTGGATTTGAATACTTTTCTCCTTAGAAGATTTGAGCCTTGTAGCGTGGTACGCTCTGACGTTGCTTTGAGGTTCCAGTTGTTTTCCGTCTTTTTTTTAAGATTGGCCGAGTATCTTTTCGTGACATCTTATCGTCTTCAGATTATTCTATCTGTTCGTTTTGTCAGCATAACAGTCATTTACTCATTTACACTCATATCAGCATGCATATTCGCATTTGTCGTTAATTTTGGGTTGTACTTTGTTTATTCAGACAATGTACATGTTTCTTTCCAAATAGAAGGTTAGCTTAGGCAGAAAATATGCTTCCTTTCTAAATTCCCCAACTGAGCTAATCCTCGTGGATGATTTTGATCTAGCCTACCTTGTCCATTTCTGGATAGGATGAATCCCCAATCGAGTTACTTTCTCATTGGGTGGAGTCTTGTTTGACTGTTTTCTCTCTAGTTTATCCCTGGATGAAGTTGTTGTCTCTTGCATAGGCTATCTCTTGATTTCCCCAATGAAGTCGCGACCTAGACGAATAGTGCATTTATTTTGCACATTTAAGTATGTGATCTCCTAGGGAAGGATTGATTCATTATTCTCTTTGACGAAGATTTTATTCTCTGCCAGTGTCATCGCAATTTCCTTCTGAATTATTTCTTGGAAAATGACAAGCGGCAGTCTCTTCATGAGCAACTTGTACGTTACAGACATCGTGGGAAAACGACAAGCGGCAGCTCTTCACGAGCAACTTGTGCGTTATTATTATTTTTTGGAAAACGACAAGCGGCAGCTCTTCACGAGCAACTTGTGCGTTATTATTATTTTTCGGAAAACGACAAGCGGCAGCTCTTCACGAGCAACTTGTGCGTTATTATTATTTTTTGGAAAACGACAAGTGGCAGCTCTTCACGAGCAAGTTGTGCGTTATTATTATTTTTTGGAAAACGACAAGCGGCAGCTCTTCACGAGCAACTTGTGCGTTATTATTATTGGAAAACGACAAGCGGCAGTCTCTTCATGAGCAACTTGAACGTTATAGACATCGTTGGAAAACGACAAGCGGCAGTCTCTTTATTTGAGCAACTTGTACGTTATTATTTTTCTGGAATACAGCAAGCGGCAGCTTCTTTATTTGAGCAGCTTGTATGTTATTGGTATTTTTTGGAAGACAACAAGTGGCAGCTTCTTTATTTGAGCAGCTTGTATGTTATAGTATTTTGGAAGACAACGAGTGACAACTTCTTTATTTGAGGCAGCTTGTGTATCTACAACCATATTATTATCTCATCATTAATTGGTATATCTCAGGAAATCTCGCAGAGAAGTTTGTCATGAATCTTTACCTTCATAAGTTGGTAGTCCATCATCGGCAAAATTTGATACTCTCTGTCTATCTTTGACCTTGAGTTGTGAGCTCACTGATGTATTTTTGGGTCAATAATCTGTTTTATGGCCTATGCAAGATGCCTTCTTTGTTGGGGTCAGAGGTCGTATTCCCTCAATTTTATTCGTCGTTAAGAGTCTGTCATTTGAAGTCGATAGCTCGTTTCCCCAGTAGTGTATAATCTATGTCTCTGTGTTTTGTTGGTGTTTGATTTCTCCAGCATTGTCTTGTTTCATACAATATCTTTCTCTGTGAATTCAATCACTACATTCATATCAAACATAATGGCGGTATCTTAGGGCAAAAATTTGCGTATTATGTATTTAAGTACCTTCAATCTCGTCGAGACGAAGATTTTAATCTTCATATCTCCGGATAGAAGAAACTTAAATAGGGGCAGCTGTTGTACCCCAAATTTTGACCTAAGATACCATCTCCCATCTGCATCATTACATTGCAAGGGTTTTGACCTACTTTTATCAACTTTCAAAGTGGATTTTTAATTCATAACTTTTTCAAGTCGAGAGCTGTTTATTTTTTAAACGCTAAATTTATTAATCGATCAATGCTAAAACAATGTTTATTTAATTATTTATTATTCTGAATTTAAATAATTGGAACTTATTTTTCAGTTATTATATAAATTAAAGAATTATAAATAGTACAGTAAATATTTGGAAAGAAGTTTATTAATTGATCAGACAATGTTTATTAATTATTTATTATCTTAAATTTAAATAATTGGAATTTATTTTCAGTTATTATATAATTTAAAGATTTATAAATAATAAAGTAAATATTTGAAAAGAAGTTTATTAATTGATCAAACAATGTTTATTTAATTATTTATTATTCTAAGTTTAAATAGTTGAAATTTTATTTTCAGTTATTATAATTTAGAAGAATTATAAATAATGAAATAATTAATTGAAGAGAAGTTAATTGATCAATGATGTTTGTTTAATTATTTATCATTCTAAATTTAAATAATTGGAATTGATTTTCAGTTATTATATGATTTAAAGAATTATAAACGATAAAACAAATAATTGCAGAAGAAAAGAATTAATTGGTAAAATATTGGAGTTTTATTCATTTCATTCTAATTGTTACAATTGTCGTTTAAATACCGTATTTATTTACAACGTATTTACAATGATAATTTTTTACAATGTTTAAAATGAAATAAAAGTTATCCTAATTTTTTCCCTAAGTTCTAAATCTTCATCTTCTATCCAATACTTCTTTGATGCTCATTCAATTTTACCTGCAAAAGAATTAAAAGAAAAGTCAGAAATAAATATAATTAAAAGCGGATAATTAATTTAGCGTTCATCATTAAAAGCAAACGGCTGGAATAAGTTTTTACCCTTTTTGCAAATCACGGGATTTCTCCCGGTTCACAAAAAAGGATGAATTTTTATTGATAAAAATGAATGCACAAATTAAAAATATGCACAAATTCATTTTTTGGTCAAAATTGCACATTTTAATTGAAAACTGCATTTTTCAAAATCCACTGCATATTTCAAAAGCAAAACAGCATACGCATAGTCAAGTTACATGCTCAAGCCAAATTGCAACGTAAACTACCCAAAGCATGTGGGAAGAGGCCAAAAAAATAGGCTCCATGCTGTACATGCAGTTGACAAAGAGGAAGTGTGCAGTTAAAACCAAGTATGCAAGCAATATGTTTCTATTTCTCATCATTTTCCAGCTTATGCTTTTTCATAACCAAGTACATACATCACATTTTAGTGTTTCAATTGTACTGAAGAGAGAGAAGAGAGAAAGAGTGTGGTTTTACAGGTTTGGCTTAGGCAGAAAAAGGATACAAAACAGAGCAGCAGCATCCAGTAGAGAAAAAAAGAAAGCATGAAAAAGAATATGGACAAACTGATGTAACAGTAGTGTGCAGAAAGGCCAAAATATAGTTAAATATACCAAAACCTGAGTTATCAAAGGAGAGGCCAGCCAACTGTTATAACAATAACAAATCCCTTCAAAAATACGAAGGGTTCCAAAAAAAACCTGTTGGAAGCAAAAACCAACCTACTGTCTCAAGCCAAACCAACCTGCCTGAAGCCTTCAAGCCTCAAAAACTCAAAAACTGTCAAACAAAATACAAAAGCCAATTCTCAAGGTCAAAAACGAAAACCTCAAGCACCTGCCTGAAGCTAAACCAAAACCATGGCCTAAACCACCAACTTGTTTCCATAACCTGCATAAACCAGAAAAACTTCAACCATGGCCTAAACCACAAAACTGTCCAACAATAACCAGAAAACCAGAAAAGCCTCAACCCATATGGCCATAACCTGCATAAAACCAGTAAAACCAATATGGCCTAAAACCAAGCCTGTACCTGTTTCAAACCTCACCATTCCATGCCAGTTCTAAGGCCATAACCAGTAAAGCTTCATCAAAGCCATACACGTCCAAAGCAAAAAAACCAGAATACCATAACAACTCAAACCTTAAAACAATGTTCAAGGCAACCAGAAAAGCTTCAGAATATTCATCATAGGCCAACAATAAAAAAAGGCGACAGAATCACAGCAATAGAAGAAGAGAGGAAAAGTATTCAAGCATCCAAGCATTCAAAGGGCAACAAATTTCTCAGAACCCAAAAGGTTCATCCTTGAAAACACATCACCAACAGTAAAAAAGGCAAATCAGAAGGCATCCAATACAAGCATACAGGAAAGACATCAAGACAGCAAGAGAAGAAGAAAAAGAGTCTAAATCCAACAAAGAAGAGAGACAAAGAGTACAGAGTACCAGGGTCAAAGTAGCTAGCACGCCTCCGCCGTCTTCCCCTCGCCTTGGCCTCCTACGCACACGCCCAAACTTCCTTCCTCCGTCTCCCAAAGGTAACTTTTTTCCTTCTCTTTCTTTCAAAATACCTCAAATAACCATTAACAAATTCGAAGTCAGAATCAAATGGACACAAAATCACAACATGCAGTAATGAAAACCTAACGAAATGAAAACGAAATTGTTACCGTGAATCTGTCGCCCATAACGTTTTGCTGGAGGAAAGAAGAAGCTTGGACATGTTGGTGGCTCGGGCAAGGAGAACTCAGAGGCGAAAGCATGAAGAAGAAGAACACGAGAATGAGAAGATGAGCGTCGTTCTGTACATTTCGTTAACCCTGATCCCTTTTTCTCCAAAACTAAGACAATTTGTTTTAACCCTAACAATTATGGAATGTTTGGACTAAACCCGGTTCCCTGCTTAAGCCCAACGAATTTTATTAAGAACACCCCCCTATCCCGTTTCTGTTTTGGGCCCTTAACTCTTTGGCCCTTTCTTTTGTTCTTTTTTTATTTTATCTTGTTTTTAAACATTCCTAAAACCAAATTTGATTTACCTTTTTTTCTAAATTTAATAATAAACCATTTTTTCATATATAGTTTAATTAAATATATTACTCTTATTTATATTGATTACTAATGAACAATGCCTTGTTATATATTAATTAGGACCTTATATAAAATTAGTTAAAATATTTAAATTAGCATAAGACATTAAGTCATTTTATGATTTGTATATTAATATTAAAAAAAAACACATATAAAAATAAAAACTCTAAAAAACATATAAAATAAAAAACTTAAAAAATTAAAACATTTTATTTTCTTTAATTAATTCCCTCGCTTTAATTAATATTAAACAAAAAATACAAAAATGCATGTTCACACCATTTAGTCTATTATTTAATTGTTGTATATCACTTAGCTCTTTAATCATTTTTTGCATAATTTTCAGTTTGATTTATTTCATCTTTATTTGTTTATTCCGTTTACGTCTATATCCAAGAGAAAAACGATTGAATTTGTTGACTTCATGTCCTCAAGTCCAATCACGCGAACATCTGCATTTCATTAAAACTTAAGACAATTTTTCCCCAAATATTCAATCTTTTCAAAATTCATACCTTTTAAGCCAAAACTTCGACATTAGGTCGTCGTACCTTCAAAAACCCGTCCGTACCCCTTTTTGGCCAAAACAATTTATTTTTAATCAAACGTACATTTTAATAAACAGATATTTCAAAAGGTTCCTATAGAGTACTATAGATACATTGGGTGCTAATATCTTCCCATTGTATAACCAACCCCCGAACCATAGACCTCTTTTCAAAAACGCCTTGTATTTTCATTACTTTTAGAAAGTATTATTTTACATTGCATACTTTAGGGTTTTATTTCGCTCTTTTCCCTTTTCCCTTGGAAATAATAAAGCGCGGTGGCGACTCTTGCTTTTGTGAGACGAATTAATCAATAATTCGATCTCCGATTTACCCCGCTACATTTTTTATCGCTACAGTAGTGCAAAGGATCAAAGAACTGAAATAACACTTTTAACAATTCTTCATCAGGTTCTGAAGTGACCAAGTTGAGCAACCAACCATATTTTTCAGTGAAGGGAGAGCTTTCAGGGATCCTTAATTCCAAATCCTTTAGTTGGAGAGGCACTTTCACAAGGTTAATCTGGATAGTGTTCCTGCGGGCGGATGTCATGTCCTACAAAACAAAGCAAAGATGAGCCCTAGAAAATCCTTGAAATGGTTAGTATGATATATCATGTTTATGATGTCATGATTATGCTAAAAAATCACATGTATAGCAAGCAACAAACAAGTCACACCAAGTCCTTAGGTTTAAGGCCTGCATAGGTTTTAAGGTCATACCCTCTTGAAGCTGGATTGGTTCAACATATCCTATAAATAGTAACCGGGTTCTAAGAGATCTCAATATCACTGGTCTTTCCCCCAAGCTTCATTTAATATGCGATTGACTCGCAACCAAACAAAACTCAAGATTCAAACCTCAATGAGTGTAGCATCGAGTATCTGTCGACCTTGGGGATACACCAAAGCCAGCCATCTCGTTATGTCCTACTGGCCAAGTTGTGCAATTAAATGTTCTAAGGTTAGTTGATGCTTTATGACACCACGCGGCGGCCCCATACTCTCCTTGATTGACTTAAGGGTTATCGATACCAACCAAAGTGTCACATCAACGTAGCTACTACTTCAACCGTGTCGGTATACCCCGCACAATTCCCTTAGAGTTTATTGCTACTTACCTAAAAGGTGTTCCCAGATCCGGGTGTAGGATCGTCATAACCCTAACAAAACCCTTGAATATAAAGCAGGAAAAGTAAACAAGAAAGCATTTTTTGAAAATGTTCTAGATCCTAAGGTATACCCCACTTATTAAGTCCCCAGCAGAGTCGCCAGTTCTGTGATACGGTGGCAGAACCGACTGTTAAATACTAGTTTGCATTTTGTATTTGCAAATATTGCAGTAAGCAAGAGTCGCCACCGACTTTTATTTCATCCAACAAAGGAAAGGAAAAAGAACAGAAAAAACCTTTTTTCGAGAGTTTCTGAAGTACGGGAGGCAGATTATAGAAAAGGAAGGTGTTAGCACCCTTTCTATCCATGGTTTTCCATGGGCTCTTAGGTACTTGCTCATTTTTGAAATTGCTTGTGCGTGTTTTGAAAAGTTTTTGTTTAATTTCGTGATAACCCTTGTATCTATCCTCAAGAGTGTGACGAAATTGTTTTTGAAAACTGTTTTGAAAGTGTTGGTGTAAAAGAGTTTTTTTTTTGAGCAAGTACTTAAGATTTTCTACCTACTCGAAAAAATATTGTGTGTTCTCGTTTCTTTTAGACAATGTTATCCTACTATTAAGGAGTAGGTAGCCCTATCATTGGATGTGTAAGGGACATTCGAAGGGACAAGTACGATCACAAAAGCAATGGTTAAGAAACTTTAGTAATTACCCTAAAGTCCTAACAATCTTTCTGAGACAACATCTGAACGGGTCATTTTTTATCTTTTGGGACTAAAGGACGACCACTAAAATTCTCTATGCTTCATGACCGTTTACCGAAGGTAACCGGAGTGGGGAAAACCCTAGGAGTGAGCATGTGCAAGTGTGCTTTTTTCAGTTAATTATCTTTGCACAATTAGGGTTATCTACCTTTTAATCGTTGATTTATCTTTCGCATACAATCCTAATATCCATACATCTAGCAGTTTAATAGTTGCGGAAATTAAAGAGTGCGAGAAATTAAAGTCCTAACTATTGGCAGATACACAAATATTTGACTAAAAATAAAGATGCGGAAATTAAAATCCTAATTAATCTATTACAAACTTGAAACAGTTACAATAATTTGAATTAAAATTAAAGGCGCGTGCGACGAATTAAATACGAAAATAAATTAGAAGCCTAAAAAATCTAATTAATTAAAAAATATTTTTGTGTATTTTTTTAATGAGAAAAAAATTTTAATTGCAAATTAAACCTAATTTTCTAATAAATTTTAATTAAAAAGCAATCAAGTGAATCTAATTAAACTAATATATTTTCAATAAAATTAATTTAAATATAAAAAAACCTAATTCTATATTTTTGTGATTTTATATTTTTAATTAAAAAAATGATTTTTTTTGTTGTTTTTGATTTAATAAAAAATGATTTTTGTTGTTTTTTTGTAAAAAATAATTAATCAAATAAATAAAACAAAAGAAAAAAAAATTGGGCATGTGGTGAAAGCAGATCAGGGGGTGCGTTATTGAATTTCATTGAGCCCAAATCATTTGGCCCAATCAGACATTTGGATCCAGTGTTGCCACGTTTGAGGGTACACCATGAACCTTGCTTGCATGAGACATTGGGTCTGGGATGGAGAGGATCCAATGGATGGATCTGGGGCGCATGATAGGCGCTTGGAATGTGAGGTGTATAGGATCTAAAATCAAATGGTTAGAAAATGTAAAAACTCCAGACCTGGGTATCGAACCCAGGACTCTCACCTCACATGCATTCCTCCTTACCACCAGGCCAACCTGTTATTCGTTTACATACATGACAAAATAATAATATAATGGAAAGACACGCCTTATGCCCAGAACACGCGCGTAATTTAAACCGACCAGTGGGAGTCAGCCACGTGATCACCTTCTTCCTCAGAACTGTTGTTTTAGGTATCAACCTTTTACCTACAGACACCAGCTGTAACTATAATCCTGCAAATCTCAAAAATCAATATCAGGCATGATAAATCAAATCTAAGCATACAGATCAACTCGTTTTGATCTCCTAAGTATGATGGCATCCATCTTTTGCCCTGATTTTACCTGCATCAAAAAGCCCTAAAACACAACCTCAAACCATAATAATGGCAACTATCCATACATGCGTTAAAACTCCTAATTAATAATACCAATACGTTCTAAATGATGATACAAACATGAAGGCATGCTTAGAAATTATTTATGATGCGTAAATTTGCAAAACCAAATTCAAAAAAAGATGGCAAACTGTGACACTGTAAAGTGATGATTTCTGGAGCTTTTACGCGTGCAAACGATGCCGCTAGCCTCAGGAGACGTCCAGGAGTGGATTGGTGGCCTTTAATCACCTTGAATCGTCCTCTAACTCAGAATTTGAACCACACTTTTTTGCCAAAAAATTGAGTTTTGTTCTTCTTATTGAGGCCGTCTTTTTGTGTCCTCTAAGTCTGGCCTCTTCGTGTATATGTATTGGAACATATTAGGTTAACAAAAATAGCTTGAATCTTGAATAATTATGGAGAAAAGATCTTGATTGTTCATTGCATTATTTGTTTCCAAAACAAGCCAAATCATGCCATTCTTGCTCCAATCACCCCTTGCACGATTTGATCTTGATATGCCAGCATATATTATCTTCATTCAATACCAAAATCATTCCAAAAGCAATTTATATGATTTATTTGATTTTATTTGAATTTTTAAATGAATAAAATCACAATAAATTAAATAAATAATTTAATGAGGCATGGAGTGGTTCATGGGTCGTGGACCATGTTAGGAACAAGATACAAGCATAAAAAGTTGTGCCCATTTGAAGAAAAAATGAATTTTGGGCATGGTTGACTTTGTGCAAATTTCCAAAAATAGTCAACTTTGACAATGAACATCTCTCTCAATTTTGATCCTAAGAGGGTTTTCTTGGACTTTTAAGAAAGCTTAAGATGTCCTCTAAACAACCCTTTTGGTTTCACCTCAATTGGATCTTCCATGTTTATGTAAGAAGCTTTAACCCAACAGGTGTTTTTGTTGACTTTTTGAAATGACCTGTAATGTCTGAATTCATATCTTTTCATGAGTGCATTTTTTGAACTTGAGGGATGAAGATGAGTTGTAGGTAATTGCATTCTATTTAAAATGAGCCTTGAATGGGAAATTTCTGATAAAGTACGAGAAGGTTATGTTTGGTCAAAGTTTGGTTGACTTTTCCTATAGAAACCCTAATTTAGCAACTTTTGTGTTTTGATGAATTTGGGGTATTCCTTGAGGAATCATGATCAACCCTTGATCAAATGATGTATGTTACTTCAAAATGTTTATGTTGACAAAAAATCTTGAAGTTTGACTGTAGGTGGGTCACAGTTGACTTTTGACCTAGCATAGTTAATTTTCAGGCATTTGAGCAGTTGACTGAGCAAACTTGTTGTGTAAGGCGTGAAACTTGGCATGGATGATCTTGAGAACATATTAGGGCTATGGAAACCATTTAGGACCCTTGAAACTCAAACATCTTTATGAGGAGTGAAACCCTAGTTTGAGGCTCATTGTCTTTTGAGGAGGATTTATCTGGTCAATCCTTAGGCATCCTTGGGCAAGTTGAGGACCTCTAGGAGTATGCTTTGAGTAAAATGAGAGGGAAAATTTTGGAGTACAACAGAGGCATGTAGCATAATTAATTCAAGAGTTCAAAGCGTTGTTTCAAGGTTATAATACAATTTTTCACTTATTTTAACTATTGCAACTTCAAGATACAAGTATCAAAATTCATTGTTCATTACAAAATCAAAGAGAATACTTGGAATTTCAAAGTCCAAATTGAAAAAAAAAAGCCTTGTTGCATTAATATTTTCAAACTCATTACAAGATTCAAATACAAAGTGTTACATAAAATTCCTAAGTTCCTAAAGTCTAAGCCAAAATCTAACTTCATGCTACCATTTTTCTTCATGCCATTATGTCTTGGAATCTCATTCCATACTCAATTTGCATTCAACCTTTGTTGTCCAATTTCCAACCCCTGCATAAATACCAAAAACGGTCAAATTGTGACCATTCCTTGCCCACAATTCTTGCAGCCATAAAACAAACATAACATTATAAAAAACCTGCATTGTTGCCCTGCTATCCTGCTACAAAAACCAACCCATACAACAGTCCAAAAACCTGCAATGTTGCTGCCCCAAAATCTTTCCAAAACTTGTCCAATAAATTGCACTAAATTAACAACACAAAAACTGCAACAAAAAGCAATGAAATAGTGCACTGGAATTATTCAAACTTATCTACTTTTCCCCTTCAAAACCTCATTTATTCTACTATAAGATTGATACAACAAGCAAAGTAAAAGGATCATCTACGGTAGAAAAACAAACCCAGAAAAATTTCACAGAGCAAAAAAAAACAAACAAAGAGAAATATACTCTTCAACCATTCCAAAACAAACCTCCTCTATTATTTCCACATACCATCACATCATCCCTTTTAATTTGCGTTTTTGAAACCACCACCTCATATTGTAACCTACCGCCTCCATCTTCATCGACCATCACCACCTCATAACAGAATCTATTCTCCTCCATCCAATCTCACATTAGCTTCAGACCTCACCAAGCTATTCTGCCTCTTCATCCTCACATCCAGCTACACAATAACTCTCACGCACCCTCTGACCAAACGCGTAAATTTAGCAAATCAAACTGAGAAGAAGATCATAGGTAAAGAAGTAAGGAATAAGAAGAGAGTTCGAAGCAATGTACCTGGGCATTTCCGGGAAACTCTCATCTCCTTCGGTAACGATTTTCTTTTTGCCATGTTTTCCAGTTATTGTGATTGTTGCTGTTACCGCATACCCGCTGTTGTTGTTCGAATTGAGGGAACATGGGAAGCACGTCGCGAGAGACAAAAAGAGCCTTTGTTTTTATTTTCCGCGAATACGAGATCGAGAGAGGGAGAGAGATGAAGTTTCTTTGGGTTGTTGTTCACTTGTAGAAACAAGAAGGGCAAGGTTCTGCTTATAAAAAAAATTGAAGATAATATTCTGTTTTTTTGTTTGTTTTATTGGAACAACAAAATTTAAATCTTCCTCTTCCCAATACATAGCAGCCGCGGCGCTGCTACACAATACCTCTGCGATTTTCTTTTTTCTTTTTTATCCCTTTACATAAACCGGTCTTGGACCTGACCCAGTTCGGCCCAACTGGGTTTATGTTTTTTTTTGTTTTTTAAAACTTATCTTACTAATCTACACATGGGCCTGTCATTATTATGTCTTGAGCCTATTAACTCAATTTGTTATTCTACCACCCATAATTTTGCTTGAACCCATTTCATAAGTAGTTAGCTTTATTTCTTTTTATATAATAATTTCAGCTTTATTATTTTTATTTAGTTAGGGTCTTCACTTAAATAATTATGCTTTTGGTTAATAGATAATTCTCATTAATTAGTTTAGCTTTTAAAATTAATTTAACAACTTTGTGGATTTTTTAATTTTGTTTTAGCTTAGTTAACTTTTTTTAGTTATTTTACTTGGTCGACAAAGAAAATAATAAATAAATACAAAAAATATATATTAGAATTAGATTTTTTTAATTTTTCTTTTAAGGTTAATATTTGTTTTGCTTGATAACTAAACAAAACATGTTAGAATTTAGTTTTATCCTTCTTTTAGATTTTACTTAAACAAATAAAATATTAAAATATTATAATATTAATTACTTTGCTAATTAATTTTATTTTATTTTATAGATTTTTTTAGTTTAATTAAATTATTCATTTTTAATTCGATTGGGTTGTATTGATTTAGACTTAATTGCATTGTCAATTCGATCTATCCCCATTTATAAATTTGTAGTCCCCATTCCCGAAAGTTCTGTAATAGCGTAGAATTTTAATTTTCACAATTTACTATTTTTCTTTATAATGTATAGTAATTAGGTGTGTATGATAAGACATAAAATCAAACGATAGATAACCATAAACTTCAAGACAATTTAATTGAAAACAAATCACTTTTCACACACGCAGCTTTAAGGTAACCTCGCTTGTTGCCTTCGAAAAAATACAGTTACGAATCTCGAACGTGAGAGATTTTAGCAATGACCCTTTGGTTTAAAGATCACAAGTCCCTCGATGACCCTTTCGATGTTGCCTCGGTATATGATCTTAAAACTTTAGGGTAATTGCTAAAGTATCTCACGAGTTGCTTTCATGACTATACGATGACCCGCGCTTGTCCATTCACATCCAATGATAAGGCTTCTTATCAAACAATAGTAAGATAGAAATATCTAAAGGATAAGGAAAAGAACTAATACTTTTTGAGTATGTAGAACGTTCATAGTTGCTTGCTCACAATCATTCTTCAAAACATCTTTCAAAATACACCAAACACTTTCAAACGAAATATTTTCAAAAAAAGTCAACACTTTGTATACATTCTTATAGAGACAAAAATCATTACAAAGTTCTCCTAAACGAAGGCACTTTTCAAAGATACTTTCAAAACCAATCACAAACATATTTCAAACAAAGCATTTTAAAGTGATCTAGCAACTAAGAGCCCATAAATAACTACAGACGAAAAGGGTGCTAACACCTTCCCTTTCCATAACCTATCCCCCGAACTCAGAAAAATTCTCAAAGGTCTTTCCTGTTCTTTTCACCCTTTCCTTTATTGGATAAAAGAAAAGTCAGTGGCGACTCTTGCTATCCGCAATAATTATGATAAAATGTAAAACAACCAAGTCAGTTCTCTCACTGTATTACAACTATCAATAGTTACTCTGGATGACATTTGTAAGCTTGTCTCCGACTATTCTCTGTCACCTCTCCAACTGAGATCTTTAAGCCCATTCCTGATATAATCAACTAGCAATGTTACTTCCTACACAGGCGAGTGCAAATTTTTGGGTATTTAAGTGTTCAATCATCTTCTACCTTCAAGTCATGAATGACGGACGTGTCAATCTAACTCTTCAGGTTTAAGAAGATTGAATAGGGGGCAGTTGTTATACCCTAAAATTTACCCTCCCATTTTTCTTCAAGACATTCTCAAGAGATCCTCACTTGCTCAAGGTGGCTCAAGAATTGATCAGACAAATTCTCCTCCTAAGCAATGGGTCCACAAATAGGGTTTGGTATTTCCCAAGGAAGATTGGATTTTCAAATTCTCAAGTGATTTTCATGGTTCTCCATAGGTCTTCAAGATTTTTCATGTCAAGTTTCAAGTCTTGCATCACAAGTTTGCTCAATCAATGACTCAGATGACTAAAAATCAACTATATTGAGTAAAAAGTCAACTATGGTCAACATACAATCAAACCTCAATATTTTTGGTAAACATCAAGGTTTTAAAGTCATATTCATCATTTGATCAAGGGTTGATCACGATTCCTCAAGGAAAGCCCTCAAATCATCAAAAGTCAAAAGTTTCCAAATTAGGGTTTTCTTTAGGAGAAGTCAACTGAACTTTGATCAAACATAACTTTCACACGCTTCATCACATTTTCCCTAACCAAAGCCCATTTTGAAGGAAATTAAATTCTATACAACTTTGTATCTCTATGCTCAAGTCCAAAAAATACATCATTTGAGAGATATAAGCCAATACATTACATGTCATTTCAAAAGTCAACAAAAAGACACTTTTTATCAAGGAATGATAGGATTATGGGTGGTCAAAACTAAACAGGTCCAATAAAACTACAAATCAAATTAAATTAAATCGAAATTACAAAAAAAATTGTATTTGGTTCGGATTTATTTGGGCCATTTTATAACAAAACTGTGTGGTTCAGTTCGGTTTGCAGTTTGTATTTACAAACCGAACTAAACGACATATGTTACAACCCCAACTTCACTTAACCCACATCTAATCCAAACTCAAATCTATTATGCCTTAGCCTTAGTATTACAAATGATTTTCTCTTCTACTCATCTTATTTTTCATGTACATCTCGGATCTTCTTCTCTAATATCTCATATATGATATTTTTTCTTTTTCATCTTCTTATTTTTATTCTATTTCTCTCTCTTCCAATTACGTTTTTAATGCATATCTTGTTATCTGATCTCTGATCTCGTCTGCTTTTTTTTTTTCATCTTCTCTAATCTTTCATCTCCTCTATTTTTTGTTTCATTATAATATTTTTGATATTGTTTTATGCTACTATATTATGTTTTTTATTTTATTTTTCTCTAATCTTATTTTTTATATATTAAATAGAAAGTTATTATTCAAATATGATGAATTTTATTGTTATTTGATAATGTATAAATGACTAAATAAAAATATATGTTGTCATCTATATGTAAATGTATAGCAAAATATATATATTTTTTTAAAATCAAATCAACTCAAATCATTTTAATTTGATTTGAATTGGTGTGATTTTTTTCTAAAAAACAATCAAATCAAACTAAATCACGTATTTTTTCTCTTACGGTTCAAATAATTTTTTTCATTAAAACCGCGCAAACCATGCCATCTCAGCAGATAACATAGTAAGCCAAAGACTAGAAAACTAGAAACAAATATAATTGTTGAGTGTAGCAAGCAAGGCAAAACATACATAAACAAACACGAAATCGAATCAAATCAAAACTAACCCAAAAAAACAAACAAAGCATCCTTACCACAAAAACAAACCCAAAATGTAAAAGAAACAAAGAAATATTCAACTCAAGATTGATGTTCGTCCACTCCACTCAGTCACACCAACAACAATTCAAAGTTCCAATCTTTTCAACAATTTCCACAACCCCATCATCTTTATACCAAATCCAATCCAACTGTTTGGTTCTTTCAGCAGTTTTGAGCAGTAATGGATTTGGTAGGACCCACCATGAACCGGTTGGTCGGAGATTACATACTGGGTCCTCGAATCGGGTCGGGTTCATTTGCAGTGGTGTGGCGTTCCCGTCATAGAAATTCAGGTTTGGAGGTTGCCATCAAGGAGATTGATCAGGCACAATTGAGTCCCAAAGTTAGAGATAATCTCATCAAAGAGATTACTATTCTAAGAACTATTCATCACCCTAACATCATTCGACTTTTTGAAGCTATTGAGGTTATAAATTGTTTGTTTTTGTCTTTTGTTTTTGTTTCAAGTGATTGTGATGTTTTTTGTTTTTACTATGTTGTTATTGTTGTAGACCAATGATAGGATTTACCTTGTTTTGGAGTATTGTGGTGGAGGGGACCTTGCTGCTTACATACATCGCTATGGGAGAGTTTCGGAATCCATTGCGAAACATTTCATGAGGCAATTGGGTGAGTAACACTTAAGGAGTTTAATTTGATCAATTGTGTGACTAGGAATGTTGTTTCATCACATAGATTTGTCATTATTTGACATTCAAAGTCTAGTGTTGCTAGGGACTAAATTGACCAATCCAAAATAATTGTGCAAGTCGTCTTTAAGGGCGTGCAAGACGGGCTATCACATAGAGCCCAAAATTTGTCACAGTTAAGCCATGGCTAAATGGTTAAATAGGGGCTCTATTTGTTTTGTTAGGGTTAAACTGCGATTAATCTACCTAGGATCTTCAAAAACTTGAGACGGTCTTGCTAATGTGATCGAAAAGTTTCAGTTTTAGAGATCATTTTGTAAGTTTGGTTAATTCTAGGGATCAAGTTGTTCGAAACCTCCGATTATTTGGACTAAATTAGTGATTCACTCTAACACTACTATTTCAGGAATATATGATTTGAATGAAAGGAAGAGATGCTTTGGAATTTTGTAATTAGATTATTTCTGGAGCAGATATTTTCCAATTCGTTTGTATTTTGTGAATGGTTTAAGCTCTTCTGTGTGTTCAAACATGTAATCCTTCGCCACCCTCTTCCGTAGTCTGCATTGCCTATGTTAATTGGTTGACCATGTATGAATTTCCGTCGGTTTTTAATATGTCGGTTCTTCTTGTAGCTGCTGGGTTGCAAGTGCTTCAAGAAAAGAACCTCATACATAGAGATTTAAAACCACAGGTATCTGAGTGTATCCGTGTGTATTTTTGTTCGTGTCTGGATTTTATATAATAATTTGTTCGTGTCGGGATCTAAACATGCAGAACTTACTGTTGGAAACTACTTCAGCTACACCACTTATGAAAATCGGGGATTTTGGTTTTGCAAGGTAGGAAACTTTCTTTAATAGCTTTCTATTTACTATCTCCCTTTTAGTTTTATATTAAAAATTCTTAAATGATCTTTCATGTTTGCGATATATTATCGTACCAGGTCTCTCACACCGCTGCAGTTGGCAGATACACTATGTGGTTCACCTTATTACATGGCTCCCGAGATAATTCAGAGTCAGAAATACGATGCCAAGGTGACACACGATAGAAATAACGGGATCAAATTGTATTTACTGATATCTGTTGCTCGTGTTTTTGTTTGTATTATATGATTAAGGTAATTTTATGGATGCAGGCTGATTTATGGAGTGTTGGAGCAATATTGTATCAGCTAGTGGTCGGGAAACCGCCATTTGATGGAAATAGTCAATTGCAGGTTGTGAAGAGTCTAAGCAAGATATTTCTCTTCTTTTATCTAACTTTCTATTTAAAGATCGTAGCTTTTTTTTCGGATTTGGATATTCACGCCATAAGGACATCAGTGGTCGTTGGATCAGGATCAGACGGTATAGAAAACAAACAAAATTTGAATTTTTAAAACTCTAAAATACATTGCATTTGAACTGTCCAATTTTAATCCAACAGCCATCAATGTAGTGGCTGTTTCAATGCATGAGATTTGCAACTGAAAGTTATTATGCATCTTTCTTCTCTATATCGTTTTTTCTTTTGCAGCTTTTTCAAAATATTTTGGCATCTACTGAACTGCACTTTCCACCAAAGATTTTAAAAGAGCTGCATCTCGATTGTGTGGATCTTTGCAGAAGCCTTTTACGTCGAAATCCAGGTATTTATTGCAACTATATGATGCATGCATTTGTGTTTGTAAATTTTGCAAAAATCTTTTACGAATGTGAAAAGGTGATGAAGGGTTTGAGGTTGAAATATTATTATACATATGTTTAAATGACAGTTAGAGCTCAGGTAGAGAACTTCTGTAAAGTTGGACTTTAATTTGCAGATGAGAGATTAACATTCAAGGCATTCTTCAATCACAAATTCCTACATGATAAGAGGTCAAACTTTTCCGAGAAGATATTTTCTTAGCGAATTGTTTATTGTTTCCTAGTTGCATTTTATTTCGATGTCGAAGCTACTTTTAGTAAATCTCTTACAATTGATTGCTTATTATAGGTCCGTTGTGAATATTGAGCAGTTTCATTCACATCAATCAGAAAGCTCAATGGTTAATCAATTAGTTGACTCTGCGCTTGAGTTGTCTCAAGCACATTCCGAGTATCATGTTGAGAAAGGTTATGTCCTCGTTGATTCTCATTTTCCATTGTTTCCTAGGTGTCGTTTTTTCTCTTCGAATTCTAAAATGTCGTCTCTTATTCAGTTTCTCATTTAATGGAGTCCATTGAGAAAGGTTATGTCCTCATCAATCCTCATTTTGCATCATTGGAGGATTTCTCTGACTACTTTGAGGCATCCGCGCATGAAAATCCCTCGAGCGAGGTTTCTATCCGTGCTTCAAAGACGACTAACCTAGAAATCGAAAAGCAAACAATGAACTTTTCTTTAGGGCACCCTTCAAACAAGTTAAAGTTGTTGCATGAGTATGTGCAAGTCCTCGGAGAACTTTCACAAGAAAAGGTTAGTTTCCGTTGCTCATTAGCATTAACAATTTTACGTCGCTATCGCATGTTGTTACGTAGTTTAAATAGTTATTTCTTGCAGTATAATACAGGACTGTACCTAGAATCACTTGCAGTTGAGTTGGTGGTTTTGGCTATATGGAAGAAAGCTCTAGACATTTGTAGCACTTGGTTAGCCCCGATTTCTAAGAACGAGTTGCACGGAAGCAGTTCAGTTAATGAGTCTGTAATTGCCCGTGGAGACACGGGCTTATCACAAACTATCGATCATAAAATAAATTTCAACGACCGTCCTTCCGTCTCCTTATGGGTCAAACATGGATTTATCATCGCAGTCGATCGCGCTGAGAAACTATCATATCATATTCAAAACATGGATGGTAGGATTTCTATTCAAATCCAAGCTTAATCCTTTCGTATAATCTCTAAGTAAATCTTAACAATGCACTCGGATAACATTTTGCAGGTGCAGTTGAGATGCCAGATGCAATCGAGATTATATTCAGACAAGCACTCTTAGTCGGGACAAATGGTGCTGTAAGTAGACTAACAATTTTCACTATTCTTAAGGCTCGCGAGAGGTTATAAAACGACGTATAAGCTGTTTTAGAATGACTTATGAAAACAACGTAGGGCTTATATGAAAACAATATGATTATATTTAAGCGCATAATGAAGTTGGTTATCCAAACAAGGCCTAAGTTAATTATCATGTGTTTGAATTGGTTTCTTCCATTTTTCTAGGTAGATGAGTACATGAATAACAAAGATAAGTCTGCTGCAACTTACTCAAAAGCAATTCTTCTACTTTCATTCATTGTGGGAGAAGCAGAGAATCTTCCACTGAACCCTCCATTTTCACTTCTTTCTAACGATCATAAGCGAATCGAGCAATATATTCACAACTTGCAGTATCGCAAGATATCTGTATCAGACTCATCTGCAGAGGAAGCTCAATAGCTCATACTCTTTAGTCAAAGTAAATAAAAAAAAATAATCAGTTTGTATATATTTGCACCATAACTTTTGGAATTGGTGGAGCAGTTTGTTTATAGGTATATACCACTTACCATGACATTGTAGAGAGACTTTTTGCTGTTATATGATGATTTTATGTAAATAAAAGTTTTATGGTTGCTGTTTATTCTGATCAAGTTGTTATAATTAATTTTCTATATTTTAGGATTTTAGTTTTATACTGTGTAAGTATTGGATATGTTAATACTAATAGACTTAAGTTGGCGAGAACACATCCCTGAGACGATTGAGGCCGTGGCAAAGACCAAAGGAGGAAAGAATAGTAGTGACAATGTACTGACTTTGTTAGAGAGGATACAATTTTGTCACTTCCTTCACTGAGGGTTTTTATTGTTCAAAGACCCTAACCAAGGGAACCGTCAAGATCGCCGAGCTGATGACCGTCGACAAGAAAAAGAAAATGACTTCCGAGAAAAAGCCAAATATTTATCCTCGAATTTCAAAAATATCGAGAAGGTATGTGAGATCCAAAACAAGATTTTTCCTCTGGTTAAAACAACGACCATGGTCAATTTTGATGTTTCAAAAGTTTCTCTATGAACGAAGGACGTTTCTGTGATATCATGCATGAAAAACTCTTTGAAGATCTTGGAGTGAAGAAAAACGTTATCAATTTATACATGTTTCGACATAGAAGATATTATGGGATGGATTAGCCGGTGGAAATTTGATTTAGGAGCGTGGGGATCAGATGAGAGAGTCGTATTCGACTCTGTTTTTCTCAGGTAATTTTCGGGGATGAAAATCTTTTAAGTTAGGGAGAATTGTAACACTTAGAATTTAGAATTATTTATTTGATTAATTATTTGTGTGATGTATGATGATATGTGGTTGGACATTAGTGTGAGATAGACGATAATTAGAATTATTTAGATTTAAATAATTTAATTATATTATTTAGAATTATATTAATAATTAAAATAGGATATTAAGGTGAAAAGGAGAATAAGGGTGTGATGGTTATAATATGATGATAAGTCAGGGTATAACGGGAATAACATAGAAATGATCTAAGGGGTAACAAATAAAAAGAGAAAATAAGAGAGATAAGATTTATCATGTACGATCGTAGAACTTGGGAGAACCTGAAGAGAGACTAGAGCTTACAGATAACCAAGAGGAGAACTCTGTAGAATGCAAAGGAAGAAAATCAAATCGCTAAGAATTCGAGGTAAGGGGTGTACTCGAGTTTATTATGATTGATTATGGGGTTAAGGTAGACGTATTTTTTTGTTTCGTATGATGATTTTGATGAAAAGTATGATGAATATCATGATGTGTTGTGTAATGACCATGTTAATATGCCATGATTCGAATGTAATATGTGTATAATGACGTGTTGTTGTCAAATTGTGGAATACTGTGATTAAAATACATTTTTGGATGGATTGATACTCGAAATCGAAATTGGAATGAGGCTGTATAGCAGCAAAATCGCAAACGTCGTCGGGTGAGCTAGAGACGAGCAAGTGGCAAGCTAATTGCTCAAGCGTCGTCGGGCGAGCCAAGCGGCGAGAGGAATGGTTAGAAAGAGGGCTCTTGGAAAATGTATGGGGAGGAGATTGTCGCCAGAGCTTCGTCAGGCGAGCAAAGCAGTGATGGATTCAATCGCGAATTTTGTCGGGCGAGCGTCAGGCGAGGAGAAGGCGAGCAGAGCGCCCCTAGGGTCGTTAGGCGAGCAGACCTGGAAGTAACTTCAAAGTATCGTAACTTGAGTTTCAGGACTCTGTTTGACGCGCCGTTTGAAGCGTTTGAAAGCTAACACACAGAACTGTCTCATGGAACAATTTTATGAAGCATTTGGTGTATTATTCCTTTGTTTATATATTTATGTGTTTGGATTATTATATGTTGGTATACTATGATGTCTTGTTGAAGTGACATAACATGATGTATTCTAATGATGTTACCATGTTGTCGATATTTGATGATAGTATGATGATTGAAGTTTAATGATGTGCATGTTTAATATATATACACGTGTAGCGGTAGAAATATTGATACTAAGCCATTGGATTGGCTTGACTCGCACAGATCAAAATAAAAATCTCCACCGCACTTTATTGTTTCCAAAGAAATAGGAAAAGAGCGAATAATCCAAAAGAGGGGAGAAAGATTCTAGGTAAGGGATTGGTTATGCAAAGGGAAGGTATTAGCACCCTAAACATCTACGGTACTCCGCAGGAATCTCTTTGAAAAATCTGTATATTTTGGCTATAAAATATTGTATAAAAATAGATTATGGAGACGAGAAAAGAACTATTTTTTTTTTTTATGATTTTTGCACCCGCCGCGGTTGCGAACTTTTTGTGCCTACGTACCACCTTCTGTGCAATAGGAGATCAGGCTACCCGTAGTTCACCTTTAAAAAAATTTAAAACACAAGTGTGTTGATTAATTTTAAGAGATAAGACGTCATTGTCATTGTCCGAGTGGAAAACATATTTACTACCCACAATTATGAGAAAGGAGAATTTGTATCATCTCAAAGTGGAGGATATAACTTGGATTTTAAAATCAACAAAGCTTCACTCAACACCCAAGTGAAAAATATTTCACTTCACTATATATTGTAGAAGTATAGTTGTTTGCATCACTACAAGGATTGACAATAGTCTAATCTTTTGATAAAATTTTAAAGATAAAAGCCAAAATGGCAAAAATAGTTTAAATTAGATTTATTGACTTTTAGTTTTTCATAAAATGTCAAAGTATTATTAAATTGATTAAAGTTTGATTAAAATTTTTTTTTTGAAAATGCATGGACATAAGTCCAAGTTTATTATGAAAGTGGTTCAAGTTTTAAAATAAGAAGAGTTTTCAAAAGGAGGGAGGAGATTTTTGAAATTAAAGAAGATGGGAGGAGATGGAGGGACTATCCTAAAGCATGAGGTAAAAGCTAGGGAGAAGGACCATCTGACCAACAAGAAGCCAATACTTGACACAATGAGTCAATGTAGAATTCCATCCTTTGGATTTGAAACCAAGCAAGAAATTATGATAAACTTCTTAAGAATACCAAGCTTCAATTGCATTAAGTCTTCACAAAAATTGGGCAGAGTAACAGTTGTATACAAATGGATTTCAGATTACAGACAAAGTGTGTAATCACAATAACCTGCACACAAAGCAAGCAAACAACCCAATGTCTTGAGGTAAACCCCAAAAGCTCCAGAAAAAATAACAATTAAGGTCACAAGGTCCCCAACATAGGTCAAGGTCTCTACTGCTAAGTCCAAGAGGTCCATAACTCCAAAATGCCAAAGATAGTAACCAAGTAGTCCAAGTGACATTAAAGTTTTTTAGAGTTTAAGTTGATTATTAGGTATCTTCAAAAAGAAATGAAAATCTCAAGTGAGCAAAAATAAAAAATGTCATGAATATAAAGGCTCAAGTGAGCAAAGATGAAAATAGCATGAAATGTAAATGCTAAAGTAAATGGGATATAAAGTAAAAGCATAGCATAAAAGAAGGTCAATTGTTAAGAATCAGTAGTTAGTTGGATGACCATCTTGAAACATGCATTTGGAACTCATTAGATGATTGGTAGAATCAAAACCTCTCAACAATAAGTTGCATTTGCTTTTTGTCAAGTATATCATCCATTTAAGAATCCTCAAGATAACAACTAATAATCAATGATGTTTAAGTGATCCACTTTGACCAAAATTGATCAAGATTCATCAGAGGATTGGTAGAACCAAAGCCTCCTAACAATGAATCTCAAAGTTATTGGATCAAAGGGTTCAAATCAACATACTTGGGCTTGCAAACATAGGTTTGGGCCACGAATGATCATTTTCTCAAATCGGGACAAAATTTAGCGCTATGTTAAGTAATCGTAAGTGGACTTATATAGAAGTCACACCTATTTTGAGGCCGGTCAATAGCAATCTATGCACCTCATGTTTTGAGACATGATATATAAATCATGCTTAACAACATTTAGCACAATAAGACTGAGATAAGATGATGAGGGAAGGGGAAATGAATAAATTACATTTGAACCAAAAATTTAATCAAACTATTATTAAAATTATTCATCCATTTTTATGGAGTTAGACTCAACACCATGGATCCAATGATGTTAACAAAGTTCATGATCAAAATTTCATGGTCCAAGATCAGCCAGAATATATACATAAATAAAATTGTATTTAAAATAAAAGAAAAAAGGTTTTTAAAATGAAAAATAAAGAGAAAAATAGCAACTATATTCAAATTAATCAAGAAAAAATAAGTAAGACCATAAAAAATCAGAATTAAACTCAAATATTTATATGAAATTTTTGATAATTTTTTTAAGTCAGAAACTATTTTTAAACTAATTTAAATTTCTTAAATAAAAAAAAAGATCAAAAATAGTAAAAGTTAAGATAAAACTCCATAAAAAATTAAGAAGGTCAGAAACAATGGAAATGATTTTTATAAAAAATTTCAGAATTAAAAAATGTTAGAAAGTATTTTCTAAACTATTAAAATAAAGCAAATAAGGTAAAAATTATGAAAAATACCAAACATCAAAATAAAAATATGAAAAAATATTCATAAAGTCAGAAATAATTCAAAGTATTTTTTTATATTTTTTTCTCATAATTTTTGGGTAAACAAATAAAAGAGTTATGAATTTTTGAAATTTAAAACAATTAAAATATAAAATAAGAAAATAAAAATAAAACTAAAAAAATGTGGACCATCATATCATAGTCAAAACACGTTAGTAAGCTGATCAAGTGGATCAGACGCGCTGTGTTTGATATGGACCTTATTTCAAAATGCATTGGATCAGAAAAAGGGCAACCAGTGAAAACAAAACAATTGGCGCGCTATCATTGGTTGAGACGAGACATTTCATCGTCTTCAACCTCCAGACACCCTACAATGGAGATTTTATGAGTTTCTTCAAACGGAAAAATTAGAATCTCAGACTAGTATCATTGGATTCGTCTCTTCAAGACGATCCTAACACCACCATCGCGCCAAATTTGTGAGGGCAAAAGTGAAAGAACTGAGTTTTAATGATTGTCAAAAACCTATTTGTGCAAATATATCTTGCTTCAAACATGTGCAAGTGAGAAACATCAAAAACAAGCATTTATCTCAAAACAAACTGTATGAGCCGGCTCATGGATCCTTAGGTCGGCTCATGAGAAGAATATTTTGGCTTGGAAACGTTCAGGAAGGTGCACGCCCCTCTATGCGTCGACGCATGGTTCTGGGAGAACATGAGTCGGCACATCAGGGAAAGAGTCGGCGCATGACTGAAGGAATTTCAACATCTCTCGCTCGGGAAGGCGCACGCCTTCTCTATGTGTCGACGCATAGGTCTACGAAAACATGAGTTGGTGCATCAAAACAATGAGTCGGCGCATGACTGAAGGAATTTCAGCATCTCTCTCGCTCGGGAAGGCGCACGCCTTCTGTATATCCTGCATGAGTCGACGCATCGCTAAATTGTCTCATTTTTTTGCTATGCTGTTACATCATGGGAATGACCTATAAATATTGTTTTGGCCTCTGTTTTACAAACAACAAGAAAAAGTGAAAGATATACACAAGAGTTATCTTCATCTTCAACCTCTCATCAATTATCAACAACTACACACAATCATTTTTGTTGATCAAGTTCTTGGGTCTGTGTTGATAACGTTCGAATTGAAAGTGCAATTTGAGATTTGGGTAGAGATCTTTGTGGGTTTTTTCTTGAATAATACTATTGGGGTTTTGTCCTCCAAAATTGGGGTTTTTTATCACAAATCTTTGCTTCATTGAATTCAGCCGAGCTAAGGGATTGGAAGACCGTGGAGTGTTCAATCGGGTAGCGGTAACCGGAGGATTATGAAGAAGGATTTGAGGCCAAATTTTCTTGAGTACAAAATCATTCAAAGTAGAAGGAGTGTTTGTTCAAGATTTGGCATACTTGATTCATATGGAATCAAGGGAAGAGGAGTGCAATATATAAGATTCATCAAGTGATTTTGAATTGTGGTGATTGTATCTTCTCTTACAAATTTTGCAAAATTAATTTCATATCCTAATTCTAGATTCTAGAATTGGGGGCAGAGTAGCCCACGCGAGGACGATAGGGTGAAATGTATTAACAAATACCGTGTCCATTTTAGTTTTCTGCATTTGATTTCTATCTGCTTAAATTTGTGAGTTATCAACTTTCTCATTCATACAAGATAACTGTAGTGATAAAATAAAATTTAAAACTCACATAGCATTCATTCGAATCGCTATAATCACTATAATTTGAGTATAACCAAACCTTGTGTAGTACGCACACCAAGTGTTTGGTGAATTTACAACTCACAAATTTGCTTTATCTTCTCCGCAACAAATTGGTAATAACCCACACCTTGTTAAACTTGCTAAACCGATTCATCATATTCATTTTTGATTGTGATTCTATTCTCATCATTTTCATCAAGTTGGTTCGCATATCCAATCTTTCCAATACGTAAAGTTTAGACGATCAGATTCAGGGTTGTTGCTCTCTGATAAATTTTTTTTTACAAAACGCGCAAATTTTTTAAAGGGATCTATTCATCCCCCCCCCCCTTCTAGATCCGTCACATCGTCTAACAAGTGGTATCAGAGCACTGGTTTATCCAGTGCTTCACATACAACTTCTAGAAATGGATTGTGATCTAAAAGGGGCGTACAATAGAGCACCCATTTTCACAGGTGAAAATTATAGCTATTGGAAAGATTGTATAGGTGTCCATATCACGTTTGTTGATAGGAAAATATGGAAGGTTATCCAAGATGGGCCAGTTGCAATAACTATGCAAAATGCTGCCAGGATAACCGTTCCTAAACTGGAAGGACAATGGGATGAAAAAGATGAGAAAAATTATGCCTATGACAGGAAAGCTCTAAACATGCTCATAGCAGCTCTAGGACTTGACGAGTATTTTCGGGTCTCACATTGTGCTACGGCTAAGGAAATGTGGGATGCTTTTCAAGTCACCCATGAAGGCACAAACGGTGTAAAATTGGCTAGAATCAATAATTTGACGCAAGAGTTTGATCTCTTTCGCATGGAGCAAGGTGAAACCATCGCCGACATGCAAAAGAGATTTTCTCATATAATGAATCGCTTACATACACTTGGTCATGTAATTGCCAATTCTGTTGCCACTAACAAAATTTTGAGATGTCTTAGCGGGAAATGGCAACCTAAAGTTACGGAAATTAAGGAAGCCAATGATCTAAATACTTTGGATCTCACAACACTATGGGGTAAGCTTCAAGAACATGAGAAAGAGCTTATGAGCCTTAGAAATCATGAAAAGAAAGAAAAGAAGGAAAAGTCAAGGGACTTGGAAAAGAAGTCTATAGCACTAAAGGCTTCAAGCTCAAAGTCATCCACCTCAATTTCGTGTGAAAGTGAATCAAGTGATGACGATGAGAGTCCGGATGAGGATATGGGTCTGTTCATAAGAAAATACAATAGATTTCTCCGGAAAAACGAAATTCAGCATTCGGATAAGAAACTCATCAATTATAGACGCCACTCTCAACCAAGCAAGCAAGATGAAAGTAAGAAGCCTAAGTCACGAGGATCATGCTACCATTGTGGCAAACCCGTTCATTACAAGCCGGATTTCCCCTATTTGAAGAAAGACAAAGCCAAGGCCAAAAATCAAAAGAAACCAACCAAAGCTAGAAGAGCATACATTTCTCGGGAGAGTGATAGTGATTCCTCAAGTAAAGGTTTCTCAAGTGATGAAGAAGAAACAGTCAAACTTTGTCTAATGGCTCATCATCATAAGAAAAAGAATGTAAGTCATGCTAAGTATGATCATGTTGATAAAATGTCTTATTTAGAATTGTTAAATTCCTTCAATATTTTACATCAAGAGGCAAAGGAAGCTTTCAAACGCTTAGCCTCAAACAAAAAAATCTTTTTATATCTAGAACAAAAGGTTTCCAATTCCGAAAAGGAATTAGAAGCTCTTAAAGCATCTATGATAGAAAATATTGAAGGAAAATGTGAAAAAGAAGAGAGACCTTGGTTTAATTGGCATGGATGTGAAACTTGTCATGTTTGGCAAAAAGAAGTTAGAACTCTCAAAGCCAAACTAGACAAAGCTTTACAACCTAAGATTACATTTGCTATCGATCGCTCAAACTTCAGAAAAAGCATGATTAATCCATATAAAAAATATACCTATGAAGTAAGGGATCAATATAGCAAGAGTAGATCTCACTTAGATATGTCTTGTCTATATTGTTGCAAGAAGGGACATACCATTAGTAAATGTCGATTTAGGAGACTCTTAGTACCTAAAGGCATATATCAATGGTTCCCAAAAGGCAACAAATGTTCAACTCACACTCAAGGACCCAATGAATGTTGGGTACCTATCTCCCATGTTTGATATTTCAGGTGGAATGTCTTGAGCCTTTAGAAAGAAGATGGTTTCTCAATAGTGGTTGCTCAAGACACATGATAGGTGATATTTCGCTATTCTTTGACTTTGTGGCAAAGAAGGAAGGTTTTGTTACTTATGGTGATAACAACAAGGGAGCAATACTCGGTAAAGGTAGTGTAGGTAATCCCTCATCCACCACTATCTCAGATGTCCTATTAGTTGAAGGCCTTAAACACAATCTTAATAGCATTAGTCAATTATGCGACAAAGGTTATAAAATTTCTTTTCTAAAGGATGAATTCATAATCGAACATAACGATAAGAAAGAGGATGTGTTTAAGGTCTTGAGGGTAAATAATGTATATATGCTTAACTTGAATGATGTGTCCCTAACAGGTGCTAAATGCTTAGTCACCATGAGTGAAGACTCATGGCTTTGGCATAGGCGATTAACACGCGTTAACTTTGATTTGCTAAATAAAATCATATCTAAAGATCTTGTGATTGGCTTACCCAAAATAGAATTTTCAAAAGATCATCTATGTGATGCTTGTCAAATGGGTAAACAAACACGAGTCTCTTTTAAATCTAAAAATGTCATCTCTATAACGAAACCACTTGAACTCCTCCATATGGACCTATTTGGACCATCTAGAATTAAAAGTCTAGGTGGAAATTATTATGGCTTCGTTATAGTCGATGACTACTCTAGATTTTGTTGGACGATATTCTTAGCAAAAAAAAGTGACACATTCTATGCTTTTGAAAAATTTGCCAAATTATCTCAAAACAAGTTGAATACAAAAATTGTTACCATCCGAAGTGACCATGGAGGTGAATTCGAAAATCACTTTTTTGATGAATATTGTGAAAGAAATGGCATTGATCATAATTTTTTTCCTCCTAGAACACCTCAACAAAATGGTGTTGTTGAGCGTAAAAATCGTGTTCTAGAAGAACTTGGGAGAACTATGATCAATGAACATGGTCTTCCAAAATACTTTTGGGCCAATGCCATCAATACGGCTTGCTCAACAAAACACCGTATGAACTTTTGAAAGGTAGAAAACCAAATATTTCTCATCTCCATGTCTTTGGTTGTAAATGTTTTGTATTAAATAATGGTAAAGAAAATCTTGGCAAATTTGACTCAAAAGCCGATGAAGGTATCTTTCTCGGATACTCTCAGTCTAGCAAAGCATATAGGATATTTAATAAAAGGTTACAAATTGTGGAAGAATATGTACATGTTTCCTTTAATGAATCCTGTCCAAAAATGGTCGAAAAGGGTATTTCTTTTTATGGTGCAGGTGCTTCTTCAGAAAGGATACTCAATGATCAAGATGAAAATAGTAATGAGCCCATACTTGAGAAAGAAAAAGGGGAGATGGATCATGTGTCTAGCAAAGAAGAAGAAGACACTCAACCAACAAATGAAATAACTCCTCCTTTGGAGTGGAAAGAAACCAAGGATCATACTATTGACAACATTCTTGGAGACATATCAAAGGGAGTAACTACACGGTCTAAGATAAGTAACTTTTGTTATCATTTCGCATCCGTCTCTCAAATTGATCCTAAAAACCCTAAAGAAGCTTTATTCGATGAACATTGGTTTTTGGCAACGCAAGAAGAATTAAACCAATTCAAGAGAAATGAGGTTTGGGACCTTGTCCCCCCTCCGCGAGACCATCGAATAATTGGTACTAAATGGGTATTTAGGAACAAACTTGACAAAAACGGAATCATAACTCGCAACAAGGCGCGTCTTGTTTCTCAAGGGTATAACCAAGAGGAAGGCATTGACTATGAGGAAACTTATGCTCTGGTTGCCCAACTCGAGGCTATACGCTTGTTATTAGCTTATGCATGCTCACAAAACTTTAAGCTAATTCAAATGGATGTTAAGAGTGCATTCCTAAATGGTTATATTAATGAAGAAGTATATGTATCTCAACCTCCCGGATTTTAAAATTACGAGTTTCCTAAACATGTTTATAAACTTAAACATGCTTTATACGGTCTCAAGCAAGCCCCTAGGGCTTGGTATGATTGGCTTAGCAAGTTATTACTAGAAAATGGATTCTCTAGAGGGAAGGTTGATACAACCCTCTTCATTAAGCGCCAAGGAAATCATTCCATCTTAGTGCAAATTTATGTTGATGATATCATTTTTGGGTCTACTAATATCACCTTGGTCAAAGAATTCTCTAAAGTGATGCTGGGTGAATTTGAAATGAGCATGATGGGGAGTTAAACTACTTCCTAGGTCTTCAAATCAAACAACTCGAGGAAGGAACTTTTGTTAGCCAAACGAAGTATTGCTACGAGTTTCTCAAGCGCTTCGATATGGAAAACTCAAAAGTTATTGACACTCCAATGCCTACCGCGGTTAGCCTAGATCGGGATGAACATGGTAAGTCGGTTGATGTAAAAAGGTATAGAGGTATGATCGGATCCCTTCTTTATCTTACCGCTTCTCGTCCCGACATTATGTTTAATGTTTTCATGTGTGCTAGATATCAATCTTGTCCTAAGGAGAGTCATCTAAAAGCTGTAAAAAGTATACTTAGGTATCTTTATGGTACTCCTAAGTATGGACTTTGGTTCTCCAAGGGTAGTGATTGTTCCTTGGTTGGCTATTCCGATTCTGAATTTGCAGGTTAAAAATTGGATAGGAAAAGCACAAGTGGCACTTGTCATTTTTTTCAAACTCCTTAGTTAGTTGGCATAGCAAAAAGCAAGTTTCAGTTGCTTTGTCAACGGCCGAGGCGGAATATGTTGCAGCCGGTAATTGTTGTGCTCAAATTTTGTGGCTCAAACAACAATTACTCGACTATGATTTAAAACTTAATCATATTCCAATATTTTGTGATAACACAAGTGCCATCAATCTAACCGAAAATCCAGTTCTACACTCGCGCACTAAACATATTGAAATTAGGCACCACTTCCTTAGGGATCATGTAGAGAAAGGTGAAGTCGTGTTTGAGCATGTTAATAGCAAAAATCAACTTGCCGATATTTTTACAAAACCACTTGCGACCGAACCATTCTTTCACATTCGTAGGGAACTCGGTGTCCTTGATATTTCAGATAGATCGTAACTCAAATGAGTTGCATTTCGTTTATTTATCTTTGTGTATCTATGATTCGTGAATATCATCTTGGGCTAGCGACATGTGAGGGCATCGTGTCATTCAAATACGTTCGGTAATATCCTTCCTACTCTTTATCGTTAGTGATCATTTTGCTTAAATATTGGTGCTATGAAATTATTAAATGCTTTGTGTGTTATTGCTTCTGTGCATGCGTACTTGTTTACTATGTTCAATTAATGTCTACAAAACCCACATGCCATGAAATACAAGAAATTTCAAAACTTTGCATACAAGAGCCAACCTAAAATTCTGATCGGTCGATGCAAGGCTGATTGAGAAACTCATTTACGCCTATCTTACTGGAATGCATCAACACATCCCTGCATAGGTCGACGCGTCGCGGTTTGGAAGACCACCATACCCTACTTTATATTGTGTGGCTCAAATTGCATGCATCCTTTTGATGTGTTTTTGTTCCCTCATCTGGCCTCCCTCTCAAAATCTCAAAACCCTAAAAACCTACTGTGTCACTTCAACTCCAAATCTCTCCAAACCTTCATCCATGGCTTCTAGGGCAACAAAGAAAAGGAGTATCAGAGGTAGCTCTTCAAATCAAACTCAGATGTGGTGGAATTGTTGGACCATCAAAAGGTGTTTCCATTCCTTGAGTTGGATGAAGACTACAACGAGGCACTCATCAAGGTATTCTATGTGGGTATACAAGACTATGACTTCAAACATGCCTTGAACTCCATGTTAAAATGACCATATCCTGAGAATTTTGTGCAAAGTATTGCTTTTCCAAAAACTGTCACAACATGTTAATTGGTTCCTATGGCTCGAATTATGCAATGGATTGTGTCAAGGATAATTCGCCCCAAAAAGGGTGGGTTGTCCCGTATTGATCAACCTGAGGTTATGTTAATTTGGGCAATTCTGAACAAAATTAAGATAAATTGGCCATATTACATCACTAGCCGATTATTTGCATTAAGGGATTCCCCTAGAGGATCTGCCTTGGGGTATCCATCATTCATTCATGGAATTCTCATTCAAGCAAACCTTGATCTTACTGGTATTTCACTTACACATATTATGCTAGATTCAGATTTTACCTCCAAAACTCTCGCACTTATGGGTCATCAATGGAATCCCCAGATTGGTAAGTACAAGTACTTTGTGAAGTCTAACTCGGTAATGGTTCAAAATGAAGATGTTGGACATGATAATTAAATGGAAGATGTTGAGGGTGATGAAGCTGATACTGAGAATCTAGAAAGTGCTGAAGAGGAGGAAGAAACCGACAACGGAAATAATGACCATGAGCCTCAAAGGTCTTATGATGAAGTGATGCGCAAACTTGAGGAAATGCACGTCCACTATCATGAAGACATGGCATTAGCAACTGAACGAATTAACAATATCGCTGGAATAGTCAACCTTCAAAACAATCAGTTTAATGATTATGCTAGCCTCCAAGACCACCGATATAACAATCTTCACGAAATGATGGTAACATAAAACTCAAACCTGACAAACTTTCAGTCGACTTTCATGGCTCGTTTTCCACCAAACCAACCACAAGACAATGAGGAACAACAACATTAGTCAATGCTTGGAAATTTATTTCTTGCTCATTATGCTTATGTTATCTTGGTTTTGTATTAAACTGCTTTACTTCCCGTACTACTTTGTGTTTTATTTTGGGTTTGTAACTATGAACATTGTATTGTTTTACTTTATTGGTTATTGCTTCTATTTTCGTTTGCACTTGCTTCATATTATGTGTATGTTAGTTTGTGCTCTTTTTGCGAAGTTGCAAAATATTGGTCACTCTATATTTTTGGTTCTCTTAATCCATGTCCTTGTTTCTTTTTGATGTTGTTAAAGGGGGATAAGGAAATGAATACAGCCACAGCAGAAATATGCAATATCTCAGGGGGAGGATAATTGGATGATTTTTAATCGGATGATTTGCAAGACGATTCATATTTGTGGTTTTTGCCATCATAAAAAAGGGGGAGTATGTGAGGGAAAAAGTGAAAGAACTAAGTTTTAATGATTGTCAAAAGCCTATATGTGCAAATATATCTTGCTTCAAACATGTGCAAGTGAGAAACATCAAAAACAAGCATTTATCTCAAAATAGACTGCATGAGCTGGCTCATGGATCCTTAGGTTGGCTCATGAGAAGAATATTTTGGCTTGGAAACATTCTGGAAGGTGCACGCTCCTCTATGCATCGACACATGGTTCTAGGAGAACATGAGTCGGCGCATCAGGGAAAGAGTCGGCCCATGACTGAAGGAATTTCAACATCTCTCGCTCGGGAAGGCGCACGCCTTCTCTATGTGTAGACACATAGTTCTTGGAAAACATGAGTCGGCGCATAAAAACAATGAGTCGGCGCATGACTGAAGGAATTTCAACATCTCTCTCGCTCGGGAAGGCGCACGCCTTCTGTATATCCTGCATGAGTCGACACATCGCTAAATTGTCTCTTTTTTTTTGCTATGCTGTTACATCATGGGAATGACCTATAAATATTGTTTTGGCCTCTGTTTTACAAACAAGAAAAAGTGAAAGATATACACAAGAGTTCTCTTCATCTTCAACCTCTCATCAATTATCAACAACTACACACAATCATTTTTGTTGATCAAGTTCTTGGGTCTATGTTGATAACGTTCGAATTGAAATTACAATTTCAGATTTGGGTAGAGATCTTTATGGGTTTTTTCTTGAATAAAACCATTGGGGTTTTAACTTCCAAAATTGGGGGTTTTATCACAAATCTATGCTTCATTGAATTCAGCCGAGCTAAGGGATTGGAAGACCGTGGAGTATTTAATCGGGTAGCGGTAACCGGAGGATTATGAAGAAGGATTTGGGGCCAAATTTTCTTGAGTACAAAATCTTTCAAAGTAGAAGGAGTGTTTGTTCAAGATTTGACATACTTGATTCATATGGAATAAAGGGAAGAGGAGTGCAACATATAAGATTCATCAAGTGATTTTGAATTATGGTGATTGTATCTTCTCTTACAAACTTTGCAAAATTAATTTCATATCCTAATTCTAGATTCTAGAATTGGGGGCAAAGAAGCCCACGCGAGGACGACAGGGTGAACTGCCTTAACAAATACCGTGTCCATTTTAGTTTTCTGCATTTGATTTCTATCTTCTTAAATTTGTGAGTTATCAACTTTCTCATTCATACAAGATAACTGTAGTGATAAACTAAAATTTAAAACTCACATAGCATTCATTCGAATCGCTATAATCACTACAATTTGAGTATAACCAAACCTTGTGTAGTATGCACACCAAGTGTTTGGTGAATTTATAACTCACAAATTTGCTTTATCTTCTCCGCAACAAATTGGCAATAACTTACACCTTGTTAAGCTTGCTAAAGCGATTCATCATACTCATTTATTATTGTGATTCAATTCTCATCATTCTCATCAAGTTGGTTCGCATATCCGATCTTTCCAATACGTAAAGTTTAGACGATCAGATTCAGGATTGTTGCTCTCTGATAAAAACAATTTTACAAAACGCGCAAATTTTTTAAAGGGATCTATTCAACCCCTCCCCCCCTTCTAGATCCGTCACATCGTCTAACAAAATTTATATAAAGTGTGCAAGGAGATATGGATCAAAAAATCAGAAAATAGCGATCACCTTTCAGTTGAGATTTCTCTCTCAATTCTCAATGGATTTAAAAATTGTAAGAAGCACAAGAATCAGAAGAAGGAGTAGAGTAAGTTAGTGCTTCATTTGGATCCAAATGGTGGAGAATTTTACCTGTTCGAAGTTTAAGAATGGAGCTATGAAAATGGAGTTCTGTAGCTTCAATTATGGCTCGTTCTACTTGGTTTAACTGTTGGAGAGTTTGTATGATGATGATTGTGCAAAGAATTTTGGAGGAAAAGGCATAAATCTCAAAAACATATTTCAAAAATTTGAAGTTCGTGTGAGGTTTTGGCAGGGTGTGGTGGGCTCTCAAAGCTTGAGGAAATGAATGAGGGATGACCATCTATTTATAGGGAAGTGAATGAGATGCTTAAGCGTGTGGAATGATGAAGTTTGGAGGGAATTCATGTGAATCTGCAGCATGAGAAAATCGTGACTCGTTTTTTTATCAAAACTCATGTAAACCTTGCGTTTTGATGCACTAATCACTCCTGGAAGTTCAATAAACATGTTTAGGAGCAATAACGCGTAACAATTTTTTGAGTAGAAGCAAAAACAAGAGTTTCAAATTTCTGACTTGGTGAAAAATTCAGTTTCAAATTGCCAAATTCAAACCAATGGCATTCTCAACTCAAGGGGTCTTAGGACATGATTCTTGAAGCTTTAGAAAGAGGAGGTTACAAGCTTTACAATGTGCAAATAATGGGATCAAATGGATGTTTGAGCTGAAAGTTGTAATGAGTCAAATTTGAGAAAAAGAGGTTGACTTTCCATACTTAGAATTTTTTTAAGTTTTTCTTCAAAAATGACTTATAATGTCTTGCCTCCACACATGGCCTTCCACTTGAAATTTGTTCTTGACCAAAAAATATGGTATGAAGTGGATCTCTTGCATGAAATTTTGAAACTTGAACCATTCAAAATATCCAAAAATTGAGAGAGTTATGACTTGTTGAAGTTGGCAAAAATTCATGAAATGACCTATAATCTTTTGCATCCTCAGGGCATCTTCCATCCATTTTCACACTTTGAACATAAAAGAAAGGTTGAAGTTCACATCTTCAAGATCATTGTGGAAAAGTAATGGGATCAAGGTTATAAAAATTGATCAAGTTATGATCATTTGAAGTCACATAAAGGGAATTTGAAGGTTCATCTGGAGGACTTGTAATCTTTCTTCACCATCAAGTTTCTTCCACACAAAATTTCTTCGAAAATTTTGAAGTGATTTGTTAATAACCCTTTGAAGAGAAGGATTTATTTTGAATCACTCAAAAATACCAAAAAAATGAGCAAGATGTACCCCTTTGAAGTTCAAAACTCTAACTCCTAGAGCAAGAAAATGCCTTGGGAAACCTTTGCCATTTTGACCAACCTTCTTGCACAAAAACCTTTGTCATGTGAATATAAGTTGTTGAGGATGATAAGTAGAAATCATAGCAACCAAAACCACTTTCAAATCTTGAAAATTGAAGGAGATAAGCACTTGTGATCAATGAATCAAATATTTGTCCAATTGGGTCTAACTTCTTCAATCAACCCTTGTACTTTTGAACTATATTTTGACAAATTGAAGTGTGATGAATCATAATAGACTTTTTCATGACATTAATTCAAAGAATATTCAATGGTTAAGCTTGAATCTTAATGAAGCTTTATTGAGGAAGGCACATAAATGAACTCATGAATCCATAGATCAATCTTGATGAAATGTATTGTGACTTCATCTACATCATCAACAATTTAGGGAAAACAAATATTGTATTTATTAGTTAAAGGATAATCAAAACAAAGAATAGATGATCACAAAGTACAAGTCAAGGTTCTTGGTGATTCCTCATAGAGAAAAGATAAAGATAGGGAGAAGAATCAAACCCTAATGTGTTATATTATTGTGATTGAATTGATATGATATAAAGGGATCTTAGGGGGAAAATTGGGGTATAACAACATGCTATGTGAAGATGATTATGTGAATAATGTTGCAATTGACTAGCCTTGGTCAAACTTTATGTGACATTGTTGTGCATCATGCATTCATAGCATTTTTGGACGGTGGTCCTCTTGTGATGAGCCTCAATCCTATTGTGCAGATTGAGTGCATTTGTGATGTGCTCTAGTTCCAAGAGGGAATCAATTCTATGTTAGGGATCACGGAGGATGACGAACCAAGTGTTCATAAATGTTGTTACAACATGTGTTAAGTCAATATTGTTGTATTAACATCCTATATGGCATTGCACGAACTTTGTTGATGAGTTATGATGTGATGATAATTGTGAACTGTGATCAGTGGATCTGGAACTGACTGTTTAACGCTGGTTCGCGAAATGTCGCGGAAGCAAGAGTCACCACCGTCTTTTATTTTCTCCAAATGGAAAGGACAAAAGCACAGAAAAATTCCTTAAAGAGATTGCTCTCGGTTCGGGAGGTAGGTTATAGAAAGGGAAGGTGTTAGCACCCTTTCTATCCATGGTTATCCATGGGCTCTTAGATACTTGCTCATTGTGTTTTCAAAATTGTTTTATTTGCTTTTCAACTGTGGGTTTTAAAAAGTTTCTTTGAAAATTCCAGTTCAACTCTTGTATCGGTCCTCAAGAGTGTTTGAAAAATTGCTTTCGAAAGCTTTTTGAAAAGGTGTCGGTGTGAAAAGTATTTTTGAATTTGTTTTGAATTTAGAGCAAGTATCTAGAGTCGTCTACCTATCCTAAGGAATTCGTCTGTGTAAATGTCCTTTAAAGTAGTGCCATCCCACCATTGAGAGGTAGGTAGCACCACCGTTGGAGGTGTTCGGGTCAATTCGAGGTTCGGGACATGGTGATCACCAGAGCAATGGGAAGACACCTTAGAAGCTACCCTCATGCCAGGTTCCCGGATCATGAGGACTTACTAAGACATCCTCTACTTGACGGTCACCTTTCGAGGCAAGGCAACAGTGAGGCGTACCCTAGGGGTGGTGTGTGATTTGTGTGTCATGTTCATTTATTTTGTCATCGTATAGGTGATCTACGCGTTAGTTTTTATTTTGTCATTCATTCTTGCATGCATTTTATTAGCAGTTAAAAAGTGCGAGAAAGGTAAAGTTCTAAACTATTACAAAAGGCGCGGGTCCACATCGCCAAAATTTCCAGAACCCGATTTGACAGAAAAATAAAGAAAGTAAAGTGCGAGAAAGTATGAAATTATACGGCTTTGGGAGAAGTACATGAATATTTACAAGAAATAAATAAAGTGCGCGAATATGAATTAAAATTGGAAACGAGGGCGTTGGACCCTCTTGAATGAAATAAAATTATTATTAAATTAATTAAATTAAAAAGAAAAAGAAATTATTTTTTAGTTTTTGTATTTATGAGAATTTAATGCAATAAGAACCCTAATTCTACAATTTTTAATTTATTAAGAAAGTATTAAAGTTAAACCTAAATTAACCTAATTATTTACATGCAATTTTAATTTATAAAAAAAAAATAGGAAATATTTAATTATTATGAAAGAAAAGAAAAAAAGGATAAAAATTATTACAAACCCTAATTCTACCAAGTTTTAAGTTTATAAAAAAAATATTAAGATTAACCCTAAATTAAAACTAATTAATTAATAAAGGTTTTATTTACAAAAATAGCAATTAAATAAATATATTTTAAATTTGTCCTTTCTGATTTTTTATTGCTTTTATGTTTTTTATGAAAAAATAATTAAATTAAAGAATTGAATTAAAAAAAGGAATAATTGAATCAAAATAAAAAAAAACAAAATAAAATAGAAAAGATGTTGCAAACCTAGGGGGTTCTGTCCCCAAGTGGAGGGTGAAGTCCAGCAATTTGGGCCCATTCATATCAAGCCCTTTTGACCTTTTCAGGACGCGTGTGGCACGTTTGACTAAAGTCTATGGTGTTCTTCCAATCAGCGCCTTTGGATTGATCCTGGTAGGCACGTGGATGGTTTGATCTTGATGACATATGATGCACCCTAGCACTGAAACCTCACACAAGCATTAATAGAAAAATAATGTGAAAGGGGTGGGGGACCTGGGATTCGAACCCAGGTCCCAGGGGTTACCAGCGTGTCCTTTGACCAGTGGAGCTATGAGCGCATTTTGTTTATGAGATAACCAATAAATAATATGAAATAAAACGCGTGTTAGTGGGTAACTTGGCGCGAGAATTCAAATCAGCCACTCAGATGATGCCACAGGGTCTTCTTCTTCCTCATTGCGTTTTTTCCTGAAAATAAAAAAGGCTTAGCGGGGGTTTTTAACCCCCCCAAAACATGCTTGATTTGATAATAGCGATTAGGCCGTCCGGCCACATAAATTAGGCGCGAGGGTCCTGTTCTCTTCGTCCAAGCACGCTGAGTATGGTCATGGCATTGGCATGTCCCAATTTTTCCATATTCAAAAACCCCTAATTCGAAAGCTGAAGAACCCTAATATCCAACAATGGTGAAATCGCGTATGGGTGATAAAAATGCAATCAAATTATGTGGTTAGCTTCAGAATGATATAATGAACACAAATCCAATATTAGAATTTACAAATAATGCATGAATCATGTTTCAAGAATCTGAAAAAAAAGCTTGAACCGGCCAAGACCGTGCTACCTATTTCCTGTGTTAGGGACGTTGATTTTGATCTGTATATGTTCCTTGAAACCTAAGAAACAAAATGGAATAAGTATTATGGCTTGAATCGACCTAGAAATTGGTTTTCAGTATTGGACTTTTCTTGAAAAATTTCAAGTTTGCTTAGGGATTTCTGGCGCAGCTGGGGGTCCTCTAGGATTAGGTTTGCATTCTATACTTATGTGTGAATGATTAGGTCAAAGAATTTGGCCAAAAAGATCCATGAATTGATGAATCAATATTTGATTTTTATGGCATTAGTTTTCAATCTTTTCATGCATATTTGCCACCAAATCATGTCCAATTACCTTCAATTCTTTCCTAATCTGATTTGCACGAAATCTTGGAGATATTTTATGCACAAAAAGATTCAAAACATTAGGTTTAGTATTTTTTATATATTTTAATTAATTAAATGAATTTCTAGCATTTAAAAATTCAAATAAATAAAAATAAAAATGATAAAAACTTCCCTTTGGGCCAAATGGTCGTGCACATGCCTTGGATGATTAATTGTGGAAGAAAAAGAGGCCCATTAGCATTTTTAGGTCATTTGAAGCAATGTTGACTTTTCAAAATATCCAAAATTTTCCCAACTTCCACAAGGCATAACTTGCTCAATTTTTAATCTTTGCTCATGTTCTTGGACATTTTGGAAAGGTCTTTGAGTCCTCTAACAAATTCCTTTGGTCCCATGTCATTTTGATTTACCAATCACAAGTTATGGCCTTTGACTTAAAGTCCCTTTTTGTTGACTTTTGAAAATGACCTATAATGTTGAAATTGATAACTTTTTGTGAGAGCATTTCTTGGACTTGAAGTGTGAAGAGGAGTTGTAGGAAATGTCTTTATCTTCAAAATGAGCTTTGGATGGAATTTTTCTGATAATCCATGTGAAAGTTATGCCCTGGTCAATTTACAGTTGACTTTTCCAACTGTCCAAATATGGAAACTTTTGCATCTTGATGATTTTTGAGCCAAGCTTTGAGAATCATGATCAAGCATTGATCAAATGATGTTTGTGGCTTCAAAATGAGATGTTTGACCAAAAATTTGGACTTTTGACTGTCAAATGACCATTTTGCCCCTACAGTTGACTGTAGTGCAATTAGGGTTTTTGACTGTGCAATTTTGTGCTGTAAGTCTTGAAACTTGGTATGAGGATGCTTGACCATGTTTATTGGCATGTGAGACTTGATTGGACCCTTGAAAACTTCATTTTCTTTGCCAGAACCAAAACCCTAATTTTGACTGTTAGGAGGCCCTTACACTGTGCAACCCTTGGGGAATTTTGAAGCATGACTTGGCAATTTCTTGAAGAATATGGGAGGGCAAATTTTGGGGTACAACAGTTGCCCCTGTTCAATCTTCTTAGACCTGAGGATGCAGATTGGTTGACGTGCCTTTCGTAATCCGAAGGTGGAAGATGATTGAACACTAGAGTGCCCAGAAATTTGCGCTCACATAGTAGCAGTGTGATGGTGGAATGGGCTTATAGATGCCATTTGGAGATTGATAGATAGGATGATGGGCTTATAGATGCCATGCTAAGAGATGATGGAAGGTGGATGGGCTTATAGATGCCATCTGGATGTTGATCGCGTAAGAGCTTCCTTAGCGAGAACCTGTGTACCTGCAAAAAGAAAGATGAGTACCTGACATGTTGCAGGAGCTGGTCTTCAGATGCTTTGTATAGATGTGTCCTGACTGGTTACAGGAGCTGGATTTGGAGCTTCAAACGGTGATGAATGAACCAGGGATGGTTACTACCTCCGCAGTATCGGGGAGAGAACCACAGGCGACTACAACCTCAATAGCAATCATTGAGAGAATCTTGGATAACTTCAACTTCAACATCAATCGTTGAGCGAATCTTGGGATTACCATCTCCGCAGGATCGGGGAGAGAACCATAGGCGACTACAACCTCAATAGCAATCATTGAGAGAATCTTGGATAACTTCACTGAGTCTTTATCAGGAAAATCTGTTTGGGGTCGATTTAACTGGACTAGAGAAGGCCTTTGACTGGAGAAGAAACAGAGAAATCTTTGGAGTCGATTTAACTGAACCAGACTAGGTCTTGAAATGTCTTCAACTGGGCAAGAAACAGGGAGATATTTGGAGTCGATCTGACTGAACCAGAGAAGGCCTTTGACTGGAGAAGAAACAGAGAAATCTTTGGAGTCGATTTAACTGAACCAGACTAGGTCTTGAAATGTCTTCAACAGATACACCCTGGCAAGATACAGGAATCAGATCTGGTAATGTTAGTCTTCACCGGATACACCCTGGCAAGATACAGGCATCGGATCCTCAAACTCTTCAGACACACCCTGGCAAGATACAGGAATCGGATCTGGTAATGTTAGTCTTCAACGGATATACCCTGGCAAGATTCAGGCATCGGATCCTCGAACTCTTCAGACACACCCTGGCAAGATACAGGAATCGGATCTGGTAATGTTAGTCTTCAACGGATACACCCTGGCAAGATTCAGGCATCGGATCCTCAAACTCTTCAGACACACCCTGGCAAGATACAGGAATCGGATCTGGTAATGTTAGTCTTCAACGGATACACCCTGGCAAGATTCAGGCATCGGATCCTCGAACTCTTCAGACACACCCTGGCAAGATACATGAATCGGATCTGGTAATGTTAGTCTTCAACGGATACACCCTGGCAAGATTCAGGCATCGGATCCTCGAACTCTTCAGACACACCCTGGCAAGATACAGGAATCGGATCTGGTAATGTTAGTCTTCAACGGATACACCCTGGCAAGATTCAGGCATCGGATCCTCAAACTCTTCAGACACACCCTGGCAAGATACAGGAATCGGATCTGGTAATGTTAGTCTTCAACGGATACACCCTGGCAAGATTCAGGCATCGGATCCTCAAACTCTTCAGACACACCCTGGCAAGATACAGGAATCGGATCTGGTAATGTTAGTCTTCAACGGATACACCCTGGCAAGATTCAGGCATCGGATCCTCGAACTCTTCAGACACACCCTAGCAAGATACAGGAATCGGATCTTTAGTTGCGACCATTGATAATAATCATTTTTTGTACTGACCTTTGTCCTGAAAAGACAAGCGTTAGTTGTATGCGATGTCATGTTGTATGACATGCGGGATGCTCTCAGAATAAGTGAGATTGTATGTTCATGATGCGTACATGCATGCTATAATGTATGAAGATGTGATGTGTATGTTTTCGTCTTAGGAAAATAAATCCTTGACGGGTGCTGGGAAGTCACTCCTGGGCTGATGTTTGAAGAATAGATCTTTGCTTCCGCTGGGGATAATAGTTGCAAGGATACCGGTAGGAGAAGATGACTCTGTTGGGGAATAAACCTGGCGAATGGATAACTCTGCAGGGAGAAAAGTACTCTAGTGATCTTGCTGGGAAGCAATACTCTATGGGGAGAGTGGTACTTTGCTGAGCTGTTGATAATAACTTGCTGGAGATACCCTTGTTGTGTTGGAAGTGTTAATAGACTTCGCTGGGGATAAGAGGACTTCGTTGAGGATGCTCTTTCCGTGGCTTTTGGCTGAGGATAACCCAGTTATATCCTGGTAAGGAAAATAACTCTTTGAATAAAGCCGGGAGACGCGTTCGTGTTCTGCGAGGATAAGCTTCCAGAATCTACTGGGGATAGGCTTATTGCTTGGGGAGATGGTTTCCAACTCGCCCTGGGGAAAATGGATTGGGCTCTCCTGGGGAAGCTTTGAACTGTATCGGGGAAGTGACTCCACTGAGTGTTTGATATACCGCCGGGGAACAATCTTTAGACCAAGACTGTCGGGGATGCTTGTTAAGACTGTATGCTGCTGGGGGAGGTTGAGATCTGCGGGATGATACCCAACTTCCTTAAGGTTGATAACTGCTTTGCTCGGGGAGAGTATACTGCTTTGCTGACTTACTCTCTGGGGAATTAGGATATCTGGTTACGTTCTTCCGCTGAACCCATCTTGGTACCCTGGAGGACAGAATAATTAGATTGCTTTTAGACAACTCTTTATTGCCCCTGTTTCTGAGGTGGGAGAGGAAGACCTGTGAGGCGCTGATAGTGGTTGATGGACAAACCTTCTTCTGGTAGGCAAGTGACAAGATGCCGGGACATAGTCGTACGCTTTGATCCCTAATTTTTGCCTGGACCGCCCTTTCGGGTTTTCAGTCCACCGGGATACCCATTTTTGCCCAAGCCGCCTTTCCAGGTTTTCGACTTGCCGGGTGTACAGATTTTTTTCATTTCATCCCTTATTTTTGCCCGAACCTTTTGGTTCGCCGGGAGGCCCTTATTTTTGCCTAGGTATGTCAACCTAGCGGGTCTTTGATTTTGTGCAGTATCTTTTCGACTATGTCCATGTTCTCAGAATGTAGGGAGTTGCCCCTGTTGGAAGTGTTTTGCCATGCCACCAGAAGGTGTTTGATTAGGCAAGATTCGTTGCTGGAGTGCCCCAAGTGACTCAGGCGGAGATTTGCCCCAAGCTGGTCTTTGAGAGATTCTCCGAATCTTGATTGGACTGCCCCAGATAATGGACCATGGTCATGTCTGCCCCTTGATTGGAGGTACTTCTGTTCATTAGGCATTCGTCGTGCGAACTTCTATGTTGTTCAAACAAAAAGTCATATGCAAACAAAGTTATGTTAAAAATGCAAGGCCTATGTCTGTCTTGAAGATTTTGAAAATGCATTCTTTTTCATAAAACAAATGAATGTTTGTAAAACGTGATGTCAACTCCTTCTTTATAGTAAGCCTTAAGGAGTCAGGATACCTTTCGTCACAGTATGCTTTCGAACTAACCCATGCTTCAGCTAGGACTTTTAAGGGTTATAACATGGCTTGGTTCACGGTTTAAGAAACAAAGGATAAAGGCTCAAATTTTATTTGTACCCACCCGCTCTTCGTGATGTTCTCCAAACCTAAACTCAGTTGATCATACGTTAGACCTTGTTTGAGTCTTTGCTCTGATTTTCCGGTGATGATTCTGATGTTGATAACTTATTTTGAATAGGCAGTCATTCCTTTTTTTATTGAGGGTTTGTAGGACCTCTTTCTTCTTTGATTTTGTTATCCCTATTTTTTGCCTGAACTGTTTCCTTTTTTGGAATTACAGTCAGCGGGATGCCCCAGTTTTGTAAGTCTCCTTCATGGGTTTTGACTTAATGGGTTTTTTATTTTTTGAGATAATGACTGCCTTTCTTTATTGATTATTCGGAACCATCACTGTCTTTGTTTTGTAAGGACCTCTTTGGTGTCATTCGTTATGCACTTGGGTCAACTGAGAGAACTACCCTGCCCCAGGTTATGATTAAGGGTTTTAAATTTCGAAAAGAAAAACTCCTACTTCTTTGGCTCAGAGGGGTTAACGAGGGATTATCTTCCTTATAACTCCAGTGTTTAGGAATTGAAACAATGCCTGTACCTCATCAGCGGGGTCTGTTCAAAAGCATACTGTAGATTGCGGTATCGTTTTCGTCATCCTCCCTCAAGAGGCTTAGAATTATTATTTAAGAGTTGATCATCAGAAAAAATATGAAAATAATTTGCGTATAGTGAATACGAATATATTGCTTCAAAACAGACATATGCGATGCATTAATGAAATAACAATGTTTAACATGAGTAAACGTTTGAACAAAAGAAAATTGCAACTTGAACATTCGAATGAACAAAAGTCTTTTCATCTCAGGGCTTGTTATTTCAAATGGTGAGCCTTGGAGGGATGGTAGAAAAATTCAGCCTGACCATCTTGTGTGAATTCCAGTGCTCCTTCATCAATCAGGTCCTGGATCTTGTTTTTCAAAGCCCAACACTCGTTTGTATCATGTCCTGGACAGGCAGAGTGGTAGGCACACCTTTTATTGGGATCATAGACAGGAGATGCTGTGTTCTGGTTCTGGGGATGAGCCCTTAATGTGATCAGGTTCAATCTTAACAGGCGTTGTAAAGCTTGGAACAACGACATGTTGAGCTGGGTGAATTGCCTCCTGGGCTTGTCTGGCTGAAGCTGGTGAGGTTGATGCTGAATTTGCGGCGCTGAAGCCATTTGAGGAGCTCTCCCCTTATCTCCTTGTCTCAAGGATGATTGAATGATGAATGGCTTTTTACCCTTAGACGTTTGCCCCAGTTGGTTACCCTGAAGCAGTCGGTTGATGAGAACCTCGAGCTCGTCTTGTCTTTGAGCTAACCTTTGAATGGCAGTCGCCTGCCCCAACATCTGGACTTTCAATGCATCCACCTCAGCTTGCCGATGTTTCATCCGTTCATCCTCAGCACTGTTCCTGACCAAAGTCTCCATGAGAAGTGTCCTTAGCTCCTCCTGCCCCTTGGATAGATTCAGGAGGATTTCCCCGAACCGAGTCTCTTGAGCAAGAAGATCCTGGTTATCCTGTTGGGAAGTCATTGCTGAAATAAACAGCGACAAAGGTAAGTGACCTGCAAAAGGGATACCTGTTATGCAATGATATGTATGATATGCATGCAATGTTTTCAAGGATCTCGCGGGGTAAACAAGAAATTGTTAGCATTTGGGGACCCAGTAGCTTGATTGAAGGAAACCCATGTTGTGGAGAGTCCTTCTTCAAGGGTCAAAGGCTCACCATATCCAGTGGGTCATAGCCCCTGACTTTAATCATCATGTCTGGTTTTGATTTCCAAACAACCTTGGTTAGGGGAACCTTCTTCAAGAGTCAGAGCTCACCATATCAAGTGGGTCATAGCCCCTGACTACCTTGGCTAGAGGAAAATAAATCCTCTTTGCCCCTTGCTGAGATAGTTGATTCACCATGACCTGCATCACAAGCCCTTGAGATCCTTGAAATGGGTTAGGATGTATGCAATGGTATGATGTTATGGTATGCATGGGGTAATGTAGGTAACCCTGTTATGAGTCCCAATTAAGGACTGCAAGCCAAAACCTGCAAGAAACTCAAGTAAAACCTGTTATGAGTCCTAATTAAGGACTATAAACGAAACCTGCAAGAAACTTAGTAAACCTTGTTATGAGTCCTAATTAAGGACTACAAACAAAACCTGCAAGAAGCTCAAGTGTCAGACAACAAGCATGCAAATAGTCAAGTACGAAGGCACACAAGTCACACAAGAGAGCCCTTAGAGTTTAGGCCAGCATGAGGTTTGGGGTACTACCCTCTTGAAGTTGGTGGGCTCAACCTGTCCTATTAGAAGTAACCGGGTTCTAAGGGTCCCAATATCACTGGATTGCTTTCATTGTTCATCGTTTCGATTTAGCCACTGAACTGGCGACCGAAATATTCCAGGAAAGCAACCCTCAATTGAGTGTAGTATCGAGTATCAACCAACCTCGGACTGCACCAAAGTCAGTTATCTCACTACCCTAAAGAGGCCAAGATAGTTCAATTAAGGTTCCTAAGGTCTGTTGATGCTTCACGACACCACGCGGAGGCCCCGTACTCTCCTTGACTGAACTCAAGGGTTACCGGTACACACCAAAGTGCCACATCAACGTAGCAGACTGTTTCAACCATGTCGGTATACCCCGCACAGTTCCCTCACAGCCTTGTTGCTACTTTCTAAGAAGGTATCCCCAGATCCGGGTTAGGATCTATAGAACTCCCAAGACAGTCCCACAATTTAAAGCAAGCAAAGAAAGCAATTGAAAACACAGTTATGAACTATCCCTAAGGTACACCTCACTTTTAGTTTAGTCCCCAGCAGAGTCGCCAGTTCTGTGATCGGTGGATCTGGAACTGACTGTTTAACGTTGGTTTGCGAAATGTCGCGGAAGCAAGAGTCGCCACCGTCTTTTATTTTCTCCAAATGGAAAGGACAAAAGCACAGAAAAATTCCTTAAAGAGATTGCTCTCGGTTCGGGAGGTAGGTTATAGAAAGGGAAGGTGTTAGCACCCTTTCTATCCATGGTTATCCATGGGCTCTTAGATACTTGCTCATTGTTTTTTCAAAATTGTTTTATTTGCTTTTCAACTGTGGGTTTTAAAAAGTTTCTTTGAAAATTCCAGTTCGACTCTTGTATCGGTCCTCAAGAGTGTTTGAAAAATTGCTTTCGAAAGCTTTTTGAAAAGGTGTCGGTGTGAAAAGTATTTTTGAATTTGTTTTGAATTTAGAGCAAGTATCTAGAGTCGTCTACCTATCCTAAGGAATTCGTCTGTGTAAATGTCCTTTAAAGTAGTGCCATCCCACCATTGAGAGGTAGGTAGCACCACCGTTGGAGGTGTTCGGGTCAATTCGAGGTTCGGGACATGGTGATCACCAGAGCAATGGGAAGACACCTTAGAAGCTACCCTCATGCCAGGTTCCCGGATCATGAGGACTTACTAAGACATCCTCTACTTGACGGTCACCTTTCGAGGCAAGGCAACAGTGAGGCGTACCCTAGGGGTGGTGTGTGATTTGTGTGTCATGTTCATTTATTTTGTCATGGTATAGGTGATCTACGCGTTAGTTTTTATTTTGTCATTCATTCTTGCATGCATTTTATTAGCAGTTAAAAAGTGCGAGAAAGGTAAAGTTCTAAACTATTACAAAAGGCGCGGGTCCACATCGCCAAAATTTCCAGAACCCGATTTGACAGAAAAATAAAGAAAGTAAAGTGCGAGAAAGTATGAAATTACACGGCTTTGGGAGAAGTACATGAATATTTACAAGAAATAAATAAAGTGTGCGAATATGAATTAAAATTGGAAACGAGGGCGTTGGACCCTCTTGAATGAAATAAAATTATTATTAAATTAATTAAATTAAAAAGAAAAAGAAATTATTTTTTAGTTTTTGTATTTATGAGAATTTAATGCAATAAGAACCCTAATTCTACAATTTTTAATTTATTAAGAAAGTATTAAAGTTAAACCTAAATTAACCTAATTATTTACATGCAATTTTAATTTATAAAAAAAAATAATAGGAAATATTTAATTATTATGAAAGAAAAGAAAAAAAGGATAAAAATTATTACAAACCCCAATTCTACCAAGTTTTAAGTTTATAAAAAAAATATTAAGATTAACCCTAAATTAAAACTAATTAATTAATAAAGGTTTTATTTACAAAAATATCAATTAAATAAATATATTTTAAATTTGTCCTTTCTGATTTTTTATTGCTTTTATGTTTTTTATGAAAAAATAATTAAATTAAAGAATTGAATTAAAAAAAGGAATAATTGAATCAAAATAAAAAAACAAAATAAAATAGAAAAGATGTTGCAAACCTAGGGGGTTCTGTCCCCAAGTGTAGGGTGAAGTCCAGCAATTTGGGCCCATTCATATCAAGCCCTTTTGACCTTTTCAGGACGCGTGTGGCACGTTTGACTAAAGTCTATGGTGTTCTTCCAATCAGCGCCTTTGGATTGATCCTGGTAGGCACGTGGATGGTTTGATCTTGATGACATATGATGCACCCTAGCACTGAAACCTCACACAAGCATTAATAGAAAAATAATGTGAAAGGGGTGGGGGACCTGGGATTCGAACCCAGGTCCCAGGGGTTACCAGCGTGTCCTTTGACCAGTGGAGCTATGAGCGCATTTTGTTTATGAGATAACCAATAAATAATATGAAATAAAATGCGTGTTAGTGGGTAACTTGGCGCGAGAATTCAAATCAGCCACTCAGATGATGCCACAGGGTCTTCTTCTTCCTCATTGCGTTTTTTCCTGAAAATAAAAAAGGGTTAGCGGGGGTTTTTAACCCCCCCAAAACATGCTTGATTTGATAATAGCGATTAGGCCGTCCGGCCACATAAATTAGGCGCGAGGGTCCTGTTCTCTTCGTCCAAGCACGCTGAGTATGGTCATGGCATTGGCATGTCCCAATTTTTCCATATTCAAAAACCCCTAATTCGAAAGCTGAAGAACCCTAATATCCAACAATGGTGAAATCGCGTATGGGTGATAAAAATGCAATCAAATTATGTGGTTAGCTTCAGAATGATATAATGAACACAAATCCAATATTAGAATTTACAAATAATGCATGAATCATGTTTCAAGAATCTGAAAAAAAAGCTTGAACCGGCCAAGACCGTGCTACCTATTTCCTGTGTTAGGGACGTTGATTTTGATCTGTATATGTTCCTTGAAACCTCAGAAACAAAATGGAATAACTATTATGGCTTGAATCGACCTAGAAATTGGTTTTCAGTATTGGACTTTTCTTGAAAAATTTCAAGTTTGCTTAGGGATTTCTGGCGCAGCTGGGGGTCCTCTAGGATTAGGTTTGCATTCTATACTTATGTGTGAATGATTAGGTCAAAGAATTTGGCCAAAAAGATCCATGAATTGATGAATCAATATTTGATTTTTATGGCATTAGTTTTCAATCTTTTCATGCATATTTGCCACCAAATCATGTCCAATTACCTTCAATTCTTTCCTAATCTGATTTGCACGAAATCTTGGAGATATTTTATGCACAAAAAGATTCAAAACATTAGGTTTAGTATTTTTTATATATTTTAATTAATTAAATGAATTTCTAGCATTTAAAAATTCAAATAAATAAAAATAAAAATGATAAAAACTTCCCTTTGGGCCAAATGGTCGTGCACATGCCTTGGATGATGAATTGTGGAAGAAAAAGAGGCCCATTAGCATTTTTAGGTCATTTGAAGCAATGTTGACTTTTCAAAATATCCAAAAATTTCCCAAATTCCACAAGGCATAACTTGCTCAATTTTTAAGATTTGCTCATGTTCTTGGACATTTTGGAAAGGTCTTTGAGTCCTCTAACCAATGCCTTTGGTCCCATGTCATTTGGATTTACCAATCATAAGTTATGGCCTTTGACTTAAAGTCCCTTTTTGTTGACTTTTGAAAATGACCTATAATGTTGAAATTGATAACTTTTTGTGAGAGCATTTCTTGGACTTGAAGTGTGAAGAGGAGTTGTAGGAAATGTCTTTATCTTCAAAATGAGCTTTGGATGGAATTTTTCTGATAATCCATGTGAAAGTTATACCCTGGTCAATTTACAGTTGACTTTTCCAACTGTCCAAATATGGAAACTTTTGCATCTTGATGATTTTTGAGCCAAGCTTTGAGAATCATGATCAAGCATTGATCAAATGATGTTTGTGGCTTCAAAATGAGATGTTTGACCAAAAATTTGGACTTTTGACTGTCAAATGACCATTTTGCCCCTACAGTTGACTGTAGTGCAATTAGGGTTTTTGACTGTGCAATTTTGTGTTGTAAGTCTTGAAACTTGGTATGAGGATGCTTGACCATGTTTATTGGCATGTGAGACTTGATTGGACCCTTGGAAACTTCATTTTCTTTGCCAGAACCAAAACCCTAATTTTGACTGTTAGGAGGCCCTTACACTGTGCAACCCTTGGGGAATTTTGAAGCATGACTTGGCAATTTCTTGAAGAATATGGGAGGTCAAATTTTGGGGTACAACAGTTGCCCTGTTCAATCTTCTTAGACCTGAGGATGCAGATTGGCTGACGTGCCTTTCGTAATCCGAAGGTGGAAGATGATTGAACACTAGAGTGCCCAGAAATTTGCGCTCACATAGTAGCAGTGTGATGGTGGAATGGGCTTATAGATGCCATTTGGAGATTGATAGATAGGATGATGGGCTTATAGATGCCATGCTAAGAGATGATGGAAGGTGGATGGGCTTATAGATGCCATCTGGATGTTGATCGCGTAAGAGCTTCCTTAGCGAGAACCTGTGTACCTGCAAAAAGAAAGATGAGTACCTGACATGTTGCAGGAGCTGGTCTTCAGATGCTTTGTATAGATGTGTCCTGACTGGTTACAGGAGCTGGATCTGGAGCTTCAAACGGTGATGAATGAACCAGGGATGGTTACTACCTCCGCAGTATCGGGGAGAGAACCACAGGCGACTACAACCTCAATAGCAATCATTGAGAGAATCTTGGATAACTTCAACTTCAACAGCAATCGTTGAGAGAATCTTTGGATTACCATCTCCGCAGGATCGGGGAGAGAACCATAGGCGACTACAACCTCAATAGCAATCATTGAGAGAATCTTGGATAACTTCACTGAGTCTTTATCAGGAAAATCTGTTTGGGGTCGATTTAACTGGACTAGAGAAGGCCTTTGACTGGAGAAGAAACAGAGAAATCTTTGGAGTCGATTTAACTGAACCAGACTAGGTCTTGAAATGTCTTCAACTGGGCAAGAAACAGGGAGATCTTTGGAGTCGATCTGACTGAACCAGAGAAGGCCTTTGACTGGAGAAGAAACAGAGAAATCTTTGGAGTCGATTTAACTGAACCAGACTAGGTCTTGAAATGTCTTCAACAGATACACCCTGGCAAGATACAGGAATCAGATCTGGTAATGTTAGTCTTCACCGGATACACCCTGGCAAGATACAGGCATCGGATCCTCAAACTCTTCAGACACACCCTGGCAAGATACAGGAATCGGATCTGGTAATGTTAGTCTTCAACGGATATACCCTGGCAAGATTCAAGCATCGGATCCTCGAACTCTTCAGACACACCCTGGCAAGATACAGGAATCGGATCTGGTAATGTTAGTCTTCAACAGATACACCCTGGCAAGATTCAGGCATCAGATCCTCAAACTCTTCAGACACACCCTGGCAAGATACAGGAATCGGATCTGGTAATGTTAGTCTTCAACGGATACACCCTGGAAAGATTCAGGCATCGGATCCTCGAACTCTTCAGACACACCCTGGCAAGATACAGGAATCGGATCTGGTAATGTTAGTCTTCAACGGATACACCCTGGCAAGATTCAGGCATCGGATCCTCGAACTCTTCAGACACACCCTGGCAAGATACAGGAATCGGATCTGGTAATGTTAGTCTTCAACGGATACACCCTGGCAAGATTCAGGCATCGGATCCTCAAACTCTTCAGACACACCCTGGCAAGATACAGGAATCGGATCTGGTAATGTTAGTCTTCAACGGATACACCCTGGCAAGATTCAGGCATCGGATCCTCAAACTCTTCAGACACACCCTGGCAAGATACAGGAATCGGATCTGGTAATGTTAGTCTTCAACGGATACACCCTGGCAAGATTCAGGCATCGGATCCTCGAACTCTTCAGACACACCCTGGCAAGATACAGGAATCGGATCTTTAGTTGCGACCATTGATAATAATCATTTTTTGTACTGACCTTTGTCCTGAAAAGACAAGCGTTAGTTGTATGCGATGTCATGTTGTATGACATGCGGGATGCTCTCAGAATAAGTGAGATTGTATGTTCATGATGCGTACATGCATGCTATAATGTATGAAGATGTGATGTGTATGTTTTCGTCTTAGGAAAATAAATCCTTGACGGGTGCTGGGAAGTCACTCCTGGGCTGATGTTTGAAGAATAGATCTTTGCTTCCGCTGGGGATAATAGTTGCAAGGATACCGGTAGGAGAAGATGACTCCATTGGGGAATAAACCTGGCGAATGGATAACTCTGCAGGGAGAAAAGTACTCTAGTGATCTTGCTGGGAAGCAATACTCTATGGGGAGAGTGGTACTTTGCTGAGCTGTTGATAATAACTTACTGGGGATACCCTTGTTGTGTTGGAAGTGTTAATAGACTTCGCTGGGGATAAGAGGACTTCGTTGAGGACGCTCTTTCCGTGGCTTTTGGCTGAGGATAACCCAGTTATATCCTGGTAAGGAAAATAACTCTTTGAATAAAGTCGGGAGACGCGTTCGTGTTCTGCGAGGATAAGCTTCCAGAATCTACTGGGGATAGGCTTATTGCTTGGGGAGATGGTTTCCAACTCGCCCTGGGGAAAATGGATTGGGCTCTCCTGGGGAAGCTTTGAACTGTATCGGGGAAGTGACTCCACTGAGTGTTTGATATACCGCCGGGGAACAATCTTTAGACCAAGACTGCCGGGGATGCTTGTTAAGACTGTATGCTGCTGGGGGAGGTTGAGATATGCGGGATGATACCCAACTTCCTTAAGCTTGATAACTGCTTTGCTCGGGAAGAGTATACTGCTTTGCTGACTTACTCTCTGGGGAATTAGGATATCTGGTTACGTTCTTCCGCTGAACCCATCTTGGTACCCTGGAGGACAGAATAATTAGATTGCTTTTAGACAACTCTTTATTGCCCCTGTTTCTGAGGTGGGAGAGGAAGACCTGTGAGGCGCTGATAGTGGTTGATGGACAAACCTTCTTCTGGTAGGCAAGTGACAAGATGCCGGGACATAGTCGTACGCTTTGATCCTTAATTTTTTCCTGGACCGCCCTTTCGGGTTTTCAGTCCACCGGGATACCCATTTTTGCCCAAGCCGCCTTTCCAGGTTTTCGACTTGCCGGGTGTACAGATTTTTTTCATTTCATCCCTTATTTTTGCCCGAACCTTTTGGTTCGCCGGGAGGCCCTTATTTTTGCCTAGGTATGTCAACCTAGCGGGTCTTTGATTTTGCGCAGTATCTTTTCGACTATGTCCATGTTCTCAGAATGTAGGGAGTTGCCCCTGTTGGAAGTGTTTTGCCATGCCACCAGAAGGTGTTTGATTAGGCAATATTCGTTGCTGGAGTGCCCCAAGTGACTCAGGCGGAGATTTGCCCCAAGCTGGTCTTTGAGAGATTCTCCGAATCTTGATTGGACTGCCCCAGATAATGGACCATGGTCATGCCTGCCCCTTGATTGGAGGTACTTCTGTTCATTAGGCATTCGTCGTGCGAACTTCTATGCTGTTCAAACAAAAAGTCATATGCAAACAAAGTTATGTTAAAAATGCAAGGCCTATGTCTGTCTTGAAGATTTTGAAAATGCATTCTTTTTCATAAAACAAATGAATGTTTGTAAAACGTGATGTCAACTCCTTCTTTATAGTAAGCCTTAAGGAGTCAGGATACCTTTCGTCACAGTATGCTTTCGAACTAACCCATGCTTCATCTAGGACTTTTAAGGGTTATAACATGGCTTGGTTCACGGTTTAAGAAACAAAGGATAAAGGCTCAAATTTTATTTGTACCCACCCGCTCTTCGTGATGTTCTCCAAACCTAAACTCAGTTGATCATACGTTAGACCTTGTTTGAGTCTTTGCTCTGATTTTCCGGTGATGATTCTGATGTTGATAACTTATTTTGAATAGGCAGTCATTCCTTTTTTTATTGAGGGTTTGTAGGACCTCTTTCTTCTTTGATTTTGTTATCCCTATTTTTTGCCTGAACTGTTTCCTTTTTTGGAATTACAGTCAGCGGGATGCCCCAGTTTTGTAAGTCTCCTTCATGGGTTTTGACTTAATGGGTTTTTTATTTTTTGAGATAATGACTGCCTTTCTTTATTGATTATTCAGAACCATCACTGTCTTTGTTTTGTAAGGACCTCTTTGGTGTCATTCGTTATGCACTTGGGTCAACTGAGAGAACTACCCTGCCCCAGGTTATGATTAAGGGTTTTAAATTTCGAAAAGAAAAACTCCTACTTCTTTGGCTCAGAGGGGTTAACGAGGGATTATCTTCCTTATAACTCCAGTGTTTAGGGATTGAAACAATGCCTGTACCTCATCAGCGGGGTCTGTTCAAAAGCATACTGTAGATTGCGGTATCGTTTTCGTCATCCTCCCTCAAGAGGCTTAGAATTATTATTTAAGAGTTGATCATCAGAAAAAATATGAAAATAATTTGCGTATAGTGAATACGAATATATTGCTTCAAAACAGACATATGCGATGCATTAATGAAATAACAATGTTTAACATGAGTAAACGTTTGAACAAAAGAAAATTGCAACTTGAACATTCGAATGAACAAAAGTCTTTTCATCTCAGGGCTTGTTATTTCAAATGGTGAGCCTTGGAGGGATGGTAGAAAAATTCAGCCTGACCATCTTGTGTGAATTCCAGTGCTCCTTCATCAATCAGGTCCTGGATCTTGTTTTTCAAAGCCCAACACTCGTTTGTATCATGTCCTGGACAGGCAGAGTGGTAGGCACACCTTTTATTGGGATCATAGACAGGAGATGCTGTGTTCTGGTTCCGGGGATGAGCCCTTAATGTGATCAGGTTCAATCTTAACAGGCGTTGTAAAGCTTGGAACAACGACATGTTGAGCTGGGTGAATTGCCTCCTGGGCTTGTCTGGCTGAAGCTGGTGAGGTTGATGCTGAATTTGCGGCGCTGAAGCCATTTGAGGAGCTCTCCCCTTATCTCCTTGTCTCAAGGATGATTGAATGATGAATGGCTTTTTACCCTTAGACGTTTGCCCCAGTTGGTTACCCTGAAGCAGTCGGTTGATGAGAACCTCGAGCTCGTCTTGTCTTTGAGCTAACCTTTGAATGGCAGTCGCCTGCCCCAACATCTGGACTTTCAATGCATCCACCTCAGCTTGCCGATGTTTCATCCGTTCATCCTCAGCACTGTTCCTGACCAAAGTCTCCATGAGAAGTGTCCTTAGCTCCTCCTGCCCCTTGGATAGATTCAGGAGGATTTCCCCGAACCGAGTCTCTTGAGCAAGAAGATCCTGGTTATCCTGTTGGGAAGTCATTGCTGAAATAAACAGCGACAAAGGTAAGTGACCTGCAAAAGGGATACCTGTTATGCAATGATATGTATGATATGCATGCAATGTTTTCAAGGATCTCGCGGGGTAAACAAGAAATTGTTAGCATTTGGGGACCCAGTAGCTTGATTGAAGGAAACCCATGTTGTGGAGAGTCCTTCTTCAAGGGTCAAAGGCTCACCATATCCAGTGGGTCATAGCCCCTGACTTTAATCATCATGTCTGGTTTTGATTTCCAAACAACCTTGGTTAGGGGAACCTTCTTCAAGAGTCAGAGCTCACCATATCAAGTGGGTCATAGCCCCTGACTACCTTGGCTAGAGGAAAATAAATCCTCTTTGCCCCTTGCTGAGATAGTTGATTCACCATGACCTGCATCACAAGCCCTTGAGATCCTTGAAATGGGTTAGGATGTATGCAATGGTATGATGTTATGGTATGCATGGGGTAATGTAGGTAACCCTGTTATGAGTCCCAATTAAGGACTGCAAGCCAAAACCTGCAAGAAACTCAAGTAAAACCTGTTATGAGTCCTAATTAAGGACTATAAACGAAACCTGCAAGAAACTTAGTAAACCTTGTTATGAGTCCTAATTAAGGACTACAAACAAAACCTGCAAGAAGCTCAAGTGTCAGACAACAAGCATGCAAATAGTCAAGTACGAAGGCACACAAGTCACACAAGAGAGCCCTTAGAGTTTAGGCCAGCATGAGGTTTGGGGTACTACCCTCTTGAAGTTGGTGGGCTCAACCTGTCCTATTAGAAGTAACCGGGTTCTAAGGGTCCCAATATCACTGGATTGCTTTCATTGTTCATCGTTTCGATTTAGCCACTGAACTGGCGACCGAAATATTCCAGGAAAGCAACCCTCAATTGAGTGTAGTATCGAGTATCAACCAACCTCGGACTGCACCAAAGTCAGTTATCTCACTACCCTAAAGAGGCCAAGATAGTTCAATTAAGGTTCCTAAGGTCTGTTGATGCTTCACGACACCACGCGGAGGCCCCGTACTCTCCTTGACTGAACTCAAGGGTTACCGGTACACACCAAAGTGCCACATCAACGTAGCAGACTGTTTCAACCATGTCGGTATACCCCGCACAGTTCCCTCACAGCCTTGTTGCTACTTTCTAAGAAGGTATCCCCAGATCCGGGTTAGGATCTATAGAACTCCCAAGACAGTCCCACAATTTAAAGCAAGCAAAGAAAGCAATTGAAAACACAGTTATGAACTATCCCTAAGGTACACCTCACTTTTAGTTTAGTCCCCAGCAGAGTCGCCAGTTCTGTGATCGGTGGATCTGGAACTGACTGTTTAACGTTGGTTCGCAAAATGTCGCGGAAGCAAGATTCGCCACCGTCTTTTATTTTCTCCAAATGGAAAGGACAAAAGCACAGAAAAATTCCTTAAAGAGATTGCTCTCGGTTCGGGAGGTAGGTTATAGAAAGGGAAGGTGTTAGCACCCTTTCTATCCATGGTTATCCATGGGCTCTTAGATACTTGCTCATTGTGTTTTCAAAATTGTTTTATTTGCTTTTCAACTGTGGGTTTTAAAAAGTTTCTTTGAAAATTCCAGTTCGACTCTTGTATCGGTCCTCAAGAGTGTTTGAAAAATTGCTTTCGAAAGCTTTTTGAAAAGGTGTCGGTGTGAAAAGTATTTTTGAATTTGTTTTGAATTTAGAGCAAGTATCTAGAGTCGTCTACCTATCCTAAGGAATTCGTCTGTGTAAATGTCCTTTCAAGTAGTGCCATCCCACCATTGAGAGGTAGGTAGCACCACCGTTGGAGGTGTTCGGGTCAATTCGAGGTTCGGGACATGGTGATCACCAGAGCAATGGGAAGACACCTTAGAAGCTACCCTCATGCTAGGTTCCCGGATCATGAGGACTTACTAAGACATCCTCTACATGACGGTCACCTTTCGAGGCAAGGCAACAGTGAGGCGTACCCTAGGGGTGGTGTGTGATTTGTGTGTCATGTTCATTTATTTTGTCATGGTATAGGTGATCTACGCGTTAGTTTTTATTTTGTCATTCATTCTTGCATGCATTTTATTAGCAGTTAAAAAGTGCGAGAAAGGTAAAGTTCTAAACTATTACAAAAGGCGCGGGTCCACATCGCCAAAATTTCCAGAACCCGATTTGACAGAAAAATAAAGAAAGTAAAGTGCGAGAAAGTATGAAATTACACGGCTTTGGGAGAAGTACATGAATATTTACAAGAAATAAATAAAGTGCGCGAATATGAATTAAAATTGGAAACGAGGGCGTTGGACCCTCTTGAATGAAATAAAATTATTATTAAATTAATTAAATTAAAAAGAAAAAGAAATTATTTTTTAGTTTTTGTATTTATGAGAATTTAATGCAATAAGAACCCTAATTCTACAATTTTTAATTTATTAAGAAAGTATTAAAGTTAAACCTAAATTAACCTAATTATTTACATGCAATTTTAATTTATAAAAAAAAATAATAGGAAATATTTAATTATTATGAAAGAAAAGAAAAAAAGGATAAAAATTATTACAAACCCTAATTCTACCAAGTTTTAAGTTTATAAAAAAAATATTAAGATTAACCCTAAATTAAAACTAATTAATTAATAAAGGTTTTATTCACAAAAATATCAATTAAATAAATATATTTTAAATTTGTCCTTTCTGATTTTTTATTGCTTTTATGTTTTTTATGAAAAAATAATTAAATTAAAGAATTGAATTAAAAAAAGGAATAATTGAATCAAAATAAAAAAACAAAATAAAATAGAAAAGATGTTGCAAACCTAGGGGGTTCTGTCCCCAAGTGTAGGGTGAAGTCCAGCAATTTGGGCCCATTCATATCAAGCCCTTTTGACCTTTTCAGGACGCGTGTGGCACGTTTGACTAAAGTCTATGGTGTTCTTCCAATCAGCGCCTTTGGATTGATCCTGGTAGGCACGTGGATGGTTTGATCTTGATGACATATGATGCACCCTAGCACTGAAACCTCACACAAGCATTAATAGAAAAATAATGTGAAAAGGGTGGGGGACCTGGGATTCGAACCCAGGTCCCAGGGGTTACCAGCGTGTCCTTTGACCAGTGGAGCTATGAGCGCATTTTGTTTATGAGATAACCAATAAATAATATGAAATAAAACGCGTGTTAGTGGGTAACTTGGCGCGAGAATTCAAATCAGCCACTCAGATGATGCCACAGGGTCTTCTTCTTCCTCATTGCGTTTTTTCCTGAAAATAAAAAAGGGTTAGCGGGGGTTTTTAACCCCCCCCAAAACATGCTTGATTTGATAAGAGCGATTAGGCCGTCCGGCCACATAAATTAGGCGCGAGGGTCCTGTTCTCTTCGTCCAAGCACGCTGAGTATGGTCATGGCATTGGCATGTCCCAATTTTTCCATATTCAAAAACCCCTAATTCGAAAGCTGAAGAACCCTAATATCCAACAATGGTGAAATCGCGTATGGGTGATAAAAATGCAATCAAATTATGTGGTTAGCTTCAGAATGATATAATGAACACAAATCCAATATTAGAATTTACAAATAATGCATGAATCATGTTTCAAGAATCTGAAAAAAAGCTTGAACCGGCCAAGACCGTGCTACCTATTTCCTGTGTTAGGGACGTTGATTTTGATCTGTATATGTTCCTTGAAACCTCAGAAACAAAATGGAATAAGTATTATGGCTTGAATCGACCTAGAAATTGGTTTTCAGTATTGGACTTTTCTTGAAAAATTTCAAATTTGCTTAGGGATTTCTGGCGCAGCTGGGGGTCCTCTAGGATTAGGTTTGCATTCTATACTTATGTGTGAATGATTAGGTCAAAGAATTTGGCCAAAAAGATCCATGAATTGATGAATCAATATTTGATTTTTATGGCATTAGTTTTCAATCTTTTCATGCATATTTGCCACCAAATCATGTCCAATTACCTTCAATTCTTTCCTAATCTGATTTGCACGAAATCTTGGAGATATTTTATGCACAAAAAGATTCAAAACATTAGGTTTAGTATTTTTTATATATTTTAATTAATTAAATGAATTTCTAGCATTTAAAAATTCAAATAAATAAAAATAAAAATGATAAAAACTTCCATTTGGGCCAAATGGTCGTGCACATGCCTTGGATGATGAATTGTGGAAGAAAAAGAGGCCCATTAGCATTTTTAGGTCATTTGAAGCAATGTTGACTTTTCAAAATATCCAAAAATTTCCCAACTTCCACAAGGCATAACTTGCTCAATTTTTAATCTTTGCTCATGTTCTTGGACATTTTGGAAAGGCCTTTGAGTCCTCTAACGAATTCCTTTGGTCCCATGTCATTTTGATTTACCAATCACAAGTTATGGCCTTTGACTTAAAGTCCCTTTTTGTTGACTTTTGAAAATGACCTATAATGTTGAAATTGATAACTTTTTGTGAGAGAATTTCTTGGACTTGAAGTGTGAAGAGGAGTTGTAGGAAATGTCTTTATATTCAAAATGAGCTTTGGATGGAATTTTTCTGATAACCCATGTGAAAGTTATGCCCTGGTCAATTTACAGATGACTTTTCCAACTGTCCAAATATGGAAACTTTTGCATCTTGATGATTTTTGAGCCAAGCTTTGAGAATCATGATCAAGCATTGATAAAATGATGTCTGTGGCTTCAAAATGAGATGTTTGACCAAAAATTTGGACTTTTGACTGTCAAATGACCATTTTGCCCCTATAGTTGACTGTAGTGCAATTAGGGTTTTTGACTGTGCAATTTTGTGCTGTAAGTCTTGAAACTTGGTATGAGGATGCTTGACCATGTTTATAGGCATGTGAGACTTTATTGGACCCTTGGAAACTTCATTTTCTTTGCCAGAACCAAAACCCTAATTTTGATTGTTAGGAGGCCCTTACACTGCGCAACCCTTGGGGAATTTTGAAGCATGACTTGGCAATTTCTTGAAGAATATGGGAGGGAAAATTTTGGGATACAACATGAACTATGTGAGTATATGATGATTTTATTGATGAAATATGTATAAGTGCTATTATTATGTATCAGTGAGTATGAAGTGTTGATGAATGATATGCATTGTTACATGATGATATCGTTTATAACTACTAATCTTTTCGTTATATATTTTATAATGAATCGTGATTACTCACCCTTTCTGTTTAAATGTTTCCTCCACGTGGGTAACACACAGGTGCTCAGGAGTAGTTTGTAGAAGCGTCAAAAATAGCTTTGGAGTATTTTATTAGTTTTCGTTAACTAAAAGGTGTCTTGCTCTGACATGTAACATTGGGTTGGGAACATTTTGTGTTGCGAATTTCATGTTACTTTTGTTAACATATTTTAGGAGGACTTTGAGATGTTGATTAATCTAAATTCCAACTTTTGATGAGACAAATACATAATAAGTTTTGTTTTATAAAGAAGTTTATTCATGACGATAAATCCACTGCAATGTTGTTGAATGGCTGGTTTAAAGTATTAAAAGGTGTACTTACTATTAGTGTAATCTGTGTTACAAAGCAAGATGGTTATTATGATGTTTTCTATGAAGTGTGACACCCTTGAGTGATGATTTTGCTTGAATTATTCCGTAAATTATATGAGAAATACATGTGGGGTTAGAAGGGTGTTACAATAGTGGTATTAGAGCAGGTCAATCTGTCCAACTAGGTTTTTATACGATGTCTATATCTTGGTGGTAGATTTGTGTGTAAACATAATCGATGTTTCATTCCTCTAATGATGTTTGCCATATGCAGAGAGAAACAACTGGAGGAAGAAACAATTATGCAATTGTTGAGGCTTTGGAGTCATTACCTCAGGCAATGGCCTAGAATCATCAGATTCCCTAGAATGCTGGAGGGAATGATGAGTTCTATGCTTTGGAAAGGTTTCAGCAAAATAACCCGTCAATCTTTAAGGGCACACATAATCTTGATAGTGCATAGGTGTGGCTCAGAAAGATCGAGAATATCTTCAAAGTGATGGCTTGCTCAGAGGAGCAAAATGTGCAGTTTGGTACCCACATGTTGAAAGAGGAGGCTGAAGACTAGTGGATAATTCATGTAAGAGGATGGATATTTTGGGTATTGAGGTCACTTGGGCTATTTTTAGAGCTGCATTCTTGGATAAGTACTTTCCTAAAGATGTTTATGGCAAGGATATTGAATTCCTTGAGCTAAAACAAGGGAATTCAATTGTTGTTGAGTATACTACCATGTTTGAAGAGTTGGTGAAGTTCTGTCCGCATTATAATAATCCGGCAGCTGAGGCATCTAAGTGTATTAAATTTGAGAATGGGCAACTGCTAAAGCGGTAAAGCGGCAAGAAAAAGTAAGTAAATATTTAGTTTTATCATATCGTCTCCACAAGGATTAGTGCTACTGAATTGTCATTCGACAAGTCTCACGTTTATCAGTTTGGGGTTAAATGGGTTTAAAGGTAAATGCGGAAATTGAAAATATTAACAGAAAAAGAATTCATTCTTTAGAGAGAAGAAACTTATTAGGCATGCATATAATCCACTCCTCACAAACTTAAACCTATCGACCCGTTACTAAACCTACAACACTCCTCAATGTCAACATATATCACTCACAACCTAGATTATGTCTAACCCAAATTGAGAGAACAATCGTATTCCTGCATCGGTGATCTCTCAATGCAACACAAACAACACAGAAGCATTAAGCTCTGATACCCCAAGTGAATGTAAACTCTAAATCTATCTCTAAAATCTAAAAATTAACAGATATCCAACCCTAATCAAGATTTGTGAAGCATATGTCTATGACAATCCAAATCCAAACATAAAGTAAAAAGATCAAGAAAGACACCGACAAAGATTTATAAAGCAAGTTTTATACAACGCCATGGGAGATAAATATACATATGTTCAAAGTAAATACATATATAAAACCCAACACAAGATAAATAAATAGAGAGGAAAAGATACAAACCCAATATCTCACTGGTTGTCAGTGTCGATTGATGAGAGAGCCACCTCGAATCATCCACAATCAAAATCTTAGTGTTATTTTTTAAGCAAATCTACCAAAGAATGAGGGTTGATGAGTTTGGGAACAAAGACCCCAAAAACATAACCTAAAAATATATCAAAATTCTATTTATACAAAATTGGTTCAGACACGCACCGCTCGACGCTCAAATGCATTTCCCGATGCTGCTCTTTATTCACCCACTCAGCCTGCACCATGCATGCAAGCTGGAAAAAATATCTAGTATCACCCGGCGCTCAAACTCACCGCTCGGCGACAGCCTAAAGTCTCGCCCGACGACCAAGACGTGAGCACAAATAAATAGAATCTGGATTTTTCTCAACTCTCATCTCCCATGTGTCGCCCTTGCGTCCCCTGGCGCTCATAACGCCGTGTCATTGCCTCAACACTGCCCGACGCTGCTGCTAAAATAAAAATTCTTTGCTTCTTTTATATGGATTTCTTTCTTTGCCTTATTCATCTCTTGGATAAAAATGCATCTTGAAGCTTTTATTACTCCATGCTCCAATCATGCTCAAATACCTATAAAATGAATGGAAAAATATCAAACGATACGCTATGTACACAAAAACTCTGGTATACACAAATTAAACGTATTTACACAAAATTTAGGATTTATTCAACGAATATTAACAAACAAGAGTAGGTAAGTGCCACAAAACTAGATATAAAATAACTACAAATTGGCACTTATCAAAATCTCCCCAACTTACAACATTGTTTGTCCTCAAACAAAGCCAAATAAACTTAAATAAGCCAAAGTAATCAACAAAGTAATCATGAATCGACAGGTTTTGAAAAAGAAAAACAAATGTATGGTTCAAACAAAAACGCACAAGTAAAGTACATACTTACCACAATCTTACAACGGCAACATGAAAATGAAACAAATCCTAAGTACAAAAATCATGCCAAACAATCTAAAACAACACAAGCTAAATCATGAATTACACCTAGCAAAAATTCATCGAGGGATGAAAAACACACAAAGGTGAGGAGTTGACACTCATCCAAAAATCTTGCAAACAAAATACTAAATTATGCATTCATGCAAAAATTCACATTAAACATACAAAGGCAAGATCACAATGGCTTTTTAAAGTTGTAATGTGTCTTGGTTAACAAACAAGGGGTAATTCCTAAAGCTAATCGAAACAAAAACTTGCCTAAACCTAAGAGAGTGATCAACTTACAAAAGTTCAAATACAAAATTTCAATCAAACTTCTTCTTTCATCCCAAGTGTTACACCAATCACATAACTTATTAGCACAATTATTCTACTCTTTTTTGTTTTTCTTTTTCACAACTTTTCTCTTTATTTCTTTCTTTTTCTTTTCTTTCTTTTTCACTTTTTCTTTCTTTTTCTTTTTCGCAACTGCATAGAAACCATCACATAAGCAAGCAAGCATTGCTCTCCCCAACTTGAACTCAACCAACATCAAAGTGTGAATACTCTATACTTTCTAAGACAAGGTAAAATTTCAAACCATAAATCATGGTTTAGGGTTCAAGAAAACAAATAATCAACATCCAATCAAAAAGGTGAACTAAACACTCATAGACAAACATCAAGTTCAAAAACACATGGACATTGACAAAAAGGCTCAAAAGGGGTTAACAAATGCTCACACACTCATATGGTGAATTGACTATTTAGTTAGGTAGTTGTGCTCAAAATAAAACAAAATTACTTGATCATTTTTATGCTTTCATACAATCAACACAGCCAAAAGATTAAACATTATGAAATCCAGTTAAAACCAAAATTATGGCCTCCAACATATACGAACAATAGAAAACTTCCTCACATTTGGATGTAAAAAGGAACTAAAGTGATTCAATCAAGAACAAGTAATGTAAAATAATTAATGACATGATAATTATACAAATGATAAGTTTCCTAAACATGTTATACTATAGAAAGCGATAAATGAGTACCTGGCGCATACCAACTTTAAACAATAGCATTACCATACATCCGCAAGTTGAAACGGTCAACTTGGAAAATGTGATGCGGTGGGAGAACTGACTTGAGGTTTTGCATTTGTGTTCGCAAATGTTGCGGTTAGCAAGAGTCGCCACCGAATTTTCTTTTATCCAAAAGGAAAGGTAAAAAAGCACAGGAAAGACCTTTGAGATGTTTTCTTGAGCTCGGGGGGTAGATTATGAAAAGGAAAGGTGCTAGCACCCTTTTCATCCATGGTTTTCCATGGGCTCTTAGTTACTTGTTTAGATCACTTGCTTTGCTTTTGAAATTGTTTGAAATGGTGCTTTGTGTGGTTTTGAAAGTATTTTGAAAAGAGGCCACTATTTAGGCAATCTTTGTAATGATTCTCATTCGTAAGAATGTATACAAAGATGTTTGTCTTTTGAAAAATGTTTCAATGTTTTGAAAGTTGTTTGGAAATGTTTTGAAATGTCTGTATTTGTTTGAAAATAGCAAGGATTGTTTTGAAGTTGATCAAGTAACTAGAAGCTATCTACTTACTCAAATGTCTTTCTTGTGCATTTTTATTCCTTTGACATTGTTGATTTACCATTGATTTGGTAAACAACCCTATCTTTGGATGTTAAACGGGATGGGCGTGGGTCATCGTATGACCATGATAGCAATATTGTCAAGTATCTTATCAAGTTTTGAGGGACCAAGATCATTTGTTTAGGCAACCTTTTGATAGCGTCATCGAGGGACTATGATCTTTTGTTTTGTTTTGTTTTGCCAAGATACTTTGCATGCATACCATGGCCATTTTTGTTTAGGCAACCAAGTGGGTGAAACCCTAAGGGTGCTTGTGTGCAATGTGTTTCATTTTACATGCATTTTGATTGTCTTGGATTAGTTCATTCTATTTGTTTAATTTTGGTCTTATCATGCAAAACCCTAATTTACTACACAAATATATAAAGCGATAAATTGCGTAAAAGTAAACTAAGCTATTATAACAATTATTATGGGAAGGGGGATACAAGTTTTTGAATGGGGATGTTGCACAAAAATAAACCCTAAAATACTATTACAACCCAATTGAATAATGTGCAAATAAATAAAGTGTACAAATATTAAAAATGCAATAAAAATATATTTATGCAAAAACGTTTTTGTATTTGATTTTTTTATATGAGAAAATGATTCATGCAAACCCTAGAAATAAAAGAAAAAAATGTTATTATTTTTGAAAGGGTGAAACCCTAGTTTTGATTAAAAGAAAATATATTCTATATTATTTATTTTGTCCATTTTTTATACAAGAGAATAATAAATAAAACTATGTACAAATATTAAAAAATAAAATATGTATGAAAATAATTATTTTATGTGTGAAATAATAAAATAAAAATGTATGGTATTTTTAAATGTATTTACAATTTTTCATAAGAAAATAGATTCTATTTATTAAAATAAAACTATTTTTATATGTGGAAAAAATAATAAAAATAAAATTAAATTAAAAAAAACTAAGAAAATATTTTTTATGATTTTTTATGGTTCAGAAAAATAAATAAAGACAATAAATATAAAAATGAAAAGAAAATATGAAAAATAAACAAAATAAAGCCAGGGGGTACAAATATCAAGTCAGGGGGTGAAAATATATAAAAAAAACAAGCCCAAGACGCCAAGGCCCAAGACAGTCATCCCTGTCCTCCAGCCATTCCATTTGCGCGCGTATTTTCTTCAAACCTGTAACTCTCTATTGCTTGCATAAAAACAAAAACTTGTAACATGAAAAATGTAGCTTGTAATCTCACGATTCCAACCATATAAGATTTGTAACCTAAATCTAAAAGATCAGGGAGAATTTTATCAGCCCTAAATCATGACCTAAAAAATCCAGGAACTTTAAGTCTCAAATTCTCATGGCACAATTAATATAAATGGCAAGTATGCATATGTACAGCTTCACCAAGTTAAGGACTACATTTTTGCTTCATAAATCGTGGCTTGAGGATGCCTAAATAGAGAGATAACGTTTTAAAAAAGTACCTCCTTCAGCTGGATTTGGATATGGCAATGTGGGGACTTTGAGTGAGGCTTGAGGATCGTGTGAGCTTCCTTGAAGTTCCCTCAAGCTATTCCAATGCTTAGCTGGCTTTGTGGATGGCTGAAACTCTTTGTAGAAATCAAGTTGCAAGCTTCCAAAGTGAAAATGGCAATGGATGAAACAGGGGTTAAAACAACAATGCAAAGGCTTGGATAGTTTGGATATGATGTGGATGAAAAGTTTCAAAGGTTAAAAGGCAAAACGCACGAGCCAAAATGAAGTTGGAAAGGATTTTGCAGAAGCTGGCAGTTTGGGCAGAAAAATGAAGTTTTTGTGTTTTTGAGAGCTTCAGATATCAAGCATTCGTGTATTGGCTTGTGATAAGTTTGTCCAGATTTCTAGAATGATACCAAGTCCACCCTTTATCAGCTTGTACAAGTTTTGAACTTTTATCCAACTTTCTTGCATTTTAAGAAAAGTTGAAGTGACTTGTGCAACAGGCCTGTACTGGCTAGTTCTTGAGCTGATGAGAGTTGGTATGCTTTGCTTAATTCCTGTGGAAATTGTTTGTACCAAAGGAACAAGTCCAAGGCTCAAGGCTGATAAAGTTGGAAAAGCTTGCTTTATGAAAATGGCAATGTGCCATTTATGCCATTAATGGATTTATTCTTTGTACAATGCTCCAAAGGCAAAAATAAAGCCATTATATTTTGAGTTTGCATTTAATTATGGAGTGTAGAAGGAGTTTAGGACCTGTAATGAAAGGTACAAGCATGCAAGGATCTGATTTGCAACTTGATCTCATGTAAAAATGGCTTGAACAAAAGTGACAAAATGCCAACTTCCCTTCTTCGATTCTCCCTAACCACAAATGATCTTGGAGAGTTCTTGGAAATTTTGGAAAGCTTGAAATGTGCTCTACAATACATCTTTGAAATGAATTTTTAGATACCTCTTGGAACTAGGTGAAAAATGTCCATGAAGTTGGGTCAAAAAACTGCCTAAATGGGCAAATTTTTACTAAGTTATTTAGTTCATGGACCCCTATTCACATATTCATAACTTGAGATCCAAGCATCTTTTGGTAAACGTCTGTGAAGAAAAGTTGTAGATTTAATGGAGTACTACAACTTTCATGTTGGAAGTTTTCTTTGAATCAAATTGCATCATGGTGAAAAAGTGGTGTAAAGTTGGGGAAAAAATAAGAAAATTTCCATACCTAGAAAATTTCTAAGTTATGAAAAAATTTCAAATTAAAACCCTAATTTGCAAAATTGATTTTCTTGGTGAACAAGTTTCATTTTTTGACATATCTTGATGAATTATGACCCTTGACATTTGATTTTGACCAAAAAGTCAAAGTTTGACTTTTCAATGTACAGTTGACTTTTGATCAGTTGACTACAAAATTCATCTGTCAATCCTATGCATTTGAGATCTTTTGAACCATGTAATTAGGTCAAGATGATGTCATTGAATCCTTGAAATCATGTTTGAACCCAATTGGCCATTGGCTAGGTTAAAAATCAGAAATTTCCCTTTCTCAGTCAAAACCCTAATTTTGACCATTTTGCCCTTTTGATGATCTGATCAAATTTCTTGAGGAGTTGTGATCCAAACTTGATAAAATGGTTCATATGAGTCTAAAATGTTGTTGTGGATCAAAAATTATGAAGTTTGACTTTAAATTGACCATGGTTGACTTTTTCCCCAATACAGTTGCTTTTTAGGTCAACTGTCCAATTGACTGAGCAAAAATGTGATTCAAGGCTTGAAACTTAACATGAGCAATCTTAGGGGTCCAAGATGGTGTATGAAAGTCACATGAAGTATTGATGGTCCAAAAATCCTTGTGCAAACTCAAACCCTAATTCAGGGTATCAGTGCAAGATGATGTCTTGAGCTAACCAAACCCTAATCTTGTCTTGAGTCCAAGAAGTCTTGTGAGGAAAAGGCTTGATAAATGAGAGGGAAAATTTTGGGGTACAACAGCTTCCCCTGTTTAATCTTCTTGAACCTGAAGAGTTAGATTGGCGAGCTTTGTTGTTCGTGACTCGAAGGTAAAAGATGATTGGACACTAGAGTGCCCATAAATTTGCACTTGACAAAGTGTAGTTGAAGGAATGGGCTTAAAGATTCCATTTGGAGAGGTGATAGAATCTTGTTGGGGATGGGCTTAAAGATGCCATCCAAGAATGTTTGCTGAGTTGTAAGTTGTAAGTCAGAAGAATAAGTATCAGAATGGTGTTCGCGTCTGAAACGTATCTGAGCTGTATCTGGAGACTGAATCTGTATGAGCAAAGGAATAGCATCCGTGTCTGGAGCGTATCCGAGCTGTGAATCTGAATAAGTAATAGAATGACTCCCGTGTCTGGAGTGTATCTGAACTGTATCTAGAATTTGAAATCTGAATAAGTGACAGAATGACTTCCGTGTCTGGAGTGTATCTGAAGGTTTGATCTGAATGAGAAATAGAATGGATTCTGCGTCTGGGGCGTATCTAAGCTGGGGAAAATCAGAATAAGTGACAGAATGGCATCCGTGTCTGGAGCGTATCCGGACTGTATCATGAAATTGAATCTGAATAAGTATCAGAATGGCATCCTTGTCTAGAGCGCATTTGGATTGTATCTTGAATAGGTGGTAGAATGACTTCCGTGTCTGGAGTGTATCTGAACCTGAACGCCGAATCTGAATGAGTAGCAGAATGACTTCCGTGTCTGGAGTGTATCTGTACTGTATCTGAAATATCTGAACATTGTCAATGGTAGCTGTTAATCTTATCCTGAAAAGGATAAAATGTTAGCTGAAACACAAAGTTATGTTGCATGAAATGTATGATGCAATATATGTTCTTTATCAATGTTTATGATATATGGATGTAATGTATGCGTATGTAAGATAATTTGCTATATTGCTGAGGAAAATAAATCCTTGATTGCTGTCGGGGGAAATAAATCCTTGACTGCTGAGGATAAGAAATCCTTGGCGAGTGTTGGGGACAAGAAATCCTTGGAAACTTCTATGGGGATATAGGGATCCTTCATGTCCAGATGATGTATTATAGGGATTGCTCATGGAATAGCCTAAAGACATTTTCCTATCCTTTCAGTCTGTCAGTAATTGTTCTCTCCCATCCTGTTTATTTGTAAACAGTAATTATGTTCAAATGCATATGTTCATTAATGAATCATTGGACGTTTTTGCAAATAAAAACACAAGTGTAAAGAAAAAGGCAAATAATTTTTTGTACTTTGTAAGAGATATCTTTGTATTTACTTTGAATAAGTGTTTTGTACAAAGGATACAGACATCCTAGTAAGAGGATGGTGTCATAAAAGTAAGAAAAATTTTATACAAAGAAAGATAGCTATGTGTAAAAATCCCATGGGGTTCCCATTCCTCTATAGCCTTCGTATCTCTGAATATCTTGTCCATCCGTTGCTTCGTCCGAAGATGATTGGGTTGATCAGTAGCTCAGAGTTTGTTAGTGAAGAGATTGTCCTTAAAGTGATCCGACGAGACATAGTCATACGCTTTAATTCCCTAACTTTTGCCTGGACCGCCCTTTCGGGTTTTCAGCCCACCGGGAAACCCTTTTTTGCCCAAGTCGCCCTTTCGGGTTTTCAACTTGCCGGGTGTACAAATTTTTTTATTTTATCCCTAATTTTTTCCCGAACCTTTTTGGTTCGCCGGGATGCCCTTGTTTTGCCTAGGTGTGTCAACCTAGCGGGTCATTTATGCGTAGTATCTTTTGACTATGTTTGCGTTCGCATGGTGTGGCAGGTCGTCGCCGTCCATGGTGGTTAAGATCATTGTCCCACCAGAAAAGATGTTCTTGATTACAAATGGTCCTTCATAGGTAGGAGTCCATTTTCCCATGGGATCACTTTGTGGCAAGATGATGTGCTTGATCACTAGGTCTCCAACTTGATATACTTGGCGTCTGACTTTCTTGTTGAAAGCCTTGATCATCCGTTTTTGATACGTCTGACCATGGCAAACAACAGTAAGTCTCTTTTCGTCAATTAAGTTCAATTGATCAAGTCGGGTCTGGATCCAATCGTCTTCACCCAAACCACCATCTTTCATGATTCTCAAAGAGGGAATCTGAACCTCGATAGGTAAAACTGCCTCCACGCCATAAACCAAAGAATAGGGTGTTGCCCCAGTTGATGTACGAGCCGTGGTACGGTACCCGTGAAGAGCAAACGGTAGTATTTCATGCCAGTCCTTGTAGGTGACTGTCATCTTTGGTATGATCTTTTTGATATTTTTGTTAGCAGTTTCGACTGCACCATTCATCTTTGGCCGGTAGGGAGATGAATTGTGATGTTGAATCTTGAACTGCTCGTACAAGGCGATGATCATAGTATTGTTAAGGTTTGTACCGTTATCAGTGATGATCCTTTCGGGGATACCGTACCGGTAAATGAGGTTCTGTTTGATGAAACAGGCAACAACATTCTTAGTAACAGGTGCGAAGGAAGCTTCTTTGACCCACTTGGTGAAGTAGTCAATGGCCACTAGAATGAAGCGGTGTCCATTGGATGTTGTAGGCTTGATCTCTCCAATCATGTCGATTCCCCACATAGCGAAGGGCCAAGGAGCTGTTAAGACATTTAGAGGAACTGGAGGCACGTGGACCTTGTCTGCATAGATTTGACATTTGTGGCAGGTCCAGAAGTATTGATAGCAGTCAGCTTCCATGGTAGACCAGTAATAGCCTGTCCGTAGAATCTTCTTAGCCATCGTATGCCCGCTAGAGTGAGTGCCAAAGGTGCCCTCATGCAATTCAGCCATGATCTTTTCAACTTCAATCCTGTCCACACAACGGAGCAGAATAGAATCATGATTACGCTTGTACAGGATGCCAATACTTAGGAAGAACTTTGCTGAGAATCTCCTTAAGAACTTTTTGTCATTGACTGAAGCTCCTATTGGATACTCTTGAGCCTCGGGATACCTTTTGACTTCATGAAACCACTGTTGTTCCACTACTTCTTCGGTATTAATCTCGTGACAGGGAGCAGGTTCGTCCATCCGTTCAATGGTGATCTAGGGAGCCTCATTATCTCAGTTAAGTTTAAACATAGATGACATTGTAGCTAGAGCATCTGCTAGCTGATTTTCTTCTCGCGGGAAGTGCTCGAAGGTAATCTACTCGAAATGTGGCAACAATGTCAAAACATGTTCTTTGTAAGGGATGAGGTTTGGATGTTTAGTATCCCACTCTCCTTTGATCTGACTGATGACCAAAGCTGAGTCCCCAAACACATCTAAGGATTTGATTCCCAAGTCTACGGCAGCCTTGAGACCAAAGATGCATGCTTCATACTCTGCCATGTTGTTCGTACAGTTGAAGAAAAGTCTGGCGGTGAAAGGAGTATGGCATCCTTCCGGAGATATAAGCACAACACCGATACCGTTACAAAGTGAATTAGATGCCCCATAAAAGTACAGGGTCCATCGGGATCCTTGTTCAGGTCTGTCATATGGTCTGATCTCTACAACGTTATCCATTGTCATGATGTCTTCGTCAGGGAAGTCAAACTTCATGGATTGATAATCTTCTACAGCTTGATGGGCCAGATGATCATCTAGCACACTCCCCTCTATAGCTTTTTGGGTCGTGTACTGTATGTCGTATTCTGTTAGGATCATCTGCCACCTAGCTATCCTCCCAGAGAGAGCAGGCTTCTCAAAGATGTATTTTATCGGATCCATCTTAGATATCAGCAAAGTGGTATGAGTCAACATGTACTGTCTTAGCCGGCGAGCAGCCCATACCAAAGCGCAACAAGTTTTCTCGAGCAGTGAATATCTGGTTTCACAGTTGGTAAACTTTTTGCTAAGGTAATAAATGGCATGCTTTTTTCGGCCAGACTCGTCATACTGCCCAATTACGCACCCCATTGAATTCTCTAGGATGGTCAGATACATGATTAGCGGTCTTTCCTCGACGGGTGGCATCAAGATAGGAGGTTCTAGCAAATACTCCTTTATTTTATCGAAAGTAATCTGACAGTCATCATTCCATCTGACTACTTGATCTTTCTTCAATAGCTTGAAGATTGGTTCACAAGTAGACGTTAGGTGAGAAATGAACCTAGCAATGTAGTTTAGGCGTCCCAAAAAACCTCTGACTTCCTTCTCAGTGCAAGGAGCAGGCATTTCTTGTATAGCTTTGACTTTGGCAGGATCAACCTCGATGCCTTTGTTGCTGACAATGAAACCTAAGAGTTTACCGGACCGGACTCCGAATGTACACTTGTTTGGATTCAATCTTAGCTTGTACTCCTTCAATCTGAAAAACATCTTTTGTAAGTGATCAAGGTGTTCTTCTTCAGTTTGTGATCGGGCTATCATGTCATCTACGTAGACCTCTATCTCATGATGTATCATATCATGAAACAAAGCTACCATGACGCGTTGATAGGTTGCCCCGACATTCTTCAGTCCGAATGGCATCACTTTGTAGCAGAACGTACCCCACTATGTGACAAATGTAGTTTTCTCCATGTCCTCAGGTGCCATTTTGATCTGGTTATAGCCTGAGAATCCGTCCATGAAAGAAAATACTTTGTGTTGAGCTGTGTTGTCGACCAGGATGTCGATGTGCGGAAGTGGAAAGTCATCTTTAGGGCTGGCCCTGTTTAAATCTCTATAATCCACGCATATTCTCACTTTTCCGTCCTTCTTAGGCACGGGAACAATGTTGGCCATCCATTGAGGATAGGAAGTAACAGCCAGAAATCCAGCATTGAATTGTTTCATAACTTCTGCTTTGATCTTCTCTGACATGTCAGGTCTCATGCGGCGGACCTTTTGTTTCACTGGTGGACATTCTTCTCTGGTGGGCAGACGGTGTACCACAATGTCTGTATCGAGTCCCGGCATGTCTTCGTATGACCAGGCAAAGATCTCCACATATTCATGCAATAGCTGAATTAGGCGCTCCTTGACACTCGGCTCTAGATTGGAACCTATCTTGATTTCCTTTTTATCTTCCTCAGTACACAAGTTGATTGTATCCAACTGCTCCCCATGAGGTTGAATTGCTCATTCCTCTTATTGTAGTAATTTGGCCAACTCCCCTGGCACCTCACAATCTTCCTCACCTTCGTATTCGGCTTGGTAGATCAGATCTTCAGAGTCACTGAAGGCTATAGCAGTATCGTTACCCATGGGATCCGGAATGGAAGGGTACCTGCCTTTGTGAGTGTGGGTGTGTGTAAGGGTATAGCCATCTTAAGATAATAAAATATAAAAGAAAGACAATGAGCATAAAAGGTTTATATGTAAAAAAGCGTCCATGATTCATTGAATGACATATGTAGATGAAATAAAAACCCTTACAAATGGACCGATGTGCCTCGGGTAAGACACATGGTTTTTAAAGTACGAATTGTTTGTGAATTATTATAGTCCAACAGAAATGGAAAAGATAAATTACTGCGGTATGAAAGTTATCGGAACAAAGTCTTTGGATTCCCAGTTGCAAAGTCCCCCGTTGACAGTAGGAAATATCCAATCTTCCAAGCTGCCCTCCTCTTCATTGTCTTCTACTGCATTGACCCCTTGGTTGGTAATCTTCACAGGTGGTCCCCCAGCACGGGCACGGTGCACAACCTTCTGACCAGTCGAAGTAAACCCCAAGCCAAACTTGTCTGATTTATAAGGAATGTCTGGAAGCTGGCCCCAGATTGTGGATCCGCCTTCTTCCACTACTGCTCTTGCATCCTTTAAAGATGACATCCGAGGTGGAGGTCTCGTGATCTTTGGAATTGAGGATACTGCCTTGGTCGCCGCTATTTTTGGAGAGACTTCTTCAAAATGTTGGAAAGGGGTCTCTATGAACTCGCCATCTAACTCCACATAACGGAAAGAATTCAGATGACTAATCATATACTCCTCCTCCCCATGGACAATTATGATCTTCCCTTGGACGGGGTACTTGAGCATCTGATGCAAGGTGGAGGTGACAGCTCCGGCGTTGTGGATCCAGGGGCGTCCCAACATATAGGAATAAGAAGGACGGATGTCCATCACATAGAAAGTGGAGTTGAAGACCTGAGTTCCAACCTTGATTGGTATGTCCACCTCCCCATGGACCATCCTCTTAGAACCATCAAAAGCTCGCACCACTATATTGCTGGGTTTTAAAGTCATCCCCTCGCAGTTCAATCTATCAAGGGCTTTTTTCGGAAAGATGTTCAGAGATGATCCGATATCGACCAAGACATGAGCTAGGGTTGTTCCTCTGCACTCCACTGAGACGTGTAGTGCATCATTGTGTTTTCTCCCTCGGGGTGTCAAGTCAGCATCGGAGAAGCCCAGGCCGTTATCAGCTGTCAAACTGGCCACACAGTCCTCGAACTGGTCAGCAGACGTCTCTTGCGGCACATGAGCTGTCTTCAGAAATTTTACCAGTGCTTTGGCGTGTGCTTCAGAGCACAGCAACAGGGCTAGCATAGAGATCTTCGAAGGGGTCTTCCCCAATTGTTCAACCACATCATAATCACTCTTCTTAATGATCCTCTGGATTTCTTCCATCTCCTTCTTGGATGTTTCAGGAATAGCTAGTGATTGAGCCTTCGTCTGGACAGGCTCCTCTTGAACATTCTTTCCTTTATTCTCAGCAGCGGAAATAGGGATAGGAATTGTATTGTCTTTATTGGCAGGGACACTTGCAAGTACAATCACTGGTGTAGAGGTAATCTTCGGAACGGCCACGGGTCCAAAGACTGTTGTTGGAGGAGCAATCTCTGGAGAAAAGATTCTTCCACTACGGGTAACCTTGCTTGTTCCAGCAATGTTACTGATGTCAGAATTGTCCTCTTCAAAGCTTTCTTCTTCAGCAGTCTGTTCAATTTGTTTAATACCATGGTAGTAGATTTCTCCACCATAGTTCCATGGTACCGATTTATCTGATTTGTATGGGGTAGGCTCGGGCATTGTCATCTTAAGCGAAGCAGTCTTCGGAGCAGATGTAATCCTAATGGGTCTTTTAGAGCCCATGGAAGGATTGGCGTAGATGGTTATTATTGAAACTTCTTTCACTGGAACGGGTGAAGCAGGAGCTTTCTCAAACAAAATTTCTTGATTATCAATCAGTTGTTGGATTCCTTTCTTTAACATAGGGCAGTCAAATGAGAAGGAAAAGCAAACATGGCAGTCTTGGTCACAACCTGGGAAGATGCCAGCTTTTAACAAATTCAACTTGATGGTTAGGAGCGGAGTTAACAGTTCATCCACGGTAGCAACAAACAGGTCTTCTTCAATAGCGTTGGCATTATGACCATGCCTCGGCATTGGGGCTGAAATAACATTCGGTTTCTCAGGCGCTTCAAACTCAACTTCCTTCGCGTCTACTAGATCTTGAATCTTATTCTTCAGAGCCCAACAGTTGTTGGTGTCGTGCCCTGGACTTTCAGAATGGTACGCGCATCTGGCCTTGGGATGGTAATGTGGAGAAGTAGTATTAGGATTTTTTGGGGCCTCTTTCAAAGTGGCCAGATTCAACTTCAAGAGATGTGGTAGCACTTGGGCTGGAGTCATGTTAATCTTGGTAAATTGCCGTACTGGCCTTTCTATCCTTTGCTGATTAGTTCTTGGCTGGTCTGATGCAGGCTTCAGAATCATAACGGCCCCCATTGTTGGTCGGTGCCCGGTTCTTCCCTGGTTCCTCTGAGAATACACAGCAGATACTTCCTTTCTTCAAGTGAAGGGCTTTTTTACAGCTGTTGAGGCAGACACGTCCTTCTGAATCTTCCCATTTCTTATACCAGCCTCCACTCTTTCGCCAGTTAGAATCAATTTGGTAAACCCTGTAGAAGAACTCCCAATCAGATGATTAAAGAAAGGGCCTGAAAGAGTTCCCAAGAACATGTCCACTAACTCCCTTTCAGATAAAGGTGGTTGCACCCTTCCGGCCAGGTCTCTCCACTTTTGGGTGTAGTCTTTGAAGCCCTCATTGGTAGCCATAGCTATACTCTATAGCTGAGTACGGGTTGGCGCCAAGTTGGCATTGTATTGATACTGTTTATAGAAGGCTGCTGCCAAGTCTTCCCAATTATGGACATCTACTCTCTCCAACTGGTAGAACCAATCAAGCTGCATTCCCAACAGACTGTCTTGGAAAAAATGGACCCACAAGTCTTTGTCAGCAGAATGTGGTTAAATCTTCCTGACATAGGATCTGAGGTGCATTTTGGGATAAGACACCCCATCATACTTAGCAAATAGTGGCACTTTAAACTTTGGAGGGATTACAATGTCTGACACCAGCCCTAACTCCTCAAAATCTAGCCCTGGTACTCTATGGATTTCCACAGCGCTTAGTCGCTCTTCAAGGTGTTTGTACTTGTCATCAGCCGGAGGATATTGCTGTTCATATTAGTCCTCCTCTTCCTCTTCTTCTTCTTCTTCAGAATCTGATGGTACTGCCGTTTCTTTTCCTTTTCTTCCCCCCTCTTCAGATGTTGTTGGGAATTCCAAGGTCCTTCTGGCTTGTCCCTGAAATCTCCTGCCCATGAGGATCACGCCAGTTGGCTTCTTCTTCTTTTTCTCTTTCTCTTTCTCTAGAAGAGTCTTCAGCTCCTCTTGCCCCTTGGCTAAGGTCATGAGTAACTGTTAAAATTGTGAATTCTGAGCTTGCAGATCTTTGACCGTTTAATATCCATCTTGCTGAAATAAACAACATAGAGATGAGGAAACTTGGAGTGAAGACCTATTTATGCATATGATGAATGATATGTATTCATGCAATGCTTTCAAGGATTCAGAAATTCAAATTTGTTTTAAACAAAAAAGAAACACACGTCATATTAATAAGATAGAATTTGTGAGTACATCAATGCCCCTTGGGCAAAATAATACAGAATTCTCAGGTAAAAAGATGTTGCACATCCTCTTTGGTGCAATGTAGGTGTTGAGAGTCTGCTCTTTGTGAAGTAGCCGAGTGAGTTCCAAAACCTTCTTCTCGCTTGCGTAGAATTGGGCTTCGAAAGTATCGCGCTCTCCCTTGATCTGCATCCAACTCCTTTGTAAATCTTCGAGTGATGTTGGCATGTCAGGATGTAGGATGGTGTATGGAACCTCTCCTTCCTTAACAGGCTCTATAATCACTGGGAGAATGGAGGGATAAGGCATCATAAGACTTTGGGCGCGGGTTCGTACCCCCTTGAGGTAAGGCTCAAGAGGGATGAAATTCTTGTGTCCCAGAGTCTTGCTATCCACCTTGTTGGGCATCCTCCAAGCTCGGATGAACCTCTGACGGAGTCCTTGGTCATCGTTGTCGTAGTCGAAAACCAATCCTTGAATCAGCATGTCATGTGGGCCATCCCTTTGGGCATAACCAAACTGTCTTAGAGCCAAGCAAGGGTTGTAAGTGATGCCTCCCATAATGCCAAGTAGAGGGACATTATAGAATTCCCCACAATGGTCAACAATGATGACATCCTCTCTGGATCGAGAACACCAATGAATATCTGAATGGTTAAGTGTCATTAATTGTTGTGACCACCTCAAACCTTGCTCATTCTTCAAGACTGATTGGGGAAGATGAGAAATAAACCATCTTGCCAGGAGAGGAGTGCAACACATGAGAACACCTCTTTTCCTCATTGTACGAGTGTGAAAAGAGTGGAGGATGTCCCCAAGCAATGTAGGCACCGGGTTGCGAGTCATGGAGATTTTGACAGTGCTTACATCTATGAGTTGATTAGGGTTAGGGAACAAGACCATCCCATAGATGAGAAGAGCTACAATCTCCTCAAAAGCCTGCAAGTCTAGAGAATTCCAACAACTTTGGGCCTTCTCAAACAGAAACTTTGCCAAGAAGCCTTTGACACCACTTCTAGTTTCCCAATATGTTGTGACATCAGATGAGTGCAAGTGCAGGGCTTGAGCAATCTCTTCTGGCTTTGGATCTCTTTCCGTACTATTGAAGAGTAGTTGGTTGAGAATAGGAATCCTCAAGAGTTGAGAAAATTCCTCCAAAGTGGGCACAAGCTGGTAGTCAGGAAATGTGAAGCAATGATGTAAAGGGTCAAAGAACTGGAAGAGAACTTTCAGCATATCCTCCTCTGTGTTGGTGGTGACCAAGTTGAGTAGACGACCATGCCTCTCGGTGAATGGATAATTCTCAGGAATCCTTGAAGCTAGCTCCTTGAGTTGTGGAGGAATTCTTACAAAGTTGATTTGGATAGTTTTCCTGCGAAGTGAATCCATGACCTACAAAACAAGAGCAAAGATGAATCTCCAAAATCCTTGAAATGGTTAGTGGATGCATATGATGTTCATGATGCCCATGATGTTATGCATAAGTATATATGTACAAGCAAATCACACAAGTTCCTAGTTTAGGCTTGCATGGGGTTTCATAGGTAAGTACCCTCTTGAAGTTTAGTTGGCTCAACCTGTCCTAGAAATAGTAACCGGGTTCTAAGGAGCTCAACATCACTGGAGACCGAAATATTCCAAGGAATCAACCCTCAATGAGTGTAGTATCGAGTATCTACCAACTTCGGACTGCACCAAAGTCGGTCATCTCACTACATCCTAAAAGGCCAAGTTGGTCAAGTAAAGATTCTAGAAGTTCATTAGTGCTTCATGACATCACTCAGCGGCCCCTCCCCGTATTCTCTTTGATTAACTCAAAGGCTACCGGTACCCAGAAATATATCACACTAATATAGCTATTGCTTAGACCATGTCGGTATACCCCGCACAGTTTCCACAATGTATTGCTATTTACCTATAATATTTCCCAAATCCAGGTAGAGGATTCAAACCCAAACAATAGAACCAAAGTATAAAGCAAACAAGTCAAACAAGGTAAGCATGTAAATGTGATCTAAAACCCTAAGGTAACCCCACTTTTATTATTCTCCCCGGCAGAGTCGACAGTTCTGTGATGTGGTGGGAGAACTGACTTGAGGTTTTGCGTTTGTGTTTGCAAATGTTGCGGCTAGCAAGAGTCGCCACCCGACTTTTCTTTTATCCAAAAGGAAAGGTAAAAAAGCACAGGAAAGACCTTTGAGATGTTTTCTTGAGTTCGGGGGGTAAATTATGAAAAGGGAAGGTGTTAGCACCCTTTTCATCCATGGTTTTCCATGGGCTCTTAGTTACTTGTTTAGATCACTTGCTTTGCTTTTGAAATTGTTTGAAATGGTGCTTTGTGTGGTTTTGAAAGTATTTTGAAAAGAGGCTACCGTTTAGGCAATCTTTGTAATGATTCTCGTTCGTAAGAATGTATACAAAGATGTTTGTCTTTTGAAAAATGTTTTAATGTTTTGAAAGTTGTTTGGAAATGTTTTGAAATGTGTGTGTTTGTTTGAAAATAGCAAGGATTATTTTGAAGTTGATCAAGTAACTAGAAGCTATCTACTTACTCAAATGTCTTTCTTGTGCATTTTTATTCCTTTGACATTGTTGATTTACCATTGATTTGGTAAACAACCCTATCTTTGGATGTAAAATGGGACGGGCATGAGTCATCGTATGACCATGATAGTAATATTGCCAAGTATCTTAGCAAGTTTTGAGGGACCAAGATCATTTGTTTAGGCAACCTTTTGATAGCGTCATCGAGGGACTATGATCTTTTGTTTTATTTTGTTTTGCCAAGATACTTTGCATGCATACCATGACCATTTTTGTTTAGGCAACCAAGTGGGTGAAACCCTAAGGGTGCTTATGTGCAATGTGTTTCATTTTACATGCATTTTGATTGTCTTGGATTAGGTCATAGTATTTGTTTGATTTTGGTCTTATCATGCAAAACCCTAATTTACTACACAAATATATAAAGCGATAAATTGCGTAAAAGTAAACTAAGCTATTACAACAATTATTATGGGAGGGGGATACAAGTTTTTAAATGAGGATATTGCACAAAAATAAACCCTAAAATACTATTACAACCCAATTGAATTATGTGCAAATAAATAAAGTGTACAAATATTAAAAATGCAATAAAAATATATTTATGCAAAAATGTTTTTGTATTTGATTTTTTTATATGAGAAAATGATTCATGCAAACCCTAGAAATAAAAGAAAAAAATGTTATTATTTTTGAAAGGGTGAAACCCTAGTTTTGATTAAAAGAAAATATATTCTATATTATTTATTTTGTCCATTTTTTATACAAGAGAATAATAAATAAAACTATGTACAAATATTAAAAAATAAAATATGTATGAAAATAATTATTTTATGTGTGAAATAATAAAATAAAAATGTATGGAATTTTTAAATGTATTTACAATTTTTCATAAGAAAATAGATTCTATTTATTAAAATAAAACTATTTTTATATGTGGAAAAAATAATTAAAATAAAATAAAATTGCAAAAAATTAAGAAAATATTTTTTATGATTTTTTATGGTTCAGAAAAATAAATAAAGACAATAAATATAAAAAAGAAAAGAAAATATGAAAAATAAACAAAATAAAGCTAGGGGGTGCAGATATCAAGTCAGGGGGTGCAAATATAAATAAAAAAACAAGCCCAAGGCGCCAAGGCCCAAGAAAGTCATCCCTGTCCTCCTGCCATTCCATTTGCACGCGTATTTGCTTCAAACCTGTAACTCTCTATTGCTTGCATAAAAACAAAAACTTGTAACATGAAAAATGTAGCTTGTAATCTCACGATTCCAACCATATAAGATTTGTAGCCTAACTCTAAAAGACCAGGGAGAATTTTATCAGCCCTAAATCGTAACCTAAAAAATTCAGGAACTTTAAGTCTCAAATTCTCATGGCACAGTTAATATAAATGGCAAGTATGCATATGTACAGCTTCACCAAGTTAAGGACTACATTTTTGCTTCACAAATCGTGGCTTGGGGATGCCTAAATAGAGAGATAAAGTTTTGAAAAATACCTCCTTCAGCTGGATTTGGATATGGCAATATGGGGACTTTGAGTGAGGCCTGAGGATCGTATGAGCTTCCTTGAAGTTCCCTCAAGCTATTCCAATGCTTAACTGGCTTTGTGAATGGCTGAAACTCTTTGTAGAAGTCAAGTTGCAAGCTTCCAAAGTGAAAATGGAAATGGCTGAAACAGGAGTTACAGCAACAACGCAAATGCTTGGATAGTTTTGATATGATGTGGATGAAGTGTTTCAAAGGTTAAAAGGCAAAACGCACGAGCCAAAATGAAGTTGGCAAGGATTTTTCAAAAGCTGGCAGTTTGGGCAGAAAAATGAAGTTTCTGTGTTTTTGAGAGCTTCAGATGTCAAGCATTCGTGTATTGGCTTGTGATAAGTTTTTCCAGATGTCTAGAATGATACCAAGTCCACCCTTTATCAGCTTGTACAAGTTTTGAACTTTTGGCCAACTTTCTTGCATTTTAAGAAAAGTTGAAGTGACTTGTGCAACAGGCATGTACTGGCTAGTTCTTGAGCTGATGAGAGTTGGTATGCTTTGCTTAATTCCTGTGGAAATTTTTTGTACCAAAGGAACAAGTCCAAGGCTCAAGGCTGATAAAGTTGGAAAAGCTTGCTTTATGAAAATGGTAATGTGCCCTTTATGCCATTAATGGATTTATTCTTTGTACAATGCTTCAAAGGCAAAAATAAAGCCATTATCTTTTGAGTTTTAATTTAATTATGGAGTGTAGAAGGAGTTTAGGACCTATAATCCAAGGTACAAGCATGCAAGGATCTGATTTGCAACTTGATCTCATGTAAAAATGGCTTGAACAAAAGTGACAAAATGCCAACTTCCCTTCTTCGATTCTCCCTAACCACAAATGATCTTGGAGAGCTCTTGGACATTTTGAAAATCTTGCAATGTGCTCTACAATCCATATTTGAAATGAATTTTGATATACCTCTTGGAACTAGGTGAAAAATGTCCACGAAGTTAGGTCAAAAAACTGCCTAAATTAGGGCAAATTTTCACTAAGTTATTTAGTTCATGGACCCCTATTCACAAATTCATAACTTGAGATCCAAGCATATTTTGGGAAAGGTTTTTGAAGAAAAGTTGTATATTTCATGGAGGACTACAACTTTCATGTTGGAAGTTTTCTTTGAATCAAATTGCATCATGGTGAAAAAATGGTGGAAAGTTGGGAAAAAATAAGAAAATTTCCATACTTAGAAAATTTCTAAGTTATGAAATTTTTTCAAATTAAAACCCTAATTTATAAAATTGATTTTCTTGGTGAACAAGTTTCATGTTTTGACATATCTTGATGAATTATGACCCTTGGCATTTGATTTTGACCAAAAAGTCAAAGTTTGACTTTTTAGTATACAGTTGACTTTTGATCAATTGACTGCAAAATTCTTCTGTCAATCCTATGCATTTGAGATCTTTTGAACCATGTAATTAGGTCAAGATGATGCCATTGAATCCTTGAAATCATGTTTGAACTCAATTGGCCATTGGCTAGGCCCTTTCTCAATCAAAACCCTAATTTTGACCATTTTGCCCTTTTGATGATCTGATCAAATTTCTTGAGGAGTTGTGATCCAAACTTGATCAAATGGTTCATATGAGTCTAAAATGTTGTTTTGGATAAAAAATTATGAAGTTTGACTGTAAATTGACCATGGTTGACTTTTTCCCCAATGCAAGTGCTTTTTAGGTCAACTGTCCAATTGACTGAGCAAAAATGTGATTCAAGGCTTGAAACTTAACATGAGCAATCTTAGGGGTCCAAGATGGTGTATGAAAGTCACATGAAGTATTGATGGTCCAAAATCCTTGTGCAAACTCAAATCCTAATTCAGGGTATCAGTGCAAGATGATGTCTTGAGCTAACCAAACCCTAATCTTGTCCTGAGTCCAAGAAGTCTTGTGAGGAAAAGTCTTGATAAATGAGAGAAAATTTTGGGATGCAACAGAAAATTACCTCAAACTTCCTCAATCTACTCAAAACATGCTTTTGGACAAACACAAAAATAAAAAACTAAAACAACTACTATAAACATACTAAAAAAACGAGAGAAATTGAATTAAACAAGTTGAAAGTGAAGATTTGAGAATTTTAAGAACTGGTCCTATTTCAACTTGTTTAACCAATTCACCACACTACCTACACTAATACAATAAAAACAATAAAGAAACTAAAAACAATAAAACATGCTTGTTTTATGTCGTAAGCTCGAAACCTTTTATTTATACACACTTCTCCAAGTTGCCTCTTTACACGGTTAACGCTCACTGATGGTGAAACCTAACTAAACAATTGGCAAACATGAAGAGAAACAAACATATACACTAAATTTACAAGTATTGAAAACATGTAAAATTCACAAGTATGGTAAACATAAACAAATAAATGCACAAGTGTACATATACAAGTCTAATTACACAATATAAACAATATGAACACTATGTGAAAAACTCAGAAGCAAAGAAACTATTGCAATACGATCCAATAGAAACATCAATCCCCAACAACAATGCCATTTTTCTAAAGCGGTAAAGCGACAAGCAAAAGTAAGTAAGTATTTAGTTTTATCATATCGTCTCCACAAGGATTAGTGCTATTGAATTTATGTTCCGTAAGTCTTGCATTTATGAGCTTGGGGTTAAATGGATTTAAGGTAAATGTGGGAATTGAAACTATTAACAGAAAAAGAATTCATTCTTCGGAGAGAAGTAACTTATTAGGCATAATGTAATACGGCGGGAGAACTGACTTTTTTGGTTTTATCCAAATGTGCGGATAGCTAGAGTCGCCACCGACTTTTCTTTTATCCAACAATTAGGAAATGTGAAAAGAACAGAAAAGACCTTTGATAGATTTTGAGTTCGGGGGGTAAGTTATGAAAAAGGGAAGGTGTTAGCACCTTTTTCATCCGTAGTTATTTATGGGCTCTTAATTGCTTATCCTGAAGAAGTGAAAAACACAAGAAGGGGGGTTGAATTGTTAAAACTTGAAATCAAATGCAGACAACACGTTATTTTTATCCTGGTTCGTTTGATCTCAAACTACTCCAGTCCACCCGTCAAGGTGATTTCGCCTCTCTCCAACGAGGTCTTAATCCAATATATTCAACTGAATACAAATCTGCTTTAACAACTGCTAAAGCCTTCTTGAGTCTAAACCACAGACCGATTTCTCAAGGAAATTCTTTCTTACAAATAAATGAACAATTCTGTGTGTTTGATGTTTTCTAGAAAAACGATATATCACAACTGTGATAATACACAAAATAAAGCTTATGTGAAACTAGAATGCTAGAACTATAGAGTAAGCAATTTGAGAGCTTTAGTAAACTGTATGAGTGAGGATGGAGATGATTGACTTTAGGCGTGTAGAGTCTTGTAGAGCATTAGCCAATTCACTTCTCACTGATTCGATTAAATACTTCTTGGAATAGATATGTTGATGCCAATAATTCCATTTCAATGCTCATTACGTTCTTTCCATTTTGAGAAGATCTTTGTCTTGGAATAAAGTCGTTGGTAATTAATCTTCCTTGAATGCAGTAACGTTAACATTTCAGAATGTTCTGCTTGATTAAGATCAGAGTGTGTTGGCTTTAGCTTATTCTGATTGCTTTTGAGTGCTGATGACATTGTTAAGATCTTGATCAGAGTCAGAGTATGTTGAGCGCAGATTCTGTTCATCAGACTTCAGCGTAACACATATTTGATCTTCTGATGTGACACATCTTCTGATGCTGATGTTGATATTCGGATATTCTAACGCTGATTCCATCAGAGTTTCCTGCAAATACACAACATATTTTTAGGTAGCATTTATGTCATATATAAATCGCATAATTCATTTAATCTTGTATTTGTTATCATCAAAACTCTAACTGAGGGTTGTAGAATCAAACTATGTTCTAACATATCCCACTTTGAAAAACTTACTTTGTGTGTGTGATTTGAAAATATTTTGAAATTTCCAATGTAAGGCTAACTACGCAATGATTCTTGTATCAGTCCTCAAGAATGTATACAGAGTATTTTTGAAAATATTTGTTGTTTTGAAAGTGATGTGTGAAAAATGTTTTGTTTGTGAGAAAAGTTGTGAGCAAGAAATTAGGAGTTTCTTACCCATTAAAGTCTTTCTTATTCTTGTCCTTCTCCTTTAGAGATAGTATCATCTATACCATTAGTTGACAGGTAATCCCATATATTGGATGTGAAGGGACAGATGTAGGATCATCGTATGATCATCGAAGGTAACATGTAAGGATACTTTAGCAATTGTATCGAATGTACTATCATCATTTTGTTCGTATGGACTAGATCATTTCGTAGGTAACTTGAAGGGTTATCGAGGGACTATGATATTTATTCGAAAGGGACAATGATGATTTGATCGAGGGTCTTTTGCTAAAGTATCCCCACTTTTGAGGGACGTGACCAATATTGTAAGACAACAAGAGAGATTATCCTAGAGGTGCAAGTGTGCGAAGTGAGTTAATTCAGTTATATTTATCTTGGGAATTAGGGTTTTCTAGATTGTTTTTAGTCTTTTCATACAAACTCTAGTTACTAGTAGTTAAATATGTACAGAAAAATAAAGTGCGGAATATAAAGTGTGGAAATTTAAACCTAAGCTATTACATCCTGTGAGCAGTTAGATAATAGGAAAAAGTGCATAAAAGAAATCTACGCTATTATAATTGAAAGTGTGACCTATACAATTTGTCTAATAAAATTAAATAGCAAAAAGTAGTAAGAAAAAGCATGTTAAAATGTTTTTTGTGTTTTTGTGTAGAAAATAATTTAAATGTTAATAATTAATTAAAACCTAATTATTTCTAATGAATTTTAATGTTAAGAAAAAAGTTAGTTAATTAATTAATTAATAAATAAAATATATTAAATAGAATTAATTACTAATTAAAATCTTAATGTTAAAGTGTTAAAAAAATTAGGTTAGTTAATTGTTAATTAAAAATTAATTAATTAAGAAAATAGAAAATTAAGATGAAAATAGGGTTAGATAAAATAAGAAAAAAAGAAAAGAATCCATGGGGTGGATGTTGAACCCACACCACTGGCTTTACAGATTGGCTCTCCTACCACTAGGCCAAGTGCTTGCTTGTGTTTAAGAATAGACATCAATTACTATATTATAAACCTGCACGTTAGTTTAGAAAAACAACAAAAATAATTGCAAGACATAGGGATCGAACCCACACCCCTCATGTTACATGCCTCTGTCTTCAACCAACTGCACTACGCTGCGTTTTTGTTCATATAATATAAATAAATAAATACATAAATAAATAGATGAAATAGAGAAGCGTCGGAGCCCTAGCTCCGGTCGTCTTATCCATGAGAAGATTTTCCATTCTACAAGATTTCCCCCTAATTTGGACCTCCTGAATCCAATGGTGGTGTTAGTTTGGCCTAAAAACACTTGTATCGTGAGATTCAAAGAAAATATCTCAAATTGCCCCAGTAATGGAAGATCCTCATTCATGCGTTGAAGCTTGCAAATAATGGATCAAAACAATCCTAAATATGATCATGAACATGTATACATGCATCAAATTAATTAAACATGCATAGATTAAAAGTTTGAGATTCACGAAAACTACCCAAATCGGTGCAGTTGGATGTGGCTGTTTTGGACGTGGAATTGCTTCAAGGATGATTGGGATGGACTCCTGGGATCTTTAGGAAGCTTATTGGGTGCTTTGAATGGTTTGAAAGTGACTGAAGATAAGGATTTTAAGTTGCCCTAGTTTTGAGAAAATTTGAGATTTTGAGGGTGTGTTCTTGAGGCAAATTTCGTGTCCCTCTTGGTCTGAAGATGTCATGTATTTACAGTGGAAGATTTAGGTCATCAAAAGTGAATCAAATATTTTGTATTTCATGATCAAATATTTCATGATTTGAATTTCATGATCAAATATTGATAAAATTACAAAAGATTTAAATTTCATGATCAAATATTTGATTGAAGTTTTGCATGAAATCTTCCTTTTTTAGGACAATCTTATACCAATCAAGTTTTTTGCAAGTTGTCACCAGATTTTTAGACTTATGATTTGATTCAAAAATAGATCCCCATGCCTTATATCATTTATTTGATATTTTGTTTGATTTAATTTGCATTTAAATGAATAAAATTCAAATAAAAGAAATAAAAAACATAAAAAAATATGTGAATGGATTTAGAGGTCTAATATGAGGTCAGGAACACGTTTGGACCTTAAAAGATAGACCCATTAGCCCAAAAATTCAAATTTGCTCAATTTGAACTTCATGCATTTTCTCAAAATTGCCCAATTTGCACCAATCATAACTCTCTCAATTTTTATCATATGAAGGTGATCTTGGACTTTTTGGAAACCTTAAGATGTCTCCTACAACTTTCATGTTGGTAATTTTTTTATTTGAAGTCTTAAGATTTATTTAAATTGCATTTACAAAAGATGTCTTTTTGTTGACTTTTAAAATGACCTTTAATGTTTTGTCCCGTATCTCTCAAATGAAGCATTTTTAGCCTTGAGCTTAGAGAGACAAAGTTGTAGAGAATTGAATTGAATTCAAAATGAGGATTGTCTGAGAAATTTATGATGAAGTATGTGAAAGTTATGCTTGGTCAAAGTTCAGTTGACTTCTCCTAAAGAAAACCCTAATTTAGTAACTTTTGACTTTTGATGAATCTTGAGTTTTCTTGATGAATCATGATCAACCCTTGACCAAATGATGAATGTGACTTCAAAATATTGATGTTGACCAAAAATCTTGAAGTTTGACTATAAATTGGTCAAAGTTAACTTTTTGTCCGATATAGTTGATTTTCAATCATCTGGCTTATTGACTGAGCAAACTTGTGTTGCAGGGCTTGAAACATGGTATGAGGTTTCTTTGAGACATATGGGAAACCATGAAATCTACTTTAGTCATTAGAAGTCCAATTTTCCTTGAGATAAACCAAACCCTAGTTATAGGTCAATTGCTTAGGAGGAGAGTTTGTCTTGTCAACCCTTGAGTAGTCTTGAGCGATTGAGACCTTTATGTGCATGAGGAAGTATCTTGAATTAATTTGTATTAAAAATAGGAGGGCAAGTTTTTGGGTACAACACATGCATATAATCCATTCCTCATAAACTTAAACACATCGACTAGTTCTACTCAACCTACAATACCCCTCAATGTCAACACGTATCACTCACAACCTTGATTATGTCTAACCCAAATTGAGAGAATAATCATATTCCTACATAGGTGATCTCTCAATGCAACACAAATAACACAGAAGCATTAACCTATGATACCCCAAGTGAATGTCAACTCTAAATTTATCTCTAGAATCCATAAACTAACAGATATCCAACCCTAATTAAGATTTCTGAAGCATATGTCTATGACAACCCAAATCCAAACACAAAGCAAAAAGATCAAGGAAGACACCGATAAATATTTGTAAAGATAGATTTATACAATTCCATGGGCGATAAATATACATATGTTCAAAGTAAATACATATACAAAACCCAACACAAGAGAAATACATAGAGAGGAAAAGAGACAAACCCAACATCTCGCAGGTTGTCAGTGCTGGTTGATGAGAAATCAACCTCGAATCATCCAAATGTAAAACCCTAATGTTGTTTTCTAAGCTAATCTACCAAAGAATGAGGGTTGATGAGTTTGGGAATAAAGACCACAAAAAAAACCCTAAAAATCTATCAAAATTCTATTTATACAAAACTGGTTCAGACACACACCGCTCGACGCTCAAACACACTGCCCGATGTTACTCCTTTATTCACCCACTCAGCCTGCACCACACATGCAAGCTTGCAAAAGTATCTAGTATCGCCCGACACTCAAACTCACCTCCTGACGACATCCTAAAGTTTGCCCGAAGACCAAGACGAGAGCACAAGTAAGTAGCATCTGGATTTTTCTCAATTCTCATCTCCTATGCGTCGCCCTTGCATCACCCAACACTCATAGCACCCTGTCATTGCCTCGGCACCTCCCGATGCTACTGCCGAAACAAAAAATATTTTCTTCTTTTCCATGGCTTTCTTTCTTACCCTTATTCATCTTTTGGATAAAAAATGCATCTTGAAACTTTTATTACTCCATGCTCCAATCATGCTCAAACACCTACAAAATGAATGGAAAAACATCAAACGGTACACTATATACACAAAAACTCTGATATATACAAACTAAACGTATTTACACAAAAGTTGGGATTTATTCAACGAATATTAACAAACAAGAGTCGATAAGTGCCACAAAACTAAATGCAAAATAACTACAAATTAACACTTATCAGTTGCGTCCAGAGATTAAGCATGGAATTGAATATCAAGAGATTCGACAGTTTCCTATTCTAGTGAATAAGTCCAAGATCTATGATCAGGATACCAAAGTCAAATCTTTCTTCTATAAGAGTTACAATGAGAAGAAAGGGAAGAACCAGGATCGTGGTAAGTCGTATAGTGCTCCTGCTGACAAGGGGAAGCAGAAAGCTTATGATGAGAAGAAGCCAAGTGGGGGAGGAGCTCCCGCTTGTGTCAAGTGCTTTAAGTGTGGCGAGAAAGGCCACCATGCTAATAGTTGCAACAATAAGGTGTTGAGATGTTACAAATTCGGTAAGATAAGTCATCATGCATCTAATTGCAAGAATGAGGGTCCGACTTGTTTCAACTATGGTGAATAGGGTCACATCAGTACCCAGTGTTAAAATCCAAAGAAGATTGCCAATACTACTCATACTAATGGCAGAGTGTTTGCTTTAAATGGTTCAGAGGTTCCCAAGAAGGATAACTTGATTCAAGGTACTTGTTTTATTAATAATGCTGAGTTGATTGCTATTATTGATACAAGTGTTACTCATTCGTTTATTTTGCTTGAATGTGCCACAATGTTGGAATTGATATTGTCTTTTATGAAGGGTAGTATGGTGATAGTCACTCCTGCTAAGGGTTCTGTAACTACTACTTTTGTCTGTTTGAGTTTTCCTTTAACTATCTTTGATAAGAGTTCCGTGATGGATTTGGTGTGTCTACCCTTGCACCAAATTGATGTTATCATTGGAATAAACTGGTTGGAGTTCAACTATATTCACATCAACTGTTATAATAAGACTGTGAGGTTCCCTAAGTTTGGTGATAGTGGAGAGCTGATGTTTTTATCTGCAAAGCATGTGGAAAGACTCTTAGAAGATGAGGCCTTGTGTCATAACTGGAAAAAAATACGAGAGTCGCCACCACTACTTTTTGTTCTAAGGACGGGAAAGAAACGAAAAAACCCTAATTGTTTAGATATTACTAGGTTCACGATTTAATTAGATAAAGAGAATGTGTTAGGCACATTTTACCTCCCTTGTACTCAAGGGGATCCTTTTTAGTTCTAGGACTCATAGGAGTATTTATTTATTTAATATCATATTGTCATGTAAGGAGAAGAAATAGAGAGAAATAAGTATTTTAAGTTAGTAGACTCGCCTTGGTTTTTCAAATGTGTGCCTACGTATCTTCTTAAGAAGAAATCAGAGTCCTTCGTAGTACGAAGTATATTTAGTTGGAGTTTTTTTATAGGATTGCATTAAGTTTCTTTCGAAAGATTTGAACCTGCCTGAGTTTGAAAGTTGAGTGATGGTAGGTGAAGTCTTGTATTCATTATAAAGTAACAAAGCAATCCTTTATTAAAAAAAGTCTTGATTTTGATTATGTTAGTAGAAAAAAGTTTTTGATGATTAGTTAGCTGCTTTAGATGTTTTGATTGGTTGAAGAAAATTTTATCTTCTTTTAGAATTAAATCGTGCTAGATGAAGAAATTGATTTGATTGTCGCATGGAACGAAGGGGAATTTGATTATCGCGTGGAGGAAAATCCAAGGTTAAATGTGTGGGTGAGTTTTAGTAGTTTTGATTTGAATAATTAATTGATAAATGTTAAGTCAATCAACTGATTTTTCGAAGATATGGTGGATGTAAAATTCACCTATCATATCATGTATAACATGTTGGAATTAATTTTGATGGTGAAAAATGAAAAGTTTGATTGTTTATAAGTAATGAGAAGTTATAATTTGACCCTGGAACTTATACATATTCATAGGTTTAAATATCCAAATAAACTATCTTTTTTGTACTTTTTATATCTTAATAAAACAAACACATTTTTTTATTTGTATTTTTCTTTATCAGTTTTGATATTGTTCGATATTTTTGTTAATGGCAACTAATTAGATATAAGCCATTAACATTAACCTAAAAAGATTAAAATAACTAGAATTTAACCTAATTAATAATCAACCTAGACTAAATTAAAACAAGCTAAAATAATAAATAAAAAATTAAAATACAAGAGGAGGTGTAGAGGAAAGGGGGAATTGTAAACCTGATAAGAAGGTAGTTAATCTGAGCCCCAAGACTCATTCTAATTTCATAATTGTAAAAAATTGTGGCAGTAACAGGGAGAGGGAGGCGCTATATTCTCCTTCTCAGTAGGTATAAAATTCATTTGACTTTTCAATTACTTATCAACCAATCATATTCGGACATGATTGAAATAAGGGTTAGTGTAGAAATATAATTAAAAGAAAAAGATCATCAGATAACATTATCACTCGGTAAAACAACAAATAAATAAAAATTAAAAAGACAAATTTGAAGATAAAAGGGAGGGGCCTCATATTTTAATCATTGACTAAATAAATAAATTTGATTTTTTTTGAAAGAAAGCTTTGAAAAGAAATTGAATGGATGTGTCTATGAGTTAGTGAAATTGTGAAAGATTGTGGATATCGTTGATGATCTAAACTGTGAAAATAGATGACTATTTATAGAGTGAAAAATTAAGTTAAATTGCTAGAAAAGAAAATTACCCAAACAATAAAAAATCCAATTTTTTTTATTCTATCTTGGTCAGCAAATCGACAAACTCTGATCAATGGGAAATTAGTTTTGTCAACATATGACCAATCAAAAAGTGACAAATTATGCGATTTCGTTGTTTTTATATTTTTTATGATTTTTTGGTTATTTTTGCATTAAAAATTGAATAAAATAAAAAAATATTATATTTAAAATATACCTAAAATAGAAAAACAAAAATTTAAAAAAAAAAATAAAATGATTTTTTTGTGATTTTTAGTAATAATGCAAAGATAAAAAAGAAGTTTAAAATAAATAGAAAAAGTGCCAAAATATAATGAAGGTGGAATTCAAACTCATGACCTTATTATACTCGCAAACCTTACCTCCTTACTAATTATGGTATTTAATTTATGCAAAATAAAAATGTACTTGAAAGCATATGAAGACTGGGAAAAGATTTGATATTTAAAAATACAAATAATTTAAAGTAAACTATTATATGTTTTTAAATAAGCCAAATAAATTGAAAATAAACATCTATAAAATCTTAAATATTAGTGTAAATAAACCATAGAAATTTATAAAAAACTAAATTTGAAAATTATTTGACTGTTAAAAATAGGGCGGACAAATTTGGGGTATGACGTAACACCCTTCCAAATCCCAAAGAATATTCACAAATAATTTAATAAATAAATCAGAGTAAATCACCAACAAAAGTGTCACATCTTCATAAAATATCAATTAACAAATAGTCCTGCTCCGTAACACGGGTTCTTTAAATTTAAAACAATTATTTCTTCATAGGTGATCAACACCAAGCTTATAAATTTCGTAGTGGAACACATGAACTCAAAACAACTTCATATATAAGTACTCTTAAAATACTCATTGAATCCTCATCATTAAAAGTTAGGATTTAAAAACAATTTCAATAATAAAATAACAACTCATAATTTGTATAAAAAGTGAAACACATGGTTCACTTCAAACGTCTCCTAACCCCGATGTTACATATCAGAGCAGACTCCCTTATTTAACTTAGTCAAATAAGCAAACTCTGAAGCTATCCTCTAAGCTTCACTGTACTAATCCTGATCAGCTTCAAGTTACCCACAGATAGAGACAATATTTCCAAGCAAAAAGGATGAGTAAATCATAATCATTATAAAAGACATAAGGAATAAATAAGTAGACATGCACATAGGCAGGGCATCACACATCATCAAAACCTTATGTTATACTCACACCTTCACAACACATCATTAATATATAACAACATATCATCAAAACACCATTTATCAACAAGCACCATTTAATAAGATCATTATGCAATGTCACTTATAATGTAATGAAACATCATAGACTCATGTATGTGGTACCAAAACTTCACGGATGACTCAGTCATCATTTTTTCTAAAGATTCCCACCAATAGGATCGATTCTCACTTGGAACCAGAGCACTTCACAGTTTTACACTCAATCCACACTATGGGATTGATGTCTTTACTTGACTATTGTTCTATGATCTCCACTAGACCGGGGTCCTAACAGCCTCACTGGACTGAAGTCCTAAACTATGCCATAAATACATGATCGGAACAACATAATAAAGACGACCACGACTAGTCAAAATACATCATCATTCATGAATTCATCACAACATCATCACATCATCAAAATATAAAAAGCATCATCATGACATCATCATATCATCAAAATATACAAAGCATCATCATAACATCATCATATCATCAAAATATACAAAGCATCATCATAACATCATCATATTATCAAAATATACAAAGCAGCATCATAACATCATCATATCATCAAAATATGCAAAACAACTTTGTAATCCAATACGGGAAACCTAACTTCTTTCTAGCTTAGGTATTGGGAATATACTTCTTATTTCTCATTTTATTCCATCTAAATAAAGTTCATTGTGTTAGCTATCCAACACTTTGAATGACACCTCAAACCGAGTTCTAAAACTCAAGTTACGACTCTTTGAACAATCCTACTGCTATTCTTCGCCTACATCTCGCCCAGAGACCTTGGAGCAACAACCCACCTATTCCATTCTGGATACTATCGCCTGACGAAGCTCCTTTCTCACCCGGTGACACACCCTTCGCATCTGCTTTTCCTGGCGACGGTGCGAGCGATGCACTCTAGTAACATCTTCTTTTTCTGCCCTTCATCACCTCCCTTTTTGCCTGGCGACAACCAAGTGACTCCATCATCATCCGGTGACACTCTTCATTTCCCGACGACTCTGCGCGAACAAAGTTTTCCTATTGCAATTTCCTGCATAATAATCAGTCCTAATTCTTGCGATTTTGTACCAAAACAATCCCAATTCTCATAGATTTCAACACCTAATCATCATATAATATCTATACAATATTATAGGCATTATATACACAAACTCATGGCAATTCTACAAGGTATTTTCACTAATTCCAACACAAACTCATCAATTGCAACACAACCTACATTTATCTAGACCTTAGATCGATTATAATAACAATGATAAACACCCCTTATCTTAAGATTATTACTAGCTTTCAATTCCTCTTCGTGTTCTACAATTCCTCTTTGCCTATTTGTGCCCTAGTTTTTGCCCCGCCTCTCACTCCTTCCCCAAAAACTATCATACAGAATGGGCGCTTCTGAAATCCCAATTCTCTTTTGTTTAACTTAATCCTTGGACCCTTAATTAGTCTTTCCCTTTTCGCCCTCACTTAACCCTTCTCAAGTGACCACCATGTCCTCATAGTTTCTACCTCATATTTTTTTTCTTCTAATTATCTAATTAAAATAATTCTAACTAATTATTCTAATTATTATAAAATTCTTATAATCCTCTTAATCCCACTACCCCACACATATCATCACATCAAACATCGTATTAACCATCATATTCATCTCATCATCATAAATCGTCACAAGGACTCACATAAAAACACTCAAAATATCACATATATCAAATTCTTCATAATGACTCATATATTCATGCTAAATTAACTAAATAATTAATCAATCTAGAATTCAAGGTGTTACAACTCTCCCCCACTTAAAATAATTTTTGCCCTTGAAAATTACATGATGGAAACAACATCAGATAAGACTCTTTCATATGATCCTTGTGTTCCCAAGTTCAACTTTCACACGACTGGTCCACCCCACAATACCTTCACTAAGATGATGTCTTTACCCCACAATTGCTTCACTTCTTGTTCTTCTATCCACACGGGTGATGCTTCAACAGTGAGGTTATCTCTCACCTATACATCATCCATTTGAATCACATACGAAGGATCCAGAATGTACTTCCTCAACTGAGACACATGAAACACGTCATGCAGATTCGTAAGTGACAAAGGTAAATTAATACGATATGCCACCTCACCCATCTTCTCTAAAATCTTATATGGGCCAATAAAATTCGGCGTAAGCTTTCTCGACTTCAAAGATCAACCAACACCATTCACCAGAGTAACTCTTAAAAACACGTGATCATTCTTTCAAAATTCGATTGCCTTCCTCCTCTTATCACAATAACTCTTCTGACGACTCTGAGAGGCTTTCATCCTCTCTTGAATCATCTTAATCTTTTAAGTCATCTCCTGTACGATCTTAGATCCGAGCACAACTCTCTCGCCTAACTCATACTAACATAATGGAGTTCTACACCTCCTACCATATAATGCCTCATACGGTGCCATACCAATACTCGCATGAAAACTATTATTGTATGTAAACTCAATCAACATTAAGTGAATATCCCAAGACCCCCTTGTTCTAGACACAAGCCATGTCTCAGGCATTACAGCATCTGTTAAAGGCAAAATTGGTAACACTACGGGATCCTCCTCAAAATCCCATTACATCCTCTCCTAAGTATAACCCGAATGCGAAGTGCGTCTATCATTCTAACAGTCCTGGACACGACACCAATAATTGCTGGTCCTTGAAGAATAAAATTCAGGATATGATTGATGCAAAAGAAATTGAATTTGACCCTCCCTAGGCCCCTAATGTGATTACTGCGCCTATGGCCAGTCACGGTAAAGGTGTTAATTCCATTGACGACATTTCTTATGTCTCCACTATAAGTGACTTAACCACTCCCTTGATAATCATTAAGAAGAATCTGTTGCGAGCCAGTTTATTTTTGGGTTGCCTTAAAAAATTTTAACATTGTGCGTCCCAATCTGATGGATGTATGTGGCTGAAGAAGGGTATTCAGCGTTTGATTGACAACCATGAAATTCTATTTGAGAAAACTCCGACTATGAAGAGTTTGCATGAAGTGTGTTTCAAGAGCTGAGACTTGAAGATGTTTCTATAATCACAATTTCCAACGCTCCTTTAAGGATCACCTCTAGAGGTCTTATAAGGATTCCTGCCGAGCCGAGGGTGGCTCCCCTGATCATTATTGCACCGGGGCAAGTACCCTATTCCTCTGACAAGGTTGTTCCCTGGAACTATGGAGCAGAAATTTATTACCATGGTGTTAGGCAAAAACCATGGATTGTCGAAGATGAAGATTCTGAAGTTACAACCTCAATGTAGAGAATATTATCGGAACTAGTAAAGTTACCAGGACAGGAATGGTCTTCTCTCCAGAGATCTCTCCTCCAAAGACTATCACAACACCTATTCATATCCCTGCTACTGAGTCGACTGCTGACACTCGGGGAAACGAAAAGATGACTGAGCCTGCCCGAACGGAGGCGCCATCAAAAGATGTTACTATTGAAGACTCTTCCAAACAAGAGATGGAAGAGATACTAAAAATTATCCGCAAAAGTGACTACAATATAGTTGAACAACTGAGGAAGACTCCCTCCAAAATATCCATGATGTCCTTGTTATTGTGCTATGAATCCCATGCTCGGGCTTTGGTAAAATTTCTAAAGAATGCTCATGTACCACAAGAGACTTCTGCTGATCAGTTTGAGAATTGTGTAGCAAGCTTGACGGCTGATAATGGGTTAGGCTTTTCTGATGTTAACCTAACTCCGACAGGAAAGAATCATAACAAGGCACTGCACGTCTCTATTGAGTGTAGGGGCACTACCTTGACGCATGTGATGGTGGATACAAGTTCCTCCCTGAATGTATTAACAAAAGGTGCTCTGGATAGACTGGACTGTGAAGGGCTAGTGCTGAAACCCATCGATATTATGGTAAGAGCCTTTGATGGGTCAAGGAGAATGGTACACAGAGAGGTTGATATTCTGATCAAGGGGGGATCTCAGGTCTTTAACTCCACTTTCTATGTAATGGATGTTCGTCCAGCCTATTCCTGTTTGCTCGGACGCCCTTGGATTCATGGGACAGATGTTGTTACCTCTACCTTGCATCAAAAATTGAAGTATCCGATAAAAGGGAAAATAGTTACAGTTTATGGAGAGGAAGAATATATGGTGAGCTATTTGAACTCTTTCAAATATGTTGAGATGGATGGTGAATTCATTGGAATTCCCTGTCAAACATTTGAAGTAATCCCTCCGACAATTGTCGTTGCTAAAGCTACTCCTACTACTCCTAAGATCACCAACGATCCACCAAGAATGACTTCTTTGAAGGATGCTAGGACTGTGGTAGAAGAGGGCGGTTGCAATATCTGGGGCCAGCTTCTTGATATTCCTTGATTGTTTGATTTTGGTTTTTAAATTTCAATTGTTTGATTTAGGTCCCCTAAAGTTTTCTAATTGTTTGATTTTTGACTCCTCAAGTTTATCCCTTTTGCATTTGATAGTCTCCAAATGATATATAGACTAAACTTCTCTTTTTTTTATTACTTTTTCTTCCTTTTTTATTAGTTTCTTCTCTATAATTCTATTTTTCTTCTCTTTTTAATAGTTAAACTTTGAATATAATATCTTAAAAATCTTAAATATCTCATTCAACATATGTCTAAGGGCAAATTATTTTGACACCAAAAAAATAGACCTCTAGGTAATTAAAATAACAAACTCTTAGGCCAATAACTCCCTCATATTTAAGTATAAAGTCTTGAAGTCTAACAATCTTATTGGTCACATAGAATTTCAATATTTATATAAGTGATATTGTAGGCTTGTCTATATATTCTAAAATAAATTTGTTAAAAGATTCACACATATTATTGACTAAAGTGTCTATAAATTTAATTAGCTAGTGGTCTATATTTTTTATTGTCAAAATGATTTGTCATTAAGTATACGAGGAATGAAATAATTAAGATTTTCAAGATATTTTGTTCAAACCTTAATTATTAAAAAGAGAATAGTAGAAAATTATAAAAAATGAAGTTAAAAAAAGAGAAAAAGTAAAAAAAAAAAAAAATTTAGTTTATATATCACAAAAGGACTATCAAATGTAAAAGAGTACAAATTTGAGAAGTTCAAATAAAATAACAAATAATTGGCAAACTTCAAAGGTCAAAATCAAGTAATTAAAATTTGGAGAGCCAAAATCAAATAATTAAAAAACTTAAGAATCAAAACTTGAAGGAGCAAAATCAAACATTTAAAAAAAATTTGAAGAACAAAATCAAATAATTGAAAAACTTAAAGAACCAAATCTGTATTTAAACCTAAATTAAACAGAAAATTTACTTTTGCCATCCTTTAACCTTTTTTAACCTTTTAAATTAGAGTGTATAGAAGAAATCACAACAATGTAACTCCCTTGTTACCAACCCCGAAAGCTCAAAAGGGTTCAAATTTTAACAAACATCACATAATTCAAACAACACGTACCTTTCTTTTTGTGGTAATGTGATCGGTATGTATTGTTCACATGCACACACTGCCACTGGTGTATTGAGGCAACATAATTTGTCTTTTTTTTTCTTACGTTAACGGTTCTAAATAGTGTAATATTTTCGCTTTTAAACTCTCTCTATTCGACTAATTTCTTTTCTATCCCTTTTTCAAAACCAATATAGTATTAAATTTGCAAGTATCTATTACATTTTAATTTATCATCTTTGTATTTAATGTTAAGTGTCATTATTATAATATTTAATTATTTAATATTATTTATAATTTAAATTATAAAAAATTAAATATTTTTATTAATATATTATTATTTAATGTATCTCCACCGATGTAATTCTTCTTTCATCCCGCAATAATAATTTTAAAATGATTTTTTTTAATTTCTAAGATAATATTAATTATTTTTTTCAATTATGCTTTCTAACTGATATTAATTTTATCTTTCTCAATTTATATAAAAAAAGTCCCTCTCACACACATATTTTTAATGGACTTAAAATAGTCATTTGAATCATTTATAATAAGACGAAACATTATATTATAAAAATATTTTATAATTAAAACTAGTTTTATAATAAAAAGAATGAATATTTATTTTAGTCTCTTACAAAAACTACAAATTCTAAATTAATCTTTCAAAACTCGATTTATTAATCCTTTATAAAATATAACCGAATTATATTAGTTTCTCTATTAATATTTTTCTCAAATCAATATTTTTTTTTAATTTTGATTGGATTATTTGAATTTTATTTTTTAACTAAATTGAATTTTAAAAAGTTTTATTTCTAAACAATTTTATTTTTAAATAATTTAGATTTAAAAATATAAAAAAAAAATTAAAATTGATTCTCATAAAGAATTAAACCTATGAAAAGTCCATCATATGCCTTTACCACTAAACTAATCTAATGTATATTAGTGATAAATAATTCTTATAATTTGTAATAATATTTAACTCATGATCTTTTAATTTATTTTTTTATCTAAAAAATTTAATAACGGATTTATATACAATGATTTGTCATGTTTAACAAATAACTTATAATTTTAAAAATAAAACTATTTAAATTTAAAATAGTGGGACAAAAACTATTTAAATTTATAATAGGAAATCAAAACTGTATTAAGTCAATCTGAATTATTAAGTTAAGTATTTATCATTAAAAAATTTAAATGAAATTTTTTCTGCATAACTTTCACATCATATTTGAGAAAAGTTTATGAACATTCTAACTTATATTCATTTGACATTTATAACTGATTGTACCTGATCAGAATGGACCGTCACAGCTTACTTCAAACATAACTTGAGAGTGAGGTGGGGGGGAGGGGGTACCTACAAGATACTCCAATGCCAAAATGAGATGTTGAATGAGCTAGCAAGCTAGAGAGTAAGAAAATGATCAATACCTGACCCTCTCGAAAGAGAGGGTATTTATAGCCCCAGCGCTGGACCAAGGTCTCCTTATTGGACTGGTCAAACAGACCCAAAGTGGAGACTGTCAGGTTCTACGTGAGTAGAGGGGACCCGCACGTGGTCCTCCACCTGAATGACTTCCTCCGCAAGATCAAAAGGATATAGATGCGGTCTTTTCGGGGCCACGAAGACTCCGTGAAATTCAGAGACGTTGACAGTCATCCCTACAAGGAGGATGCTCGTGAGGCGCTTCTGCTCGTCGTGGATACTCTCCGCCAGACACGAGGTCGTGTGAGGGGATCCGTCTTGGAAGGGGAGAGGATCGGAGGGTGACCTCGAGGTCCTCCTGACCGGCGATGATCTTCCTAAGACTGACTGGGTTTATCCTCGTGCGGTGAGGTTGCCTCCTTGCGAGGAGTGGGAGTTGCTTCCCAACGATTTCGAGGGCAGAACTGGTCAGTATACTTTGACCGGCATAATTAGATTGGGCCTCTCGTGGAGTTGGGCCAAGGGCAGGCCCAATCCAGAACAGGAGCCCCCCAAGTCGTTACTCCTGATGAAGGAGTTATGACTTAAGTCCAGCTTTTTCTTTTACGAGGTGCATTGCTCAACGAGGATATTTCATTGTGTTGACGAAGAAAGTCATCGGTTCATGGGTTTGCCCTAGAAGCATTCAGAATGGACTCGAGATGGGACCATTCTAGTCGCGGGGAGGGGAAACCCTGCAGAGTGTAGGCACGTGGCGTGACCTTTAGGATTATAATGATGGCCTAGGGAGTATGGGTCATCATTAGCTAAGCGTGTAGGTGTCAGGGAGAAAGGCAGTTGTTGAGCTACCCGACGTGACGTTTCGAATTCCACGTCATCTCTATATATAGTGCCTCAAGGCCCATTATTTACGTTTACATTCTCGCGCTCTCCACTCTCCCTATCGCCAACACCATGCCATTTCTTTCCGCCACCGCAAAATCCGTCGCGCGTTCTTCTTCAACCTTCGTTGTTTTTCATCTACTTTGTCCAAGTAAGTATTTTTTCATAATACACTTTGTTTTGATGATGTTTTAGTTATAGAATTTCACGACTGGGCGGTTCTGCTCGGGGAATTCATGTATTTATGCGTAATTTTCGTGATTGAGCCCGTGATATTCATCATTTCCCCGACACTTAGATGAGTTTACCCCGTAGTCTTCATATATCCCTGCAAAATTCATGGATTTTTCACAAGAAGTTTGTGATGTCCCCGGTGAATTCATGAGTCTGGCTGGCAAATTCGTACTTTGCTCGCTGTATTCTTCCTGTGCTCGGGGTGTTCATGAAAATGAACGTTCGTCGTTATAACCGTTGTGTGGTTTTATAAGACTGACATGATTTTCGTGCCCTGGTCGAGGGCCGAGTATTACCCCTTTTGCACGAGGGACTATCGACTTGGTTTGGGCGCCGCCTAACCTTTTTACCCGCGTCGCGGAAGGATGGATTTAGATTTGATGTCGAATTTACCGGTTTCCTCTACTTTACAGGTAAAATGGCCGACACTCCTGAATCATTCGAGCACGTCGACATCGAAGAGACCAGTGTAGCCGAGGAGGGTGTCAACTTAGTTGACACGGTTGACGATCCCGCCTTGGCTTGGGTCGGGGCAGAGCCTCGAGGGATAGCCTCGATATATAGTCATAGTAAGAGGCAGGCTTACACTGTAGTCGAGCATATTGGAGATCAGGAAGGCTTCCAAAGGAACTTCGCGATCTTGCAACCAACGCCCAATGCTCGGATATGCTCAAAGTTAGAGGAAGACCGCTTCCCTATGTACGAGGTCGTTTTCAGTGACTTGGGGTTTCGCCTCCCCTTCAATGATTTCCAGATTGGGGTTCTCAATCACTTGAACTTAGCACCTTCTCAGCTTCACCCGAATGCCATTGCCTTCATCCGGGCATTCGAGATTACTTGTCGGTTCCTAGGGATCGGGGCGACCATTCCCCTGTTCTTCAGGGTTTTTCATCTACAACGGAAATCCCGGGGCGGGAAACCCAGTTGGGTCTCCCTCAAACAGTCGAAGAGGCTGTTCAGGATGTACATGGACTCCGTCCGCGAATTTAAGGACAGATGGTATATCGTGCGACCTACTTCTCAGACTGTCGTGGACACTGTGTTCGACTCGGCTCCCGTTGTGGATGAAGATGGTGAACCGTGTTATGATGCAAACGGAGAGCAGGAGATGGGGCAAATCTCGAAGTTTCCCATCCACTAGTGTTCGGGCCATTACGATCATGGTCCCGGGCATTACCACACTCCCGCCGGTGGCATGAGCGCTGAGGACGAAGAGGCATATGGTGTTCTTAATCGGTTCGTCGATGGATTCTTTCCTGCTAGATGAGTCACAAGGGAAGGACATGACATCCTCGATGAAGATAGTGAGCCGATGTTCGAAGCGGCCCGATCAACACCAAAACGCTCGTCGAGTTTCGTTCTTATGGGGAAGCCGTGAATCTCTTAGGTTTATGCTCGCTTTATTTTGCTATATTTTTACTTCCTGACTTGAATTTTTTTATTTTGTTTTGTTTTCCCGTCGAGGTTGACCTGAGGACACTGTTTTTGTTTTCTAACTAATATTAATTTTATCTTTCTCAATTTATATAAAAAAAAAGTCCCTCTCACACACATATTTTTTTAATCGACGTAAAATAGTCATTTGAATCATTTATAATAGGACAAAATATTATATTATAAAAATATTTTATAATTAAAACTAGTTTTATAATAAAAAGTGAATATTTATTTTAAATCCTTACAAAAAAATACAAACTTTAAATTAATTATCCATGAATAAAGAACTCGATTTATTAATCTTTTATAAAATATAACTGAATCATATTAGTTTTTTCATTAATATATTTTTTTAAATCTATTTTTTTTACTTTTAAATTGTGATTGAATAATTTGAATTTTTTTTAACTAAATTAAATTTTAAACAATTTTATGGTTAAATAATTCAAATTTAAAAATATAAAAAAAAAATTAAAATTGGTTCTCATGAAAAGTCCATCATATGCTTTTACCACTAAGCTAATGTATATTAGTGATAATAATTCTTATAATTTGTAATAATATTTAATCCATGACTTTTTAACTTATTTTTTTATATACAAAATTCAATAACAAGTTTATATACAATAATTTATCATGTTTAACAAGTAATTTGTAATTTTAAAAATAAAATAATTTAAATTTAAAATAAAGGGACAAAAACTATTTAAATTTATAATAGAAAATCAAAACTGTATTAAGTTTATCTGAATTATTAAGTCAAGTATTTATCATTAAAAATTTAAAATGAAATTTTTTCGGCATAACTTTCACATTATATATGAGAAAAGTTTCTGAACATTCTAACTTATATTCATTTGACATTTATGACAGTTTCAAAAAAATAAGAACAACTTTACTAACATTTATAACAGAAAAAAATTCACTAATACTAATTAATCTAATTTATTCAACCTCTTTTTAGATTATTTTTCATACTTAAAAGTAAAGTCACTATCATTTAATTTAAAGAGACTTTCGTTTATGGCCTATATATATATATATATATATATATATATATATATATATATATATATATATATATATATATATATATTCAATTGCTTAATATTATTATAAACCAAGAGAACTATTTGTCACCAAATATACATTAACCTATTAGTAAAGATCTATGATGTAGCTTAAAAGTTCTGGGTTTGATTCTTTCTATGAACAAATTTTATCTTTTTTTTTTTATATTTTAAAATCTGCATTATTTAAAAAATAAAAATAAAATTAAATATCAATTTAATATTTAAAAAATATTAAATAAAAAATAAAATTCAACCTAACGATTCAGTTATGATTTAAAAATAGAAAAAAAAATTGAGTTGAAAAAGATATTAACAAAAGAACTACTATCATCCCGCTAAATTTTATAAAAGATTAAATTAAATTCTTTTTTTTTGAGAATTAATTTAAATTTTATGATTTTTGTGACCGACTAAAATGTGTCTTCATTTTAATAAAAATTAATTTAATTCAATATTTTTTCAATAAATGTATGGATAATATATTAAATGATAATTGCAATTATTTTTATTTTTATTTTGTTGAAGCAACTTTTCATCTATTGGCTTATGAAAAAATATCCGTCTCTTAGTGTAATTATATATTTTTATAATCCTTAGTCAACAAACAATACTCATTTTATAATAAATAATAATTTAATAGAAAAATCAATTTAACAAGAAATGTTATTTTTCAACTTTATAAGTATTCTATTTTTATTATATTATATTATAAATATCCGTCTATTTTTATTTAACAAGAAATCCTTAGTCAACAAACAATACTCATTTTATAATAAATAATAATTTAATAGAAAAATCAATTTAAAAAGAAATTTTATTTTTCAACTTTATAGTTATTCTATTTTTATTATATTATATAAATGCAATGTACATTACTAGTAATACTGTACTTCCTTCTATAAACATATTAAAATGTCACGTTCTTTAACAATTTTATTTTAGTATAATAAAATTCTTTAAATATAATATTTTTTTCAAATGACATGATTTGACTAAAAAAAAAATTCAAATGAAACGATTTTTTTAATTAAAAAATGACACACTTTCTAAAATTAAAAAAATCATTAAATATGACATCACAAATGTGATGATAAATGATGACATAAGCAATAATAATCCAATAAACAACAAACTCCACCGATGTAACTCACTAACAAATAGTCACAAGTTCTTGTCTTTCTTCATCAATCAATTGTCAAAATCCTAGTAGAAACTTTCATTCTACAATATGGCCACAACAGTTAAGCCATTAGTAACAGACATTGCTTCTACCTTAAATCATGTCCCTTCAAATTTCATCAGGCCCATTGGTGACCGTCCAGATCTTCAACTCCTATCATCCACTAACGATTCCATTCCTATCATTGATCTTCAAGGCCTAGATTCCTCAAATCGTTATGAAATCATCCAAAAAATTGCTCATGCATGCCAAAACTATGGGTTTTTTCAAGTATGGATCATATCAACTTGTTATTTTCTTATGAGTATTATAATAATTTAGTTTTACTTTGGATTATTGTCACATATATATGCAACAATATTTATTAATGGTGTTAAGATTGAACGGTTTAAATATTATATAGTAGTTGTATGTGATCTAATTTTATGTTGGTTGTTAATTTAAATTTTTTTTAGATCTTGAACCATGGGGTTTCGGAGAAAGTGGTAAGTGACATGATGAATGTGTCAAAAGATTTTTTTAATATGTCAGAGAGTGAGAGAATGAAGAGTTACTCTGATGATCCGTTGAAGACAACAAGACTTTCGACGAGTTTTAATGTGAAGACGGAAAAAATTTCAAATTGGAGAGACTTTTTGAGACTTCATTGTCATCCTCTTGAAGATTATGTTCATGAATGGCCTGCCAATCCTCCTTCTTTCAGGTTCAAAAATATACAACTATTCATTTTTCTTATTTAAATGTGATAAACAGGATTCAATTTCTTTTACACTAAGAATACATGTAAATTCTTAATGGATACAAAATAACATTTTTTACTCATTTTCCCTACTTGTCATGTTAAAATCAAATTGTGCATTTTCAATTTAATGGTTGAATTCTACTGTTTGATTGAGATAAGACAATTCATATTTTATCATTTTTATTAAATATAAAAATATGAATGATTGAATTTAAATTTCGGTTCAATTAATTAAATTTAATTCGCTTTCTTGGGTTACATAATTAAAAAGTTATTTTTTTAAAAAATATTTTTAAATCTTTGATTTTATATATATATATATATATATATATATATATATATATATATATATATATATATATATATATATATATATATATATATATATATATATATATATATATATATATTTGTTTTCACTATGCTTATTTAAATTTTCTCTTTTTCTTTTAAATATGTATTCACGATTTTAATTTATTTGTGATTTATATATAGAGATGATGCGGCAGAGTATAGCAAACAACTGCGAAACTTAGCATTGAGATTGCTTGAAGCAATATCAGAAAGTTTAGGTTTGGAAAAGGATTACATAAACAAAGCATTAGGAAAACATGGACAACACATGGCTATTAACTACTATCCTCCATGTCCTGAGCCAGAACTAACATATGGTTTGCCAGCTCATGCTGATCCAAATGTTATCACTATTTTGTTGCAAAATGATGTTGTTGGCTTACAAGTTCTTAAGGATGGTAAATGGATTACTATTAATCCTGTTCCTAATACCTTCATTGTCAATATTGGTGACCAAATTCAGGTAATTTTTTATTCCAAATAACTTTTGCTATAACCTTATTTATTAATCTTAAATAACCAGAGACTAATTTATTATAAACCACGGGCACTTCTAACACGCACTTATAACACGATTCTAACACGATTCGAACACTGACACGATAACACGAATTATAATTTAAAAAATTAATAAGTTATACGTAATAGTCCAACATGTACACAAAAGGTGCTACATAGCTTATTTATGCATGTTGATGTGGATTTGAAATAGGTGATAAGCAATGACAAGTATAAGAGTGTGCTGCATAGAGCTTTGGTGAATAGTGAGAAAGAGAGGATGTCTATTCCAACTTTCTACTGTCCATCACCAGATGCAATCATGAAACCAGCTCCTGAACTCCTAGACAATGATCATCCTGCACAATACAAAGATTATGAATACAATGAATACTTCAAGAAGTTCTGGAACAGAGGACTTTCAAAAGAAACATGCGTGGACATGTTCAAGGCTTAAATTGTCAGTTTCTAAATTTCATCTCTATTTGAAGTAGACAAAGATGAATAAATAATGTGTTTCATGTTTGGGAACTCTAATAAAAGATCTTTCTGGATTTTAGTTTCATAAAAATATATGATTTGCATTGATTGATTAATTTATCGAATACGATGATTTGTTTTCCAACGGGTTAAAAATGTTATAGTTCCTGATTCACAGGTTAAATAAGTTTAGTTTTTACAAAATTTGATGGTTTAATTCTATAGAAAACTTATTTAAGTTTTACTTCACACATATATTTTCTGTTAGCATTTTAGTCTCTATGAAGCCGATTAAGGTGATAAAGTTACTTTTGGTATCATTTATATGAAAAGTGTGTGTAAATTTTTTTTTGTTTTTTTAGGTTGTCTGTTTATATACAATCTTGCAGACTCAATCTTCATAAGATCAATTGATCAGCCATAAATGTTTGTGTCTTCCTGCTCGAGATCATTCAATAGGGATCAATTTCATGGCCTTCTTGTTTGACATTGATCATTTATGACTATTACTAAGTCTTTAAGAGCTATATTTGCGTAGAAATGTTTCTATCATAATATGGGATGTGCATGTCTTAGGCCGTCCTATCTGAATTTGTCCAAAGATCCATCTATATTCATGTTCTCACTCGACCTTATTATTTTATGTTTGGGTTCATACCCGATCTATGATGAGATCGAAATGTACATAGTCCCTCAAGCATGAGACCTAAAGGGACGAAGTGCTTTAGGGGGATAGATTGTAAAAATCATGTGCACAGAGGGACAAAATGCTTTTAGGAGGAGAGAGTGGAGTGTACATATCAGTTCCTCAAACATGAAAGAAGACTAAGACGTCATGGGAATGGAAAATATACACTATATTACATAATCGTTCTCAAAACCGACTGAGGTCAGAGTATAGTCCCTCATGCACGGGGCTTAAAGGGGCGAGATGCCCTTTTTAGGGGAATGATCCAGAATATTTAATAATTTTGGTTTATAAGTATGAACAGTTGTCTCCTCTCAAAGAATAAGAACTAATGTCTTATTACATAGAGGTTTTCTTTCTGACTCTTGGCCTTCCTATTTTTATTAAGGGTTTAATTTTGTGGAATCAATTCCTGAAAGCTTTTGAATGGAGGACAGGAAGAGTGGATTGGAAGTTCATGAAAAAAATGTAAGGTTATTTTGAGAGTTTGTCTTGTGACACTAACAATGATTTAGCATCTTCTTCCTCAAGTTTAATTGAATTTATTATGGAGCTTTATGCCACTCTCCCAAGATAATTTTCTAAAGAAGTCCCAAGTTTGGATTTCATCTTTCTAGAAGACGATTGCATATAATAATTTTGAGTGGGTCTGGAGTTATCCAACACTAACATAGAAGACAATTTTATTGTGAATCCATGTGTTCATAGTGAAAGGGTTTGCATACGGCAACCTCCCGGGATAGAAAATTAATTTTTTTTATTTCTATACTGGTGTTTTCGAAGTTTAGGGGTCGGTGTCCCCTTCAGCATCTTCGAGTCTGGCGTCCTCAAGGTTCTAAATGTCGCCCCTTATCAGCTTCATCCAAATAGTTGGGAGTTCATCCAAGGATTCCAAATCCTCTACTAGGGTCTGGATATCACGCTCATCATTGGGATCTTCTTTTCCTTTAATGAACCAAAAGGAGTATCCTAGGGTGAATGGGTGTCTATGCGCGTTATCTCAGGGCGGGCTTGGCTTTCCCTCTATACCTCCAATTACAAAATTTTGAAGAACATGTTTGTTAGGGTAAATGGAAGTGTTTGGTGCCCATATGCTATCTTTTTGGAGGATGGGTGTTATAGGATTCTTTTAAATTGGATTGGCGATCCCCTTTATATCACATGATTTCTTCTGGCAAAACTTAGTGACATAAATGGCAAAGTGGTGGATGTTTTTGGAGCAATTATATGGGTGAAGGATTTGTTTAAGGGGGAGTATTAAAGTTTGTTCCCATAAACACTATTTCATAGGACTTGTTATAAATGTAATTGTTGTACCCCAAAATTTTCCCTCCCACTTTCACACAAGACATACTCCTAGAGGTTCACAATTGCTCAAGGTTGACCAAGAATTGACCAGACAATTCTCCTCCTAAGGAAATGAACCCCCAACTAGGGTTTCAATTTTCATCAAGACGGTTGAGCTCCAAAGGTCTCAAATGCTTCCTATGGTCCTAATATGCCTTCAAGATTATCCACGCCAAATTTCATGCCTTGCACAATAAGTTTGCTTAGTCAATTGCTCAAGTATTGGAAAATCAACTGTGATAGGTCAAAAGTCAACTGCGGCCCGTGTACAGTCAAACTTCAAGATTTTTAGTCAACATCAACATTTTGAAGTTATATCCATCGTTTGATCAAGGGTTGATCATGATTCCTCAAGAAATTCTCATAACCCATCAAAAGTCAAAAATGGCAAATTAGGGTTTCTATAGGAAAAGTCAACCAAACTTTGACCAAGCATAACATTATAATACTTTATCAGAAATTTTCCAACCAAATCTCATTTTGAATAGAATCCAATTCGCTACAACTTCTCTTCATACCCCGAGATCAAGAAATGCACCATTTGAAAGATATGAGCTCAGACATTATAGATCACTTTCAAAAAGTCAACAAAAGCCACTTTTTGCCAAGACCTTTTACATTAAGATAAAATCTTCAAATGAAAAATTGATCAAAATAAGGATTGAATTACACATCTTGGGATTTCCAAAAAGTCTAAGATTATCATCATGAGATAAAAATTGAGCAAGTTATGGCTTGCCCAAGTTGGGAAAAGTTTGGAAAATTCAAGAATTGTGCATTGAGCAAATTTGAACTTTTAGGGCCATGACCTAACTTTTTGGACTTAAAAGACTCTCATGACCTTATAAAGGACCTCTAAATCCATTTTTGTATGCCTTTGATTTTATTTACATTTATTTTGATTTTTGTTTAATTTAAAAATTAAATAAATACAAAATAAATGCATAAAATAATAGGTTAATATTTTTGACATGTGGGCTAGTGTTTTAGGTCAGCCTTGAGGCCCATTTTTTATGCACAAATGTCCAGATACATGCTAGCATGGAAAGGGCAAGTTTTGGCAAATTTGAAAGCCTTTTAATTTGTTGGATTTTGGTTTGAAAACATGAGTTATGGCATTGATTCTTTCCATATAACCTTGTCTCTCCCATCTACCCTATAAATACATCACTTTGGAAAGCCAAATGGACGCCTACACGTTGTACCATAAGCTCTACCAGATTTGCAAAAAGTTGTCCAAATCGTGCAATTTCAATCACTCACTTCCAGCTCTCCTCAAGCCAAACCAAGGATTCAAACATCCCCCTGAGGCTTCCAGGGACTCAATCTAACCCTCTAGCATACAGTTTCAAGCCCAGATTAGGAATATCACCATCGCCTATTTTGGTAAAATTTTTAAATTTTAAATCCTCATGTTTGCATGTTTTTGAATGCTTTGACATGTATGTATGAGTTGCTAGGCATCATTAAAACAAGTCAAGAGCTTAGCATGAAGTACATGACGCTTGAATTGTGATATGCCATTTTCAAACTGTGTTAGGGTTTTCTGGGCGTAACTCAAAACGCAAGAACTTCTAGGCCAAACTGAGGCCAGATTTGGACTCAAGAGGCCTTTTTGTATGGAGTAGACCCTTTGGTTTGTCTCGAATCTTTCTCTTTTGCAGGAACACGATTTCACTTCACCGGAGAAGCTGACCGAAGGGAAACTCCGTCATTCCTGAATTCCTTTGACCCCGGTCAAGGGTGGCGTGGCAAAGATCCATAACCTGATTGGTCAATTCAAATTTTACAACACACGCGTGTTTGCTGACTTAACTTTTGGTTGTTTTCATATTATATTGTTTTTCTTTGTTTTATCTAACGATTGAGTTAACTCGCCCAGTGGAAGAAGCAGCGTGAGTAAGGAATGTTTATATGCAAGAGCAGGGGTTCGATCCCTGCCTCTTGCATATTATTTTTCTAAATTTTCTTTCAGATCCAATGCAACATAGAGCTAGTATGTACATGGTGTATTTCAAATCTTGGCCATCAAACATTCACCAATGTGGATCTAACACCTCAATTGTGTGTTGCCACCATGCACCCCTTCAGCTTGGACGTGCAGGATCCTTGACAAAGGTTGTAGGCTCTGCTTTATTGGGCCTAGCACATTTTCAGATCAGCACCCCTTGTTTTGCTGAATAACCCCAGACCCATTTGTTTTGTTTTAATATTTTCTTTTTAAATTTTTGCTTTCATTTATTTAATTAACCATAAAAATTCAGAAAAAGTCACCAAAAATATTAGGTTAGTATTTTTTAATTAAACTAATTTTATAAATAATTTAAATAAATATTTTAACTATTTTCTTTAATTTAAAATGAAGTAGAACGTAGGATTTAATTATATTTAATTATTTTCTTTTCATAATAAAAAACAAAAACAAAAAGCTTAGACTATTTTTCTTAATTAATTTTTATTTTCTAAATAGACTTTAGGATGTTTAATTTAATTATTTTTCTTAATTAAAACAAAATCAAACAAATAAGTTCTTGTTTACTTAGAATATTTTATTAGGTTTCTAGACGCTTCTTTATTTCGCGCGCGCATTTTATATTATTATGTATCTGCCTATGAATTGTAATAGTCCTAATTAGGATTTTCATTTTTTTTGCACTTTACTTTTCGTCCATTATTATGTATCTACACCAAAGCCCTGTAATAGCGTATGAACTTTTATTTCTCGCTTTCACATTCTTGTATGCTTGTATATAATTGCTAGTAAGTAGGTGTGAATGACAAGATTAATCAAATTGATCGTTAGATCACTAACCTCAAGATAATATAACTGAAAAAACACACTTCTCACACTTGCACCCTTAGGGTATACCTCACTTGGTTGCCTCAGAAATGGTCATATCCCCCGAACGTAGGGATATCTTAGCAAAGACCCTCGGTATAAAAGTCATCATAAAAGATCATGGTCCCTAAAACATCCCTCGAGTTGCCTACGAGAAAATGATTTTGTCCCTCGATGTTGCCTATATGATGACCGTCCCTTCGAACGCTAAGATATCCATACATGTTGCCTTCGATGATCATAACGTCCCTTTTGATAGTCCCTTAAAATCCAACGATAGGGCTACCTACACACTAATAGTAGGATAGCACTATCTAAAGTAAAGGAGGAAAAGAACATCCTTTTTCGAGTAGGTAGACTATTCTTAAGTACTTGCTTAAAAACAAATTTTCACACTTACACACTTTCAAAAAACTACTTTCAAAAATGCTTTATCACACTCTTGAGGACTGATACAAGAGTTATCATAAAGCAAACAAAACTTTTCAAACACACAAACACAAACAGTTTTCAAAATGAGCAAGTACCTAAGATCTCGTGGAAAACCACAGATGGAAAGGGTGCTAATACCTTCCCTTTCCATAATCTACCCCCTTACCCAGAAAATCTCGAAAAGGGTATTTTTTGTTCTTTTCACCCTTTCCTTTGGTGGATAAAAGAAAAGTCGGTGACGACTCTTGCTTACTGCGATATTTACGAACAAAAAACACAAACCAGTATTAATAGTCGGTTCTTCCACCGTATCACAGAACTGGAAACTCTGCTGGGGAGTATTATAAAGTGGGGTTTACCTTAGGTCTAGATCATTTCTAAATTGTTTGCTTGTTTGTTTGCTTTACTTTTAAGGGATTGTTTGGGTTACTATAGATCCTACACCCGAATCTGGGGAAACCTGTTAGGTAAGTAGAAATAGATCGTGGAAACTGTGTGGGGGTATATCGACACGATTGAAGCGATGGCTACATTGATGTGACACTTTGGTTGGTACCGGTAGCCCTTGAGTTAATCAAGGAGAATACGGGGCTGCTGCATGGTGTCAAAAGCGTCAACTGACTTTAGAACCTTTAAATGAACAACTTGGCCATTAGGACGTAGCGAGATAGCCGTCTTTGGTGTATTCCTAAAGTCGGCAGATACTCGATGCTACACTCATTGAGACTCGACTCCTGAGTTTTGTTTGGTTGTGAGTCAGTCGCCTATCGAATGAAGCTTGTGGGAAAGGTTAGTGATATTGAGATCCCTTAGAACCCGATTACTATTTATAGGACAGGTTGAACCAATCCAACTTCAAGAGGGTATGACCTTAAAACCCATGCAAGCCTTAAACCTAAGGTTTTGGTGATTTGCTTGTGCTTGCTATATATGTGATTTCCTGGCATAATCATGACATCATAACATGGCATATCATACTAACCATTTCAAGGATTTTCTAGGGCTTATCTTTGTCTTGTTTTGTAGAACATGACATCCGCTCGCAGGAACACTATCCAAATCAACCTTATGAAAGTGCATCCTCAACTCAAGGAGTTAGCATCAAGAATTCCTGAAAGCTCTTCCTTCACTGAAAAACATGGTCGACTTCTCAACTTGTTCACCACAACCCCTGATGAAGAAATGTTAAAGGTGCTCTTTCATTTCTTTGACCCATTGCCCCACTGCTTCACTTTTCCTGATTACCAGTTAGTGCCTACTATGGAGGAGTTTTCTCAGTTATTGGGGGTACCTATCCTTAATCAGCTACCATTCAACGGTACGGAAAGGGAACCAAAGCCTGAAGAGATTTCTCAAGCTCTGTCTTTACAACGGTCTGATGTAGTGGCAAATTGGGAAACCAGAAGAAGTATCCAAGGATTTCCAGCTAAGTTTCTATTTGAGAAAGTCCACTATTTTTGGGATATCTTGGATTTACAAGCTTTTAAGGAGGTGTTAGCCCTTCTCATCTATGGTATGGTACTATTCCCTAACACGGACCAACTCATAGATGTGAATGCAGTCAAGATTTTTCTGTCTCATAATCTGGTACCTACCTTACTTGAGGATATTCTACACTCTCTGTATACTCGCATTCTAAAGAGAAGGGGACCCTTCTGTGTTGTACTCCTCTATTGGCTAGGTGGTTTATTTCGCACCTACCCCGGTCTGTTTTGAAGAATGAGCAGGGTATGAGATGGTCTCATAGGTTGATGTCTCTTACTCATTCGGATATTCATTAGTGTTCTCAGTCCTCATAGAGTGTCACCATCATTGATCATTGTGGGACATTCCCTAATGTCCCTCTCTTAGACATTAGGGGGGAATCACTTATAATCCTTGTTTGGCGTTATGACAGTTTGGTTATGCTAGAAGGGATGGTCCTCACGACACACTCGTCCAAGGAATCACATTTGACTATGAGAATGATGTTTAGGGTTATCGCAAGAGGTTCATTCGAGCTTGGGGCCTGATAAACAGAGTTGATAGCAAGACACTGAGGCACAAGAATTCCATCCCTCTTGAGCCTTACCTCAAATGGGTGCGAGCTCGTGCTCAATGTCTTATGATGCCTTACACCTCCATCTTACCTGTGATTGTGGAGCCAATTGCTGAAGGAGACACTCCTTACGTTGTTCTTCATCTTGATATGCCAACTGATTTTGAGGAGCTACAGAAATTCTGGATCCAACTTAAAGAAGAACAGGATACTTTCGAAGCCCAATTCTATGCCAACGAGAAGAAGGTTCTAGAGCTCACCTGGTTACTTCACGAGGAGAGGAATATAAATGCCTACATTGCACCAAAGAGGATGCGCCCGTGGGAAACTTGAATCTTCCTTTTTCTTGGGATATTTTATTGTTGCTTTGTTCCCTTTGTAAGCCTAAGAGGCATCGTTGTAACCAATAAAACTTCTTGATGCAATTAATGTTTGCTATTTTTTTATTTAAGCAAATTTGAGTCTTAGAAATCCTTGAAAACATTGCATACATATATCATACATATCATTGCATAAGCAGGTTTCGAAGCAGGTTTCTCATCCTCTTCGCTGTTTATTTCAGAAATGGCTCTAGAACAAACAATGAAGGATCTATAGACTCAGAATGCCCAGTTTCAACAAATGATCATGGCTCTGACTAAGGGGCAAGAAGAACTGAAAGCCCTGATTATTAAAGAAAAGAAGAAGCCAAAGAAGCCAACTGGGTTAGTGAATCTGGGAAGAAGGGTCATAGGACCAGTGCAGCGAGCCTCTGAACTGATAACTTCATCAAAGGAAAGAGGCAGTCAAGAAGAGGAAACAAGAGAGGTAGACTCCAATCCAAAAGAATATGATGATGAATATGACTATGATGAGGAACAATATCCTCTTGCTGATGAAAAATACAAACAGCTGGAGGATCGTTTGAATACAATGGAGGTTCGGAAGGTACCAGGTATGGATTTTGAAGAACTGGGTTTGGTCTCTGGGGTTGTCATCCCGCAAAAGTTCAAGGTGCCGATGTTCGCCAAATATGATGGGGTTTCATGTCCCAAGATGCACCTCCGATCTTATGTGAGGAAGATCCAGCCTCACACTGCTGACAAGGACTAATGGGTTCACTTCTTTCAAGATAGTCTGTCTAAAACTCAACTAGAATGGTTCTACCAGCTGGAAAGGGCCAACATTTGTAATTGGGAAGACCTGGCTGCTGCTTTCTATAAGCAGTATCAGTATAATGCAGACCTTTCTCCTACCCGTACACAACTCTAAAATATGTCTATGGGTTCGAGCGAGGGCTTTAAGGACTATGCTCAGAAGTGGAGGGACTTAGCAGGAAGAGTCCATCCTCCCCTGTCTGGTAGGGAGCTAGTGGATATGTTTCTCGGTACCCTGTCTGGTTCATTTTTAATCACCTGATTGGAAGCTCCTCAGCCGGCTTTACCGAATTGATTTTAACAGGAGAAAGGGTGGAAGCTGTAATTAGGAGTGGTAAGATCCAGAAGGATGTATCCTCCAGTGCAGCAAGGAAACCATTTGCTGGGAAGAAATAGGTTAGTGTTATGTACCATCAAAGGAATCAGGACATAACTGAATGTCGTCCAGCGGTGGGGGCTGTCGTGATCTAAAAGCCTGCACCTACTCAACAAAGGAATAATCAACCGAGAACAGAAAGGCCGGTAAGACAGTTTACCCAGATAAATATGACTTTATCCCAAGTTTTTCTTCATTTGTTGAAATCTAATCTGGTAACCTTGCGGGAAGCTCCAAAGAATCCCAATACCGTCTCTCCTCGCTACAACCCTAATGCTCGTTGTGCTTACCATTCAGAAAATCCAAGCCATGATACCAATGACTGTTGGGCTTTGAAAAACAAGGTGCAAGACCTTCTCTAGGCGAAGGAAATTGAATTTGAGGTCCCTGAGATTCCCAATGTTATCACTGCTCCTATGTCCAAGCACGACCGTGGTGTTAACGCTATTAAAGATGATGTGTTTGTTACTTCTGTTGAGGAACTTGTTACTCTTCTCTTAACGGTTAAGTGGAACTTGTTGAAGGCCGGTTTATTTCCGGGATGTGGCGAAGGTTGCCACTTATGTTTATCTCTTTCGGCTGGTTGTCATTTGTTGAAGACAGGTATTCAGCGCCTGATGGATGATAGAGAGATTTTGTTTGAGAAGACTCCCGTTCCAACCATTTCTTGCAAGGATATTTCAATAATAACCATTTCCGCCAATCCTCCCAGGGTCTCCACCAAAAGACCCGTCAAGATTACATCTATTCTGAAGGTGACTTCACTAGTAATTACTATACCAGGGCCAATCCCATACTCCTCAGACAAAATTGTTCCCTAGAACTATGAGGGTGATGACTACTACCACGGCGTCAGGCAAGACCTGCTGGCTATTGAAGACCAAGTTTCTGAGAATGTTGATCCTGACATTGACAACATTGTTGGAACCAGAAAAATAACAAGAAGTGGAAGAGTGTTCTCCCCTGAGATTTCTCCTCTGAAAGCTGTTACTGATCTTGTGATCATTCCTACTTTTGTTCCTGCTGATACTACTACTACAATTACTGTGATTACCCCTGTTAACACCCCTATCACCGAGTCGACCGAGACTCAGGGAAAAGGTATATTGGTTGAGCTTGTCCAGACAAAGGCGCATTCGGTATCTATCCCAGAGGCTTCCAAGAAGGAGATGGAAGAAATTTTGAAAATTATAAAGAAAAGCGACTATAATGTTGTCGAACAGCTGGGGCAGACCCCTTCAAAGATTTATATGCTAGCCTTATTGTTGTTCTCCGAAGCTCATGCGAAGGCTTTGGTGAAGTTTTTTAAAACTGCCCATGTGCCACAGGAAACCTCTGTTGACCAATTTGAAGATTGTGTGGCCAGTTTGACGGCTGATAACAGTTTGGGTTTTTCTGATGCTAGTCTGACACCTAGAGGGAGGAAACACAATAATGTGTTGCATGTCTCTGTCGAATGCAGGGGCACTACTTTGGCCCATGTCCTAGTAGATATTGGTTCATCATTGAACGTGCTGCCTAAGAAAGCTTTGGATAGACTAGACTATGAAGGTTTGACCTTGAAACCCAGCAACATAGTGGTGAGGGATTTCGATGGTTCGAAGAGAATGGTGCACGGGGAGATGGACATCCCTATGAAAGTTGGTTCTCAGACCTTCGACTCCACCTTCTACCTGATGGATATCAGACCATCTTATTCTTATTTTTTGGGTCTCCATTGGATCCATGGGGCGAGAGCTGTCACATCCATTCTGCATCAGATGATGAAATACCCGGTAAGAGGAAAGATTGTCACGGTACACAGTGAAGAAGAATACATGGTCAGTCACTTAAACTCCTTCAGGTACGTGGAAATGGATGGAGAGTTCATTGAGACTCCTTGTCATAACTTCAAAGAGGTACCTCAGACTATGGCTGCAACCGAAATTGTCACCAATCTGCCAAAGATCACCAGACCTCCCTTGAAGATGGCTTCTCTCAAGGATGCAAAAGCAGTTATTGAAGAAGGTGGGTCTACCATCTGGGGTCAGCTCCCTGATATTCCATACAAGTCTGATAAGTTTGGTTTGGGTTTCTCTTCAGGGGCTCAAAGGGATGTTCGACGTGCTCGTGCTGGAAGACCTCCCCTACGCATCATCAATCATGGGGTCAACTCTCTAGAAAACAACGGCGATGACAATAACATGGATAGTTGGATCTTCCCTACTACCAACGGTGGACCTAGTAACTAGACGAAAAAAGACTTTTTATCGATTACTTTTGTTCAGAAGTAATTGTCTTTTTTGTTTTTTGGATATGTAATAAATAATATAACTTTATGGCCATGTGTCTTACCCGGGGCACATTTGTTTATTTGTGAGGGTTATTGTTGTACCCCAAAATTTGCCCTCCCATTTCTCAAAGGGCCATCCTGGACTCTCAGGTTTGCTTCTATCAAGTTCCAAGTCTTGAATAATCACTTTTCAAGGAAATCATCCATGAGGGTAAAATGGTCAAAAGCACACTGAAAATTTAAACTTTGACTCCCAGACCAAATCAAGTTTCAACAATTTTATTTCATCAAGACATGAGATTGGTTCATCAAAAAGCAGGAGTCAGAAGTTACTTTGAAAAAATCAAAATTTCTAAACATTTAGAAAATTTTCTAAGTGTTAAGAGTATGTGATACTTCAGAACTTCTGAGCCAGCCTCCATGCAAGTGCAGTCAGAAGTTGCAAACATGGTTCAGAACATAGCCTTCAATCAGAACATGGCTCTTCATCCCCCATGTAAGCGCAGTCAGAAGTTGCAAGCATGGTTCAGAACTTAGTCTTCAATCAGAACATGACTCTTCAGCCCATAGAGGTTACGTTTCTGATCTTCTGTGATCAGAACATCACCAAATCCCAAAACCTCATTTAAGTAACCTGCTGCCCTGCTACTTCACAGTCTTGCAGTCAGCTGCTGACCCAGTCCACTCCTGCACTTTCTCAAACCCTATATTTGTATCAAATTGGCATACGAAAACTGTGATTAAAAAACAATGGAACAATATACCAAAAAGGTTTGAATCCCATTTTGTTTTCCCCCCAAAACCACAACAAACCCATCTATAAATACTTTACTCCATCACACGTTCAATGGGCTGGCTTTTGGAGAGAGGGAATCATAAAAAGAGAGAAAAGAAACATGTGAAACCTTTCGTAAAAAATCCAGAAATCTCCAAACAAAAAAAAACAAACCTTTGTTCTTCCCTTTGAATCAAAGAACTTTGCATTCTTCTCTTCTGTTGCTCTTGCTGACCTCAGAACCTCTAAAAGGCAGCAGTCCAAATTCCAAACACACGCTCCAGGTTCAAGGTAAGTCTTTCTGACTTTGCATTTTTTTCATTCAGAACATCATTAAACATGTAAATATCATAGTGTGATACGGTGGGAAAGAACTGACTGTTTTTTTGGAATCCGGGTTTGCCTTTTGCGTCTGTGTTCGCAAAATGTCGCGGTAAGCAAGAGTCGCCACCGACTTTTATTTTATCCAACAAGGAAAGGAAAAAAGCACAGAAAAATTCCTTTTTTGAGATATTTCTCGGGTTCGAGGGGTAGATTATAGAAAGGGAAGGTGTTAGCACCCTTTCTATCCGTGGTTATCCATGGGCTCTTAGGTACTTGCTCAATTGTTTTCAAAATGGTTTTATTTGTGCTTGTGGGTTTAAAAAAAGTTTTTATTTGAAAGGTGTAAGTGTGAAAAAGATTTTTGTTTTTGTTTTTTGAAAGAGCAAGTACTTTAAGAACCATCTACCTACTCGAAAAAGGAATCGTTTTATGCTATTGTCCTTTAGACAATGCTATCCCACTATTGATGAGTAGGTAGCACCATCGTTGGAGTTTGAGGGTCAATTCGAATTTAGGGACTTGCGGTCACCAAAGCAATGTTAGGACGCCTTAGCGATAACCCTAATGTCTTAGATCATTTGTTTTGAGGCAACAATATCCGAGGCAACCGTTTCGAGGTAACTTATGATCTTTGGACAAGAGGGCAACCTCTAAAGTGACCTATACTCAATGACCGCGTTACAATGGCTACCAAGTGGGGTGTACCCTAAGAGTGCGCATGTGCGAGTGTATCATTTTCAGTTTATTTTATCTTTGTACATGTTAATGGTGATCTATGTTGATTTTAAGTTTAAACATTCAATCTTGTCATGCATCTCTATTATCAAACATCTAACAGTTATATTTTGCGGAAATTAAATTATGGAAATTTAACTAACTATTACAAGGCGTCGGGTATTTACATCGCCAAAGACAAACCCTTTGAAATTTAAATGCGGAAAAATAAATAAAGCGATAAATAAATTAAATAGTCCTAATTATCTATTACATTCTGGGAACAAGTACAATATTGAATAAATAGGTCGCGTGCGAGAAATTAAATCGAGTGCGAGTTTAGGGTTTTGACCCTTTGTTATTAAAGAAAAGATTTTTTTTTGGTTATTTTTGAATTAAGAAAGAAATTAAATTAAGTTAATTATTAAATTAATTAATTAATTAATTAATTAATGAAAATATATATTTTTGGGTTTTGTTTTGTTATTTAAAGAAAGAAATAAAAATTAATTAATGTTAGTAAAAATCTAATTAAGTCTAATTGATTTTAATTATTGAAAAATATATTAAAGTTATTCCTAATTAATGGCCTAAATTAATTAAATTAATATTTGTTAATAAAAATTAAAATACTGAAATTTAATTTAACAAAGAAAATATTTTTTGGTTTTTGTTTTATAAAGAAAAAGATTTGATTGGTTAATAAACAATAAAAATTATTAAATCAATTAAAACAAAAATAAATAAAAATGGAGAGAGTTAGAAGTGGGTGGGCCTGAAAAGGAGGTCAGAATAGCAAATTCCATGGCCCATTAAGCGATGCCCTGGTGGACTTTTGAGATTCCTTGTGCGCCTTTTGACTTGGTCCATGGTAGACCATCATATCTGGATCACCAGATTTTGGCCTTGGGCCATCTGGCGCTTTGATATTTGAGGACGTATGATAGGCATCATGCTTGGACATACACAGGATTACCTGGAAATTAATGATAACAAAGAAGTGAAGGACTTGGGATTCGAACCCAGGTCCTGGTGGTATTTGCATTGCTTGCTTCGCCACTAGGCCAATGTGTCTCAATTGTTAGTATAATGGAAAATAATAATAATAAGGGAAAACGCATTAATATGCCAGTAAAATAAAAAAGGCGCGCGAAAATTTGAAAGGACCAGTCAGAGGGGGACACGTTGTCGTCCCTGTCCTCAGGCCCCTGTAACTTTACCTGCAGATTTAGATCCGCAGCTAAACGCGCAGGTCGATCCCAAAATTAATTCCAGGACATATAAATTCCTCCCAAGACCATGGTTGCGTTTGTCTTTCTCTTCCGGTCATGTCCATGGCCATCATTGGGGCTAATTTTACCTGTAAGAGAAACGCCCAAAAATAAACCACGAAACCCTAGATATGGTACTTGGCTTTACAGGTCAGATAAATGAAATTAACTAATGCAAAAAGCTTTGAAATGTCATGAGGATCACAAACATATCAACGATTTTCCCATAGGATGCAAGAATGGAAAGTTAAGATTTCGAATACAGGGCTGAAAAATGTGATGCTTACAGTGCTTTTGAGCGTGTATGGGAGCTTGCTTTGGATTGCATAAGGTTGAGTAGACACCCAACAATCGATTGGTATCAAGCCTTGCTTCTGAAAACGCCTCAAAGTAGGACTTTGGTTTCACACTTTTTTGTGAATTTTGCAAGTTTTGCTTTGCTTATTTCTGCAGCCTCCAGCCTTGTTTTTGTGCCCTCTAGCCTCCTTATGTAATGTGGAATGCATTAGGTTAACAAATATTCCTTGAATCTTTGCACATCAATGCCATGAGATTTGATTTGATTCACCATTACTAAACCTTCCAAAATTGTCAAAACTCAATCTTTTTTCACATGGATTGCTTGATACGAGTTTGATACCCTTGATGATGATGATTCAGTCCTGAAATAGCCAAAAAGATATCAAGTAATCAATATTTGGATTTAATTTGATTTAATTTGATTAAAAATGAAATAATTCAATAAAAAATCAAATAAAATAATAAAAAAGAAATATGATCTCAAGGATGGAGCTAGGACACGTGTGCAATGGTACAAGCTCAAATCAAGTGGAAAAGAATGGGCCCATTTGACAAAATTTGAAGTTTTGAGGATAGTTGACTTTTGGCAATTTTGCAAAAATGCCCAACTTCATCAATGTATAACTTCTTCAATTTTGAACTTTTGGAGGTGTTATTGGACTTTTTAGAAAGCTTGAGATGTCCTCTAACCAACCCTTTTGGTCTAATTTCATTTTTATATTCCATGATCAAGTTATAAGCTTTGGCAAAAAAGGTATTTTTGTTGACTTTCAAAAATGACCTATAATGTCCAAATTTGTAACTTCTTGTGAGTGCATTTCTTGATCTTGGGGTATGAAGATGGATTGTAGTAAATTGCATATTATTCAAAATTATCTTTGGATGGGTCATTTCTCATAAAGTATGAGAAAGTTATGCTTGGTCAAAGTTGAGTTGACTTTTCCTACAAAACCCTAATTTAGCAACTTTTGAGTCTTGATGAATTTTGAGCAATCCTTGATGAATCATGATCAACCCTTTATCAAATGATGAAATATACTTCAAAATGAGAATGTTGACAAAAAATCTTGAGGTTTGACTGTTTGTAGGTCACAGTTGAATTTTGCCCTAGCATAGTCGATTTTTGGACCCTTTGAGCAATTGAATGAGCAAACTTCCTCTGCAAGGCTTAAAATTTGACATGGATGATCTTGAGAACATATTAGGACATCGGGGAGCACTTGAGGTCATTTGGACTCAAAAATCTTAATGCAACACAAAACCCTAATTTGGGGTTGACTGCCTTAGGAGGTAGCTTGACTGTCCAACTCTTGAGCAATCTTGGGCCACTTGGGGATTTTTCTTGCAATGTCTTGAGAAATATGAGAGGGAAAATTTTGGAGTACAACAGCTGCCCCTGTTCAATCTTCTTAAACCTGAGGATGTAGATTGGCTTTTGTGCCTTTCGTGATCCGAAGGTGGAAGATGATTGAACACTAGAGTGCCCAGAAATTTGCACTTGCATGAAGTGGTATCAGCCTTGTGATGTCGAGAATGGGCTTATAGATGCCATTTGGAAATTGTTGGTAGGAGGATGGGCTTACCGATGCCATCTGCAGAAGCGTCGATCGCATAAGAGATTCCTTAGTGTAAGTGTTTGTTTGTTGGCATTTTTTTTGGTAAAACCAGAGTTGCGAATGTCATGACTGATGTCATAACATTCTGGGATAAAGGTACATTCTGCAGAAAAGAATGTCATACAGGAACTACTCAGTATGAGTGTTTATCATGATCATTAAGCAATGATCATATATATTGTATTCTACCAAAATCAGTGAGCAGGATTCTTGTTGTCATAACCAATGTTAAGACATCCTGTACTGATCTAGCATTTGTGCAGATTTATTATTCTTGAGAATTTTCAGGAATCTGGTATGCTTCTCTGAGTTGATGTATATAGTCCATATCAGATGCTCACGTGGATATTAGGTTAACCTTGCTTAACCCTAATCTGGTATGATGAAAGCCTAAGACCAAGTCTTTAGGTTAACTTTAGTTAACCCTAGCTATTTTCGTGGAAGCCCTAACTGAAGAATAGTCTGCCTATATATTCCTCATGAATATTAATGGTTACAGATACTTTTTGACATAAGATCAATAAAGGATTGTATAGTTGTAACTACTGTGAGCCAAGCAATTATCATTGTGATAAGTGACTTGGAGTAGGATTTGATTGTAAGGGTTGTGTATCACTCAAAGCTTTGAAGCACGAGTGTTTGTGTCTCTTGATTAAAGCTTTGAAGCAAAATCAAGTTAGGGTTGTTTATCACTCAAAGATTTGAAGCACGAGTGATTGTGTCTCTTGATTAAAGCTTTAAAGCAAAATCAAGTTTGTGTATTGAAGAGTGTCTTCATAATCTCATTAATCAATAGTTTAGTATCACTGCTGTGATTGAGGGGGAGTGAGTAGGAACTCAGGTTTAAGTTGAACTTAGATTGAAGTTGCATTGGGTAGGTCTTAAGTGAAGGAGATAAACTGGTTGGTTTATTCCTGAATTAATATCTCTTATAGTGAATTTCCTCCCTGGCTTGGTAGCCCCCAGAGTAGGTGTTGTTACACACTGAACTGGGTTAACAATTGATTGTGTTCTTTATTGTTTTTAATTTACTGTCTTGAAGTGTGTCAGATACGGTGTCATAACATTCTCCGTGACATTAAGTATCTGTTGCCAGAATTTCAATTGGCATCAGAGCAGGCACCCTGCCTGTCTTACTGGGTGAGATATAGGGATATTATATTCTGGCGCTATGGACAAGGAAGGAGGATTTGGGAACAGACCACCTATTCTGGATGGATCAAATTATGACTACTGGAAACCTCGTATGATTGCCTTCTTGAAGTCACTGGACAAAAAAGGCTTGGAGAGCTGCTGACAAAGGATGGAACCATCCCACCATAACTGGGAAAGATGGGACGACCAGTCTGAAACCTGAGGAAGAATGGAGCAAAGAAGAAGATGAGTTAGCCCTGGGTAACTCCAAAGCATTAAATGCCTTGTTCAATGGAATTGATAGAAACATATTCAGACTAGTACATCAATGTGAACTGGCCAAGGATGTTTGGGACACTCTCAAAACCACCCATGAGGGTACATCTAAAGTAAAAATGTCAAGACTTCAGATGCTTACTGTTGTACCCCAAAATTTTCCCTCCCATATTCTTCAAGAAATTGCCAAGTCAAGCTTCAACATCTCCCCAAGGGTTGCACAGTGCAAGAGCCTCCTAAGCAGTCAAAATTAGGGTTTTGCTTCTGATCAAGAAAATGAAGTTTCCAAGGGTCCAATCAAGTCCCACATGCCAATAAATATGGTCAAGCATCCTCATATCAAGTTTCAAGACTTTCAGCACAAAATTGCACAGTCAAAAACCCTAATTGCACTGCAGTCAACTGTAGGGGCAAAATGGTCATTTGACAGTCAAAAGTTCAAATTTTTGGTCAACATCTCATTTTGAATCCACAAACATCATTTGATCAATGCTTGATCATGATTCTCAAAGCTTGGCTCAAAAATCATCAAGATGCAAAAGTTTCCTTATTTGGACAGCTGAAAAAGTCAACTGTAAATTGACGAGGGCATAACTTTCACATGGATTATCAGAAAAATTCCATCCAAAGCTCATTTTGAAGAGAAAGACATTTCCTACAACTCATCTTCATACTTCAAGTCCAAGAAATGCTCTCACAAAAAGTTATCAATTTCAACATTATAGGTCATTTTCAAAAGTCAACAAAAAGGGACTTTAAGTCAAAGGCCATAACTTGAGATTGGTAAATCAAAATGACATGGGACCAAAGGAATTGGTTAGAGGACTCAAAGACCTTTCCAAAATGTCCAAGAACATGAGCAAAGCTTAAAAATTGAGCAAGTTATGCCTTGTGGAAGTTGGGAAATTTTTGGATATTTTGAAAAGTCAACATTGATTCAAATGACCTAAAATTGCTAATGGGCCTATTTTTCTTCCACAATTCATTAGCCAAGGCATGTGCACGACCATTTGGCCCAAAGGGAAGTTTTTCTTCATTTTTTATTTATTTATTTGAATTTTTATTAATAATAATTCATTTAAATCAATTAAATACATGAAAAATACTTAACCTAAGGTTTTAAATCTTTTTATGCATATTATACACTCAAGATTTCGTGCCTAACCATATATGGAAAGAATCAATTGGATTGGTCATGATTTGGTAGCAAAAGCATGTGAAAAAGATTTGAAAATAATGGTGAAAAAATCAAATATTGCATTCATCAATTCATGGATTGTGGATCAATTTTCTTTGACCTAATTCACTCTATACATAAGCCTGATCAAAACCCTCATGCTCATTGACAAAAAGCTGCGTAGAAAAGCATACATTGAACTTGAAAATTTTGGCCAAAAACTCAAAACTGAAAACCTAGTTCTAGGGCGATTCAAGGCGAGATTTTGATCTCATTAGCTTGCTAAGGCTTCATAGAAGATTTTTGGATCAAAAACCACAAGCTCTCGTGCCCAGAAACGTGAGAACGATCTCACCTGTACAAGAAAAATTTCTCATTCGTGCATCTTAATTCATGCATCTTTTGTAACTTTTAATGCTTGGTTTATGTTTATTGTAAGATTCTGATGCTAACCGTATGGTTTAATTGTCTTTTTGTCACCCATATGCGATTTAACCATTGTTGAACATTAGGGTTTCGAGACTTACACCATTGAATCGAGCATGTCTGGACGAACAGAAATAAGCACTCGCGCCTAATTTATGAGGCCTTATGGCCTATTCGCTATTTTCTCTAATGCTAGGTTACAGAACGGTTCAAAACCGTTGCTTATTATGTTTATGTTTCAGGAAAAAAATGAACAATGGAGAAGATGACTCTGTGGCCGGTTCTGGTTGGTCCGTTCAAAATCGCGCGCCAAAAATCCACTAACGCGTTGGTTTATTATACATTCATTATTTGTTATTATATATACAAAGAAAACAAATAGCCTGGTTGGTGAAGCGCGTGAGCGGTAATGTTCAGGACCTGGGTTCGATCCCAGGTCCCCACCCTTTCCATATATTTTTTTTCCAATTGATATTCATGTGCAGGATCAACGTTGTGGTCCATGATGTACCCTCACCATCCAACCATCCACGCGTCCAACCTCATCAATTCAAAGGCACAGATTTGGAGACCATGGTAAGCCCTGGTCAACGCTGATGCACGCTAGGGTCAGAGTCAACGAGGCCATGCTGTAATGGGCCAGAATTATTGAACATACCTCCACTTTGGGGACTGATACCCCCCTAGGTTTGCCATTTTATTATTTTTTCTTTTTATTAATTCTATTCTCTTTTAATTATTGTCTTCTTAATTAATTTATTATTTTTCATAAAAACACAAAACCATAAAAAAATCAGAAAAGAAAAATAATAAATATTTTTTTATTTCAATATTTCTTGTAAATAAATTCACAAATTAACTAGTTTTAAATTAGGTTTTAATTTTAATTCTTTTAATAAAAATCTAAAAAATATAGAATTAGGGTTTAATTAATTTTCATTTTTTTTTCTTTTATTCCATAATAATTAAATATTAGATATTTATTTTTATAATTAAATTGTATATAAAATAATTAGGGTTAATTTTAGGTTAAAACTTCAACATTTTTCATGATAAAACAAAAATTATAGAATTAGGGTTAGCATTTATTTTTATTTAATTCTTTTTTTCATAAAAATCACAAAATACCAAAAATACCAAAAAGACAATTTCTTTTCCTTTTAATTTTAATTAATTCATCGTTTAATTTAATTTTACAAAAAGGGTCCAACGCCCTCGTTTAATTCTTATTAAATTCGCATGTTTACTTTTATTCTTTATAATATTTATGTATCTCTCCCAAGGCCATGTAACATTTTAATTCCTTCGCACTTTACTTTTCTTTTACTTTCTTTATTTCTCTGTCAAATCGGGTTCGAGAAATTTTGGCGATGTGGACCCGCGCCTTTTGTAATAGCTTAGGATCTTTTACTTCTCGTATTTTTAACTGTTAATCAAGGCATGAAAGAATGTATGGACAAAAATAAAAACAAACGCTAGATCACCAATGACATGACAAAAGACAAAAATATCTGAAAACGATACACAAATCGCACACACCACCCCTAGGGTACGCCTCACTGTTGCCTTGCCTCGAAAGGTGATCGTCGAGTAGAGGATGTCTTAGTAAGTCCTCATGATCCGGGAACCTGGCATGAGGGTAGCTTCTAAGGTGTCTTCCCATTGCTCTGGTGATCACCATGTCCCGAACCTCGAATTGACCCGAACACCTCCAACGGTGGTGCTACCTACCTCTCAATGGTGGGATGGCACTACTTTAAAGGACATTTACACAGACGAATTCCTTAGGGTAGGTAGACGACTCTAGATGCTTGCTCTAATTTCAAAACAAATTCAAAAATACTTTTCACACCGACACCTTTTCAAAAGCTTTCGAAAGCAATTTTTCAAACACTCTTGAGGACTGATACAAGAGTCGAACTGAAAATTTTCAAAGAAACCTTTTAAAACCCACAGTTGAAAAGCAAACAAACCATTTTTGAAAACACAAGTGAGCAAGTATCTAAGAGCCCATGGATAACCATGGATAGAAAGGGTGCTAACACCTTCCCTTTCTATAACCTACCTCCCGAACCGAGAGCAATCTCTTTAAGGAATTTTTCTGTGCTTTTGTCCTTTCCATTTGGAGAAAATAAAAGACGGTGGCGACTCTTGCTTCCGCGACATTTCGCGAACCAGCGTTAAACAGTCAGTTCCAGATCCACCGATCACAGAACTGGCGACTCTGCTGGGGACAAAAACTTAAAGTGAGGTGTACCTTAGGGCTAGTTCATAACTGTGTTTTCAATTGTTTTCCTTGTGTGCTTTAAATTGTGGGACTGTCTTGGGAGTTCTATAGATCCTAACCCGGATCTGGGGGATACCTTCTTAGAAAGTAGCAACAAGACTGTGAGGGAACTGTGCGGGGTATACCGACATGGTTGAAACAGTCTGCTACGTTGATGTGGCACTTTGGTGTGTACCGGTAACCCTTGAGTTCAGTCAAGGAGAGTACGGGGCCTCCGCGTGGTGTCGTGAAGCATCAACAGACCTTAGGAACCTTAATTGAACTATCTTGGCCTCTTTAGGGTAGTGAGATAACTGACTTTGGTGCAGTCCGAGGTTGGTTGATACTCGATACTACACTCAATTGAGGGTTGCTTTCCTGGAATATTTCGGTCGCCAGTTCACTGGCTAAATCGAAACGATGAACAATGAAAGCAATCCCGTGATATTGGGACCCTTAGAACCCGGTTACTTTGATAGGACAGGTTGAACCCACCAACTTCAAGAGGGTACTACCCAGACCCCATGCTGGCCTTAAACCTTAAGGGCTTGTCTTGTGTGCCTTGTGTGCCTTACATGTTTGTCTTTGTAAATATCTGTGGCGTGTTTAATCATAGCATCATGACATCATCCAGCATCATATGCATTGACTAACCATTTCAGGGGTTCGAATTTTCATCTTTGTTCTTGTTTTGTAGGACATGGAAACTGTTCGTAGAAAGACAATTCAAGTCAGTCTTGTAAGGGTCCCTCCTCAGCTTAAGGAACTTATATCCAGGATTCCCGAGAACTCTTCATTCAGTGAAAGACATGGAAGCCTCATCAGCTTGGTCAATACCAACATTGAGGAAGACATGATAAAGGTCCTGTTCCAGTTCTTTGACCCTCTGCATCACTGTTTCACCTTCTTGGACTATCAGTTGGTACCTACATTGGAGGAGTTCTCCCGGCTCCTGAAGATCCCTATCCTTGATCAGCTACCCTTCAACGGTACGGAAAAGGAACCTAAGCTTGAAGAGATTGCTAAAGCCTTGCACCTACAGTCATCTGACCTCAAGGGACATTGGGAAGTTAGAAGTGGTATCAAAGGGTTCTTAGCCAGGTTTCTGTTTGAAAAGGCCCATGAATGTTGGAACTCCCTTGACTTGCAAGCTTTTGAAGAGGTTGTGGCCCTCCTTGTCTATGGTTTGGTGTTGTTCCCTAACCCAGATCAGCTTATTGATATCAGTGCTGTCCAGATCTTTATGTCCAGGAATCCTATACCTACGTTGCTGGGGGACATCCTTCACTCATGTTACACTCGAACCATGAGAAAAAGAGGTGTCCTTATGTGTTGCACTCCTCTCCTGGGAAGGTGGTTTATTTCGCACCTTCCACAATCAGTTTTGAAGAATGAGCGGGGTTTGAGATGGTCACAACGGTTGATGACTCTTACGCATGCGGATATACATTGGTGCCCTAGGTCCAGAGAAGATGTCACTATCATTGATCGTTGCGGGGAGTACCCTAATGTTCATTTACTTGGAATCAGAGGAGGTATTACTTACAGCCCATGCCTGGCTTGGAGACAGTTTGGTTATGCTCGGAGGGATGGTCCTCATGACATGTTAATTCCTGACATAGTTTTTGACTTCGACAACGATACTCAAGGACTTCGCCAGAGATTTATCAGAGCTTGGAGGATGCCCAATAAGATAGACATCAAGACACTGGGGCACAGGAACTCCATCCCGTTGGAACCTTATCTCAAGTGGGTACGCGCCCGCTCCCAGAAGTTGGTAATGCCTTATCCTCATATGCTCCCAGTAATCAAAGAACCAGTCTTGGAAGGGGAAGTGACCTACACTATTCAGCACCCTGATATGCCCACATCTTGGGAAGAGATGCAGAAGAGCTGGATCCAGCTTAAGGAAGAACGGAATTCTCTTGAGACTAGTCTACATGCCAGTGAAAAGAAGGTCTTAGAGCTCACTCGCCTGTTGCATGAGGAGAGGAATCTCAACACTTACATAGCTCCGAAGAGGATGCGCAGTGTATTTTGGGATTGATTTACTCTTGTATCATTTTGCCCATGAGGCTTTGATGTACTAAACAATTATTTCCTTAATGATAACGTGTGTTCCTTTTTGTCTACAACAAATTTGAACTTTCGAACCCTTGAATGCATTGCATAAACACATATCATTCATCATGTGCATAGCAGGTTTTTCCTCTTTTCAGGTTGCTTACAGTTCTTCGCTGTTTATTTCAGCATCATGAATCCCGACTCGTCATCAACTGAGACATCCATCAAAGCTCTTCAGGCGCAGAATGCGCAATTTCAGGAATTGATCAAAGGTTTGGCTCAGGGCCAGGAAGAACTGAAGGCTCTGCTCCTGAAGAAGGAGAAGAAAAAGAAGAGAAGGACTGTTCTGTTCAGCTCGGGCCGAAGGTTTGGCAATGCTCTGCAGAATGAAGAGGCTGGTTATTCTGTTGGCAAGAGTACTCCTCAGGCAGAAAAGGGTCCTAGTCCGGTAGTCTCTGACAACGAGACTGATTTTGATGAAGAACAATATCCTCCGGCAGAAGACCGTTACAACCAGCTGGAAGATAGGTTGAATGCTATGGAGATACAACAGGTACCTAGGCTGGATTTTGGAGATCTGGGTTTGTCTACTGGTGTGATTATTCCTCGGAAGTTCAAAGCACCATCTTTCACCAAGTATGACGGGGCGTCTTGTCCCAAGCTACATCTCAGGTCCTATGTTCGGAAAATTCAACCGTACTCAGCGGATAAGAATTTGTGGATCCACTTCTTCCAGGAGAGTCTTTCAGGGACTCATCTCGAATGGTTCTATCAGCTGGATGGGACCAAGGTTCGTAACTGGGAGGAGTTGGCTACTGCTTTCTATAAGCAGTATCAATATAATGCCGACCTTGCCCCTACACGTACCCAACTCCAGGGTATGTCGTTAGGTTCAAGTGAAGGTTTTAAGGAGTACGCTCAGAAGTGGAGAGACCTGGCTGGCAGGGTGCAGCCACCGTTGACTGATCGGGAGTTGGTAGACATGTTCTTGGGGACCCTATCTGGGCCATTTTTCAACCATCTTATTGGGAATTCGTCTGCAGGGTTCACTGATCTGATTCTGACTGGAGAGAGAATTGAGGCTGGGTTGAAGTCTGGAAAGATTCCGAAGGGTGCATCGTCTAGTTCTGAGAAGAAACCCTTCAAGAAGGAGGCTAATGCTGTATATGGTTCCAAGAGACAAGAGAGAATTGAGCGCCGCCAATCTGTCAGTGTGGTAATGATTGCTAAGCCTGCTGCCGCTCCTCGGCCAACCAATCCTCAAAGGGCTGAAAGACCCCGGAGAGAGTTTACCCGTTTGAGCATGACCTTGTCGCAGATCTTACCCCAGTTGCTCTCAACCAACTTAGTGACCGTCAGAGAGGCGCCGAAGTTTCCAAATACTACATCTCCTAAGTACAATCCAAATGCTCGTTGTGCTTACCATTCAGATAGCCCGGGGAATTCCACTGATGACTGTTGGGCATTAAGGAGCAAGCTGCAGGATCTTATTGACGCCAAGGAGGTACAGTTTGAGGCATCTGAGAAGCCTAACGTAGTGACAGCTCCCCTGCCTGCTCATGGAGTGAATGCTATTAGGGACGAAGATGAAGTGGATGAGGCTGAGTTTGATAGCTGGATTTACCCGGCAACCGACAGTGGACCTAACAATTGGAGTGCAAAGGACAACTTATCTATTTCTCTTGTTACTAAGTAATGAATTCCTATGTTTTTGGTATCTGTAATAAACAATTAATTAAACTTTATGGCCCGGTGTCTTACCCGAGGCACCGTGGTTTCATTTGTGAGGGCATATAAATTGTCATTTCATATACCATGAATGAAAATCTTGGACGTTTTCTCGCATTGCAAATCTTATGCTCCTTTTCTGTCTTTCTTTCCTTTACATATTTTCAAAACAGCTGTATTTACACACACACTCACTCATACAGGTTCCAATCCCCTATGGATCTCACTGATAACGACCCTGCTACTGCCAGTTATGACTTCGAAAATCCGATCAACTTAGCCGAAGACGAAGGTGAAGATGATTGCGAAGTGCCTGGCGAGCTTGCAAGACTGTTACTTCAGGAAGAGAGGGCAATTCAACCCCATGAAGAGCCAGTGGAAACAATAAACTTGGGTACTGGGACAAACCGGAAAGAGGTAAAGATTGGTGCTAACCTAGAGCTCAGCGTGAAGCAACGGTTGACTCAGATGCTGCATGATTATGTGGAGATCTTTGCCTGGTCCTACGAAGACATACCCGGGTTGGATACCGACATTGTGGTCCATCACTTGCCAACTAAGGAAGACTGCCCGCCGGTTAAGCAAAAGGTCCGTCGTATGCGCCCAGAGATGTCTGAGAAGATCAAAGCCGAGGTTATGAAACAGTTTGATGCCGGGTTTCTTGCAGTGACTTCTTACCCTCAGTGGGTTGCTAATGTGGTGCCGGTACCCAAGAAGGATGGTAAGGTCAGAATGTGTGTCGACTACAGGGATCTGAACAGGGCCAACCCCAAAGATGACTTCCCCTTACCTCACATTGATGTCCTTGTTGATAATACTGCTCAGCATAAGGTGTTCTCCTTCATGGATGGCTTTTCAGGTTACAATCAGATCAAGATGGCACCTGAAGATATGGAAAAGACTACATTTGTTACTTAGTGGGGCACCTTCTGTTACAAGGTCATGCCATTCGGGTTGAAGAACGCTGGGGCAACCTACCAACGTGCCATGGTTGCTCTATTTCATGACATGATCCATCGTGAGATAGAAGTGTATGTTGACGAAATGATCGCAAGGTCCCAGACTGAGGAAGAGCACCTAGATCATCTGCAGAAGTTATTTGACCGGTTAAAACTGTACAAGCTGAGGTTGAACCCGAACAAGTGCACCTTCAGGGTAAGATCTGGAAAGTTGCTAGGCTTCGTGGTAAGCGACAAGGGTATTCAAGTGGACCCTGCTAAGGTCAAAGCTATTCAAGAGATGCCGGTTCCTAAGACAGAGAAGGAAGTCAGAGGCTTTTTAGGACGCCTGAATTACATTGCTCGATTCATCTCACATCTGACTGCTACCTGTGAGCCAATCTTCAAGCTGCTGAAGAAAGATCAGGTAGTACGTTGGAACGATGAATGTCAGGCTGCTTTTGACAGAATCAAGGAGTATCTCCAAGAACCACCCATCCTTATGCCACCGGTTGAAGGGAGACCTCTGATATTATACCTGACAGTGCTCGACAACTCAATGGGGTGTGTGCTGGGGCAGCATGACGAGTCTGGCCGAAAAGAGCACGCCATTTATTACCTTAGCAAAAAGTTTACCGACTGTGAGACCCGATACTCACTGCTTGAGAAAACTTGCTGCGCTTTGGTATGGGCTGCTCGCCGGCTGAGACAGTATATGCTGACTCACACTACCTTGTTGATCTAAAAAATGGATCCTATAAAGTACATATTCGAAAAGCCTGCTCTGTCTGGGAGAATTGCAAGATGGCAGATGATCTTGACGGAATACGACATTCAGTACACAACCCAGAAAGCCATCAAGGGAAGTGTATTGGCAGACCACTTGGTACATCAGGCCGTCGACGATTATCAGTCAATGAACTTCGAGTTTCCGGATGAAAGCATCATGATAGTAACAAATTGTGAAGTACTAGGATCCCGATGGTCTATGCACTTTGACGGAGCCTCCAACGCTTTGGGAAACGGTATCGGCGCCATAATCATATCACCTCAAGGCACTCATACTCCACTCACTGCCCGGCTATGTTTCAACTGTACGAACAACATGGCAGAGTATGAGGTGTGCATCATGGGTCTTCAAGCTGCGATCGACTTAAGGATCAAGTTTCTGAGTGTCTTCGGAGATTCCGCTCTCGTGATCAATCAGATCAAAGGAGAGTGGGATACGAAACATCCGAATCTTATTCCTTACAGAGAATGTGTGTTGACCCTGATCCCCCACTTCACGAAGATAACCTTTGAACACTTTCCAAGAGAAGAGAATCAGCTGGCGGACGCGTTAGCTACAATGTCTTCTATGTTCAAGGTCAAATGGGATAATGAGGCTCCCCGGATCATCATCTGGAAACTAGACGAACCCGCATACTGTTGTGATCTCGAGACTGAATTGGTGACTGAGAAGCCTTGGTACCATGAGGTGAAGAGATATTTGGAAGCTCAGGAATACCCTGAAGGTGCCTCAGTCAATGACAAGAAATTCCTGAGAAGGTTCGCAGCAAAGTTCTTCCTTAGCAACGACATCTTGTACAAGCGAAACCATGATTCAACCTTACTGCGTTGTGTGGATAAGACTGAAGCAGAAAGGATCATGGAAGAGCTACATGAAGGGACCTTCGGCACACATTCCAGTGGGCATACAATGGCAAAAAAGATCCTTCGGGCAAGGTATTACTGGTCCACAATGGAGGCTGACTGTTACCAACATTCCAGGACATGCCATAAGTGCCAGATTTATGCAGACAAGGTGCATGTTCCTCCAGTTCCCCTGAATGTTCTGACTGCGCCTTGGCCGTTTGCAATGTGGGGCATAGACATGATCGGTGAGATTAAACCTACGGCATCTAATGGGCATCACTTCATCCTAGTGGCGATTGATTATTTTACAAAGTGGGTTGAAGCAGCATCCTATGCTACGGTAACCAAGACTGTTGTGGCACGGTTCATTCGGCATAATCTGATCTGTCGATACGGCGTCCCTGAGAGAATCATTACAGACAACGGTACCAATCTGAATAACAAAATGATCACTGAGCTCTGCGAGCAGTTCAAGATACAGCACCACAATTCTTCTCCTTACAGACCGAAGATGAATGGGGCTGTAGAAGTAGCAAATAAAAATATCAAGAAAATCGTGCAGAAGATGACAGTGACTTATAAAGATTGGCACGAGATGTTACCGTTCGCCCTACATGGGTACCGTACCTCAGCTAGGACATTAACCGGGGCAATTCCTTTCTCTTTGGTTTATGGTATGGAGGCAGTCTTACCGATCGAAGTGCAAATACCCTCTCTCCGGATAATGAAGGATGCAAATCTGAACGAGGATGATTGGATCCAGACACAACTTGATCAGCTCAACCTTATTGACGAAAAGAGACTTGCTGCTATCTGTCATGGTCAGACGTATCAGAAACGGATGATCAGGGCATTTAACAAAAAGGTCAGACCACAGGAATATCAAGTTGGGGATCTGGTGATCAAGCGAATCATCCTTCCTCAGAGTGATCCAAGGGGCAAATGGACTCCTACATACGAAGGGCCATTTGTGGTTAAGCATGTGTTCTCAGGAGGAGCAATGATATTGACCAATATGGATGGTGACGACCTTCCTCACCCCGCTAATGCAGACATAGTAAAAAGATACTACGCATGAAAAAAGACCCGCTAGGCTGACATGCCTAGGCAAAAATTAGGGCTTCCCGTCGAACCAAAAGGGTTCGGGCAAAATGAAGGGATGAAATGAAAAAAAATCTGTACACCCGACAAGTCGAAAACCTGAAAAGGCGGCTTGGGCAAAAATGGGTATCCCGGTGGACTGAAAACCCGAAAGGGCGGTCCAGGCAAAAGTTAGGGATAAAGCGTAATACTATGTCTTATTGGATCACTTTGCATCCAGAATCCGGTATCTACATCAAGTTCAGACGGCATCGGTCAGTCAACTTCATTCTTCGTTTAGGTCATCAAGTGATGAGACGCTCGGAGTTATAAAGGCAATAGCAGAGTTGAAACCCAGTGGGATCATATTTCACACAGCTGTTTTATTTGCTCTTGTACAAATTTGTATAAACTCTTTTGTTCGGCGGCGTTCTCTTACTAGGACGTCAGCCTCTTGTACACAAAACGCCTATTTACAGGCTATTCAAAAATCAATACAAATATACTTTTCAGTAAAAAGTGCCAATTGTTTTTCTTTTTCTGTTTTGTTTTGCGAAAAACGTCCAAGGTTCAATTTGTGATATATGCATTGACAATAATTTGCTAACTCATGAATATTTGCATACGAAACAAAGGATTAATTACAGGTAACATTAGAAACAGGGGCAATAAAGAGTTGTCTGAGCAATCTAATTGTTCCATCCTCCAAGGTACCAAGGTAGGTTCAGCTAAAGAACATAACCAGATATCCTAATTCCCTAGAGAGTAAGCAGTCAGTATACTCTCTCCAAGTCATATTATCAGATCTTAAGGAAGTTGAGTATCCTCCAGCAGATATCAATATTCCCCAGCAGCATATATTCTTAACAAGCATCCCCGGCAGTCTTGGTCTAAAGATTGTTCCCCGGCGGCATACAAACATCCAAAGGAATCACTTTCCCCGCAGTTCAAAACTTCCCCATGAGAGTCCAATCTAGTTCCCCAGGAAAATTGGAATTCATCTCCCCAAGCAGTAAGCTTATCCCCAGTAAATTCTGGAAGCTTATCCTCGCAGAGCACGAACGCGTCGTCTGGCTTTATTTAAAGAGTTATTTCCTTAACAGGATATAACTGGGTTATCCTCAGCCAAAAGCCACGGAAAGGTCGTCGTCGACACAGTCTTCTTACCCCCAGCGAAGTCTAGTAACACTTCCAATACAACAAGGGTATCCCCAGCAAGTTGTTATCAACACCCATCAAAACATCTCTCCCCACAGAGTATTGCTCCTCAGCAAGATTGCTAGAGTACTTTCCTCCCTGCAGAGCTATTCCATTCGTCAAGTTTATTCCCTAACGGAGTTATCTTCTCCTACCGGTATTCTTGCAACTATCATCCCCAGCGGAAGCAAAATCTATTCTTCAACATCAGCCCAGGATATGACTTCCCGGCACTCGTCAAGGATTTACTTTCCTAGACGAAAACATATATTCCTAACATACATACATCATTATAGCATGCATAGACGCGTCATATCTTACAAATCTCATTTATGTTGAGAACATCATTGCTTGGTCCATATCATGCATTGCATATGACTGACCTTTACCTTTCAGGAAAGATTCAGCTAAATTCTCAATCATCTTTCAAGACCTAGACCGGTTCAGTTAATCGACTCCAAAGATTTCTCATCCAGTCCAAGGCCTTCTCTAGTCCAGCTAAATCGACCCCAAACATATTTTTCTGATGAAGACTCAGTAGAAGTTATCGAAGGTTTTTCTCAAACGTCCGCTTTTGAGATTATAATTTCCTATGGTTCTCTCCCCAATGTTGCGGAGATGATAATTCCATCCCAGGTTTTTCTCAAACGCCCGCTTTTGAGATTATAATTTCCTATGGTTCTCTCCCCAATGTTGCGGAGATGATAATTCCATCCCAGGTTTTTCTCAAACGCCCGCTTTTGAGATTATAATTTCCTATGGTTCTCTCCCCAATGTTGCGGAGATGATAATTCCATCCCAGGTTTTTCTCAAACGCCCGCTTTTGAGATTATAATTTCCTATGGTTCTCTCCCCAATGTTGTGGAGATGATAATTCCATCCCAGGTTTTTCTCAAACGTCCGCTTTTGAGATTATAATTTCCTATGGTTCTCTCCCCAATGTTGCGGAGATGATAATTCCATCCCAGGTTTTTCTCAAACGCCCGCTTTTGAGATTATAATTTCCTATGGTTCTCTCCCCAATGTTGCGGAGATGATAATTCCATCCCAGGTTTTTCTCAAACGCCCGCTTTTGAGATTATAATTTCCTATGGTTCTCTCCCCAATGTTGTGGAGATGATAATTCCATCCCAGGTTTTTCTCAAACGTCCGCTTTTGAGATTATAATTTCCTATGGTTCTCTCCCCAATGTTGCGGAGATGATAATTCCATCCCAGGTTTTTCTCAAACGCCCGCTTTTGAGATTATAATTTCCTATGGTTCTCTCCCCAATACTGCGGAGACGATAATTCCACTCTAGGTTTTTTCTAATGAATGTTATTGAGATTGTAATTGCCTATGGTTCTCTTCCCGATCCTGCGGAGGTGGTAATCCCAAAATTTTCTCAACGTTTGCTATTTAAAGTCACCCAAGGTTCTCTCACCGTTCCTGTTGAGTTGTAATCACCCCTGGTTCATTCATCACCGTTTGAAGCTCTAGATTCAGCTCCTGTAACCAGTCAGGACACATCTATACCAAGCATCTGAAGACCAGCTCCTGCAACATGTCAGGTAATCATTTTTCTTTTGCAGGTACACAGGTTCTCGCTAAGGAATCTCTTACGCGATCAACATCCAGATGGCATCTATAAGCCCATCATCCTATCCATCAATCTCCAAATGGCATATATAATCCCATTCCCATCATCACACTGCTACTATGTGAGCGCAAATTTCTGGGCACTCTAGTGTTCAATCATCTTCTACCCTCGGATCACGAAAGGCACGTCAGCCAATCTGCATCCTCAGGTCTAAGAAGATTGAACAGGGGCAACTGTTGTACCCCAAAATTTTCCCTCCCATATTCTTCAAGAAATTGCCAAGTCAAGCTTCAACATCTCCCCAAGGGTTGCACAGTGCAAGAGCCTCCTAAGCAGTCAAAATTAGGGTTTTGCTTCTGATCAAGAAAATGAAGTTTCCAAGGGTCCAATCAAGTCCCACATGCCAATAAATATGGTCAAGCATCCTCATATCAAGTTTCAAGACTTTCAGCACAAAATTGCACAGTCAAAAACCCTAATTGCACTGCAGTCAACTGTAGGGGCAAAATGGTCATTTGACAGTCAAAAGTTCAAATTTTTGGTCAACATCTCATTTTGAAGCCACAAACATCATTTGATCAATGCTTGATCATGATTCTCAAAGCTTGGCTCAAAAATCATCAAGATGCAAAAGTTTCCTTATTTGGACAGCTGAAAAAGTCAACTGTAAATTGACGAGGGCATAACTTTCACATGGATTATCAGAAAAATTCCATCCAAAGCTCAATTTGAAGAGAAAGACATTTCCTACAACTCATCTTCATACTTCAAGTCCAAGAAATGCTCTCACAAAAAGTTATCAATTTCAACATTATAGGTCATTTTCAAAAGTCAACAAAAAGGGACTTTAAGTCAAAGGCCATAACTTGAGATTGGTAAATCAAAATGACATGGGACCAAAGTAATTGGTTAGAGGACTCAAAGACCTTTCCAAAATGTCCAAGAACATGAGCAAAGCTTAAAAATTGAGCAAGTTATGCCTTGTGGAAGTTGGGAAATTTTTGGATATTTTGAAAAGTCAACATTGATTCAAATGACCTAAAATTGCTAATGGGCCTATTTTTCTTCCACAATTCATTACCCAAGGCATGTGCACGACCATTTGGCCCAAAGGGAAGTTTTTCTTCATTTTTTATTTATTTATTTGAATTTTTATTAATAATAATTCATTTAAATCAATTAAATACATGAAAAATACTTAACCTAAGGTTTTAAATCTTTTTATGCATATTATACACTCAAGATTTCGTGCCTAACCATATATGGAAAGAATCAATTGGATTGGTCATGATTTGGTAGCAAAAGCATGTGAAAAAGATTTGAAAATAATGGTGAAAAAATCAAATATTGCATTCATCAATTCATGGATTGTGGATCAATTTTCTTTGACCTAATTCACTCTATACATAAGCCTGATCAAAACCCTCATGCTCATTGACAAAAAGCTGCGTAGAAAAGCATACATTGAACTTGAAAATTTTGGCCAAAAACTCAAAACTGAAAACCTAGTTCTAGGGCGATTCAAGGCGAGATTTTGATCTCATTAGCTTGCTAAGGCTTCATAGAAGATTTTTGGATCAAAAACCACAAGCTCTCGTGCCCAGAAACGTGAGAACGATCTCACCTGTACAAGAAAAATTTCTCATTCGTGCATCTTAATTCATGCATCTTTTGTAACTTTTAATGCTTGGTTTATGTTTATTGTAAGATTCTGATGCTAACCGTATGGTTTAATTGTCTTTTTGTCACCCATATGCGATTTAACCATTGTTGAACATTAGGGTTTCCAGGACCTTGGATTAGGGTTTTTCAATTAAGGAAAAATTGGCCTTCGAGACTTACACCATTGAATCGAGCATGTCTGGACGAACAGAAATAAGCACTCGCGCCTAATTTATGAGGCCTTATGGCCTATTCGCTATTTTCTCTAATGCTAGGTTACAGAACGGTTCAAAACCGTTGCTTATTATGTTTATGTTTCAGGAAAAAAATGAACAATGGAGAAGATGACTCTGTGGCCGGTTCTGGTTGGTCCGTTCAAAATCGCGCGCCAAAAATCCACTAACGCGTTGGTTTATTATACATTCATTATTTGTTATTATATATACAAAGAAAACAAATATCCTGGTTGGTGAAGCGCGTGAGCGGTAATGTTCAGGACCTGAGTTCGATCCCAGGTCCCCACCCTTTCCATATTTTTTTTTCCAATTGATATTCATGTGCAGGATCAACGTTGTGGTCCATGATGTACCCTCACCATCCAACCATCCACGCGTCCAACCTCATCAATTCAAAGGCACAGATTTGGAGACCATGGTAAGCCCTGGTCAACGCTGATGCACGCTAGGGTCAGAGTCAACGAGGCCATGCTGTAATGGGCCAGAATTATTGAACATACCTCCACTTTGGGGACTGATACCCCCTAGGTTTGCCATTTTATTATTTTTTCTTTTTATTAATTCTATTCTCTTTTAATTATTGTCTTCTTAATTAATTTATTATTTTTCATAAAAACACAAAACCATAAAAAAATCAGAAAAGAAAAATAATAAATATTTTTTTATTTCAATATTTCTTGTAAATAAATTCACAAATTAACTAGTTTTAAATTAGGTTTTAATTTTAATTCTTTTAATAAAAATCTAAAAAATATAGAATTAGGGTTTAATTAATTTTCATTTTTTTTCTTTTATTCCATAATAATTAAATATTAGATATTTATTTTTATAATTAAATTGTATATAAAATAATTAGGGTTAATTTTAGGTTAAAACTTCAACATTTTTCATGATAAAACAAAAATTATAGAATTAGGGTTAGCATTTATTTTTATTTAATTCTTTTTTTCATAAAAATCACAAAATACCAAAAATACCAAAAAGACAATTTCTTTTCCTTTTAATTTTAATTAATTCATCGTTTAATTTAATTTTACAAAAAGGGTCCAACGCCCTCGTTTAATTCTTATTAAATTCGCATGTTTACTTTTATTCTTTATAATATTTATGTATCTCTCCCAAGGCCATGTAACATTTTAATTCCTTCGCACTTTACTTTTCTTTTACTTTCTTTATTTCTCTGTCAAATCGGGTTTGAGAAATTTTGGCGATGTGGACCCGCGCCTTTTGTAATAGCTTAGGATCTTTTACTTCTCGTATTTTTAACTGTTAATCAAGGCATGAAAGAATGTATGGACAAAAATAAAAACAAACGCTAGATCACCAATGACATGACAAAAGACAAAAATATCTGAAAACGATACACAAATCGCACACACCACCCCTAGGGTACGCCTCACTGTTGCCTTGCCTCGAAAGGTGATCGTCGAGTAGAGGATGTCTTAGTAAGTCCTCATGATCCGGGAACCTGGCATGAGGGTAGCTTCTAAGGTGTCTTCCCATTGCTCTGGTGATCACCATGTCCCGAACCTCGAATTGACCCGAACACCTCCAACGGTGGTGCTACCTACCTCTCAATGGTGGGATGGCACTACTTTAAAGGACATTTACACAGACGAATTCCTTAGGGTAGGTAGACGACTCTAGATGCTTGCTCTAATTTCAAAACAAATTCAAAAATACTTTTCACACCGACACCTTTTCAAAAGCTTTCGAAAGCAATTTTTCAAACACTCTTGAGGACTGATACAAGAGTCGAACTGAAAATTTTCAAAGAAACCTTTTAAAACCCACAGTTGAAAAGCAAACAAACCATTTTTGAAAACACAAGTGAGCAAGTATCTAAGAGCCCATGGATAACCATGGATAGAAAGGGTTCTAACACCTTCCCTTTCTATAACCTACCTCCCGAACCGAGAGCAATCTCTTTAAGGAATTTTTCTGTGCTTTTGTCCTTTCCATTTGGAGAAAATAAAAGACGGTGGCGACTCTTGCTTCCGCGACATTTCGCGAACCAGCGTTAAACAGTCAGTTCCAGATCCACCGATCACACTTACTACCAAATTTAAGAACCTAAGGATGATGGAAGATGAGACCATTCATGAGTTTCACATGAACATCTTGGAAATTTCCAACATCTCATGAGAATTGGGAGAAAAGATGTCAGAAGAAAAGCTAGTGAGAAAGATTCTCAGATCCTTGCCTAAAAGGTTTGCAATGAAGGTGACTGCTATAGAGGAAGCTCAGGATATCTGCAACTTGAAGGTTGATGAACTCATTGGGTCACTTCAGACTTTTGAGATGGGGATAAGTGACAATGTTGACAAGAAAAACAAGAGTATAGCACTTGTATCCAATACTGAAGATGAAAACAAGGAGGGTGATGAAGAGAATATTTCAGAAGCTATAGCTATGCTTGGAAGGCAGTTCAACAAACTCATCAAGAGAATGAACCCAAAGTCAAGGTCAAATGTCAAGAACATTCCCTCTGACATTAGCAGATCCTATGACTCCAGCAGAAGACCTAAGTCTGAAGAAAAGGGAAATCAAAGCAGAGGAATTCAATGCCATGGATGTAAAGGATATGGGCACATTCGAGCTGAATGTCCTACCTTTCTTAAGAAACAAAAGAAAGGAATGTCTGTTACTTGGTCTGATTATGACTCAGAAAGTAACTCTGAAGAAGAATATGCTAAACTAGTTACTGCACTAGCTGGTATTTGTAACTGTGATAGTGACTCTAGTGACGAGGAAGTGACATTTGAAGAACTTGCTGACACCTACAAGAAGCTATGTATCAGAAGTGCTGAAGTCTGTCAGCAAAATGAGAAACAGAAAAAACTCATAGTAAAGTTGGAGGCTGAGAAGAAGGCAGACACTGATACTATAAGCCATCTCGAAGGTGAAGTTCAAATGTTAAACTTAAAACTTGATCAGATGACAAAGTCTGTTAAGATGCTGACAAATGGAACTGACAAGTTGGAAGAAATCCTTCAGGCTGGACAAAATATGGGAAACAAGTCTGGTCTAGGATTTGTGGCTGCAAAGAAATCTACTGTAGACAAGAAGAAGATCAGGCCTGATAAACAAATGTCAAAGTAGATGTCACAACATAGCACTCAACATCGAGAACAGAGAAATATGAAGAAAGGTATTAAAGATGGAAATGTCATCATTGTGGAAGGTTTGGTCACATAAAGCCATTCTGCTTCAGATTATATGGATATCCTAATCAGACCCCAGTTGTCAAACCTAAGTCTAACAAGGCTCCATATACTCAACAGTGGAAGAAAAAGTCTGCAGCCCTGATAGCTCACACCTCCCTTAGAGTGTCTGCCAAGGAAGATTGGTACTTTGATAGTGGATGCTCTAAACACATGACTGGAATCAAGAATCTTCTAAATAATGTTAAACCTCATACTACTAGCTATGTCACTTTTGGAAATGGTGCTAGAGGAGAAATCAAAGGAGTTGGAAACTTGGACTGCCATGGAGTTCCAAACCTAAATGAAGTGTTGCTGGTAAATGGCTTGACTGCTAATCTCATAAGTATCAGTCAATTATGTGATCTAGGATTCAAGGTCAACTTCACCAAGTCTGAATGTCTTGTAACTAATGAAAAACAAGAAGTTGTAATGAGAGGAGTCAGATCAAAAGACAACTGTTACTTATGGGAGTCTGAGAAGACTAATTACTCTTCTGTATGCTCTATAGCCAAAGAAGAAAAGGAAGTGAAACTGTGGCACCAAAAACTTGGTCATTTACATCTAAGAGGGATGAAAAAGATCATATCCATGGAGGCAGTCAGAGGGATTCCAAGGCTTCAAATTGATGAAGGGAGAGTCTATGGTGAATGTTAGGTTGGAAAGCAAACTAAAATGTCACATCCAAAGACAAGACATCTGACCACCTCTAAGGTGCTATAACTTCTACATATGGATCTGATGGGTCCAATGCAGGTGGAAAGTCTTGGTGGAAAGAGATATACATATGTTGTTGTGGATGATTTTTCCAGATTCACCTGGATTAACTTCATTAGGGAAAATTCCGATTTATTTGATGTATTTAAGGAACTGTGCCAAAGAATTCAAATAGAAAAAGAAGGATGCATTATCAGAATCAGAAGTGATCATGGCAAGGAATTTGAAAATAGTAAGTTTGATGAGTTCTGTTCCTCAGAAGGAATCAATCTTGAATTCTCTTCACCCATAACTCCTCAACAAAATGGAGTTGTGGAAAGTAAAAACAGGATTATACAGGAATCTGCCAGAGCAATGATACATGCCAAAAGACTTCCTATTCACTTTTGGGATGAAGCTATGAATACAGCCTGTTATGTCCATAACAGGGTCACCTTGAGAAAGGGAACATCATCCACCATTTATGAATTATGGAAAGGAAGAAAGCCTACAGTAAAGTACTTCCATGTCTTTGGAAGCAAATGCTATATTCTGACAAATCGTGAACAAAGGAGAAAGATGGATCCTAAAAGTGATGAAGGAATATTCCTAGGATACTCTACCAACAGCAGAGCATATAGGGTATTCAATTCCAGGACCAAAGTTATGATGGAATCTATAAATGTCATAGTTGATGATTACCATGAGGAAACAAATGTCCCATATGATGTTGAGACATTCTTTGAGACTTCAACTCAAGTATCTAAAAAGGATGATGTACCTAAAACTACTTCATCAGAGTCTGAATCTAAGGAAGCTAACAAAGATCCTTCCATTAGAATTCAGAAAGATCATCCTAAGGAACTCATCATAGGAGACCCTAACAGTGGAGTCATTACAAGATCTAGAGAAATCATCACAAACTCTTGCTTTGTATCTAAGATTGAATCAAAAAATGTTAAGGAGGCTTTGACTGATGAATACTGGATTGGAGCAATGCAAGATGAATTGAACCAATTCAAGCAACATGAAGTATGGGAGTTAGTTCCTAGGCCAGAAGGAACAAACATCATTGGCACAAAATGGATCTACAAGAACAAATCAGATGCTGAAGGAGTTGTCACCAGAAATAAGGCAAGGCTTGTTGCTCAAGGATACACTCAAGTTGAAGGGGTTGATTTTGATGAGACTTTTGCTCCTGTAGCCAGACTGGAATCAATCAGACTTCTATTGGGAGTTACTTGTCTCCTTAAGTTCAAGTTATTTCAGATGGATGTAAAGAGTGCCTTCCTAAATGGGTACTTAAATGAGGAAGTATATGTGGAACAGCCTAAAGGATCTGTGGATCCAAACTGTCCTGATCATGTCTACAAATTGAGGAAAGCTTTATATGGTCTGAAACAAGCTCCTAGAGCCTGGTATGACAGGTTGACAAAATTCCTCACTGACAAAGGATACAGGAAAGGAGGCTTGGATAAAACTCTTTTTGTCAAAAATGAAGGAGGAAAGATAATGGTAGCTCAAATTTATGTTGATGACATAGTGTTTGGAGGAATGTCAGATAAAATGGTTAAACATTTTGCTGACCAGATGCAAGCTGAATTTGAAATGAGCCTCATGGGAGATTTGACCTACTTTCTTGAACTGCAAGTCACACAGATGGAAAACTCAATTTTTCTATCTCAAAGCAAGTACACAAAGAATATTGTCAAGAAGTTTGGAATGGAGAATGCCAATCACAAAAGGACTCCTGCACCTACTCATTTAAAGTTGTCCAAAGACACAAGTGGGGCAAATATGGATCAAAGCTTGTACAGAAGCATGATAGGAAGTCTGCTATACTTAACAGCCAACAGACCTGACATTTCTTTTGCAGTTGGAGTATGTGCAAGATACCAGGCTGAACCCAAAGTAAGTCACATCAACCAGGTGAAAAGAATTCTGAAGTATGTGAATGGAACTTACAACTATGGCATGCTATACTCTCATGGATGTGAACCAATTCTGTCTGGTTACTGTGATGCTGATTGGGCTGGTAGTGCTGATGATAGAAAGAGCACCTCTGGAGGATTCTTCTTTTTGGGAAATAATCTTGTCTCTTGGTTCAGTAAGAAACATAACTATGTGTCTCTATCCACTGCTGAAGCTGAATACATAGCAGCTGGTAACAGCTGTTCTCAAATGATCTGGATGAAACAGATGCTAACTGAGTATAATGTCACACAAGATGTCATGACATTGTACTGTGACAATCTGAGTACTATTAACATTTCCAAAAATCCTATACAGCACAACAGGACTAAGCATATTGACATTAGACATCACTTCATCAGAGAACTTGTGGAGGAAAAGGTGATTAAGCTGGAACATGTTGCCACTGAACTACAACTGGCTGACATTTTTTACCAAGGCACTTGATGCTAGTCAGTTTGAAAATTTAAGGGGCAAGCTGGGTATTTGCCAATATGAAGAGATGTAGCAATTAATTTTGCTTAAAACAAGGGATGAAAGAAACATTTTAGTTAAGTCTATTCTGATTGGGTTAATCATTTGTTTCCCTCTTTCTTTCCAAAATTTTAAGAAGTGGAATAGACATTCATTTATCTCCCTCTTCTCGCTTTTTTGCAACAGTCTCCATTCTCTCAAACAAAGATTTCACACTCGCTACTACTTGTTTCTTAAATCTCTCGAGATGTCTCAATAATCCATGTCATCATCTTCATCAAAGGCGACTGCTTCGTCCTCACCTTCTGGCACCGAACCTAGGGAAATCGTAAACTGCATGGAAGCTGATGTTCTTGAGATAACTCCTCTTCGTGAAATGGCAGCTGACCCTACTAAGGTCAAGAAGCTACTGTGATCGGTGGAAATAGAACTGACTGTTTTAGAATGCTGGTTCGCGTTTGCGTTTAGCAAAATGTCGCGGTAAGCAAGAGTCGCCACCGTCTTTTATTTTCTCCAATAAGGAAAGGACAAAAGCACAACAAAATTCCTTTTCGAGATGTTTCTCGGGTTCGGGAGGTAGATTATAGAAAGGGAAGGTGTTAGCACCCTTTCTATCTATGGTTATCCACGGGCTCTTAGGTACTTGCTCACTATGTTTTCAAAAAGTTTTGCTTTTCTTGTGTTTGTGGGTTTTTGAAAAAAGTTTTGTTTCGAAAACTTTAATTTAACTCTTGTATCTGTCCTCAAGAGTGTATAAAGTGTTGTTTGAAAACTTTGTTTGAAAAGTGTAAGTGCGAAAAGTTGTTTTGAAAGAGCAAGTACCTGAGAACCTCTACCTACTCAAAAGAAATTAAGCTGTGTAAATGTCCTTTAGACAGTACTATCCCACTATTGAGAAGTAGGTAGCACCGTCGTTGGAGTTTTCGGGTCAATTCGATTATTGGGACATGTGGTCACTAAAGCAATGGTAGGACGCCTTAGCGGTAACCCTAATGTCTTAGATTATTTTTTATCGAGGCAACCGTTTCGAGGCAACTTTGATCTTTAGACAGGAGGGCAACCTCTAAAACACCCTATACTCAATGACCACGTCGAGGCAACCAAGTGAGGCGTACCCTAGAAGTGGCATGTGCGAGTGTATCAGGTTTCAGTTATGTTATCTTTGTACATGTTATGGTGAGCTACGATTGATTTTATTTTAAGAGAGATCTTGACATGCATAGCCTAGTTAGCATACATCTAGCAATTAATAGTTGCGGAAGGTAAACTAAGCTATTACAAGGCGTCGGGTATTTACATCGCCAAAAACAAACCCTTGAAAAAGTAAATCTGGGAAATTAAATGAAAGCGATAAAAAGTCCTAATTAAAGCTATTACATCCTCGGAGCAAATACAATTATATGATGAAAAATTATGAATAAAAAATAATCACGCGCGAGAAAAATTGAATCAGAGAGTTTTTCTAGGGTTTTGACCCTTTTTTATTAAAGAAAGAGATTTTTGTTATTTTTGTGTATTTAATTAAATTAACCCTAAACTAATTAATTAATTAATTAAAAGAAATATTTTTGGTTTTTGAATGTCTCAAGGAAATAAATAAAAAAATAAAATGATTAAAAGTTATCAAAAACCCTAATTCTATATTAATTTTATTTATTGCAAAAATATTAAAATTAACCTAATTAAAACTAAATTAATTAATTACTTATTTATTTACAAAAATAACAAATTAAATTTAATAAATAAAATATTATATTTTTATGTTTTCTGAATTTTATTATGAAAATAAATATTAATTTGTTAGTGGAAATAATAATTATAATAAATAATTAAAATGAAAGAAATAAAAAAGAAAAGAAAAGAAATAAACTTGAAGGGGGGTGTTGGGCCCAATTCTGGAGTGACAAGAGCAATTTCCAGGCCCACTAACTCTCTAGCCTTTTTGACTTTCTGAGTTTGCTACGCATGCGCTGACCAGGGAGTATGGTGGTGCTTCAATTTTGGCCACTGGATCCAGGCTTGGAGACACTCGGCGTGTTGGGGTTTGAAGCATATGGTAGACATCCCTTTTGAGACCTGCATGTGAATATATGAAACAAAATAGCACAAATGCTTTGGGGGACCTGGGATTCGAACCCAGGTCCCAACGCTCACAGGCCAACACGCTCACCACTCAACCACCTGCACTTTTTTATTATTTGGATAATGGGCAATTATTATATATGCAAACAACTCAATATGTTGTAAAATAAAAACAAACGCGCGCTTTTTCAAATAAGCCAACCAGATGCTAACACCTCATCATCTTCTTCGTTCGTCCTGCATAAATAATATCAGATAGCGAGGGTTTTTAACCCCCACTACTTCCTGCAAGGAAAAATAGCGAATAGAACCACAATACATATAAATATTTCGCGAGGTGTGGATTCTCTTCGTCTTGGCCTCACGATTTCAGTCATGTATCTCACTAGTCCCAATTTTTCCTGGTTCAGAAAGCCCTAATTTAAAGCTTAAGAACCCTAGAAATTTGATCATGGCATCTCACGATTCAGGGCATTACAGTTCAATTCAATTATGCCATTAGCTTCGTATGGTCTCTAGCAATGCAAAACAATCACAAAAACATGTTAAATGCGCATGAATCAAGAGATACGATTTTGAATAAAAGGTGTAAACCGTGAAACTGTAATCAGTGATTTCTTGAGCTTCAATGTCTGAATTTGATTGTAAAACGTTCCTGGGACCTCCTGCAATATGTTTGAATGAATAACACGCCTTGAATTAGCCTAGATTGCAAGAATAGGTTTTCAATTTTCTTGGAATTTCTTGAATATGACAGGGTTGTTTCTGCAGCTTTCAATCGTCCACTAGGTCAGGGTTAGCTTGCATACATATAAGGGAAACGAATTAGGTCAAAAAATCGGATCCAATCCATGTGCATTGATGTTTAAATATTTGATTGAAAATCAAATATTCTTGATTTTTCATGATTGACCAAAGTTGCCAAAATTGGATTTTTTTTTGTATCTTTGACTTGTGCACGAATTTGCCAGCATGTTTAGGTCATATTTGCTTCACAAAAAGATTTAAAAATCAAATCTTGTATTTTCTTATGATTTAAATTAATTAAATTAATTAATATTAATTAAAAATCCATTTAATCAATAAAAATAAGAAAATAAATTCAATTAAGCTTGATGGGTCGTGCATAGGTCATGGGTGAAGTTTCAAGAAGAGATTTGAGGCCCATTAGCAAAAAGAAGGTGTTTTGAGCAAAGTTGACTTTTGCAAATTCATGAAAATTTCCTAACTTCTCCAACGCACAACTTGCTCAATTTTGATCATATGACCATGTTCTTTGACATTTTGGAAAGCTCTTGAATTCCTATAACCAATGCCTTTGGTCCCTAGTCATTTGGATTTACCAATATCAAGTTATGGCCTTTGACTCAAAGTGTACTTTTGTTGACTTTTGAAATTGACCTATAATGTAAAAATTGGTAACTTCTTGTGAGAGCATTTTCTGATCTTGGAGTATGAAGATGGATTGTAGGAAGTTGCATCCTCTTCAAAATGAGCTTTGGATGGAATTTTTCTGACAAACCATGAAAGAGTTATGCCCTGGTCAAGATACAGTTGACTTTTCTACTGTCCAAAAATAGTAACTTTTGCATCTTTGATGATTTTTGAGCCATCCTTATGGAATCATGATCAAGACTTGATCAAATGATGATTGTGACCTCAAAATAAGATGTTGACCAAAAATTCTGACTTTTGACTGCAAAATGACCATTTTGCCCTTGTAGTTGACTGCAGATCAAATGAGGCTTTTGACTGTGCAAATTGGCATTGTGAGTCTTGAAACTTGGCATGTAGGTGCTTGTGACTGTATATAGACCTATGAGACTTGATTGAACCATTGAAAACCATAAATTCCTTGAAAGAACCAAAACCCTAATTTCAGCTGTCTTAGGAAGTGGTTTGACTGTACAACCCTTGAACAATTTTGAGAAATTTGAGGATCATTCTTGACAAATCTTGAGGAATATGGGAGAACAAATTTTGGGGTACAACAGTTTCCCCTGTTCAATATTCTTAAACCTGAGGATGTAGATTGGCTTGCGTGTCTTTCGTGATCCGAGGGTGGAAGATGATTGAACACTAAAGTGCCCAGAAATTTGCACTCGCATGGTGTAGTATCAGCAATGTGATGTCGGGAACGGGCTTACAGATGCCATTTGGAGAGATGATGGATAGGTGGATGGGCTTATAGATGCCACCTAGAGATTGTTGGTAGGTAGTTTTGTCTTCGTTGACGGGTTGTCTTCATTGATGGGTTGTCTTTATTGACGAGTTGTCTCTATTGACGGATTGTCTTCATTGACGGGTTGTCTCTATTGACGGGTTGTCTTCATTGACGGGTTGTCTCTATTGATGGGTTGTCTTCATTGACGGGTTGTCTCTATTGACAGGTTTGCATCGGAAAAATCTTTAGGAATCGACTTAGCTGATTTTGTCTCCATTGACTGTGTTCGGATCAGAAAAATCTTTAGGAATCGATTTAACTGGTTTTGTCTCCTTTGACTGAATTAGCATCAGAAAAATCTTTAGGAATCAATTTAACTGATTTTGTCTCCATTGACTGTGTTCGGATCAGAAAAATCTTTAGGAATCGATTTAACTGGTTTTGTCTCCTTTGACTGAATTAGCATTAGAAAAATCTTTAGGAATCGATTTAACTGATTTTGTCTCCATTGACTGACTTGGCTTCAGAAAAATCTTTAGGAATCGATTTAACTGGTTTTGTCTCCATTGACTGGCTTTGCCTCAGAAAAATCTTTAGCAATCGATTTAACTGATTTTGTCTCCATTGACTGGCTTTTTCTCAGAAAAATCTTTAGGAATCAATTTAACTGGTTTTGTCTCCATTGACTTGATTTGTCTCCTTTGACTACTGAGAATTTTAACTGTATCTTTCCTGAAAAGCAAAGGTCAGTCGTATGCAATACATGATATGGATCAAGCAATGATGTTCTCAATATAAATGAGATCGTATGATATGATGCGTATATGCATGTATCATGATGTATGAAAATGTGATGTTTTAGCTGGGGAAAATAAATCCCGGAGCTGCTGGAGAATAGTGTTGAGTTCTTCATTTCCGCCGGGGATGATGAACGAAGATGATTGTGTGAATAAACTTGTAGGAGAAGATGACTCCGTTGGGGAATAAACCTGGTGAAGAGATTACTCTGCGGGGAATTACTCTGTGGGGAAGAGGTACTTCGCTGAGATTTTAATGATAACTCCGCTGGGGACTCCGTTGATAAGCTTTGTTGGGGATTTTGATGATGAACTCTACTGGGGATAGAAAGAACTTCGCTGGGGATGCTCTTTCAGTTGCAACTTGCTGAGGATAACCCAGTTAGACTCTTGTGGGGATAACCTTCTGAATATGGTTGGGGAGATACATTTGCACTCTGCAGGGGACAAGCTTCCGAAATCTACTGGGGAAGATGATTCAACTCTGGCGGGGAAGCTTTTTAGACTGCACTGGGAAATGGCTCCACTGGGGGTATCTTGTATTCCACCGGGGAACATTCTTATATTCTATCGAGGAATATTAATACTACCGGGGATGCTTGCTGAGGAATATCTTTATACTCTGCTGGGGAATATTAAGACCTACTGGGGATACCCAACTTCTTCGGGACTGACGGTAGACCCACTCTGCTTGGGGAGAGAAGGTATCTTGGTCATATTCTTCAGCCGAATATATACCTTGGTACCTTGGTGGACAAAGCAACTAGATCGCTTAGACAATTCTTATTGCCCCTACTTCCGATGTCACCCGTAATTAGTCCTTTGTTTCGCATGCAAATATTTGTGATCATCAATTAATGTCAAATGCATATATCAAAAATGAACATTGGACGTTCTTTGCAAAACAAAACAGATAAAGGAAAAACAACATGCAATTTGTCTGAAAAATGAACTTGTATTGATTTTGAAATTTGCCTGTAAATAGGCGTTTTGTACAAGAGGTTGACGTCCTAGTAAGAGAACACCGCCGAACAAATAGAATTTATACAAAAAGAAAACAAAACAGCTATGTGAAAAATCCCACTGGGTTCCAACTCTGCTATCGCCTTTATGTCTTCGAGCATCTCATCACTTTGCTGCTTAGTTGGAGATGAATCTGATTGATTGGTGCCGTCCGAGACTGATAGTTGATACCGAAGTCTGGATACAGGGTGATCCAATGAGACATAGTATTAAGCTTATCCCTAACTTTTGCCTGGACCTCCCTTTCGGGTTTTCAGTCCACCGGGATACCCATTTTTGCCCAAGCCGCCTTTTCAGGTTTTCGACTTGCCGGGTGTACAGATTTTTTTATTTTTATCCCTTATTTTTGCCCAAACCCTTTTGGTTCGCCGGTAAGCCCTTATTTTTGCCTAGGCCAGTCGACCTAGCGGGTCTTTAATCATGCGTAGTATCTTTTTACTATGTCTGCATTGGCGGGGTGGGGAAGGTCGTCACCATCCATGGTAGTTAGAATCATCGCTCCTCCTGAGAAGATGTTCTTAACCACAAATGGCCCTTCGTACGTAGGGGTCCATTTTCCCCTGGGATCACCTTGAGGTAGAATGATGCGCTTGATTACCAGATCTCCAACTTGATACTCTTGTCGTCCGACTTTCTTGTTAAATGCCTTGATCATCCATTTTTGGTACGTCTGACCATGACAAATAGCAGTGAGTCTCTTTTCGTCGACTAGGTTTAATTGATCAAGCCGGGTCTGGATCCAGTCATCTTCGCTCAAACATGCACCCTTCATGATTCGGAGAGAGGGTATTTGAACTTCAATGGGCAGAACTTCCTCCATGCTGTATACCAAGGAGTAAGGTGTTTCCCCTGTTGACGTCCGTGCTGAGGTACGGTACCCATGAAGAGCAAATGGTAACATCTCGTGCCAATATTTGTAGGTCACTGTCATCTTCTGCACAATCTTCTTAATGTTCTTATTAGCTGCTTCTACAACCCCATTCATCTTCGGCCGGTAGGGAGAAGAATTGTGGTGTTGTATCTTGAATTGCTCGCAGAGCTCAGTGATTATCTTGTTGTTAAGATTGGTACCATTATCCGTAATGATCCTCTCTGGTACACCGTATCGACAGATCAGGTTGTGCCGAATGAATCGTGCTACGACGTTCTTGGTTACGGTGGCAAAGGAAGCTGCTTCAACCCACTTTGTAAAGTAATCAATTGCTACTAGGATGAAGCGATGCCCGTTGGATGTCGTAGGCCTGATCTCGCTGATCATATCAATGCCCCACATTGCAAAAGGCCAAGGTGTTGTCAAGATGTTCAAAGGAACTGGAGGAATGTGCACCTTATCAGCATAGACCTGACACTTATGACATGTCCGAGAATGCTGATAACAGTCGGCTTCCATTGTGGACCAGTAATATCCTGCCAGAAGGATTTTCTTTTCCATGGTATGTCCACTGGAATGAGTCCCGAAAGTACCTTCATGCAGCTCTGCCATGATCCTTTCTGCTTCAGTCTTATCCACATAACGCAGTAAGGTTAAATCATGGTTACGTTTGTAAAGAATGCCATTGCTGACGAAGAACTTTGCCGCGAACCTTATCAGAAACTTCTTGTCATTAACAGATGCCCCCTCGGGGTATTCTTGAGCTTCAAGGTACCTCTTTACTTCATGATACCAAGGTTTTTCGGTTACCTCTTCGGTCTCAAGGTCACAACAATGTGCAGGTTCATCCTATTTCCAAATAATGATCCGGGGAGCCTCGTTGTCCCATTTGACTTTGAACATAGAAGACATCGTAGCTAGCGCGTCCGCCAACTGATTCTCCTCTCTTGGGAAGTGTTCAAAGGTTATCTCCTTGAAATGGGGAAGCAACGTCAATACATACTCCTTGTAAGGAATAAGATTTGGGTGTTTCGTATCCCACTCGCCTTTGATCTGACTGATCATGAGAGAGGAATCTCCTAAGACACTTAGAAACTTGATCCTTAGGTCAATTGCAGCTTGAAGACCCGTGATGCATGCTTCATACTCCGCCATGTTGTTGGTGCAGTTGAAACATAGTCGGGCGATGAGTGGAGTATGAGAGCCTTTGGGCGATATGATCACATCGCCAATTTCGTTACCCAAAGCGTTTGAGGCTCCGTCAAAGTGCATAGACCATCGGGATCCTTCCTCAGGTCCTTCATCCGGTCCAGGTATTTCGCAATCAGTTACTACCATGATATTCTCGTATGGAAATTCAAAGTTCATATACTGGTAATCGTCCACTGCCTGATGTGCCAAATGGTCTGCCAATACACTTCCCTTGATTGCTTTTTGAGTCGTATACTGGATGTCATATTCAGTCAAGATCATCTAACATCTTGCTATTCTTCTGGACAAGGCAGGCTTTTCGAAGACATACTTAATTGGATCCCTTTTTGAAATCAATAGAGTAGTGTGAGTCAACATATACTGTCTCAGCCGACGAGCAACTCATACCAAAGCGCAGCAAGTTTTCTCAAGTAGTGAGTATCGGGTCTCACAGTCGGTAAACTTTTTGCTAAGGTAATAAATAGCGTGCTCTTTTCGGCCAGACTCGTCATGCTGACCTAGCACACACCCCATTGAGTTATCAAGTACTGTCAAGTATAAGATTAGAGGTCTCCCTTCAACTGGTGGCATAAGAATAGGTGGCTCTTGGAGATACTATTTGATTCTTTTGAAAGCGGCCTGACATTCATCGTTCCAACGTACTACTTGATGTTTCTTCAGTAGTTTGAAGATTGGCTCACAAGTAGCAGTTAGATGCGAGATGAATCGGGCAATGTAGTTCAACTGTCCTAGAAAGCCTCTGATCTCTTTCTCTGTCTTGGGAACTGGCATCTCTTGTATGGATTTCACTTTGGCAGGGTCCACTTGAATACATTTGTCGCTTACGACGAAGCCTAGTAGTTTTCCAGACCTCACCCCGAAGGTGCACTTGTTCGGGTTTAATCTCAGCTTGTACAACTTCAACCGATCAAACAGCTTCTGTAGATGATCAAGGTGTTCTTCCTCAGTTTGGGACCTTGCAATCATATCATCGACGTATACTTCAATCTCATGATGGATCATATCATGAAACAGAGCAACCATGGCACGCTGATACGTTGCCCCAACATTTTTCAACCCAAAAGGCATGACCTTGTAACAGAAGGTGCCCCACTGAGTAACAAAAGTGGTCTTTTCCATGTCTTCAAGAGCCATCTTTATATGATTATAACCGGAGAAACCGTCCATGAAGAAGAATACCTTATGCTGAGCAGTGTTGTCAACCAGAACGTCGATGTGAGGCAGAGGGAAGTCATCCTTAGGGCTCGCCCTGTTCAAATCCCTGTAGTCAACACACATTCGGACCTTACCATCTTTCTTCGGTACCGGAACCACATTGGCGACCCACTGAGGGTAAGAAGTTACTGTTAGAAAACCGGCATCAAACTGTTTCATAACTTCGGCTTTGATTTTCTCGGACATCTCTGGACGCATACAGCGAACCTTCTGTTTTACCGGAGGGCATTCTTCCTTGGTAGGCAAGTGATGAACCACAATGTCAGTATCCAACCCAGGCATATCTTCGTAAGACCAAGCAAATATTTCCACGTAGTCATGCAGCATCTGAACCAACCGTTGTTTCACACTAAGCTCCAGATTTGCACCGATCTTGACTTCCTTTTTATCTGTCTCAGTACCCAGATTCACTGTTTCCACCGGCTCTTCATGTGGCTGAATGGCCCTCTCTTCCTGAAGTAGCAGTCTTGTAAGCTCACCAGGCACTTCGCAATCATCTTCACCTTCGTCTTCGGCTAAGTTGATCGGATTTTCGAAGTCATAACTGGCAGTAGCAGAGTCGTTACCAGTGAGATCCAGAGTGGATTGGGACCTGTATATGTGAGTGTGTGTAAATAGCTGTTTTGCAATATATAATAAAGAAAGACAAGGAGCGCAAGATTTGAAATGCAAAAAAACGTCCAATGCTTTTATTAATGATATATGAAAATGACACACAAAAGCCCTCACAAATGGAGCCACAGTGCCCTGGGTAAGACACCGGGCCATAAAGTTTCACAATATTGTTTGTTACAAATTCAAAACAAAGGAGTTCATTACTGAGTAACAAAAGTAATAGGGATGAAGTCTTTCGCTGTCCAGTTGTTCGGTCCACCGTTGGTCGTAGGGTAGATCCAGCTGTCGAATTCAGATTCCTCCACGTCATCTTCGATGGCATTTACTCCCGAGTTGTTGTTGAACACAGGAGGTCTTCCAATCCTTTCACTATGAACAACCCTCTGAGCTTCTGCAGTGAAACCCAAACCAAACTTGTCAGTCTTCTGAGTGAAATCGGGAAGTCGGCCCCAGTTTGCATACTCACCCTTCTCAATAACAGCCCGGACATCCTTTAAGGAAGCCATCTTCAACGGAGAATCTTCAACCACAGTCTCAGCTAATGCAAGTGTTTGAGGAACCTCTTCAAAGTGTTGAAAGGGGGTCTCAATAAACTCCCCATCCATTTCTATGTACTGGAACGAGTTGAGGTGGCTGACCATGTATTCTTCCTCCCCCTGCACTGTCACAATCTTCCCTCTGACCGGGTACTTCAGCTTCTGATGGAGTGTGGAGGTCACAGCTCCAGCTTTATGGATCCATGGGCGACCCAGCAAACAAGAATAGGATGGTCGGATGTCCATCACGTAGAATGTAGAATCAAATACCTGAGAACCAACTCTGATTGGAATGTCGACTTCACCATGCACCATCCTTTTAGACCCATCAAAGGCCCGGACAACAATGTTACTTGGATTTAGCTTCAACCCTTCGCAATCCAACCTGTCTAGAGCTTTCTTGGGCAAGACGTTCAATGAGGAACCAGTGTCAACCAACACATGTGCAAGAGTAGTGCCCCTGCATTCAATGGAGACATGCAGGGCATCGTTATGGTTCTTCCCTTTAGCAGTCAGATCGGCATCGGAGAAACCCAAACCATTATCAGCAGTTAAATTGGCCACACAATCGGTAAACTGATCAGCTGATGTCTCTTGTGGCACGTGGGCCATCTTCAGGAAGGTAATCAGCGCCTTGGCATGGGCCTCTGAACACAACAACAGTGATAACATAGAAATCTTGGAGGGGGTTTGTCCCAGCTGCTCAACTACATTATAATCACTCTTCTTGATGATCTTCAGGATCTCTTCCATCTCCTGTTTGGAAGCTTCAACATTGATTGTCTTTGGTGCCTCCGTCTGGGCAGGCATATCAGTGGCTATCCCTTTGCCTCGAGCATCAGATGACCCAGCAGCAGGAGTAGAAATAGGAACTTGATCAGGAAGGGAAGTAGGCACACTTGCAGGTGTGATGACAATAGGTCTCTGGATAGTTGGTGGCGCAATATCTGGTGAGAAAAGTCTACCACTGCAGGTGACTTTAGCAGGCTCGGTGATGTTGCTGACGCCGGCATTAGTATCAAACTCTTGTTTAACTCCAAGAACATAAACATCCGCCCCATAGTGCCACGGGACAGCTTTGTCGGATGTATAGGGGATGGGCCCCGGAACAGTGATGATTATAGGTGCAATCTTCTGAGCAGGCATGATTTTGACAAGCTTCCTCGAGGGAGCCTTGGGAGAGTTGTTGAAAATGGTGACAATGGAAACTTCTTCAGTAGGGGTGGCAGGAACAGTAATCTTCTCGAACAGGATCTCTTTATTATCCATCAGGTTTTGGATGCCTGATTTCAAAGATGGGCAACCAGTAGGTGAAACAAAGCACAGATGGCAACCTTCACTACATCCCGGAAATAAACCGACTAGCAGCAGGTTCCTCTTGACGGTCATCAGCGGGGTAACAATATCATCCACAGAGGCTACAAACAAGTCTTCCACCACAACATTCACTCCATGCTTGGGCATGGGAGCAGTCACAATGTTAGGCCTCTCGGGCGCCTCAAACTCAATCTCCTTAGCATCGATTAGGTCCTGAACCTTATTCTTCAAAGTCCAGCAATCATCCGTATTATGCCCCAGGCTCTCAGAATGATAAGCACAGCGGGCGTTGGGATTGTACTTTGGAGATGTAGTGTTGGGATTCTTAGGAGCTTCCCTTAGAGTCACCAAATTGGTCTTCAGCAACTGCAGCAATATCTGGGACAAGGTCATGCTGAGTCGAGTGAACTGCCTTCTAGGTCTCTCACCCCTTTGTTAGTTATGATGCTGAGGAGCACCAGCAGGTTTTGAAATGACCACCGCGTTGACAGCTTGGCGGTGTTCAGATCTATTTGGTCTCCTTGAACCATAGACATCACTAGATTCTTTCTTGAACAACTTCTTTTCAGTGCTCGAGGAGGCACCTTTCTGTATCTTCCTGGCCTTGATACCCGCTTCAATTCTCTCACCAGTCAAGATAACGTCTGTAAACCCGGCTGAAGAATTTCCAATCAAATGGTTGAAGAATGGACCAGACAGGGTCCCCAGAAACGTATCAACCAGCTCACGATCAGTCAAAGGTGGCTGCACCCTTCCGGCAAGGTCTCTCCATTTTTGGGCGTACTCTTTAAATCCTTCACCCGTCCCTATTGACATACCCTGGAGTTGGGTACGCGTAGGAGCGAGGTCGGAATTATATTGATACTGCTTATAGAACGCAATAGCCAAATCTTCCCAGTTACGGATACTGGCTCCATCCAGCTGATAGAACCACTCCAGCTGAGTCCCTGAAAGACTGTCCTGGAAGAAATGGATCCACAAATTCTTGTCAGCGGTGTAAGGCTGGATCTTTCTTACATATGACCGGAGGTGCAGCTTTGGGCAGGAGGCTCCGTCATATTTGGCAAAAGCAGGTGCCTTGAACTTATGGGGAATCACCACCCCATAGGATAAGCCTAGGTCTCCAAAGTCCAACCCGGGCACATTTTGTATCTCCATGGTGCTCAAGCGGTCCTCCAACTGTTTGTACCTATCCTCAGCAGGAGGATACTGTTCTTCATCATAATCTGTCTCGTTGTCGGAGACCACGAGGCTAGGAACTCTTCTCTCTTGTGGACTGTCTTTTCCTACAGATGAGGTAGTCAGCTCAACCTCATTCTGTAATCCATTTCCAAATCTGCGTCCAGTGTTGAACAAGACGGTCCTCTTCTTCTTCTTCTTTCTCTCTTTCAGAATCAGAGTCTTCAAATCCTGTTGACCCTGGGCTAGGCTCATAACCAACTCTTGGAACTGGGCATTCTAGGCCTGGAGGGCCTTGATGGCTTGTTCAGTGGAAGGTTCAGTAGACATGATGATTGCTGAAATAAACAGCGAAGAAGATAAGTGACCTGTAAAAAGGGTACCTGTTTATGCATATGATGAAATGAAATGCGTATGATTTATGTTTTCAAAGACAACCGGGATTCAACTTTGTAGACAAAAAGGAAACACACTTTATTAGATTTAACTTTAGAATTCAAAGTGTTCGACAAATTGCCCTTAGGCGTTACAAGAATGAAAATATTGAAAAGTAAATAAAAGTTGTAAAAGAAATCATCAAGGGTCCATCACTTCTCCCATGGCCTCTTCTTCTCAGTGCGGATATAATCGTTCAGGGTCCGTTCATTCTCCAACTGCTTAGTTAGCTTCTGGGTTTTTTGTTCCTGTTCGTTGAACCTTTCCCGATAAGAATCCCGTTCTTCCTGTAGTTGCGCCCAAGATCTCTTCAGTGTGCCAACATCAGTGGGCGTATGAGGGTAGAGAATAGTTGGAGGAACCCCGTCTTTATCAGCAGCTTCAAGAGTAATAGGCCTGACAGCTTCGTATGGCATACCTAACTTCTGAGCACGAATGCGGACCCATATGAAATATGACTCCATTAGCAGAGAAGTTTTTGGTCCCAACTCATGTGGGTCATATTTGTGAACTCTATCCCAAGCCCAGATGAATCTACGATGCAGCTCGTCGCTATCTACCTGAAAATCAAAGACGATATGAGGTATCAACATCTCATGAGGCCCTTCTCTTCTGGCCCTTCCAAACTGACGGAGAGATAAGCATGGGTTATAAGAGATTCCTCCATGGGTTCCAATTAATGGAACATTAGGATACTCTCCACAACAATCAATGACAGCCACCTCATCTAAGCCTCTGAGAGTCCAAATAATGTCTTTATCAGCAAGAGACATTATCCTATGGGCCCAGCCCCTTCCTTCTTTGTTCTTCAGTACAGATTTATGGAGGTGCGAAATAAACCACCTCGTCAATAAAGGAGCACAACACAACAAAGTTCCCCGTCTTCGGGAAGTACGAGTATAGAGCTGATAAAGGACATCACCCAAGAGAGTGGGTACGGGGTTCCGAGAGATGAAGATCCTTATGGCATTAACATCAACAAAGGTGTCAGGATTTGGAAACAATACCATACCATAGATTAAGAGATCCAGAATGTCTTCGTACGCCCTGAAGTCTAAGTCATTCCAGAAACCATTAGCTTTGCCAACCAGAAACTTAGCCAAAAAGCCCTTAACTTCACTTCTAGTCTCCCAGTTAGCCATTACCTCCTCTTTGGTCAAGTGAAGGGCTGCAACAATCTCTTCAGGCCTGAGAGTCTTTTCCCAACTAGTAAATGGAGTCTGCTCCAAAACAGGGATACCAAGCAACTCAGAGAATTCTTCCAGGGTAGGGACCAGCTGGAAGTCTTGAAAGGTGAAGCAATGGTATAGCGAATCATAAAACTGGACTAGGACACTCATCAATTGTTGGTCCCACTTTGAGGTGACTAAACTGAGAAGAGAACCATGCCTCCTGATGAAGGTAGTAGTGTCTGGAATCCTGTCAACCAATTCCTTAAGCAAAGTAGGTGGTTGAACAAAGTTGAGCCGGATAGTATTCCTACGCATGGGCATCATGATATCCTACAAAACAGAGCAAAGATGAAACCTTCTTATCTTTGAAATGGGTTAGTCCTTATGCAGGATGTATGCAATGTTATGATGTTATGATGTTATGATAAAGGCACCCCACAGGTATTCACAAAAGGCAAACATGGTAAAGGCACACAAGTCACACAAGAGAGCCCTTAGATTTCAGGCTGGCATGAAGTTTAGGTACTACCCTCTTTCAGTTTCAGTTGGTTAAGACCTGTCCTAAAAATAGTAACCGGGTTCTAGAGGATCTCAATATCACTGACTACCCTCAATCGGTCATAATTCCAGTTTGGCAACCTTTTCTTGCGGCCAGAACCATCGCGAGAGTTTAGCCTCAATGAGTGTAGCATACTGCTACTGTTCTATGGCCAAGTTGGTCAATTTAAGGTTCTAAGGTCAGTTGGTGCTTAATGACTCCTCAGAAGACCCATATTCTCCTCGTTCCAACACAAGGGATATCGGTACAGACCAAGGTGTCACACCAACGTAGCTACTGCTTCACCCGTGTCGGTCTATGCCGGACAGGTCCCTCACAGTTTATTGCTACTTACCTAAAGGGTATCCCCAGATCCGGGTTAGGATCTATAAAACTCCGATACAAACCCACAAAATTAAAGCATACAGAGCATACGATTGAAAACATAAGTGATCTTATCCTAAGGTATACCTCACTCATTAATTCCCCAGCAGAGTCGCCAGTTCTGTGATCGGTGGAAATAGAACTGACTGTTTTGGAATGCTGGTTCGCGTTTGCGTTTAGCAAAATGTCGCGGTAAGCAAGAGTCGCCACCGTCTTTTATTTTCTCCAACAAGGAAAGGACAAAAGCACAGCAAAATTCCTTTTTGAGATGTTTGTCGGGTTCGGGAGGTAGATTATAGAAAGGGAAGGTGTTAGCACCCTTTCTATCCGTGGTTATCCACGGGATCTTAGGTACTTGCTCACTATGTTTTCAAAAAGTTTTGCTTTTCTTGTGTTTGTGGGTTTTTGAAAAAAAGTTTTGTTTCGAAAACTTCGATTTAACTCTTGTATCTGTCCTCAAGAGTGTATGAAGTGTTGTTTGAAAACTTTGTTTGAAAAGTGTAAGTGCGAAAAGTTGTTTTGAAAGAGCAAGTACCTGAGAACCTCTACCTACTCAAAAGAAATTAAGCTGTGTAAATGTCCTTTAGACAGTACTATCCCACTATTGAGAAGTAGGTAGCACCGTCGTTGGAGTTTTCGGGTCAATTCAATTATTGGGACATGTGGTCACTAAAGCAATGGTAGGACGCCTTAGCGGTAACCCTAATGTCTTAGATCATTTTTTTATCGAGGCAACCGTTTCGAGGCAACTTTGATCTTTAGACAGGAGGGCGACCTCTAAAACACCCTATACTCAATGACCACGTCGAGGCAAACAAGTGAGGCGTACCCTAGGAGTGGCATGTGCGAGTGTATCAGGTTTCAGTTATGTTATCTTTATACATGTTATGGTGAGCTACGATTGATTTTATTTTAAGAGAGATCTTGACATGCATAGCCTAGTTAGCATACATCTAGCAATTAATAGTTGCGGAAGGTAAACTAAGCTATTACAAGGCGTCGGGTATTTACATCGCCAAAAACAAACCCTTGAAAAAGTAAATGCGGGAAATTAAATGAAAGCGATAAAAAGTCCTAATTAAAGCTATTACATCCTCGGAGCAAATACAATTATATGATGAAAAATTATGAATAAAAAATAATCACGCGCGAGAAAAATTGAATCGGAGAGTTTTTCTAGGGTTTTGACCCTTTTTTATTAAAGAAAGAGATTTTTGTTATTTTTGTGTATTTAATTAAATTAACCCTAAACTAATTAATTAATAAAAAGAAATATTTTTGGTTTTTGAATGTCTCAAGGAAATAAATAAAAAAATAAAATGATTAAAAGTTATCAAAAACCCTAATTCTATATTAATTTTATTTATTGCAAAAATATTAAAATTAACCTAATTAAAACTAAATTAATTAATTACTTATTTATTTACAAAAATAACTAATTAAATTTAATAAATAAAATATTATATTTTTATGTTTTCTGAATTTTATTATGAAAATAAATATTAATTTGTTAGTGGAAATAATAATTATAATAAATAATTAAAATGAAAGAAATAAAAAAGAAAAGAAAAGAAATAAACTTGAAGGGGGGTGTTGGGCCCAATTTTGGAGTGACAAGAGCAATTTCCAGGCCCACTAACTCTCCAGCCTGTTTGACTTTCTGAGTTTGCTACGCATGCGCTGACCAGGGAGTATGGTGGTCCTTCAATTTTGGCCACTGGATCCAGGCTTGGAGACATTTGGCGTGTTGGGGTTTGAAGCATATAGTAGACATCCCTTTTGAGACCTGCATGTGAATATATGAAACAAAATAGCACAAATGCTTTGGGGGACCTGGGATTCGAACCCAGGTCCCAACACTCACAGGCCAACACGCTCACCACTCAACCACGTGCACTTTTTTATTATTTGGATAATGGGCAATTATTATATATGCAAACAACTCAATATGCTGTAAAATAAAAACAAACGCGCGCTTTTTCAAATAAGCCAACCAGATGCTAACACCTCATCATCTTCTTCGTTCGTACTGCATAAATAATATCAGATAACGGAGGTTTTTAACCCCCACTACTTCCTGCAAGGAAAAATAGCGAATAGAACCACAGTACATATAAATATTTCGCGAGGTATGGATTCTCTTCGTCTTGGCCTCACGATTTCAGTCATGTATCTCACTAGTCTCAATTTTTCCTGGTTCAGAAAGCCCTAATTTAAAGCTCAAGAACCCTAGAAATTTGATCATGGCATCTCACAATTCAGGGCATTACAATTCAATTCAATTATGCCATTAGCTTCGTATGGTCTCTAGCAATGCAAAACAATCACAAAAACATGTTAAATGCGCATGAATCAAGAGATACGATTTTGAATAAAAGGTGCAAACCGTGAAACTGTAATCAGTGATTTCTTGAGCTTCAATGTCTGAATTTGATTGTAAAACGTTCCTGGGACCTCCTGCAATATGTTTGAATGAATAGCACGCCTTGAATTGGCCTAGATTGCAAGAATAGGTTTTCAATTTTCTTGGAATTTCTTGAATATGACAGGGTTGTTTCTGCAGCTTTCAATCGTCCACTAGGTCAGGGTTAGCTTGCATACATATAAGGGAAACAAATTAGGTCAAAAAATTGGATCCAATCCATGTGCATTGATGTTTAAATCTTTGATTGAAAATCAAATATGCTTGATTTTTCATGATTGACCAAAGTTGCCAAAATTGTATTTTTTTTTGTATCTTTGACTTGTGCACGAATTTGCCAGCATGTTTAGGTCATATTTGCTTCACAAAAAGATTTAAAAATCAAATCTTGTATTTTCTTATGATTTAAATTAATTAAATGAATTAATATTAATTAAAAATCCATTTAATCAATAAAAATAAGAAAATAAATTCAATTAAGCTTGATGGGTCGTGCATAGGTCATGGGTGAAGTTTCAAGAAGAGATTTGAGGCCCATTAGCAAAAAGAAGGTGTTTTGAGCAAAGTTGACTTTTGCAAATTCATGAAAATTTCCCAACTTCTCCAATGCACAACTTGCTCAATTTTGATCATATGACCATGTTCTTGGACATTTTGGAAAGATCTGGAAGTCCTCTAACCAATGCCTTTGGTCCCATGTCATTTGGATTTACCAATCTCAAGTTATGGCCTTTGACTCAAAGTGTACTTTTGTTGACTTTTGAAATTGACCTATAATGTAAAAATTGGTAACTTCTTGTGAGAGCATTTTCTGATCTTGGAGTATGAATATGGATTGTAGGAAATTGCATCCTCTTCACAATGAGCTTTGGATGGAATTTTTCTGATAAACCATGAAAGAGTTATGCCCTGGTCAAGATACAGTTGACTTTTCTACTGTCCAAAAATAGTAACTTTTGCATCTTTGATGATTTTTGAGCCATCCTTGTGGAATCATGATCAAGACTTGATCAAATGATGATTGTGACCTCAAAATAAGATGTTTACCAAAAATTCTGACTTTTGACTGCAAAATGACCATTTTGCCCTTGTAGTTGACTGCAGATCAAATGAGGCTTTTGACTGTGCAAATTGGCATTGTGAGTCTTGAAACTTGGCATGTAGGTGCTTGTGAATGTATATAGGCCTATGAGACTTGATTGAACCATTGAAAACCCTAAATTCCTTGAAAGAACCAAAACCCTAATTTCAGCTGTCTTAGGAAGTGGTTTGACTGTACAACCCTTGAACAATTTTGAGCAATTTGAGGATCATTCTTGAAAAATCTTGAGGAATATGGGAGGGCAAATTTTGGGGTAAAACAGTTGCCCCTGTTCAATCTTCTTAAACCTGAGGATGTAGATTGACTTGCGTGCCTTTCGTGATCCGAGGGTGGAAGATGATTGAACACTAAAGTGCCCAGAAATTTGCACTCGCATGGTGTAGTATCAGCAATGTGATATCGGGAATGGGCTTACAGATGCCATTTGGAGAGATGATGGATAGGAGGATGGGCTTATAGATGCCACCTAGATATTGTTGGTAGGTAGTTTTGTCTTTGTTGACGGGTTGTCTTTATTGACGGGTTGTCTTTATTGACGGGTTGTCTCTATTGACGAATTGTCTTCATTGACGGGTTGTCTCTATTGACGGGTTGTCTTCATTGACGGGTTGTCTCTATTGACGGGTTGTCTTCATTGACGGTTGTCTATATTGACAAGTTTGCATCGGAAAAATCATTAGGAATCGACTTAGCTGATTTTGTCTCCATTGACTGTGTTCAGATCAGAAAATTCTTTAGGAATCGATTTAACTGGTTTTGTCTCCTTTGACTGAATTAGCATCAGAAAAATCTTTAGGAATTGATTTAACTGATTTTGTCTCCATTGACTGTGTTCGAATCAGAAAAATCTTTAGGAATCGATTTAACTGGTTTTGTCTCCTTTGACTGAATTAGCATCAGAAAAATCTTTAGGAATCGATTTAACTGATTTTGTCTCCATTGACTGACTTGGCTTCAGAAAAATCTTTAGGAATCGATTTAACTGGTTTTGTCTCCATTGACTGGCATTGCCTCAGAAAAATCTTTAGGAATCGATTTAACTGATTTTGTCTCCATTGACTGGCTTTGCCTCAGAAAAATCTTTAGGAATCGATTTAACTAGTTTTGTCTCCATTGACTTGATTTGTCTCCTTTGACTGCTGAGAATTTTAACAGTATCTTTCCTGAAAAGCAAAGGTCATTCGTATGCAATGCATGATATGGATCAAGCAATGATGTTCTTAATATAAATGAGATCGTATGATATGATGCGTATATGCATGTATCATGATGTATGAAAATGTGATGTTTTAGCTGGGGGAAATAAATCCCGAAGCTGCTGGAGAATAGTGTTGAGTTCTTCATTTCCGCCGGGGATGATGAACGAAGATGATTGTGTGAATAAACCTGTAGGAGAAGATGACTCCGTTGGGGAATAAACCTGGTGAAGAGATTACTATGCGGGGAATTACTCTGTGGGGAAGAGGTACTTCGCTGAGATTTTAACTATAACTCCGCTGGGGACTCCGTTGATAAGCTCTGTTGGGGATCTTGATGATGAACTCCGCTGGGGATAGAAAGAACTTCGCTGGAGATGCTCTTTCAGTTGCAACTTGCTGAGGATAACCCAGTTAGACTCTTGTGGGGATAACCTTCTGAATATGGCTGGGGAGATACATTTGCACTCTGCAGGGGACAAGCTTCCGGAATCTACTGGGGAAGATGATTCAACTCTGGCGGGGAAGCTTTTTAGACTGCGTTGGGAAATGGCTCCACTAGGGGTATCTTGTATTCCACCGGGGAACATTCTTATATTCTGTCGAGGAATATTGAGACCGCCGGGGATGCTTGCTGAGGAATATCTTTATACTCTGCTGGGGAATATTAAGACCTACTGGGGATACCCAACTTCTTCGGGACTGACGGTAGACCCACTCTGCTTAGGGAGAGAAGGTATCTTGGTCATATTCTTCAGCCGAATATATACCTTGGTACCTTGGTGGACAAAGCAACTAGATCGCTTAGACAATTCTTATTGCCCCTACTTCCGATGTCACCCGTAATTAGTCCTTTGTTTCGCATGCAAATATTTGTGATCAACAATTAATGTCAAATGCATATATCAAAAATGAACATTGGACGTTCTTTGCAAAAAAAAACAGATAAAGGAAAAACAACTTGCAATTTGTTTGAAAAATGAACTTGTATTGATTTTGAAATTTGCCTGTAAATAGGCGTTTGTAGCGGTGAAAATCGGAGATCAAGCTATTAATTAACTTGACTCACAAAAGCAAGAGTCGCCACCGCGCTTTATTATTTCCAAGGGAAAAGGGAAAAGAGCGAAATAAAACCCTAAAATATGCAATGTAAAATAATACTTAAAAGTAATAAAATACAATGCGTTTTTAAAAGAGATCGAGAGTTCGGGGGTTGGTTATACAATGGGAAGGTATTAGCACCCAATGTATCTGCGGTACTCCGCAGGAACCTTTTGAAATATCTGTTTCTTGGTTAAAATTGTTTGTTTGATAAAAATGGTTCGTTTGGCTAAAAATGGGTATGGACGAGATTTTGAAGATGCGACGACCTAGTGTCGAAGTTTTGACTTAAAAGGTATGAGTTTGAAAATGGAGTCTTTTGGGAAAATTATCTTAAGTTTAACAAAACAGTAAAACAAAGATGAAGGAGGGTATTCGCTTAATCGTATAACATGTGTTTGATGACATGAAGTCAACAAAGTTAGAACGTTTCCCTTGGAGTTTAAGCAAGCAAGAAACCGTAAAATGAATATCAAAGCATGAGCACTCAAAGATCTACAAGAAAAAAAATCTAAGCAAGCAATTAATGACAAAAGACAACGAGAGTTTAATTAAAGAGACAAAGAAGAATCATGCATGAAATAAAAAAATTTAACTAAGAAAATTAAATACAAATGTTAGTCAAACTAAAACAAATATTAAAATAAATTCCAAAGTTACTAACTTATTCTATGGCTAAACTTATTAATTGAAAATTATTAAGTTAAGAAAATTAAAAGAACAAAATTAAACTAATTAATTAAAAATAAAGTTGAGAAGATTAATATTAAACTAAATAAATTAAAACAAATGGTGTAAAGCTAATATAGGGGGGTATATGCAGAATTTAGCTAGGCTAGAAATTAAAGGGAAACAGAGAGATCTAACCAGGACTGGCATTCATCCCATTCAGTAGTAGTGAGAAGAACCGGAATTTGAAGGGCAACTTAAGTTCTGTTGAATGAACTCAAGAGCAGAAGAAGGTTTATTGTTTTGCTCATACAAGGCAACAAGAACTTTGGTTAGAGCATCAACGGCTCCACTTGATTCAAGATATTTTCTGAATGATCCCTTCTTAGCTTCTTTTTCCTGAAATGAAATGAATTGTTATGATTTGTTAGAGAGAGGAATAAGGGAGGTTGGGTTCATGCATTGATGGTGGTTGAGGCGCTGGAAATCGCGGAACAGGGTTGGGGCTAGCGGTGTTGTGGAATCCCATCGGAGGTTCGGAGCGAAGGGGTAGTCAGCGGTAGCTTAGGTTGGTGTTAAGCGCGGATCTGACTTCGACGGCGGACTGTGCAGTGGCAGTTTTATCACTTAGTACTCAATCAGCCAACATCAATTCCCACCTCAGCGTCGGAGTTAGTCCTTCTTGAAGAGTTTCTCTGTAATATGATTCAATCGCGCAACATCTGCACCTATAAGTTCATCAGTCTTTTTCCCATTTTGAAAGAAGTGAAGTGTTGACACAGATGTAATCTGCAACCTGCTCAATGTGTCTTGAATTGCTTCCTGATCAATTGTCAATCTTATAAGTTGCCACATTAGGATACTTCTTACTGAGCTCCCCAACTATAGGAGAAATGAACCTGCAAGGTCCACACCAAACAGCAGTGAAATAGAAAATCGCGTGCGACGAGTCATCTTGAACTTTGCTACAGATTTTATCGAACTCTTCCGCGGAATCAACAAGGATAAGGCCAGGGGAAGCTGAGGCGGAGGAAAGGGAACGAGAATGGTTGTTCGTGGTTGATGTTTGGTGGCTGATGCACAAACATCACCACAACTCATGGGAAGACAATGAATGGACATGTACAGGTATTGACTATGCGAAAAGCCATGCTTCTGAGGTTCTACTTGGTCAGATTGCAGCTACATCTGGCCTAACCTTTCTTGAAGCATCTGCATTAATTTTGGTTGCTACTCCAACAGTTGGCAAAGCTTGTCGCAATCACTCAACAAAGACTGAATGGCCTCTGGAGACTTAAAATATTCGTGTAATGACATTCCACCATTTGAAAGCTCCGATATAGAGAAGTAACATGGATGGATGTTGCGTCTTCTTCTCTTATGCATGTGTGTGTCTGAGTTGTTGTGTTGATCTTGGTGATTCTGTTGTTTTACAGTGGAGTGGGAAGGTCTATGGAGTTGGAGTTGTGAGTATGAGGTGAGTTATGTTGAGAGATAGAACAACCTTGCCCATTTGAGAAAGGAAAGGACTTTGGAGAGATGAATGTGTTTACTTGCTGATCAACCGGAATTTGATGCAGTGCTGACAGAACCTGAACCCGAACCCGAGCCCGAGCCGTTCTCCTCTTGGCTTTCGGAGCTGCTGTGAAAAGATGAAAATGCAAAGTTTTGATTGAACATGTTAGGAGATTGAGTTGGTGAAGGAATTTGATGAGAGAATGGTGTTGCTTTCTCAGACAGTGAAAATGTTTTAACAGAGAGAATGGAAGTAGGCATTGCAGACATGAGAGACACTGATGTCGAGCTCGTAATACTACTTGACAGTACAGACCCCAAACCAAATCTCTTGTTCAGAGAAGATGTAAATGCTGGGCCAACTGCACTTGATGGTCTCCTACTCTTCCTCCGTTTTAGAGTAACAGAAAATGCTCTGGCCAAAACCAGCAAGAGAACAAACGAAGACAAAGCAATGATGATTATGGTTCTAAGATTTGTTTTCTGGTTCTTGCTAGCAAAATCGGCGCTGACTGGCAAACTACCATCAGCATTTTCACTGGGACCGCTCCCAATTGAAGTTCCATATGGTGGTGAAGATGGAATTCCTGGATATGTAATGTACACGACAGCATAATCACCAAAAAGGCTCTTATTTAGAGGAACTTTTTATGCCATAACCTCTCGTATGTCAGGGCTGCAGTTGTATTGTCAAATTTCTCTCCCAATGGAACCAAGTTAATATCAACAATAGTTCTTCCCTGATTTTGAACGTCAGCAGTTGCACCCATATTCTTCACCCGACTCTGTTCTAAGTATGTGCCTAGTGCAACTTCATACTCTAACTCGCTCATTACTGGAAAAACAGCATAAGGAGCTACATCCAGTAAGTTTGACTTGCATAGGAAATGCACAACCACAAGGTGAACCAAAGGGAGTTGATGTGAGAGGAGGAAAGTTGGTGGAATCGGTGATGGTGTTGTTAGGAAGAGTGAACAGTGAAGGTGGGTTGAAGGAGATGTACAGAGGGCGAAGGTTAGTGTGGTCGGAGGTGAGTGGAAGTTTCGGTGAATTGAGGGGAAGAGAGTACGTGAAAAAATGAAAGGAAAATGGGAGAGTGGATTCCCGTTAGATTGAAGAGAGGTCAGAGATAGATATATGCTGTGTTGTTATTTTTGTTTTTGTGTGTGAAGGAGGCTTATGCTGATGATGTTTTTTTGTTTGAGGAAAAGTGAGGATGAGGTATTATGCGTGAAAAGAGAGGAATAGAGGGATGAAAAACATATACTGTGAATTGCCTTCTTTTTTTTGGTTTTGTTTTTATGTATTGATCCTCAATTCTTGCTTACGACCAATGAGAGCAAAGCAAAGTGGAACAAACATTTTTTATGACAGAAAAGCCCTCTAAAAATAAAAAGAAGTAAAAATCTGAAAGTATAAAAAAACTCAATTTAAAATGATTTTTTTGAATGTTTTATGAATAAAAAATAAAGACACAAAATGACCGAAAATGATAAAAAACCGGACGAAAATTTATCCGAAAAAATAAAATGAACACATTAAAATAATCTACATGTCACAAAGATTAAAGAAAAAATACTCAAGAAGTCAAAAATCAAAAATAAAATAATAATAAAATATCAGACTAAACAGACGTTTAAGGTTAAAACGGGACTTCGAACTGTACCGAAAAATAAAGCGAGCATACCGTCATAATCTACGCGAAGCGCAGATTCATAAAATGATCGGTAAAAGGTGAGAACTTGAAATATTTTCTCGCTACTTTCCCGCATAGTGTCGAATCGCTTTTAACAGTCTGTCTATAAAACCGAAATATTTTATCATCGACATATAAACAACTTGGAGCAGTGCAAGAAAATAGTAAACAAATAAAAATGAATGAAGTGAAATGTCAGGTATTTTTTAACTAAAAGACGATGCAAACTTTGATTTAAACTGACTTTTCTGGTCAACTTAAATACGACTAAATGATGCAAAATATGATGAATGAAGATATTTACTAATGATTGTGACCAAATGACAAAATATGGTATGAATGTGCGACTGAAAAAATTAGGGGCGAAATTAAGGGTGCAACAGTTGTGCCTTGATGAATCAGTCTTCGAGAATCCATAATCAACCGTACTTTTGGCTTGGGAGACTCAAAACCTTAATTGAGGCGCGACACCTGATGCTCTTGATTCAGACCTGTCTCTGCACATGACACAAAAGAAAACATGAACATACACCTTTGTATGCGATTAGAAATTAGTGGTACATATGCTAAAAATGTTCAAAACACTTGACAATCTTCGCATAGTCAAAGCTCGACAGTGAGACGTTAAAACCGACCGTATTTCGTGACCTTGACTTATCTTAAAAATGCAAAAATAAGAATGGGATCTTAGGTCAAAAATTGGGGTACAACAGCTGCCCCTATTTAAGTTTCTTCTATCTGGAGATATGAAGATTGGGATCTTCATTTCGACGAGATTGAAGGGACTTAAATATAGAATACACAATTTTTGGCCTTAAGATACCGCGATTATGTTCATGATATGATATGAATGTAATGTTTTGAATTTTATGGGGAATGACGCCATATGAGACAAACTATGCTGGAGAAACCAAACACATTATACAGTAATCCTACAGAGGAAGAGGTTGTAACTCCACTGGGGAAACAAAGTCATAGACTTCAAATGAGAGACTCTTGAATGATTTACATCAGTATTGAGACTGGAAAAGAAATGATTTACATCAGTACGAAGACTGGAAAAGGTAATGATTGACATCAGTACTGTGACTGGAAAAGAAAATGATGGACATCAGTACTGTGACTGGAAAAGAAAATGATGGACATCAGTACTGAGACTGGAAAGGAAATGATGGACATCAGTACTGAGACTGGAAAACAAAATGATTGACATCAGCACTGTGGTTGGAGATAAACATCTCTGATTTCTGAATTTTACCAAGAACGGTAACACATTTCTTCTCTAACCAAGATATCGCTTGAAAAGGATAAAATAAAAAAACTTCCCCACGGGACTTTTCCGAAGGGGTGCCATTTTCCGAGTAGACATTATTGTTGGGGATACACAAGCTGCTCAAATAAAGAGGCCGCCACTTGCTTCCTTTCAAAGGTGTCAATAACATACAAGCTGCTCATGAAGAGACCGCCACTTACTGTCTTCAAAGAATATTAAAGCACACAAGCTGCTCATGAAGAGTCCGCCACTTGTTGCCAAAAACCCACAAACTGCTCATAAAGAAGCTGCCACTTGCTGTCTTCCAAAAATACTAACGTACAAGCTGCTCATGAAGAAGCTGCCACTTGCCATTTTCAAAAAAGTGTTGATATCATACAAGTTGTCCATGAAGAGACTGCCGCTTGCTGTTTTTTCAAAGATAACAATAACACACAAGTTGCTCATGAAGAGACCGCCGCTTGCCATTTTTCAGAGATAACAATAACACACAAGTTACTCATGAAGAGACCGCCGCTTGCTGTTTTTTCAAAGATAACAATAACACACAAGTTGCTCATGAAGAGACCGCCGCTTGCTGTTTTTTCAAAGGTAACAATAACATACAAGTTGCTCATGAAGAGACCACCGCTTGCTGTTTTCAAAGGTGACAATAACATACAAGTTGCTCATGAAGAGACCGCCACTTGATGTTTTCAAAGGTGACAATAACATACAAGTTGCTCATGAAGAGACCGCCGCTTGTTGTTTGTCAAGAGTATCCATAACACACAAGTTGCTCATGAAGAGACCGCCACTTGCCGTTTTTAAAAGTGTTGATAACATACAAGTTGTCCATGAAGAGACTGCCGCTTGTTGTTTTTAAAAGTGTCAATAACACACAAGTTGCTCATGAAGAGACCGCCGCTTGTTGTTTTTTCCAAAAGTAACAATAACATACAAGTTGCTCATGAAGAGACTGCCGCTTGCTGTTTTCTCAAATGTATCAATAACATACAAGTTGCTCATGAAGAGACCGCCGCTTGCCATTTTTCAGAGATAACAATAACACACAAGTTGCTCATGAAGAGACCGCCGCTTGCTGTTTTTTCAAAGGTAACAATAACATACAAGTTGCTCATGAAGAGACCACCGCTTGCTGTTTTCAAAGGTGACAATAACATACAAGTTGCTCATGAAGAGACCGCCACTTGATGTTTTCAAAGGTGACAATAACATACAAGTTGCTCATGAAGAGACCGCCGCTTGTTGTTTGTCAAGAGTATCCATAACACACAAGTTGCTCATGAAGAGACCGCCACTTGCCGTTTTTAAAAGTGTTGATAACATACAAGTTGTCCATGAAGAGACTGCCGCTTGTTGTTTTTAAAAGTGTCAATAACACACAAGTTGCTCATGAAGAGACCGCCGCTTGTTGTTTTTTCCAAAAGTAACAATAACATACAAGTTGCTCATGAAGAGACTGCCGCTTGCTGTTTTCTCAAATGTATCAATAACATACAAGTTGCTCATGAAGAGACCGCCGCTTGCTGTTTTTTCAAAAGTGTTGATAACATACAAGTTGTCCATGAAGAGACCGCCGCTTGCTATTTTCTCAAAGATACCCATAAAAGATCACGAAGATATTGCGGGAGGTGAGAATCAATAATTTCATCGAGGATGGACAAACTGCTCATGAAGAGACCGCCATTTATCGTAGAGAAATCAGAAATAATCAAACTGCTCAAATAAAGAGTCGGTCACTTGTTGTCATGTCGATATTCCAGAAGAAGGTGGTGATAACACTGTTGGGGAATAAAGTTCATCTTCAATGGGAAACCATGAATGGATTCTTCCCGAGGAGACCAAGTATTTACGTTGCAAAATAAATGCACTCTCCATCTAGGTTTCACAGCCTAGAGAGATCCACAGGGTATCGTTCACAAGAGACAAAGCTCAATCCAGGAATAAACTGGAGAGAAAATAGTCAAACAAGACTCCACCCAATGAGGAAACAACTCAAATGGGGATTTATCCTATCCAGAGATGGAAAAGGAAAGCTAAAGCAAGATTCTTCCACGAGAGTTAACTCAGTGGGGAATTAGAAAAGAGGCGCACTTTCTGCTTAAGTTGACACTCTATTTGGAAAGATCAAATACGCTATTTGAGTAGACATAACCAAGGTATACGTACTCAAAGACATCAACAAATACAACTGTGCATGCATGATGCAAGTGTGAATGAATAAATGAATGTCATTTATATGCTGACAAAACAGACAGGCAAGATAAACTGGAGATGACAAGACATCATAGCACAACCCAACACTCAGCTAATCTCAACAGGATGGGAACATTACTGGAGATAAAACACAGGCCATCATTGGAGTAAAGTCCTTTTACAAGGTTTAAATCTCTGGAGAGGAAGATATTTCAGGTAGAAAACTCAAAGTCCAGTCTTCTATTGCAAACAATCCATTGAAAGGATAACAACACAAACAAAGTTCCAGTTGGAAAGAAGTCTTGCTTAGCTAGAGATACTGGGAACACCACCCTCTGATAGTGTATGAAAAACATATCTTGACAAATCTGGATTGCCCCTGGGATTAATTTTGGATGCCCCAAGTTTACTGCTGATGAGCTGCATGTTGCACGACAATTCTTGCGAATAGCTTCACTTCTAACATGCCCCAAGCTATCTGGTTGATGAGGAGAAATCGTCTCAAGAGGATTTTACAAAAGACCTGGCATTCACCATGCTCTGGTGTCTTCAAACTCTTAGAGGAATTCATCAAATCTCGACGTGATTGCCCCAAATTGACTGTAGTTGGCACAACAAAGTCTTCAAATTTTGCCCCAAAAGAGTAAACAAGTTGGGAAAGTATTAATTAGGGGAAGCAACATGTCCGTGCTTAAGGTCTTCAGGTGACATGCCCCTGGATATGATTTTTTCTTGACGTGATTCGCCAATTACTCAACATAGTTTCAGGCCTTAAAAGAATAAACTCATCACTGGTGCTTATGTGAGCCTCCTTGATATCAAATAAATGTTTTGCAGTTAGAAAAAGTTTACAATGAGAATGAAAATTCTAATGCAACAGTTATGTAAGTCTTGAAGATTTTGAAAGATATCGCACAAATTTTGCGAGTTAAAGCACCATTTATTTTTGTATAGGAAAAACATATGATACCAATATAACTATTTAGAACATTCATGGGAGTCAGGAACACTATCTCATTGAAGTATGCTTTCAAAATAACCTTGCTTCAATTAGGACTTTTGAAGGTTGTAATGTGGTCTGGTTCACGGTTTTAGAAAAAAGGATTTAAGGCTCAAAATATTTGGTGCCCACCCCCTCCATGATGTTCTCCAATCTTATGTTCAGTTAATTCAACATGAGTGTTCATCTCTCAAAAGGATTTTGTGACGGTCAAGGAAACGACGAGGCTTTCGGAGTAAAAACCACCCTCATGTCTTCGTGTTTATAGTCACCAATTTGTTCTTTGCTGAGGACTTTTCTTTGCAGTCCTTTTCTTTGCAATTTTTATTTTCCCTAACTTTTGCCTGAACTAATTCTTTTGAATTGATAGTCCAGCGGGATGCCTTAATTTTGCCTAAGTCACACGGTTTCATGTTTTTTGACTTAGCAGGCTTTTTTTCTCTCGATTTTTGGCTTTTTGAACAAAAAGTGTGACATTAGCTTGTATTTGCTTGTTGAGAAGATTGTGATTGCCTCGTTTCTTGATGAACGAGGGATGAAATTGTGATTCCACATCTTCTGGCTTCATTATATATGAAAGATAGCCCTCGTAGTTTCTCTTCAAAAAACATCTTCCTTATGAATTTTGAACACTCAGTCAGATTAACTAAAAAACTACCCTGCCCCGGGTTAAAAGTTGAGGGTTTTTTCGTATAGAAAACAAACTTCTACTTCAAAGGCTCGAAAGGGGTTAGCAAGGGATTATCTTCCTTATATCTCCGGTGTTTAGGGATTTGAAACAATGTCTGTACATCATCAGCAAGATTTTATCCAAAAGCAAACAACCAGAGATTTTGTGTTCTTTAGATCATCATCCTCCCTTCAATCTCTGCCTAGGCAAGAGAATGGGCAACAAGTTGGTATCATAATGCCAAAAGAAATTTAAAATTTGAAAACAAATATGAGTGAAACGAATGAATTTCTTCAAGACAAACATACTCATTGTATTAAGATAATCATACAGATGCAAACAAGTTCTTACATGCAAACAATGTTTTGATAAACAAGAAAAATTACAAAAAGCAGAAATAAGTTAATGATCGGGGAAGGCTTTCCGTCTGGACTTGAATTACCGAAAACATCATTCAAAACTCAAAGTGACCATCAATCGTGTTTACTCTTCGGCACATGCTTGATTTGAACTTCAAAACCAACGTCCTTGAATGACAAGATACAACTTCTGACCAACTTCTGAACCTCAATCTTCAAAGCAAAGTAACCCTCCAAGTCATGCCCAGGAGCACCTTGATGAAAGGTACATGTCGAATCAGCTTTGTAGTACCAATGTATCTTCTTAGGAACCTTCGGTGGAGGTCGGGTCTGAACCAAATTCCTCTGCATCAGGATAGGGAACAACTCTGTATAGGTAATTGGAATTGGATCAAACTGGGTTTTCCTCTGATTAGGAACTTGCTGATTCTGTTGATGAATAGGAGAAACATGATGATTCTGACAATGATTATTTCTTCCTCTGGTTCTCTTCTTGGAAAAGTTATTATCAAACTTCTTCACACCCTTAGCTGAGCTACCATCTTCATATGAACATCCCTTCCCAACATCTTCTTCTAGACGCACTCCCACATTCACCTTGTCAGGAAAGTCATTAGGTGCATTAACCATCACCTTCTCATGATAGAATGATTTTAGAGTTTCATTGAAGACTTTTATCATCGCTTCATCCCTCCTAGAAGGATTGACTTAGGCGGCAACCAAAATTTCAACCCAAAACAGTCGAGTGATCCATACCAGCTTTCAAAATAGTCATCTCTCTGCGGAGTTCAGAAACCTCTTGCTTGATATTCTCCATTGTTTTCTTAGCGCGAGTGTTGTACTGGTGAGACCAAAGGAAAAATAAGACTCGGAAAAAGACCTTTGAAAGTGAAACAAAAATGTAGAATGATGTATGATATGCAAAAGAGAGTTTTTATTTGATTTTCAAGGAACTCAAGATATTAAGTTGTAAACATCCAAGTATGAAGATAGAAGATGAATTTTAAATTGGCTCCAAACATTGATCAAGTTATCATCAAGATCAATCATCCATTTTGGTGGATTAGGGTTTTCGCCCTATCAACACCCAAGATCCATTGAGCTTGACGAAACTTGTGATGTTTACAAAGAAAGACCTCTAAATTCCTTCAAAGTCAAGTGACAAGGGTTTTATGGATGCATGAATGCATGGCTATGCAACAACCACAAGCAAGGTCACAAATAAAGTCGAAAGGTTCAACGTCACGAGCATGGAGTCAAGGGTAAAGAACATCCCCAAGGTATGTACTAACAGTTTATTCACACCTGTAGAACAAGGTTCTAAGAGTTCCCGAAGTCTACATTCCTCCTTCAGATATTACCAACGTCTTGATTACTCAATAATCAGCAATATTCTCAAGAGAAACTCATCCGAGCGTAGCATCGCGTAATAATTACTTCCGGATTACTCCGTTATAATCTCCGCGCTACACCTAAAAGGCCAAGATGGGTTAGGGTTCTACGGTTCCCAGCTTCTCTGGCTCCCAGGTCGAAAATAATAATGTCTTCCTGATTACTCAGTAAACAAATATTACTTTCAAAAGGGCCTTCCACTGAGTGGGGGATCTCATGCCTTCTTCTTCGGGATTACTCCCTCAAAGTTAACATGACTATACCGCCCGTCCTATTCCTAAGTGTAACTTAGTACGGGTATAGGACTTGTCCTTTGTAAATATTATCAACACCCAAATAATCATAATATATACATATAATCAAACAATCAAATAATGATAAAACAGATAAAACAAATTAGGCTTAACCCACTTAGGGATGGACCAGCAAGAGGTCAATCTGTCCCCAGCAGAGTCGCCAATTCTGTAGCGGTGAAAATCGGAGATCAAGCTATTAATTAACTTGACTCACAAAAGCAAGAGTCGCCACCGCGCTTTATTATTTCCAAGGGAAAAGGGAAAAGAGCGAAATAAAACCCTAAAATATGCAATGTAAAATAATACTTAAAAGTAATAAAATACAATGCGTTTTTAAAAGAGATCGAGAGTTCGGGGGTTGGTTATACAATGGGAAGGTATTAGCACCCAATGTATCTGCGGTACTCCGCAGGAACCTTTTGAAATATCTGTTTCTTGGTTAAAATTGTTTGTTTGATAAAAATGGTTCGTTTGGCTAAAAATGGGTATGGACGAGATTTTGAAGATGCGACGACCTAGTGTCGAAGTTTTGACTTAAAAGGTATGAGTTTGAAAATGGAGTCTTTTGGGAAAATTATCTTAAGTTTAACAAAACAGTAAAACAAAGATGAAGGAGGGTATTCGCTTAATCGTATAACATGTGTTTGATGACATGAAGTCAACAAAGTTAGAACGTTTCCCTTGGAGTTTAAGCAAGCAAGAAACCGTAAAATGAATATCAAAGCATGAGCACTCAAAGATCTACAAGAAAAAAAATCTAAGCAAGCAATTAATGACAAAAGACAACGAGAGTTTAATTAAAGAGACAAAGAAGAATCATGCATGAAATAAAAAAATTTAACTAAGAAAATTAAATACAAATGTTAGTCAAACTAAAACAAATATTAAAATAAATTCCAAAGTTACTAACTTATTCTATGGCTAAACTTATTAATTGAAAATTATTAAGTTAAGAAAATTAAAAGAACAAAATTAAACTAATTAATTAAAAATAAAGTTGAGAAGATTAATATTAAACTAAATAAATTAAAACAAATGGTGTAAAGCTAATATAGGGGGGTATATGCAGAATTTAGCTAGGCTAGAAATTAAAGGGAAACAGAGAGATCTAACCAGGACTGGCATTCATCCCATTCAGTAGTAGTGAGAAGAACCGGAATTTGAAGGGCAACTTAAGTTCTGTTGAATGAACTCAAGAGCAGAAGAAGGTTTATTGTTTTGCTCATACAAGGCAACAAGAACTTTGGTTAGAGCATCAACGGCTCCACTTGATTCAAGATATTTTCTGAATGATCCCTTCTTAGCTTCTTTTTCCTGAAATGAAATGAATTGTTATGATTTGTTAGAGAGAGGAATAAGGGAGGTTGGGTTCATGCATTGATGGTGGTTGAGGCGCTGGAAATCGCGGAACAGGGTTGGGGCTAGCGGTGTTGTGGAATCCCATCGGAGGTTCGGAGCGAAGGGGTAGTCAGCGGTAGCTTAGGTTGGTGTTAAGCGCGGATCTGACTTCGACGGCGGACTGTGCAGTGGCAGTTTTATCACTTAGTACTCAATCAGCCAACATCAATTCCCACCTCAGCGTCGGAGTTAGTCCTTCTTGAAGAGTTTCTCTGTAATATGATTCAATCGCGCAACATCTGCACCTATAAGTTCATCAGTCTTTTTCCCATTTTGAAAGAAGTGAAGTGTTGACACAGATGTAATCTGCAACCTGCTCAATGTGTCTTGAATTGCTTCCTGATCAATTGTCAATCTTATAAGTTGCCACATTAGGATACTTCTTACTGAGCTCCCCAACTATAGGAGAAATGAACCTGCAAGGTCCACACCAAACAGCAGTGAAATAGAAAATCGCGTGCGACGAGTCATCTTGAACTTTGCTACAGATTTTATCGAACTCTTCCGCGGAATCAACAAGGATAAGGCCAGGGGAAGCTGAGGCGGAGGAAAGGGAACGAGAATGGTTGTTCGTGGTTGATGTTTGGTGGCTGATGCACAAACATCACCACAACTCATGGGAAGACAATGAATGGACATGTACAGGTATTGACTATGCGAAAAGCCATGCTTCTGAGGTTCTACTTGGTCAGATTGCAGCTACATCTGGCCTAACCTTTCTTGAAGCATCTGCATTAATTTTGGTTGCTACTCCAACAGTTGGCAAAGCTTGTCGCAATCACTCAACAAAGACTGAATGGCCTCTGGAGACTTAAAATATTCGTGTAATGACATTCCACCATTTGAAAGCTCCGATATAGAGAAGTAACATGGATGGATGTTGCGTCTTCTTCTCTTATGCATGTGTGTGTCTGAGTTGTTGTGTTGATCTTGGTGATTCTGTTGTTTTACAGTGGAGTGGGAAGGTCTATGGAGTTGGAGTTGTGAGTATGAGGTGAGTTATGTTGAGAGATAGAACAATCTTGCCCATTTGAGAAAGGAAAGGACTTTGGAGAGATGAATGTGTTTACTTGCTGATCAACCGGAATTTGATGCAGTGCTGACAGAACCTGAACCCGAACCCGAGCCCGAGCCGTTCTCCTCTTGGCTTTCGGAGCTGCTGTGAAAAGATGAAAATGCAAAGTTTTGATTGAACATGTTAGGAGATTGAGTTGGTGAAGGAATTTGATGAGAGAATGGTGTTGCTTTCTCAGACAGTGAAAATGTTTTAACAGAGAGAATGGAAGTAGGCATTGCAGACATGAGAGACACTGATGTCGAGCTCGTAATACTACTTGACAGTACAGACCCCAAACCAAATCTCTTGTTCAGAGAAGATGTAAATGCTGGGCCAACTGCACTTGATGGTCTCCTACTCTTCCTCCGTTTTAGAGTAACAGAAAATGCTCTGGCCAAAACCAGCAAGAGAACAAACGAAGACAAAGCAATGATGATTATGGTTCTAAGATTTGTTTTCTGGTTCTTGCTAGCAAAATCGGCGCTGACTGGCAAACTACCATCAGCATTTTCACTGGGACCGCTCCCAATTGAAGTTCCATATGGTGGTGAAGATGGAATTCCTGGATATGTAATGTACACGACAGCATAATCACCAAAAAGGCTCTTATTTAGAGGAACTTTTTATGCCATAACCTCTCGTATGTCAGGGCTGCAGTTGTATTGTCAAATTTCTCTCCCAATGGAACCAAGTTAATATCAACAATAGTTCTTCCCTGATTTTGAACGTCAGCAGTTGCACCCATATTCTTCACCCGACTCTGTTCTAAGTATGTGCCTAGTGCAACTTCATACTCTAACTCGCTCATTACTGGAAAAACAGCATAAGGAGCTACATCCAGTAAGTTTGACTTGCATAGGAAATGCACAACCACAAGGTGAACCAAAGGGAGTTGATGTGAGAGGAGGAAAGTTGGTGGAATCGGTGATGGTGTTGTTAGGAAGAGTGAACAGTGAAGGTGGGTTGAAGGAGATGTACAGAGGGCGAAGGTTAGTGTGGTCGGAGGTGAGTGGAAGTTTCGGTGAATTGAGGGGAAGAGAGTACGTGAAAAAATGAAAGGAAAATGGGAGAGTGGATTCCCGTTAGATTGAAGAGAGGTCAGAGATAGATATATGCTGTGTTGTTATTTTTGTTTTTGTGTGTGAAGGAGGCTTATGCTGATGATGTTTTTTTGTTTGAGGAAAAGTGAGGATGAGGTATTATGCGTGAAAAGAGAGGAATAGAGGGATGAAAAACATATACTGTGAATTGCCTTCTTTTTTTTGGTTTTGTTTTTATGTATTGATCCTCAATTCTTGCTTACGACCAATGAGAGCAAAGCAAAGTGGAACAAACATTTTTTATGACAGAAAAGCCCTCTAAAAATAAAAAGAAGTAAAAATCTGAAAGTATAAAAAAACTCAATTTAAAATGATTTTTTTGAATGTTTTATGAATAAAAAATAAAGACACAAAATGACCGAAAATGATAAAAAACCGGACGAAAATTTATCCGAAAAAATAAAATGAACACATTAAAATAATCTACATGTCACAAAGATTAAAGAAAAAATACTCAAGAAGTCAAAAATCAAAAATAAAATAATAATAAAATATCAGACTAAACAGACGTTTAAGGTTAAAACGGGACTTCGAACTGTACCGAAAAATAAAGCGAGCATACCGTCATAATCTACGCGAAGCGCAGATTCATAAAATGATCGGTAAAAGGTGAGAACTTGAAATATTTTCTCGCTACTTTCCCGCATAGTGTCGAATCGCTTTTAACAGTCTGTCTATAAAACCGAAATATTTTATCATCGACATATAAACAACTTGGAGCAGTGCAAGAAAATAGTAAACAAATAAAAATGAATGAAGTGAAATGTCAGGTATTTTTTAACTAAAAGACGATGCAAACTTTGATTTAAACTGACTTTTCTGGTCAACTTAAATACGACTAAATGATGCAAAATATGATGAATGAAGATATTTACTAATGATTGTGACCAAATGACAAAATATGGTATGAATGTGCGACTGAAAAAATTAGGGGCGAAATTAAGGGTGCAACAGTTGTGCCTTGATGAATCAGTCTTCGAGAATCCATAATCAACCGTACTTTTGGCTTGGGAGACTCAAAACCTTAATTGAGGCGCGACACCTGATGCTCTTGATTCAGACCTGTCTCTGCACATGACACAAAAGAAAACATGAACATACACCTTTGTATGCGATTAGAAATTAGTGGTACATATGCTAAAAATGTTCAAAACACTTGACAATCTTCGCATAGTCAAAGCTCGACAGTGAGACGTTAAAACCGACCGTATTTCGTGACCTTGACTTATCTTAAAAATGCAAAAATAAGAATGGGATCTTAGGTCAAAAATTGGGGTACAACATCGTTTTGTACAAGAGGCTGACGTCCTAGTAAGAGAACGCCACCGAACAAATAGAATTTATACAAAAAGAAAACAAAACAGCTATGTGAAAAATCCCACTGGGTTCCAACTCTACTATCGCCTTTATGTCTTCGAGCATCTCATCACTTTGCTGCTTAGTTGGAGATGAATCTGATTGATTGGTGTCGTCCGAGCCTGATAGTTGATACCGAAGTCTGGATGCAGGGTGATCCAATGAGACATAGTATTACGCTTATCCCTAACTTTTTCCTGGACCGCCCTTTCGGGTTTTCAGTCCACCGGGATACCCATTTTTGCCCAAGCCGCCTTTTCAGGTTTTCGACTTGCCGGGTGTACAGATTTTTTATATTTTTATCCCTTATTTTTGCCCGAACCCTTTTGGTTCGCCGGGAAACCCTTATTTTTGCCTAGGCCAGTCGACCTAGCGGGTCTTTAATCATGCGTAGTATCTTTTTACTATGTCTGCATTGGCGGGGTGGGGAAGGTCGTCACCATCCTTGGTAGTTAGAATCATCGCTCCTCCTGAGAAGATGTTCTTAACCACAAATGGCCCTTCGTACGTAGGGGTCCATTTTCCCTGGGATCACCTTGAGGTAGAATGATGCGCTTGATTACCAGATCTACGACTTGATACTCTTGTCGTCTGACTTTCTTGTTAAATGCCTTGATCATCCATTTTTGGTACGCCTGACCATGACAAATAGCAGTGAGTCTCTTTTCATCGATTAGGTTTAATTGATCAAGCCGGGTTTGGATCCAGTCATCTTCGCTCAAACCTGCATCCTTCATGATTCGGAGAGAGGGTATCTGAACTTTAATGGGCAGGATTGCCTCCATGCCGTATACCAAGGAGTAGGGTGTTGCCCTTGTTGACGTCCGTGCTGAGGTACGGTACCCATGAAGAGCAAATGGTAACATCTCGTGCCAATCTTTGTAGGTCACTGTCATCTTCTGCACAATCTTCTTAATGTTCTTATTAGCTGCTTCTACAGCCCCATTCATCTTCGGCCGGTAGGGAGAAGAATTGTGGTGTTGTATCTTGAATTGCTCGCAGAGCTCAATGATCATCTTGTTGTTAAGATTGGTACCATTATCCGTAATGATCCTCTCTAGTACACCGTATCGACAGATCAGGTTGTGCCGAATGAATCGTGCTACGACGTTCTTGGTTACGGTGGCAAAGGAAGCTGCTTCAACCCACTTTGTAAAGTAATCAATTGCTACCAGGATGAAGCGATGCCCGTTGGATGCCGTAGGTCTGATCTCGCCGATCATATCAATGCCCCACATTGCAAAAGGCCAAGGTGCTGTCAAGACGTTCAAAGGAACTGGAGGAATGTGCACCTTATCAGCATAGACCTGACACTTATGACATGTCCGAGAATGCTGATAACAGTCGGCTTCCATTGTGGACCAATAATATCCTGCCCGAAGGATTTTCTTTGCCATGGTATGTCCACTGGAATGAGTCCCGAAAGTACCTTCATGCAGCTCTTCCATGATCCTTTCTGCTTCAGTCTTATCCACACAACGTAGTAAGGTTGAATCATGGTTACGTTTGTAAAGAATGCCATTACTGACGAAGAACTTTGCCACGAACCTTCTCAGAAACTTCTTGTCATTAACAGATGCCCCCTCGGGGTATTCTTGAGCTTCAAGGTTCCTCTTTACTTCATGATACCAAGGTTTTTCTGTTACCTCTTTGGTCTCAAGGTCACAACAATGTGTAGGTTCATCCAATTTCCAAATAATGATCCGGGGAGCCTCGTTGTCCCATTTGACTTTGAACATAGAAGACATCGTAGCTAGCACGTCCGCCAACTGATTCTCCTCTCTTGGGAAGTGTTCAAAGGTTATCTCCTCGAAATGGGGAAGCAACGTCAATATATACTCCTTGTAAGGAATAAGATTTGGGTGTTTCGTATCCCACTTGCCTTTGATCTGACTGATCACGAGAGAGGAATCTCCGAAGACACTCAGAAACTTGATCCTTAGGTCAATTGCAGCTTGAAGACCCATGATGCATGCTTCATACTCCGCCATGTTGTTGGTGCAGTTGAAACATAGTCGGGCGGTGAGTGGAGTATGAGAGCCTTTGGGCGATATGATCACAGCGCCAATTCCGTTACCCAAAGCGTTTGAGGCTCCGTCAAAGTGCATAGACCATCGAGATCCTTCCTCAGGTCCTTCATCCGGTCCAGGTATTTCGCAATCAGTTACTACCATGATATTCTCGTCTGGAAATTCAAAGTTCATAGACTGGTAATCTTCCACTGCCTGATGTGCCAAATGGTCTGCCAATACACTTCCCTTGATTGCTTTTTGAGTCGTATACTGGATGTCATATTCAGTCAAGATCATCTGCCATCTTGCTATTCTTTCGGACAAGGCAGGCTTTTCGAAGACATACTTGATTGGATCCCTTTTTGAAATCAATAGAGTAGTGTGAGTCAACATATACTGTCTCAGCCGGCGAGCAGCCCATACCAAAGCGCATCAAGTTTTCTCAAGAAGTGAGTATCGGGTCTCACAGTCGGTAAACTTTTTGCTAAGGTAATAAATAGCGTGCTCTTTTCGGCCAGACTCGTCATGCTGACCTATCACACACCCCATTGAGTTATCAAGTACTGTCAAGTATAAGATTAGAGGTCTCCCTTCAACTGGTGGCATAAGAATAGGTGGCTCTTGGAGATACTCTTTGATTCTTTCGAAAGCGGCCTGACATTCATCGTTCCAACGTACTACTTGATCTTTCTTCAGTAGTTTGAAGATTGGCTCACAAGTAGCAGTTAGATGCGAGATGAATCGGGCAATGTAGTTCAACTATCCTAGAAAGCCTCTGATCTATTTCTCTGTCTTGGGAACTGGCATCTCTTGTATGGATTTCACTTTGGCAGGGTCCACTTGAATACCTTTGTCGCTTACGACGAAGCCTAGTAGTTTTCCAGACCTCACCCAAAGGTGCACTTGTTCGGGTTTAATCTCAGCTTGTACAACTTCAACCGGTCAAACAGTTTCTGTAGATGATCAAGGTGTTCTTCCTCAGTTTGGAACCTTGCAATCTTATCGTCGACGTATACTTCAATCTCATGATGGATCATATCATGAAACAGAGCAACCATGGCACGCTGATACGTTGCCCCAACATTTTTCAACCCAAAAGGCATGACCCTGTAACAGAAGGTGCCCCACTGAGTAACAAAAGTGGTCTTTTCCATGTCTTCAGGAGCCATCTTTATTTGATTATAACTGGAGAAACCGTCCATGAAGGAGAATACCTTATGTTGAGCAGTGTTGTCAACTAGAACGTTGATGTGAGGCAAAGGGAAGTCATCCTTAGGGCTCGCCCTGTTCAAATCCCTGTAGTCAACACACATTCGGACCTTACCATCTTTCTTCGGTACCGGAACCACATTGGCGACCCACTGAGGGTAAGAAGTTACTGCTAGAAAACCGACATCAAACTATTTCATAACTTCGGCTTTGATTTTCTCGGACATCTCTGGACGCATACGGTGAACCTTCTGTTTTACCGGAGGGCATTCTTCCTTAGTAGGCAAGTGATGAACCACAATGTCAGTATCCAACCCAGGCATATCTTCGTAAGACCAAGCAAAGATTTCCACGTAGTCATGCAGCATCTGAACCAACCGTTGTTTCACACTAAGCTCCAGATTTGCACCGATCTTGACTTCCTTTTTATCTGTCTTAGTACCTAGATTCACTGTTTCCACCGGCTCTTCATGTGGCTGAATGGCCCTCTCTTCCTGAAGTAGCAGTCTTGCAAGCTCACCAGGCACTTCGCAATCATCTTCACCTTCGTCTTCGGCTAAGTTGATCGGATTTTCGAAGTCATAACTGGCAGTAGCAGAGTCGTTACCAGTGAGATCCAGAGTGGATTGGGACCTGTATATGTGAGTGTGTGTAAATAGCTGTTTTGCAATATATAATAAAGAAAGACAAGGAGCGCAAGATTTGAAATGCAAAAAAACGTCCAATGCTTTTATTAATGATATATGAAAATGACACACAAAAGCCCTCACAAATGGAGCCACAGTGCCCCGGGTAAGACACCGGGCCATAAAGTTTCACAATATTGTTTGTTACAAATTCAAAACAAAGGAGTTCATTACTGAGTAACAAAAGTAATAGGGATGAAGTCTTTCACTAGGATTCTTAATGAGAATCACTCTGTTCCTGACATATCTGTACCTTTGAACCAAGAAACTGCTAGCCCTAATGTAGAAAGGGATCCAGATGTCACTAAGAATGTTGAGACACCTGATGGAAACATTAGGAAATCTCCAGAAAAACCTGATGATAACCAGAACCCTACTGACACGGGTGTTGAACCTCATGTTATTGATGTTGATGAAGAATTCTCTGACAATGATTTAATTGCCAATATCAACCCTAGCATAGCTAGAAGGATGATGAGTAGAAAAGAGAAGCAGAATGCTGCTCAAAGCCCCTCCAAAGAGAAGGCTACTGAAGTTATGCATGAGAAGGCGAAGCCTGAGAACAAGGCTGAGAAGACTGGAACTTCAAAAGGGAAGGGTAAGGTAAAAACTAGGGTACCTGTTGGTAGTCTCTCAAAACCTTTGAGACAACCCATATCCAAGAAAAGAAAGGATCCTGAACCCTCTGAATCTGATGAGGAATCAGACTTTGACTTTGATGTTGAGAGCAATGTTCCAGACATTCCTCTCAGGAAGAAACCCTCTTCTAGAAAACTGCCTAAGGTTCCTGAAGTTTCCATTGACAACATATCCTTTCCCCATCCAGAAAATGCAAGCAGGTGGAAGTATGTGTTTCTGAAAAGGATTGCCTTGGAGAGAGAGCTGAACAGCAGTGCTATTGAATGTAAAGAAATCATGGATCTAATCAAAGCTGCTGGCCTAATGAAAACTATGGTCAAGTTTTCCAACTGCTATGAGATTCTTGTCAAAGAATTCATAGTAAATTTGTCTGATGGGTGTGCTGATGGAAAATCAGTTGATTTTAAGAGTGTGTATGTGAGAGGAAGGAAGGTAAATTTCTCTCCTACTGTAATAAACAAATTCCTAGGAAGGCCTGATGATGCTCAACCTGAGCTTGAAGTTACTGACAACCAGATTTGTCAAACCATTACTGCCAAGCAAGTTAAGCACTGGCCCTTGAAAGGGAAGCTAACTGCTAGCAAGCTGAGCATGAAGTTTGCCATACTGCACAAATTTGGTGCAGCTAACTGGGTTCCCACCAACCATAAATCCACCATTTCCACAGGTTTGGGAAGATTTATCTATGCTGTTGGAACCAGAACAAACTTTGATTATGGCAACTACATCTTTGATCAAACATTGAAACATGCTGGAAGTTGTGCTATTAAAGGCCCTATTGCCTTTCCCTCTCTCTTGTGTGGTATAATCATTGATCAGTATCCTGATATTCTGGTTGAAAAAGACTTTGTATGCAAAAGAGCCCCTGCACTTGGTTTTCACTATAAGTTGTTTAAGGGAACACATGTCCCTGACATTGTTATGACATTTGCTGAGACATCAACTGTCAAAACTCATTCCAAGAAAACTGATGTTATAGCTGTGCTAAAAGAAACATGCAGAGAGCTTGATACAAGAAAAGGACTCTTGAAGAGCTGATTGCTAGACTAGAATAGGAGGAGAATGAAGAACAAATAAGGGAAGAGGATGCTGATGAAGACCAGCATAATGCTGAAAATAGTGCTTCCTCAGGGGATGACAGTGCCTGAAGGTTAGTGTTTGCTGAAAAGATTGCTGCTGGAACTTGTTGCTGCCAAATGACCTCTTATTATTTCTGTGTTTTTTTTAAATTTCCTTTTGGATGACTGTATAACTTAAAGTACAAGTATCTTTGGCCTCTTTATGGCTAAAAAGGGGGAGAAGAATTTGTGGTAATTTTGGTAGAATTAGATATTGGTAGCTGTTATTAAAAATTCTGCTGCATTCTAATCTTTGATTGTTTAGGGGTTTTAGCCAAAAATTTGCCAAAGGGGGAGTTTGTAAGTGTTTGTTTGTTGGTATTTTTTTTGGTAAAACCAGAGTTGCGAATGTCATGACTGATGTCATAACATTCTGGGATAAAGGTACATTCTGCAGAAAAGAATGTCATACAGGAACTACTCATTATGAGTGTTTATCATGATCATTAAGCAATGATCATATATATTGTATTCTACCAAAATCAGTGAGCAGGATTCTTGTTGTCATAACCAATGTTAAGACATCCTGTACTGATCTAGCATTTGTGCAGATTTATTATTCCTGAGAATTTTCAGGAATCTGGTATGCTTCTCTGAGTTGATGTATACAGTCTAGATCAGATGCTCATGTGGACATTATGTTAACCTTGCTTAACCCTAATTTGGTATGATGAAATCCTAAGACCAAGTCTTTAGGTTAACTTTAGTTAACCCTAGCTATTTTCGTGGAATCCCTAACTGAAGAATAGTCTTCCTATATATTCCTCATGAAGATTAATGGTTAGATACTTTTTGACAAAAGATCAATAAAGGATTGTATAGTTGTAACTATTGTGATCCAAGCAATTATCATTATGATAAGTGACTTGGAGTAGGATTTGATTGTAAGGGTTGTGTATCACTCAAAGCTTTGAAGCACGAGTGTTTGTGTCTCTTGATTAAAGCTTTGAAGCAAAATCAAGTTAGGGTTGTTTATCACTCAAAGCTTTGAAGCACGAGTGATTGTGTCTCTTGATTAAAGCTTTGAAGCAAAATCAAGTGTGTGTATTAAAGAGTGTCTTCATAATCTCATTAATCAATAGTTTAGTATCACTGCTGTGATTGAGGGGGAGTGAGTAGGAACTCAAGTTTAAGTTGAACTTAGATTGAAGTTGCATTGGGTAGGTCTTAAGTGAAGGAGATAAACTGGTTGGTTTATTCCTGAATTAATATCTCTTATAGTGAATTTCCTCCCTGGCTTGGTAGCCCCCAGAGTAGGTGTTGTTACATACTGAACTGGGTTAACAATTGATTGTGTTCTTTACTATTTTTAATTTACTGTCTTGAAGTGTGTCAGATACAGTGTCATAACATTCTCTTTGACATTAAGTATCTGTTGCCAGAATTTCACTTAGCGAGAATTTGCATACCTGTTGTTTGTAGAAGATTCCGCTGGGGAAGTCTGATAACACAATTTTATATAGTATATTTGATTTAATTTTCATAAATAATGTTAGTATTTTTATTTAATTATTTCATTTTATTTCCATATTACGCCGGTATTTTTATTGTTTCAGGTATTTTATTTTAATTAGACAAATTGAGCAAAGTGAAGAAATTAAGAGAGTTATTGGACTAAATATGCAAGAAATGAAGAAAAGGGGTGTGCAAAGCAAAAATGATGGATCAAAAGGTTTATTATCTCCAAACTGGGCCCAAACGAAATCAGGCCCACGCAAGCAAGAAAGCCCTAAAGGCACGTGCAAGAGTGAGACGCACGTCTCAACTCTTCTCCTACAATTGAGGCGCCCGCTTCAGACCCTCTCCTTAGTGGGAGGCGCCCGTCTCAACGTGGTCAAAGGGGATGAGTAAATCTAGGGACGACCACCTCCACTCAAAGCATTTAGAACGAGAAATTTGGGGAAAAGGGGTACGAAAATATCTCAAAATATGGTTACATTCTACGACTATATAAGGACATCAGGAAATCAAAATCGGCCCGACCGTTTTTAGCATTATTTTTCCAGTTTCAGAATTTACCTTCCCGCATTATTATTTTCCATTGTAATTCAGTTTCCAGCAGTTATTTTCCAGCCAGTTCCTTTTTATTTCTGTTGAAGAACCGGGATTTTTGTACGAATTGATTCAAGCTTCAAGAATTATTTCCAGCATTTATTTAATTCAGGTTTCTTATTTACATCGCTTTAATTTATTTAATTAATTATTTTCATGAGAGATATTTATTTAGCCATGAATTTATTTATGAATGTTAATTCCTTTAATGTATTCATGTATGCTTTTATGAGTATGTCTGGCTAAATTATTTAAATATCGGTATGTAACGAGTTAATTTGAATGGATCCGGAACAAACAGGCTTGATTATATTTTATAAAATAAACACTTTTTCTGATTTAGTTATCTAATTTATTTTGTTAAAAAAGGTTTAGAAACCAACAGAGCGAAAGTTTGAGGCTAATAAACTGACTAAGATTAGAAACCAATAGAGCGACAGTTTGAGGTTTTAAATCAGACAGTAGATACTAGGTATTGTTTTTTAAAGACTGCGACAGCGTTTTAAAACCAATTAAACTTTATTTATTTTCAAAAAGTAATTTTAAAATCAATGGGATAGCGAAAGCATACATCAGAGTTTAAAATTATAATTTACTTCAATAGAGCGAAAGTTTGAGAATAGATTTTTGAATAAATACTTTTTGCTGAAAAAGATATTATTATCATTTTTAGAAAATAAGCCAGTGGAAAGCCGAATTCTTTAATGTTAACGAAGTACATACCGATATTCGCATTATTATTATTTCAATTAGAATTAAGTTTTATTACCCAAAAATTCCCCTAATTAATTATTCGATAGCTATAGCTTTACACAGTAGTTTAGGTTACGTTAGTTCGATTTATAGTCCCTTAGGTTCGATATCTTTTAAAACTACGCGATAGGGCTGTATACTTGCAGTCTCCCGATTAATTTAGACGATAAAGTCGCGATCAAAGTCTATCTTTTATTGAGATTTAGGAACTTGCCTGTACTTCAGCTGAGAGAACTTCTCTGCTGAGTTTTAAGAACTTGTCCATAATTCAACTGGGGGAAGCATCTTCATCAAGATCTAGGAAATGTCTGGTCTTCAACGTGGTATACCGTTGAGATTAGAGAACTCGTCCACACTATGACATAGGGAAACATCTTCATCGAGATCTAGGAACTGTCTGGTATTCAACGTAGTATACCGTTGAGATTATAGAACTTGTCCACACTATGACGGAGGATAACATCAAGATCTAGGAACTGTCTGGTCTTCAACGTAGTATACCGTTGAGATTAGATAACTCGTCCACACTATGACGTAGGGAAACATCTTCATCAAGATCTAGGAACTGTCAGGTCTTCAACGTAGTATACCGTTGAGATTATAGAACTTGTCCACACTATGACGAAGGAGAACATCAAGATCTAGGAACTGTCTGGTCTTCAACGTAGTATACCGTTGATATTATAGAACTCGTTCACACCATGACATAGGGAAACATCTTCATCAAGATCTAGGAACTGTCTAGTCTTCAACGTAGTATACCGTTGAGATTATAGAACTCGTCCACACTATGATGGAGGAAAACATCAAGATCTAGGAACTGTCTGGTCTTCAACATAGTATACCGTTGAGATTAGAGAACTCGTTCACACTATGACGTAGGGAAACATCTTCATCAAGATCTAGGAACTGTCTAGTCTTCAACGTAGTATACCGTCGAGATTATAGAACTTGTCCACACTATAACGGAGGAAAACATCAAGATCTAGGAACTGTCTGGTCTTCAACATAGTATACCGTTGAGATTATAGAACTCGTCCACACTATGACATAGGGAAACATCTTCATCAAGATCTAGGAACTGTCTGGTCTTCAACGTAGTATACCGTTGAGATTATAGAACTCGTCCACACTATGACGGAGGAAAATTGTTGAGATTGAGAACCTTATCTGAAATTCAACCGAGGATAATTCAGTTGAGATTTAAGAACCGGTCAGGTCTTCGACGTAGCTGAGAACTTTAATTGTATCTTTCCTGAAAGTTAAAGGTCAGTCGTATGCAATGCATGATAAAAATCAAGCAATGATGTTCTCAAAATAAATGAGATCGTTTCGTATGATGCGTATATGCATGTATCATGATGTATGGAAATGTAATGTTTTTAGCTGGGGAAAATAAATCCCGGATAGATGCTGGAGAATAGAGTTGAATTTCTCGTTTCCGCTGGGGATGGTGAACGAAGATGATTGTGAGAATAGACCTGCAGGAGAGGATAACTCCGTTGGGGAATAAACTGAAGAGGAGATTACTCTATGGGGAAGAGATGCTCTGCTGAGGCTTCCACCGATAAATTCCGTTGGGGATGAATTACCATTGTTGATGATATTGGATCTTGTTGGGGATTGAATTCTTGTTGGTGAAAGGAAAGAACTCCGCTGGGGATGATCTTTCAGTTGCGACTTCACTGGGGATAACCTGTTAGACTCTTGTGGGGATAATCCTTTGAGCTTTGCTGGGTACAATCTTCCTTTGAACTCGGCTGGGGATATTTATTTTTATACTCCGTCGGGGAAAAACTTCCAGAGTCTACTGGGGATGAATCTTCAAACTCCACTGGGGAAGCTTTTTTAGACTGCGCTGGGAAAATTTTAACTCCACTAGGGATATCTTGTATTCTGCCGGGGAATATTCTTATACTCCGTTGGGGAATATTAAGGTTGCCGGGGATATTAAGCCTCTTCAGTGTTGATGATAAATAAACTCTTCTTGGGGAGAATATTACCGATTCATTCACAGTTACGAGTCTCAGCTGGGGAGAGCTATCATTACTATCTTTTTCTTACTCTGCGGGGAGTGAAAGTATCTTAGCCAGGTTCTTCAGCTGAATCTACCTTCGTACCTGGTGGATAGGGCAACTGTACAGTTTGGACAATTTCATTGCCCATGTGTCTGATATTACCAGTAATCGTCTTTTGTTTCGCATGTAAATATTTATGAGCAGCAATTAATGTCAAGTGCACATATCAAAAATGAACATTGGACGTTCTTTGCAAAACAAAACAGGAAAAGGAAAAACAGTTTGAAATTTCTTTGAAAATGAATTGTATTGATTTTGAAGTTTGGCCTGTAAATAGGCGCTTTTGTACAAGAGGCTGACGTCCTAGTAAGAGAATGCCGACGAACAAATAGATTTTACACAATTTGTGAAAGACTAAACAAAACAGCTATGTGAATGATCCCACTGGGTTCCAACTCTGCTATTGCCTTTATGTCCTCGAGCATCTCATCACTTTGCTATTGGTTGATGGTAGATCAGATTGATTAGCGTCATCCGAGCTTGATAGTCGATACCGAAGTCTGGTTGCAAGGTGATCCAATGAGACATAGTGTTACACTTTAATCCCTAATTTTTGCCTGGACCTCCCTTTCGGGTTTTCAGTCCACCGGGATACCCTTTTTTGCCCAAGTCGCATTTTCAGGTTTTCGACTTGCCGGGTGTACCGATTTTTTCATTTTCATCCCTTATTTTTGCCCGAACCCTTTTGGTTCGCCGGGAAGCCCTTATTTTTGCCTAGGCCAGTCGACCTAGCGGGTCTTTGATCATGCGTAGTATCTTTTCACTATGTCTGCATTGACTGGGTGAGGAAGGTCATCACCATCCATGGTGGTTAGAATCATGGCTCCTCCTGAGAAAATGTTCTTAACCACAAATGGCCTTTCGTAAGTAGGGGTCCATTTGCCCCTGGGATCACCTTGAGGTAATATGATGCGCTTGATAACCAGGTCCCCAACTTGATACTCTTGTCGTCTAACTTTCTTGTTAAATGCCTTGATAATCCGTTTTTGATACGTTTGACCGTGACAAATAGAAATAAGTCTCTTTTCGTCGATTAGGTTTAGCTAATCAAGCCGGGTCTAAATCCAGTCATCTTTGCTCAAATATGCATCCTTCATAATCCGAAGAGAGGGTATCTGAACTTCAATGGGCAATACTGCTTCCATGCCATATACCAAGGAATAGGGTGTTTCCCCTACTGACGTCCGCGCTGAGGTACGGTGCCCATGGAGAGCAAATGGTAAGATCTCGTGCCAGTCTTTGTATGTTACTGTCATCTTCTGCACAATCTTCTTAATGTTCTTATTAGCCGCTTCTATAGCCCCATTCATCTTCGGCCGGTAAGGAGAAGAGTTGTGATGCTATATCTTGAACTACTTGCAGAGCTCAGTGATCATCTTGTTATTGAGATTGGTACCCTTGTCCGTAATGATCCTCTCTGGTACATCGTATCGATAGATTAGATTGTGCCGAATAAATCGTGCCACGACATTCTTGGTTACGGTAGCAAAGGAAGCTGCTTCAACCCACTTCGTAAAGTAATCAATTGCTACCAAGATGAAATGATGCCCGTTGGATGTTGTAGGTCTGATCTCACTGATCATGTCAATGCCCCACATTGCAAAAGGCCACCGAGCCGTTAAGACGTTCATAGGTACTAGAGGTATGTGCACCTTATCAGCATAGACCTGGCACTTGTGACATGTCCGAGAATGTTGATAACAGTCGGCTTCCATAGTGGACCAAAAATATCCTGCCCGAAGGATTTTCTTTGCCATGGTGTGTCCACTAGAATGAGTTCCGAAAGTACCTTCATGTAACTCTGTCATGATCCTTTCTGCTTAGTTCTTATCCACACATCGTAGTAAGGTCGAATCATGGTTACGCTTGTAAAGGATACCATTACTGATGAAGAACTTTGCTGCGAACCTCCTCAGAACATTCTTGTCATTAACAGATGCACCCTCGGGGTATTCCTGAGCCTCAAGGTATCTCTTCACCTCATGAAACCAGGGTTTATCTGCTACCTCTTCAGTCTCAATGTTGCAGCAATGTGCAGGTTCATCCAATCTTTCAATGGTAATCCGGGGAGCTTCGTTGTCCCAATTGACTTTGAACATAGAAGACATCGTAGCTAACGTGTTCGCCAACTGATTCTCCTCTCTTGGGAAGTGTTCAAAGGTTATCTCCTCGAAATGGGGAAACAACGTCAATACATACTCCTTGTAAGGAATAAGGTTAGGGTGTTTCGTATCCCACTCGCCTTTGATCTGACTGATCACGAGAGCGGAATCTCCGAAAACACTTAGAAACTTAATCCTTAGGTCAATAGCAGCTCGAAGACCCATGATGCATGCTTCATACTCCGCCATATTGTTGGTGCAGTTGAAACATAGTCGGGCGGTAAACGGAGTATGAGAGCCTTTAGGAGATATGATCACGGCGCCAATGCCATTGCCCAAAGCATTCGAAGCTCTATCGAAATACATAGACCATCGGGATCCTTCCTCAGGTCCTTCATCCGGTCCAGGTGTCTCACAATCAGCTACTATCATGATATTCTCGTCTGGAAATTCAAAGTTCATAGACTGGTAATCATCCATGGCCTGATGTTCCAAATGGTTTGCCAACACACTTCCCTTGATTTCCTTTTGGGTTGTATACTGGATGTCATACTCAGTCAAAATCATCTGCCATCTTGCTATTCTTCCGGACAAGGCGGGCTTCTCGAAGATATACTTGATTGGATCCATTTTTATATCAATAGAGTAGTGTGAGTCAACATATACCGTCTCAGCCGGCGAGCAGCCCATGCCAAAGCGCGACAAGTTTTCTCGAGAAACGAGTATCGGGTCTCGCAGTCGGTAAAATTTTTGCTAAGGTAATAAATAGCATGCTCTTTTCGGCCAGACTCGTCATGCTGCCCCAGCACACACCCCATTGAGTTGTCGAGTACTGTCAAGTATAGGATCAAAGGTCTCCATTCAACTGGGGGCATCAGAATAGGAGGCTCTTGGAGATACTCTTTGATCCTTTCGAAAGCGGCCTGACATTCATTGTTCCAACGTACTACTTGATCTTTCTTCAGTAACTTGAAGATTGGATCACAAGTAGTAGTCAGGTGCGAGATGAATCGGGAAATGTAGTTCAAACGTCCAAGAAAGCCTCTGACTTCTTTCTCTGTTTGAGGAGCTGGCATTTCCTGTATAGCCTTCACCTTTGCAGGATCCACTTGAATACCTTTGTCACTTACGACGAAACCCAGTAGCTTACCAGATCTCACCCCGAAGGTGCACTTGTTCGGGTTTAACCTCAGCTTGTACAATTTCAACCTGTTAAATAACTTCTGCAGATGGTTAAGGTGTTCTTCCTCAGTCTGTGACCTTGCAATCATGTCGTCAACGTATACTTCAATCTCATGGTGGATCATGTCATGGAACAGAGCGACCATGGCGCGCTGATACGTTGCCCCAACATTCTTTAATCCAAAAGGCATGACCTTGTAGCAAAAGGTACCCCATTGAGTAACAAAGGTTGTCTTCTCCATGTCTTCGGGAGCCATTTTGATCTGATTATAACTGGAAAAACCATCCATAAAGGAGAATACCTTATGCTGTGCGGTGTTGTCAACCAGAATGTCGATATGAGGCAGAGGGAAATCATCCTTGGGACTTGCCCTGTTCAGATCCCTATAGTCGACACACATTCGAACCTTACCATCTTTCTTCGGCACTGGAACCATGTTGGCCACCCACTGTGGGTAAGAAGTAACTGCTAGAAAACTGGCGTCAAACTGTTTCATAACTTGAGCCTTAATTTTCTCAGACATATCCGGGCGCATTCGACTAACCTTCTATTTTACTGGAGGACAGTCTTCCTTGGTAGGCAATCAGTGAACCACAATATCGGTATCCAACCCAGGCATATCTTCGTAAGACCAGGCAAAGATCTCAATGTAGTCACGCATCATCCAAATCAGCTGTTGCTTCACACTAAGCTCCAGATTTGCCCCGATCTTGACCTCTTTCTTGTCTATTTCTGTACCCAGATTTACTGATTAGACGGGCTCTTCATGCGGTTGAATGACCCTCTCTTCTTGAAGTACCAGTCTAGGAAGTTCGCCGAGCACTTCGCAATCATCTTCACCTTCGTCTTCGGCTAAGTTGATCGGACTTTCGAAGTCATAACTGGCAGTAGCAGAGTCGTTACCAGTGAGATCCAGAGTGGATGTAGACCTGTATATGTGAGTGTGTGTAAAATAGCTGTTTTTGCAATATGTAATAAAAGAAAAACAAGGAGCGTAAAATTTGAAATGCAAGAAAACGTCCAATGCTTTTATTAATGATATATGAAAATGACACACATAAAGCCCTCACAAATGAAGCCATGGTGCCCCGGGTAAGACACCGGGCTATAAAGTTTAAACATTGTCTGTTACAAATTCAAAACAAAAGTTTCATTACTGGGTAACAAAAGAAATTGGGATGAAGTCCTTTGCTGTCCAGTTGCTTAGTCCTCCAACAGTAGTATGATAGATCCAACTGTCGAACTCAGACTCTTCAACGTCGTCTTCAATGGCATTCACTCCTGAATTTCTGATGAACAAGGTAGGTCTTCCGATCTGTGCATTCCGAACAACCTTTTGAGCTTCTACAGTGAAACCCAAACCAAACTTGTTAGTCTTCTGTGTGAAATCAGGGAGTTGGCTCCAATTTGCACACCCACCTTTCTCGACAACAGCCCGGGCATCCTTGAAGGAAGCCATCTTCATTAGAGGATCTTCAACCACGGTCTCAGTTGAAGCCAGTGTCTGGGGAACCTCTTCAAAATGTTGGAACATGGTCTCAATGAACTCCCCATCCATCTCTACATATCGGAAAGAGTTGAGGTGGCTCACCATGTACTCCTCTTATCCTTGCACTATCACAATCTTCCCTTTCACTGGGTACTTTAACTTCTGGTGGAGCGTCGATGTCACCGCCCCAGCTTTGTGGATCCACGGGCGACCCAACAAACAAGAATAAGATGGCCGAATGTCCATCACATAGAATGTAGAGGAGAAAAACTGAGAACCAACCTTAATCGGGATATCAACTTCTCCATGTACCATTCTCTTTGACCCATCAAAGGCCCTGACGACAATGTTGCTTGGTTTCAACTCCAACCCTTCACAGTCCAACCGGTCTAGAGCTTTCTTAGGCAAAACGTTCAATGAGGAACCAATATCCACCAACACATGAGCAAGAGTAGTGCCCCTGCATTCAATGGAGACATGCAGGGCATCATTATGATTTTTCCCCTTAACAGTCAAGTCCGCGTCAGAGAAACCTAACCCATTATCAGCAGTCAGACTAGCTACGCAATCTTTAAACTGATCAACTGATGTTTCTTGAGGTACGTGTGCAGTCTTCAGGAATGCAATCAGAGCCTTGGCATGGGCTTCTGAGCATAGCAATAGTGACAACATAGAGATTTTGGACGGGGTTTGCCCCAGCTGCTCGACTACATTGTAGTCACTCTTTTTGATAATCTTCAAAATCTCCTCCATCTCTTGTCTAGAGGCTTCAACAATAATTTTCTTTGATGCCTCCGTCTGGGCAGGCTCATCAGTGGTCCCTTTGCCCCGAGTATTAGATGACTCGGCAACAGGGATAAGAATGGGAACTTGAACAGGAATAGCAGCAGGCACACTGGCAGGTGTAATAACAACAGGTTTCCGGGTAGTTGGTGGAGAGATATCAGGGGAGAAAAGTCTTCCGCTGCGGGTGACTTTAGCAGGTCCAACAATATTGCTGACGTCAGTATCAGCATCCAAATCTTGTTTAACTCAGTGAAAATAAACATCAGCCCCGTAGTGCCAAGGGACAACTTTATCAGAGGTATAGGGGATAGGCCCTGGAACAGTGATAATCAACAGTGTGATTCTTGGAACAGATGTAATTCTAACATGGCTTTCTCGAGGAAACCTTGGAAGAATTGTCGAAAATGGTGATAATAGCAACTTCTTCAGTATGAACTAAAGGAACAACAGTCTTCTCAAACAGAATTTCTTTATTATCCATCAGGCGTTGGACACCTGACTTCAAAAGATGGCAACCGGTAGGTAGGACAGAACACATACGGCAACCTTCGTCACAGCCCAGAAATAAACCGGCTAACAAAAGGTTCCTCTTCACAGTCATCAAAGGAGTAATAATGTCATTCACAGAAACCACAAACAAGTCTTCATCTATAGAATTTACTCCATGCTTGGGCATAGGAGCAGTCACAACATTAGGTCTTTCAGGCGCCTCGAACTCAATCTCCTTAGCATCAATCAAGTCTTGTACTTTGTTCTTCAAAACCCAACAATCATCTGTGTCATGCCCGGACTGTCAGAGTGAAAAGCACAACGGGCATTAGGGTTGTACTTTGGTGATGTAGTGTTGGGATTCTTCGGGGCCTCCCTTGGAATCACTAGATTAGTTTTCAATAATTGTGGCAGAATCTGAGATAAAGTCATGTTGAGCTGAGTGAATTGCCTTCGTGGTCTCTCGACCTTTGGCTGATTGTTGTACTGAGGGGAACCAGCAGGTCTTGAAATAACAACCGCATTAACAGCTTGTCGGTGTTCAGGTCTATTCTGGCTTTTCGAACTATAAACAGCACTGGACTCCTTCTTAAAAGGCTTCTTCTCGGTGCCTGATGAAGCACCCTTCTGTATCTTACCAGACTTAATACCAGCCTCAATCCTTTCCCCGGTCATAATTAGCTCCGTAAACCCGGACGAAGAACTTCCAATCAGATGGTTGAAATACGAACCAGACAAGGTCCCCAGAAACATATCCACAAGCTCCTGATCAGCCAAGGGTGGTTGCACTCTTCCAGCGAGGTCCCTCTACTTCTGAGCATAATCTTTGAAACCTTCACCCGCAGCCATTGACATACCCTGGAGTTGGGTACGCGTGGGAGCAAGGTCGGAATTGTATTGGTACTGCCTGTAGAAAGAAGCAGCCAAATCCACCCAAATACAGATGCTAGTTCCTTCCAACTGGTAAAACCATTCAAGCTGAGTCCCTGAGAGACTGTCTTGAAAGAAATGGATTCATAGATTCTTGTCAGTGGTGTATGGCTGAATCTTTCTAACATACGAACGGAGGTGTAGTTTCGGACAAGAAACTCCGTCGTACTTAGCAAAGGCTGGTGCTTTGAACTTGTGGGGAATCACCACCCCAGATGACAGACCTAAATCACCAAAGTCCAGACCATACACTTTCTGAACTTCCATCACACTCAACCGGTCTTCCAGTTTCTTGTATCTATCCTCAGCCGGAGGATACTGGTCTTCATCGAAGTCCGTCTCGTTGTCTGAAACCACAGGGCTAGTTTGATACGGTGGGAGAACTGACTAGTGTTTTGCGTTCGTATTCGCACTTGTGCGGTTGAGCAAGAGTCGCCACCGACTTTTTATTTTATCCTAAAGGAAAGGTTAAAAAAGCACAGCAAAAACCTTTTGAGATATTTCGTGGGTTCGGGGGGTAGATTATGAAAAGGGAAGGTATTAGCACCCTTTTCATCCATGGTTATCCATGGTCTCTTAGTTACTTGGTTTTTTAGATCACTTGCCTTGTTTTTCGATTGCTTTGAAAATGGTGTGTGTGTGGGTGCTTTTTGAAAATGTTTAGGAAAAAGATGCCTTGTCTTAGGAAACTAATGTATTTGACTCGTGATTGAGTGTTTTATAAAAGTGTGGATCTTTTCGAAAAGATGTTTCAAATGTTTTTGAGAGTTTGTTTGAAAGTGTTGTGGATTGTGATTTTTGAAAAGAAGGCAAGTGTTTTTGCAAGTTTGATCTCAAGTAACTAAGAGTTTTGTCTACCCTATTGTACTCAAAGGTTTTTTGTTATGTTTTAACCCCTTTTAACAATTTTGTTCCACCATTGAATTTGATGGACAATCTTGCGTTTAGGAAGTTTATTTGGGACGGGCGCGGGTCATCGTATGGACCATGAATGCAATGATGCCAAGTGTCTTTGGCAATTTTGCTTTGAAGGGACTATGATCATTCCGTTTAGGCAACACTTTGAGACTTATGATCATTTGATTTTGTTTTGCCAAAGATACTCGACGTGCAAGCATGGCCCATTTTGGAAGGCAACATGTGGGATTACCCTAGAGGGTGCAAGTGTGATTGTGTATTGATTACATGTATTTGTCTTGTATTAAGTTATCTAGCGTTTGATTTTATGTACATGCAAACCCTAGGTCTAACCATGGTATAATTGGAAAACTGTAAATTGCGAAAATGTAAAATCTACGCTATTACAAAGTAGTATCCGGGAGTGGGGGTACAAATGTATGAATGGGGATGAGACCTATAGCATCCAATAAGTTACAACCAAATCGAATGTGCGATCAAATGTAAATATCGAATATACAAATATAAGATAAACAAATGTGTATAGGGCAATGTGAATGTATTGTGTATTTGTATTGTGTAAGTGCGAAATGTATATGAGTATGTGTGTAATTTATTTACAGGTGCGATATGTGAAATTGAAGCGTATTAGGGTTTTTGACCTAGAGAAATGTTTACTTAGTCTTTGATTTGTATTTTTAATATGTACAAAAAGAAAATGTTCAAGCTTTAATTAAGAAATGTATCTTTATTTATTTATATACAAAAAAGTATTTTAATCAAATGTTTGTGAATTTTAATATTAGGGAAAAAATGTATTTCTATTATTATGTACAAAAAGTATTAAATGTCCAAAATTAAATTATGTATGTTTAAAAAGGGTATTTTTAAATTGTTATGTACAAATATGTATGTTAATTAAAAAAGTTTTCAATCTTAATTATATGATAAAAAAAAATGTATAATATGTACAAAATGTTTTAAGAAATTTAAATTATGCAAGAAAATGTATATTTATTTTAGTATGTGCAAAATATATTTTTATTAAAAGAGTAAACAAAATAAAAAGAAAGTATTTTCAATTTAATATATGACAAAATGTATTTTAATTATGTATTAAAATGTTTTCAAGTTAATTGAATTAAGCATATATATAAAAAGTGTTTTAATTATATTGTAAAAAATATATTTTTGTCTATTAGAATGATTTTGTAAAAGGAAAAAAATGTTTATGTAATAGAAAAGAGGTTAGAGTTTTAATAAAAATGTTTGGTTAGAAGTAATAACAATGTTTGTTTTTTTATAAAAGAAGGGTTTAAAATCCTAAATGGGCTTTAGGAGATACAGTATGGGCAAGGCCCGTTTGGGGGTCAGAGTAATTTAGGGTTAGGGATTTGTTATTCAGAATGAAAGTTAGGGTTGGCAGCGGCGCGTTCGTGCATTCGCTCATCTTCGTCTTCCTTGTTTGCTGTCTCAGTGCTCCCTTCGCTTCGAGGCCACCAGCGCTACCCTCAAACCTCTCTTCCCTCCAGCTCAGTGGACTCGTGATTCAAGGTTTGATTTCAACGTTTTACGTTTCCTTTTTCTTTTACGAATTGCATGTTTTGTTTTGATTTGAATCTTAACTTGATCTTTGACTATTATGAGGTGAAGGAGAAAAAGAGAGGGAAAAGTTTGCTACCTTCGTTCCTTAGAGATGGAGGAGAGGCGGGGAAGTGGCGCTCAGGAGGCCAGGACGGCGGAGGGGGATTCGCGCGATTCTTCGCTTCTTGGTGACCCTTGAATTTACCCTTTTCTTCTTCTTCTCTAACTCTGCATATTTGTCGCCTTAGATTTTATTTCTTCTCCTTCTGGCCAGTATTGCCTTGGACGCTTGTATCTCTTGTTATTTCCTTGCCTGTATGCTTGAAATATGCCTTTCTGAGATTGATTATAGCCCAGTGATGTTTATGCTGAGGGCCTAGGTTGCCTTTGAATTGTTGCTTTGAAACCATTAGCCTTTTACCTGTGTTGCCCTGAACATGCTTCGAATCGTTGCTTTGCCTATGATGTTGTTTGCTTCTGAGGCCCTTGAATTGCTTCTTTCTTCTTCTTCTCTCGTGTTGCTGTATGCTTGTTTATGTTGGATGCTATGTATCGCCTATGATGAGGAAAGAAACTCTGAGGCTTAGGAGTTGGTTGGCTCAGGTTTGAACTTGGTTTTTGGTTTGGATGTTGTTTTGAGGTTTATTGTTGGTAACTGGACAGGTTGGGTGTTTGGGAGGTTTTTTCAGCAGGTTTTTGAGTAATTTTTGAGTTTGTATGTTTATGTGTTTGATAACTTGTGAGGCCTGCTTGGATTAGGCAGGTTGATGGTTGTGTTTGATGGTTGTTCAGGTTTTGACAGCAGGTAAGCTTGCAGAAGGTTTTGTGTTGATATGGCCTTTGAATGGTTTTTTCTGATGCAGTAGGTTATGCTTCAGGTTTGAACCTGGTGTGCTTCTGGTTTTGGAGGCTAATGCTTTGTATATTTTTTCTTCCTCCTCCTTTAACTGTTGAGCTGTGTTCTCTTTTGTATATCTTTTTCTGTCTTCTGCCTAAGCCTAAAACCTGCATATGCTCTTTATCTCTCTTTTTCTCTCCAAAGTACAGTTAAGAATTTAATATGATTTTTGTTGTACTTTGTTCTGAAGGGGCCCTTTGGGAAATGATGACTTAGATTGCTTGCATAACACATTTTTCTGCATCTTTATCTTTTCCTTGATATCTTTTCCAAATCCTTTATGACAGTCTTGGCACTTTTGACAGCAATTGTACTTCTTGCTTTTTTCTTTGATATCTTTTGAGTAGATTTTGGCATTTTGACAGTAAATTGCCTTTTTGCTTTGGATAGAAAGTGGAATTGGATTTTCTTCAGTTCAGTTTGAATTTGAAGTTTGAGATTTTGAAATCATGCAGTTTGAACTTTGGAATTTATGCATTTGACATTTTTCATTTATGATAAAAATCTTCCCTCTTTGTGAACCGGGAGAAATCCCGTGATTTGCAGAGAGGGTCAACTGATCCCAGTCAGTGGCCCCTAATGATGAGCAAATTTTATCTGTCTTTAATTAATTCAACTGCTTTCTGACTTTTCTCTTTTCTTTTTGCAGATAAAAAATGGAGCACCGGAGCGGAGTGAAGAATGAAGAATATTAGAAATAGGATAGTTTTTTTATTTTATTTAATATTTAAATTAATGTATATTATTGTTTGTAATTTAAATTATAAACAACAATTTGTACAAATAATTCAAATATCAATAAAATCTAAATTATCCAATTAATTCTAATTTTCTTTATTGTTTATTTATTTATTTAAAACTCTTTGAATTAAAACAATTGAAAAATAAATTTCAATCATTCAATTTTAGAATAATAAATAACTTAAATAAAAACAATATTGATCAATTAAACCTGTCTCTTCCAATATCCAAAGCAAAGCAGTAGTCAACCAAAATAAACTGATCAAGCACATTCCTTCTTCACTGACTTGCCATAAACACTGTGAATCCAATACTGCATACTGTATTTGACTGGCTCAAAGAAAACAACATGAATTCAAACCACCGTCTCTTTCACTGATTAAATCAAAACAATGCGAATTTAACCCCGATCTCAGAATAAACTGCAAAGCGCTGTGGAATTTAAATTCTTCTGAGAATATGCCCATAAAACCTTAACTCCTGATTAAATGCCAAATGACGCTCGCCTGATCAAAATTGAACCAAAAATCATCCAAACCCTAAGCCAACTGTATGAAACAATCCAGAGCTCTGAAAATCAGTAAAAAACCCTAATTTCGCTTGACTGACAAGAAAAGTCCGTTTGTCCGATTCTTGAGCCAGTTTGAAAAGTCAGGAAAGGCTTGAAGTTGAGATTGCTTGGGGAAAAATGCGAGGGCAAATTTTGGGGTACAACAGTTGCCCCTGTTCAATCTTCTTTGACCTGAAGAGTTAGATTGGCAAGTTTGCCTTTTGCGACTTGAAGGTAAAAGAAGATTGGACACTAAAGTGCCCAGAAAATTTGCACTCGGCGATCTGATGGTGGAGGTGAATGGGCTTAAAGATGCCATTTGGTGATGGGCTTAAAGATGCCACCTGGTGCGAGAGAATTTTGTCGGGGGATGGGCTTAGAGATGCCATCTGAGAATGGGCTTACAGATGCCATTCGGCGACTGTTGGTAGGAGGATGGGCTTATAGATGCCATCTGGACATGTTGAAATGTATGTCAATGGTGAGTGGACAAGTATCAGAAGGGCCTCCATGTTTTGGAACATCTCTGAATTAGGGGTCTGAACAAGCAACAGATTGACGTCCATGTCTGGAGAATCTGTAAACTATCTGAGGTTGAACAAGCAATAGAGCAGTATCCGTTGTTGGGACATGTCCGTAAACTATTTTCAAAAATTGAGAAGAGTCTGAATCAGTTGGTAGATTGACATCCATTGTAGGGAAGAATCTGTAAACTGTCTTCAAAAGTTGAGAAGAGTCTGAATCAGTTGGTGGATTGACATCCGTTGTTGGAAGAATCCGTAAACTATTTTCAGAGGTCTTGAAGTTGAAGAGGAACCGGTGTAGGGTTTCTTGATGATGCGTCTGAATGAATCTGAAATAAGTATCAGAATGTCGCCGTGTCCGGGTCACATCTGAACTATCTCTGGATGAATCTTGGGAGTTGATCTGTGTCTGTCGACTGATCTTTCCTGAAAAGGCAAAGGGTTAGTTGTATGCAATGTTATGATGCATGATGCAACGCACGTGACATCAATGTTTATGACATGAATGCGATGAGTGCGCATGTAAGCTGATGAGCTAATCTTGCCGAGGATACATGAATCCGAGATGGCTGAAGATAAAAGCCTCTTGACTGCTGCCGGGGAAAATAAATCCTTGGCTGTCGCTGGGGAAGAGAATTCCTGATGACCTCTACTGGGGGGTTCCAAACTAGTAGACTCATGCTGGGGAGGCCAGATTGAGAATCTTCGGCTTGATGGGAAGTAACTCTGGAGACTTCACTGGGGAACTCAAGATTTGCCCTTTCCAAAGCTCTGTGGGGAGAAGGTTCAATGGTCTGGCTCCGCTGGGGATACTGAAGCTTAAACTCTGAGGGGAATTGAACTCCGGAGGATTCTTTGGCTGGGGATTTGGAAAGATAAGTTACTGCTGGGGAATTTTGATGAACTCCGCTGGGGATAGGGAGAATTTTGGCGAGCGCGACCTTCCGTGGTTGTTAGCTTGAGAAGAATCTGAACAAGCGATAGGTTAACATCCGTTTCTTGGAGAACCCGTGAACTATTTTCAGAAATCTTGAAGTTGAATCAGCAATAGAGCCGCATCCGTTGTTGGGAAGCGTCCGTAAACTAATTTCAGAGGTTGCATCTGAACAAGCTGATAGATTAACATCCGTTACTTGGGAAGAATCCATAAACTGTTTTCAGAAGTCTTGAAGAGGAACCGGTGTAGGGCTTCCTGATGATGAGCTTGTGTAAAACTGCATCGGTTTTGAACACTTTTGACATTCGAATGCCCCAAGTGGTGATGTAGATAAATTCCTGGCTTGTTACAGGTATTGGTCTACAATCGGTCGTTCACAGATGTTTCCTGGGTTGTTACAGGTGTTGATCTGGAATTCTTCAGACATGCCCTGGCCGGATACAGGAATCGAGTCTGGAAAGGTGATAGTTGATAGATATGCCCTGGCTGGATACAGGAATCGAATCTTCGAACTCTTCAGACGTGCCCTGGCTAGATACAGGAATCGAGTCTGGAAATAGTCGTCAACAGATATGCCCTGGCTGGATACAGGAATCGAATCCTCGAACTCTTCAGACGTGCCCTGGCTAGATACAGGAATCGAGTCTGGAAATGTGGTCGACAGATATGCCCTGGCTGGATACAGGAGTCGAATCTGGAAATAGTCGTCAATAGATATACCCTGGCTGGATACAGGAATCGAATCCTCGAACTCTTCAGACGTGCCCTGGCTAGATACAAGAATTGAGTCTGGAAATATAGTCAACAGATATGCCCTGGCTGGATACAGGAATCAAATCCTCAAACTCTTCAGACGTGCCCTGGCTAGATACAGGAATTGAGTCTGGAAATGTAGTCAACAGATATGCCCTGGCTGGATACAGGAGTCGAATCTGGAAATAGTCGTCAACAGATATGCCCTGGCTGGATACAGGAATCGAATCTTCGAACTCTTCAGACGTGCCCTGGCTAGATACAGGAGTCGAGTCTGGAAATGTTGTAGTTGATAGATATGCCCTGGCTGGATACAGGAATCGAATCTTCGAACTCTTCAGACATGCCCTGGCTAGATACAGGAATTGAGTCTGGAAATGTAGTCAACAGATATGCCCTGGCTGGATACAGGAGTCGAATCTGGAAATAGTCGTCAACAGATATGCCCTGGCTGGATACAGGAATCGAATCTTCGAACTCTTCAGACGTGCCTTGGCTAGATACAGGAGTCGAGTCTGGAAATGTTGTAGTTGATAGATATGCCCTGGCTGGATACAGGAATCGAATCTTCGAACTCTTCAGACATGCCCTGGCTAGATACAGGAATCGAATCTGGAAATGTTGTAATCGATTTGTTGAACACTTTTGACATTCGAATGCCCCAAGTGGTGAAGAAGGAGTCTTGAATCAGATTACTCTGCATATTGAGAGATTTCTTGAAATCTTGACTGGACTGCCCCAGGTTAATTGAATGGTGAAAGATCTGTTGGACCTTGACTGGACTGCCCCAGGTTAATTGAATTGTGACATGTCATGCCCCTTGTTGATAGGAGATTTGATGGAAGTGTTATCCTTTTGAAGTGATTTTGACTTACTGAGAGAGTTTTGGTTCCTCCGAACAATCGCTGTATGAATTTCTTCGCTGTCAAACAAAAAGGTCAAATGCAGACAGTGAATAATGCAAAGTTTATGTTTGTCTCGAAGTTTTGAAAAATGCATTTTTTAGCAGAAAACTTTCCATAAGACTAGTCAACACAAGATTTGGAGTAAAGCCTTACAGGAGTCAGGATACCTTTTGTAACAGTATGCTTTCGGACTAACCCATGCTTCAATTAGGACTTTTGAAGGGTTGTAACGTGGCCTGGTTCACGGTTTAAGAAACAAAGGATAAAGGCTCAAAGTATATTTGTACCCACCCGCTCTTCGTGATGTTCTTCAACCTAAGCTCAGTTAACTGTGTGTCACACTCTGTTTTGAGTTTGGAACGACTTTCGGGCGATGGTTCACCAGTTTGAATTTGGGGAGACAGTCATCATCTCCTTTTCTTTTTCAACATTTTTTCATGTTGTTGAGGATTTTGTAATGACCTCACTATTTTGATTTTGATTTGTTATCCCTAACTTTTGCCTGACGGTTACCGTTTTTCGGGATTACAGTCAGCGGGATGCCCCAGCTTTCTTAAGCCTCCTTTATAGGTTTTGGCTCAGTGGGCTTTTCTCTTTTGAGAGATTGACTGTCTATGTGATAGGGAACCACCCTTGTCTTTTGATTCCAAAGGAATGCTTTCTTTTTTTTGACGTCGTTCGTTGTGTTACGAACTGAGAGTTTGCGACTTCAATGCGCATTTCTCTTGAATTAACTGAGATACTACCCTGTCCCGGGTTTATATCAAGGGTTTTGATCGTTTAGAACAGAGAACTCCTACTTCTTTGGCTCGAAGGGGTTGACTAGGGATTAACTTCCTTATAACTCCAGTGTTTGGGAATTGAAAGAAATGCCTGTACATCATCAGCAAGGTCTGTTCAAAAGCATACTGTATAAGATTATGGTATTGTTTCGTCATCCTCCCTCTAAAGGCTTGCAGCTTTTTATCAAGAGTCAAATATCATAAAGAAAAGCATAAGAGTAGTGAAATGAATGGATGAATTCAAGACAAACATATGCAATGCATTAATGAAAACAGAGTTTAACATCAACAGATAATTGTTTGACAGCAAAAGAAATTACAACTTTGAAAGTTCAAAAAGAAGCAAAAGTCTTTCAGTTTGAGCTTCGTCACTTCAAGCGGAGAACCCTTTAACGGAAGATTTTCATCTCGCCGTCTGGCATGAATTCCAGCACCCCAATGTCGATCAGATCTTGAATCTTGTTCTTCAAGGCCCAACAGTCGTTGGTACTGTGTCCCGGGCTGTAGGAGTGGTAAACACAGAATGCGTCGGGATTAAAGTGAGGAGAGGAGATATTGAGCTTCTGAGGAGGATCCTTTACGGTGAGCAAATTAACCTCCAACAGGCGCTTCAGTATGAAAAATGATGGTATTTCAGTCTCCGTAAACTGTCTTCCCGACTTTTCTTGTTTACGCCGATTACCCCGTTGACGCTGGCGAGGTTGTTGATGGGTTTGTGACCCTGAAGCAATCAAAGGAGCTTTCCCCTTGTCTTCTTGAGTGGATGGAGGCTGAGCGGTGACTGGCTCTTCGACCTCAGATGTTTGCCCCAGTTGGTTGTTTGGAAGCAGTTGGCGGACAAGAACTCTGAGTTCCTCTTGTCTTTGAGATAGGTCTTGGATGAGAGCCATCTGGCCCACCAACTGTCCCATCATCTGAGTCCTTAGTGTTGTCATATCAAACTGCAGCTCCGCAATCTGATCACTCCTGGCATTGTTGGAACTCCCCAAGCCTTTGGTGAGGAGAGCTTTCATCTCTTCTTGCCCCAGAGACAAGTTCAGGAACATCTCCTGCAGCTGAGCAGTCTGTTCTTGGATGTCTTTGACAGACCTTTCTAGAGCCATCTCTTGCTGAAATAAACAGCAGGAGAGTAAGGAAACCTGAAAAAAGGAAAGATTGTCAAAATGAAATGCATGATATGTGGATGCATGCTTTCAAGGGTCTCTTGGGGTAAACACAAGAAAAATGTTAAAGGTTGAACTTTGCTCTTGGATTGGAGATCTCTGCACCGGTGGACGTCCTTCCACGAGAATCAAGCTCACCATGTCGAGTGGGTCATAGCCACTGATTCAAGTGGTTGCACTTGATCTTTGTTTGGAGAGCTTTGTATCGGTGGATGTCTTTCCACGAGAATCAAGCTCACCATGTCGAGTGGGTCATAGCCACCGATTCAAGTTGTTGCACTTGATCTTTGATTGGACTGGTTAGAGGAGAGACCTCTTGCCCCTTGATAGACGTCTGGTTCAACGTAACCCTGCATCAACAGAACCCTCGAGATCCTTGAAATGGTTATTGAAAATGCTATGGTATGATGTTATGATGTTATGTACATGTATGCAAAAAAGCAGGCAAGTGTATATACAGGCAAACATATTCACACAAAGCACACAAGGCCTTAGGTTTAGGCTTGCATGGGGTTTAGGTACTACCCTCTTTCAGTTTGTTGGTTAAAACCCGTCTTATCAAAAGTAACCGGGTTCTAGAGGATCTCATATCATTGGCTACCCTCAATCGGTCATAACTCCAGCATCGCAACCTTTTCTCGCGGCCGGAACCATCTCGAGAGTTTAGCCTCAATGAGTGTAGCATACTGCTACTGTTCTAATGGCCAAGTTGGTCAATTAGGGTTCTAAGGTCGGTTGGTGCTTAATGACCCCTTAGAAGACCTATATTCTCCCCGTTGCAACACAAGGGATATAGGTACAGACTAAGATGCCACACCAACGTAGCCACTGCTTCACCCATGTCGGTCTACGCCGGACAGGTCCCTCACAGATTATGCTACCTAAAAGGGTTTCCCCAGATCCGGGTTAGGATCTATAAAACTCTGATACAAAGCCCACAAATGTAAAGCAAGCAAAGCAATCAATTGAAAGTAAAGGTGATCTAAACCCTAAGGTAACCCCACTTTTAAAAAAGCTCCCCAGCAGAGTCGCCAGTTTTGTGATACGGTGGGAGAACTGACTAGTGTTTTGCGTTCGTATTCGCACTTGTGCGGTTGAGCAAGAGTCGCCACCGACTTTTTATTTTATCCTAAAGGAAAGGTTAAAAAAGCACAGCAAAAACCTTTTGAGATATTTCGTGGGTTCGGGGGGTAGATTATGAAAAGGGAAGGTATTAGCACCCTTTTCATCCATGGTTATCCATGGGCTCTTAGTTACTTGGTTTTTTAGATCACTTGCCTTGTTTTTCGATTGCTTTGAAAATGGTGTGTGTGTGGGTGCTTTTTGAAAATGTTTAGGAAAAAGATGCCTTGTCTTAGGCAACTAATGTATTTGACTCGTGATTGAGTGTTTTACAAAAGTGTGGATCTTTTCGAAAAGATGTTTCAAATGTTTTTGAGAGTTTGTTTGAAAGTGTTGTGGATTGTGATTTTTGAAAAGAAGGCAAGTGTTTTTGCAAGTTTGATCTCAAGTAACTAAGAGTTTTGTCTACCCTATTGTACTCAAAGGTTTTTTGTTATGTTTTAACCCCTTTTAACAATTTTGTTCCACCATTGAATTTGATGGACAATCTTGCATTTAGGAAGTTTATTCGGGACGGGCGCGGGTCATCGTATGGACCATGAATGCAATGATGCCAAGTGTCTTTGGCAATTTTGCTTTGAAGGGACTATGATCATTCCGTTTAGGCAACACTTTGAGACTTATGATCATTTGATTTTGTTTTGCCAAAGATACTCGACGTGCAAGCATGGCCCATTTTGGAAGGCAACATGTGGGATTACCCTAGAGGGTGCAAGTGTGATTGTGTATTGATTACATGTATTTGTCTTGTATTAAGTTATCTAGCGTTTGATTTTATGTACATGCAAACCCTAGGTCTAACCATGGTATAATTGGAAAACTGTAAATTGCGAAAATGTAAAATCTACGCTATTACAAAGTAGTATCCGGGAGTGGGGGTACAAATGTATGAATGGGGATGAGACCTATAGCATCCAATAAGTTACAACCAAATCGAATGTGCGATCAAATGTAAATATCGAATATACAAATATAAGATAAACAAATGTGTATAGGGCAATGTGAATGTATTGTGTATTTGTATTGTGTAAGTGCGAAATGTATATGAGTATGTGTGTAATTTATTTACAGGTGCGATATGTGAAATTGAAGCGTATTAGGGTTTTTGACCTAGAGAAATGTTTACTTAGTCTTTGATTTGTATTTTTAATATGTACAAAAAGAAAATGTTCAAGCTTTAATTAAGAAATGTATCTTTATTTATTTATATACAAAAAAGTATTTTAATCAAATGTTTGTGAATTTTAATATTAGGGAAAAAATGTATTTCTATTATTATGTACAAAAAGTATTAAATGTCCAAAATTAAATTATGTATGTTTAAAAAGGGTATTTTTAAATTGTTATGTACAAATATGTATGTTAATTAAAAAAGTTTTCAATCTTAATTATATGATAAAAAAAAAATGTATAATATGTACAAAATGTTTTAAGAAATTTAAATTATGCAAGAAAATGTATATTTATTTTAGTATGTGCAAAATATATTTTTATTAAAAGAGTAAACAAAATAAAAAGAAAGTATTTTCAATTTAATATATGACAAAATGTATTTTAATTATGTATTAAAATGTTTTCAAGTTAATTGAATTAAGCATATATATAAAAAGTGTTTTAATTATATTGTAAAAAATATATTTTTGTCTATTAGAATGATTTTGTAAAAGGAAAAAAAATGTTTATGTAATAGAAAAGAGGTTAGAGTTTTAATAAAAATGTTTGGTTAGAAGTAAGAACAATGTTTGTTTTTTTATAAAAGAAGGGTTTAAAATCCTAAATGGGCTTTAGGAGATACAGTATGGGCAAGGCCCGTTTGGGGGTCAGAGTAATTTAGGGTTAGGGATTTGTTATTCAGAACGAAAGTTAGGGTTGGCAGCGGCGCGTTCGTGCATTCGCTCATCTTCGTCTTCCTCGTTTGCTGTCTCAGTGCTCCCTTCGCTTCGAGGCCACCAGCGCTACCCTCAAACCTCTCTTCCCTCCAGCTCAGTGGACTCGTGATTCAAGGTTTGATTTCAACGTTTTACGTTTCCTTTTTCTTTTACGAATTGCATGTTTTGTTTTGATTTGAATCTTAACTTGATCTTTGACTATTATGAGGTGAAGGAGAAAAAGAGAGGGAAAAGTTTGCTACCTTCGTTCCTTAGAGATGGAGGAGAGGCGGGGAAGTGGCGCTCAGGAGGCCAGGACGGCGGAGGGGGATTCGCGCGATTCTTCGCTTCTTGGTGACCCTTGAATTTACCCTTTTCTTCTTCTTCTTCTCTAACTCTGCATATTTGTCGCCTTAGATTTTATTTCTTCTCCTTCTGGCCAGTATTGCCTTGGACGCTTGTATCTCTTGTTATTTCCTTGCCTGTATGCTTGAAATATGCCTTTCTGAGATTGATTATAGCCCAGTGATGTTTATGCTGAGGGCCTAGGTTGCCTTTGAATTGTTGCTTTGAAACCATTAGCCTTTTACCTGTGTTGCCCTGAACATGCTTCGAATCGTTGCTTTGCCTATGATGTTGTTTGCTTCTGAGGCCCTTGAATTGCTTCTTTCTTCTTCTTCTCTCGTGTTGCTGTATGCTTGTTTATGTTGGATGCTATGTATCGCCTATGATGAGGAAAGAAACTCTGAGGCTTAGGAGTTGGTTGGCTCAGGTTTGAACTTGGTTTTTGGTTTGGATGTTGTTTTGAGGTTTATTGTTGGTAACTGGACAGGTTGGGTGTTTGGGAGGTTTTTTCAGCAGGTTTTTGAGTAATTTTTGAGTTTGTATGTTTATGTGTTTGATAACTTGTGAGGCCTGCTTGGATTAGGCAGGTTGATGGTTGTGTTTGATGGTTGTTCAGGTTTTGACAGCAGGTAAGCTTGCAGAAGGTTTTGTGTTGATATGGCCTTTGAATGGTTTTTGCTGATGCAGTAGGTTATGCTTCAGGTTTGAACCTGGTGTGCTTCTGGTTTTGGAGGCTAATGCTTTGTATATTTTTTCTTCCTCCTCCTTTAACTGTTGAGCTGTGTTCTCTTTTGTATATCTTTTTCTGTCTTCTGCCTAAGCCTAAAACCTGCATATGCTCTTTATCTCTCTTTTTCTCTCCAAAGTACAGTTAAGAATTTAATATGATTTTTGTTGTACTTTGTTCTGAAGGGGCCCTTTGGGAAATGATGACTTAGATTGCTTGCATAACACATTTTTCTGCATCTTTATCTTTTCCTTGATATCTTTTCCAAATCCTTTATGACAGTCTTGGCACTTTTGACAGCAATTGTACTTCTTGCTTTTTTCTTTGATATCTTTTGAGTAGATTTTGGCATTTTGACAGTAAATTGCCTTTTTGCTTTGGATAGAAAGTGGAATTGGATTTTCTTCAGTTCAGTTTGAATTTGAAGTTTGAGATTTTGAAATCATGCAGTTTGAACTTTGGAATTTATGCATTTGACATTTTTCATTTATGATAAAAATCTTCCCTCTTTGTGAACCGGGAGAAATCCCGTGATTTGCAGAGAGGGTCAACTGATCCCAGTCAGTGGCCCCTAATGATGAGCAAATTTTATCTGTCTTTAATTAATTCAACTGCTTTCTGACTTTTCTCTTTTCTTTTTGCAGATAAAAAATGGAGCACCGGAGCGGAGTGAAGAATGAAGAATATTAGAAATAGGATAGTTTTTTTATTTTATTTAATATTTAAATTAATGTATATTATTGTTTGTAATTTAAATTATAAACAACAATTTGTACAAATAATTCAAATATCAATAAAATCTAAATTATCCAATTAATTCTAATTTTCTTTATTGTTTATTTATTTATTTAAAACTCTTTGAATTAAAACAATTGAAAAATAAATTTCAATCATTCAATTTTAGAATAATAAATAACTTAAATAAAAACAATATTGATCAATTAAACCTGTCTCTTCCAATATCCAAAGCAAAGCAGTAGTCAACCAAAATAAACTGATCAAGCGCATTCCTTCTTCACTGACTTGCCATAAACACTGTGAATCCAATACTGCATACTGTATTTGACTGGCTCAAAGAAAACAACATGAATTCAAACCACTGTCTCTTTCACTGATTAAATCAAAACAATGCGAATTTAACCCCGATCTCAGAATAAACTGCAAAGCGCTGTGGAATTTAAATTCTTCTGAGAATATGCCCATAAAACCTTAACTCCTGATTAAATGCCAAATGACGCTCGCCTGATCAAAATTGAACCAAAAATCATCCAAACCCTAAGCCAACTGTATGAAACAATCCAGAGCTCTGAAAATCAGTAAAAAACCCTAATTTCGCTTGACTGACAAGAAAAGTCCGTTTGTCCGATTCTTGAGCCAGTTTGAAAAGTCAGGAAAGGCTTGAAGTTGAGATTGCTTGGGGAAAAATGCGAGGGCAAATTTTGGGGTACAACAGCTAGGATCCCTCCTTTCTTCCTGACTATCTCTCCCTCCAGATGAGGTAGTCAAATCAACTTCATCTCGTAGCCTGATTTCAAACCTGTGACCTGTGTTAAATAGGACTGTCCTCTTCTTCTTCTTCTTCTTCTTCTCTTTCAGAATAAGGGTCTTCAGATCTTGCTGACCCTTAGCTAGATTCATGAACAACTCTTGGAATTGGGCATTTTGAGCCTGCAGAGCCTTGATTGCTTGTTCAGTCGATGGTTCACAAGACATGATGCTGAAATAAACATCGAAGAAGATGAGAAAACCTGTAGGGGTACCTGTTATGAGGTGCATGGAATGAAATGCGTATGCTATGATTTCAAAGACATCGAGAGATTCAAATTCGTAAACCAAACATGGAACACACTTTTATTAGATAAACTTGAATTTCAATTGTTCAACAAATTGCCCTTAAGGCGTTACAAGAAAGGAAATACTGAAAAGTAAATAAAAACTGGAAATAATCAAAGGACATCAGCGCTCCCATGGTCGTTTGCCTTTAGTGATGACATAGTCGTTGATGATCTGCTTATTCTCCAACTGCCTTGTCAACTTCTGGATCTTTCTCTCTTGCTCATGATACTTTTCTCTATAAGTATCCCCTCTTCCCTTAGTTGCATCCAGGACCTCTTCAATGCCCCAATGTCGGTAGGCATGTAAGGGTGTAAGATAGTAGGAGGAACCCCTTCCTCATCAGCAACTTCAACAATAATAGGCAAGACGGCTTCATAGGGCATTCCCAGCTTTTGGGCACGTATGCGAACCCATTGGAGACATGGTTCCATTGGTAGAGAAGTCTTTGCACCCATCTCCTGTGGATCAGATCTGTGTACTCTATCCCACGCTCTTATGAATTTGCGACGTTGCTCGTCACTGTCCCCTTGGAAATCAAAGATTATACTAGGCATTAGCAACTCATGAGGTCCTTCCCTTCTGGCTCTCCCAAACTGACGTAAGGCCAATCATGGATTGTAAGTAATTCCTCCATTGGTTCCTACCAGCGGAACATTGGGGTGTTCCCCACAACGATCAATAATAGCCACCTCGTCCATACCCTTGATAGTCCAGATGATGTCATTGTGAGAGAGAGACATAACCCTATAAGCCCAGTCCATGCCTTCTTTGTTCTTCAGGACTGATTTGGGGAGGTGAGAAATAAACCACCTCGCTAATAACGGAGCACAGCACATCAAGGTTCCCCGCTTCCGAGCAGTACGGGCATAAAGCTGATGAAGAATGTCACCCAGGAGAGTGGGTACCAGATTACCAGAGATGAAGATTTTTACCGCATTCACATCAACAAAGGAGTCAGAGTTAAGAAACAATACCAAGCCATATATTAGAAGAGCCAGAATATCTTCGAATGCCTAGAAATCTAGACTATCCCAGAAATGATTAGCCTTGCCAACCAGAAACTTAGTCAAAAAACCCTTTGCTCCACTTCTAGTCTCCCAATTAGCCATTACCTTATCCTTTGTCATATGAAGGGCTGAAGCAATCTCTTCCGGCCTAATGATCTTCTCCTAACCTGTGAACGGGGTCTGCTCTAGAATAGAGATACCGAGCAGATCAGAGAACTCTTCTAAGGTGGGGACCAACTGGTAGTCCTAAAAAGTAAAGCAACGGTACAGTGGATCATAGAATTAGACCAAGACACTCATCATATGCTCGTCCAATTTGGAAGTGACCAAACCAAGAAGATGCCCATATCTTCTGATGAAGGAGGTAGTATCTAGCATCTTTGCAACCAATTCTTTAAGCAGAGTGGGAACCTAGACAAAGTTGATCTGGATGGTGTTCCTACGCATAGGTGCCATGACCTATAAAACATAACAAAGATGAATCCCTCCTGTCTTTGTTATAGGTTAGTCCAATGCAAGATGTATGTAATGTTATGATGTCATGATGTCATGATAGAAAGCACACCACAAGTATCCACAAATAGCAAACATGGTAAAGGCACACAAGTCACACAGAGAGCCCTTAGATTTCAGGCTGGCAAGGAGTCTAGGTACTACCCTCTTTCAGTTCAGTTGGTTCAAACCTGTCCTAAAAATAGTAACCGGGTTCTAGAGGATCTCAATATCACTGACTACCCTCAATCGGTCATAATTCCAGTTTAGCAACCTTTTCTTGCGGCCGGAATCATCGCGAGAGTTTAGTCTCAATGAGTGTAGCATACTGCTACTGTTCTATGGCCAAGTTGGTCAATTTAAAGGTTCTAAGGTCAGTTGGTGCTTAATGACCCCTTAGCAGACCCATATTCTCCTCGTTCCAACACAAGGGATATCGGTACATACTAAAGTGCCACACCAACGTAGCTACTGCTTCAACCGTACCGGTCTACGCCGTACAATTCTCTCACAGTTTATTGCTGCTTACCTAAAGGGTTCCCCCAAATCCGGGTTAGGATCTATAGTAACTCCGATTCAAGCCCACAAATATAAAGAATACAAAGCAAACAATTGAAAACACAATGATCTAATCCTAAGGTACACCCCACTTATAAGCATCCCCAACAGAGTCGCCAGTTCTGTGATACAGTGGGAAAGAACTGACTGTTTTTTTTGGAATGCTGGTTTGTGTTTTGCGTTTGTGTTTGCAAAATGTCGCGGTAATCAAGAGTCGCCACCGACTTTTATTTTATCCAACAAGGAAAGGAAAAAAGCACAGAAAAATTCCTTTTTTGAGATATTTCTCGGGTTCGGGGGGTAGATTTTAGAAAGGGAAGGTGTTAGCACCCTTTCTATCCGTGGTTATCCACGGGCTCTTAGGTACTTGCTCAATTGTTTTCAAAATGGTTTTCTTTGTGCTTGTGGGTTTAAAAAAAGTTTTTGTTTGAAAGGTGTAAGTGTGAAAAAGATTTTTGTTTTTGTTTTTTGAAAGAGCAAGTACTTTAAGAACCATCTACCTACTCGAAAAAGGAATTGTTCTATGCTATTATCCTTTAGACAATGCTATCCCACTAATGATGAGTAGGTAGCACCGTCGTTGGAGTTTGAGGGTCAATTCGAATTTAGGGACTTGCAGTCACCAAAGCAATGTTAGGACGCCTCAGCGATAACCCTAATGTCTTAGATCATTTGTTTTGAGGCAACAATATCCGAGGCAACCGTTTTGAGGTAACTTATGATCTTTGGACAAGAGGGCGACCTCTAAAGTGACCTATACTCAATGACCCCGTTACGAAGGTAACCAAGTGGAGTGTACCCTAAGAGTGCGCATATGCGAGTGTATCATTTTCAGTTTATTTTATCTTTGTACATGTTAATGGTGATCTATGTTGATTTTAGGTTTAAACATTCAATCTTGTCATGCATCTCTATTATCAAACATCTAACCGTTATATTTTGTGGAAATTAAATTGCGGAAATTTAACTAACTATTACAAGGCATCGGGTATTTACATCGCCAAAGACAACCCCTTTGAAATTTAAATGCGGAAAAATAAATAAAGCGATAAATAAATTAAATAGTCTTAATTATCTATTACATTCCGGGAACAAGTACAATATTGAATAAATAGGTCGCGTGCGAGAAATTAAATCGAGTGCGAGTTTAGGGTTTTGACCCTTTGTTATTAAAGAAAAGATTTTTGTTTGGTTATTTTTGAATTAAGAAAGAAATTAAATTAAGTTAATTATTAAATTAAATAAATTAATTAATTAATGAAAATAAATATTTTTGTTTTTTTTTTGTTATTTAAAGAAAGAAATAAAAATTAATTAATGTTAGTAAAACTCTAATTAAGTCTAATTGATTTTAATTATTGAAAAATATATTAAAGTTATTCCTAATTAATGGCCTAAATTAATTAAATTAATATTTGTTAATAAAAATTAAAATACTGAAATTTAATTTAACAAAGAAAATATTTTTTGGTTTTTGTTTTATAAAGAAAAAGATTTGATTGGTTAATAAACAATAAAAATTATTAAATCAATTAAAACAAAAATAAATAAAAATGGAGAGAGTTAGAAGTGTATGGGCCTGAAAAGGAGGTCAGAATTGCAAATTCCATGGCCCATTAAGCGCTGGCCTGGTGGACTTTTGAGATTCCCTGTGCGCCTTTTGACTTGGTCCATGGTAGACCATCATCTCTGGATCACCAGATTTGGTCCTGGGCCATCTGGCACTTTGATATTTGAGGACGTATGATAGGCATCATGCTTGGACATACACAGGATTACCTGGAAAATAATGATAACAAAGAAGTGAAGGACCTGGGATTCGAACCCAGGTCCTGATGGTATTTGCATTGCTTGCTTCGCCACTAGGCCAATGTGTCTCAATTGTTAGTATAATGGAAAATAATAATAATAAGGGAAAACGCATTAATATGCCAGCAAAATAAAAAAGGCGCGCGAAAATTTGAAAGGACCAGTCAGAGGGGGACACATTGTCGTCCCTGTCCTCAGGCCCCTGTAACTTTACCTGCGGATTTAGATCCGCAGCTAAAAGCGCAGGTCGATCCCAAAATTAATTCCAGGCCATATAAATTCCTCCCAAGACCATGGTTGCGTTTGTCTTTCTCTTCCGGTCATGTCCATGGCCATCATTGGGGCTAATTTTACCTGTAAGAGAAACGCCCAAAAATAAACCACGAAACCCTAGATATGGTACTTGGCTTTACAGGTCAGATAAATGAAATTAACTAATGCAAAAAGCTTTGAAATGTCATGAGGATCACAAATATATCAACGATTTGCCCAGAGGATGCAAGAATGGAGAGTTAAGATTTCGAATACAGGGCTTAAAATGTGATGCTTACAGTGCTTTTGAGCGTGTATGGGAGCTTGCTTTGGATTGCAGAAGGTTGAGTAGACACCCAACAATCGATTGGAATCAAGCTTTGCTTCTGAAAACGCCTCAAAGTAGGATTTTAGTTTCACACTTTTTTGTGAATTTTGCAAGTTTTGCTTTGCTTATTTCTGCAGCCTCCAGCCTTGTTTTCGTGCCCTCTAGCCTCCTTATGTAATGTGGGATGCATTAGTCTAACAAATATGCCTTGAATCTTTGCACATCAATGCCACGAGATTTGATTTGATTCACCATTACTAAACCTTCCAAAATTGTCAAAACTCAATCTTTTTGCACATGGATTGCTTGATACGAGTTTGATACCCTTGATGATGATGATTCAGTCCTGAAATAGCCAAAAAGATATCAAGTAATCAATATTTGGATTTTATTTGATTTAATTTGATTAAAAATGAAATAATTCAATAAAAAATCAAATAAAATAATAAAAAAGAAATATGATATCAAGGCTGGAGCAAGGACACGTGTGCAATGGTACAATCTCAAATCAAGTGGAAAAGAATGGGCCCATTTGACAAAATTTGAAGTTTTGGGGATAGTTGACTTTTGGCAATTTTGCAAAAATGCCCAACTTCATCAATGCATAACTTCTTCAATTTTGAACTTTTGGAGGTGTTCTTTGACTTTTTATAAATCTTGAGATGTGCTCTAACCAACCCTTTTAGTATAATTTCATATTGATATTCCATGCTCAAGTTTAAGCTTTGGAAAAAAAGGTGTTTTTGTTGACTTTCTAAAATGACCTATAATGTCCAAATTTGTAACTTCTTGTGAGTGCATTTCTTGATCTTGGGGTATGAAGATGGATTGCAGGAAATTTCATATTCTTCAAAATGAGATTTGGATGGGTCATTTCTCATAAAGTATGAGAAAGTTATGCTTGGTGAAAGTTGAGTTGACTTTTCCTACAAAACCCTAATTTAGCAACTTTTGAGTCTTGATGAATTTTGAGCAATCCTTGATGAATCATGATCAACCCTTGATCAAATGATGAAATATCCTTCAAAATGAGAATGTTGACAAAAAATCTCGAGGTTTGACTGTTTGTAGGTCACAATTGACTTTTGCCCTAACACAATCGATTTTTGGACCCTTTGAGCAATTGACTGAGCAAACTTCCTCTGCAAGGCTTGAAATTTGACATGGATGACCTTAAGAACATATTAGGAAATTGGGGAGAACTTGAGGTCATTTGGACTCAAAAATCTTGATGCAACACAAAACCCTAATTTGGGGTTGACTGCTTAGGAGGTAGCTTGACTGTCCAACTCTTGAACAATCTTGGGCCACTTGGGGATTTTTCTTGCAATGTCTTGAGAAATATGAGAGGGAAAATTTTGGGGTACAACACATAGTATTGATGTTGTCTATATCATTGCATGAATAGAAAAACTGTGGATCAGAACTTCTTGATTAAGGCTAGGCTCAGGATCACGATTAGAACTTCTGTAAACTGTTGTGCTTTTATCCTTCTGATTTGCTGTTTGTTGAAAACTGAATAGATTACTGATGTGCTGATTGAGAGTTGAAATATGGAATAAAAATTCTGATGTTCATTCATAGTTTTAACATACAGAACTTCTATGATTTTTCTCACTGATAAAACACATTGAACTTCTGATGCTTACATGCGGATAACGCACTGGACTGTTGATGTTCACTCACTGGCTTAGCACAATACATAACGTCAGATGTCTCCACTCATTGTTTTAATATGCACAGAATTTCAAAGACTTTCTCACTGTTAACACACACTGAACTTCTGATGCTTACATGTTGATAACGCACTGGACTGTTGATTTTCACTCATTGGCTTAGCACAATGCAGAACTTCTAATGTTTTCACTCATTGTTTTAATATGCACAAAATTTCTAAGACTTTCTCAGTGTTCTAACACTCAGAAGTTCAGCACATAGAAACCCATAATTTATGTATCTGCCCTCTAACATTTCTTGTAGGACCTCAGAGTTTACCAATCAGAACTTCTGATGCCCATTGAAGTTTCTTTCTGAGTCACCACGTGTCTGGCTTCATAACTTCTGACCCTCGTTGTTTTGCTTGCAGCAGCACGCTGTTTCTATCTTTCATTTGTTTTCCTTTTTATCAATTTTAATGTTAATACTTTTTTTTACCAACACAAAAAAGGACATAAAAATATTTTCCTTTTACTAATTAATTGTTTAAGACAAAAACCCTTTTTAAACAAGTCCTTTTTATTTCTTTCTTATGTTGTACATTTCAATATGGTTGTAGTAGTAACTTAGGATTTAATTTTACTTGCAACCCCCATTCATGAATATGTACCCCCATCCCCCCAATGATTGTAATAGCGTAGGATATTTACTTTCCACACTTTCATTACTGTCATATATTATTAGTAACTAGGGTGTGTATGACAAGATATGAAATCAACAAATAGATCACCCTAATCAAGATTAAAATGCATGCAATCAAACACACTTGCACACGAGCACCCTTAGGATAATCCCAATTTGTGGCCTACCGGAAAAATAGTCATGTCCCTCGAACATGGGCGTTTTAACAAAGATCCTCGATAAAAGATCGTAGTCCCTCGATGACCCTCAATGTTACCTTCGGTAAACGATCTAGTCCCTAAAACGACATTGCTAAAACGTCCCATATGTTTCCTTCTATGACTATACAAACGTCCCAACACTCGTCCCTTCACATCCAACGATGGGGTTTCTTACCAAATCAATGGTAAGATATCAACATCTAAAGGAGGAGGAAAAGAACACCTAAGACTTTTTGAGTAGGTAGGTTCGCTCTTAGTTGCTCGCTTGCTCACAACAAAAACATTTTATACACCAACACTCTCATTTTGAAGCATTTTTGAAAACAACACTTTCTACGCGTTCTTATATCGACGAGAACTGTTACAAAGACACCTTTTTCCAAAATCTCTTTCAAAAACACATTCCACAAACACCTCTTTGAGCTATTTTTGAAACAACACTTTGTACGCGTTCTTATAGAAACGAGAACCATTACAAAGATATTTTCAAAATACTTTCAAAGACCACACCACAAGCACACATTCAAAACAAAAGCAAGTGATCTAGCGAGTAACTAAGAGCCCATGGAAAACCATGGATGAAAAGGGTGCTAACACCTTCCCTTTTCATAATCTACCCCTCGAACTCAAGAAAACATCTCTAAAGGTCTTTCCTGTGCTTTTTCACCTTTCCTTTTTGGATAAAAGAAAAGTTGGTGGCGACTCTTGCTAACCACAACATTTGCGACAAAACGCAAAACCCTCAAGTCAGTTCTCCTATCGTATCACAGAACTGGCGACTCTGCTGGGGAAAATTTAAAAGTGGGATTACTTAGGGCTAGATCACATTTACTTTCTTTCATTGTTTAATTTGATTGCTTTACATTATTAATCTTTGTTTGGGATTACTTTGATCCTCCATCCAGATCTGGGACACCTTTTTAGGTAAATAGCAATAGATTGTGGAAACTGTACGGCGTAGACCGATATGGTTGAAATAATGGCTATGTTAGTGTGATGCATTTGTGGGTACCGGTATCCCTCGTGGTGAATCGAGGAGAATACAGGGCCGCTGAGTGGCGTCATGAAGCACTAACTAACTTTAGAACCCTAATTTAACAAACTTGGCCATTAGGACGTAGTGAGATAACCGGTTTTGGTGTAGAGCTGAAAACTAGTTGATACTCGATACTACACTCATTGAGGCTAGACTTTTGGGATATCTCGGCTGCAAGAAAAGATTGATTATGCTGAGACAATGCCTAAAAGAAAGGTCGGTGATATTGAGATCCTTTAGAACCCGATCACTATTACTAGGACAGGTTGAGCCAACTAAACTTCAAGAGGGTACTTACCTATAAAACCTCATGCAAGCCTAAAACATAGGGATTTTTTTGCTTTATGTGTACATAAAATCATAAACATCATAAGAACCATGAGCATGCTCGCTAACCATTTCAAGGATTTAGAAGTTTACCTTTGTTTTTGTTTTGTAGATCATGAATTCCGTCCGAAGAAACACCATCTGAATCAGCTTTGTAAAAGAACACCCTCAACTTCAAGAGTTAGCCTCAAGAGTGCCCGGGGATTATCCTTTTACCAAGAAGTACGGTCGACTCCTCAGTTTGGCTATATCCAGTTTCCAATAAGAGATGATGTGTGTACTGTTCCAATTCTTTGATCCCGTACATCATTGTTTCACTTTCCTGGACTATCAATTGGTACCTACACTGGAAGAGTTCTCTCTACTCTTAGGGGTTCCCATGCTTGATCAGATACCATTCACCGATCTAGAAGGGATTCCAAAACCTAAAGTCATCGCCGAAGCTTTGCATCTGAAGAAAGCCGATATCATAGCCAATTGGGAGACAAGAAGCGGGGTTAAAGGCTTCCTAGCCAAGTTTCTATTGGAGAAGGCTCGTTCATTCTAGGACGACATGGATTTCCATGATTTTGAGGACGTCCTGGCTCTTCTCATTTATGGTTTAGTTCTGTTCCCCAACTCAGACCAATTCATAGATGTTAATTCCATCAAAGTCTTTCTCTCTCACAATCCCATACCTACCTTACTGGGAGACATCTTGCATTGCCTTCATACCCGCACCATGAAGAAAAGAGGTACTCTTTTGTGTTGTATTCCCCTACTCGCTAAGTGGTTCACTTCACACCTACCTCAATCAGCATTGAAGAACGTGAAAAGACTGACATGGTCTCAAAGGATGATGTCCCTCACCCACTCTGATATCCGTTGGTGTTCGAGATCCTTGGAAGATGTCTCTATCATTGACTGCTGTGGGGAATTCCCTAACGCCCCCCTGCTTGGTATTAGGGGAGGTATCACCTACAACCCCTATTTAGCTCTTCGACAGTTTGGGTATGCCTGAAGAGAAGGCCCTCATGAGATGCTCATTCAAGGTCTGGTGTTTGACTACGACAAAGAAGACCAAGGTTACCGACAGAGGTTTACACGAGCTTGAAGAATGATGAACAAGGTGGACAGTAGGACTTTGGGACATAAAAAATCTATCCCACTCGATCCTTACCTTAAGTGGGTATGGGCTCGTGCTTAGATACTCGTGATGCCTTACCCTTCCCTCCTCCCTGTTACCATAGAACCTGTTGTTGAAGGAGACGTCCCATACCCCGTCCTTCATCCTGACATGCCTACCTCTCTCGAAGACTTGCAGAAATCTTGGGTTTAGTTAAAGGAAGAGCGAGACACCTTTGAAGCCCAGTTTTACGCCAGTGAGAAGAAGGTTCTGGAACTCACCAAGCTGCTCCATGAAGAGAAGAACCTGAATGCCTACATCGCTCCAAAGAGGATGCGTATAACCTTCTTGTCTTAGGGGTTTTTGTTGTATTTTGTTTCTTTCATTGTAAGCCCAAAAAGGCATGATGTGCTCAAACATTGGATTTAATATAACGTGTGTTCCTTTTTGGTTTGAACAAATTTAAATCTCTAAATTCTTTGAAATCATTTGCATACTGCATCTTCATTGATCATAACAATATACGGGTTTCTTACAACAGGTCTCCTTATCCTTCTACTTTTTATTCCAGTGAGATGGATATTGAACAGATAATGAAAGATCTTCAGGCGCAGAACATCCAGTTTCAACAAATGCTCTTGACTATGACAAAAGGACAAGAGGAGTTGAAGACTCTACGGGCCAAAGAGAAGAAGAAGAAAGCGAAGAAACCAACCGGTATTGTGATTATGGGAAGAAGGTTCAAAGGACAAGCCAGATGGACTTTGGACTTTGCAGCATCATTGGGTGAAGGAGATAATCAAGAAGACGGGACCAAGGAAATGAACAACAACCCAGCATCTGAAGAAGAGGAAGAACCTGACTACTCTGAGGAAAAGTATCCTCCCGCTGATAATAAATACAAAGAGCTAGAGGATCGTTTGAATGCTATGGAGGTCCAAAGGGTACCCAGACTAGATTTTGAAGAGTTAGGACTTGTCTCAGGGGTTGTCATTCCACAGAAATTCAAGGTCCCGACTTTCGCTAAATATGACGGTGTCTCTTGCCTGAAGCTGCATTTAAGATCATACATCAGAAAGATTCAACCCCATACGGCTGATAAGAATCTGTGGGTGAATTTCTTCCAAGAGAGCTTGTCAGGGACACATTTGGATTGGTTTTATCAGTTGGAAGGGACCAATATTCGCAATTGGGAAGATTTGGCTGCCGCCTTCTACAAATAGTACCAGTATAATGCTGACTTAGCTCCAACTCGGACACAATTGTAAAGCACGTCTATGGGTGCAGGTGAAGGTTTCAAAACCTATGCTCAAAAATGGAGGGATCTCGCAGGCAGAGTCCAGCCCCCTCTATCTAACAGAGAATTAGTGGACATGTTCCTAGGCACCTTGTCAGGTCCATTCTTCAACCACCTGATCGGAAGTTCTTCAGCTGGATTTACTGAACTAATCATGACTGGTGAGCGGGTCGAAGCCGGTGTAAAAAGTGGCAAAATTCAAAGAGATGCATCCTTGAGCATAATGAAGAAACCATTCACTGGTAAGAAGGAGGCCAGTGCCATTTATAACCCAAGAGATCAGAGCAGAGCAGGATACCATCCAACGGTAAGTGCTGTAATAATACCTAGGCCTGCGATTGCCCCTCAACGCAACAATCAGCAAAGGGTGGAAAGACCACAAAGGCAGTTCACCCGGATCAACATGACATTGACAGAGGTTCTACCCCACCTATTGAGGTCTAACTTGGCAACTTTAAAAGAGGCTCCCAAGAATCCTAATACCTCCTCTCCTCGTTACAATCCGATCGCTCGATGCGCCTATCATTCTGAGAGTCCTGGTCATGACACAAATGACTGTTGGGCACTAAGAAATAAAGTACAAGATTTGATTGAAGCCAAGGAGATTGTGTTCGGCGCCCTGGAAAATCCCAATGTCATAACTGCACCCATGCCTAAACACAACCATGGAGTTAACGCCATTGATATTGATCTGTTCGTGACCTCCATTGATGAAGTTTCTACTCCCCTTTTGACTGTCAAGAAGAATATGTTGTTGGTTGTTTTATTTCCAGGTTGTGATGAGGATTTCCATATATGTTCATCCCTGTCTCCTGATTTTTATTTGCTAAAAACAGGTGTCCAACGCCTAATGGACAGCAGATAAATTTTGTTCGAGAAAAATCTGGTTCTCGTTGTTCCGTCTGAAGACATTGCCATTATAACCATTTCCGCCAATCCTTCCAAGGTCTCCTCAAGAAGACCTGTTAGGATTACATCTGCTCCAAGAATTGCTCCACTAATAATCACATATCCTAGTCCTATCCCGTACGCCTTAGACAAAGCTGTCCCTTGGCATTATGGCGCCGATGTTTACTATCACAACGTTAAACAAAACTTGAAGACCGAAGAAGCTGATCCTGATGTCGGTAACATTGTCGGGACCAGCAAGATTACTAGAAGTGGAAGGGTTTTCTCTCCTGAGATCTCCCCGCAGACTGTCACTAAGCCCGTCGTTATTTCATCTTCTGCACCCGCTAGTACTTCAGTTACTATTCCTGTTCTTACTCCAGCTGGTACCCTTGCCGATAAGTCATCTGGTACTCGAGGCAAAGAATCTGTAGGTGAGCCTGCCCGGACGGAGGCATCTAGGAAAGCTATTATGGAAACCTCTAAGCAAGAGATAGAGGAAATTTTGAAAATAATCAAAAAGAGTGACTATAATATGGTCGAGCAGTTGGGGCAGACCCCCTCAAAGATATCCATGTTATCCCTGCTATTATGCTCCGAGGCTCATGCGAAGGCCTGGATTGCATTCCTCAAAACTGCGCATGTGCCGCAAGAAACTTTAGTTGATCAATTTAAAGATTGTGTGGCCCGCCTGACTGCTGATAATGGGCTGGGATTTTCATATATGGATTTGACACCAAAAGGAAGAAAGCATAATGAGGCTCTGCATGTCTCGATTGAATGCAGAGGCACCACTATGGATCATGTGCTGGTAGATACCGGGTCTTTGCTGAATGTTCTGCCAAATAAGGCGTTGGACCGGTTAGATTGCGATGGTTTGACTCTAAAGCCTAGTAACATTTTGGTAAGGTCTTTTGACGGATCGAAGAAAATGGTGCATGGGGAGGTGGACATCCCTGTCAAGGTAGGCTCTCAGACTTTCGAGTCCACCTTCTATGTGATGGACATCAGGCAATCGTACTCTTGTTTGTTGGGTCGTCCTTGGATCCACGAGGTTGGAGCTGTTACTTCTACACTACACTAAATGTTGAAGTATTCGGTGAAGGGGAAGATAGTCACTATGCACGGTGAAGAGGAGTATATGGTGAGCCACCTGAACTCCTTCAGGTACGTAGAGATGGACGAAGAATTTATAGAGACTCCTTGTCAAAATGTTGAAGAAGTTCCCCAGATTTCGGCGTCAACTGAGACCACTGCCAGCACCAAACCTCCTCTGAAGATGGCTTCTCTCAAGTATGCAAGAGCAGTAGTTGAAGAGGGTGGGAATACCGATTGGGGACAGCTCCTTGAATTTATTCACAAAACTGAAAAGTTTGGCTTGGGTTTTACTTCAAGGGCTCAGAGGGCTGTTCGACACGCTCGAGTTGGAGGACCTCCCCTATGCATCAACAATCGAGGGGTCAATGTTATTGAAGACAGTGAGGAAGATTTTGATATTGACAGCTGGATTTACCCGACTACCAACGGTGTACCGAGTAATTGGACGACCAGAGATTTCATACTAATTTCTTTTATTCCGCAGTAATTGTCTTATTTGTTTTTAAGTTTGTAATGAACAATTTAAACTTTACAGCCTTGTGTCTTACCCGAGGCACGATGGCTCTATCTGTGAGGGTTATTATATGTCATCTCATATATCATCAATGAAGCATTGGACGTTCTTTGCATACAAATTTTGCACTCTTTGTTTTCTTTTTTGCCTTTGCTTTATTAATACAGCTATGCTCTTACACACACTCACGTATCAAACTGCAGATCCATATCCACTTTGGATCCCATTGATAACAATCCCGCTATTGCCAGTTATGACTTCTAAAATTCGATCAACCAAGCCAAGGACGAAGGTGAGAACGATTATGAGGTACCTGGAGAACTTGCTAGACTGCTACAACAGGAAGAGAGGGCTATACAGCCTCATGAAGAGCCAGTTGATACAATAAACTTGGGCACAAAGATAGACAGAAAAGAGGTTAAAATAGGTGCAAATCTGGAGCTTAGCGTCAAACAGCGACTGATACAGATGTTGCACGACTACATTGAGATCTTCGCCTGGTCCTATGAAGACATGCCTGGTTTGGACACTGATATTGTGGTACATCACCTGCCGACTAAGGAAGACTGCCCGCCGGTTAAACATAAGGTCCACCGTATGCACCCTTAAATGTCATAGAAGATCAAGGCAGAGGTGATGAAGCAGTTTGACACAGGGTTCTTAGCTGTCACCTCCTATCCACAGTGGGTTTCTAACGTTGTTTCGGTACCTAAGAAGGACGACAAGGTACCAATGTGTGTGGATTACAGAGACCTGAACAGGGCAAGCCCCAAGGATGACTTCCCACTTCCCCATATCGACGTTCTGGTTGACAACACCGTGCAACACAAAATCTTCTCCTTCATGGATGGTTTCTATGGCTACAACTAGATCAAGATGGCTCCTGAAAACATGGAAAAGACAACTTTCGTTACATAGTGGGGCACCTTCTGCTACAAGGTGATGCCTTTTGGGTTAAAGAATGCCGGGGCAACTTATCAGCGCGCCATGGTCGCTTTGTTCCATGATATGATTCACCATGAGATCGAAGTTTATGTTGATGACATGATAGCCAGGTCTCAGACTGAGGAAGAGCACCTTGACCATCTCCAAAAGCTGTTCGACAGGTTGAAGATATATAAGTTGAGGTTGAATCTGAACAAGTGCATTTTCGGGGTAAGGTCCGGTAAGCTTCTGGGTTTCATCGTCAGTGAAAAATGTATTCAAGTAGATCCTACAAAGGTAAAAGATATACAAGAAATGCTAGCTCCCCGTACCGAGAAGGAAGTTAGAGGTTTCTTGGGACGCCTAATCATATCGCCAGGTTCATTTCACATCTGACTGCTACTTGTGAGTCAATCTTCAAGCTTCTGAAGAGAGATCAAGTGGTAAAGTAGAATGATGAATGCCAGACCGCTTTCGAAAGAATCAAGGAATACCTGCAAGAACCACCAATTCTGATGCCTCCAGTTGAAGGGAGACCTTTGATATTATACCTGACAGTGCTAGACAATTCGATGGGGTGTGTGCTGGGGCAGCATGACGAGTTTGGTCGAAAAGAGCATGCAATATACTACTTTAGCAAAAAGTTTACCGACTGTGAGACAAGATACTCACTGCTCGAGAAAACTTGCTACACTTTTGCATGGGCTGCTCGCCGACTGAGACAGTATATGCTGACTCACACTACCTTGTTGATATCAAAGATGGATCCGATCAAGTACATTTTCGAGAAGCCCGCTCTCTTCGGAAGGATAGAAAGGTGGAAATGATCTTAATTGAATACGATATACAATATACAACCCAGAAAGCAATCAAGGGGAGTGTATTGGCTGATCATTTGGCTCATCAAGCCGTGGATGACTACCAATCCATGAATTTTGAGTTCCCGGATAAGAATATCATGTTAGTAACCGATTGTGAAGCACCTGGACCGGATTAAGGACCTGAGCAAGGATCCCGATGGTGTATGTATTTTGATGGAGCCTCAAACGCACTGGGTAACGACATTGGCATTGTAATCATATCTCCCGAGGACTGTCATACTCTGTTCACTGCCTGATTATGTTTCAACTGCACCAACAATATGGCAGAGTATGAAGCATGTATTATGGGTCTTCGAGCTGCCATCGACCTAAGGATCAAGTTCTTGAGTGTATTCGGAGATTCCGCTTTGGTGATAAGTCAGATCAAAGGCGAGTGGGATACAAAACATTCGAATCTCATCCCGTACAAAGATAATGTACTGACATTGCTCCCACACTTTGAAGAGGTAAACTTTGAACATTTCCTACGAGAGGAGAATCAGTTAGCGGCCGCGTTAGCCACCATGTCTTCTATGTTCAAAATCCGGTGGGAAAATGAAGCTCCCCGAATCACCATTGAGAGGTTGAATGAACCGGCACACTACTGCGAGATTGATACTGAGGAGGTAATAAACAAACCTTGGTTTCACGAAGTCAAAAGGTATCTCGAGGCTCAAGAGTATCCCGAAGGGGCATCTATCAACGATAAGAAGTTTCTGAGAAGATCCGCTGCAAAGTTCTTCCTCAGTAATGGAACCCTCTATAAACGCAACCATGACTCTACCTTAGTGCAGTGTGTAGACAAGGGCGAAGCAGAGAGGATCATGACAGATCTACATGAAGGCACCTTTGGAACCCATTCTACTGGACACACCATGGATAAGAAGATCCTACGGTCAGGATACTACTGGTCCACTATGGAAGTCGATTGTTATCAACACTCTCGAACTTGCCATAAGTGCCAAATCTACGCTGATAAGGTGCATGTGCCTTCGGTCCCCTTGAACGTCTTGACAGCTCCGTGGCCCTTTGCAATGTGGGGCATCGACATGATTGGAGAAATCAGGCCCACCACTTCTAATGGACATCGCTTCATCCTAGTAGCCATTGATTACTTCACGAAGTGGGTTAATGCAACCTCTTTTTCCACAATAACCAAGAACGTTGTGGCACAGTTTATCCGACATAATTTGATCTGTCGATATGGTATGCCAGAGAGAATTATTACCGACAATGGTACGGATCTCAACAACACAATGATCACCGAGCTCTGTAAACAATTCAAGATACAACATCATAACTCTTCTCCCTACCGGCCGAAGATGAATGGCGCTGTTGAAGCAGCTAACAAGAACATCAAGAAGATTGTACAGAAGTTGACGGTGACATACAAAGATTGGCATAAGATGTTACCATTTTCTCTACATGGGTACCGTATCTCAACACGGACATTGACAGGAGAAACACCCTAGTCTCTGGTATATGGCATGGAGGCAGTCCTACCCATTGAGGTCCAGATAACTTCTTTAAGGATTATGAAAGATGCAGGTTTAAACAAAGACGATTGGGTCCAGACTCGACTTGATCAACTAAATCTAATCGATTAAAAGAGACTTACTGCTATCTGCCATGGTCAGACGTATTAAAAGCGAATGATCAAGGCTTACAACAAGAAGGTCAGACGTCAAGAGTATCAAGTCGGGGATTTGGTGATCAAGCGCATCATACTGCCGCAAAGTGACCCCAGGGGCAAATGAACTCCCACATACGAAGGGCCATTTGTGGTAAAAAAACGTTTTCTCAGGTGGAGCCATAATTTTAACCACCATGGACGGCGACGAACTTCCTCACCCTGTCAATGCGGACATAGTGAAAAGATACTACGCATGATAAAAGACCCGCTAGGTTGACTGACCTAGGAAAAAATAAGGGCTTCCCGACGAACCAAAAGGGTTCGGGCAAAAAATAAGGGATGAAAATGAAAAAAAATCTGTACACCCGGCAAGTCGAAAACCTGAAAAGGCGACTTGGGCAAAAATGGGTATCCCGGTGGACCGAAAACCCGAAAGGGCAGTCCAGGAAAAAGTTAGGGATGAAAAGTGAATCAATATGTCCCATTGGATCACCCTGCAATCTGACCTCAGTATCAACTGTCAAACTCAAATGGCATCAATCAATCTAATCAGCTTCGGACAAGCAGTAAAGTGAGGAGACGTTCAAAGGCATAGTGGCAATAGCGGATTTGAAACCTAATGGGATTGTTTCACATAGCTGTTTTCTTTTTGTTGTACACAATATTATATATCTCTCATTTTTACGGCGGCATTCTCTTACTAGAGCGTCAGCTTCCTTGTACAAAAACACCTGTTATAGGCCAACTCCGATAATCAATACAAGTCATTTTACAAAACTATTTGTTTTTCTTTTTGTTTTATTTTTGCAAGAACGTCCAATGATTTATTCTTGACATATGAACTTGAATATGATTGTTGTTCACAAATATTTACATAGGAAAATAAAGATAATTGCTCATAACATAAGAAACAGGAACGAAAAACTAAAATGTCAAAACCTACAATTACCCTGTCTAGCAGGTATCAGGGTAGAGACAGCTTTGGAGCACAGTCATCAGTACATGTGACTTTGTAACATCTATACTCCCCACAAAGTAGAGGTAACCAAAGCCTTGATATCAGTTCTCTCAGAACGGGAAGTAATCTCCCTAGCCAGGTGTTGTACCCCAAAATTTGCCCTCGCATTTATCAAGATTTTTCTCACAAGACTTCTTAGACTCAAGACAAGATTAGGGTTTGGTCAGCTCAAGACACTTCATCTTGCACTGATAACCTGAAATTAGGGTTTGAGTTTGCACAAGGATTTTTGGACCATCAATGCTTCATGTGACTTTCATACACCATCTTGGAACCCTAAGATTGCTCATGTTAAGTTTCAAGCCTTGAACCACATTTTTGATCAGTCAATTGAACAGTTGACCTAAAAATCAGATGTATTGGGAAAAAAGTCAACCATGGCCAATTTATAGTCAAACCTAATAATTTTTTATCCACATAAACATTCTAGACTCATATGTACCACTTGATCAAGTTTGGATCATAATTCCTCAAGAAATTTGATCAAATCATCAAAAGGGCAAAATGGTCAAAATTAGGGTTTTTGACTGAGGAAGGGCAATTTTTGATTTTTAACTTAGCCAATGGCCAAGTGAGTTCAAGCATGACTTCAAGGATTAAATGGCATCATCTTGACCTAATTACATGATTCAAAAGAACTCAAGTTCATTGGATTGACAGATGAATTTTGCAGTCAACTGATCAAAAGTCAACTGTATACTGAAAAGTCAAACTTTGACTTTTTGGTCAAAATCAAGTACCAAGGGTCATAATTCATCAAGATATGTAAAACCATGAAACCTGTTCACCAAGAAAACCAATTTTGAAAATTAGGGTTTTGAATTTGAAAAATTTCATAACTTAGAATTTTTCTAAGTATGGAAATTTTCTTATATTTTCCCAACTTTTCACCAATTTTTCACCATGATGCAATTTGATTAAAAGAAAACTTCCAACATGAAAGTTTTAGTACTCCATGAAATCTACAACTTTGCTTCACAAACTTTTCCAAAAAGGTGATTGGATCTCAAGTTATGAATTTGTGAATATAAGTCCATGAACTAAATAACTTAGTGAAAATTTGCCCTAATTTAGGCAGGTTTTTGACCCAACTTCATGGAAACTTTTCACCTAGTTACAAGAGATATCTCAAATTGCATTTCAAATATGGATTATAGATCATATTACAAGCTTTCCAAAATGTCCAAGAACTCCCCAAGATCATTTTTGGTTAGGGAGAATCGACGAAGGGAAGTTGGCATTTTATCACTTTTGATCAAGCCATTTTTACAATGCATCAAGTTGCAAATCAGATCTTTGGTGTTTGAATCTTGCTTTACAGGTCCTAAACTCATTCTACACTCCATAATAAAATGCAAACTCAGAAGTTAAAGGCTTTATCTTTGCTTTTGGAACTTTACACAAGTTGTAATTCCATTTTAGGCATAAAGCTCACATTGCCATTTTCATAAAGGTGAGCTTTTGCAATTTTGTCCATATTGAGCCTTGGACCTGTCCCTTTAGTGCAAACAACTTCCACAGGTATCAAGAAATATGTACTAACTCCTATCAGCTCACAAGCCAGCCAGTACAAGCATGTTAGCATTGGTCATTTCACTTTTCTTCAAATACAAGAAAAGTTGCAAAAAGGTGAAAAGCTTGCACAACTAGTGAAGAGTGGACTTGGATCTTTTCTCTACATATTCACAAACTTGTCACAACTTAGAACACGATTGCTTGACAACTAAAACACTCCAAAACTGAAAAACTCCATTTTTCTGTCCAAACACACAGTTGCTGCAAAACCATAGCCAATTCATTTTTTGCTCGTGCATTTTGTGGCTTGACACTTGAAACACTTCATATACATCATACCAAAGCTATCCAAGCCCTTACCCTGCATCTATAAGCCTTGTTTCAGCCATTTCCATTTTCAAACTTGGAGCTTGCAGCTTGACTTGTGCAGAGAGTTCTGGCCATCCACAAAGCAAACTAGGCATTGGAATAGCTTGAAGGAAGTTCAAGGAAGCTCACACGATCCTCAGGCCTCCATCAAAGTCCCTACATTGCTCTACTCAAATCCAGCTGAAGGAGGTATTTTTCTCAAACTCTATCTCTGTATTTAGGCATTCTCAAGCCACGATTTGTGAAGAAAAAATGTAGTCTATATCATGGTGAAGCTGTACATATGCATACTTGTCATTTATATTAACTATGTTGTGAGAATTTGAAGCTTGAAGTTCATGAAATTTTTAGGTCACGAATTAGGGGTCCCAAAATTCTCTCTGATCTTTGAGAGTTAGGTTACAAATTTTATATGGTTGGAATTGTGAGATTAAATGCCACAAGTTCCATGTTATAAGTTTTTATTTTTGTGTAAGCATTAGCAAGTTACAATTTGAACCATGAAGCGCGCACAGAAGAGAAGCTGAAGGACAGGGACGAAGTCTGGGCTTTTTGGCGCTTTTGGGTTTTTTGTTTTTTCTATTTACACCTTCTGAATTGCTCTTGCACCCATTGACTTATTTCTTATATTTTTGCATTTTCTTGCATATTTTTATATTTACTACTTGCATTTATTTTTTCTAATGATAAAAAAATACCCAAAAATAATTTATTTATTTTCACACTTTTATTTTATTTATTTTTATTTATTTTCTCACATAAAAATAGTTTATTTTGACAAATAGATTCTATTTTCTTAAATAATTTATAAATACATTTAAAAATACTTAACATTTTTTTATTATACTATTTATAATCATAAATAATTATTTTTATGCATACTTAATTTTTAATATTTACATATAATATTATCTATTATTTTCTTGTACAAAAAATGAACAAAATAATAATATAGAACATATATTTTATTTTAATTGAAAATTAGGGTTTCACCCCTCCAAAAATAATAATATTTTTCTCTTATTTTTAGGGCTTAAATAAATCATTTTCCCATACATTAAACAAATACAAAACATTTTTTTACATAAATACATTTGCATTGCATTTTAATATTTGTATATTTATTTAATGCGCACAATATTCAATTGGGTTGTAATAGTATTTTTAGGTTTATATTTATGCAATATCCCTATTCAAAAACTTGTATCCCCCCTCCCATAATAATTGTTGTAATAGCTTAGTTTACATTTACGTAATTTATCACTTTTATACTATGCTTAGTAAATTAGGGTTTTGCATGATAAGACAAAAAACAAAACAAATAGAAAACCTAATTCAAGACAAATCAAAAGCATGTAAGATGACACATATTGCACACAAGCACCCTTAGGGTTTCACCCACTTGGTTTCCTAAAACAAAATGGCCATGTTACGCATGCGAAGTATCTTGGCAAAAACAAAACAAAATAAGATCATAGTCCCTCGATGACGCTATACAAAGGTTGCCTAAACAAATGATTTGGTCCCTCAGAAAAAAATGCCAAGATACTTAGCAACATTGCTATCATGGTTATACGATGACCCACGCCCGTCCCGTTTAACATCCAAAGATAAGGTTGCTTACCAAACCAATGGTAAGACAACCATGTCAAAGGAATGAAAATGTACAAGAAAGAATTTTGAGTAGGTAGATAGCTTCTAAGTTACTTGCTCCATTTCAAAACAATCCTTGCTATTTTCAAAACAAGCACACACACACATTTCAAAAACATTTCAAAACATTGAAAACATTTTCAAAAAGACAAACATCTTTGTATACATTCTTATGAACGAGAATCATTACAAAAATTGCCTAAACAAAGGCCTCTTTTACAAATACTTTTCAAAACCACACCAAACACCATTTCAAACAAAAACAAAGCAAGTGATCTAAGCAAGTAACTAAGAGCCCATAGAAAACCATGGATGAAAAGGGTGCTAGCACCTTCCCTTTTCATAATCTACCCCCCGAACTCAAGAAAACATCTCAAAGGTCTTTCCTGTGCTTTTTTACCTTTCCTTTTGGATAAAATAAAAGTCGGTGGCGACTCTTGCTAACCGCGACATTTTGCAAACACAAACGCAAACCTCAAGTCAGTTCTCCCACTGTATCACACCAGGGTCGTCCAGAAACCTGACACCTATGTCTCCCAGTCAGATTTCATAATCACGAGTGGATCATCATAAATTTCTGACTCCCTAAGCAGAGTTTATTTCTCTGGATACAGGAGCTCAATCCCCGACAGAGCCCATTACTTCAGCTATTGGAAATTCACCTTCCAAGTTGTTCCACGCAGAGTTAGTCTCAAGTAGAATCTCCCCTGACAGAAGTACAGTCACTTCCATTCATCATCCCCAGCGGAAGTAGAAGAGCCATGTTTTCTCTACAACAATCAAGAAATTCTATTTTCTCTAGCAACAGTCAAGGATTTATTTTCCCAGGCTCGGATATGTCGCATCCAACATGCTCATACATCACAACATGCACATACATACCAGATACATTATAATCTCGTTTATTTTGAGAATATCATCTGACAATGCATTTCATGCATCGCATATAACTAACCCCGTTATCTTTTCAGGAAAGACAATTATCACCAACAATTTCAGCAGTTATACATGTCATATCTGCGGGAAACTAAGGGGAAATCAGTTCCCAAAACCAAATGGGTCAACTAATCTACATGATCAAACGAAGTAACTCTACTATCCAGGTTCATTCTCACAACCCTACTATCCAGGCTTTCATCTCGAAGTAACCCTACAATCCAGGTTCCTTCCTACAAGCCCTACTATCTAGGTTTTCATTTCGAAGTAACCCTACTACCCAGGTTCCTTCTCACATCCCTACTATCTAGGTTTTCATTTCAAAGTAACCTTACTACCCAGGTTCCTTCCCATAAGCCCTACTACCCAGGCTTTCATTTCGAAGTAACCTTACTATCCAGGTTCCTTCTCCTTTATCTCCAGACAACAGGTTATAACACTGTAAGGCCTGGACCCGACTAGATACGGTCGATTTCATATTTCCCCAGCGAGTCGCTGTACAACATGGACCCTGACCAGGTATACGTTCTACTTTCACCTCCTCGGTCAGGAGATAATTCCCAAGTAGAGTAATGGACAATCAAAGCTCTTAGACTTCACTTCCCAGTGCATAAATCAACATTCCCCGGCAAAGTCCCCCTCCACAATAGGCACAGGAATTTTCGCCAAGGAATCTCTAACACAAATGATCTTTTCCGATGGCATCTTTAAGCCCATATCCTAAGATTCCCCATCGCCTTCCAAATGGAATATGTAAGCCCATTTCCGATATCACCAATCAATTACTTCATGCGAGTGCAAATTTTTGGGCACTCTAGTGTTCAATCATTTTCCACCTTCAGATCACGAAAGGCAGATCAGTCAATCTACATCCTCAGGCTTAAGAAGATTGAATAGGGGAAACTGTTGTACCCCAAAATTTGCCTTCCCATTTCTCAAAGGTCCATCCTGGACTCTCAGGTTAACTTCTATCAAGTTCCAAGTCTTGAATCATCACTTTTCAAGGAAATCATCCATGAGGGTAAAATGGTCAAAAGCACACTGAAAAGTCAAACTTTGACTCCCGAACCAAATCAAGTTTCAACAATTTTATTTCATCAAGACATGAGATTGGTTTATCAAAAATTAGGAGTCATAAGTTACTTTGAAAAAAATCAAATTTTCTAAACATTTAGAAAATTTTCTAAGTGTTAAGAGTATGTGATACTTCAGAACTTCTGAGCCAGCCTCCATGAAAGTGCAGTCGGAAGTTGCAAACATGGTTCAAAACATAGCCTTCAATCAGAACATGGCTCTTCATCCCCCACGCAAGCGCAGACAGAAGGTGCAAGCATGATTCAGAACTTAGTCTTCAATCAGAACATGACTCTTCAGCGCATAAAGGTTACGTTTCTGATCTTCTGTGATCAGAACATCACCAAATCCCAAAACCTCGTTTAAGTAACCTGCTGCCCTGCTACTTCACAGTCCTGCAGTCAGCTGCTGACCTAGTCCACGCCTGCACTTTCTCAAACCCCATATTTGCATCAAATTGGCATACGAAAACTGTGATTAAAAAGCAATGGAACAGTATACCAAAAAGGTTTGAATCCCCTTTTATTTTTCCCCCCAAAACCACAACAAACCCATCTATAAATACTTTGCTCCATCACATGTTCAAGGGGATGGCTTTTGGAGAGAGAGAATCATAAAAAGAGAGAAAAGAAACCTGTGAAACATTTCGTAAAAAATCCAGAAATCTCCAAACAAAAAAAACAAACCTTTGTTCTTCCCTTTGAATCAAAGAACTTGGCACTCTTCTCTTCCGTTGCTCTTGTTGACCTCGGAACCTCTAAAAGGCAGCAGTCCAAATTCCAAACACACGCTCCAGGTTCAAGGTAAGTCTTTCTGACTTTGCATTTTTTCATTCAGAACATCATTAAACATGTAAATATCATAGTATTGATGTTGTCTATATCATTGCATGAATAGAAAAACTGTGGATCAGAACTTCTTGATTAAGGCTAGGCTCAGGATCAGGATTAGAACTTCTTTAAACTATTGTGCTTTTATCCTTCTGATTTGTTGTTTGTTGAAAACTGAATAGATTACTGATGTGCTGATTGAGAGTTGAAATATGGCATAAAACTTCTGATGTTCATTCATAGTTTTAACATACAAAACTTCTATGATTTTTCTCACTGATAACACACACTGAACTTCTGATGCTTACATGCTGATAACGCATTGGACTTTTGATGTTCACTCACTGGCTTAGCACAATACAGAACTCCTGATGTTTCCACTCATTGTTTTAATATGCACATAATTTCTAAGACTTTCTCACTGTTAACACACACTGAACTTCTGATGCTTACATGTTGATAACACACTGGACTGTTAATGTTCACTCAGTGGCTTAGCACAATGCAAAACTTCTGATGTTTTCACTCATTGTTTTAATAAGCACAAAATTTCTAAGACTTTCTCAGTGTTCTAACACTCAGAAGTTCAGCACATAGAAACCCAGAATTTCTGTATCTGCCCTCTAACATTTCTTGTAGGACCTCAGAGTTTACCAATCAGAACTTATGATGCCCACTGACGTTTCTTTCTGAGTCACCACATGTATGGCTTCAGAACTTCTGACCCTCGTTGTTTTGCTTGCAGCAGCACGCTGTTTCTATCTTTCATTTGTTTTCCTTTTTATCAATTTTAATGTTAATACTTTTTTTTACCAACACAAAAAAGGACATAAAAATATTTTCCTTTTACTAATTAATTGTTTAAGATAAAAACCCTTTTCAAACAAGTCCTTTTTCTTTCTTTCTTATGTTGTACATTTCAATATGGTTGTAATAGTAACTTAGGATTTAATTTTACTTGCAACCCCCATTCATGAATATGTACCCCCATCCCCCTAATGATTGTAATAGCGTAGGATATTTACTTTCCGCACTTTCATTACTGTCATATATTATTAGTAACTAGGGTGTGTATGACAAGATATGAAATCAACAAATATATCACCCTAATCAAGATTAAAATGCATGCAAACAAACACACTTGCACAAGAGCACCCTTAGGGTAATCCCACTTTGTGGCCTATCAGAAAAATAGTCATGTCCCTCGAACATGGGCGTTTTAGCAAAGATCCTCGATAAAATATCATAGTCCCTCGATGACCCTCAATGTTGCCTTCTATAAACGATCTAGTCCCTAAAACGACATTGCTAAAACGTCCCATATGTTTCCTTCTATGACTATACAAACTTCCCAACACCCGTCCCTTCACATCTAACGATGGGGTTTCTTACCAAATCAATGGTAAGATAGCAACATCTAAAGGAGGAGGAAAAGAACACCTAAGACCTTTTGAGTAGGTAGGTTCGCTCTTAGTTGCTCGCTTGCTCACAACAACAAAAATTTATACACCACCACTCTCATTTTGAAACATTTTTGAAAATAACACTTTGTACGCGTTCTTATAGAAATGGGAACTGTTACAAAGACACCTTTTTCCAAAATCTCTTTCAAAAACATATTCCACAAACACCTCTTTGAACTATTTTCGAAACAACACTTTGTATGTGTTCTTATAGAAACAAGAACCATTACAAATATATTTTCAAAATACTTTCAAAAACCACACCACAAGCACACATTCAAAACCAAAGCAAGTGATCTAGCGAGTAACTAAGAGCCCATAGAAAACCATGGATGAAAAGGGTGCCAACACCTTTCCTTTTCATAATCTACCCCTCGAACTCAAGAAAACATCTCTAAAGGTCTTTCCTGTGCTTTTTCACCTTTCCTTTTTGGATAAAAGAAAAGTCGGTGGCGACTCTTGCTAACCGCAACATTTGCGACAAAACGTAAAACCCTCAAGTCAATTCTCCCACCGTATCACAGTTATCATATTTCAATTACATATGGAATTAATAAAGCATTGGATGTTTATGCATATAAATTTTGCGCTCTTTGTTTTTCTTTTCTGCTTTTACTTTGTCTATACAGCTATGCTCTTACACACACTCACGTATCGACTGTAGATCCATATCCACTCTGGATCCCATTGATAACAATTGTGTTATTGCCGATTATGACTTGAAAATCCGATCAACCAAGCCGAGGACGAAGGTGAGGAAGATTATGAAGTTCCTGGAGAACTTGCTAGACTGTTAAAGTAGGAAGAAAGGGCTATACAGCCTCATGAAGAGCCGGTTGAGACAGTGAATTTGGGCATAGAAGAGAACAGAAAAGAGTTCAATATAGGTGCAAATTTGGAGCTTCGTGTCAAATAGCGTATGATTCAGATGTTGCATGATTATGTTGAGATCTTTTCCTGGTCGTATGAAGACATGCCAGGACTGGACACAGATATTGTGGTTCATCGTCTGCGAACTAAAGAAGATTGCCCTTTGGTAAAGCAGAAGGTTCATCGTATGCGCCCTGTAATGTCAGAGAAGATTAAAGAAGAGGTTATGAAACAGTTCAACGTTGGGTTCCTAGTTGTCACTTCTTATCCCCAATGGGTTGCTAACATAGTCCTGGTACCTAAAAATGACGATAAGGTACGAATGTGTGTGGACTACCGAGATTTGAACAGGGCAAGCCCCAAGGATGACTTTCCGCTTCCCCACATTGACGTTCTGGTTGACAACACCGTGCAACACAAGATCTTTTACTTCATGGACGGTTTCTCTGGTTACAATCAGATCAGGATGTAACCCGGAGACATAGAGAAGATAACCTTCGCCATGTAATGGGGCACTTTCTGTTACAAAGTGATGTCTTTTGGGTTGAAGAACATTGGGGCAACCTATCAATGAGCCATGGTAGCCCTGTTTCATGACATGATTCACCATGAGATAGAGGTTTATGTTGATGACATGATAGCCAGGTCTCAAACTAAAGAAGATCACCTTGATCATCTACAAAAGCTGTTTGATAGGTTGAAAACGTACATACTGAGGTTGAATCCAAACAAGTGCACCTTCGGGGTAAGGTATGGTAAACTCCTAGGTTTCATTGTCAATGACAAAGGTATTCAGGTAGACCCTGCAAAGGTAAAGGCCATACAAGAGATGTCGACTCCTCACACTAAGAAGGAGGTTAGAGGTTTCTTGGGATGCCTGAATTACTTCGCCAGATTCATTTCCCATTTAACTGCTACTTATGAGCCAATCTTCAAACTCCTGAAGAAAGATCAGGTGGTAAAGTGAAATGACGAATGCCAGACTTCCCTCGAGAGAATCAAAGAATACCTTCAAGAGCCTCCAATTCTGATGCCTCCGATTAAAGGAAGACCTTTGATAATGTACTTAACAATGTTAGATAATTCAATGGGGTGTGTGCTGGGACAACATGACGAGTCCGACCGAAAACAGCACGTAATATACTACCTTAGCAAAAAATTTACCGACTGTGAAACAAGATACTCACTGCTCAAGAAAAATTGTTGCGCTTTGCATGGGTTGCTGCCCACTGAGATAGTATATGTTTACCCACACTACTTTGTTGATATCTAAGATGGATCCAGTCAAGTACATCTTCGAGAAGCCCGCTCTCTCTGGAAGAATAGCAAGATGGCAAATGATCTTGATTGAATACGACATCCAATACACGACCCGGAAAGAAATCAAGGGAAGTGTACTAGCTGATCATTTGGCTCATCAGGCCGTGGATGACTACCAGTCTATGAATTTTGAGTTCTCGGACGAGAATATTATGCTAGTAACTGACTATGAAGAACCTGGACCGGATGAAGGATCTGAGGAAGGATCCCGATGGACCTTGGTTTTTGATGGAGCCTCCAATACACTCGGCAACGACATCGGTGCTGTAGTCATATCTCCTGAGGGCTGTCATACTCCTTTCGCCTCCAGACTATGCTTCAACTGTACCAACAATATGGCGGAGTTTGAAGCATGCATCATGGTTCTAAAATCTTCTATTGACCTAAGGATCAAGTCCTTGAGTGTTTTCGGAGATTCATCCTTGGTAATAAGTCAGATCAAAGGAGAGTGGGATACGAAGCACCCTAATCTCATCCCTTACAAAGAACATGTGCTGACATTGCTTCCACGCTTTGAAGAGGTCACCTTTGAACATTTTCCACGAGAAGAGAACCAGTTAGTGAACGCGCTAGCTACTATGTCATCTATGTTCAAGGACAGGTGGGATAACGAGGCTCCTCGGATCACTATTGAGAGGTTGGATGAACCGGCATACTGCTATGAGATTGACACTAAAGCAGTAACAAACAAACCTTGGTTTCATGAAGTGAAGAGGTATCTCGAGGCTCAAGAATATCCTGAAGGGGCGTTTGTCAATGATAAGAAGTTTTTGAGAAGGTTCGCCGCAAAGTTCTTCCTCAGTAATGGAATCCTCTATAAGCACAATCATGACTCTACTTTACTTTGGTGCATAGACAAGAGCAAAGCAGAGAGGATCATGGTAGATTTACATGAAGGTACCTTTGGCACCCATTCTAGTGGAAACACCATGGCTAAAAAGATCCTACGGGCAGGATACTATTTGTCCACTATGGAAGTAGACTGTTATCAGCGTTCTCGAACTTGTCACAAATGCCAGATATACACTGATAAAGTTCATGTACCTCTGGTTCCCTTGAATGTCTTGACGGCTCCTTGGCCCTTTACAATGTGGGTCATTGACATGATCAGAGAGATTAGACCTACTGGTTCCAATGGGCTTCACTTCATCCTAGTGGCCATTGATTACTTCATGAAGTGGGTTAAGGCTGCCTCTTTTTCTACTGTTACCAAGAATGTTATGGCACGGTTTATCAAGCATAACCCGATTTATCAATATGGTGTGCCAGAGAGAATCATCACAGACAGTGGTACAAATCTCAACAATACAATAATCATCGAACTCTGTAAACAATTCAAGATCTAGCATCATAATTATTCCCGTTATCGTCCGAAGATGAATGGCATTGTGGAGGCTGCTAACAAGAATATCAAGAAAATCATACAGAAGATGACAGTGACTTACAAAGATTGGCATGAGATGTTACTGTTTGCTCTTCATGGTTATCGCACCTCAGTACGAACGTCGACAGGGGCAACACCTTATTCTCTGGTATATGGCATGGAGGTTGTCCTGCCTATTGAGGTCCAGATCCCTTATTTAAGGATCATGAAGGATGCATGCTTGAACAAAGGCGATTGGATCCAGACTCGACTTGATCAACTGAATCTGGTTGATGAGAAAAGGCTTACTGCTGTCTGTCATAGTCAAACATATCAAAAACGGATGATTAAGGCTTTCAACAAAAAGGTCAGACGTCAAGTATATCAAGTGGGTGATCTGGTAATCAAGCGCATCATACTGCTACAAGGTGATCCCATGGGCAAATGGACTCCCACGTACGAAGGGCCATTTGTGATCAAAAGCATATTTTCCGGTGGAGCCATGATTCTAACCACCATGGATGTTGATGACCTTCCTCACCCTGTTAATGCGGACATAGTGAAAAGATACTACGCATGAATAAAGACCCGCTGGGTTGAATGGCCTAGGCAAAAATAAGGACATCCCGGCGAACCAAAAGGGTTCGGGCAAAAATTATGGATAAATGCAAAAGATCTGTACACCCGGTAAGTCGAAAACTTGAAAGAGAGGCTTGGGCAAAAAAGGGTATTCCGTTGGACTGAAAACCCGAAAGGGCGGTCCAGGCAAAAGTTAGGGATTTGAAGCGTACAACTATATCCCATTGGATCACCTTGCGACCAGACTTCAATATCAACTACCCAGACTTAAACGACACCGATCAATCCAATCAGCTTCGGATAAGTAGCAAAGTGATGAGACGCTCGAATACATAGGGGCAGTAGCAGAATTGAAACTCAATGGGATTATTACACACTGTTATTTTCTCCTCTTTGTACACTATTTTTTATATTTCATTCTTTATGGCTGCGTTCTCCTACTAGAACGTCAGTCTCTTTGTACAAAAGTGCCTATTATAGGAGAACTTCAGAAATCAATACAAATCATTTCTTTGAAAGTACAAAACTGTTTGTTTTATTTTTCTGTTTTGTTTTGCAAAAACGTCCAATGATTATTTTTGACATGTGCATTTAAATATGATTACTATTCACAAATACTTGCATAAAAAATAGAAAGACAATTACTAATGACTTTAAGAAACAGGGCAAATTCTAAAAAGTAATTTGTAGTCCCAACAGTTACTCCTTCCAACAGGTACAGGGGCAGAAACAGTTTTAGACGAAGTCGCCATTACAATACGACCCCGCGATGTCTATGTTCCTCGCAGAGCATAAACAACCAAAGTTCTGATCTCATTATTTCCAAAGCAGGAATTACCTTCTCCAGCTGTAATATGTATCCCCCAACCAAGTTTTATAATTTCAAACAGTTTATAAAACCTCCTCCCAGGTAGAGTTTATTTCTCTAACTACAGAAGAATCCCCAACAGAGTGTATTTCTCTACAACAGAGAAATCTTCCAATAAAGCACCTCCCTCCACAAAGTTATTCTCAAGAAGAGTCAATCCCCGACAGAATATCCTCAAATAGAAAGAGGGAATCCCAGGAAATCATATCCATTCATCATCCCCAGTGGAAATGAAAGTATTCAGCTTTACAATACTCTTCATCAACAGTTCGGGATGTATCTTCCCAGGCTAAGAAACATCACAATAAGCATTCCATATTCATACATTATGGCATGTGCATACACATCGCATACAGAATAATCTCATTTGTTTTGAGAACATAATCACAATGCATTTCATACATCATGACATTGCATACAACTAACTCTTTGCCATTTTTAGGGAAAAGATCAAATCAATGAACACAGTTGACTACTTATGCGACATGGTAGTATTCTCAAAAGCTATATCTAACAAAGGGCTATTTCAGCATTCTCCGCAGAAAGATGTCCTCACAAGACTTTCTCTGGTTCATTCATATCGCCACTAAGATCTCTCTGATTCCTATTCCAATTGAAGATGACCTAAGACTTTTGTATGGTTCAGTTGAATCAATCCTAAGATTCTTCTGATTTCCATTCCAGTTAAAGTTAATCCAATACCTTCTCTGGTTCAGTCAGATCGCCACTAAGATCTCTCTAATTCCTATTCCAGTTGAAGATGACCCAAGACTTTTGTATGGTTCAGTTGAATCGATCCTAAGATTCTTCTGATTTCCATTCTAGTCAAAGTTAACCCAAGACCTTCTCTGGTTCAGTCAGATCGCCACTAGGATCTCTCTGATTCCTATTCCAGTTGAAGATGACCCAAGACTTTTGTCTGGTTTAGTTGAATCAATCCTAAGATTCTTCTGATTTCCATTCCAGTCAAAGTTAATCCAAGACCTTCTCTGGTTCAGTCAGATCGACACTAAGATCTCTCTGATTTCTATTCCAGTTGAAGATATTCCAAGACTTTTGGGTGGTTCAGTTGAATCGATCCTAAGATTCTTCTAATTTCCATTCCAGTCAAAGTCAATCCAATACCTTCTTTGGTTCAGTCAGATCGACACTAAGATCTCTCTGATTTCTATTCCAGTTGAAGATAATTCAAGACCTTTACTGGTTCAATTAAATCGACACTAAGATTTTTCGGATTCTTATCCAGTCAAAGATAAATCAAGACTTTCACTGGTTTAGTTCGAATCGACCATTGATTTATTACTGATTCTTAACAGTTTAATCTCATTTCCCCAATAAGTCGTTGTGAAGCCTGGAATACGACAAATAGCAGTCAGCCTCATCATCCTCCGCAAGTCACTATGAAGCCTGGATCCCAACCAGATAACAGTCAGCCTTATTATCCTCAGCAAGTCACTATGAAGCCTGGACCCTGACCAGATAGCAGTTCACTTCCGCCTCTTTAGTCAAGAGATGACTCCCCAGTAGAGTAATGGACAAACGAAGCTCCTAGACTCCATTACCATAAAAAAAATTCCCCAATGGAATCCTCCTCGGACAGCAGGAACAGGAATCCCCATAAAGAGACTCCTTATGAAGTCAGCATCTATTTTGGATAGCATCTTTAAGCCCATCTCCGAAGACTCTCCGTCATATTCCTTGGATGGTGTCTTTAAGCCCATCTCCGACAGTCTTCTGTCATCTTTTCCAAATGGCATCTGCAAGCCCATTCCCGATATTATTCACCAACAGTCTCACTTTGGACGAGTGCAAATTTCTGGGCACTCTAGTGTTCAATCATCTTCCACCCTTAGATCACGAAAGGCAAACAAGCCAATCTAAATCTTCAGGTTTAAAAAGATTGAACAGGGGAAGTTGTTGTACCCCAAAATTTACCCTCCCATTTTCACACAAGACATACACCTTGAGGTTCTCAATTGCTCAAGGTTGACCAAGAACTGACCAGACAATTCTCCTCCTAAGGCAATGAACTCCCAACCAGGGTTTCAATTTTAATCAAGATGGTTGAACTCCAAAGGTCTCAAATTCTTCCCATGGTCCTAATATGCCTTCAATATTATCCATGCCAAATTTTATGCCTTGCACAATAAGTTTGCTCAGTCAATTGCTCAAGTATTGGAAAATCAACTGTGCTAGGTCAAAAGTCAAATGTGGCCCATGTACAGTCAAACTTCAAGATTTTTGCTTAACATCAACATTTTGAAGTGATATTCATTATTTTATCAAGGGTTGATCATGATTCCTCAAGAAATGCTCCTAACCTATCAAAAGTCAAAAATGGAAAATTAGGGTTTCTATAGGAAAAGTCAACCAAACTTTGACCAAACATAACTTTCTCATACTTCATTAAAAAATTTCCAATCAAATCTCATTTTGAAGAGAATCCAATTCCCTACAACTTCTCTTCAGCCCCCGTGATCAAGAAATGCACCATTTGAAAGATATGAGCTTAAACATTATAGGTCACTTTCAAAAAGTCAACAAAAGCCACTTTTTCCAAGACCTTTTACATCAAGATAACATCTTCAAATGCAAAATTGATAAAAAAAGAGGGATTTAATTACACATCTTGGGCTTTCCAAAAAGTCCAAGATCATCATCATGAGATAAAAATTGAGCAAGTTATGGCTTGCCCAAGTTGGGAAATTTTTGGAAAATTCAAGAATGGTGCATTGAGCAAATTTTAACTTTTAGGGCCATTGTCTAACTTTTTGGACTTCAAACACTCTCATGACATTATGAAGGACCTCTAAATCCATTTTTATATGCCTTTGATTTTATTTACATTTATTTTGATTTTTGTTTAATTTAAAAATTAAATAAATACAAAATAAATGCATAAAATAATAGGTTAATATTTTGGACATGTGGGATAGTGTTTTGGGTCAGTCTTGAGGCCCATTTTTCGTGCACAAATTCCAGATACATACTAGCATGGAAAGGGCAAGTTTTGGAAAATTTGGAAGCCTTTTAATTTGTTGGATTTTGGTTTGAAAACATGAGTTATGGCATTGACTCTTTCCATATAACCTTGTCTCTCCCTTCTACCCTATATATACATCACCTTGGCAAGCCAAATGGACACCTACACATTGTACCATAAGCTCTACCAGATTTGCAAAAAGTTGTCCAAATCGTGAAATTTCAAACACTCACTTCCAGCTCTCCTCAAGCCAAACCAAGGATTGAAACATCCACTTGTGGCTTCTAGGGAGTCAATTCAACCCTCTTGCATACAGTTTCAAGCCTAGATCAGGAATATCATCATCTCCCATTTTGGTAAAATTTCTAAAATTCAAATCCTCATGTTTGTATGTTTTTGAATGCTTTGACATGTATGTATGAGTTACTAGGCATCATTAGAACAGGTCAAGCGCTTAGCATGAAGTTCATGACGCTTGAATCATGATATGCCATTTTCAAACCGTGTTAGGGTTTTCTAGCCGTAACACAAAACGTAGGAACTTCTAGGCCAAACTAAGGCCAGATTTGTACTCAGGAGGCATTTTTGTATGGAGTGGACCCTTTGGTTTGCTTTGAATCTTTCTCTTTTACAGGAACACGATTTCACTTTGTCGGAGAAGATGACCAGAGGGCAACTCCGGCATCCCTGAATTCCTTTGACCCCGATCAAGGGTGGAGTGGCAAAGATCCATAACCTGATTGGTCAATTCAAATGTTACAACGCACGCGTGTCTGCTGACTCAGCTTTTGGTTGTTTTTATATTATATTGTTTTTCTTTGTTTTATCTAACGATTAAGTTAACTAGCCCAGTGGAAGAAGCAGTGTGAGTAAGGAATGTTTATATGCAAGAGCAGGGGTTCGATCTTTGCCTCTTGCATATTATTTTTCTAAATTTTCTTTCAGATCCAATGCAGCATAGAGCCAGTATGTACACGGTGTATTTCAAATCTTGGCCATCAAACATTCACCAATGTGGATATAACGCCTCAGATGTGTGTTGCCACCATGCACCCCTTCAGCTTGGACGTACAGGATCCTTGACAAAGTTTGTGGGCTCTGATTTATTGGGCCTAGCACGTTTTCAGATCAGCACCCTTGTTTTGCTGAATAACCCCAGGCCCATTTGTTTTTTTTTTTTTTTTTTTGCTTTCATTTATTTAATTAACCATAAAAAATCAGAAAAAGTCACCAAAAATATTAGGTTAGTATTTTTTAATTAAACTAATTTTATAAATAATTTAAATAAATATTTTAACTATTTCCTTTAATTTAAAATGAAGTAGAACTTAGGATTTAATTAGATTTAATTATTTTCTTTTCATAATAAAAAAAAAACTTAGACTATTTTTTTAATTAATTTTTATTTTCTAAATAGGCTTTAGGATGTTTAATTTAATTATTTTTCTTAATTAAAACAAAATCAAACAAATAAGTTTTTGTTTACTTAGAATATTTTATTAGGTTTCTAGACGCTTCTTAATTTGGCGCGCGCATTTAATATTATTATGTATCTGCCTATGGATTGTAATAGTCCTAATTAGGATTTTCATTTTTTCGCACTTTACTTTTCATCCATTATTATGTATCTACACCAAAAGCCCTGTAATAGCGTAGAAACCTTTATTTCTCGCTTTCACATTCTTGCATGCTTGTATATAATTGCTAGTAAGTAGGTGTGCATGACAAGATTAATCAAATTAATCGTTAGATCACTAACCTCGAGATAATATAACTGGAAAAAAAATACACTTCTCACACTTGCACCCTTAGGGTATACCTCACTTGGTTGCCTCGGAAATGGTCATGTCCCCGAACGTAGCGATATCTTAGCAAAGACCCTCGGTATAAAAGTCATCATAAAAGATCATAGTCCCTAAAATGTCCCTCGAGTTGCCTACGAGAAAATGATCTTGTCCCTCGATGTTGCCTATATAATGACAGTCCCTTCGAACGCTAAGATATCCATACATGTTGCCTTCGATGACCATAACGTCCCTTTCGATAGTTCCTCAACATCTAACGATAGGGCTACCTACTCACTAATAATAGGATAACACTATCTAAAGAAAAGGAGGAAAAGAACATCCTTTTTCGAGTAGGTGGACTGTTCTTAAGTACCTGCTCAAAAATAAATTTTCACACTTACACACTTTCAAAAACGCTTTATCACACTCTTGAGGACTGATACAAGAGTTACCATAAAGCAAACAAAACTTTTCAAAACACATAAACACAAACAGTTTTCAAAATGAGCAAGTACCTAAGAGCCCGTGGAAAACCACAGATGGAAAGGGTGCTAATACCTTCCCTTTCCATAATCTACCCCCCTTACTCAAAAAATCTCGAAAATGGTCTTTTTCTGTTCTTTTCACCTTTTCCTTTGTTGGATAAAAGAAAAGTCGGAGGTGACTCTTGCTTACCGCAATATTTGCAAACAAAAAACGCAAGCCAGTATTAACAATCGGTTCTGCCACGGTATCACAAGCATAAAGTCACCTCAAACAAAGAAAATAAAATTTGATCCTGGCAAAAAGCCATTGGATGTGGATGTCGTTGCTTTGATTTATCTACACAACTACAAAAACATCATTAACCTTGATTGGATATGAGTTATTACTATATTGGTTTCATAAGCAAGGTAATGAATAACGTCATTACAAATGTGCCACTTTATCTCTCGTTTGTAACTCCACTGACAGAAAAGGTGTAATGGTCATGAGTTCGATCGATAACAATAACTTTTTGGAATTTAAAATGTGAAAACACCTTTCCCTCAGTTTGTCATTTAACCGGAGGGTAAAGCATAATTAACTTCATTATATCTAATGTGGATTGATTATTTCACCAAACCCTAATTGAACATATAACTTTTTAAATTAGTTTAGAAAATAATTATATGAACTATCATGTTATATTTGAAGATCAACTTAAACTAATCAAAGATTTTCGAGCATCCTATAACTCATTATTAATATCTTATTCTTTAATTGTTTGAATCTCGTTTAATGTTTCATGTTATTCATTTAACACTTCCTTTTATACTAATTAATTCTTCAAAGCATAAAATTTTATGCTTTGCAAAATGAATAAGTATAGAAGAAAGTTGAACAAAAACTAGAAGCATTGAGAGATGTTTTAACAATTAAAGAATGTGAGATGAATGATGAGTTACAAAATGCTCGAAAAACATTAATTAGTGTAAGATGTTTTTAAAATACAACATAATTTTTCAAACTATTATTTTCTAAATGAATTTAATAGGTTATATGTTTAAAGAAGGGTTAGTGAAACAAATAATCAATATTAGATATTTACATAATAACGCAATAAAATCAATTAAAATTAATGATATTTACATGATAACGCAATAAATACACTATAATGTAAACTATACCGAATATACACTAAAGTTGAGGTTTATTGACAAAAAGCAAATGAATTAAGCCGATGAGTGATAATTATTCACACTCAAAATCACAATAATTTATCACTCATCACAAGGTAACTGTTGAGGAAATTGAACTAAAAGTGTCATGATGGTCACCTTGACCTAGCCAGCATTGTAAGATTCATCCTCATCCCCTGCAGACATCTCAGGTATACTCTCCGGCAGCAGTGTAAACTAGGGAACTCAGAGGCTTTGTGTAGTTCAACACATGCATGTGCAATTCCCCAACAGTGTAAACTCGGGGAAATCATAATTTTCTCTTGTTTTATTACGTCATGAACATTTCCACAATAGTGTAAACTTGGAGCACTTAGAGGCTTCGTGCAATTCAGCGCATGCGTATGTAAATTCCCCAGTAAAGTAAACTTGTGGCAATTGAGGAATTTTACGAGGTTCATCATGTAATCCCTACAGAATAGTCTTTTAATATCCAACAGAGAAGTAAATCGGGGCAGTTGAAGAGGTCCATGTTTATATCCTGATCCCCAAGTGGTCTAAGATATAATTCCCCGACACGATGCATACTTGGGGCATTTGAAGAGATCCATATGGTGTCCGTATCCATTCCCCAGTATGTCTATATCTATTCTACCATCCCCAAGCAGCCAAGGATGAAGAGAAGTCAGATCAGATAAATTCTTCCCCAGCAAGACTACAACCCTTCTCTAGAGAATCTTCCATTATCCCCAACAGAGTTACTGAGATTTTTTGTCTCCATTCCCCAGCAGCACCAATCCGTATTGGTATTTCAAGATGACGATCAATGATTCTAGTAAGCCTGTTCTTGTCCCCAGAGAGTTTATTTCCCTGCACTTTGCATATAGCAATCATCATTTCATCCTCAAAATGCGTAACATATCCATTAAAATGGATCATTACGCCATACAAAATGCAAACATGCATACGAAGCATGGGCCAGATCGAGTACCTTGCACGAAAGACCTGAATCACTCAAAACATCAACACATCCTCCCAAGAAGATATCAATCCAAAATCCCCAGTTGGAGTTCTTCATTACATCACAATACTCAGCTAACAGTGCGAATACCTTGTACTCCCAAACACACGTCTGTGTCAGTTTTCCAAACACTCGTATGTGTTAGATGTCCAAACACTCATCTGCGTCAAATTTTCAAACGCTCGTCTGTGTCTATCTTTATCTTCATTCCTAGCAAAGTCAATACACTTGGTTGTCCTTGTATCTTCAGTCATCGCGTCGTAATTGAGGTTCTCACCTCCTTAGAATTGTCGGTCGTTCGTAGGCCTAGTTCCCTTGTAGATCGCCCGTAGGTCTCACTTCTCTTAGGATCATAGGTCGCTCGTAGATCTAGCTTTACTCTTGTAGATCACCCGCAGATCTCCCTTTAGGATCATAGGTCGTCTGTAGATCTAAATTTTCATCCTATAGGTCACCCGTAGGCCTAGCCATCTAGCAGATTGCTCGTAGGTCTCGCATCTTAGGATCATAGGTCTCCCGTAGATCTAACCTTCCGTTTAGGTCGTGCATAGGCATAAATCCCCTAGCAGATCGCCCGTAGGTCCCGCCTTAAGATTTTAGATTGCCCGTAGATCTAGGACCTCCAGTAGATCGTTCGTAGGTCTCTCCTAGCAGATCGCCCGTAGGTCTCGCTTTAGAATTTCCAGTCACCCGTAGGCTCAATTCCATTGGTAGATCTCCTCTAGGTCTCACCTTAAGATTTTAGAACGCTTGTAGATCTAGGACCTTCAGCAGATCTTCCGTAGGTATCTCAGGATTATAAGTCATCTGTAGATCTAGTTTTCCTTATAGATTTCCCATAGGTATCTCCTAGCAGATCGCCTGTAGGTCCCATATTAGAATTGTTGGTTTCCTGTAGGCCCAGTTCCTTTGGTAGATCGTCTGTAGGTCTCACTTTAAGATTTTAGATCTCCCATAGATCTAGGACCTCCAACAGATCGTCCGTAGGATCTCCTTAGGATTGTAGGTCGTCTGTAGGTCTAGCTTTCCTTATAGATTGCCCATAGGTCTCTCCTAGCATATCGCCCGCAAGTCTCACTTTAGAATTATCGGTCGCCCGTAGGCCTAGTTCCTTTGGTAAAACTCCCAAAAGTCTCTTCTTAGAGTTGCTGGTCGTCCGTAGGACCAGTTCCTTTGTATATTGCCCGTAGTTATCACTCTCTTAGGATTTTAGGTCATCTGTATATCTAACTTTCCTCTTGTAGATCGTTCATAGGTCTCATCATATGATCGTAGGTCGTCCATAGATCTAACTTTCCTTATAGGTCGTCCATAGGCCTAAACTCCTAGCAGATTGACCATAGGTCTCACTTTAGGATTTTAGATCGCCCGTAGATCTAGAGTTCCCCAAACAGATCGCTCGTAGGTCATTCCCTTAGGATGGCAGGTCTCCCGTATATCCAGTTGTCCTTATAGGTCGTCCGTAGGCCTTGTTCCCCAAGTAGATCGACTGTAGGTCTCATTCTCTTAGGATCGCATGTCATTCATAGATCGTATCCCCCGTCTTCATACTTGTTCTGACAACTGCCATGTCGCACATCCAACATCCTTCTTGAAAACCTCGTATTGGCACCGTTACCCCGCTACGACCAACGACCACTCAAAGATCACCCATAAACCTTTCAACAGAAAAATAGAGAGATTCTTTCCCAACAGATATCACAAAAAATAAATAATCTACCATTCAGAACAAATTTTTGGCATTGGTATTTAATCATCTTCTACCTTGAATGTTCAAAAGGCTAGCTTTAATCTCGCTTTTAGGTTTAGGACGATTAAATATAGGAAGCTGTCATACCCTAAATTTGTCCTACCCTTTGGTGAGACTCATCTGGCTTATGCATATCCTCCAATATGTCATCTAACATTGAATACATCATTGATGGCAATGGGATGAAGGAAACTCTCTTCAAAAGCTGCACAAAAAGAGATTGTTCTGTTGGGCAGAAATGGCAAGGAAAAACTCTGGTTTTTCAGGACTTAAATGTGTTTCGCGTGTTTCACAAGCAATCAAACCAGTGTTCTGTTAAGCCATCATCATGTCAATCTCTCATGTATTTCGACACACTCTGAATTATGGAGAAATCAGGTGTTTCGGTGAATTTGACACAGTGTGAACCGAAAACAGTGTTTTTGCTGGTTTGAGCTTAAAAATCGCGTCTTGCAATTGGGATACTATCTTGAGATGATTCCTCAGGCATTGGATATGTCTCGGTATTTTCTCCATTTCGTATATTCAGACCGGAAGCCAATTTTGTGCAAAGAGTCTCTGAATAATTTGATTTCCCTGAAGCGGTATATGAACTTAATGACTGGTTATTCGTTTCTCGGGCGTTTGGGAATTTGTAACTTTCATCCGATTCAATATTTTCGGTTGATTCTCCAAGCATCGAGACCCTCATGATTCTCTTATTATTTCTCTTGTTCGGATCGAAGGCTAATTTTGTGAAGAATACCTCCAGGAATTTTAATCTTTGAAGACAGTATTCTGAATTTAATTATTGGTCTGTTATTGCGCGAGCACTCGAAAATTCACAACTTCTGATTGGAATATCGTTTCAAAGCGGTTTTTGTCCATAAAGTCTTCCTTGATGTCTCCTTCAATTCATATGTTTGACTCGAGGGAAAATTATTTGAGGAAGATCTCCGAACGTGCAGGTACTTTAAGAAGAAACAATGGAAATACGGTGAAAATATTGTGTTGAACCGTTATTTTTCGAACGTTTGAAAATTCATAACTTTCACCTGGAGCAATGTTTTTGAGCCATTATTTTAGGGAAAAAACCCTTCTTGATTTTATCTTCATTTCGTATGTTCGGACTGAGAATTGATTCCTTGAGGAAAGTCCACAAAATTATGAATTACCAGAGATTTTGTAGTGCTGAAGAGGAATTTTAATTTACTGTTTTCCGATATTGTAAAAATTGTAACTTTTTTTAATTTTATCGTATCAAGATGCTTTTTTAGGCATAATTTCACAAATGAAATCAGCTACAACTTTTCTTCATACTTTGAGTTCAAACGACACTCTGAAGAATTCCGTTTATGGTACGTTTTATTGATGGAACAGTGAAATTCATTGCTTAACCGAAAAAGACAGAGTATGAGAAACTTCTAAAATTCATAACTTTCTCATGATTTATCCGATTGAGTCCATTCTTTCATCATCCTGTCACAAATTTCATTCGATTTTTCATGTTGAGCTCGATTCGAGATTTCGCACCTATGGTGATGTGGCATTTTGTGCTAGTGTTGAGCATTAAATGTGCTTACACTGTCAAAATGAGGCCCAATCCAATTTCACATCCAAGGCCCAATTTTCCCACACTATATGAATTCAAAATCATAATTTCCCTCTTATAATTTCAAAGTCTCAAAAACCTCTCAAATTTCTCTCTTTTTTCTCTTAAATTAAACACACTTTTTCTTATACTTTTCTCAAGAACTCATAACAAAATTCATCAATCTTCAAACACAAAAAATCCAAAAGTGCAAGATCTCTTCCCCGCACCACCGATCAACCACCACGGGTACCACCTCCGGCAAACCTAAGTCCTCCACTCCCTACCGCCACCGACCGGTCCGATTCTATTATGCCTCCTCCAAGTCCGTCGTGAAGTCTACGACACTTCTCTCTCCATTTTTCATGATTTATGGCATCCCTCCATCGTTCTGATCGCTTGTTTTATTCGATTACATCTCTTCTCCAACTCCTCTTCATTACTTTAGGTAATTCAATTACTCTTGATTGCTCAATTACTTCAATTTTTGAATTGTAATTTTTATGAAGGTTATGTGTTTGTGCAAATGCTTGAGAGGAATTATATTGAATTAACTTGAAATTGTGATGTAAATTCATGAGTTGAACATTGATTTTGTTGTGAGTTAAAGAGTTATTATGAATTAATTGTGAAGTGTTGATTCTTGAATTAAATTTGATAATTGGACATAGACTTGATTCTTTAGTTGACAAAATCATGAGTTAAATGTCTTTAAGGTTATGTGTTTGATAAAATGCTTGAATTATAATTATATGATGTAACTTGAGTTTCTGAGTTAATTTGAATTTGAGATGTGACCTTTGAGTTGTTATATTTTGTTGAAATATTGAAAAGAGACACAGGTTGAATGATTACATAATTGATGTGAATTTTGCTTTTGATTCGGTAGAAATTGTTGAAATCTTGAAAACCGAATTATAAGTTCACATGTCAATTATGGAATTATTGGTGTAAATGTCATCGTGCAATCATCTGTTGATATAATTTTCAATTTATTTCATGAGTAAACCCTCATTTTTTATGTAAAAGTTTCGAATTCGAAAATCAAATCAACACTTGGTTTATGGTTCAATTCTACTTTTTGGACATAATTTTGAGCATAAGATTACACTTGGTTAATGGCTAATGCTCAATACACTTGGTTATGATGTTTGGATAACATTTTTGATGAGTTTCTATGGTTTCAGATTGCAATTCCACCCGGTTTACACCTTTACAGAGTTTCTGCCCCGTGAGTAGAAGTAGTACTTCCACTTGGATTTAATTCACGGGAACAACTTTTTTGAGTCCGTTGGTACGTTTGGATGCTAACATGTCATTTTCATGTGATTCCGTTCTAATGTTTTGCGTGCCTATTTTTTCAAATTTAGTGTTATTTGCTTCCGTTTGACATGAACATTGAGCGTTGAATTTCGTATGATGCATGCTTATTTTTATTGGTCATTTGTGCACCATTGTGTTTGTATTTTCTTGTTTCACTTTCACTTTCCGGATTGATTCATGTTATTACCGTAGCGTTGCCCGGTTTTGGTTTTCACCTTCCGTTGTTCACTTGAATTTCACTCCTTTGTAATTCGTTATTACTTTTGAGTTGTAATTCAATACTTGTTATTGTGTTGTTATTTTCTAACAAGTTTTGTGACTTGTGCAAGGTACACTGTGAGAACTTTCGATCATGTAACCAAGTGTTGGTTATGTGATTGAAAAACATTTGGTTTATGGACTCACCTTCGTTGTGACTTGTCTTGTTTCTCATTTTCATGGGAAATATATACTATTTGTAACTTGTCTGGATATTTCTTTGCTTGTACAGTGTTATCTTGTGCAGGGACTCTAATGTGATGCAATGCATTCGCGACTCATGATTTATTTTTGCACTTGATATTCATTAGATATTATTTTAGACTATTGCGCTTTCTTGCTGAAGCTTGCTCGAAGTATTTCGAGTTTCTTGCTTTCGATTGCTTTGCTACAAACTTGTGTTTGATTGGTATTCTCACCTACTTCCTTTTATATCTTGCACTCTTTACCTCTTTCTGATGCCATGAGAAGTAGGAATAGAGATGCATGCTTTACCGCTTTCTAGATATCATGAGAAGTAGGATTATAAAGTGCGTGCACTCGAAGTCGCTGTTTAAAGACATGTAGCAGGCATTGTGCACTTGTTTCCTAATTGTGCTTATGTTTGCTTTCATCTTTTGACGATCGATGATGTTACTCAATTAGAATTGAGATAACGACTTCGATCTTTGCATGCTCCCCATAAGAATTTATGGCTTTATTCTTTTAACAATCGATGATGTCACTCAATTAGAATTGAGATAACGACTTTGATATTTGTAAGCTCCCCATAGGATTTTGTGGCTTTATTGTTTTGACGATCGATGATGTCACTCAATTAGAATTGAGATAAGGACTTCGATCCCTTTTGCAAGCTAATGTAGGTAGACATTTCCCTTTTAGCATTTTTCTCCCCTCTTTTGCATATGCATTAAAACTAAAACTTTTATTTTCTTTTCAAACTTCAAAACACTCTAAAACTACAGAGACCCTTTTTCAAGGTAAAAAACATCAACCAATCCAAACTATTTTCGCCTTCGGGACTTTCATCAAAACTCTCAAGAGGATGTGTTAGTTCTACTTCAGGTGGTACGATGCGTAAATCCCCAAAGGTCGGGTTGCAAATACCTCGTCAGGTATGAGCATGTTAGTTCCTTTCTACTACAGACGCGTGAGTCTCCCAGGGTCAAGCAACGGTAGAATTATAAGCTTAGCATTGTTCCATTAAAAAACACAAAACAAACCAAAGCATGTGATCCAAACTACGGAGCTCTGACTTTTCCATTGCACGAGGGAGTACGTAGGAACTAGGTTGTGGAGCATAGGCGAGCAAAACTTTGTAAATATTCATTATTTTCCCCGTGTTTTCTTTCACATGCATTTTCTATTAGCAGCAAGCTTTAGACATTTATTTTTACACACCCTTAGATGAGAACAAACAAAAGTGGATCATGTGGAGTACCACAGACGTGTGGAGTGCTAATATATTCCCCTCGCGTAAATGACTTCCTTACCCGTTCTTTTGGTTGCAAGACCATCTTATCAGTTTCTTTTAGTTTCTCTCGATATCTTCCCTTCCTTCTGGATAAATAGAGTTCGGTGACGACCCTGTGTTTTTTCGTGGCACGACATCTGTACGAATTGATCTAGATAATTAGATATTTCTAAATTTTATTCTAATTATCTGAACTAGGAAATTTATTCAACTTTATAATGAACTAGGAATAGGAATTTAGAAGTTGTTGCTAATGAATTAACACGGTGACGACACATAATTTAACCCTGAATTAGCCTAAGGAGTTAAGGAATTACTGTATAAATTAGTTAGCTACACACCAAAGAATTGGGAGGAGTGGTTATGTTAATTAGAAGTGATATAATAATATGATTGAAACTCAACAGGTACACAGTTCATCAACATGTAAAAATAAGGTGATTCGATAAATAGTCCTAATCGCCTTTGCAAGCTTGAATTACTTATTTTTTATTTCTCATTTAGAATCGCTTTTTGAACGAACCCCCCTTCCCCTTTAAATTAGTAATATTTTCAATTAATTTTCTTGTTAAAATCCAATCCTCATGGAGGCGATTTTTTTAATTATTACTTCGACATTATCGGTACACTGGCCGAGAAGTCATTATATCGTCAATTTGATGAATATCTTCTTACACATAGTTTTGAAAGAAGTAATTATGACAATTGTGAATAAATATTGATGAGGAACGAGAAAGTCGTTTCCTACCTCCTTCTATATGTTGATGATGCTTTTATGGAAAACTCTGGTAAGATAGAGACTAGTGAGCTCAAGAAGATCTTAAATGGTGAATTTTAGATGAAAGATCTTACTGAATTTGCTAAAAGAATTGTGGGTACAAATATCATGAAAAACTACAAGAAGAGTGAATTTCCATCATCTCAATCTAGTTATTAGAAGAAAGTGGTGGAGCGGTTTAGAATGCAAGTTTCGGTCAACATAGTAAGATAGTTTATTGTAAATCTTGATTTGTTTCATTTAGAATATTTGAAGTGAGCGCTAAGGTATTTGAATGGTTCTCTAGAAATTTATTTAAAGTTGTTGTGAATTCAATGCCAATAACAAAGTATAGTATTTGGGAAGAATAAAGAACAAGGAAGAAGAAGAACACAAGAATTGGTTATAACTGCTATTCTTTACTTTCTCTTGGAAAACAAGATTACAAGTTTACAAGAATAACAAATAACCCTCTCACCCTAATTAGGATTTTCTGTGATGGCAATGATGAGAGACTAGTATGCTATTTATAATAAAACCTAACATACTAACTAATGGGCTTTTTCCACATGGCCCATTATACAAGCTAACTTAACAAACAAGCTAACTTAACAAATTCGACAAGCATCCTTCGACAAATACATGCTAGAACCTTCTTCGACTACAGCAAGTACTTCGACCAACTAGAGTTCGATCCAAAATCCCACAAATCTCCACCTTGGACCTAACTCTACAGCATCAAGAGACACTAACTAGCTTTCTTCATGCAGCTTTATCAACTGCATACAGTGGAAAAACTTGCAACTTGGCAATGTTTTGGTGATCATATCAGCGGCATTGTGTTCTGTCGAAACCTTCAGCACTTGGACTTCTCCACGCTCGATTACCCCTCTGACGAAATGCAGCCTCACATCTATGTGCTTGGTTCGCTCATGATAGGCTGAGTTCTTCGACAGGTGTATTGCACTTTGACTATCACATTTAACAGTGATACCTTGACCTTGAAGTTTCAGTTCCTTAGCAAAACCTTCAAGCCACAATGCTTCTTTCACAGCTTCAGTTAGGGCAATATATTCTGCTTCAGTAGTTGATAAGGCAACAACCTTCTGAAGAGTTGCTTTCCAACTAATTGCTGTACCAAACATAGTGAAAACATATCCAGAAATAGATTTCCTGGAATCCATACAACCTGCATAATCAGAGTCAACATAGCCTTCGACTGCTGCTTTACTATCTTCACCCAAGGCTCCACCATAAATTAAGACTCTGTTCAGAGACCCATTTATGTACCTTAAAATCCACTTTAACGCTTGCCAGTGAGCCTTTCCAGGATTCGCCATGTACCTGCTTACAAGACTTACTGCATATGCTATATCGGGTCTAGTACAGACCATAGCATACATCAAAGAACCAACTATATTAGCATATGGGATGCTATTCATATAGGTTCTTTCGACATTAGTACTGGGACATTGATCAATACTCAGCTTGAATTGAGGGTTTGTTGGAGTCACAACAGGCTTTGAATTCGACATACCAAACTTGTCAAGAATCTTTCGTAGGTATGCCTCTTGAGATAAGCATAATTTCGACTGCTTTCTATCTCTTCGAATGTCAATTCCAAGAATCCTAGATGCAGCTCCCAGATCCTTCATGCCGAACTCCTTATTGAGTTCAGCCTTCACCCTCATTACATCTTCGACATTGTTGCTTGCTATCAGAATATCATCAACATAGAGCAATAAAATAACAAATGAATTTTCAGGTCGAAATCTGGAGTAAACACAATGGTCGAACTGACTTCTAATGAAACCTATGTGTTCCATGAACTTGTCGAATCTCTTATTCCACTGTCGAGGAGATTGTTTAAGTCCATATAAAGATTTCTTCAGTTTGCACACATAATCTTCTTTCCCCTTTTCGACATACCCTTCAGGTTGCCTCATCAGGATCGTTTCATCTAAGTCACCATACAAGAACGCAGTCTTCACATCCATTTGTTCCAGTTCAAGGTCGAACTGAGCCACCATGGCAAGCAACATTCGAATGGATCTGTGCTTCACAACAGGGGAAAATACATCATTGAAGTCGACACCTTCTTTCTGAGTGAAACCCCTTGCGACTAATCTTGCCTTGTACCTCTTCGACATTACTCCTTCAATTCCTTCCTTAACTTTGAAAATCCACTTACAGCTGACTAACCTTGCCCCAACAGGTTTCTCGATTAGTTCCCAAGTGTGATTATCATGAAGAGATTTCATCTCATCATGCATGGCCTTTAGCCATTCAGTCTTCATTCGACTCCTTATAGCTTCCTTATAATCTCTAGGTTCTTCGTCTAGAACTTCACTTGCAGAGATTAAGGCATAAGCTACAAGATCTGCATATCCAAGTCTCTGAGGTGGTTTTATGACTCTTCTTTGCCTATCTCTCGACAATAGGTAGTCATCAACAGTTTCCTCAACATCATCAGAATCTTCTGTTTCTTCTTCGACTTCATCTGGGATACGCATTTCAGCATCAACATGCTCCACCTCAACAGGAATCTCTACCTGTTCCAGCTCTTCGTCAGCATCATCAGTTTTCTTGAAAGCCATTTCCGTTTCATTGAAAACTACATCTCGACTGGTGATACACCTCCTGTGACCTGGCTCTAGGCACCATAGCCTATAAGCTTTTACTCCTTCAGGGTATCCCATAAACATGCATTTCAGAGCTCTAGGTTCGACCTTGTCTTGCCTAATGTGAGCATAGGCTACACAGCCAAATACTCTTAGTTTGTCGAGATCTGGTGGATGTCCCGACCAAACTTCTTCAGGTGTCTTCATATCTAACGCTGTCGAAGGACATCTGTTTATCAGATATGCTGCTGTCGAAACAGCCTCAGCCCAAAACACCTTCTTTAATCCCGCACTAGTCAACATGCATCTAACTCTCTCCAAAATAGTTCGATTAAACCTTTCAGCCAAACCATTTTGTTGAGGAGTACCTGCGGTAGTTCTGTGCCTTGCAATACCAGAGGCAACACAAAAACTGTCGAACGCCTCATTGCAAAACTCAAGGCCATTGTCGGTTCTCAACCTCTTTACCTTTCTGCCAGTTTGATTTTCGACAAGAGTCTTCCAACTTTTGAAATTCTCAAAAGTTTCATCCTTAGTCTTCTGGATGAATACCCATAACTTTCTGGAATAGTCATCTACTATGGATAGAAAATACTTTGCTCCTGAATGTGATGGACACCTTGCAGGCCCCCAAAGATCAGCATGGATGTAATCAAGGGATCCATGTGTTCTTTGTTTGCCTTTGTTGAACTTCATTCTACAGGACTTTCCAAGTACACAGGGTTCACAAAACTTCAGCTTTTCGACTTTATCTCCACCAAGCAGATTTTGTTTCCCTAATTCGACCAGACCCCTTTCACTGACATGGCCCAATCTCATGTGCCAAATTTCTGTCTTCGACAAAGGTTTCGTGGATGCAACATTTGTCGAACCACTTACAACTTCAGCCTCAAGGGTATACAAGCCTTGTTTCTTCACGCCTCTCAAGACTTCCTTCGACCCTTTCATGACTCTCAGGATACTTTTCTCTCCTTGAAAAACATATCCTTTCTTGTCGAATTCACCAAGAGAAATCAAATTTCTCTTCAAATCAGGTACATACCTGACTTCAGTCAACAGTCTTATTGACTCATCATGGAGCTTGAATCTCACAGATCCAACGCCTGCAATCTTGCAAGCTTTGTTGTTTCCCAGCAATACCGATCCACCATCTTGATCACATAATTCCTCGAACAAGTCTTTGTTTGGAGTCATGTGCCAAGTGCATCCAGAATCCATAATCCACTCCTTCGACGAGTTGTTGCTTGAAACCACAAGAACATCAGACGATTCGAAATCATCTTGGACAATAGCTGCATTGCCATTATCCTTACCTCCATGATCTTTCAGGCGTTCAGGGCACACCTTTCTTGTGTGACCTACTTTCTTACAGTGATAGCATCTAATACCAGATGTGTCACCACTATAAGACTTCGACTGATTTTTACCTTTCTTCTTGTCGAATTTTCCTTTAACAGCCAAACCTTCACCAACCGTCGAAGGTTTATGCTCCTTACGTTCGTTCAAGTCCTTAGAGTACAAGGCTGATTGAACTTCTTCAAAGGTCAGGGACTCTCTTCCATACAAGAGGGTTTCTTTGAAGTGAGCATGTGATCTGGGCAAAGCGCACAACAATAACAACGCTTGATCTTCATCATCAATCTTTACATCAATATTTTCAAGATCAAGAATCAACTTGTTGAACATATCCAACTGCTCAGCCAACACTTTGTCTTCGATCATCTTGAATGAATACAAAGCTTGCTTCAGGTAGAGTCGATTTACCAGAGATTTGGTCATATACAAACTTTCAAGTTTCACCCATAACCCTGATGCCGTCGTCTCCTTTGATACCTGTCGAAGAACCTTATCACCAAGGCTCAACAAAATTGCGCTGTGTGCTTTCTCGATCATGGCCGTCTTCTCTCTTTCTGTTAGCGCAGCGTCCATCGCCGTCGCTCCCTTCAACGCTTCCAAACAACCCTGCTGAACCAGTAGAGCTTTCATCTTCAAGCGCCATAGACCGAAATCATTCACTCCGGTGAACTTTTCGATCTCATACTTTGTTGAAGGCATCTTCTCCACGCTCACCGCACCAATTTGTTGTGAATTCAATGCCAATAACAAAGTATAGTATTTGGGAAGAATAAAGAACAAGGAAGAAGAAGAACACAAGAATTGGTTATAACTGCTATTCTTTACTTTCTCTTGGAAAACAAGATTACAAGTTTACAAGAATAACAAATAACCCTCTCACCCTAATTAGGATTTTCTGTGATGGCAATGATGAGAGACTAGTATGCTATTTATAATAAAACCTAACATACTAACTAATGGGCTTTTTCCACATGGCCCATTATACAAGCTAACTTAACAAACAAGCTAACTTAACAAATTCGACAAGCATCCTTCGACAAATACATGCTAGAACCTTCTTCGACTACAGCAAGTACTTCGACCAACTAGAGTTCGATCCAAAATCCCACAAAAGTATACAAGATTAACTCAAGAAATTGAGAATATTTAGAGGGTTTGTAGATTTACAATATGCAAATAATGTAGACACCAGAAAATCCCCATGAGATTTTGTGTTTAAGTTGTTCGAGAAAAATATAAATTGAGCTCGTTGGGAGAGCATAAGTGGGATCCTGGTATGGATCAACGGTAGTGATATGAGTGGCTCATAATTGTGGGGGACTCATACTTGTGAGGTAGATTGTTGGGTGAAAGTATGAGTGATTAAGTCCCACATTATCTATAAATAGGTGGAATGTTAGATTTATAAAAGAGATGACTAATATACTTGATACCTTAAGGTTTTGAGTAAATATGTGGTGTCAAAGAATCTTATGGTTCAAGATCCATTGTAGCTTCTGAATTCCAAGGTCTCTCTAATTAGTGGATTTAGAGCCTAGTTTGGCTTAGTGAGGGAGCAGAAGTTGGATCTTATTTTAGATATGGAAAATCACACTTATGATGGAGTTTTGAAATTAAAAGGTGAGTGGCTAAGTTCAACATCAACTATAAAGGAATGAATTGTTGGATATATATATATATATATATATATATATATATATATATATATATATATATATATATATATATATATATATATATATATATATATATATATATATATATATATATATATATATATATATATATATATATATATATATAAAAGAAAAATAACCCATACAACCATTGCCTTAAATTATTTGGTGGATATGTGGTGTTAAATATCTTAGATCCTAAACGTTTAATGCATTTACACTCTTGGCTCCCTTGGACTCCCCAAATAAGTGGTATCACAACCGTTGTTCAATTTTGTGGATTAACGAGAGTTACATCATGTATTGGAGCTTCTTATATGATGTGGGGACTCACATTTGTGGGTGGATTATTCAGTTCAAGTAGAGTGATTAAGTCCCACATTATCTACGAATGGGTATAATATTGGATTTATAAGAGAGAAGACTCATATATATGTCTTCTTAAAGTTTTGAATAGAGATGTAGCGTCCTCCTCTCTTATGGTCGTGGAGAATTGATACCATTGTTGTTCCCAGTTACCTCACTCTCCTCAATTTTCTACAGACTCTTTTATCGCTTAGAACTAAATTTCTCTTATTCTCTCACAATAGCAGCCATGCTTTCTTTTTCTTGCTTTTATGTTTATGTTTTTATTGCCTTTCACCTTTTGGTATTGTGTTTTTTATATAACAAGGGATTAAACCATATTGGTTTCAACATGTGGGTTTGACCAACTAAAACATTTTTTATTTTAATAAATAATTGATGGATCCCACTTTAAGAATGAACCCACCCAACAAATCTCCCCCTCACGACTTAAATTTAAAGGAGCTTTTCCATCATACCCGCCTTCTTTCCTCAACTAATCATTTTTGCTACAACAAAGTCTTTGTCATCATATATAAACCATTCTATTTTGAATGGATCTTCTCAAGTAAAGACTACTTCGTTCCAATGAATATCAAATCCAATGATATCACACCTAAATATTCTTGGACTATAATGAAACGTCGGGTTCTTACAAGATGAATTGCACTCTGACAATCACAAAATAATACATAATTCTCTTTCTTAACACCCAAGTTTTGTAGAAATTTGTTATCTAGAAAATTTATTTAGAAACTTAAGTTGTTGCAATATACTTAGCCTTTATAGTAGGTAAAACAATTCACTTTTATAACTTTAATTGTCAAGATACTGCTCCCCAACAAAAGTCATCGAGTATCCATAAGTAGATCTTTTGGAGTCAATATCACTAGCCATTTTTTCATGTGTGTAGCCATCTAACACATGATCAAAATTCCTAAAATATAAGCATGCTCTGGAAGTAACTCTAAAATATGTGAGACTCTACTTCTCTGATTGCCAATGATCTTTACCAAGATAGAGAAAAACATGATAACAACACAAATAACATGATAAATATATGGTCTTGTGCATTTCATATCATGAATTAAACTATCAACTGTAGACGTATAAGAAACCTTCCTCATATCTTCTTTGTCTTCTTCACTTGTTGGACATTGTTAAAAATTTAATTTGAAATGATTAGCAAGTGGAGTACTCACATGTTTTGAACCGCTCATATTAAACCTCTCTAACATATTCTAAATGTAATTGTGTTTAGACAACCATAACTTACCAGTCTCCTATCACGAGAAATTCTCATTCTAAGAATTTTTTGTGCAAATGAATTGCTTAACTATTCTTTAGGCTTTGAATCTTCTTAGTGACATAACTGATAATTAACATGTGATCAACATATAACAATAAAATAATAAAATCACAGTCAAATATTTTCTCTATAAAAACACAATGGTGATTCATTGTTTTACCATAACCATTTATTTTCATGAAAGATTCAAACTTTTTATACCATTATCACAAGACTTGCTTGAGACCATACAAACTTTTGTTCAACCTAAAAAAAAGCTCTTCTTTGACTTTGACTTCAAAGCCCACATGTTGCTCCATATATATCTCTTCCTCAAAATCACCATAAAGAAAAGCAGCTTTCTCATCATGATGTTCAACCTATAGACTCAAGCTAGTTGTTAGTCATTTCAAAAAAAATTCTAGTTGTTAGTTTAAGCACAACTCAAATAAAAGTTACCTTCACCATAAGTGAGAAAATTTATCCAAAGTCTATACCATTTTTTTGATTAAATCATTTCATATTCAATCTTGATTAGTAACTTTATTGAGTGCTCTTCAGACTTTATCTTGTATATGTATTTATTCATGAGTGCTCTTCTGCCTTTAGGAAATTTCACCAGCTCAAATATGTCATTCTCATGTAAGAAACTTATTTCTTCTTGTATAACCTTATACCACTTTTTTTACCAACATTTGAAATGGCATCTTGATAGTGCACTTGATCTCTATTGTTAGCGATGATCACATACTAATGTAGAGGAAATCTCTGAGAAACTTGACATTCTCTGAAAGAACTTTTTAACTTAGAATTATCGCGTGTCTTAGAGGGAGCCCATTCAACAATATCATCATGATAATGTTCATGATAATTAGTTACACTTTTGTCATCTGCATGTATATATCTCCATCAACAAAATTTCCACTATGAAGTTTAGACACAACAACAATATAATGTATACATCAATTTTGACTTCTCGACTTTAATAAAATCTTTAATAATTTTGTTTTTAAGAAATATCACTTCATGACAAGAACATATAACTAAACTCTTCAACACCATAACCTACAAACAAACAATATTTAGATCTTTTATCAAGTTTGAATCTCTCACCTCTTAGAATGTGAACAAAAGACATACATCCAAACACTTCCAAGTAACCATAAGAGATATCTTTCTCTGCCCATAATTTTTTTGAAACATAACCATCAAGTGGAAAACAAGGGATTTCACGCTAGTTAACAGTCTCAATCGATGTGAGAAATGATCCCTTAATCCCAATCTCTTGGTTAACACTCTCAATCGAGAAGAAAGTGAGGGATTTCACCTTGTTCACAATCCCAATTGATCTAAAATATGAGTGATTCTCTCTGGGTTAACCTCTCAGCCGAAGGAAAAAGTTACACATTTTCCAGTTTTTTTGACTTGGACATTAGACCGAGAAAAAAATGACACATTTTCTATAACATCCTATATTACCTCATCACCCTAACCTAAGTAAAAGCCCTCTTCCAACCGATATAAAAAATCCTTTTTGTAGTAGTATAACTAACTATTTAACAACAACGTAATATTCTAAATTCTATATTAGAATTTAATTAAAGGGAAGGAAGGGAGGGAGAGAGATAGATTAAAATTTTTTTTTTTATAATATATATATATATATATATATATATATATATATATATATATATATATATATATATATATATATATATATATATATATATATATATATATATATATATATATATATATATATATATATATATATATATATATATATATATATATATATATATATATATATATATATATATATATATATATATATATATATATATATATATATATATATATATATATATATATATAAATAAAATTATTTGACTTTTATAATTAAATAAATAATTATTTTATTATTTTAATATAAAAGTGAATCATTAGATTTAAAATAATTTATTATACTTTTAAAATATTAAATAGATGAGTTGGATTCATCTATAATTTTAAACGGGTGGATTGAATCTAATCTATTAATAAAAATTGTATATAAATTTTATTTGGCAAATCATATTTTGAGTTTATAGTCTATATTTTATAGCTTATAAACTCGTATGATAATAAAATATCTATTTGGTAACATTCTTTTCATCACGAGTTTATAATTTATTTTATTAGTTTATATCTTATTTTTCAGACATTATTTTAAATAGTGTTTTAACTTATACCTTATAATTTATTATTTTTCTTCTATTATTACCTCTATAAATTTTAATCATTTTAAATACATATTTAATTATTATTTTAAAAATGTCTTCTTGTGTTATTTTATATTTATCAACTAGTTAAATCATTAATTTCTTCAAATTCTTTACTTAGCTTATCAGTCATCAATCATCAACTATAAATTATAAGTTATCAATCATTAACTATCAGTCATGAGCTATAAAATATCGATTAGTTTATCATTCAACTATTAATTTTATCAAACGGAACTATAATCAATAGATTAGATGAATTTTTGATATGTAAATAAATAAATTTTATATTAATATATTAATAAATCACATTTACCACCTCAAAAGTGTTCACATGCACACACTACCACGGTTGCACGGGTGGACACATGTTGAGGTAGGGTGTGGTTTTTTAATATTATATGGTGTCTTCTAGGGAAAATTCATAGAAGTAGAAATACATTGACCCATGTAAAATTGATTTTAAAAAGAATGATTCTACTCTTATATCTTTTTAATTTGTCCGCTCTAACTTACAAAAGTTCATAGATATTTACCGAAAACAAAATTACTTAATTGTGAATGCATAACATATACAACATATAGAGAGATATGAGGAATTGTGTTGATGGTAGAAATCTTTGCACAAAGGAGAGCAGTTAAAGAAGATGGTTATAATAAGTTTATTATTTTAATCATAACAGTATCAAGCAATAGAAATAGGAAATACATTCTGATGTATGATGTAATTATAATTTTTAGAATAATTCTTAATTCCTATTAATACTTGCACTTAGGATCCGTTTGTTCTGGTTTTTTTTAAAAATGATTTTTTTTGGAGGAAGATCCTCTTACTTAAGAGTGCGGAAACTACATCCTGCATTTTCCTTTATCTCACTTTAAATATTCATTCTCTCTCTTGATGTTTACCTTCTTATTTTCAATTTTTTTTCATTTCTCTCCTAAAGATAGTATGAAATCAAGGGAAGTTAGAGGATCAAAGTTAGAGAACTTTTTTCTGATTTTTATAGTATTATATAATTTTGAATAAAAAAATTATAAAATATTATTCAAAAAAGTTTCAAACGAAAATTTAGTTTAAATATTTATTTTAAAATATTATTTTAAATATTTCAACATTTTATTGAAATTTTATTTAGGTATCAAAATTTTAAAAAATCACTTAATTTTAGAACTATTTTAAATAGATTTTAATAAAAATTATTTTTAAAATACAACGTTTTAAAAAATTGCAATTTTGATTATATTTTGGTTTTCAATAATATATATTTATGTCATAAGATGTTAAAATTAATATTTTAATTTTAAAAAAAATAATTATAAAAATATTTATAATATTTTAAAAAACAGTTTCATACAATCTATTTTCAAAATATAAAAAAAAAATTTTTTTTTAAAGTTGAAATAAACAAACCCTGACTCTACAAATTTTTATCAAGTTTTCGTCTCAACTGCAAAGGAAAATGAAACAGGACATATCTGCAGTATTTTCTTTAATGAATTATAAGTTTTCACTTTTCAGTTCTTTCATATATGAAATTGCTACCCCTTTCATACTAACACTATCATACATAGTTAGCATAATCAAAGCAATGATGCTCTTTTCCAATTAAGTGTTTGCAAACATTATTTTAGTCACATTTCTATAATTTTTAACGGCAAGCATCTTCGGTAGATGAGTTAGGGGAGATAAATAAAGAAGAGATAGAGTGAAATTGTGTGCGGAAAGATATAAATTATCTTTTGCTTTTTAAAAATAAATCTAATTAATCAATTAGATTTAAGGGTATTTTTTAACATTTTATTGGTGAGAGATTTAAGTGAACCATCGCCTTAAAAATTAATATATGTAAAATATTTTAAGATTATTTTTCTTTTTTTCACTCTTCTCTCTCACATTTTTATGTTTTTTTCTTCTCCTTTTTAAACCTCACCACCTTTTATGTTTTTCTCTCCCTCTCAGGGTATGTTTATTTTCAGGTCGTAAAAAATATTTTAAGAAATATAGTCATGAGAATGCAATATTCTCATGTTTGATTCAAATTTAAAAAAATTATTCTAAGACATATTTTATTTCTAGGAATCCTATTTATATATGTTTTTTTTTAATTTTTATTTTCATTATTAAAGGATGAGAATCCAACATTTTCATATGAATAAATTATCCGGCTACCACTAACTTTCGACTTCTACTTGTCGCACGCGCAAATCAGAGCTAAGAGATGAACTCAATTGCCACAGTGATAATAGGAAAAGAAATGTAGCGGTAAAGATTTGAGATTAAGCCATCAATTGACTTATTTCAACACAATGAAGTAGCCACCGCACTTTATTGTTTCCAAAGGGAAATGAGAAAAAAGTGAACAAAATCCACAGCGAAGTAAAAGATCAAAGATCGAGGTACGGGGGTCGGTTATGCAAAGGGAAGATGTTAGCATCCTAAGCATCTACGGTACTCTGCAGGATCCACTTTGTTTGATTTCTTTTATAATGAGTGTTATGTAAAGGTCTACTTGCTAAAGGAAAAGAATGAATGAGTATTTGTAAACAAAAGAAAATGAAATGTTTTTTATTATTTTTGTTGATCGCCTTGGGTCGTAAGACTTAGTACCTATGTACTCCCTCGTGCAATGGGAAAGTCAGAGCACCGTAGTTCGACTAAAAAAGACTTGTCTGTTAGTTGATTTTAAACAAGGAGACAAGTCGTCATTGTTAGGAGAGAAATCTCGACTAACGCCCACAAGGTGTGAGAAAGATGGATCCTGGATCAACAAGAGTGAGGGTTTGAGAACGTCTTTAGCACTCAAGTGGAAAAGTTGACACCTTTATAACCATAAGGATAGGAGAATGTTGCTCGACTATCAATGAATCATGTCTCAACTCGAAAAAAGTTTTGAAGGGTAAAAGTGCTCGAGCGCACAAAAGATTTTGAATGAGTTGAAATGTTTTTTTTTAATTTTGAAAGATGTCAAAGTATGGTTAAATGAATTGAAGTTTGTTTAAAGAAAATAATTTTTAAAAGGAAAGGCACTCGACAAAGCCGAGGTTTATTATGAAAGCGGTTTGATTTTATAAACAAAGAAGATTTTGAAAAAGATGTGAAGATTTTGAAAATTAAAGAAGATGGGAGGAGATAAACGGACTATCCTAAAGCATAAGGTAAAAGCTAAGGAGAAGAACCATATAACCAACAAGAAGCCGATACTTGACATTATGGGTCAAGATAGAATTCTCATTCTTTGGAATAAAACCAAGCAAGCAAAGATACTAGGCCTCTTGAGAAGACCAATCTTCAAGTGTATTAAGTCTTCGAAAAAATTGGGCAGAGCAACGGCTGTATACAGATGAATTCCATATTACAAACAACGTGTGTAATCACAATAACCTGTTGTTGTACCCCAAAATTTTCCCTCTCATTTATCAATATTTTCTCACAAGATTTCTTTGACTCAAGACTGGATTAGGGTTTTGACCTGCTGAAGACATCTCATCATGCACTGATAACCTAAAATTAGGGTTTGGGATTGCACAAGGATTTTTGGACTATCAATGCTTCATATGAATTTCAAGTATCATCATGGACCCCTAAGATTACTCATGTCAAGTTTCAAGCCTTGAATTACATTTTTGATCAGTCAATTGGACAATTGACCTAGCAATCAACTATATTAGGGAAAAAGTCAACCATGGCCAATTTACAGTCAAACTTCATAATTTTTGATCCATATCAACATTTTAGACTCATATGTATCATTTGATCAAGTTTGGACCACAATTCCTCAAGAAATTTGATCAAATCATCAAAAGGGCAAAATAGTCAAAATTAGGGTTTTGACTGAGAAAGGGCAATTTCTGATTTTTGACCTAACAAATGACCAATTGGTTTGAAGCATGATTTCAAGCGTTCATTTGTATCATCTTGACCTAATGACATGGTTCAAAACAATGCATTTTTATTGGATTGACATATGAAATTTGCAGTCAACTGATCAAAAGTCAACTGTATACTGAAAAGTTAAACTTTGACTTTTTGGTCAAAATAAAGTGCCAAGGATCACAATTCATCAAAACATTTCAAAATGTGAAACTTGTTCATCAAGAAATCAAAGATTGAAGGTTTGGTTTTAAAATTTGAAATTTTCTTAACTTAGAAATCTTTCTAAGTATAGAAAATTTCTTATTTTTTCTCAACTTTAAGCCAAATTTCCACCATGATGCAAGATGATTCAAAGAAAGTTCCCAACATGAAAGTTGTAGACCTCCATAAAATATAAAACTTTTCTTCACACATTTTTCCCTAAAGATGCTTGGATCTCAAGATATAATTTTGTGATTACATGCTCATGAACTAAAATAACTTAGTGAAATTTTGCCCTAATTTAGGCAGGTTTTTGACCTAACTTCATGGAAATTTTTCACCTAGTTCCAAGAGGAATCTTGAAATGTATTTCAAATATGAGTTATATAGCACATTGCAAGCTTTCCAAAATATCCAAGAACTCCTTGAGATCATTTTTGAGTAGGGAGAATCAAAGAGATGAAGTTAGCAATTTCTCACTTTGATTTCAAGTCATTTCGTGAAGAATAAAATTCAAATCTGAACCTATGTTGCCTAATCTTTGCTTTACAGGCCTCAAACTTGTTTATCACTTCATAATTTAATGCTTACATAGATGATAAAGCCTTAATTCAAGCACAAGAGTCTTTGTCCAAGCTTTAATTCCATAAATGGCACAAAGTTGCCATTGCCATTTTGGAAAAGTATAACTTTTGCAACTTTTCATTTCTTGAGCATTAGACTTGTTTTCTCTGTACACACAAGTCCTATAAACCAGAAGCAAGTTGTGTAGAACTTGTACCAACTCCAAACAGGCTTGTACAAGCATGTGGAGACTTGTCCCCTCACTTTGCTTCAAAAGCAAGTAAGAGTGCAAAAAGGCTAGAACTCAAAAATCTATTGTAAACTGAATTGAAACCTTCTCTATACTTATACACAAACATATTACAACTTAGAACACGATTGCTCAAGGCCAGAAACACTCCAAAACTCCCTATCACCAAAAACCTGTCAAAACTTGCAGTTTATGGCCAAGCATAACAATCCACAAATTGACTCGTGCGTTTCAAGTTTTAATCACTCAAACACTTTACCTACCTCATATCTAAGTGTTCCAGACCATCATCCCTGTATTGTAACCCCTTCTTCTCCATCTGTCATTATTGTTTTTCAAGCTTGCAGGTTGACTTGGATAGAGAGATTCAGGCACTTCCAAAGCAATGCAATGATTGGAACACACTCAAGGAGGTTCAGGCAAGCTAAAGGAAACTTCAGGCCTTCATAAATCTCACTCAAACTCCATTCACGATCTCAGCTGAAAGAGGTAAGAACTCCAACTTTTATCTCTTCATACATGCATCCATTGGCCATGATTTGTGAAAGGAAAATATAGATATTATTGTGCTAAAGTCAACCATGTGCATAGATTTCATTTATGTTAATTATGTATAGAGAATTTTAGAGTTCAAATTTCTATAAAAATTAGGGTTCAAATTAGGGCCTTTAAAATTCGTTTTAATCTTTGATTGTTAGTTTCCATAAGTTACATGTCTGAAATCGTGGGAAAGAGTACTATCATTTTCATGTTGGAAGTTTCCATTTTCATGGAGAGATGATAAAGATACAGAGGTTCTGGCCAGCTTGAGGAAGAAGATGAAGTACAGGGCAATGAGGCTTTATATGTTATGTTTTTATTGTTTCATATAAACTAACGGGTGTACAGCCACCCCAGTGGCAAGGTAGCGCGCTGGAAATTCACAGGTCGTGGGTTCGAACCTTGGCGCTACCTTTTGCATTTTTTTTCTCATTTTCAGCTTCATTTTTGGAATTTTTGGTAGCGTGGGCTTGGTTCCTTGGGCCTCTTGTTTTTTCTAACATTTACCTCCCTTTCTCCTTACAGCACCCCTGGCCCAATCTTTTTATTATTTATTTTATTTTCATATTTGTTTTATTAAATATTTTCTTTAACACATAAAAATCATGAAAAATATAAATATGATAAATATTTTATTTTATTTTATTTTATTTTATTTTATTTTATTTTCACATAAAAAATATATTTTATTTTAAATATATATACTAACTATCTTTCTTAAATAAACTTGTAAAAATAAATTAGACTTAGATATATTTTTTTTCCTTTTTCTTCACACTTGTAAATATTTATTTTGACATATAAAAAGACTAAATATTTTCACCAAATATTATCTATTATTTTTAATACAAAAAAATACACAAAAAATAATACTTAAGGAACTTTATTTTCTTTTAAATTAGAAATTAGGGTTAACCATTTTTCAAGAATTAATTTCTTTTCCTTAAGATACTAGGATTAGGTCAAAATTCTTTTGCATATGAAACAAAAATCTTTTTCTTGCATACATACCATTGCATATTTATATTGTATATTTATTTATTCAAATATTCGTACAAATTCGATTTTGTTGTAATAGCTTAATTATATTTACATTATTACAAATCCCCATTTATAATTTGTATTCCCCCCTCCCATAAAATGTTGTAATAGCATAGTAATCTTTAAATTACGCAATTTACCGCTTTTATATACCATGATAGTAATTAGGGTTTGTATGGAAAGATCAAAACAAATCAAATAGAAAACCCTAAATTCAAGACAAAATCAAGCATGAAAATAACACACTTGCACACAAGCATCCTTAGAGTTTCTCCACTTGGTTGCCTTATACAAAAAATAGCCATATTACGCATGCGAAGTATCTTGGCAAAACAAACAAATATAAGATCATAGTCCCTCGATGACGCTATCCAAAGTTGCCTTACAAGATGATTTTAGTCCCTAAAAAGAATGCTAAGATACCTTGCAACATTGCTAATCATGGTTATACAATGACCCACGTCCGTCCTGTTTACTCCAAACATAGGGTTACTTACCAAATCAATGGTATGACAACAATGTCAAAGGAAAAGGAAATGAGCAAGAAAGACATTTGAGTAGGTAAATTGCTCCTAATTACTTGCTCCATTTCAAAACAAACATCCTTGCTATTTTCAAAACAATCACATACACCTTCAAACATCTTACAAAATTTGAAAAAACATTTTCAAAAGATCAACATCTTTGTATACATTCTTACGAACGAGAATCATTACAAAGATTGCCTAAAAAATGGTCTCTTTACAAAATACTTTCAAAAACCACACAAAGCGCAATTTCAAATAAAAGCAAGTGATTTAGCAAGTAACTAAGAGCCCGTGGAAAATCATGGATGAAAAGGGTGCCAATACCTTCCCTTTTCATAATCTACCCCCCGAACTCAAGAAACAATCTCAAAGGTCTTTCCTGTGCTTTTTCACCTTTCCTTTTGGATAAAAGAAAAGTCGGTGACGACTCTTGCTAACCGCAAAATTTGCGATAAAATGCAAAACCTCAAGTCAGTTCTCCCACCGTATCACAGAATTGGCGACTCTGTTGGGGAAAATTTCAAAAGTGGGGTTACCTTAGGGCTAGATCACATTTATTTGCTTACATTGTTTGACTTGTATGCTTTACATTATGGTTCTTTGTTTGGGTTTGAAATCCTCTACCCGGATTTGGGATACATTATAGGTAAATAGCAATACGTTGTGGAAACTGTGCGGGGTATACCGACATGGTCTAAGCAATAGCTATGTTAGCGTGACATAATTGTGGGTACCGGTAGCCTTTGAGTTAATCAAAGATAATACGTGGCCGCTGAGTGATGTCATGAAGCACTAATGAACTTCTAGAACCCTCTACTTGACCAACTTGGCCTTAGGGATGTAGTGAGATGACCGGCTTTGGTGCAGTCCAAAGTTGGTAGATACTCGATACTACACTCATTGAGGTTTGGTTTCTTGGGATATTTCGGTCGCCATTAAAGAGGTTTGAGCTGAAACAATGACCAACGAAACAATCCAATGATATTGAGCTCCTTAGAACCCGGTTACTATTACCAGGACAGGTTTAAGCCAACTAACCTTCAAGAGGGTACTTACCTATAAAACCCCATGCAAGCCTAAACTAAGAACTTGTTTGCTTTGCTTTGATTAGGACTTTATGAGTCTATTGGGATACTAACTGCAAGTATATAGTTTATTCGTTCTAGTTTTAAATGATTATCGAACCCCCAGAGACTGAGGATCAATCGCATACGATCTAATGTTACAATTGCTTAACTAAGCGATGAATATTTGGTTTTAGGGGAAAAAGAGTTTAATTAAAAACAATAGTAATAACTATACCGGTATGTGATAGTCGGACTTCAGGAACTCGGTGAATCGCTTGGCATATAAAGTATTTCGGTAAAAACAAATTGTTTAAAAACCTGAGACATACACTCTCGTGTTCATGAAATAAGTTATGCTACTAAACCTAGTGGATGCACTTTAAATTTAATAACACTTTTTGAAAACAACTTGAGTTTGATTAATTTGTTAAAATACTCTCGTGTATTTAAAAATTAATGTTTAGTTACCATTATCTAGGTCGAACCCCAGCTCTCGCATGCAGGTTCTTACCTTAATTAATTTCCCACACTCGTGGCAAAATCGTGTTAAATATCCTTTCACTCTCGTGACAAGGGTAGTTAAATATGGAAATTGGAAACCAGAAATTATTTATAAAAGTTTTTAGCCAAGTTATCACCGAATTCCTTCGGTGCTTAGGAGTCACATATCGGTACAAACGAAATTAGCCAGACATAATATATTTAGTAACCATGCAACGTAAAATACAATTCATAAAAATAACTAACATAGCATAAGAATAATAAAAACCAATTGCATAAAAACCTGTAAAGATGTTGTTGTGGTAATCTTGAGTGTGTACAATATCCTTGCGATTAATTGAAATATATGACCGAGTTAATCCTTAGATGAAGAATTAACACTTTTGGAAACTAATTTTAGAAACTGAACGTTACAGTGGGTATAATGGTTCAAAAGCAAAACGAAACAAAATAATGCAGAAAGGCAAAAGTTTGACTCTGTAGTAAATTCTCCGACCCTGTTCCATTAAAATGCCTCCTATTTATAGAAGAGGATTTTTGCAGTTAAGAGAATTTAAGAACTTCTTGAGTGGAGGAAGACTCAGACGGTTCGTTGCTGAAGTTGAGAAATTGTAGGAGAAGAAACCATCCATTATGTTTCCCACGTCTCCTGTTATGCATAACGTTGAATTATGCGTGTGACGGTCGTTATGAGGAGGTGACGGTCGTAATGCGCTTAAATAGCGCGTTACGTTCGTCAATGATGTGTGACGAGCGTCCTTCAAGTTGTGAGCGCGTTACGCTCGTAATGGGGGTGTGACGGTCGTCACAACATCAAATTCTGCAGATTTTGCAGATTTAGTTCTTTTTCTTCTGATTTTTGGTTAGCTTTCTTCATGTGATCCTTTTTCACCAATTCGACTTGAAACATGTTGTACCTGTGAAAAGACATAAAAACTCGGAACAATCGGGAGTTAAACGAGTTAATGTATTATGAAAATCGATAAAAAATGTAGTAATTATATGATACAATTTCTCGTTATCAAATTCCCCCATACTTAAACCTTTGCTTGTCCTCAAGCAAATAGTCATTTAGAAATATCGGACAAGTATTATCAAGCGCACATGCATGACATACCTTTGGTTTTTAAAGCAATTACGAGAAATCCTCGTCAGTTCGACCGATACTTAAGTGAAACACTAACGATACGCTAATGACACAAGCAATAAGCTAAGTTGTGGACTTCCATTTCAAACAACCTGTCCAATAGTTCCGTTATAATTCTGCCCAGAGTTTCTCATATCTATTTCACCCGGTTTTGTTCTAGCGCAATCACATTAAGCCCTTTGTCTAAGCACGCACGTAGTGGAGTAACCGATTAGTGACTTTGGTCCTTTTAGCACGGGATCTAGTACACGAATGTGGCAACCCTACATATGTTATCCAAATTGAAGGTTGTGGGGGATCGAGCCGTAGCACGCCCTACCAAGTTCAGAACCAGATACCTCTGAACCAACCAACAGTGGACTCCTTCATTATTTTCTAATCTCTTATACGCGACCTTGTATTTTGGTGCACAAAATTTTCTTTTCTTTTTAGCAGCGAGATAAGAAGGATATTTCATTGATCAGGCATCAAATACTTATATTCATTGGTTCCCCACGTGGTTTGTGTCAAGACGGTGCTGACTGCTAGTATAAACTACTAGGGGTTACTTTAGAACTAAAACTCAAGATATAGGTATAATGGTTATTGAAACAGATCGCGTAAGTAGGAAGTCAAAGGTGTCATAACCGTATCGATCTTGTTGAATCGTTCTCGGCTTCCTTAACTAGGATTTCATTGAGATAGGTACGTCGGGCTAATGCAAAGATAAAGCAAAAATTTTCGGTATGGCTAAATAAAGCGGGGAAGAATTTAAACTGAGAAATATCGTAAAAAAATACTTGTTTATGGTAGATGGAAAGGTACCTCTCCCACACTAAATCTGACATTGTCCTCAATGTTGCGGTATATAGGCGGGGAAATACAAATACAAAAACAAACAGAAAGGAAATGAAACAGAAAAAGTAAACTACTTAGAAAATAAAGAAAACTACGGATGGCCACGTCCTCTACTCCTGGTGCGTGATCGCCTGGTAGGAGTGGCTTCGGTGTCAGTGTCCTGGTAGCCAAGGGTGCTGACGTCCAACCTTAAAGCGTTAAGTTCAGACAGTGCCTCGCCCAACCTCTCATTCATGCTCCGCTAGCCAGTCATAATCTGAGTGTTTTGTGCACATAAATAGTCATATTGTTCCTGTTGTCTTCTTTCAAGTGCGGCACTCATTTGATTTTACTGATGGATAGCACGAAGAACGTCTTCAAGAGTAAAAGGAGGTGGTGCGGATGAAGGTCCTGGAGTGTCATGGACGGGGGCAACACTGTCCATCTCTTCTTGCATTTCTTCTGCAGGGGCATTAGGCTGGTCTGCATGAGTAGGAACACGCCCCTCGGGAGCTGCAGGTTCGAATAACCAGTTAGCTCTGTTTTGTGGATCGATTCGGTCCCTGCAAGGCAAAGTAATGTTATGATAAACAATGTTTCTGATCACATGATGGAATCTGCCATCCTCCCGCTCATAGATGAGGTGTGCGGCCTTGCAGTGGTCCAGAGTCAGCAAAGCCGGTGCCATAGAAGGCATATCTGTGAGAGCGGCACCATAATTCAGGGCTATGGAAAGAGAAGTGACAATCCCTCCGAAATAGAAGGGTTTTCCGCCTCTAGCACAAATAGAGTGAATATGGGCCAATAAAAATGGGGCGGTGTTGATCTTCTGGCCGGTGAATGCGCAATGCATGAAGAAGAGCTCCTTGGAGTTGAGCTTGTGGTTGTTGTCTCGGGCGAAGATGGTGTGGCGTTGAGGTGGTTGTAAGATCCGGCACGAATGTTCGTCATACTGTTCCATAAATTAAAAGCTTCCTCGCCGAAATTATCCGGCACCCGAAGGTGGACACCTTCGTCATAACAGAAACCAAACAGCCGTGCGATGTCAGTTTGGGGCAGCTGATGCTCAGTGCCAAACATACGAAATTTGGCCACCCCTGAGAGTTGGTTCATGGCGCCAGGGGGAGTAATGTATGCAAAGGAACTCAGAAACTCCAAGGTGAGAGTTCCGTAGATGGGTTGCGGTTCGCGACACAGGTTCCATTAGTTCACATTTTGCAAAAGTTGTCGGACGCTGTCTAGCAGTCCCAAATTCCTCAAACAATCAAGGTCAACATACCGAGTAGGTTGGAGACCGCGGCGTTGGAACTTCTGGAATTTGAGTCGTTGGGTTTCACCTTGCTCGCCGGATCTGAAAGTGAGATTAGGGATTTGCTGGTTGTTATCCATATTGCATGCAAGAGATTGAATCGTGAAAGGGTTTAGAATGTTGGTGGAGTAGTGGGTGATGGGGGTTAAGTGTTGGAGCGTTGGAATTTGAGAGAAAATTTGAATGGGTACTGTTACGGTATTGGGAAAAAGGGAATAATGAATGGAAGGTGGAACGACTTCTGTAATAGCAGAATCTGCTATTGGGCGCGCGTGACGACCGTCACAATGGGCTGACGGGCGTAACACGGTGAAACGCGTGTTACGCTCATCATGGGGACGTTACGATCGTTACGGGTGCAAAGAATCATATTTATGAAATGAACGAAACAATATAATTACAAAACATTATAACACAATAATTCAATACATGCAGAGTATTTCAAACATACATCCTATAAAAAAAATTTGCAAAATGATAATATGATCAGTGAATATAATATTTGATGTAAAACACAGTAAATTTAATGAAAATGAAAATAAACTGAAAATGAAATAAAATGAAAATAAACTGAAATTGAAATAAATATATGTTTCTAACAGAACTTTAAAAACTATAAAGAGTAAACTTGTTTAAAATGAAATCATAAACTGCCTAGAAACATAAAACACAAGGTAAAAATAACTGCTGATTCTGCTGCTTCATCCCAGTCGCGTCTTCAAATCTTCGAAAGCTGCATTTATGTGATAAAACGACTCCACAGTTATATCAGTTAAGCCTATCACGTCCATACGCATACCATTCAACTCGTTCTTGATTCCATTGATGTCCGTCTGGTAAACATCCAGTGTAGAAAAGATTTTATTCAAATTTTTAGCATATTCTCCTTTTGTTATTGCAGGGGCATCAACATCCTCTACGATGTTGTTACCATCATGGTAACCAGGAGGGGTCTCGGGGGTCACTCTTATCAGACATTGTGGTATCATAAACTCGGTAGGATTGGGGTGTCTCAGGTGTCGAAGGGTGGTCGGGAGGGTTAAGCTCATACAACCAATTGTCGCGATTGTGGGCACTTATTTTGGCATGGTTAGGAAGTGTAAATACCGTGACTACTTCATCCCTTATCAAGTATTCAAAGGGTGCAGGACCTAGATTACCTATTATTCGTAGGTGGAAACAAAAATCAATGTTCATTGGGCGGATTGAACCAAATTGTGTGCACCTATGTAGTTGGTATCTAAGTCCGAGGGCGTTAGCAATCATGGTAACCAGGCCTCCTATGATGATTGGCTCGTTAGGGTTCTCAGCAATGCGGGAAAATGTCTGCATCAAGAATGGCACTGCATTTACAGGTCGGCCCTGGGTCATGCACTGCAGCAAAAATATCTCATCTTTAGATACGGCAATGCGGTTCTGTTCTTTTCCGAAAATGGTATATGCTAGAATCTTATGGAAATAGCGAATAGCGGGGTTGTGTATTTCATTATTATCCATGCTATCCGTCTCAGGGTGGTAGTTCCCGGTTAGAGTCCCCCAAAAATAGTCTAGGTCAAAATCCATTAACTCTGCCTGGGTGGTAGAAAAAGCAAAAGGTTCGCTAGGGAATCCTAGAAGGTCGGCTAATTCTTTATGGGTGTAAGCAAATTCAATGCCAAATAACCTGAAGGCTATAAATCCCTTTCTAGTTCCGAAACCGCGCTCGGGTATATGAACTAAGGAGCTCAGAAACTCAAGGGTGAGCTCGCGGTATGTAACAAACCTAGATTTAATGTGGGATTTTTCCCACCCCAGCTGGCTAAACAAATAATGGACACTATCCTTAATGCCTAAAGTGTCTATTGTGGGTTCATCATAATATAAGGTCATACCAATATTTCTGTGTGATAATTCCTCAAACCTCCTCATTTGGTTCCTGCCTCTAAAAGTGGTTTCCATAGTATATAGTAAAGGGAGGGAAGCAAATCAAGGGAGAAGGTAGGATAGAAAAAGACTTTTTCAGAAAACCTGTAAAGTTGTTTGAAAATCAGCAGCAGTTGTATACTTTTTTTTTAGAAATAATGAAAATAAGGCTTTAAAAGAAATAAATGTAGAAACGGAAAAGAAAATCAAAAATAAAAACAAACGGAAATAATAGCAAAAACAAATAGGTGGGTTGCCTCCCACTAAGCGCTTTGTTTAACGTTGATAGCTCGATAGATAGTACCTATTCAGTTAGGTGTCGGGGTAGGTGGCTCACTTAACTGCAGATAAGCCGAATAGTTTAGATTTTCGACGTTAAAATAATGCTTCTAGCGCTGGCCATTGACTATAAATGCTTCAATGGAATTTCCTTTAATTTCTATCGCACCACTTGGGAAAACTTTATTAATTTCGAATGGTCCTGACCATCTGGAACGTAATTTACCCGGGAAGAGTTTCAGTCTAGAGTTGAATAGGAGTACAATGTCTCCTTCCTTAAATTCTTTCCGCGAGATACGCTTATCATGCCATTTTTTTCCTCTCCTTACAGATTCTAGCATTTTCATAAGCGTCTAAACGTAATTCTTCTAATTCATGGATATCTAATATTCGTTTCTCGCCAGCAGTCTTGTAATTTAAGTTAAGAGTTTTAATGGCCCAGTAAGCTTTATGTTCTAATTCTACTGGCAAATGACAAGATTTTCCATAAACTATTTAAACGGCGTTGTTCCGATAGGGGTTTTAAAAGCTGTCCTATATGCCCAAAGAGCATCATTTAGCTTGGAGGACCAATCCTTTCTGGATGTGGCTACGATTTTCTCAAGGATTTGTTTAATTTCCCTATTTGACACTTCCACTTGTCCACTCGTTTGAGGATGATATGGTGTGGCTATGCGATGTTTAACGCCATATTTTGAAAGTAGTTTTTCGAAAATTCTAGAGATAAAATGGGAACCTCCATCACTAATTACTAGTCTTGGTATACCGAATCGTGGGAAGATAACATGCTTGAATAATTTAAGTACCACTCGTGTATCGTTTGTGGGTGTAGCGACGGCTTCAATCCATTTTGATACATAGTCAACAACCACCAATATGTACTTATTTCCAAAGGATGCGGGGAACGGTCCCATGAAATCAATTCCCCATACATCGAAAATTTCGACTTCGAGAATCCCTTTTTGCGGAATTTCGTCACGTCTAGATATATTTCCTGTGCGCTGACATCTATCGCAGTTCATAATTGCTACGTGGACGTCTTTCCATAAAGTAGGCCAAAAGAAACCAACTTGAAGTATTTTTGCACAAGTTTTCGATGTACTAGCGTGTCCACCATAAGGGGCGGAATGGCAATGAGCAATGACGTCGTCCACTTCATCATTAGGAACACAGCGACGGTAGATACCATCGGTGCCTCTTTTAAAGAGTAGTGGTTCATTCGAAAAGTAGTGTCTAAGATCATGGAAGAATTTCTTCCGCTGTTGGTACATTAAATCGGGTGGTAGAACACCAGCGGCTAAGTAGTTAACGAAATCAGCATACCATGGTAATGTGGTGTTGGTACAAATGGCTTCTACTACCGCAGTTGTTAAATGTTCATCATATTGATCTAAATTATTGATAGGAGCTATCTCTAGTTTAGCAATAAGGCGTTCATATGGGAAATCTTCGTTTATGGGAACACTCTCGATTTGGATTCCATCCAATCTTGATAAATGGTCTGCTACCACGTTTTCAGTCCCCCTTTTGTCTTTTATTTCCAAGTCAAACTCTTGTAGGAGTAAGATCCATCTGAGTAGTCGTGGTTTGGCGTCTTTCTTACTTAGCAAGTATCGGATCGCAGCATGATCCGTGTAAATAATGATTTTGGCTCCTACTAAGTAGGAACGAAATTTGTCCAATGCGAATACAACAGCTAAGAGTTCCTTCTCCATAGTGGTGTAATTCATTTGTGCGGGATCAAGTGTTCTTCTTGCGTAGTAAATAGCGTGAAGCTTTTTATCCTTGCGTTGTCCTAGGACTGCGCCTACAGCATAATCGCTTGCATCGCACATTATTTCAAATGGTAGGTTCCAATCAGGAGGTTGCATTATAGGTGTTGAAATTAAGGCTTCTTTAAGCGTCTCAAATGCGTTTAAGCATTTATCGTCGAAATTAAACTCGACTTCTTTCATCAATAGTTCAGTTAGTGGCTTAGTGATTTTAGAGAAATCTTTTATAAAACGTCGGTAAAAACCAGCGTGTCCTAGAAAACTTCTTATTTCTCTAACTGTTTTGGGTGGTTGAAGGTTTTTGATAATTTCGATTTTAGCTTTATCGACTTCAATCCTTCTGTTTGATACAATGTGACCCAACATAATTCCTTGTCTCACCATGAAGTGACATTTTCCCCAGTTGAGCACTAGGTTGACATTGACACAACGTTTCAGTACTAGCTCGAGATTTGATAAACATCCGTCAAAACTTTCTCCGCAGACAGAAAAATCATCCATGAATACTTCCATAATTCCGTCCAAAAAGTCTGCGAAAATCGCCATCATGCATCGTTGGAAAGTTGCAGGTGCGTTACATAGTCCAAATGGCATTCTTCGGTATGCAAAGGTACCATAGGGGCATGTGAACGTAGTTTTCTCTTGATCATCAGGATGAATGGGAATTTGGAAAAATCCTGAGTATCCGTCAAGATAGCAAAAATGGGAATGTTTGGCTAAACGCTCGAGCATTTGATCTATGAATGGTAATGGGAAATGGTCCTTGCGCATAGCTTTGTTTAGTTTTCTGTAATCAAGACACATTCTCTATCCTGTTTGGGTACGTTGTGCCACCGATTCGCCTGTTGTGTTTGTTATAACTGTAACACCTCCTTTCTTAGGTACTACGTGAACTGGACTGACCCAGTTGCTATCTGATATTGGGTATATGATGCCTACCTCTAGTAGTTTCTGCATTTCTTTCTTTACGACTTCACTTAGGATAGGATTTATTCGTCTTTGATGTTCTCTAGAAGTCTTGCAGTCCTCCTCTAGCATAATGCGGTGCATACAGAGAGAATGACTTATTCCTTTTAGATCTGATATATTATATCCTAACGCGGTTGGATACTTCCTTAACACATTAAGAAGTTTTTCGGTTTCGATCTTCTCTAAATTGGCATTGACTATAACTGGCCGTTCGAGTTCTTTATCTAAAAATTCATACCTTAGATCTTTAGGTAACGTTTTAAGTTCTATACCAGTTTTCTTATCAGTTGGAGTAGGATCGGGTGTTAAGGCAAAACATTCGCTTAGGTTGGCATCGTGATATTCTCGTTTCCAGTCGTCATCCTTGAAAATAGTTGGCGTCAGAATTTTCAATATCCCAGAATAGGTGTCTTCTTGGTTCTCTAGTTCTTTGACACATTCATCAATAATATCTAGGAAACAGCATGAGTCATCTATAGCAGGGGCTTTGAAGAATTGGGAAAGAATAAATTCTACTTTTTCTTCTCCTACCTCGAAGGTAAGCTTTCCTTTCTTAACATCGATAATGGCTCATGCAATGGCTAAAAATGGCCTTCCTAATATGATGGGAATATTTGAATCTTCCTTTATGTCCATTATTATAAAGTCAGTAGGTATGTAAAACTGTCCTATTCGGACAGGAATATTTTCTAGCATACCAACAGGGAATTTGAATGATCTGTCGGCTAGTTGTAGGGACATCTTGGTAGGTATCATGTCACCTAGTTTGAGCTTCTCGCAAATAGATAAGGGCATTAGACTAACACTTGCTCCTAAATAACATAGAGCTTTGTCTATGACAGATTTTCCAATTACACATGGTATGGAGAAACTACCAGGATCCTTTAGCTTTAGGGGCATGTTATTTTGAATTATGGCGCTACATTCGGCAATTAGCATAACGGTTTCGTTTTCAACAATCTTTTTCTTATTAGACAGTATTTCTTTTAGGAATTTAGCATATGACGGCATTTGAGTTATAGCTTCTGTAAACGGAATAGTGACGTTTAATTGTTTCAGAAGTTCTACAAATTTCTTGAATTACCCCTCGTTTTTGGATTTTGCAGGTCTTTGAGGGTATGGAATTGGTGGTTTGTATGGCGGTGGAGGTACATAAGGTTTTTCTGAAATCTCTCCGCTCTCGTTCACGTCTTCCTCTACATTCTTAGATTGTTCTTTCGATTTCTCTGCTTCCTTTTCAGGTTTTTGATACATGGTCGGGTTTTGGAGTCTAGGATCTACCGGTCCATCAAGTGCTGTCCCACTTCGTAATGTGATAGCATTAGCATGTCCTTTAGGATTGGGTTGTGGTTGTCCAGGAAACGTACCAGCAGGTGCGGCAGAACTAGCTTGGTGTTATGCTACTTGGGAGATTTGGGTTTCTAACATTTTATTGTGAGTTGCTAGGGCATCTACCTTATTTGCTAATAGCTTCAATTGTTCACCGGTGTGAACGTTTTGATTGAGGAATTATTTGTTTTGTTAAGCTTGATTAGCGATAAAATTTTCCATTAGGATTTCAAGGTTAGACTTCTTAGGAATGTTAGGAACATTAGCAGCGGGTTTTTGATAGCCTGAAGGTACAGCGGGTGCTTAGCCAGGTGCATATAAAGCGTTATTGTTCTTGTACGAGAAGTTAGGATGGTTCTTCCAACCAGGGTTATAGGTATTAGCATAAGGATTACCTTGAGCGTAATTCACTTGATCAACTGATATTCCTGCTAGGATTTGACATTCGGTTCCAACATGACCAGGAACTCCACAAACTTCGCAGTTTGGGGTAACTGCAGCCACGGTGGCTGCAGGAGGTAAGGTCAAGCTTTCTATCTTTTGGGTAAGAGCATCTACCTTAGCATTAACTTTATCTAGGCTAATAATCTCGTACATCCCACTTTTGGTTTGAGTTTTCTCCACAGGTGTTCTTTCTCCTCCCCACTAATAGGGGTTTTGAGCCATATTTTCAATGAGTTGGTTAGCTTCGTCGTAAGGCTTGTCCATCAGTGTACCACCTGCGGCGGCATCTATAGAGAGTCTTGTGTTGTATAAGAGTCCATTGTAAAATGTGTGGATAATCAGCCAGTTTTCTAATCCGTGATGTGGGCACATTCGCATCATATCTTTGTAGCGTTCCCATGCATCAAATAGCGATTCAGTATCCTTCTGCCTAAATCTGTTGATTTGAGCTCTTAATGCAGCAGTCTTGCTTGGGGGAAAGTATTGTGCTAAAAATACATTCTTAAGTCCTTCCCATTTAATGACGGAATTTGACGGCAAGGATTGCAACCAAGCCCAAGCTCTATCTCTTAGCGAAAAAGGAAAAAGACGTAATCTTATTGCATCTTTACTAACACCATTTGCTATAACTGTGTCGGAAAATTGAACGAATTTCGTAAGATGTTCATTTGGATCCTCGGTAGGATTTCCAGAGAATTGCATTGTTGGATAGCTGATATTAATGACGGTTTCAACTCAAAATCGTTTCGATTAATTGCTGGAGCAGCAATGCTATTGTGGGGGTTCTTGTTGTGATGGAGCTGCGTACTCCTTCAGTGGACGAGTCCTTCGTTCTTCGGCCATGTCTACTTCTGGATTAATTTCGGTTTCAGAGGAAGAATTTGAATCTGTTTTGGAATCAATCTTGATTTCGGGTTTTGGTAAAGGAATAACGTGATTTAAATAGTAATCCCTGACTGTTCGTCTTATGGAAAGGATGCGTTCAGGTTCGTCCGTCGATTTGTCAAGTGGTTCGCCTTGTGAACGAGTCCTTGGCATACAAATCGAAAGAGGGTTTCTATTGCCTAGTCTAAACGCGCAATAGAAGGTTCTTACTTAATTGACTAATCAATCCCCGACAGCAGTGCCAAAAACTTGATCAGGACTTTATGAGTATATTGGGATACTAACTACAAGTATACAATTTAGTCGTTCTAGTTTTAAATGATTATCGAACCCACAGAGACCGAGGATCAATCGCATACGATCTAATGTTACAATTGTTTAACTAAGCGATGAATATTTGGTTTTGGGGAAAAAAGAGTTTAATTAAAAACAATAGTAATAGCTATACCAGTATGTGATAGTCGGACTTCAGGAACTCGGTGAATCGCTTGGCATATAAAGTATTTCGGTAAAAACAAATTGTTTAAAAACCTGAGACATACACTCTCGTGTTCATGAAATAAGTTATGCTACTAAACCTAGTGGATGCACTTTAAATTTAATAATACTTTTTGAAAACAACTTGAGTTTAATTAATTTGTTAAAACACTCTCGTGTATTTAAAAATTAATGTTTCGTTACCACTATCTGGGTTGAACCCTAGCTCTCGCATGCAAGTTCTTGCCTTAATTAATTTCCCACTCTCGTGGCAAAGTCGTGTTAAATATCCTTTCACTCTCGTGACAAGGGTAGTTAAATTAAATATGGAAATTGGAAACCAGAAATTATTTATAAAAGTTTTTAGCCAAGTTATCACCGAATTCCTTCGGTGCTTAGGAGTCACATACCGGTACAAACGAACTTAGCCAAACATAATATATTTAGTAACCATGCAACGTAAAATACAATTCATAAAAATAACTAACATAGCATAAGAATAATAAAAACCAATTGCATAAAAACCTGTAAATATGTTGTGGTAATCTTGAGTGCGTACAATATCCTTGCGATTAATTGAAATATATGACCGAGTTAATCCTTAGATGAAGAATTAAGACTTTTGGAAACTAATTTTAGAAACTGAACGTTACAGTGGGTATAATGGTTCAAAAGCAAAATGAAACAAAATAATGCAGAAAGGCAAAAGTTTGACTCTGTAGTAAATTCTCCGACCCTGTTCCATTAAAATGCCTCCTATTTATAGAAGAGGATTTTTGCAGTTAAGAGAATTTAGGAACTGCTTGAGTGGAGGAAGACTCGGACGGTTCGTTGCTGAAGTTGAGAAATTGTAGGAGAAGAAACCATCCATTACGTTGCCCACGTCTCCTGTTATGCATAACGTTGAATTACGCGTGTGACAGTCGTCATGAGGAGGTGACGGTCGTAATGCGCTTAAATAGCGCGTTACGTTTGTCAATGATGTGTGACGAGTGTCCTTCAAGTTGTGAGCGTGTTACGCTCGTAATGGGGGTGTGACGGCCGTCACAACATCAAATTCTACAGATTTTGCAGATTTAGTTCTTTTTCTTCTGATTTTTGGTTAGCTTTCTTCATGTGATCCTTTTTCACCAATTCGACTTGAAACATGTTGCACCTATGAAAAGACATAAAAACTCGGAACAATCGGGAGTTAAACGAGTTAATGTATTATGAAAATCGATAAAAAATGTAGTAATTATATGATACGATTTCTCGTTATCAGCTTGTATATGCATACTTGTACATAACATCATGGACATCATGAACATCATATGCATCCACTAACATTTTCAAGGATTTTGGAGATTCATCTTTGTTCTTGTTTTGAAGGATATGGATTCACTTTGCAGGAAAACTATCCAAGTCAACCTTGTAAGAATTCCTCCACAACTTAAGGAGCTAGCTTCAAGGATCCCTGAGAACTCTCCGTTCACCGAGAGACATGGTCGTATACTCAACTTGGTCACCTCCAACACTGATGAGGATATGATGAAGGTGCTCTTTCAGTTCTTTGATCCTTTGTATCATTTCTTCACATTTCCCGACTATCAGCTTGTGCCTACTTTGGAAGAATTCTCTCAACTCTTGAGGATTCCCATTCTCAATCAACTACCTTTCAACGGTATGGAAAGAGACCCAAAGCCAGAAGAGATTGCTCAAGCTCTGCACTTGCACTCATCTGATGTCACAACTCATTGGGAAATTAGGAGTGGTGTCAAAGGCTTCTTAGCAAAGGTCCTGTGTGAGAAAGCCCAAAGCTGTTGGAATTCCTTAGACTTGCAAGCCTTTGAAGAAATTGTGGCTCTTCTTATCTATGGGATGGTCTTGTTCCCCAATCCTGACCAACTCATAGATGTGAGTACCGTCAAAATCTTCATGTCACGCAACCCGGTGCCTACATTGCTAGGGGATATCCTACACTCTTTTCACACTCGCACAATGAGGAAAAGAGGTGTCCTTATGTGTTGCACTCCTCTCCTGGCAAGATGTTTTATTTCTCATCTTCCTCAATCAGTCTTAAAGAATGAGCATGGTTTAAGGTGGTCACAAAGGTTAATGACGCTCAAACATTCAGACATTCATTGGTGCTCCCGATCCAAAGAGAATGTTATCATTGTTGACCGTTGTGGAGAATTTCCTAATGTCCCTCTACTTGGAATTAGGGGAGGCATCACCTACAACCCATGCTTAGCTTTAAGATAGTTTGGTTATGCCCGAAGGGATGGCCCGCACGAGATGCTGATTCAAGGTTTGGTATTCGACTATGACAACGACGATCAAGGTCTTCTCCAGAGATTCATCCGAGCTTGGAGGATGCTAAACAAGGTAGATAGCAAGACTTTAGGACACAGGAATTACATTCCTCTTGAGCCTTACCTCAAATGGGTACGAACCCGTGCTCAAAGTCTTATGATGCCTTATCCTTCCATCCTTCCGGTGATCATTGAGCCTGTTAAGGAGGGAGAGGTTCCATACACTATCCTACATCCTGACATGCCCACAACTCTTGAAGACTTACAAAGGGATTGGATACAGCTCAAAGGAGAGCGAGATACTTTCGAGGCCCAATTCTATGCAAGCGAGAAGAAGGTTTTGGAACTCACTAGGCTACTTCATGAGGAGAAGACTCTAAACGCCTACATCGCACCAAAAAGGATGCGCACTAATTTTTTATCTTAGAGTTTTGTATTATTTTGCCCAAGGGGCATTGATGTACTCAAACTTTATCTTATTAATATAATGTGTGTTCCTTTTTTGTCTAAAACGAACTTAAATCTTTGAAATACTTGAAAACATTGCATATGCACATATCATTCATCATAACATAAATAGGTCTTTTGCAACAAGTTTCCTCATCTCTCTGCTGTTTATTTCAGTAAGATGGATCTCGAAAAAAGAGTCAAAGACCTCCAAACTCAGAACACGCAGTTTCAACAGTTGCTCACGACCCTGGCCAACGGGAAAGAAGAATTGAAGACTCTGCTAGCTGAAGAGAATAAAAAGAAAACCAAGAAAGTAAATGGAGTCTTGAATATGGGGAGAAGATTTCATGAACAGACAAGAAGGACTTTGAATTTTACAACAACATCCGATGAAGGAGAGGGGAAAGGCAAGGAAACAACGGTCCCGTCAGAATATGAAGAGGAGGAAGAAGAGGAAGACTACTCTGAGGAATAATATCCTCCAGCTGATGATAAGTACAGACATCTCGAAGAGCATTTGAACGCAATGGAAATACAAAGGGTACCGGGCTTAGATTTTGAAGACTTGGGACTAGTATCGGGGATTGTGATCCCTCTGAAGTTTAAAGTACCTTTGTTTGCAAAATATGATGGAGTGTCATGCCCTAAGATGCACCTCCGATCATATGTGAGAAAAATCCAACCACACTCCGCTGATAAAGACTTTTGGGTGCACTTTTTCCAAGATAGTATATCTGGAACACAACTCGACGGGTTTTACCAACTAGAAAGAGCCAACGTCCACAATTGGGAAGATCTCGCCGCAACTTTCTATAAGCAATATCAATACAATGTCGATTTGGTGCCTACCCGTACTCAACTTCAAAGTATGGCTATGGTTCCCAATGAGGGTTTCAAGGATTACGCACAGAAATGGAGAGATCTGGCTTGGAGAGTTCAACCCCCTCTGTCTGAAAGGGAATTGGTGGACATGTTCTTAGGCACTTTATCGGGCCCTTTCTTCAACCATTTAATTGAAAGCTCATCTGCAGGATTTACTGAGTTAATACTGACCGAAGAGAGGGTGGAAGCTGGCATAAGAAGTTGAAAGATTCAGAAAGATTCATCTTCTTCTACAGCTGTGAGGAAGCCTTTTATTGGTAAGAAAGAGGTATTTGCTGTTTATCCACAAAGAAACCAAGAGAGAACCGAATGCCGACCAATGGTAGGGGCTGTTATGATTCCAAAGCCTACATCTGATCAACAAAGAAGTAATCAACCAAGGGTGGAGAGGCCGGTCCGGAAATTCACCAGAATCAACATGACTCCGTCTCAGGTATTACCGCATCTGTTAAGATCCAATCTGGTAACCCTGAAAGAAGCTCCGAAAAACCCCAACATGACATCCCCTCATTATCACCTTAATGCTCATTGTGTATATCATTCTGAAAGTCCTGGTCACAATACTAATAACTGTTGGGCCTTGAAAAACAAAATACAAGATCTCATTGAAGCAAAATAAATTGAGTTTGATGCGCCCGAGAAGCCAAATGTTATCTCTGCTCCCATGCCCAGACATGGTCACAAAACCAATGCTATTGAAGAAGATTTGTTTGTTACCATAGTTGATGAACTCGTGACTCCACTTCCAACCATTAAGATAAACTTGTTGAAAGCCGATGTGTTCCCAGGTTATAATGAAGACTTCCATCTCTGCTTATCCTCACCAACTGATTTCCATTTTTTTAAAACAGACATTCAACGCTTGATAGACAATAAAGAGATTATGTTTGAAAGTGCTCCTGTTTCACCTGTTCCTGTTGAAGATGTTTCAATCATTACCATATCCGCCAATTCTTCCAGGGTTTCCAAAAAACCCGTTAGAATTACATCAGTTCTGAAAGCAACTCCTCTAATAATCACAATGCCTGGGCCAGTCCCATATGAATCAAACAAGACTGTGTCGTGGAATTACGGTGGGGACATCTACTACCATGGCATCAAACAAGATAGGCTGGCCGCCGAAGAGATAAACTCCGAAGAAGAAGATTCCAACATTAGCAATATTGCTGGAACTAGTAAAATTACCCGAAGCAGTAGGATCTTTTCTCCAGATATTGCCCCCCCCCCCCAAAGGCAGTTTTTGGACCCGTGGCTGCTCCAAAGGTTACTTTCGTACCCCTAATTATCTCTGCAAGTGCTCCTATTGATGAAGCCGTTACAACCCCTATTGTCATTCCTACCAACACTCCTGCTGTTGAAACCCGAGGAAAAAGTATTCAAGTAGAGCCTGTCCGGACGAAGGCTCCATCACTGACTATTCTTGAGGCTTCCAATAAAGAAATGGAGGAGATCTTAAAAATTATAAAGAGGAGCGACTACGACGTAGTCGAACAGTTGGGGCAAACTCCCTCCAAAATCTCCATGCTGGCATTACTACTGTGTTCCGAGGCACATGCGAAAGCCTTGGTGAAATTCCTAAAAACAGCCCATGTGCCTCAAGAGACGTCTGCTGACCAATTTCAAGATTGCGTGGCCAGTCTGACAGCGGATAACGACTTAGGCTTCTTGGATGCTGATCTGACACCAAGGGGAAGAAAGCACAACGAGGCGTTACATGTCTCTATGGAATGTAGGGGCAGAACTCTGGCCCATGTCTTGGTGGGTACTTTCTCATCTTTGAATGTTTTTCCGAAGAAAGCTCTTGACAGACTTGACTGCAAAGGACTGACGTTAAAGCCAAGTAACATAGTAGTAAGGGCTTTTGATGGCTCAAAGAGGATGGTACACAGGTGTTGTACCCCAAAATTTGCCCTCCCATATTCTCCAATAAACTGCCAAGCCAAGCTACAAAATTCCCCAAGAGTTGCACAATGCAAAGGCCTCCCTACAGTCAAAACTAGGGTTTGTGTGTTGATCAAGAAAAGGAAGTGTTCAAAGGTCCAATCAAGTCTCATATGCTTACAAAGATGGTCAAGCATCCTCATATCAAGTTTCAAGGCATTCAGCTCAAAATTGCACAGTCAAAACCCCAGATTGCACTACAGTCAACTGTAGGGGCAAAATGGTCATTTGACAGTCAAAAGTTCAAATTTTTGGTCAACATATCATTTTGAAGCCACAAACATCATTTGATCAATGCTTGATCATGATTCTCAAAATTTGGCTCAGAAATCATCAAAGATGCAAAAGTTGCTATATTTGGACAGCTGAAAAAGTCAACTGAAATTGACCAGGGCATAACTTTCACATGGATTATCAGAAAAATTCCATCCAAAGCTCATTTTGAAGAGAAAGACATTTCCTACAACTCATCTTCATACTTCAAGTCCAAGAAATGCTCTCACAAAAAGTTATCAATTTCAACATTATAGGTCATTTTCAAAAGTCAACAAAAAGGGACTTTAAGTCAAAGGCCATAACTTGAGAATGGTAAATCAAAATGACATGGGACCAAAGGCATTGGTTAAAGGACTCAAAGACCTTTCCAAAATGTCCAAGAATATGTGAAAAGCTTAAAAATTGAGCAAGTTATGCCTTGTAGAAGTTGGGAAATTTTGGTGAAATGGCAAAAGTCAACTATCCTTGAAAATCCAATTTTTGACAAAAGGGCCCCATTTTTTCCACTTGGTTCATCCTTGTCATGCCACACACGTGTCCCATGATTAGTTTCAAGACCAAATATTGATTTTTTTATTTTATTTAATTTTTGATGATTTAATTCATTTTAATTCTTTGAAAATTCAAATAAAATTTAAAAACCAATGGAATAATGTCAAATGAACTTGGACAATTTCTATGTACCATGAACCAACTCAAGAAATCAGGCTAGGGTTCATTTGCACACTAAGTCTAGGTTTTGGCTAAAAAGAAGGAAACTTGGTTAATGGAGGAAACCCTAAGACCAATTCTCTCACAAGCTTGAATTAAGGTGAGTTAGCAAGCCAATTCCACTCCAGCATAAGTGCTAAGTCAAACCCTAACCACAAGACATCGAAGGCTGCGCTCAAAAGCTCATAAAAAAACTTGGAATTTTGACTTAAAAAAATGGAATTCTGAAATCACTACTAGAGGGCGATTCAAAGCTTGATTATTTTTCCAATAGCTTCCTCAAGCCCTCCTGATCACATTCCAATCCCTAACATCAACCAAAACGCGAAGAATTGGTATAATGACTCAAAACTGTACAGATGAAAACTTGGAGTCGTGCATCATGATTTAAGCATCTTTCTTAAGTTTTATTTGTTGATTCATGATTGTTATTGTGTTCTGATGCTAACCATACCATTTAATTTCGTTTTTGTGCAATATCCATGATTATGCCATTGATGCAGATTAGGGTTCTTCAACCTTAAAATTGGGGTTTTTGCAATCAGGCAAAATTAGAGGCTGGGACTAAGACCATTAAGTTCAACGCGTCTGGACGATTAGATTGATGTAGTCGCGATCAATTTATGATTCACATAGCGCTATTCGCTATTTCTTCTAAAGCTGTCTAAACCCACGCATAAGAAACCGTGGCCTTTGTTTTGTGTTTTCAGGAAAATTGGAGAAGACAACATCGTGTCAATACGTGATAGGCCATTTTGAAATTCGCGCCAGAAACCCACTAACGCATTTGTTTCTTTTTTTATTATTTGTTTCTTATAATATATTAACATATGTTTCATGGCTCAGCTGGCAAACCACCAAGGCATTAGCGTCCAAGACCTGGGTTCGAACCCCAGGTCTGTATAAATTTCAATAATATTTTTCAATACAAGATCTTATGCAGCGCTAACGTCCAGGGCATACCATACACCTCAAAGCCTGATCGTCCACGCGTCCAGTTGGGCCAATTCAAAGGCAAGGATTCAAGGAGCACAATAAACTCCAGTCAACGCTGAAGCAGGCTAGCAAAAAGTCAGCAAGGCCATAACGCAAATGGGCCTGAAATGCTAAGGCCTTACCTCCAAATTGGGGCTCCCCCCCCCCTTGGTTTGCCTTCTCTTTCTTTCTATTTTATTTCTTTTCAAATTATTATTTTCTTTATTAGTTTAATTAATTTATTTTTAACAAAATACAAAAACATCAAAAAATCAGAAAAAGGATAAAAACATAAAAAATATTTATTTTATTTATTTTCTTGTAAATAATTAACAAGTAAATAAATTTAGTAAAATAGGTTTTAACTTTAATTCTTTCTTCCATAAAAAAATCCAAAAATATAGCATTAGGTTAATGACTTTTTATTCCTTTTAATTTTCCTCTTTTTTTGCCATAATATTAGTGATTAAACTTGTAAACTAATTAGGGTTGCATTTAGGTTCAAAATTCAATCTTTTTCTTAATAATTTAAAAATAGTTAGAATTAGGTTTAATATTTCATGTTATTCTTAATTAATTAATTAATTTCTCCTTAATCTTAAAAAATACAAAAATACCAAAAAAACATTCTTTTTAATTTTAATTTTTAATTCCTTATTAACTTTAATTTATTGTAAAAGGGTCCAACGCCCATGTCCATAATTTATTTAATTTGCACATTTATTTTATGTCGTTTAAATAATTATGTACATGTCCCAAAGCCTTGTAACAATTTTTACTTTTCGCTTATTTTCTTTATTTATTTTTTTTTTGTAAAATCGGGTCCGGTTTAATTTTGGCGATGTGGACCCGCGCCATTTGTAATAGTTTAGATTTATTTTCCCGCAAATATTAACTGTTAACAAAAGCATGAAAGAATGTATGGACTTAAAATAAAATCAAGCGTAGATCACAATAGACATGACAAGACAAATATCAATGAACATGACACACGAATCACACACACCACCCCTAGGGTACGCCTCACCTGTTGCCTTTCGAAAGGTGGTCGTCGAGTAGAGGACGTCTTAGTAAGTCCTCATGATCCGGGAACCTGGCATGAGGGTAGCTTCTAAGGTGTCTTCCCATTACTCCGGTGATCACCATGTCCCTACAAACTCGAATTGACCCGAACACCTCCAACGGTGGTGCTACCTACCTCTCAATGGTGGGATGGCACTACTTTAAAGGACATTTACACAGACGAATTCCTTAGGGTAGGTAGACGACTCATGGATACTTGCTCTCTTCAAAACAAACTGAAATCTTTTCACACTAACATTTTCAAAAGCTTTCGAAGCAAATTTTTCAAACACTCTGACGTACGAGTCGAACTGAAATTTTTCAAAGAAACTTTTAAAACCCACAATTGAAAAGCAAACAAACAATTTTGAAAACACATTGAGCAAGTACCTAAGAGCCCATGGATAACCATGGATAGAAAGGGTGCTAACACCTTCCCTTTCTATAACCTACCTCCCGAACCGAGAGCAATCTCTTTAAAGGAATTTTTCTGTGCTTTTGTCCTTTCCATTTGGAGAAAATAAAAGACGGTGGCGACTCTTGCTTCCGCGACATTTCGCGAACCAGCTTTAAAACAGTCAGTTCCAGATCCACCGATCACAGAACTGGCGACTCTGCTGGGGAATAACTTAAAGTGAGGTGTACCTTAGGACTAAGATCATTGTGTTTTCAATTGCTTTCCTTGTTTGCTTTATTATTGTGGGACTGTCTTGGGAGTTCTATAGATCCTAACCCGGATCTGGGGGATACCTTCTTAGAAAGTAGCAACAAGGCTGTGAGGGAACTGTGCGGGGTATACCGACATGGTTGAAACAGTCTGCTACGTTGATGTGGCACTTTGGTGTGTACCGGTAACCCTTGAGTCAGTCAAGGAGAGTACGGGGCCTCCATGTGGTGTCATGAAACATCAACAGACCTTAGGCACCTTAATTGAACCATCTTGACCTCTTTAGGGTAGTGAGATAACTGATTTTGGTGCAGTCCGAGGTTGGTTGATACTCGATACTACACTCAATTGAGGGTTGCTTTCCTGGAATATTTCGGTCGCCAGTTCAGTGGCTAAATCGAAACGATGAACAATGAAAGCAATCCCGTGATATTGGGAACCTTAGAACCCGGTTACTTTGATTAGGACAGGTTGAACCCACCAACTTCAAGAGGGTACTACCCAGACCCCATGCTGGCCTAAACCTAAGGGCTCTCTCTTGTGTGACTTGTGTGCCTTAGTACTTGACTATCTGCATGCTTGTGATCTAACACTTGTTTCTTGCAGGTTTGTTTCAGTCCTTAAGTAGGACTCATAATAGGGTTACTGACATCACCCCATGCATACCATGACATCATACCATTGCATACATCCTAACCCATTTCAAGGATCTCAAGGGCTTGTGATGCAGGTCAGGACGAATCAACTGTCCCGGCAAGGGGCAAAGAGGATTTATTTTCCTCTAGACCAGGTTGTCAGGGGCTATGACCCACTTGATATGGTGAGCTTTTGACCCTTGGAGAAGGACTCTCAACAATATGAAGTACCTTCAATCAAGCCACCAGTTTCCAATGCTAACTATTTTCTTGTTTACCCCACGAGATTCTTGAAATCATTGCATGCATGTCATACATCTCGTTGCATTACAGGTATCCCCTTGACAGGTTGCTTACTGTTCTTCGCTGTTTATTTCAGCACTATGAACCCTGAATCATCAACCGAGGCATCTATCAAGGCTCTTCAGGCGCAGAACGCCCAATTTCAGGCGCAGAACGCCCAATTTCAGGAGCTGATCAAGGGCTTGGCTCAGGGTCAACAAGAGTTGAAGACCATGCTGCTGAAGAAGACTAAGAAGAAGAGGAGGACTGTGCTATTTAACACTGGGCGCAGACTCGGGAACACTTTGGTTGAAGCTGAAAGGACTCCTCCATCTGTGACGGAAGGTAGTCACCAAGAAAGGGAGGTCCCTACTCCCGTGGGCTCTGATACTGAAACAGACTTCAACGACGAACAGTACCCTCCTGCTGAAGACCGGTACAAACAGCTGGAAGACAGATTAAAGGCTATGGAGGTTCAGCAAGTGCCTGGATTGGATTTCGGAGACTTGGGGTTATCTACTGGGGTGGTGATTCCACACAAGTTCAAGGCACCTGCCTTTGTGAAGTATGACGGGGCTTCCTGTCCCAAGATGCACCTCCGTTCTTATGTAAGGAAGATCCAGCCTTACACAGCAGACAAGAACCTTTGGATCCATTTCTTCCAGGAGAGTCTTTCAGGGACTCACCTCGATTGGTTCTATCAGTTGGACGGAATCAGCATTCGTAACTGGGAGGATCTGGCCACTGCTTTTTACAAGCAGTATCAATATAATGCCGACCTTGCCCCCACACGTACCCAACTTCAGGGTATGTCGTTAGGTGCAAGTGAAGGTTTTAAAGAGTACGCTCAGAGGTGGAGAGACCTAGCTGGCAGAGTGCAGCCACCGTTGACTGATCGGGAGTTGGTAGACACGTTCTTGGGGACCCTGTCTGGTCCATTCTTCAACCACTTGATTGGGAATTCTGCTGCTGGGTTTACAGATCTAATCTTGACCGGAGAAAGAATCGAAGCGGGCATCAAGTCAGGGAAAATACAGAATGGTGACTCCTCGAACACTGAAAAGAAACCATCCAGGAGGGAATCAGTGCTGTCAACGCATTAGCTATCGCAAAACCGGCCGGTGCTCCTCAGCGTCACCATCAACAAAGGGAAGAGAGACCTAAGAGGCAATTTACTCCCCTCGGCATGACCTTGTCACAAATATTGCCACAGTTGCTGGAAACCAAGTTGGTAACCCTCATGGACCCTCCAAAGAATCCTAACAGGACACCCTCGAGGTACAATCCCAATGCTCGCTGCGCCTATCATTCCGACAGCCCGGGGCATGCTACAGATGACTGTTGGACTTTGAGAAACAGGGTTCAAGATCTGATTGACGCAAAGGAAGTCCAGCTCGACTCTCCAGAGGCTCCCAATATGATCACTGCTCCCTTGCCAAGACATGGCTAGGATTAGTTTTTGTTCATTCAAATATTCAAGTTGTAATTTTCTTTCAATTGTTCAAACATTTTATTTCATGTCAAACTTGGTTATTTCATTAATGCGTTACACATGTCTGTTTTGAAGTAATTATTTCATATTCACTATGTGCAAATTATTTTCATATTTTTTTTCTGATGATCAACGTTCGACTAATAATTCTAAGCCTCTTGAGGGAGGATGACGAAAACGATACCACGATTTACAGTATGCTTTTGAACAGACCCCGCTGATGAGGTACAGGCATTGTTTCAACCCCTAAACACTGGAGTTATAAGGATGATAATCCCTCGCCAACCCATCAGAGCCAAAGGAGTAGGAGTTTTATTTTCGAAAATCAAAACCCTTAATCATAACCTGGGGCAGGGTAGTTCTCTCAGTTGATCCAAGTGCACAATGAATGGCACCAAATGAGTTTTTTCAAAAAAACAAAAGACAGTGATGGTTCCGAACAATCATAAGGACAGGCAGTCATTATCAAAAAAAAATCATAAACGAAAAGCCCAAGAAGTCAAAACCTATGAAAAGAGACTTACGAAACTGGGGCATCCCGCTGAGTGTAATTCCAAAAAGGAAACAGTTCAGGCAAAAAAAGAAAGGGATAACAAAAATCAAGAAAGAGGTCTCACAAACCCTCAACAAAAAGTGACTGCCTAGTCAGAATAAATCATCAATGTTTGGACCATCACCGGAAAATCAGAGCAAAGACTCAAACAAGGTCTAACGTATGATCAACTGAGTTTAGGGTTGGAGAACATCACGAAAGAGAAGGTGGGTACAAATAGTTTGGGCCTTTATCCTTTGTTTCTTAAACCGTGAACCAGACCACGATATAACCCTTAAAAGTCCTAGCTGAAGCATGGGTTAGTTCGAAAGCATACTGTTACGAAGGTATCCTGACTCCTGAAGGTTTGCTGTAAAATCTTGAGTTGACACCGTATTGTATTACAACAAAATGCATTTTTAAAATATTCAAGACAGACATAGACTTTTGCATTCTTAAAATAACTTTGTTTGCATATGAATTTTTGTCTGAACAGCAGGGAAATTCGCACGATGAATATCTTGTGAACAGAAGTACCTCCAATCAAGAGGCACAGTAGGAGCATTGCCCATTATCTGGGGCATGACAAAGTATTTCCAACAGGGGCAACTCCCCACATTCTGAGAAATATGGACATAGTCGAAAGAATACTACGCAAAATCAAAGACCCGCTAGGTTGACACACCTAGGCAAAAATAAGGGATTCCCGGCGAACCAAAAGGGTTCGGGCAAAAATAAGGGATGAAGTGAAAAAATCTGTACACCCGGCAAGTCGAAAACCTGAAAAGGCGGCTTGAGCAAAAATGGGTATCCCGGTGGACTGAAAACCCGAAAGGGCGGTCCAGGCGAAAGTTAGGGATCAAAGCGTACGAGTATGTCCCAGCATCTCGGCACCTGCCTACCAGAAGACTCGTCAAGTACTCCCACAAGTGCCTCCTCCCACTGAAACTGGGGCAATAAGGAGTTGTCTAAAAGATCCGGTTGCTCTGTCCATCATAGGTTCGGCTAAAGAATGCAACCCAGATATTTTCACTCCCCGCAGAACACGAACGCGTCGTCCGGCTTTATTCAAAGAGTTATTTCCTTAATAAGATATAACTGGGTTATCCTCAGCCAATAGCCACGGAAAAGACCGTCCTCAGTAAAGTCTTATCATCCTCAGCGGAAGCAAAAGCTTATTCTCCAACATCAGCCCAGGAGTGACTTCCCGGCACCCGTCAAGGATTTATTTTCCTAGACGAAAGCATACATTCATAAACATCACATTTTCGTACATCATGACACATGCATGTACGCATCATGTCATACAATTGCATTTATGCCGTTGCTTGATTCATATCACGTACTGCATATAACTGACCTTTACCTTTCAGGAAGGATACAGTTGAATGATCAGCTATGTCAAAATAGACAAAACATCGTCAGAAAAGACAAATCCCGTCATAAGAGACAAATCCGGTCAAAGAATACAAATCCAGTTTAAATCAATGCCTAAAGATTCCTCTGATACAACTCGTCGTGATAGACACTCGTCGTGATAGACACTCGTCGTGATAGACACTCGTCGTGATAGACACTCGTCGTGATAGACACTCGTCGTGATAGACACTCGTCGTGATAGACACTCGTCGTGATAGACACTCGTCGTGATAGACACTCGTCGTGATAGACACTCGTCGTGATAGACACTCGTCGTGATAGACACTCGGCATGATAGACACTCGTCGTGATAGACACTCGTCGTGATAGACACTCGTCGTGGTAGACACTCGTCGTGATAGACACTCGTCGTGATAGACACTCGTCGTGATAGACACTCGTCGTGATAGACACTCGTCGTGATAGACACTCGTCGTGATAGACACTCGTCGTGATAGACACTCGTCGTTATAGACACTCGTCGTGATAGACACTCGTCGTGATAGACACTCGTCGTTATAGACACTCGTCGTGATAGACACTCGTCGTGATAGACACTCGTCGTGATAGACACTCGTCGTGATAGACACTCGTCGTGATAGACACTCGTCATGATAGACACTCGTCGTGATAGACACTCGTCGTGATAGACACTCGTCGTGGTAGACACTCGTCGTGATAGACACTCGTCGTGATAGACACTCGTTGTGATAGACACTCGTCGTGATAGACACTCGTCGTGATAGACACTCGTCGTGATAGACACTCGTCGTGATAGACACTCGTCGTGATAGACACTCGTCGTGATAGACACTCGTCGTGATAGACACTCGTCGTGATAGACACTCGTCGTGATAGACACTCGTCGTGATAGACACTCGTCGTGATAGACACTCGTCGTGATAGACACTCGTCGTGATAGACATTCGTCGTGATAGACGCTCGTCATGATAGACACTCGTCAGTGTAGACACTTGTCGTTATAGACATTCGTCATAGACACTAGTCGCTATAGACACCCATCGTTAAAGACCACTCGTCCTTGGAAACAACCTGTCAGTAGAGACAACTTCATCACCGTTTGAAGATCCAGACCCAGCTCCTGTAACCAGTCAGGACATATCTATACCAAGCATCTGAAAACCAGCTCCTGCGACGTGTCAGGTACTCATTTTCTTTGCAGGTATGCAGGTTCTCGCTAAGGAATCTCTTACGCAATCAACATCCAGATGGCATCTATAAGCCCATCATACTACCCATCAATCTCTAAATGGCATCTATAAGCCCATTCCCCCACCACACTGCTACCATGTGAGCGCAAATTTCTGGGCACTCTAGTGTCCAATCATCTTCTACCCTCGGATTACAAAAGGCACGTCAGCCAATCTCCATCCTCAGGTCTAAGAAGATTGAACAGGGGCAACTGTTGTACCCCAAAATTTGCCCTCCCATATTCTCCAATAAACTGCCAAGCCAAGCTACAAAATTCCCCAAGAGTTGCACAATGCAAAGGCCTCCCTACAGTCAAAACTAGGGTTTGTGTGTTGATCAAGAAAAGGAAGTGTTCAAAGGTCCAATCAAGTCTCATATGCTTACAAAGATGGTCAAGCATCCTCATATCAAGTTTCAAGGCATTCAGCTCAAAATTGCACAGTCAAAACCCTAGATTGCACTACAGTCAACTGTAGGGGCAAAATGGTCATTTGACAGTCAAAAGTTCAAATTTTTGGTCAACATATCATTTTGAAGCCACAAACATCATTTGATCAATGCTTGATCATGATTCTCAAAATTTGGCTCAGAAATCATCAAAGATGCAAAAGTTGCTATATTTGGACAGCTGAAAAAGTCAACTGAAATTGACCAGGGCATAACTTTCACATGGATTATCAGAAAAATTCCATCCAAAGCTCATTTTGAAGAGAAAGACATTTCCTACAACTCATCTTCATACTTCAAGTCCAAGAAATGCTCTCACAAAAAGTTATCAATTTCAACATTATAGGTCATTTTCAAAAGTCAACAAAAAGGGACTTTAAGTCAAAGGCCATAACTTGAGAATGGTAAATCAAAATGACATGGGACCAAAGGCATTGGTTAAAGGACTCAAAGACCTTTCCAAAATGTCCAAGAATATGTGAAAAGCTTAAAAATTGAGCAAGTTATGCCTTGTAGAAGTTGGGAAATTTTGGTGAAATGGCAAAAGTCAACTATCCTTGAAAATCCAATTTTTGACAAAAGGGCCCCATTTTTTCCACTTGGTTCATCCTTGTCATGCCACACACGTGTCCCATGATTAGTTTCAAGACCAAATATTGATTTTTTTATTTTATTTAATTTTTGATGATTTAATTCATTTTAATTCTTTGAAAATTCAAATAAAATTTAAAAACCAATGGAATAATGTCAAATGAACTTGGACAATTTCTATGTACCATGAACCAACTCAAGAAATCAGGCTAGGGTTCATTTGCACACTAAGTCTAGGTTTTGGCTAAAAAGAAGGAAACTTGGTTAATGGAGGAAACCCTAAGACCAATTCTCTCACAAGCTTGAATTAAGGTGAGTTAGCAAGCCAATTCCACTCCAGCATAAGTGCTAAGTCAAACCCTAACCACAAGACATCGAAGGCTGCGCTCAAAAGCTCATAAAAAAACTTGGAATTTTGACTTAAAAAAATGGAATTCTGAAATCACTACTAGAGGGCTATTCAAAGCTTGATTATTTTTCCAATAGCTTCCTCAAGCCCTCCTGATCACATTCCAATCCCTAACATCAACCAAAACGCGAAGAATTGGTATAATGACTCAAAACTGTACAGATGAAAACTTGGAGTCGTGCATCATGATTTAAGCATCTTTCTTAAGTTTTATTTGTTGATTCATGATTGTTATTGTGTTCTGATGCTAACCATACCATTTAATTTCGTTTTTGTGCAATATCCATGATTATGCCATTGATGCAGATTAGGGTTCTTCAACCTTAAAATTGGGGTTTTTGCAATCAGGCAAAATTAGAGGCTGGGACTAAGACCATTAAGTTCAACGCGTCTGGACGATTAGATTGATGTAGTCGCGATCAATTTATGATTCACATAGCGCTATTCGCTATTTCTTCTAAAGCTGTCTAAACCCACGCATAAGAAACCGTGGCCTTTGTTTTGTGTTTTCAGGAAAATTGGAGAAGACAACATCGTGTCAATACGTGATAGGCCATTTTGAAATTCGCGCCAGAAACCCACTAACGCATTTGTTTCTTTTTTTATTATTTGTTTCTTATAATATATTAACATATGTTTCATGGCTCAGCTGGCAAACCACCAAGGCATTAGCGTCCAAGACCTGGGTTCGAACCCCAGGTCTGTATAAATTTCAATAATATTTTTCAATACAAGATCTTATGCAGCGCTAACGTCCAGGGCATACCATACACCTCAAAGCCTGATCGTCCACGCGTCCAGTTGGGCCAATTCAAAGGCAAGGATTCAAGGAGCACAATAAACTCCAGTCAACGCTGAAGCAGGCTAGCAAAAAGTCAGCAAGGCCATAACGCAAATGGGCCTGAAATGCTAAGGCCTTACCTCCAAATTGGGGCTCCCCCCCCCCCCTTGGTTTGCCTTCTCTTTCTTTCTATTTTATTTCTTTTCAAATTATTATTTTCTTTATTAGTTTAATTAATTTATTTTTAACAAAATACAAAAACATCAAAAAATCAGAAAAAGGATAAAAACATAAAAAATATTTATTTTATTTATTTTCTTGTAAATAATTAACAAGTAAATAAATTTAGTAAAATAGGTTTTAACTTTAATTCTTTCTTCCATAAAAAAATCCAAAAATATAGCATTAGGTTAATGACTTTTTATTCCTTTTAATTTTCCTCTTTTTTTGCCATAATATTAGTGATTAAACTTGTAAACTAATTAGGGTTGCATTTAGGTTCAAAATTCAATCTTTTTCTTAATAATTTAAAAATAGTTAGAATTAGGTTTAATATTTCATGTTATTCTTAATTAATTAATTAATTTCTCCTTAATCTTAAAAAATACAAAAATACCAAAAAAACATTCTTTTTAATTTTAATTTTTAATTCCTTATTAACTTTAATTTATTGTAAAAGGGTCCAACGCCCATGTCCATAATTTATTTAATTTGCACATTTATTTTATGTCGTTTAAATAATTATGTACATGTCCCAAAGCCTTGTAACAATTTTTACTTTTCGCTTATTTTCTTTATTTATTTTTTTTTTGTAAAATCGGGTCCGGTTTAATTTTGGCGATGTGGACCCGCGCCATTTGTAATAGTTTAGATTTATTTTCCCGCAAATATTAACTGTTAACAAAAGCATGAAAGAATGTATGGACTTAAAATAAAATCAAGCGTAGATCACAATAGACATGACAAGACAAATATCAATGAACATGACACACGAATCACACACACCACCCCTAGGGTACGCCTCACCTGTTGCCTTTCGAAAGGTGGTCGTCGAGTAGAGGACGTCTTAGTAAGTCCTCATGATCCGGGAACCTGGCATGAGGGTAGCTTCTAAGGTGTCTTCCCATTACTCCGGTGATCACCATGTCCCTACAAACTCGAATTGACCCGAACACCTCCAACGGTGGTGCTACCTACCTCTCAATGGTGGGATGGCACTACTTTAAAGGACATTTACACAGACGAATTCCTTAGGGTAGGTAGACGACTCATGGATACTTGCTCTCTTCAAAACAAACTGAAATCTTTTCACACTAACATTTTCAAAAGCTTTCGAAGCAAATTTTTCAAACACTCTGACGTACGAGTCGAACTGAAATTTTTCAAAGAAACTTTTAAAACCCACAATTGAAAAGCAAACAAACAATTTTGAAAACACATTGAGCAAGTACCTAAGAGCCCATGGATAACCATGGATAGAAAGGGTGCTAACACCTTCCCTTTCTATAACCTACCTCCCGAACCGAGAGCAATCTCTTTAAAGGAATTTTTCTGTGCTTTTGTCCTTTCCATTTGGAGAAAATAAAAGACGGTGGCGACTCTTGCTTCCGCGACATTTCGCGAACCAGCTTTAAAACAGTCAGTTCCAGATCCACCGATCACAACAGGGAGGTAGATATCCCCATAAAGGTTGGGACTCAAACTTTCAATTCAACCTTTTATGTAATGGATATCCGCCCCTCTTATTCCTATCTGATAGGACGGCCATGGATCCATAATGCTGGCGTTGTCACCTCTACATTGCACCAGATGTTGAAATATCCAGTTCAAGGAAAGATTATAACTGTCCATGGAGAGGAAGAATACATGATTAGCCATTTCAATTCCTTCAGGTATGTGGAATTGGACGGTGAATTCATTGAAACTCCTTTTCAACACTTTGAAAAGGTCCCCCAAGAGATTGTAGTGACCAAGACTGTGTCCCAGATTCTTAAGATTACAAGACCTCCACTCCGGATGTCATCTCTGAAGGACGCCAAAGCAGTAGTAGAGGAAGGTGGATGCACCATCTGGGGGCAACTTCCAAATATCCCGTATAAGTCTGACAAGTTTGGCCTAGGTTTCACTTCAAGTGCTCAAAAGGTTGTACGCTGTGCCTGTGCTGGAGGGCCACCCTTGAAGATTAGCAACCGAGAGGTCAACGCGGTAGAAGATGGTGAAAAGGACTGCAACTTGGATGATTGGATCTTTCCGACTATCAATGGAGGACTCCGTAATTGGGAGGCCAGAGACTTTGTCCCAATAACTTTCATCTCTCAATAATTTATCTTTACTTTTTGTTGTTGGATATGTAATATTCATAAACAATTCGCACTCCTAAAACCTTGTGTCTTTCCCGAGGCACAATGGTCCATTTGTAAGGGTTGTTATTTCATCTTCATATGACATTCAATGAATCATGGACGTTTTTCGCATACAAACTTTTGTGCTCATTGTTTTTCTTTTACATTTTATTTTCTTTTAAAGATGGCTACACCCTTACACACACCCACACTCACAAATGCAGGTATCCATCCATTCTGGATCCCATGGGTAATGATATTGCTATGGCTCTTTGTGACTCTGAGGATCTAATCTACCAAGCCGAAGACGAAGGTGCGGAAGATTGTGAGGTACCAGGGGAACTTGCCAGACTGCTACAACAAGAGGAAAGAGCCATTCAACCTCACGAAGAACCTATGGATACAATCAACTTGGAAACCGAATAGGATAAAAAAGAGGTCAAGGTGGGTGCTAATCTGGAACCCAGTGTCAAAGAGCGCTCGATTCAGCTGTTACATGACTATGTTGAGATCTTTTCCTGGTCATATGAAGACATTCCAGGACTTGATACAGACATCGTGGTACATCGTCTGCCTACTAGAGAAGACTACCCGCCAGTAAAACAAAAGGTTCGCCGCATGAGACCTGATATGTCAGAAAAGATTAAAGCGGAGGTCATGAAGCAATTAAATGTTGGATTCCTGGCTGACACTTCCTATCCTCGATGGGTTGCCAACATTGTTCCCGTACCTAAAAAAGATGGCAAAGTACGAATGTGTATGGATTATAGAGATTTGAATAGGGCGAGCCCTAAAGATGATTTTCCACTCCCCCATATTGATATCTTGGTTGACAATACCGCATAACACAAAATGTTATCCTTCATGGACGGATTCTCAGCTTATAACCAAATCAAAATGGCACCTAAGGACATGGAGAAAACTACATTTGTCACACAGTGGGGCACATTCTACTACAAGGTGATGTCATTCGGATTGAAGAATGCTGGGGCAACCTATCAACGCGCCATGGTAGCTTTATTTCACTATATGATACATCATGAAATAGAAGTCTACATAGATGATATGATAGCTAGATCGCAAACGGAAGAAGAACACCTTGATCACTTACAAAAGCTGTTTGAAAGACTGAATAAGTATAAGCTGAGGTTGAATCCAAACAAGTGCACATTTGGAGTACGGTCCGGTAAACTCTTAGGTTTTGTCGTCAGTAACAAAGGTATTGAGGTAGATCCTGCCAAAGTTAAAGCAATACAAAAGATGCCTTCTCCTCGTACTGAGAAGGAAGTCAGAGGATTCTTGGGACGCTTGAACTATATTTCCAGATTCATTTCTCACTTAACAGCTACTTGTGAGCCAATCTTCAAATTATTGAAGAAAGATCAAGTAGTCATATGGAATAATGAATGCCAAGTTGCTTTTGACAAAATCAAAGAATACTTACAAGAGCGTCATGTGTTGATGCCACCAGTCGAGGGAAGACCGTTGATCATGTATCTGACTGTTTTAGAAAACTCAATGGGGTGTGTATTGGGGCAGCATGAAGAGTCAAGCCGAAAAGAGCATGCTATTTATTACCTGAGCAAAAAGTTTACCGACTGTGAAACCAGATATTCACTGCTCGAGAAAACTTGTTGCGCTCTGGCATGGGCTGCTCGCTGGCTAAGACAATGTATGCTAACTCATACTACCTTATTGATATCTAATATGGATCCGATAAAATATATCTTTGAGAAGTCTGCCTGTTGTACCCCAAAATTTGCCCTCTCATGTTTTCAAAGGTCTTCCCTTACATGGTTGGTCACAAACACTTACCTAACGAAAATAAAGTTTTTTTGAAGATGAACAAGGTGTCTTTCGATTGGCATCTGGGTAAAGTCTTCGATTGGGTATCCAAAATCCTTCGATACAAGCTTGACTCACCAGTCTTACATTGGGAATTTGGCACTCTTCAATCGGGTTTTGATTAGTAAGCTTCGATTAGGTGTTTGGAACCCTTCGATCAAGCTTTGGTTCGCAAGTCTTCGATTGAGCGCTTGACCCCTTTGATCAAGTCAATTTCACAATGCTTCGACTATGCATTAACTACTTCAGGCTTACCTTCGACTCACGAGGCAAGAATCTCCTACAAGTTTGTTTCGATTAACAAAGGAAAAGGCCCCTCAACTTGCCAGCACACCAGGCAAGAGGCTCATTCGAAGAACATGTAAATGACTCATTCGAAGAACATGTAAAGGTCCATTTGAAGAAGCATTCAAAGGCTCAATTCGAAGAACATTCAAAAGGTCCATTTGAAGAAGCATTCAGAAGGCCCATTCGAAGGGTACATAAGAAGTCCATTCGAAGGAAGCAAATAATCAAGGTCAAGATCTGGTCGAAGTTGCCTAATAGGGAATTTTTCTTCAAAAAGGACAGGAAATCGAAGCAAAGGATGGTTTGGTCGAAGGAGCCCTAGTATTGAAGCTGGCACAATTCAACTCAGAACCATTAAGTAGAACAAGGTTCTACTAAGGAAAGTCTTGATTGGCTCAAATGGGACTTTGAAGCTGGAAAAGCAATGTAGATTCGAAGAAATGAAGTAGGCTGGCATGACTAAGCAAAAAAAAAAACATATCCTAACCTTTCCAGGTCCACCCCAAGTTTAAAATGGCATGTTGTCCTTGAAAACATGCAGTCGAAGCAGAAGGAGTCTCAATCGAAGGGGCTGTGACATCGAAGCTAGATTAATTCGAAGTGGAGTTTAGAGCTATCGAAGAGAGTAGATTAGAAGGGAAGTGGATCTACAAAGGGCAAGTCAGCTTTCGATTTTCATCATGTTGGAGGCCCAAACAGCTCATAACAGGCTGGCAGTAACGCATAAAAGCATATTGGCACGTGATTGAATCAAATATAGCAAGTCTTTATGAAGAAATAAAATCAAATCTCTTCATCATAATGGGCCAAGATTTGATACACAAATATTGACCTAAATTCCTTTGTCTATATAAACCCCATGCTCAAAAAGAAAAAACACTCTGCATAGACGAAAAAACGCACGAAGGTTGCCTTAGAAAAAAATGCTGTCTGCCCCACGAGATTCCATAAAGTTGCCAAAGATTGTCACACTAAAAGTCGGTTTTGCGCGTAGTCTCTTTCCAGACTAACATTTGAATCATGAAGTATCCCTCATACAACCCCCCTGTGGGTAATTTTTCCTTTGATCTCAAACTTTTAAGTATGATTTAAATTCATGTTGAACATATATACATATTGCTGCTAATATTCATATGTGTTTGTGTGTGTTACATGTGAGTAAGAAGGCATGATCTGAACTTACCTTCGATTTGCACAACTATAACTCGTTTTCGATGGGTTAACACCATAGGGGGAAACAGAGCATGCAGATTCGATATTTAAATTAAATATTGTGTTTTTGTTTCTAATATAACATTGCAGATTCGTTTGTACCAATAAATATATTTCAACTAGGTTGATGAGGAAGAGGCGTTGCAGCGAAAAGGACCTGGGTTCGATACCCAGGTCATATATTTTGTGTTTCTAACAAACTTCCTTGCAGAATTATAGATCGGAGGATGTCATATCCAGATCGAACGCCCCGTACGTGCAATATCGTAGGCACCTTCAATCAGTCCCTTGGGACCTGGGTTCGAATCCCAGGTCCCCCAAAACCTTGTTTATTTTTCTTCTTCAGGTATTCCCATGTAGCGTTCAAAGAGTGGACCACTATGCGCTTGCAGATCTGGAAGGCTACGTGGCTTGCAAAATAGATCCAATGGTCTAGATGGAAGGACTACCATAGGCCAGAGTCAACAAGTATGTGGGCTATTCAGAAAGTCAAACGAGGCTGCTTGTGTTTGGGCCTGGAAATTGCAACTCAAACACCTTCTTCAGGCCCAGCACCCCCCAAAGTTTGCTTATGTTTTTATTTTCTTTTCATATTTCTTTTGCTTTTTTATTATTATTATTAAAAACTAACAAATTAATTAACAAACTAACTTTTTTTATAAAATCAGAAAACACCAAAAAATTATATTTATTAATTTCACTATTTTATTTTTGTAAATAAACCATTAATTAATTTATTTAGTTTAAATAAGTTTAATGATAATATATTTTGCAATAAATTAAAATTGAATTAGAATTAGGTTTTTTTTTAATGTTTTTGCCATTCTTATTTTATTTCCTTAATTAAAATAAAACTCAAAAATATTTTCTTTTTTTTTTATTAATTAATTCCATTACTAATTTAGACTTAATTTCTAATTCAAAAAATAACAAAAAATATGTTTTATTTGATAAAAGGGTCAAAACCCTAAAGGACATTCCGATTCAATTTTCTCGCGCGCATATTATTTTTGATCCATATAATTGTAATTGCTCGGAGGATGTAATAGCTTTAACTTAGGATTTTATTTACCGCTTTTATTTACTTTTTCGCATTTAATTTTAAGGGTTTGTTTTTGGCGATGTAAATACCCGACGCCTTGTAATAGCTTAGATTTTTTTTCCGTAATTTAATTTCCGCAACCATTAACTGTTAGATGTATGAATAATAGGCTATGCATGACAAGATCTATCTTAACTTAAAATCAACAGTAGCTCACCATGACATGTATAAAGATAAATAACTAAAAAATAACACACTCGCACATGCGCACTCTTAGGGTACACCTCACTTGGTTGCCTTCGAACGTGGTCATTGAGTATAGGAAGTTTTAGAGGTCGCCCTCTTGTCCAAAGATCATAGTTGCCTCGAAACGGTTGCCTCGGAAAAATGATCTAGGATATTAGGGTTACCGCTAATGCGTCCTAACGTTGCTTTAGTGACCACACGTCCCTTAATCGAATTGACCCGAAAACTCCAACGACGGTGCTACCTACTCCTCAATAGTGGGATAGAACTGTCTAAAGGACATTTTCACAGTTTAATTCCTTTTTGAGTAGGTAGATGGTTCTTAAGTACTTGCTCCTTTTAAAACAAAACAAAACTTTTCGCACTTACACTCCTTTTAAACAAAAAAACTCTTTTCAAACCCACAATCACAAAGAAAAGAAAACTTTTGAAAACACAATGAGCAAGTACCTAAGAGCCTGTGGATAACCACGGATAGAAAGGGTGCTAACACCTTCCCTTTCTATAATCTACCTCCCGAACCCGAGAAACATCTCGAAAAGGAAGTTTTTTGTGCTTTTGTCCTTTCCTTGTTGGATAAAATAAAAGACGGTGGCGACTCTTGCTTACCGCGACATTTTGCAAAAAAAAACGCAAACGCGAACCAGCATTCCAAAACAGTCAGTTCTCATTCCCACCGATCACAGAACTGGCGACTCTGCTGGAGAAAATATAAGTGAGGTGTACCTTAGGATTAGATCACTTGTGTTTTCAATTGTATGCTTTGTATGCTTTAAATTTTGTAGGCTTGTATCGGAGTTCTATAGATCCTAACCCGGATCTGGGGATACCCTTTAGGTAAGTAGCAATAAACTGTGAGGGATCTGTCCGGCGTAGACCGACACAGATGAAGCCGTAGCTACGTTGGTGTGAAACCTTGGTCTGTACCGATATCCCTTGTGTTGGAACAAGGAGAATATGGGTCTTCTGAGGAGTCATTAAGCACCAACTGACCTTAGAACCTTAAATTGACCAACTTGGCCATAGAACAGTAGCAGTATGCTACACTCATTGAGACTAAACTCTCGCGATGATTCCGGCTGCAAGAAAAGGTTGCTAAACTGGAATTATGACCGATTGAGGGTAGTCAATGATATTGAGATCCTCTAGAACCCGATTACTATTTTTAGGACAAGTTTTAACCAACTGAACTGAAAGAGGGTAGTACCTAAGCTCCATGCCAACCTGAAATCTAAGGGCTCTTTTGTGTGACTTGTGTGCCTTTAAACTTGAACTACTTGCACACTCTTGTTATCTGACAACATGGGTTCCTTGCAGGTTTTATTTACAGTCCTTATCCAATAATTTGGATTTATTGCAGGGCTTACTTACATCACCTCACCCTTTTGCTTAAACGCATAGCATACACATCATAACATCATGCCTTAACATTTCTTTAACCATTTCAAGGATCTCAAGGGTCTGTGATGCAGGTTATGGTAAATCAAATGTCTAGCAAGGGGCAAAGGGGATTTATTTTCCTCTAGCCGAGTTTGTCTAGAAATCAAAACACGATAACTTGAGTCAGGGGCTACGACCCACTCGATATGGTGAGCTTGACTCTTGAAGAAGGACTCTTAACAAACGCAAAGTTTATTCAATCAAATCCTAACAATTTCTTGTTTACCCCGCGAGATCCTTGAAAACATTGCATACATATATCATACATATCATTGCATTATAGGTACCATTATAGGTTTCTCATCTTCTTCGCTGTTTATTTCAGCAATCATGTCTTCTGAAACACCTACTGATCAAGCCATCAAGGCTCTTCAAGCTCAGAATGCTCAGTTTAAGGAAATGTTCTTGAACTTGGCCAAGAGTCAACAAGATTTGAAGACTCTTATCTTGAAGGACAAGAAGAAGAAGAAGAAGAAGAAGAAGAAGAAGAAGAAGAAGGTGGTCCTCTTGAATATGGGTCGCAAATTCGGGAACAATTTACAACAGGAGACTGATTTGTCCTATTCATCTAGAGGGGGAGAGAATCAAGAGGAAAGAAAGGGTCCTAGCCATGTGGTTTCTGACAATGACACAGACTTTGATGAAGACCAGTATCCTCCTACTGAGGATATGTATAAGCAACTTGAAGACCGGCTCAGTGCAATGGAAATTCAGAAGATACCTGGGTTGGACTTTGGAGATCTGGGATTGGCATCTGGGGTGGTGATCCCTCACAAGTTTAAAGCTCTTGTATTTGCTCAGTATGACGGGGTATCCTGCCCGAAGCTACACCTCCGCTCATATGTCAGAAAGATTCAACCCTATACTGCTGATAGAAATCCCTGGGTTCATTTCTTTCAAGATAATCTGTCAGGGACTCAACTTGAATGGTTCTGTAAACTAGAAGGAGCTAACGTCCGCAACTGGGAGGACCTTGCTGCTGCTTTTTACAAGCAATACCAGTATAATTCCGACCTTGCTACCACACGTACTCAGCTTCAGGGTATGTCTATGGGTACAGGCGAAGGCTTTAAGGACTACGCTCAGAAGTGGAGAGATCTTACTGGAAGAGTCCAACCCCCTCTGTCTGATAGGGAGTTGGTGGATATGTTTCTTGGGACTTTGTCTGGCGGCAGCTCGTCAGTGGGTTTCACCAAACTGATTCTGACTGGAGAAAGAGTAGAAGCTGGGATCCTGAGTGGTAAGATCCAGAAAGATACCTCTTCGAGTACAGAGAAGAAGTCATTTGGTGGCAAGAGGGAAGCCAATGTTGTGCACGGCCAGAAGAGGCGTAGCCAGGCAGATTACCACCAATCTGTGGGGGCAGTGTTGATCTCTAATTCGGCACACACACAACGACCACACCAACTAAATAATCAGCCAAAGGGGGAAAGACTTCAAAGGCAGTTCACCCAAATCAACATGCCATTGTCACAGGCATTGCAGCACATGTTGAAGATGAACCTGATTACGGTGATAAACCCTCATCTGAACCCTAAGACTTCTTCTCCTAACTACAACCCAGATGCAAGGTGTGCTTATCATTACGGTAGCCCGGGGCACGATACTAATGATTGTTGGGCACTGAAATACAAGATTCAGAATACGATTGACGCTAAGGAGATCGAATTCGACCCTCCTGAGACTCCCAATGTGATCACTGCTCCCTTTCCAAAACATGGCTAGGATTGAAAGCACTTTTGTTCATTTGAATTCCGAAATTATATTTTTCTTTGCTTATTCAAACAATTATTGTCATGTCAAACTTTTTTATTTCATTAATGCATTGCACGTGTCTGTTTTGAATTAATTGTTTTCACTATGCTTAAATTGCTTCATATTTCCTTTTTGTGATGTTCAACTCTTGATTAAAAAAACTCTAAGCCTTTAGAGGGAGGATGACGAATATGATACCAGAATCTCCACAGTATGCTTTTGAACAGACCCCGCTGATGATGTACAAGCGTTGTTTCAAATCCTAAACAGTGGAGTTATAAGGAAGATAATCTCTAGTCAACCCCTTTGAGCCAAAGAAGTTGGAGTTTTTCTTTTCATGAATTAAAACCCTTAATTATAACCTGGGGCAGGGTAGTTATCTCAGTTGATCCAGGTGCACAATGAATGGCATCAAAGAAGTCCTTCCGAAACAAAAGACGGTGATGGTTTCGTATAGTCGTAAGGACATACAATCATTACCTTTCGAAATAAAAGCCCACTAAGTCAAAACCTATGAAGGAGACTTACACAAAAACTGGGACATCCCACTGACTGTAATCACAAGAAAGAAACAATTTAGGCAAAAAGACAGGGATAACGAAATAAAAAAAGAAAGAGGTCCTTGTTGTACCCCAAAATTTGCCCTCCCATATTTCTCAAAATATTTCAAGAAAAATTCACAAGTCCAACCCGGCGCGTCATATTCAGGTATTCTTTCGCCAAGATATCTCTGATAACATATTCTCAAATTCAGGTTCGGCTCAAGAGTCAATTCTTTAAAGAAGGTATCCGAATGTGTGAGTTTTCTCGAAGAAATATGGTGAAAAAGTGTGCTGAAAGTGCAGTTTTTATGCGCTAAAAAATTCATAACTTGAAGATCTTGGCTCGTTTTGAACCCGTTCCGGTGGCCAAAATTCCGTCTTGACATTATCTATGTTTTCATCTCTCACGGCTGGAAGCCAATTTTGATCAGAAGGTCTTCAAAAATGTGGATTTATCAAGTATTTTCATACAGAAAATTTGTGACAGAAGTTTATTTGCGTCATGTTCAGAAAATCATAACTTGGTCGATTTTCATTGTATCGAGCTGGTTCCGGCGCTAAAATTTCACAAATTGCGTTGGCTACATTTTCACATAAGGTATTGAGTTCAAACGGTATTCAAAAGGCCTTCGTTTTTTGCTCAGAGTGCGTGACACGCTGAAAATCCTGAATGCTGAATATTATTTCATCTGGGCCGAAACTTCGAAAATTCATAACTCGGTCAATTTTTATCGGATTGGGCTCATATTTTTACACAAGGTCCCTGACTCATAGATCTACAACTTTGCTTCAAAAGTCGAGACCGGATTATGCTCCGATCAATACCAGTTTTTTATTGAAGAACGTGTCAGAGTCGACACTAGAGCCCAAAATAAGTTTGTCTGAGCTGAAACTTCAAAAATTCATAACTAATTCACCTTTTATCCGATTGAGCCGATTTTCGGACAGGAGTTAGTTATCGATGTCGGCTACATTTTGTTTTCACATTTCAACTTCAAAAATTGCACTTAAGTCCCTGCGATTTAGCCTGAAAAGTGACGAACTCAAGTGAACATTGGAGGCCCAATTGCACATTCAAAGCCCATTTTCTTTACCCTAATTTCCATTATATAATCACTTTCTTTTCACACAAACCAAAGAAATAAAAAAAAAGAGAGAAAAAACCTTGCCACAACATTGTTAGAATATCAAATTCTTTCAAGAACCCTAAAACCTTGAAATCCTTATTACAAATCCCTCTCTCACTACAAACAAGCCATCACAGTTACAAACCAACACCTCACTACTTCTTCAGTAAAGATAAGGCTGGCTTGATCTCCATGATCCAAGGGGCATAAAAGCATTCAGGTCACTAATTTTCCAGTAAGGGTAAGATTGATTTGATCTCCATGATCAAAAGGGTATAATCATTCATACATGTCATATTGTGCCTAAACATTAAATTTCTTCATATATTGGCTTTATTTGCATTTTATGATTTTATTTAACGTGTTCATGAGATTCAACAATGCAGATTTAGACAGGATCCCATGCAGGTTCATTAAGGAACGTTGAGGCCAAAACACAAATGGCCAAAAGCCAAAAGCCAAATGGCCAAAAGAACAACTTATGCATGATGAGGCCAGAACACAAATGACCAACAGTCAGAATACAAATGACCATGAAACCCAATCCAATGGCCAAAGAATGCAGACCACGGTACTCAGGAGTCAATGAACACGCACGTGATGTCAGAAAGTCAAACAAGGCTTTTTGTCTAATGGGCCAAAAATGCTCCAATTCACCTCCCTTTGGGTCTGAATACCCCCCATGGTTTGCATCAATTTTCAATTTTTATTTGTTTTTCTTTATTAATTCTATTAATTATTTTAATTGTTTTTTCTTTAATTTCCAATAAATAATTTTCATAATAAAAATAAATACAGAAAAATAAAAAAAAATGTTTATTGTTATTAATATTAATTTCACTATTATTTTAGTTTGTAAATAAATGTTAAATAATTAATTTAGTTAAATTAGGTTTTAAAACTTAAATCTTTTTCTTAACAAATTAAAATATGTAGAAATTAGGGTTTTTAACTTTTCATCATTTTTTTAATAAATAATTTTCTCACCATTATTATTATTAATTAATTACTACTTTTGTAAATAAACATGTACATTAATAATTTAGTAAATTAGGTTTTAAACTTTAACCTTTTTTTTAATAATTAAAAATATTTAGAACTAGGGTTTCCTTCTAATTTTAAATTCTTTTCTTTATTTTCACTAAATACCAAAAACCTAAAAAACATTTTTTTTCTTAATTAAATAATAATTAGTTTTTAATTTCAATTTAATTTCAAAAGGGTCCAACGCCCTCGAACGTTCTATTTTTATTCTTTTCGCACGTTATTTTATTTTCCTTTGTGAATATTATGTAACTGCTCAAGCCATGTAATAGTAATTAGGAATTTATTTATTTTCCGCATTTTTTATTAAAAACGGGTCTTTGTTAATTTGGCGATGTATAGACCCGCGCCTTGTAATAGCGTAGGATTTATCTTTCCGCATTTAAATTTCCGCACTTGTAAATTCTAATTGCATGAAAGAATATATGGCTAATTAAAAACAATGCGTAGCTCACCATGTCATGATCAAAGATAATTGCTAAACATGAAAATAACACACAAATTCACACACCACTTCTAGGGTACGCCTCACTGTTGCCTTGCCTTCGAAACGTGGTCGTCGAGTATAAGACGTTTTAGTAAGTCCTTATATCCATGACATGATCCAGTTGCCTTGAAACGGTTGCCTCAGAATTAAAAAGGATCAATGGCATAAGGGTAGCTTCTAAGGTGTCCTACTGTTGCTCTGGTGACCACACTGTCCCTAAACTCGAATTGACCTGAACACCTCCAACGGTGGTGCTACCTATCTCTCAATGGTGGGATGGCACTACCTTAAGGACATTTACACAGCCTAATTCCTTAGGGTAGGTAGACAACTCATAGATACTTGCTCTATTCAAAAACAAATCAAAACTCTTTTCACACCGACACTTTCAAAAAGCTTTCAAAACAATCTTTCAAACACTCTTGAGGACTGATACAAGAGTCGATCTGAAATCTTTAAACGAAACTTTTTCAAATCCACTCACACTTTGAAAAGCAAACATTTTGAAAACACAAATGAGCAAGTATCTAAGAGCCCATGGATAACCATGGATAGAAAGGGTGCTAACACCTTCCCTTCCTATAAATCTACCTCCCGAACTGAGAGACTATCTCATAAGGAATTTTGCTGTGCTTTTGTCCTGTCCATGTTGGAGAAAATAAAAGACGGTGGCGACTCTTTCTTCTGCGACATTTCACGAACCAGCGTTAAACAGTCAGTTCCAGATCCACCGATCACAGTCCTACAAACTCTTATAAAAATGACTGCCTGTTCAAAATAAACTGTCAGTATCCGAACCATCACCGGAATATCAGAGCAAAGACTCAAACGGGATCTAAATGCACGATTAGATGAGTTTAGGATCGAAGAACATCACGAAGAACGGGTGGGTATAAATAAAATTTGAGCCTTTATCCTTTTTTTCTTAAACCGTGAACCAGGCCACGTTATAACCCTTAAAAGTCCTAGCTGAAGCACGGGTTAGTTCGAAAGCATACTGTTACAAAAGGTATCCTGACTCCTGTAGGGCTTGCTGTAAATCCTGAGTTGACATCACATTTTACAAAAAAATTTTTGCCTGTTTTACTGGAAAAATGCATTTTCAAAAATTTCAAAAGACAGACATAAGCTTTGCATTCTTAAAATAACATTGTTTGCATATGACTATTTGTTCAAACAGCAGAGAAATTCGCACGACGAATATCTAGTGAACAAAAACCTTTTCAATAAAAAGGGTCATCTCAAGTGGATGAAACACTTCCAACCAAGGGGCAGACATGATCATTTTCCATCATCTGGGGCAGTCAAGTCAAGATTCAAGGAATCTCTCAAAATGCCGAATAGCCAGGGGCAAATCTCCATCTGAATCAATTGGGGAATTGGACATGAATTCCAGCAACGAATCTTGCATGATCAAACATCTTCTGGTAGTATGGAAACACGACACTATTGACAGTGATAACTCCCTACACTCTGAGAGCGTGGACATAGTCAAAAAATACTGTGCATGAACAAAGACCCGCTAGGTTGATAGGCCTAGGCAAAAATAAGGGCATCCCGACGAACCAAAAGGGTTCAGGCAAAAATTAGGGATAAAAACAAAAAAAAGATTTGTACACCCGGCAAGTCGAAAACCTGAAAAGGCGGCTTGGGCAAGAAAGGGTATCCCGGTGGACTGAAAATATGAAAAGACAGTCCAGGCAAAAGTTAGGGATTAAAGTGTACGATTATGTCCCGTCATCTTGTCACTTGCCTACCAGAAGAAGATTTGTCATTTCAATCGGCAATTACCAAGCACCTCATAGGTTGGAATAATACTCGATCCACAAGGCCTCCGCAGGCACCTTCTCCCGCAGATATAGGGGCAGAAAAGTCTCAATGCAAAGTCATTGTCATATCCTAAGCCCGCGTCCTAGTAACATCTACACTCCCCGCAGAGTAAGAAAAGGACATTGGTGTTAATTCTCCCCAGCTGAGGCTCGCAACCACGAATGGGTCGGTAAGATTCTCCCCAAGCAGAGTTTATCTATCACTAGCACTGGAAGATTATCCCCAATGGAGTCTGGAAGATTATCCCCAGTAGAGTCTAAAGGATTATCCCCAGTGAAGTCGCCATTGGAAAATCATTCCCCAGCGGAGTTATTCTCTCCTGCAGGATTATTCTCCCAATCATCTTCGGTCGTTATCTCCAGCGAGTGAAACTCTTTATTCTCCAACAACAGTCAGGTATTTATTTTCCAAAACTCGGACGTACCACAATAGCATTTCATGTTCATACATCATGACGTGCGCATACATATTGCATACATCATAATTTCATTTATTTTAAGAACATCATCATACAATGCATGTCATGCGTCATATACAATTAATCATGTACCTTTTTGAGAAAGATGGTTATCATCAACAACTTCCTGCAAGTTCAAGATTAACTCCAGAAGCTAAACAGAGTAATTATTTGCACGATCAAATGCAGCTTTACACGGGTTCGTCACGAATAAATCTTACACAGGTTTCTCCTAAATGCAGCTTCACACGGGTTTATCCTGAAAAATCTTACACGGGTCCTTTCTCATATATTTTTGAATAAAGTTTTACACGGACTTATCACAAGGTAACCTTACCCAGGTTCCTCCTGAAGTTTTACACGGACTTATCACAAAGTAACCTTACCCAGGTTCCTCCTGAAGTTTTACACGAACTTATCACAAAGTAACCTTACCCAGGTTCCTTCTGAAGCTTTACACAAACTTATCTCACAGTAACCTTACCCCGGTTCATTCTGAAGTTTTACACGAACTTATCACAGAGCGACCTTACCCAGGTTCCTCCTGAAGTTTTACACGAACTTATCACAAAGTAACCTTACCCAGGTTCCTCCTGAAGTTTTACACAAACTTATCTCACAGTAACCTTACCCCTGTTCATTCTGAAGTTTTACACAAACTTATCACAAAGTAACCTTACCCAGGTTCCTCCTGAAGTTTTACACGGACTTATCACAAAGTAACCTTTCCCAGGTTCCTCCTGAAGTTTTACACGAACTTATCACAAAGTAACCATACCCAGGTTCCTCCTGAAGTTTTACACTGACTTATCACAAAGTAACCTTACCCAGGTTCCTCCTGAAGTTTTACACGAACTTATCACAGAGTAACCTTACCTAGGTTCCTCCTGAAGTTTTACACAAACTTATCTCACAGTAACCTTACCCCGGTTCATTCTGAAGTTTTACACGAACTTATCACAGAGCGACCTTACCCAGGTTCCTCCTGAAGTTTTACACAAACTTATCCCAAAGTAACCTTACCCAGGTTCCTACTTACAATTTCCCGATGTAGTTTTACCCAAACTTATCCCGAAGTAACCTTACCCAGGTTCCTCCTTACAATTTCCCGATGTAGTTTTACCCAGACTCATCCTAAAGCAACCTTACCCAGGTTCCTCCTTACAATTTCCCGATGTAGTTTTACCCAGACTCATCCTGGAGCAACCTTACCCAGATTCCTCCTTACAATTTCCCGACGTAGTTTTACCCAAACTCCTCGCAAAGCAACCTTACCTAGGTTTCTTCCTGGTTCAGATGCAGTTTTACCTAAACTCCTCATGAAGCAGCCTTACCTAGGTTTCTTCCCAGTTCAGATGTAGTTTTACCTAAACCCATCATGGAGCAACCTTACCTAGGTTCCTTCTCAGTTCAGATGTAGTTTCACCTAAACCCATCATGGAGCAACCTTACCTAGGTTCCTTCTCTTTCCCGATGTAGTTTCACCTAGACTCATCCTGAAGCAACCTTACCTAGGTTCCTCCTCAGTCCCGATGCAGTTCTACCCAAACTCTTCAAAAAGCAACCTTACCCAGGTTCCTTCTCGGTTCAGATGCAGTTTTACCCAAACTCTTCACGAAGCAACCTTACCTAGGTTCCTTCCCATAAGCCTTACTATCCAGGTTCCTTCTCATAACCTTATCATCCAGGTTTCTTTTCTCTTATCTCCAGACAGTAGTCCACAATACTGTAAGACCTGGACCTGATCAAACACGATCAGTTTCACCTTTCCCCAGTAGGTCGCGACATAGCCTATACACTAACCAGATATGCAGTTCACCTCCAGAGTTAATTCCCCAGTAGAGTAACGGACAACTGAAGCTCCTAAAATTCTATTTCTCTCAAGACACCTACCAACAATCTCCAAATGGCATCTGTAAGCCCATTCCCGACATCACAATGCTGATACTACACCATGCGAGTGCAAATTTCTGAGCACTCTAGTGTTCAATCATCTTCCACCTTTGGATCACGAAAGGCACGGAAGCCAATCTACATCCTCAGGTTTAAGAAGATTGAACAGGGGCAGCTGTTGTACCCAAAAATTTGCCCTCTTATGTTTTCAAAGGTCCTCCCTTACATGGTTGGTCATAAACACTTGCTTAACGAAAATAAAGTTTTTTTGAAGATGAACAAGGTGTCTTTCGATTGGCATCTGGGTAAAGTCTTCGATTAGGTATCCAAAATCCTTCGATACAAGCTTGACTCACCAGTCTTCAATTGTGAATTTGGCACTCTTCGATCGGGCTTTGATTAGTAAGCTTCGATTAGGTGTTTGGAACCCTTCGATCAAGATTTGGTTCGCAAGTCTTCGATTGAGCGTTGGACCCCCTTTGATCAAGTCAATTTCACAATGCTTCGACTATGCATTAACTACTTCAGGCTTACCTTTGACTCATGAGGCAATAATCTCCTACAAGTTTGTTTCGATTCACAAAGGAAAAGGCCCCTCAACTTGCCAGCACACCAGGCAAGAGGCTCATTTGAAGAACATGTAAATGACTCATTCGAAGAACATGTAAAGGTCCATTTGAAGAAGCATTCAAAGGGTCAATTCGAAGAACATTCAAAAGGTCCATTTGAAGAAGCATTCAGAAGGCCCATTCGAAGGGTACATAAGAAGTCCATTCGAAGGAAGCAAACAGTCAAGGCCAAGATCTGGTCGAAGTTGCCTAATAGGGAATTTTTCTTCAAAAAGGACAGGAAATCGAATCAAAGGGTGGTTTGATCGAAGGAGCCCTAGTATTGAAGCTGGCACAATTCAACTCACAACCATTAAGTAGAACAAGGTTCTACTAAGGAAAGTCTTGATTGGCTCAAATGGGACTTTGAAGCTGGCAAAGCAATGTAGATTCGAAGAAATGAAGTAGGCTGGCATGACTAAGCAAAAAAAAACATATCCTAACCTTTTCAGGTCCACCCCAAGTTCAAAATGGCATGTTGTCCTTGCAAACATGCAGTAGAAGCAGAAGGAGTCTCAATCGAAGGGGCTGTGACATCGAAGCTGGATTAATTCAAAGTGGAGTTTAGAGCTATCGAAGAGAGTAGATTAGAAGGGAAGTGGATCTACAAAGGGCAAGCCAGCTTTCGATTTTCATCATGTTGGAGGCCCAAACAGCTCATAACAGGCTGGCAGTAACGCATAAAAGCAGATTGGCACGTGATTGAATCAAATATAGCAAGTCTTTATGAAGAAATCAAATCAAATCTCTTCATCATAATGGGACAAGATTTGATACACAAATATTGACCTAAATTCCTTTGTCTATATAAACCTCATGCTCAAAAATAAAAAACACTCTGCAGAGACGAAAAAACGCACGGAGGTTGCCTTAGAAAAAAATGCTGTCTGCCTCATGAGATTCCATAAAGTTGCCAAAGATTGTCACACTAAAAGCTGGTTTTGCGCGTAGTCTATGTCCAGACTAACATTTGAATCGTGAAGCATCCCTCAAACAACCCCCCTGTGGGTAATATTTCCTTTGATCTCAAACTTTTAAGTATGATTTAAATTCATGTTGAACATATATACATATTGCTGCTAATATTCATGTGTGTTTATGTGTGTTACATGTGAGTAAGAAGGCACGATCTGAACTTACCTTCGATTTGCACAACTATAACTCGTTTTCGATGGGTTAACACCCTAGGGGGCAACTGAGCATGCAGATTCGATATTTAAATTAAATACTGTGTTTTTGTTTCTAATGTAACATTGCAGATTCGTTTGTACCAATAAATATATTTCAACTAGGTTGGTGAGGAAGAGGCGTTGCAGCGAAAAGGACCTGGGTTCGATACCCAGGTCATATATTTTGTGTTTCTAACAAACTTCCTTGCAGAATTCTAGATCGGAGGATGTCATATCCAGATCGAACGCCCCGTACGTGTAGTCTCGTAGGCACCTTCAATCAGTCCCTTGGGACCTGGGTTCGATTCCCAGGTCCCCTTAAACCATGTTTATTTTTCTTCTTCAGGTATTCCCATGTAGCGTTCAAAGAGTGGACCACTATACGCTTGCAGATCTGGAAGGCTACGTGGCTTGCAAAACAGATCCAATGGTCTAGATGGAAGGACTACCATAGGCCAGAGTCAACAAGCATGTGGGCTATTCAGAAAGTCAAACGAGGCTGCTTGTGTTTGGGCCTGTAAATTGCAACTCAAACACCTTCTTCAGGCCCAGCACCCCCCAAAGTTTGCTTATGTTTTTATTTTCTTTTCATATTTCTTTTGCTTTATTATTATTATTATTAAAAACTAACAAATTAATTAGCAAACTAACTTTTTTTATAAAATCAAAAAACACCAAAAAATAATATTTATTAATTTCACTATTTTATTTTTGTAAATAAACCATTAATTTATTTATTTAGTTTAAATAGGTTTAATGATAATATATTTTGCAATAAATTAAAATTGATTTAGAATTAGGTTTTTTTTTATGTTTTTGCCATTCTTATTTTATTAGCTTAATTAAAATAAAACTCAAAAAATATTTTCTTTTTATTTATTAATTAATTCCATTACTAATTTAGACTTAATTTCTAATTCAAAAAATAACAAAAAATATGTTTTATTTGATAAAAGGGTCAAAACCCTAAAGGACATTCCGATTCAATTTTCTCGCGTGCATATTATTTTTGATCCATATAATTGTAATTGCTCCGAGGATGTAATAGCTTTAACTTAGGATTTTATTTACCGCTTTTATTTACTTTTTCGCATTTAATTTTAAGGGTTTGGTTTTGGCGATGTAAATACCCGACGCCTTGTAATAGCTTAGATTTATTTTCCGCAATTTAATTTCTGCAACCATTAACTGTTAGATGTATGAATAATAGGCTATGCATGACAAGATCTATCTTAACTTAAAATCAACAGTAGCTCACCATGACATGTATAAAGATAAATAACTGAAAAATAACACACTCGCACATGCGCACTCTTAGGGTACACCTCACTTGGTTGCCTTCGAACGTGGTCATTGAGTATAGGAAGTTTTAGAGGTCGCCCTCTTGTCCAAAGATCATAGTTGCCTCGAAACGGTTGCCTCAGAAAAATGATCTAGGATATTAGGGTTACCGCTAATGCGTCATAACGTTGCTTTAGTGACCACACGTCCCTTAATCGAATTGACCCGAAAACTCCAACGACGGTGTTACCTACTCCTCAATAGTGGGATAGCACTGTCTAAAGGACATTTGCACAGTTTAATTCCTTTTTGAGTAGGTAGATGGTTCTTAAGTACTTTCTCCTTTTAAAACAAAACAAAACTTTTCGCACTTACACTCCTTTCAAACAAAAAAACTCTTTTCAAACCCACAATCACAAAGAAAAGCAAACTTTTAAAAACACAATGAGCAAGTACCCAAGAGCCCGTGGATAACCACAGATAGAAAGGGTGCTAACACCTTCCCTTTCTATAATCTATCTCCCGAACCCGAGAAACATCTCGAAAAGGAATTTTTTTGTGCGTTTGTCCTTTCCTTGTTGGATAAAATAAAAGACGGTGGCGACTCTTGCTTACCGCGACATTTTGCAAAAACAAACGCAAACACAAACCAGCATTCCAAAACAGTCAGTTCTCATTCCCACCGATCACACTGCCCTTTCCGGGAGAATAGCTAGATGGTAGATGATCCTAACAGAGTATGACATACAATATACTACCCAAAAAGATATAAAGGGCAGTGTATTAGATGATCATCTTGCTCACCAAGATGTAGAAGACTATCAGTCCATGAAGTTTGAATTCTCAGATGAAGACATCATGACATTAGACAACTGTAAAGAAATCAGGCCATATGACGGACCTGAACAAGGATCCCGATGGACCCTATTCTTTGATGGGGCATCCAATGCACTTGGTAATGGTATCGACGCCGTACTCATATCTCCGGAGGGGTGTCATTTTCCCTTTACTACCAGACTTTGTTTCAATTGTACAAACAACATGGCAGAGTACGAAGCATGCATCTTCGGTCTCAGAGCTGCAATAGACTTGGGGATCAAATCGTTAGACGTGTTTGGAGATTCAGCTTTGGTCATCAGTCATATCAAAGGGGAGTTGGACACTAAGCACCCAAACCTTATCCCTTAAAAAGAACATGTTTTGACATTGCTACCACATTTTGAGAAGATTACCTTCGAGCATTTCCCGCCAGAACAAAATCAGCTAGCAGATGCTCTAGCCATAATGTCATTTATGTTTAAACTTAATTGGGATAACGAGGCTCCCCAGATCACCATCGAATGAATGGATGAACCATCACACTGTCACGAGATTAATACTGAAGAAGTTGTGGACCAGCCTTGGTTTCATGAAGTCAAGAGGTATCTCGAGGATCAAGAATATCCAGAAGGAGCTTCAATCAATGATAAGAAGTTCTTAAGGAGATTCTCTGCTAAATTCTTCCTTAGTAACGACATCCTGTACAAAAGCAATCATGACTCCATTTTGCTTTGGTGTGTGGATAAGGTTAAAGCTTAAAAGATCATGGCTGAATTACATGAAGGTACTTTTGGCACTCACTTCAGTGGGCATATGATGGATAAGAAAATCCTACGGGCAGGCTATTACTGGTCTACCATGGAAGCAGATTGCTATCAACACTCTCGGACCTGTCATAAGTGTCAAATTTATGATGACAAGGTGCATGTACCTCCAGTTCCTCTGAATGTCTTGACGACTCCTTGGACCTTTGCTATGTGGGTAATTGATATGATTGAAGAAATCAAGCCTACAGCCTCCAATGGGCACCGTTTCATTCTAGTGGCCATTGACTATTTCACCAAGTGGGTTGAAGCAGCTTCCTTCGCCTCTGTTACCAAGAATGTTGTTTCCCGCTTCATCAAGCAAAACCTTATTTGCTGGTACAGTATCCCAGAAAGGATCATCACTGACAATGGTACAAATCTCAATAACACTATGATCACCACATTATGCGAGCAATTCAAGATCCAGCATCATAATTCTTCTCCCTATCGGCCAAAGATGAATGGTGTTGTCGAAGCTGCAAATAAAAACATTAAGAAGATCATACAGAAAATTACAGTCACATACAAAGACTGGCATGAGATGTTACCATTCGCTCTCCACGGGTACCGTACCACGGCTCGCACATCAACCGGGGCAACACGCTATTCTTTGGTTTACGACATGGAGGCTGTCTTGCCTATTGAGGTTCAGATCCCCTCTCTGAGGATTATGGAAGATGCAGTGTTGAATGAAGACGATTAGATCCAGACTCGACTTGATCAACTGAATTTGATTGATGAAAAGAGACTTACTGCTGTTTGCCATGGTCAAATGTATCAAAAATGGATGATCAAGGCTTTCAACAAGAAATTCAGACGCCAAGTATATAAAGTTGGGGATCTAGTGATCAAGCGTATCATTTTGCCACAAAGAGATCCCAGGGGAAAATGGACTCCAACCTATGAAGGACCATTTGTAATCAAAAACATATTCTCCGGTGGAGCAATGATCTTGACCACCATGGATGGCAACGACCTGCCACACCCCACGAACACGGACACAGTCAAAAGATACTACGCATAAGAGACCCGCTAGGTTGACACACCTAGGAAAAACAAGGGTGTTGTATCCCAAAATTTGCCATCTCATATTTCTCAAAACATTGCAAGAAATATCTCCAAGTTGCTCAAGTTTGCTCAAGAGTTGGACAGTCAAGCTATCTCCTAAGGCAGTCAACCCCAAATTAGGGTTTTGTGTTGCATCAAGATCCTTAAGTCCAAATGACCTAAAATTCTCCCTAATGTCCTAATATGTTCTCAAGGTCATCCATGTCAAATTTCAAGCCTTGCAGAGGAAGTTTGCTCAGTCAATTGCTCAAAGGGTCCAAAAATCGACTGTGCTAGAGGAAAAGTCAATTGTGACCTACATACAGTCAAACCTCAAGATTTTTTGTCAACATTCTCATTTTGAATTATATTTCATCATTTTATCAAGGGTTGATCATGGTTCATCAAGGATTGCTCAAAATTCATCAATACTCAAAAGTTGCTAAATTAGGGTTTTGTAGGAAAAGTCAAACCAACTTTGACCAAGCATAACTTTCTCATAATTTATGATAAATGACCCATCCAAAGCTCAGTTTTAAGAGGATGCAATTTCCTACAATATATATTCATACCCCAAGATCAGAAAATGTACTCACAAGAAGTTATAAATTTGGACATTATAGGTCATTTTTGAAAGTCAACAAAAACACCTTTTTTTCCAAAGCTTATAACTTGAGCATGGAATATCAAAATAAGATTATACCAAAAGGGTTGGTTATAGGACATCTCAATATTTCTAAAAAGTCCAAGAACACTTCCAAAAGTTCAAAATTAAAGAAGTTATGCATTGTTGAATTTGGGCATTTTTGAAAAATTGCCAAAAGTCAACTATCCCCAAAACTTCAAATTTTGTCAAATGGGCCCATTCTTTTCCAGTTGATTTGATCTTGCCACATTTCACACGTGTCCTAGCTTCAGCCTTGTGTCCATTTATCAATTTTATTATTTTATTTGATTTTTTATTGAATTATTTCATTTTAAATCAATTTAAATCAAATAAAATCCCAAAACTTGATTACATGAGATCTTTTTCTATTTTCAGGACTTAATCATCATCAATATCATGATTAAACTCGTATCAAGCATTCCATGTGCAAAAAGATTGAGTTTTTGACAAAATTGGCAAGTCTTCAATGGTGGATCAAATCAAATCCCATGGCATTGATGTGCAAAGATTCAATCCACAAATGTTGACCTAATACATTCTATATTACATATACAAGTGAAAGCACACGAAATTGGTACCTAGAGGCTGCAAGAACACTGAGAACCAAACTTGAAAAAAAGTGGAAAAAGTGCAAAACTGAAATCACATTTAGAGGCGTTTACAGAAGCAAAACTCAACACCAATCGATTGCTGGGTGTCTACTCAACCTTCTGAAATCCAAAGCAAGCTCTCATACGCATCAAAACACACTGTAAGCATCACGTTTCATGGCCCTGTATTCAAAATCGTAACTCCATATTTTTGCATCCTTCTGGCAAATCATTGACATATTTGTGATGCTTATGAGATTTCTGAACTTTTTATAATATTTGATTTCATTTATATGAACTATAACCCCATAACCGTATGGCTAGGGTTTTGTGTTAGATTTTAGGGATTTGTATTTCAGGAAAAATTGGATCTTTTGATGGACATGGTTGCACTCAGGAGAGGGAGACGAACCTAACCACGTCCTTGGGGGTCGTTTTCATGTCCTAGAATGGATTTTGGGAACGACCTGCAAATTTAGTTGCGGACCTAAATCCGCAGGTAAAGTTACAGGGTTGGAGGAAGAAGACGATGACGCGTCAATCCCCCAGTGGCCAATTCATAATTTGTGCGTTTTTATTTTTTATTTTGGCATATTGATCCATTATCCCATATTATTATTATTATTATTATTGTTTAATATATTAACAAATGAAGCGTGATGGATGAGTGGTAGTGGCGTGTGTCCAATGATCAACAGGACCTGGGTTCGAATCCCAGGTCCCCCATGTATTTGTTATATTTTTTCTACATGTTATCAAGTGCAAACCCAAGCGCGTAGCCTACAATACTCCCTCATTCAATCAATGGACAGATGGCCCCAGGCCAGATCTGATGACCCAGATGGAACGTCCACCATGGAATCAAGTCAAAGGCGCACATTGAATCTCTCCAAGTCAGCCAGGCCTGCGCCATTTGGGCCATCAAATTGCTGTTCAGACCTCCAAATCAGGCCCAAACCCCCTAAGTCTTTCTATTTCATTTTTTACTTATTTTATTTAATTGTTTTGTTTAATTATTTCTCATGATTAATTAACCAATCAAACTTTTTTTCTTAATAAAATTAAAACCAAAAAAATATTTTCTTGATTAAATTAAATTTTAGTATTTTCTTTTTATTAACAAATCAATTAATTAATTTAGTTTTATTTAGGAATAACTTTAATATATTTTTTGCAATAATTAAAATTAACTTAGACAATTAGGTTTTTATTAACATTGATTAAATTTATTTTTATTTCTTTAAACATCAAAAAACCCAAAATATTTATTTTTTATTAATTAATTAACTTATTTATTGATTTAATAATTAACTTAGTTCAATTTCTTTCTTAATTCAAAAATAACCAAAAAAATCTTTTCTTTAATAGTTAAAGGGTCAAAACCCTAGAACTCGCACTCGATTTAATTTCCCGCACGCGATCCATTTTATATCATATTGTATCTGTTTCCGAAATGTAATAGATAATTAGGACTATTTTTATCGCTTTATTTATTTTCCGCATTTAAATTTCAAAGGGTTTGTCTTTGGCGATGTAAATACCTGACGCCTTGTAATAGTTAGTTAAATTTCCGCAATTTAATTTCCGCAACTTATAAACTGTTAGATGTTTGATAATAAGAATGCATGACAAGACTGGATGTTTTAACCTAAAATCAACTTAGATCACCATTAACATGTATAAAGACAAAATTAATTGAAAATGATACACTCGCACATGCGCACTCTTAGGGTACACCCCACTTGGTTGCCTTCGTACGCGATCATTGAGTATAGATCACTTTAGAGGTCACCCTATTGTCTAAAAGATCATAGTTGCCTCGAAACGGTTGCCTCAGATATTGTTGCCTCAAAACAAATGATCTAAGACATTAGGGTTACTGCTAAGGCGTCATAACATTGCTTTAGTGACCGTAAGTCCCTAATTCGAATTGACCCTTAAACTCCAACGACTGTGCTACCTATTCATCAATAGTAGGATAGCATTGTCTAAAGGACATTAGCATATAACGATTCCTTTTTCGAGTAGGTAGATGGTTCTTAAGTACTTGCTCTTTCAAAAAATAAAAACTTTTCACACTTACACTTTTGCAAACAAGTTTTCAAAACACTTCATTACACTCTTGAGGACAGAAGCAAGAGTTAAATCGAAGTTTCAAACAAAAACTTTTTCAAACCCACAAGCACAAAGAAAGCAATTTTGGAAACAAAATGAGCAAGTACCTAAGAGCCCGTAGATAACCACGGATAGAAAGGGTGCTAACACCTTCCCTTTCTATAATCTACCCCCCGAACCCTGGAAATATCTCGAAAAAGGAATTTTTCTGTGCTTTTTTCCTTTCCTTGTTGGATAAAATAAAAGTCGGCGACGACTCTTGCTTACTGCGACATTTTGCGAAAACAAGCGCAAAACACAAACCAGCATTCCAAAAAACAGTCAGTTCTTTCCACCGTATCACAGAACTGGCGACTCTGCTGGGGAGACTTATAAGTGGGGTGTACCTTAGGAATAGTTCATAATGTTTTCAATTGCATGATTTGTTTGCTTTATCTTTTTGGGTTTGAATCAGAGTTACTATAGATCCTAACCCGGATATGGGGGACACCCTTTAGGTAAGTAGCAATAAACTGTGAGGGAACTGTACAGCATAGACCGATACAGTTGAAGCAGTAGCTATATTGGTGTGGTACTTTAGTTTGTACCGATGTCCCTTGTGGCGAAACAAGGAGAATATGGGTCTTCTAAGGGGTCATTAAGCACAAACTGACCTTAGAACCTTTAAATTGACCAACTTGGCCATAGAACAGTAGCAGTATGCTACACTCATTGAGACTAAACTCTTGCGATGATTCCGGCCGCAAGAAAAGGTTGCTAAACTGGAATTATGACCGATCGAGGGTGGTCAGTGATATTGAGATCCTCTAGAACCCGGTTACTATTTCTAGGACAGCTTGAACCAACTAAACTGAAAGAGGGTAATACCTAAACTCATGCCAGCCTAAACTTAAGGTTGTTCGTGTGACTTGTGTGCCTTCAAACTTGAACTACTTGCACATTCTTGTTATCTGATAACATGAGTTCCTTGCAGGTTTTGTTTACAGTCCTTATCCAATAATTTGAATTTATTGCAGGGTTCACTTACATCACCTCGCACTTTTGCTTAAACGCATAGCATACACATCATAACATCATGCCTTAACATTTCCTTAACCATTTCGAGGATCTCAAGGGTTTATGATGCAGGTCATGGTAAATCAAATGTCTAGCAAGGGGCAAAGGGGATTTATTTTCCTCTAGCCAATGTTGTCTAGAAATCAAAACATGATAACTTGAGTCAGGGGTTATGACCAACTCGATATGGTGAGCTTGACTCTTGAAGAAGGACTCTTAACAACATGAAGTTTCTTCAATCAAAGCTGCAAAATTCAAATTCTAACAAGTTTCTTGTTTACCCCACGGGATCCTTGAAAACATTGCATACATACATATCATTGCATAAAAGGTCTCCCAGTACAGGCCTCTCATGTTCTCGCTGTTTATTTCAACAATGGCTTTCCAACCAGACAACCGAGATCTTCAAACTCGAGAAGCTCAGTTCAGGGACGTATTCCTAAACCTATCCAAGGGGTAGGAAGAGTTGAAAACACTCCTCGTTGGGAACTTGGTCAAGAAAAGTCCTGAAGACAATAAGGAAGAACGGCTGGAAGAACTGCAAGCTGAGTTCAGTGCCATGAAAACCCAGATGCTGGGGCAGATGGCTCTTATCCAAGGCTTAGCTCGGGAACAAGAAGAGATGAGAACCATTATCAACCAGCTTCATCAAGACAGATACAACAACATGAAGCAAACAGTCAAGGCCGGGGACCAAGTCATTAATCAACTTTTGAGAATTCAAATGTTTGGTTTGATGAAGAATAGACCTCTCCAAGTTGATACTACCTCAAGGGTCCAACAACAACCTTACCATAAACAACGGGTTGATCGGAGTAAGCCAAATATGCCCAAGCGGCAATTTACCAAGCTTAACATGTCGTTATCTCAGGCTTTACAACACCTGTTGAGATTGAATCTGGTGACATTGGTAGGACCTCATCCGAATCCTAAGACTTCTTCACCTAACTACAATCCTGATGCAAGGTGTGCATACCATTCTAACAGCCCGGGGCATGACACTGACGACTGTTGGAAGTTGAAGTACAAAATTCAAAACCTGATTGATGAAGGAGCATTGGAATTCACACAAGATAGTCAGGCTGAGTTCTTCTACCATCCCTCCAAGGTTCACCATTTAAAGTGACAAGTACTGAGACGAGAAGACTTTTGTTCATTAGAATTTTCAATTTGTAATTTTCTTTTGATTGTTCGAACATTTATTCATGTCAAACTTTATTACTTTATCAATGAATTGCATATGTCTGTTTTGAATCAATCCATTCGTATTCACTATATTCAAATTACTTTCATTTTTTGTGATGATGAACTCTCAAAAAAAAATTCTAAGCCTTTAGAGGGAGGATGACGAAAATGATACCAAAATCTCTATAGTATTCTTTTGAATAGACCCACTGATGATGTACAAGCATTGTTTCAAATCCTACAGTACGTCATTTAAATCCCCAAGCGGAATAAAGTTTCAAATTATCAATCCCCAGTAGAAGTCGTCAAAATTCCCAGGATTCCCCAACCAGATCTTACCAGTAGTACATGGCATTGCCCTCACAACATAACCTATTTCTCTCAACAAACGTTTATCAGTACTTCAACTTCAAGACATAAAAATTCAACATATACTCAGCAGCACGCATGGATTTATTTCCTCAATCAAGCAGAAATACAGCAAATCAGCTCACATGCGCATACATTGCATCCATATATCATAAACATTAATAAAGTCAATACATTGCATCATACATTTCATGCAACATGACTTTTTATTTTAGCTAACATTTTACCCTTTTCAGGATAAGATTAAACAGTTACTGTTGTACCCCAAAATTTGCTCTCCCATATTCTTCAAGATTTGACAAGAATGATCTTCAAATTGGTCAAGATTACTCAAGGATTGCACAGTTAAACCACCTCCTAAGCCAGCTGAAATTAGGGTTTTGGTTATTTCAAGGAAGTTGGGGTTTTCAATGGTCCAATCAAGTCCCATAGGCCTATGTACATTCTCAAGCACCTACATGCCAAGTTTCAAGACTCACAATGTCAATTTGCACAGTCAAAAGCCTCATTTGACCTACAGTCAACTGCAGGGGCAAAATGGTCATTTTGCAGTCAAAAGTCAGAACTTTTGGTCAACATCTTATTTTGAGTCCACAATCATCATTTGATCAAGTCTTGATCATGATTCCACAAGCATGGCTCAAAAATCATCAAGATGCAAAAAGTTACTATTTTTGGACAGCAGAAAAGTCAATTGTATCTTGACCAGGGCATAACTTTTTCATGGTTCATCAGAAAAATCCCATCCAGTACTCATTTTTAAGGGGATGACATTTCCTACAATCCATCTTCACACTCCAAGTTCAAGAAATGCTCTGACAAAAAGTTATCAATTTCTACATTATAGGTCAATTTCAAAAGTCAACAAAAGTACCTTTTGAGTCAAAGGCCATAACTTGAGATTGGTAAATCCAAATAACATGGGACCAAAGTCATTGGTTAGAGGACTTCAAGACCTTTCCAAAATGTCCAAGAACATGTTCATATGATCAAAATTGAGCAAGATATGCATTGGAGAAGTTGGGAAATTTTTGTGAATTTGCAAAAGTCAACTTTGCTCAAAACACCTCATTTTTGCTAATGGGCCTCAAATTTATTCTTGAAACTTTATCCATGGCCTATGCACGACCCATCAAGCTTAATTGAATTATTTTCTTATTTTTTATTAATTAATTGGATTTTTAATCAATATTAATTCATTTAATTAATTTAAATTGTAGGAAAATATAAAGATATGGTTTTTCAATCTTTTTGTGAAGCAAGAATGACCTAAAAAGGCTGGCAATTTCGTGCACCAAGTCAAAGATACAATATCTCCAAATTTGGCAACTTTTTCCAATCATGAAGATTCAAAAATATATGATTTCCAATCAAATATTCAAATCATCATTCCATGGATTTTTGCTCAAAGATTTGACCTATTTTCAGTCTCCTATATATACACAAGCAAACCCTGATCATGCACACGTGAAATCTCTGCAGAAAAAGCCATAACCATATTGAAAAAATTCAAGAAAATTGCAAAACTGATTTCTATATTCTAGCACGATTCAAAGGCTTTTGTGGATTCTAATACCTTGCAGGAGTTCTCAGGGACGTTTTGCAATCAAAACCAAGCATTGAAGCTCAAAGAATCATCAAGAACAGAGTCACGGTTTGCATTTTATTTTTAGAATCGTACAGCTTAGTTCATGCATCATTAACATGATTTTGTGCTTGATTTGTGTTGCTAGGGACTGTACAAAGCTAATGGTATAGCTCAATTGAATTATAACGCCATAAATCACAGAATGCCATTGATGAATTTTAGGGTTCATAAGCTTTCAAATTAGGGCTTTGTAATACAAGAAAAATTAAGCCTTGTGAGACCCATGATCGAACTCGTTAGGACAAGACGAAAACAAAGGGACCATCGCGAAATATTTATATACAACACAGCCCTAATCGCTATTATTCGCCACTGTAGTTTGTGGGGGTTAAAACCCCCCGCTATTTGATTTTGTTTTTACAGGTACAGCGAAGAAGACGAGGACGTGTTGATACGTGGTTGGTCGTTTGAAAAGGCGCGTGTGTTTTTGTTTTTACAGCATATGAATTGATTTATATATATTATATTTACTTGTTATTATATTATCAGATGCCATTCTAGTTCAATTGGCAAAGGCGTGGGAGCATTAACCATTGGGACCTGGGTTCGAATCCAAGGTCCCCCAAAATAATTGTTTCTATTTTTTCTTCACATAATCACATGCAGCTTTCCAGGATATGTCCTACCATGCGCTTCAAATATCCAGGTGCCATGTGTCTTCACACTCAAATCCAATGGCCATGAGATGATGATCACCATACTCCCAGTCAACCATGCGCATGGACAATCCAGAAAGTCAAAAGGGCTTGGAGTTAATGGGCCTGAGAATTGCCAAGAGTACCTCCTTATTGGGTCAGCACCCCCCCTGGTTTCTTTCTTTTTCTTTTATATTTTTTCCATTTAATTATTTTGCTAATTATTATTATTATTATTATTTAATTAACATAATGAATTATTTTCCTAATAAAATTCAGAAAACTACAAATGTAATATTTTTTATTTATTATTATTATTTATTAATTTCACCTTTAGTTTATTATTTTTGTAAATAAATTCTAATGTAATTAATTTAGTTAATTAGGTTAATTTTGACTTTTTTCACAATAAATAAAATTAACATAGAAATTAGGGCTTTGACAATTTTAATCATCTTTTTGTTTTATTTTTCATTTATTTCATTAAAACATAAAAAACTAAAAATACTTTTTTTCTTTTAATTAATTAATTAGTTTTAGGTTTAATATTAATTAAATGTCAAACCACCAAAAAACTCCTTTCTTTCTCAAAAAGGGTCAAAACCCTAAGGACTTTTCCGATTTAATTTTTATTCGCGCATATTATTTTTTGATCATATTTATGTAATTGTTCCGAGGATGTAATAGCTTTAATTAGGACTTTTTATCGCTTTCCTTTAATTTCCCGCATTTACTTCTTTTCAAGGGTTGCTTTTGGCGATGTAAATATCCGACGCCTTGTAATAGCGTAGATTTACTTTCCGCAATTTACTTCCCGCAAATACTTAAACTGCTAGATGTATGTTAAATAGGTTATGCATGATAAGACTTGTTCTCAAATTAAAATCAACCCGTAGCTCACCATAACGTGTTCAAAGATAACATAATCTGAAACTTGACACACTCGCACATGCCACTCTTAGGGTACGCCTCATTTGGTTGCCTCGACGTGGTCATTGAGTATAGGGTGTTTTAGAGGTCGCCCTCCTGTCTAAAGATCAAGTTGCCTCAAAACAGTTGCCTCGGATAAAAAAGATCTAAGACATTAGGGTTACCGCTAAGGCGTCCTACTATTGCTTTGGTGACCACATGTCCATATAATCGAATTGACCCGAAACTCCAACGACGGTGCCACCTGCTTCTCAATAGTGGGATAGTATTGTCTAAAGGACATTTACACAGCTTAATTTCTTTTGAGTAGGTAGAGGTTCTCAGGTACTTGCTCTTTCAAAACAAAACAACTTTTCGCACTTCCAGTTTTCAAACAAAAGTTTTCAAACAACACTTCATGACACTCTTGAGGACTGATACAAGAGTCAAAACGAAGTTTTCAAACAAACTTTTTTCAAAACCCACAAACACAAGAAAATCAAACTCTTTTGAAAACATAGTGAGCAAGTACGTAAGAGCCCGTGGATAACCACAGATAGAAAGGGTGCTAACACCTTCCCTTTCTATAATCTACCTCTCGAACCGAGAAACATCTAGAAAAGGAATTTTGCTGTGCTTTTGTCCTTTCCTTGTTGGAGAAAATAAAAGACGGTGGCGACTCTTGCTTACCGCGACATTTCGCGAACCAGCATTTCAAAACAGTCAGTTCTATTTCCACCGATCATTGGCGACTCTGCTGGGGATACTATAATAAGTGAGGTGTACCTTAGGATTAGATCACTTATGTTTTCAATTGTATGCCTTGAATGCTTTAATATTGTGGGCTTGTATCGGAGTTTTATAGATCCTAACCCGGATCTGGGGATACCCTTTAGAAGTAGCAACAAACTGTGAGGGAACTGTGCGGGTTATACCGACATGGTTGAAGTAGTTGCTACATTGATGTGGCACTTTAGTGAGTACCGGTAACCCTTGAGTCAAGTCAAGGAGAGTACGGGGCCGCCGTGTGGTGTCACGAAGCATCAACTGACCTTAGAACCTTACTTGACCATCCTGGCCTTTTTAGGGGTAGTGAGATGACCGACTTTGGTGCAGTCCGAAGTTGATAGATACTCGATACTACACTCATTGAGGGTTGTTTTCTTGGAATATTTTGGTCGCTAGTTAAGTGGCTAAATCAAAACAATGAACATAGAAAACAATCCAATGATATTGAGCTCCTTAGAACCCGGTTACTATTTATAGGACAGGTTTTGAGCCAACTAACTTCAAGAGGGTACTTACCTACGAACTCCATGCTAGCCTAAAATCTAAGGGCTCTTTTGGTGATTTGTGTGCCTTCACCATGTTTTGCTTTTGTGAATACTTGTGGTGTGCCTTTATCATAACATCATAACATTATAACATTGCATACATCCTGCATAAGGACTAACCCATTTCAAGAATCTCAAGGGTTTGTGATGCAGGTCATAATGAACCAAATGTCTAGCAAGGGGCAAAGGGGATTTATTTTCCTCTAGCCAAGGTTGTTTGGAGATCAAAACATGATAACTTGAGTCAGGGGCTATGACCCACTCGATATGGTGAGCTTGACTCTTGAAGAAGGACTCTCAACAGCATGAAGTTCCTTCAATCAAGCTACCAGATTCAAATTCTAACAAGTTTCTTGTTTACCCCGCGAGATCCTTGAAAACATTGCATGCATATCATACATATCATTGCATTACAGGTACCCTTTTACAAGTCACTTATCTTCTTCGCTGTTTATTTCAGCAATCATCATGTCTACCGAACCTTCCACTGAACAAGCTATCAAGGCCCTCCAGGCCCAGAATGCCCAGTTCCAAGAGTTGGTTATGAGCCTAGCCCAGGGTCAACAGGATTTGAAGACTCTGATTATGAAAGAGAGGAAGAAGAAGAAGAAGAGGACTGTTTTGTTCAACACTAGACGTAGATCTGGGAATGGATTACAGAATGAGGTTGAGCTGACTACCTCATCTGTAGGCAAAGACAGCCCACAAGAGAGAAGGGTTGCTAGTCCCGTGGTCTCCGACAACGGGACGAATTATGATGAAGAACAATACCCTCCTGCTGAGGATAAGTACAAACAGCTGGAAGACCGTTTGAGCGTCATGGAAATACAGAAGGTTCCCGGTCTGGACTTCGGAGACCTAGGCTTATCCTCTGGGGTGGTGATTCCCCATAAGTTCAAGGCACCTGCTTTTGCAAAGTATGACGGAGCTTCCTGCCCAAAGCTGCACCTCCGATCGTATGTAAGGAAGATCCAACCTTACACCACTGACAAGAATTTGTGGATCCATTTCTTCCAGGATAGTCTTTCAGGGACTCAACTCGAATGGTTCTATCAGCTGGATGGAGCCAGTATCCGTAACTGGGAGGATTTGGCTAATGCGTTCTATAAGCAGTATCAGTATAATTCCAACCTCGCTCCTACGCGTACCCAACTCCAGGGTATGTCACTAGGGACGGGTGAAGGATTTAAAGAATATGCTCAAAAGTGGAGAGACCTTGCTGGAAGGGTGCAGCCACCTTTAACTGACCGTAAGCATGTGGATATGTTCCTGGGGACCCTGTCTGGCCCGTTCTTTAACCATTTGATTGGAAACTCTTCAGTCGGGTTTACAGACCTTATCTTGACTTGGGAGAGAATTGAAGCTGACATCCAAAGTGGGAAGATTCAAGAAGCTACACCTTCTGATGCTCAAAAAAAGCCTTACAGTGGGAAGAAAGAGTCCAATGCTGCGTACAGTCAAAAGAGTCGTCGTGACCAACACGTAGGGGCAGTCCTGATCTCTGGTTCTGCGTCACACTGACAACAGCAAAAGGGAAATCAACGAAGGTCGAACGAGCCTAAAAGATAGTTCACCAACATCAACATGCCATTGTCACAAGCATTGCAACACATGTTGAAGATGAATCTGATTGCGGTGATAAACCCTCCTGCGAATCCTAAGACTTCTTCTCCTAACTACAACCCAGATGCAAGGTGTGCTTATCATTCCGGTAGCCTGGGGCACGATACTAACGATTGTTGGGCGCTGAAATACAAGATTCAGAATATGATTGACGCTAAAGAGATTGAATTCGAGCCTCCTGAGACTCCCAATGTGATCACTGCTCCCTTGCCAAAACACGGCTAGGATTGAAAGCACTTTTGTTCATTTGAATTCTGAAGTTTTATTTTTCTTTGCTTATTCAAACAATTATCATGTCAAACTCTTTTATTTCATTAATGCATTACACATGTCTGTTTTGAATTAATTGTTTTCACTATGCTTAAAATTGCTTCATATTTCCTTTTTGTGATGTTCAACTCTCGATTAAAAAATTCTAAGCCTTTTGAGGGAGGATGACGAAAACGATACCACGATCTTTAAAGTATGCTTTTGAACAGACCCCGTTGATGAAGTACATGCATTGTTTCAAACCCTAAACAGTGGAGTTATAAGGAAGATAATCCCTAGTCAACCCCTTTGAGCCAAAGAAGTTGGAGTTTTTCTTTTCACAAATTAAAACCCTTAATTATAACCTGGGGCGGGGTAGTTCTCTCAGTTGATCCAAGTGCACAATGAATGATATCAAAGGAATCCTTCCAAAACAAAAGACAGTGATGGTTCCGAATAATCATAAAGACAGGCAGTCATTATCTCTCAGAAATAAAAGCCCATTAAGTCAAAACCTATGAAGGAGACTTACAAAAACTGGGGCATCCCGCTGACTGTAATCACAAAAGAAACAGTTCAGGAAAAAGACAGGGATAATAAAATAAAAAAGAAAGAGGTCCTACAAACCCTCAACAAAAAGAAATGACTGCCTGTTCAAAATAAATTGCCAGTATCCGAACCACCACTAGAATATCAGGGCAAAGACTCAAACAAGATCCAACGCACGATTAGATGAGTTTAGGATCGAAGAACATCACGAAGAACGGGTGGGTACAAATAAAATTTGAGCCTTTATCCTTTGTTTCTTAAACCGTGAACCAAGCCACGTTATAACCCTTAAAAGTCCTAGCTGAAGCATGGGTTAGTTCGAAAGCATACTGTTACAAAAGGTATCCTGACTCCTGTAGGGCTCGCTATAAAATCCTGAGTGGACATCACATTTTACAAAAATTCACTTGAAAACTGCATTTTCAAAAAACTTCAAGACAGACATAAGCTTTGCATTCTTAAAATAACATTGTTTGCAGATGACTATTTGTTCAAACAGCAGAGAAATTCGCACGACGAATATCTAGTGAACAAAAATCTTCTCAAGGATCACCTCAAGTGGAAAAACACTTCCAACCAAGGGGCACGGCATGATCATGGTCCATCATCTGGGGCAGACAAGTCAAGATTCAAGGAATCTCTCAAAATGCCAAATAGCCAGGGGCAGATCTCCGTCTGAATCACTTGGGGCATCTGACATGAATTCCAGCGACAAATCTTGCACGATCAAACATCTTCTGGTAGTAGGGCAACACAACACTACTGACAGTGACAACTCCCTACACTCTGAGAGCGTGGACATGGTAAAAAAAAATACTACACATAATCAAAGACCCGCTAGGTCGACTGGCCTAGGAAAAAATAAGGGCTTCCCGGCGGACCAAAAGGGTTCGGGAAAAAATAAGGGATGAAAATAAAAAATCTGCACACCCGGCAAGTCGAAAACCTGAAAAGGCGGCTTGGGCAAAAAAGGGTATCCCGATGGACTGAAAACCCGAAAGGGCGGTCCAAGCAAAAGTTAGGGATCAAAAGCGTACGACCATGTCCCGTCATCTCGTCACTTGCCTACCAGAAGAAGATTTGTCAATCGGCAGTTATCAAGCGCCTCCACAGGCACCTTCTCCCATAGAAACAGGGGCAATAAGAATTGTCCGAACTGTACAAGCTGCTCTGTCCTCCAGATACAAAGTAGGTTCAGCTGAAGAATGTGACCAAGATACCTTCAATCCCTGCCGGTTAAGACAGTAATGGTAGCTCCTCTCCACCGAGACTTGCAACTATGAACAAATCAGCAATACTCTCCCCAAGCAGAGTTGGTCTACCATCTGTCCTGAAAAGTTGGGTATCCCCAGAAGATCTTAATATTCTCCAGCGGAGTATACAGATATTCCCCAGCAAGCATCCCCGGCAGTCTTAATATTCGTCAATGAAATATAAGAATGTTCCTCGGCGGAATACAAAGTACCCCCAGTGGAGCCATTTCCCAGTGCAGTCTAAAAAAGCTTCCCCACCAGAGTTGAATCATCTCCCCAGTAGATTCTGGAATCCTATCCCTTGCAGAATACAGAGTCTAACTGGGTTATCCTCAGCAAGTTGCAACGGGAAGATCATCCCCAGCGAAGTTCTTTCTATCCCCCAACGGAGTTCATCAAAATCCTCAACAGAGCTATTCAACGGAATCCCCAACGGAGTTATCGTTAAAATCTCAGTGAAGCATCTCTTCCCACAGAGTAATTCCCCGCAGAGTAATCCCTTCACCAGGTTTATTCCCCAACGGAGTCATCCTCTCTTGCAAGTTTATCATCTTTGTTCATCATCCCCAACGGAAACGAAGAACTCAACACTATTCTCCAGCAGTTCCGGGATTTATTTTCCCCAACTAAAAACATCACATCTTCATACATCATGACATGCATGCGCATCATACAACACAAATCTCATTTATTCTTGAGAACATCTTGATATCATGCAGTTCATGCATCATGACATTGCATACAGCTAATGTTTTGCCTTTTCAAGAAAAGGTCAATCAAAAGATGGCTACCATTCAACCTTTCCAAGTCCCAGATTAATACCTGTAACAAGCCAGGAAAATTCTGTAGACGACTGATCGTAGGTTAATACCTGAAACCAGACAGGACAATTATCTACTTGATCATCATGAAGCAACCCTACACCGGTTCCTTCTCAATTTCAGATGAAGTTTTACACGGACTCATCATCAAAGTAACCCTACACAGGTTCCTTCTCCCTTCCAAGACGAAGTTTTACACGGACTCGTCCTCAGGCAACCCTACACCGGTTCCTCCTCAGTTCCAAGACGAAGTTTTACACGAGCTCATCGTCAAGATAACCTTACCCCGGTTCATCCAGAAGTTTTACACGAACTTATCCTGCAGTAACCTTACCCCGGTTCATCCTGAAGTTTCACACGAACTTATCACAGTAACCTTACCCCAGTTCATCCAGAAGTTTTACACGAACCTAACCCAAAGTAACCTTACCCCGGTTCCTCCTGAAGTTTCACACGAACTTATCTCAAAATCACCTTACCCCGGTTCATCCAGGAGTTTTATGCGAACTCATCCCGAAGTAACCTTACACCGGTTCCTTCTCAATTTCAGATGAAGTTTTACACGGACTCATCATCAAAGAAACCCTACACAGGTTCTCTCTTTCCAAAGATGAAGTTTTACACGGACTCATCATCAAGAAACCCTACACAGGTTCTCTCTTTCCAAAGATGAAGTTTTACACGGACTCGTCATCAAGAAACCCTACACAGGTTCTCTCTTTTTGAAGATGCAGTTTTACACAGACTCATCATCAGTCAACCCTACACAGGTTTCCTTCCTTCCAAGATATAGTTTTACACAGACTCATCATCAGGCAACCCTACACCGGTTCCTTCTTTCGTTCAGATGCAATTTTACATGGACTCATCGTCAGGCAACCCTACACAGGTTCCTTCTTTCAACTTACAAGATCACAATTTAACCAACAATCTCCAGATGGCATCTATAAGCCCATCCCCGACAAGATTCTGTCACATCTCCAGATGGCATCTATAAGCCCATCCTCCTATCCATCATATCTCCAAATGGCATCTGTAAGCCCATTCACGACATCACATTGCTGATACTACACTGTGCGAGTGCAAATTTCTGGGCACTTTAGTGTTCAATCATCTTCCACCTTCGGATCACGAAAGGCACGCAAGCCAATCTACATCCTCAGGTCTAAGAAGATTGAACAGGGGCAACTGTTGTATCCCAAAATTTTCCCTCCCATATTCTTCAAGATTTGACAAGAATGATCTTCAAATTGGTCAAGATTACTCAAGGATTGCACAGTCAAACCACCTCCTAAGCCAGCTGAAATTAGAGTTTTGGTTCTTTCAAGGAAGTTGGGGTTTTCAATGGTCCAATCAAGTCCCATAGGCCTATGTACATTCTCAAGCACCTACATGCCAAGTTTCAAGACTCACAGTGTCAATTTGCACAGTCTAAAGCCTCATTTGACCTACAGTCAACTGCAGGGGCAAAATGGTCATTTTGCAGTCAAAAGTCAGAACTTTTGGTCAACATCTTATTTTGAGTCCACAATCATCATTTGATCAAGTCTTGATCATGATTCCACAATCATGGCTCAAAAATCATCAAGATGCAAAAAGTTACTATTTTTGGACAGTAGAAAAGTCAACTGTATCTTGACCAGGGCATAACTTTTTCATGATTCATCAGAAAAATCCCATCCAATGCTCATTTTGAAGGGGATGACATTTCCTACAATCCATCTTCACACTCCAAGTTCAAGAAATTCTCTCACAAAAAGTTGTCAATTTCTACATTATAGGTCAATTTCAAAAAACAACAAAAGTACCTTTTGAGTCAAAGGCCATAACTTGAGATTGGTAAATCCAAATAACATGGGACCAAAGTCATTGGTTAGAGGACTTCAAGACCTTTCCAAAATGTCCAAGAACATGTTCATATGATCAAAATTGAGCAAGATATGCATTGGAGAAGTTGGGAAATTTTTGTGAATTTGCAAAAGTCAACTTTGCTCAAAACACCTCATTTTTGCTAATGGGCCTCAAATTTATTCTTGAAACTTTATCCATGGCCTATGCACGACCCATCAAGCTTAACTGAATTATTTTCTTATTTTTTATTAATTAATTGGATTTTTAATCAATATTAATTCATTTAATTAATTTAAATTGTAGGAAAATATAAAGATATGGTTTTTCAATCTTTTTGTGAAGCAAGAATGACCTAAAAAGGCTGGCAATTCCGTGCACCAAGTCAAAGATACAATATCTCCAAATTTGGCAACTTTTTCCAATCATGAAGATTCAAAAATATATGATTTCCAATCAAATATTCAAATCATCATTCCATGGATTTTTGCTCAAAGATTTGACCTAATTTCAGTCTCCTATATATACACAAGCAAACCCTGATCATGCACACATGAAATATCTGCAGAAAAAGCCATAACCATATTGAAAAAATTCAAGAAAATTGCAAAACTGATTTCTATATTCTAGCACGATTCAAAGGCTTTTGTGGATTCTAATACCTTGCAGGAGTTCTCAGGGACGTTTTGCAATCAAAACCAAGCATTGAAGCTCAAAGAATCATCAAGAACAGAGTCACGGTTTGCATTTTAGTTTGAGAATCGTACAGCTTAATTCATGCATCATTAACATGATTTTGTGTTTGATTTGTGTTGCTAGGGACTGTACAAAGCTAATGGTATAGCTCAATTGAATTATAACGCCATAAATCACAGAATGCCATTGATGAATTTTAGGGTTCATAAGCTTTCAAATTAGGGCTTTGCAATACAAGAAAAATTAAGCCTTGTGAGACCCATGATCGAACTCGTTAGGATAAGACAAAAACAAAGGGACCATCGCGAAATATTTATATACAACACAACCCTAATCGCTATTATTCGCCACTGTAGTTTGTGGGGGTTAAAAACCCCCGCTATTTGATTTTGTTTTTACAGGTACAGCGAAGAAGACGAGGTCGTGTTGATACGTGGTTGGTTCGTTTGAAAAGGCGCGCGTGTTTTTTTTACAGCATATGAATTGATTTATATATATATTATATTTACTTGTTATTATATTATCAGATGCGCGTTCTAGTTCAATTGGCAAAGGCGTGGGAGCATTAACCATTGGGACCTGGGTTTGAATCCCAGGTCCCCCAAAATAATTGTTTCTATTTTTTCTTCACATAATCACATGCAGCTTTCCAGGATATGTCATACCATGCGCTTCAAATATCCAGGTGCCATGTGTCTTCACACTCAAATCCAATGGCCATGAGATGATGATCACCATACTCCCAGTCAACCATGCGCATGGACAATCCAGAAAGTCAAAAGGGCTTGGAGTTAATGGGCCTGAGAATTGCCAAGAATACCTCCTTATTGGGCCAACACCCCCCTGGTTTCTTTCTTTTTCTTTTATATTTTTTCCATTTAATTATTTTGCTAATTATTATTATTATTATTATTTAATTAACATAATGAATTATGTTCCTAATAAAATTCAGAAAACTACAAATGTAATATTTTTTATTTATTATTATTATTTATTAATTTCACCCTTAGTTTATTATTTTTGTAAATAAATTCTAATGTAATTAATTTAGTTAATTAGGTTAGTTTTGACTTTTTTCACAATAAATAAAATTAACATAGAAATTAGGGCTTTGACAATTTTAATCATCTTTTTGTTTTATTTTTCATTTATTTCATTAAAACATAAAAAACTAAAGATACTTTTTTTCTTTTAATTAATTAATTAATTAGTTTTAGGTTTAATATTAATTAAATGCCAAACCACTAAAAAACTCCTTTCTTTCTCAAAAAGGGTCAAAACCCTAAGGACTTTTCCGATTCAATTTTTATTCGCGCATATTATTTTTTGATCATATTTATGTAATTGTTTCGAGGATGTAATAGCTTTAATTAGGACTTTTTATCGCTTTCCTTTAATTTCCCGCATTTACTTCTTTTCAAGGGTTGCTTTTGGCGATGTAAATACCTGATGCCTTGTAATAGCGTAGATTTACTTTCCGCAATTTACTTCCCGCAAATACTTAAACTGCTAGATGTATGTTAAATAGGCTATGCATGATAAGACTTGTTCTCAAATTAAAATCAACCCGTAGCTCACCATAACGTGTTCAAAGATAACATAATCTGAAACTTGACACACTCGCACATGCCACTCTTAGGGTACGCCTCATTTGGTTGCCTCGACGTGGTCATTGAGTATAGGGTGTTTTAGAGGTCGCCCTCCTGTCTAAAGATCAAGTTGACTCGAAACGGTTGCCTCGGATAAAAAAGATCTAAGACATTAGGGTTACCGCTAAGGCGTCCTGCTATTGCTTTGGTGACCACATGTCCATATAATCGAATTGACCCGAAACTCCAACGACGGTGCTACCTGCTTCTCAATAGTGGGATAGTACTGTCTAAAGGACATTTACACAGCTTAATTTCTTTTGAGTAGGTAGAGGTTCTCAGGTACTTGCTCTTTCAAAACAAAACAACTTTTCGCACTTACATTTTTCAAACAAAAGTTTTCAAACAACACTTCATGACACTCTTGAGGACTGATACAAGAGTCAAAACGAAGTTTTCAGACAAACTTTTTTCAAAACCCACAAACACAAGAAAAGCAAACTCTTTTGAAAACATAGTGAGCAAGTACCTAAGAGCCCGTGGATAACCACGGATAGAAAGGGTGCTAACACCTTCCCTTTCTATAATCTACCTCCCGAACCGAGAAACATCTCGAAAAGGAATTTTGCTGTGCTTTTGTCCTTTCCTTGTTGGAGAAAATAAAAGACGGTGGCGACTCTTACTTACCGCGACATTTCACGAACCAGCATTTCAAAACAGTCAGTTCTATTTCCACCGATCACAGTTACCATTGACGATATGCAATCATGATACAATTCAGATACACTCCAGACACGAATGCCATTCTGATGCTCATTCAGATACAACTTACATATACATTTCAGATACGCTCCAGACACGGATGCCATTCTGATGCTCATTTAGATACAACTTACAGATACAGTTCATATACGCTATAGACACGGATGCCATTCTGATACTCATTCAAATTTAAAATTCAGATACAGTACAGATACGCTCCAGACACGAATGTCATTCTAATACCCATTCAAATTCAGCTTTTAGATACAATACAGATAGGCTCTAGACATGGATGCCATTCTGATGCTCATTCAGATACAACCTTTCAGATACGGTTCAGATACGCTTTAGATACAGACGCCATTCTGATACTCATTCTTTCAGCTTACAACTTACAATTCAACAAACATTCTTGGATGGCATCTACAAGCCCATCTCCAACAAGATTCTATCACTTCTCCAAATGGCATCTTTAAGCCCATTCCCTCAACCGCGCGTCGTCGAGTGCAAATTTCTGGGCACTCTAGTGTCCAATCATTCTTTCACCTTCGAGTTACGAATGGCATAACTCGCCAATCTAACTCTTCAGATTTAAGAAGATTAAACAGGGGAAGCTATTGTACCCCAAAATTTTCCCTCTCATTTATCAATATTTTCTCACAAGATCTCTTTGACTCAAGACTGGATTAGGGCTTTGACCTGCTCAAGACATCTCATCATGCACTGATAACCTAAAATTAGGGTTTGGGATTGCACAAGGATTTTTGGACTATAAATGCTTCATATGACTTTCAAGTATCATCTTGGACCCCTAAGATTACTCATGTCAAGTTTCAAGCCTTGAATCACATTTTTGATCAGTCAATTAGACAGTTGACCTAACAATCAACTGTATTAGGGAAAAAGTCAAACATGGCCAATTTACAGTCAAACTTCATAATTTTTGATCCACGTCAACATTTTAGACTAATATGTATCATTTTATCAAGTTTGGACCATAATTCCTCAAGAAATTTGATCAAATCATCAAAAGGGCAAAATGGTCAAAATTAGGGTTTTGACTGAGAAAGGGCAATTTCTGATTTTTGACCTAACAAATGACCAATTGGTTTGAAGCATGATTTCAAGGGTTCATTTGTATCATCTTGACCTAATGACATGGTTCAAAACATTGCATTTTTGTTGGATTGACAGATGAAATTTGTAGTCAACTGATCAAAAGTCAACTGTATACTGAAAAGTCAAAGTTTGACTTTTTGGTCAAAATCAAGTGCCAAGGATCACAATTCATCAAAACATGTCAAAATGTGAAACTTGTTCATCAATAAATCAAAGATTGAAGGTTTGGTTTTAAAATTTGAAAATTTCTTAACTTTGAAATTTTTCTAAGTATATAAAATTTCTTATTTTTTCTCAACTTTAAGCCAAATTTCCGCCATGATGCAAGATTATTAAAAGAAAGTTTCCAACATGAAAGTTGTAGACCTCCATGAAATCTACAACTTTACTTCACACATTTTTCCCTAAAGATGCTTGGATCTCAAGATATAATTTTGTGATTACATGCTCACGAACTAAAATAACTTAGTGAAATTTTGCCCTAATTTAGGCAGGTTTTTGACCTAACTTCATGGAAATTTTTCACCTAGTTCCAAGAGGAATCTTGAAATGAATTTCAAAGATGAGTTATAGATCACATTGCAAGCTTTCCAAAATGTCCAATAACTCCTTGAGATCATTTTTGAGTAGGGAGAATCGAAGATATGAAGTTGGCAATTTCTCACTTTGATTTCAAGCCATTTCATGAAGAACAAAATTCAAATATGAACCTATGCTGCCTAATATTTTCTTTACAGGCCTCAAACTTGTTTCTAACTTAATAATTTAATGCTTACACAGATGTAAAGCCTTAATCCAAGTACAAGAGTCTTTGTCCAAGCTTTAATTCCATAAATGGCATAAAGTTGCCATTGCCATTTTGGAAAAACATAACTTTTGCAACTTTTCATTTCTTGAGCATTGAACCTATTTTCTCTGCACACACAAGTCCTATAAACCAGAAGCAAGTTGTCTAGAACTTGTACCAACTCCAAACAGGCTTGTACAAGCATGTGGAGACTTGTCTCCTCACTTTGCTTCAAAAGCAAGTAAGAGTACAAAAAGGCTAGAACTCCAAAATCTATTGTAAACTAAATTGAATCCTTCTCTATACTTATACACAAACACATTACAATTTAGAACATGATTGCTCAAGGCCAGAAACACTCCAAAACTCCCTATCACCAAAAACCTGTCAAAACTTGCAGTTTGTGGCCAAGCATAGCAATCCATAAATTGACTCGTGTGTTTCAAGTTTTAATCACTCAAACAATTTACCTACCTCATATCTAAGTGTTCCAGACCATCATCCCTGTACTGTAACCCCTTCTTCTCCATCTGCCATTTTTGTTTTTCAAGCTTGCAGGTTGACTTGGATAGAGAGATTCAGGCACTTCCAAAGCAAGGAAAGGATTGGAACACACTCAGGGAGGTTCATGCAAGCTAAAGGAAACTTCAGGCCTTCATAAATCTCACTCAAACTCCATTCAGGATCTCAGCTGAAAGAGGTAAGAACTCCAACTTTTATCTCTTCATACAGGCATCCGTTGGCCACGATTTGTGAAAGGAAAATTTAGATATTATTGTGTTAAAGCCAACCATGTGCATAGATTTCATTTCTGTTCATTATGTATAGAGAATTTTAGAGTTCAAATTTCTGTAAAAATTAGGGCCTTTAAAATTCGTTTTAATATTTGATTGTTAGTTTCCATAAGTTACATGTCTGAAATCGTGGGAAAGAGTACTATCATTTTCATGTTAGAAGTTTCCATTTTCATGGAGAGATGAGAAAGATACAGAGGTTCTGGCCAGCTTGAGGAAGAAGATGAAGTACAAGGCAATAAGGCTTTATATGTTATGTTTTATTGTTTAATATAAACTAAAGGATGTACAGCCACCCTAGTGGCAAGGTAGCGCGCTGGAAATTCATAGGTCGTGGGTTCGAACCTTGGCGCTACCTTTTGCATTTTTTCTCATTTTCAGCTTCATTTTTGGCATTTTTGGCAGCGTGGGCTTGGTTCCTTGGGCCTCTTGTTTTTTCTAACATTTACCTCTCTTTCTCCTTACAGCACCCCTGGCCCAATCTTTTTATTATTTATTTTATTTTCATATTTGTTTTATTAAATATTTTCTTTAACACATAAAAATCATGAAAAATATAAATATGATAAATATTGCATTTTATTTTATTTTATTTTATTTTCACATAAAAAATATATTTTATTTTAAATATATATACTAACTATCTTTCTTAAATAAACTTGTAAAAATAAATTAGACTTAGATATATTTTTATTCCTTTTTCTTCACACTTGTAAATATTTATTTTGACATATAAAAAGACTAAATATTTTCACCAAATATTATCTATTATTTTTAATACAAAAAAATACACAAAAAATAATACTTAAGGAACTTTATTTTCTTTTAAATTAGAAATTAGGGTTAACCATTTTTCAAGAATTAATTTATTTTCCTTAAGATACTTGGATTTGGTCAAAATTCTTTTGCATATGAAACAAAAATATTTTTCTTGCATACATACCATTGCATATTTATATTGTATATTTATTTATTCAAATATTCGTACAAATTCGATTTGGTTGTAATAACTTAATTAGATTTACATTATTGCAAATCCCCATTTATAATTTGTATTCCCCCCTCTCATAAAATGTTGTAATAGCATAGTAATATTTAAATTACGCAATTTACCGCTTTTATATACCATGCTAGTAATTAGGGTTTGTATGGCAAGATCAAAACAAATCAAATAGAAAACCCTAAATCCAAGACAAAATCAAGCATGAAAATAACACACTTGCACACAAGCATCCTTAGGGTTTCTCCACTTGGTTCCCTTATACAAAAAATAGCCATATTACGCATGCGAAGTATCTTGGCAAAACAAACAAATATAAGATCATAGTCCCTCGATGACGCTATTCAAAGTTGCCTTACAAGATGATCTTAGTCCCTAAAAAGAATGCTAAGATACCTTGCAACATTGCTAATCATGGTTATACGATGACCCACGCCCGTCCCATTTACATCCAAAGATAGGGTTGCTTACCAAATCAATGGTAAGACAATAATGTCAAAGGAAAAGGAAATGAACAAGAAAGGCATTTGAGTAGGTAGATTGCTCCTAATTACTTGCTCCATTTCAAAACAAACATCCTTGCTATTTTCAAAACCATCACATAAACCTTCAAACATCTTACAAAAATTGAAAACACATTTTCAAAAGATCAACATCTTTGTATACATTCTTACGAACGAGAATCATTACAAAGATTGCCTAAACAATGGCCTCTTTACAAAATACTTTCAAAAACCACACAAAGCGTAATTTCAAACAAAAGCAAGTGATCTGACAAGTAACTAAGAGCCCATGGAAAATCATGGATGAAAAGAGTGCTAATACCTTCCCTTTTCATAATCTACCCCCCCCCCCCCAAACTAAAGAAACAATATCAAAGGTCTTTCCTGTGCTTTTTCACCTTTCCTTTTGGATAAAAGAAAAGTCGGTGGCGACTCTTGCTAATTGCAACATTTGTGATAAAACGCAAAACCTCAAGTCAGTTCTCCCACCGTATCACACCTGCACACAAAACAAACAAATAACCCAATGTCTTGAGGTAAACCTCAAGAGCTGTAGATAAAATATCAATTAAGGTCACAAGGTCTCCAACATAAGCCAAGGTCTCTAATCCTAAATTCGAGAAGTCCATCACTCCATAATACCAAGGATAGTAACCAAATATTCCAAGTATCATTAATGTTTTTTATGGTTCATGTTGATTATTAAGTGTCTTAAAAAGGAAAAGAAAAGCTCAAGTGAGCAAAATAAAAATGACATAAAAGTAAATTCTCAAGTGAGCAAAGATGAAAATAGCATAAAAGTAAATGCTCAAGTGAGCAAAGATGAAAATAGCATAGAAGTAAATGCTCAAAGTGAATGGTTCATAAAGCATAAAATAAAAGCATAAAGTAAAGCCAATTGTTAGAAATTAGTGGTTAGTTGGATGACCATCTTGAAACTTACATTTGGCACTCATTAGAGGATTGGTAGAACCAAAGCCTCCACACAACAAGTTGCATTTGCTTTTTGTCAAGTATATCATCTATTTTGGAATCCTCAAAAGCAACATTTGATGATAAACGATGTTTAAGTGATCAGCGTTGACCAAAAGTGATGTAGATCCATTAGAGGATTAGTAGAACCAAAGCCTCCACACAATGAATCTCAAGGTTATTGGATCAAAGGGATCAAATTAACATACTTGAGCTTGCAAACATAGGTTTGGGCCATGAATGATCATTTATTTAAATCGGGACAAAATTTAGCGCTATGTTAAGCAATCGTAAGTGGACTTATGTAGAAGTCGCACCTATTTTGAGGCCGATCAATAGCAATTTATGTACTTCATGTTTGGATAAATGATATAGAGATCATCATCCCTTAACATGTAACACAATTAAAAAAGAAAGGGATAAGATGAAGAGGAAGGGGAATGATTAGCTAATTTGGATCACTATCTCAAGTTTCTTTCATCTTTAAATTCAATCACTCATCTAGATTGATTAAAGCACTAAACATATCATTAATCCAAAGCACCAAAAAATGAATTAAATAATTCACTCTTTGGTAGATTTAAATTGATGAACATTTATCCAATTTCATCTATATCACAAAGTCCATTAATTTTAAAGAGAAATTGGACATTTAAAATTGCAATCTAAACCAACAATGAAAAGGAGTGAGTAGAAAAAGCATTTTGGATCAAAGCTGCCCCAAAACAAGGCAAAAAATGCATTTTGTTTCTGTGCAAATCAATTGCACTACAGTGTAAATTAATTTGCACAGTGTTTTTTTCAAAAATCTGCGTGAAATGCTTCTGTGCAATTGATTGCACCAGGACAACAATCGATTGCACACGGTTACAGTAGGAAAAATAGCATTTCAAAAGGCCAAATCCTTGTTCAAACTGTCCATCAAATACCTTATGATCATGGATCCAATTGAGCACGAAAATTCCATCAAATAATGAGAAAGTAGCACAAATGGAATCACAAAACAATGATCAATGAATCAATCCCAACGATCACCAAGAGATCACATTGTGAAAGATGAAAATCCAACTTACCAAAGGTAAATCTAGAGAATTATCAACACAACTTGAAGAATTTGCTTCAATTCAACCACAAGAATCAATTGACCAAGCTTAGATGTAGAGAATTGATGAAGAAAAAGTATTTAGATGAAGGTTTAGCTCAAATATTAGTAAGCTTCAATGCAAATCTTACTAACTTTTTTTGAAAATGGAGCTTTGAGTGGATTTGGTAGATGGAGAGAATTGAGAAATTTTTTAGCAAAGTGATTTTGGCTATTAAAAGCTTGAAATTTGAATGAAATGAGGGCTCTATTTATAGAGTTTTAGGCTTGGGATTAGTGGTAATTTGGTAATTGATTCTTGGAGCCAAAATTTGAATTAATGATAATTCTTTCAAAAAATGAAGAAAAATTGGAGTCAAAATTTGACAAGCTTGAAATTGCTGATTTTTTTTTCAAATTTTCACATTGTGCAATCAATTGCACTACAGTGCAAATCGATTTGCACAATGTATTTTTTCAAAAATTGCGCAAAATGCACTTTGTGCAATCGATTTCACTCTAGGAGCAATCGATTCTACAGTGAAAATAATGAAAAAAATTTAATTATTTTTCTTTGCAAATGACAAAATATACAAAGACAAAGACAAATATATTTTTTTTGTATTTTGATTAGAAGTTAGTGAACAACACAAGAGCAAACTTAAAGATAGGATGCAAATGTGATGAATGAAGCTATTTGTTAATGATTGAGACCAAATGACAAAATATGATATGAAAGTGCGACTAAAAAAGTTCGGGCGAAATTTAGGGTACAACAGCTGCCCCTATTTAATTATCTTTTTTCTAGATAGGCGGAAAGTAATTAAATACAAACAGACCTGAATTCCGTCCCTGATGCGATGAGATGATAGCATATGTTATGAATGAGTGCATGGACTCTTTTTTGACATATATTTTTTTGAATGATGTATGAGATGAGACAGACTCTGTGGAAATATGGAAAGTCTCGAAAGTGGAAACTTGTGGTAGTTCAGATGAAATGACGTGGAAAGACACGCTAGGGAAACAACAAGATATTTATGAATATCTGTTAGAGTGACAAGGAATAACCATCAATACTTGGAAAAAAGAGATAAAACATGAGAAGGCAAGCAGCAACATCCAAGAATGGCATTGAATGAGGTGAGTAACTCTCTGGAAAAGACAATCAGAAATATCTAGAATAACAATAAATATGGGATGAGACCAAATTTGAAGCTACATCAGAGTCATCTAGGAAAGACGCTGGACGGAAAAGAAACACGACATCCAATACTGGCTTTGAATGAAGGGAAAACCCAACGTCTAATACTGGCTTTAGACGAGGGAAAAGATCACAACATCCAATACTGGCTTTGGATGAATGGAAAACTCAACGTCTAATAATGGCTTTAGACGAGAGAAAAGATCACAACATCCAATACTAGCTTTGAATGAAGGGAAAGCTCAATGTCTAATAATGGCTTTAGACGAGAGAAAAGATCACAACATCCAATACTGGCTTTGAATGAGTGGAAAAAATCAAGGCGTCCAATACTGGCTTTGGACGGCAGAAAAGGATTCTGACATTCAATAATGGCTTTGAATAAAGGGAAACTCAACGTCTAAGAATGGCCGTAGAAGAGGGAAAAGATCACAACATCCAATATTGGCTTTGAATGAGGTGAGACAAATTGTGGCATCCAATAATGGCTTTGGACAACAACAAAGATAACAACATCCAATATTGGCTTTGGACGGAAACAAAAGATAGAAACATTCAACATTGGCTTTGGACGACAACAAAAGAGGGTGGCATCCAATATTGGCTTTGGACGGAAACAACATCCAATATTGGCTTTGGATGGAAGAAAAAAACAGCTCATCCAAGATTAGCATTGGACGAAAGAGAGACAGTTGAACTGACGTTTGCTTTGGTAGGTATCAAGTAAGTTGGACTTTGATCTCAAGGTGACATGACGACTACAATAAGACCTCGGAAAATTCAAATGAGGATGAAACACTCTTGTTATGCATTATGTATGAATTTTTCTATGCATGATATGTGAACTATGCATGTAATGCCGATGTTTACGACAAGTGAGTTTGACTCTTTTATGGACGTAATATTGGAAGTTTGATTCCTCAACACGGATAACTCTGCCAAATTTGCTTGGAAAGAAAAATGTCTTGAGCCCAAATTTGTCACACTTGTAAGTTGTATTGAACTGATGATTTTCTGAGGAAAGACATGGAGAGATGCTTGGGGATTTGTCCCTGATTAGCTGACTGTTAAAGATAAACTGATCATGGCTTCCGTCAAAAGTTGTCGGAAATGAGCTGATCACGGCTTCAGCTCTGAAATGATTATTGGAGACAAACTGATCATGGCTTCAGTTTTGAAATGATTGTTGGGAAGGAATGCCCCAGTATGAGTCTTGAAAATGATCTTCTGGCTAACCAAATCTGAGAAAACTTGCACTGAGCAACAAATATTGAATTGATTCACAATTGGATTTGGAAGATACTTGCCCTTGATAGGGTCACTGACCAAGTTTCTCAACTGTTTGAAATTCCTTGACGAGGAAAGCTTGTTTGCAAGCAAAAATTGTTTATTCAAACATGGTAATTTTAATGCAAAGTTCATGCAAAAGTTTTGAATCCAAAATCATTTTTGAAATAATGTTATTGGTGTATAGAAAATGCATCACTAGTTAAGACGCGGTGGTTTATACTTTTAAAGTGGAAAAGAAAGCAAAGGTATGATACCAAAACAAATGATTCACAAAAGATCTCAGGAGTCAATTTACGCAACCTTGTTGTAGTATGCTTTCAAAAGAAACCTGGCTTCAATTAGGTCTTTTGAGGGTTGTAACATGGTATGGTTCATGGTTTAAGAAATAAAGGATAATGGCTCAAAGTTTATTTGTAACCAACCCAATCTTCGTGATGTTCTTAAACCCTACGTTCATTTAATTCAGAATATGCATTCAAGTTCCAAGAGATTTTGGAATTACACTGATGGCAGCAATGAAGATAGTTCAGAAGCTAAAGGAACTCTTGAGAATGACAGTCATTTCTTCATACATCATTTTGTTGTTTAGAGGACTTTTGTCAACTCTGGTGGAGAATTTTAAGGATTTGAAGACCTCTTCTGATTGAATTTATTATTCCAAACTTTTTCCTGAACTGTTTTATTTGAGATTACAGTCAGCAGGATGCCCTAGTTTTTGCCTGAACTGTTTCAACTGGAATTACATTCAGCGGGGTGCCCCAGTTTTTGCCTAAGTCTCCTTCAGAGGTTTTGACTTAGCGGGGTTTTTCTTTTGATTTTTCTTTTCATTTCATTTTTCTTTTTGGAAAGATAATGACTGCCTTGCTCAATGATTACGGGGAACCATCTTTGTCATTTTTGGTTTGGGAGCATCTTTGAGACTTCTTGTTGTGTGCAAAGGAAAGCTTAATCGCGACCTTTATTGAAAGGTGTCTTACACGATTTCTCTTGTAATTGAATGCACATCCAAATTAACTGAGAACTACCCATCCCCAAGTTAAGATTGCGGGTTTTTTCGTATAGAAAGAAACTCCAACTTCTAGGCTCAAAGGGGTGAATGAGGGATTAACTTCCTTATTTCTCTAGTGTTTGGGAGTTGAAACAATGCCTGTATATCCTCAGCAAAGTTTTATTCGAAAGCATACCAGCAACAATTATGGGTATTTCGTTTTCATCATCCTCCCTTAAATCTTTGCATAAACAAAAGCTTGATAAAGGGAGCAAACAAGAGAAATATATTTGAAAGTAGTAAATGAAAATGATTTGAATTGAAACATTGCAATGCTCATTTCATTAAACTTAGCATAAAATTAATAAACAAAATTTGAAAGCAACGATTTTAACACAAACAAGGTAAAAATACAAATAGAAAGAAACATGGCCTAGTGGCTAATCAGTTACAAGGATGAGTTGTCAAGTCTGAAACATTGACTTTAGGAAGTGACTTGAGGGTACCTCGACTCAGTCTTCAGCTAATTTGTTTATGAAAAGTATTGTTGATAACATCTGGACCTGCCTCTTTGAACATGAGAATATTTGCTTTCACCAATTCTTGCACTCTGTTTTCAATGCATAACAGCTTTCTAAATCATGACCGGAAGCTCCCTGATGAAATCCACAGTGAAGGTCAGATCTGAACTCGGTTGGAGGAGGATTTCGAGGAATCAGAGACCTAGTCGTAATCAAGCCCTTCTGCACCAATGCAGGATACAATCCAGTGTACGTCATAGGGATGGGATGAAATTGAGCCCTATTTCGATTCTGATTTTGCGCAATATTCTACCGTTGAGGGATATGAACTGGTTGAGCATTGACCGCAGGAGTAACAACTGCTACTTGTGATTGGTCAATGTATTGAGGCCTACGACGAGGTCCTCTTGTCTTAGTTAAGACAGCATTGGCTTCTACCTCTTTCTTCTTCTCAAAGTTCCCAAGGTATTTATTTGCACTATTAGAAGATTCAGCAGCTTTAGACACTTTACCATTCTTGATTCCTTCTTCTAATCTTTGGCCGATAGTCACCAGGTCTGTGAAGCTGGAGGACACACTACCAATAATCCTCTCAAAAAATAAAGGGGACAAAGTATCCATAAACAAACCAGTTGACTCTTTCTCTTCCAGAGGTGGTTCAACTTGAGATGCTAATTCTCTCCATCGTTGAGCATATTCCTTGAAAGATTCTTTCTCATTCAGAGACATATTTTGTAGTTGGCGATGATCAGGTGCCATGTCAAGGTTGTATTTGTATTTCTTTATGAAAGAATCAACAAGATCTTGGAAGCACTGGATACGGCCTTTCTCAAGTCCCATATACCATTTCAATGAAGCTCCACTCAGACTATCTTGGAAACAATGGATAAGCAGCTTGTCATTCTTGGTGTAAGCAGACATATTTCGAAAGTACATCACCAAATAACTTCTAGGACGAGTATGCCCCTTATATTTCTCAAAATCGGGAGTCTTGAACTTTGCAGGCATAACCAGATCAAAAAATAGGCACATGTTTTCAGTAGAAATACCAAAGACATCATTACCTTCCATAGCTCAGAGTCTCTTCTCTAAAGTTTGATAATGTTCTTTGAACTCTTCAAACTCACCAAAGTCTCCCTGACTCATACTTCGAGGACTGGCAGCATGCTACTCAAAGAGAGGATTCCCAAAAGCAGTTTGTGCAGTAGGTTGACGAGAAGCAGTATGAACGATTGGCTGAGGTTCAGTGAAAATTGGAGCTTGAAAGACTGGTTGGGAAGACTGGCCAACCATTAAAGTAATTGCAATTGGAGGAGAGTAATTCTGAGGTAACCCAAACTCTGGCCATGCAGTAGATATATGCTGGATAGGTTGAGTGTCAACAGCAGCAGTTGGGATTTCAGATATCACAATACTTTGAGGTGGCTCTCCTCTGGAAATTAGGACTTGCATCATCTCAGTAAGTTTGTCCATTCCTGACTTTAACTTGTCGATTTCCATTATGAATTCCATGTTGTGTTGTTCTTGGTTTTCCATTCTCAATCTGACAGTAACTCTAGTCATGTAGTTGTGTTGAGGAATAAGCTTGACTGTAGACGACTAACTGGAAGAAAGAAGCAACTTGGAATAAGATCCTGAACAACCTGGATATATGCAGAATGATGCAGAGGATGCAAATGACATGCAATGTTATGCAATGCACTGCACGTAATAAGATCACATTGTTCAGAGTCACGAGCCTGGAGTCAAAGGTATAACCCATAAGGTATGGACTAACGGTTATCAACTGCCGAACAAGGGTTCTAAGAGGTTCCCAGAGTCTACATCCTTCCTTCGGATATTACCAATGTCCTGGTTAACTCGGTAATTAGCAAAATTCTCAAGAAAAACTCGTCCGAGCATAGTATCGCATGACAACTATTTCCGGATTACTCCGTCATAGCTTCCGCACTACACCTAAAAGGCCAAGATGGGTTAGGTAATCTATGGTCCTCAGCTTCAGCAGGCTCCCAGGTCAAAAGCTGTACGTCTTCCCGATTACACGGTAAATTATATGACGGTCAAAGGGGCCTCCACTGAGTGGGGGATCTCATTTCTCCTTTTTTGGGATTACTCCCTCAATGTTAACATGACTATATCGCCCGTCCTATCTTAAGTTTGCCCCAAGTCCAGGTAGAAGACTTATAAGAAATCACCAAGCCCCTAAAAACCAGGAAAATCCAGACAAACATATATACAACATAATGGGAAGTAATGAACAACAAGTAAAATAATATATAAACACTCATAGAAAATAAACAAACAAAGCTAGGAATGACCCACTTAGGAATGGACCAACAATAGGTCAATTTGTCCCTAGTGAAGTCGCCACTTTCTGTCGCACGGGCAAATCAAAGCTAAGAGATGAACTCAATTGCGACAGTGATGATAGGAAAAGAAATATAGCGGTAAAGATTTGAGATTAAGCCATCAATTGACTTATCTCAACATAATGAAGTCGCCACCGCACTTTATTTTTTCCAAAGGGAAATGGGAAAAAAGCGAACATAACCCATAGTGAAGTAAAAGATCAGAGATCGAGGTACGGGGGTCGGTTATGTAAAGGAAAGGTGTTAGCACCCTAAGCATCTACGGTACTCTGCAGGATCCACTTTGTTTGGTTTCTTTTAAAAGGAGTGTTATGTAAAGGTCTACTTGCTAAAGGAAAAGAATGAATGAGTATTTGTAAACAAAAGAAAATGAAATGTTTCTTATTATTTTTGTTGCTCGCCTTGGGTCGTAATACTTAGTGCCCACATACTCCGTTGTGCAATGGGAAAGTCAAAGCATCATAGTTCGGCTAAAAAGACTTGTCTGTTGGTTGATTTTAAACAAGGATACAAGTTGTCATTGTTAGGAGAGAAATCTCGACTAATGCCCACAAGGTGTGAGAAAGATGGACCCTGAGTCAGCAAGAGTGAGGGTTTGAGAATGCCTCTAGCACTCAAGTGGAAAAGCCGACACATTTATAACCATAAGGATGGGAGAATGTTGCTCGACTATCAATGAATCATGTCTCAACTCGAAAAAAGTTTTGAAGGGTAAAGCTGCTCGAGCGCACAAAAGAGTTTGAATGAGTTGAAGTGTTTTTTTTTAATTTTGAAAGATGTCAAAGCATGATTAAATGAATTGATGTTTGTTTAAAGAAAAGAAGTTTTAAAATAAAAGGCACTCGACAAAGCCGAGGTTTATTATGAAAGCGGTTCGATTTTATAAACAAAGAAGATTTTGAAAAAGATGAGAAGATTTTGAAAATTCAAGAAGATGGGAGGAGATGAAGGGACTATCCTAAATCATAAGGTAAAAGCTAAGAAGAAGAACCATCTAACCAATAAAAAGCTGATACTTGACATTATGGGTCAAGATAGAATTCCCATTCTTTGGAATGAAACCAAGCAAGCAAAGATACTATACCTCTTGAGAAGACCAAACTTAAAGTGTATTAAGTCTTCGAAAAAATTGGGCAGAGTAACGACTTTATACAGATGAGTTCCAGATTACAAACAAAGTGTATAATCACAATAACCTTCACACAAAACAAACAAACAACTCAATGTCTTGAGGTAAACCTCAAGAGCTCCAGAAAAAACATCAATTAAGGCCACAAGGTCTCCAACATAAGCCAAGGTCTCTAATCCTATGTCCGAGAAGTCCATCACTCCATAATGCCAAGGATAGTAACCAAATAGTCCAAGTATCATTAATGTTTTTTATGGTTCATGTTGATTATTAAGTGTCTTCAAAAGGAAAAGAAAAGCTCAAGTGAGAAAAATAAAAATGACATAAAAGTAAATGCTCAAGTGAGCAAAGATGAAAATAGCATAAAAGTAAATGCTCAAGTGAGCAAAGATGAAAATAGAATAAAAGTAAATGCTCAAAATAAATGGTACATAAAGCATAAAATAAAAGCATAAAGTAAAGTCAATTGTTAGAAATTAGTGGTTAGTTGGATGACCATCTTGAAACTTGCATTTGGAACTCATTAGAGGATTGGTAGAACCAAAGCCTCCACACAATAATTTGCATTTGCTTTTTGTCAAGTATATCATCCATTTTAGAATCCTCAAAAGTAACATTTGATGATCAATGATGATTAAGTGATCCGCATTGACCAAAAGTGATATAGATCCATTAGAGGATTGGTAGAACCAAAGCCTCCACACAATGGATCTCAAGGTTATTGGATCAAAGGGATCAAATTAACATACTTGGGCTTGCAAACATAGTTTGGGCCACAAATGATCATTTATTAGAATTAGGACAAAATTTAGCGGTATGTTAAGCAATTGTAAGTGGACTTATGTAGAAGTCGCACCTATTTTTGAGGTCGGTCAATAGCAATTTATGTACTTCATGTTTAGATAAATGATATAGAAATCATCATCCCTTAAAGTGTAGCACAATTAAAAAAGAAAGGGATAAGATGAAGAGGGAGGGGAATGATAAGCTAATTTGGATCACTACCTCAAGTTTCTTTCATCATTAAATTCAATCACTCATCTAGATGGATTAAAGAACTAAACATATCATTAATCCAAAGCACCAAAAATGAATTAAATAATTCACTCTTTGGTATATTTGAATTGATGAATATTTATCCAACTTCATCTACATCACAAATTCCATTGAATTTAAAGAGAAATTGAACATTTAAAATTGCAATCCAAACCAACAATCAAAAGGAGTGAGTAGAAAAAGCATTTTGAATCAAAGATGCCCCAAAACAAGGCAAAAAATGCATTCTGTTTCTGTGCAAATCGATTGCACTACAGTGTAAATCGATTTGCACAGTGTTTTTTTTCAAAAATCTGCGTGAAGTGCTTATGTGCAATCGATTGCACCGGGACAACAATCGATTGCACACTGTTACAGTAGGAAAAAAAACATTTCAAAAGGCCAAATCCTTGTTCAAACTTTCCACCAAACATCTTATGATTATGGATCCAATGGAGCACGAAAATTCCATCAAATTATGAGAAAATAGCACCAATGGAATCACAAAACAATGCTCAATGAATCAATCCCAAAGATCACCAAGAGATCACATTGTGAAAGATGGAAAATCCAACTTACCAAAGGTAGATCTAGAGAATTATCAACACAACTTCAAGAATTTGCTTCAATTCAACCACAAGAATCAATTGCCCAAGCTTGGATGTAGAGAATTGATGAAGAAAAGCTCAAAGATTAGTAAGCTTCAATGCAAAGCTTACTAACTTTTTTTGAAAATTGAGCTTTGAGTGGATTTGGTAGATGGAGAGAATTGAGAGATTTTTTAGCAAAGTGATTTTGGCTATCAAAAGCTTAAAATTTGAATGAAATGAGGGCTCTATTTATAGAGTTTTAGGCTTGGGATTAAAGGTAATTTGGTAATTGATTCTTGGAGCCAAAATTTGAATTAATGATAATTATTTAAAAAAATAAAGAAAAATTGGAGCCAAAATTTGACAAGCTTGAAATTGCTGATTTTTTTCCAAATTTTCACGCTGTGCAATAGATTGCACTACAGTGCAAATCAATTTGCACAATGTATTTTTTCAAAAATTATGCAAAATGCACTTTGTGCAATCGATTGCACTCTAGGAGCAATCGATTGTACAGTGAAAAAAATGAAAAAAATTTAATTCTTTTTTCTTTGCAAATAGAGATTTTAGGGAAATAATACTGGAAAACCTTATTTGCCATATGCTTTGACTCGGTACCTACAAAACACAAATATACAAAGACAAAGACAAATATTTTTTTGTATTTTGATTAGAAGTTAGTCAACAACACAAGAGAAAACTTAAAGATATGATGCAAATGTGATGAATGAAGCTATTTGTTAATGATTGAGACCAAATGATAAAATATGATATGAAAGTGCGACCGAAAAAGTTAGGGGCGAAATTTAGGGTACAACACTACTCACAAGTTCTCACTATTTTTAATTTTCATAATTTTTAAATTGATTAAATTTATCAATATTCCTAGAAAAGTTTATTTTTATCCAAAAATATAAGTTGGAATATTATTCCAAGAAATATGAATCTAAAGAATATGATTCCAAAGAATATAATTTGATAACTTGAAACAAACACACTCACATATTTATTATTATTTTTATTTATTTTTTTCCTCCAATTTTCTAACTTAGCTTGAGTGCACTTATTTATAAGTGATTTAAAATCAAAGGTAATGTGAGTATTTCATTTTTCCTTTATTCTTGCTTGAAAGAAAGAACCATAATGCTATATGAATTGGTTTAGAATCAATTATTCTTTATTCAATTTTGTTCTTTATGATGGAAAATTAAGATAAAATAACAGAACAATATGTAGCGGATATATAATTTCTCAAACTTGTAGGAACCTTGAGGATCAACAACAAATATAAGACGACAACCAGAAAATAAAGACACAAAAGAACACCGATAATTTTAACGTGAAACAAATTCTTCAAAATGAGAGTAAAAACCACGAGTCATACATACCAAAGAAAAATCTCTGCTATAATCAATTGAAGATACAAAAGAGTCTTAAAGTGATTCACAAAAAAATGATAACAACTGCAAATCACAAAGCAAACTAACTTACAAATAAGAATAAAAAAACTGAATTTTTTTCCCAAATCCGCAGCTTCAATGTGAAGTTGATATCTCTCAACTCAAACCTTGTTTTGAAGATCCCAATGGTCAAAAGTTATACATATGTGTTACAAACAAGCCCACCAAATTTCAACTCGATCCGACAGTGAATGAATCAGGGATTATCTTTTTAGTGAGACTGATGCAGAAAAAATAGGAATGAGTTTCTCTTCTATTTTCTCTCTTTTTGAATCCTTATTTTCTCTCTATCTCTCTTATCCCTAAATTGAAATTCTCCACTTAAATAAGTGAGATAAATGGGATATTCATATTTGGGTCTTTTTCCACATAAGAAGAGAGCCCAAACCTAACAAATCTTGCCTCACAACTATATGGAGGAAATCGCCAAACCGATGATATCACAATAAGCTTCAAACTTCTATCTTGGTAATGCTTTAGTCATCTTATCAGAACCATTATCATCTGTATGAACCTTAGCTAACTCCAACAACTTAGCATCCAAAACATCATGTATCCAATGATATCTCACATCAATGTGTTTGGAACTATTATGAAAAGTCAAATTCTTACCAAGATGAATAACGCTTTTACTATCAACAAATAACACATATTTGTCTTGAACAAAACCAAGCTCTTGCAAAAACTTCTTCAACCAAAGTAACTCTTTTCATGCTTCAGTAATGGCAATAAACTCAGCCTCTGTAGTAGACAATGCTACACATTTTTTATAGTCTGGACTGCCAAGCCATAGCTCCCCCTTCCAATTTAATCATGTATCCTGACGTAGACTTTCTGGAATCAATATCTCTAGCCATATTAGAGTCATATTATCCTACTAGAGTATGCTTATCTCCTCCAAAGAAAAGCTTCATAGAAGTAGTACCGCGAAGATATCTTAAAATCCATTTTACAATATTCCAATACTCTCTACCTAGATTTGACAAAAATCTACTGACTGTAACAACAACATGTGATATATCTGGCCTTGTACACACCATTACATACATCAAACTATCCACAACAGACGCATAAGGAACACATTTCATATTAAATGCTCCATCTTCACTTGAAGGACTTTGATTATAACTCAATTTGAAATGAGTAGCAAGAGGAGTGCTTACCGCCTTAGAACATTCCATTTGGAATCTCTGTAGCACTCTTTTGATATAATATTCTTGTGACATCAGAATTTTTCTTCTCTTTTTGTCACGCATGATTCTAATGCCAAGAATATGTTTAGCTACTACCGTGTCTTTCATGGCAAATGACTCTTCCAACTGTTTCTTTAATCTATTAATGGTAGAAATTTTCCCCCTACAATAAGCATATCATTAACATATAACAAAAAGATAATAAAGTCATCATTAGAAAATTTTCTAATAAAGACGCAATGATCTGAAATAGTCTTCTGATATCCTTGATCACACATAACAGACTCAAAATTCTTGTACCATTACCTTGGAACTTACTTCAACCCATATAGATTTTTTATCAATCCACAAACATGAACTTCTTTGCCTTTAACTTGAAAACCATCAGGTTGTTTCTTGTAGATTTCTTCCTCTAAATACCATGAAGGAAATTCGCTTTCACATCCATTTGCTCAACCTCTAAATCAAGAGTAGCAGCTAAACTCAACACATTTCTGACTGGTGACATCTTTACAACAGGTGAGAAAGTCTTATTAAAATCAATACCCTTTCTTTGACGAAAACCTTTCACCACTAATCTAGATTTATATCTTGGATACTTAGAGTTGCTCTCATGTTTAACTCTAAACATCCACCTCTATTCTAAAGCCCTTTTGCCTTTAGGAAACTTCACTAAATCATAAGTGTGATTATCATGCAATGATTTCATCTCATCATGCATTGCATCTAACCACTTTTGATTTTCATCACTTTCCACGGTCTCTTGAAAACACTCAGGTTCACCCTTATTAGTCAAGGTCACATACTCATCAGAATTATACCTTGTAGAAGGTTGTCTATGCCTGATAGACCTCTTAAGTTGAACTTGAGATAATTCTAGAGCTTCACCAAGATTCTCATCTTATGACATATCATTCTCCTCTTCATCATCATTAGTTGTAATATTCACCTCATGTCCAAGTTCTTGATCATCAACATAATCATATGGCTCATCATTTTGATCATCACCACCAATACCATCTATATTATGATTAAGTAACCAAACTAGATCAATATTAGACAAACTGATATCTTTCTTAGGTGTAATACTTTCCACCTTATCAATGTCTTCAATAGTTATGTCTTCCATGAATACTACATCGCGTCTTAGGATAAGCTTCTTCCCTACAGGATCATACAACCTATAACCAAACTCATCTTGCTCATAGCTGATGAATATACATTATTTTGACTTTGCATCCAACTTGGATCTTTCATCCTTTGGAATATTCACAAAAACCTTACAACCAAAGGCTCTCAAATTATCATACTTGACATTCTTTCCAAACCAAATCTTGTCTGGAACTTCACTGTTCAAAGCAACAATAGGAGTAAGATTAAGAACATGCACCGCCATGTAAAGTTCATCACTGTAATAATGATTTGGTAACTTAGTATGATCGGTGGAAATAGAACTGACTGTTTTTTAGCTGGTTTCGTGAAATGTCGCGGTAAGCAAGAGTCGCCACCGTCTTTTATGTTCTCCAACATGGAAAGGACAAAAGCACAGCAAAATTCCTTCTTTGAGAATGTTTCTCGGTTCGGGAGGTAGATTTATAGAAAGGGAAGGTGTTAGCATCCTTTCTATCCATGGTTATCCATGGGCTCTTAGGTACTTGCTCTTATGTTTTCAAAATTGTTTGCTTTTCAAGTGTGAGTGGGTTTTGAAAAAGTTTCGTTTGAAAAATTTCTAGTAACTCTTGTATCTGTCCTCAAGAGTGTATGAAAAATTTGTTTGAAAACTTTTAGAAAGTGTAGGTGTGAAAAGTTGTTTTTGTCTGTTTGAAAAGAGCAAGTACTTAAGAGATCCACCTACTCTAAGGAATTAAGTTGTGTAAGAGTCCTTTAGATAGTGTTATCCCATCATTGAGAGGTAGGTAGCACTATCGTTGGAGGTGTTCGGGTCAATTCGATTAAGGGACATGTGTGGTCACCGAAGCAATGGTAGGACACCTTAGAAGTAACCCTAATGTCCTAGATCCTTTTATCCGAGGCAACCGTTTTGAGGCAACTGGATCTTTTGGACAGAAGGGAGACCTCTAAGACGTCCTATACTTGATGACCACGTTCGAGGCAACCAGTGAGGCGTACCTTAGAAGTGGCATGTGCTTTGTGTGTTGTTTCTCAGTTAATTGTCTTTGTACATGTTATTTGTGAGCTACGGATTGGTTTTATTTTACATACATTCTTGCAGGCATATTAGCAGTTAAATGGTTTGCAGGAAATAAAGTGCGGAAAAGTAAATCTAGCTATTACAAGGCGCGGGTCTATACATCGCCAAAAAAACAAAAACCCGTTTTAAAAATAAAGTGCGAGGAAAGTAAATAAAGCGGTAAACCTAATTAACTATTACATTTCCGAAAGCAATTACATAAATATAATGAATTAAAATAAACTGCGCGCGAAAGAATGAATCGGGACGTCATGAGGGTTTTGACCCTTTTTTGAATAGGAATTGAATTTGTCCTTTTTTGCAATTAAGTTAACTATTAAAAACTAATTTACTAATTAATTAATTTAATAAAAGAAAAATGTTTTTTTTGTATTTTTATGTTTTTTAATGAAATAAAGTTAAAAAGGAATTAAAAATGTCAAAAGAAAAGCCTAAGTCTAAATTTGTTTTTATTTATTGTAAAAAGTATTAAAGTTAACTAATTAAACTAATTTAATTTAATTTACATTTATTTACAAAATAAGTTAATAAATAATAAAATGTTTTTTTTTGTTTCATGGAATTTTAAGGGAAAAAATTAGTTTGTTAGGTTAATTAACAATAATGATAATAACTAAAAAAAGGAAAATAAAAAGAAAAGGAAAATAGAAAAAAAAAAAGAAATATAAACCAATGGGGGTGTTGATGGCCCAATGGAGGTGTGAAGCCTGGAAATTGCTGGCCCATTAACCAGCCTTGTTGACTTTTGGAGATGACCTATAATGTTGAAATTGATAACTTTTTGTGAGAGCATTTCTTGGACTTGGAATGTGAAGATGAGTTGTAGGAAATGTCATCCCCTTCAAAATGAGCATTGGATGGGATTTTTCTGATGAACCATGAAAAAGTTATGCCTTGGTCAAGTTATAGTTGACTTTTCAACTGTCCAAAAATAGAAACTTTTGCATCTTGATGATTCTTGAGCCATTCTTGTGAAATCATGGTCAAGTTTTGACCAAATGATGATTTTGGCTTCAAAATAAGATATTGACCAAAAAATTTGACTTTTGACTGCCAAATGACCATTTTGCCCCTATAGTTGATTATGAAGCAATTAGGGTTTTTGACTGTGCAACTTGACCTTGTGAGCCTTGAAACTTGGCATGTAGATGCTTGACAATGTGTATGAGCATATGGGACTTGATTGAGCCCTTGAAAACCTCAACTTTCTTGCAAGAACCAAAACCCTAATTTGACTGGCTTAGGAGGATGGTTGACTGTGTAGCCCTTTAGTAGACTTGAGCAAATTGAGATGATGCTTGTCAAAACTTTGAAGAATATGGGAGGGAAAATTTTGGGGTACAACAGTTGCCCCTGTTCAATCTTCTTAGACCTGAGGGTGTAGATTGGCTTGCGTGCCTTTCGTGATCCGAAGGTGGAAGATGATTGAACACTAGAGTGCCCAGAAATTTGCACTCACATAGTGGAGTATCAGCAGTGTGACAACGGGAATGGGCTTATAGATGCCATTTGGAGACTGGTGGATAGGAGGATGGGCTTATAGATTCCATCTGGAGATGTGACAGAATCTTGTCGGGAATGGGCTTATAGATGCCATTTGGAGACTGTTGACAGGTGGATGGGCTTATAGATGCCATCTGGAGGTGGTCTGTTGAACTGTAATTTGTGTAAGTTGAAAGAGGGAACTTGTGTAGGGTTGCCTGATGATGAGCTCGTGTAAAGCTGCATCTTGGAAAGAAGGACACCTGTGTAGGGTTGACTGATGATGAGCTCGTGTAAAACTGCATCTTTGGAGGAAGGAAACCTGTGTAGGGCTTACTGATAATGAGTCTGTATAAGACTGCATCTGAAATGGAGAAGGAACCTGTGTAGGGTTACTTTGATGACGAGTCCGTGTAAAACCGCATCTAGAGCTGAGAAGGAAACCTGTGTAGGGTTTACTGATGAAGAGTCCGTGTAAAACTACGTCTGGAGTTTGAGAAGGTAACCTGTGTGGGGTTACTTTGATGATGAGCCCGTGTAAAACTGCATCTTTGGAGGAAGGAAACCTGTGTAGGGTTTGTGATGACGAGTCCGTGTAAAACTGCATCTTTGGGAAGAGAGAACCTGTGTAGGGTTTCTTTGACGATGAGCCCGTGTAAAACTACGTCTGGAGAGAGAGAACATGTGCAGGGTTTCTTCGGGATAAGTTCGTGTAAAACTTCTGGAGGAACCGGGGTAAGGTTACTTCGGGATAAGCCCATGTAAGACTTCTGGAGGAACCGGGGTAAGGTTACTACAGAATAAGTTCGTGTAAAACTTCTGGATGAACCGGGGTAAGGTCATCTTGAGATAAGTCCGTGTAAGACTTCTGGAGGAACCGGGGTAAGGTTACTGCAGGATAAGTTCGTGTAAAACTTCTTGATGAACCGGGGTAAGGTCATCTTGAGATAAGTCCGTGTAAGACTTCTAGAGGAACCGGGGTAAGGTTACTGCAGGATAAGTTCGTGTAAAACTTCTTGATGAACTGGGGTAAGGTCATCTTGAGATAATTCCGTGTAAGACTTCTGGAGGAACCGGGGTAAGGTTACTGCAGGATAAGTTCGTGTAAAAATTCTGGATGAACCGGGGTAAGGTCATCTTGAGATAAGTCCGTGTAAGACTTCTGGAGGAACCGGGGTAAGGTTACTGCAGGATAAGTTCGTGTAAAACTTCTGGATGAACCGGGGTAAGGTCATCTTGAGATAAGTCCGTGTAAGACTTCTGGAGGAACCGGGGTAAGGTTACTGCAGGATAAGTTCATGTAAAACTTCTGGATGAACCGGGGTAAGGTCATCTTGAGATAAGTCCGTGTAAGACTTCTTCTGAAAGAAAAGGAACCGGTGTAGGGTTACTTTGATGATAAGTCCGTGTAAGACTTCGTCTGAAAATTAAGAAGGAACCTGCGTAGGGTTGCCTGATGATGAGTTCGTGTAAAACTACACCTGAGGTTGAGAAGGAACCGGTGTAGGGTTGCCTGTTGATGAGCCCGTGTAAGACTTCTTCTGAAAGAAATGGAACCAGTGTAGGGTTGCCTGAGGATGATCAAGTGGATAATTGTCCTGTTTGGTTTCAGATATTAACCCATGATCAGTCGTCCACAGAATTTTCCTGGCTTGTTACCGGTATTGATCTGGAACTGTAAAGGTAGATGGTAATCATCTTTTGATTGACTTTTTTCTGAAAAGGCAAAGTATTAGTCGTATGCAATGTCATAATGCATGAACTGCATGATTTTAAGATGTTCTCAAAAATAAATGAGATTTGTGTTGTATGATGCGTATGCATGCTATAATGTATGAAGATGTGATGTTTATGAATGTATTCTCGTCTGGGAAAATAAATCCTTGACGAATGCCGGGAAGTTAGATCCTGGGCTGATGTTGAAGAGTAGAGTTCTTCGTTTCCGCTGGGGATAATGGTTGCAAGAATAAACCAGTAGGAGAAGATGACTCCGTCGGGGAATAAACTTGTTGGAGAGATTACTCTGCGGGGAATTACTCTGTGGGAAGAGATACCTTGCCGAGGTTTTGATGATAACCCTGTTGGGGATTCCGTTGATAAGCTCTGTTGGAAGATTTGATGAACTCCGCTCGGGATAGGAAGAGCTTCGCCGAGGACGATCTTTCCGTGGTAATTAGCTGAGGATAACCCAGTTATAAGTTCTGGTGAGGAATAATCTTTGAATAAAGCCGGGGAGATGCGTTCGTACTCTGTAGGGATAAGCTTCGAGAATCTACTGGGGATGAGCTTCCCGAATCTACTGGGGAGATTGATTCAACTCTCCTGGGGATACTTTTGAATTGTACTGGGGAATAGCTCCACTGGGGTGTCTGGTATTCCGCCGGGGAATAATCTTAGATCAAGACTGCCGGGGACACTTGCTTAGGAACATCTGTATACTCCGCTGGGGAATATTGAGATTTTTTTGGGGATTCCCAACTTCCTTAAGGCTGACAACAGACTAACTCTGCTTGGGGAGAGCGTTGTTGACTTGCTGGGGATACTGTGCCTTTTCGGGGCTGTCGGGAGACCAACTCTGCTCGGGGGAGAGTATTGTTGAACCTTGTCTTACTCCCGGGGAGTGGAGGCCTCTTGGTTATGTTCTTCAGCTGAACCTACCTTGGTACCTTGGTTGACAAAGCAACTAGATCGCTTGGACAACTCATTATTGCCCCTGTTTCTGCAGGAGAAAAAAGACCTAGGAGGTGCTTGATAACTGCTGATTGATGAACCTTCTTCTGGTAGGCAAGTGACGAGATAGTCGGAACATAGTCGTATGCTTTTGATCCCTAACTTTTGCCTGGACCGCCCTTTCGGGTTTTCAGTCCACCAGGATGCCCATTTTTGCCCAAGCCGCCTTTTCAGGTTATCGACTTGCCGGGTGTACAGATTTTTTTCATTTTCATCCGAACCCTTTTGGTTCGCCGGGAAGCCCTTATTTTTGCCTAGGTGTGTCAACCTAGCGGGTCTTTGATTATGTGCAATGTTTTTCCGACTATGTCTGTGCTCTCAGGATGTAGGGAGGTGCCCCTTCCAGTAGTGTCGCATTGCCATACCAACAGAAGATCTTCGTTTGATCGTCCAATTCCCCAAGTGATCCAGATGGAGATTTGCCCCAAGCTGGTTGGCCTTTTGAGAGATTCTCCGAATCTTGACTTAACTGCCCCAGATAATGGACAATGATCATGCCATGCCCCTTGCTTGGAGGTGCTTTTGTTCATTAGACATTCGTCGTGCGAACTTCTATGCTGTTCAAACAAATAGTCATATGCAAGCAATGTTATATTAAAAATGCAAAGCTTATGTCTGTCTTGAAGTTTTTGAAAATGCATTTTTTCAGTAAAACAAGAAAATTATGTAACATGTGATGTCAACTCAAGATTTTACAGCGAGCCTTAAGGAGTCAGGATACCTTTGTAACAGTATGCTTTTGAATTAACCCATGCTTCAGCTAGGACTTTTGAGGGTTATAACGTGGCCTGGTTCACGGTTTAAGAAACAAAGGATAAAGGCTCAAATTTTATTTGTACCCATCCGCTCTTCGTGATGTTCTTCAAGCCTAAACTCAACTGATCATGCATTAGACCTTGTTTGAGTCTTTGTCCTGATATTATGGTGATGGTTCGGATATTGACAGTTTATTTTGAATAGGCAGTCATTTTGTTTTTGTTGAAGGTTTGTAGGACCTCTTTCTTTTTTGATTTTGTTATCCCTGTCTTTTGCCTGAACTGTTTCTTTTTGTATTTACAGTCAGCGGGGTGCCCCCGTTTTTGTAAGTCTCCTTCATAGGTTTTGACTTATGGGCTTTTATTTTGAGAAATGATGACTGTCTGTCTTTATGATCACTGTCTTTTGTTTTGTAAGGACTCCTTTGGTGCCATTCGTTGTGCACTTGGATTAGTTGAGAGAACTACCCTGCCCCAGGTTATGATTAAGGGTTTTAATTTTCGAAAAGAAAACTCCTACTTCTTTGGCTCAAAGGGGTTGACGAGGGATTATCATCCTTATAACTCCAGTGTTTAGGAATTGAAACAATGCTTGTACCTCATCAGCGGGGTTTGTTCAAAAGCATACTGTAGATTGTGGTATCGTTTTCGTCATCCTGCCTCAAGAGGCTTAGAATTTTCAATCGAGAGTTGAACATCAAAATAAAAGCAATTTTGAATATAGCGAATGCGAATATATTGATTCAAAACAGACACGTGCAATGCATTAATGAAATAACAACGTTTGACATGAATAAATGTTTGGATAATCAAAGAAAAATACAACTTGAACATTCGAATGAACAAAAGTTTTTTTTAGCTTGAACTAGTCATCTCAAATGGGAGATTATCAGCAGAAGATTTTCATTTTGCCACCCGGCATGAACTCCAGCACCTTTCCGTTGATCAAGTCCTGGATCTTGTTCCTCAAGCTCCAACAGTCGTCAGTGTCATGTCCAGGACTGTCAGAATGGTAGGCACACCTTTCATCAGGATTGTACTTTAGGGAGGTTATGTTGAGGTTCTTAGGAGGAGCCTTTAAAGCAATCAGCTTGACCTCTAACAAGCGTCTTAGTATCAGTGATGATGGTATACCAGTCTCCGAGAAATGTCTTCCAGACGTATTTCGCTTATGCCGATTACCCTGTTGACACTGATGAGGTTGATGCTGGACTAGTGACCCTGAAGCAAACTGAGGAGCTTTTCCCTCGTCTTCTTGCCCTACAGGTGGTTGAATGATGGCTTGCTCTTCAACCTTAGATGTTTGCCCCAGTTGGTTATCCTGAAGCAGTTGGTTGACGAGAACCCTGAGCTCTCCTTGTCTTTGAGATAAGTCTTGGATAAGAGCCATTTGCCCCAGCATCTGGGTTCTCATTGTATCCACCTCAGCTTGTAGACGTTTCAGTCGTTCGTCCTTATCGTCCTCAGAACTGTTCCTGACCAAAGTCCCCATGAGGAGTGTCCTCAGCTCTTCCTGTCCCTTGGATAGATTTAGGAGGATCTCCCCGAACCGAGTCTCTTGAGCATGAAGATCCTGGTCGTCTTGTTTGGAAGCCATTGCTGAAATAAACAGCGAATATGGTAAGTGACCTATAACAAGGGTACCTGTAATGCAATGATATGTATGTATGCATGCAATGTTTTCAAGGATCTCGCGGGGTAAACAGATAAACTTGTTAGAATTTGAATTTGGGTAGCTTGATTGAAGGAACTTCATGTTGCTGAGAGTCCTTCTTCAAGAGTCAAGGCTCACCATATCGAGTGGGTCATAGCCCCTGACTCCAGTTATCAACCTTGGCTAGAGGAAAATAAATCCCCTTTGCCCCTTGCTAGACATCATGACCTGCATCACAAACCCTTGAGATCCTTGAAATGGATTAGTCCTTATGTAGGATGTATGCAATGGTATGATGGCATGATGTTATGCTATGTGTGGAGTGATGTAAGTAAACCCTGTTATGAGTCCCTGTTAAGGACTGTAAACAAAACCTGCAAGAAACTCAAGTGTCATATAACAAGCATGCAAGTAGTCAAGTTTGAAGGCACACAAGTCACACAAGACAACCCTTAGAGTTCAGGCCAGCATGAAGTTTGGGTACTACCCTCTTGAAGTTGGTGGGCTCAAACCTGTCCTATCAAAAGTAACTGGGTTCTAAGGGGCTCAATATCATTGGGTTGTTTTCTATGTTCATCGTTTTGATTTAGCCACTGAACTGGCGATCAAAATATTCCAAGAAAACAACCCTCAATGAGTGTAGTATCGAGTATCTACCAACTTCGGACTGCACCAAAGTCGGTCATCTCACTACCCCTAAAGAGGCCAGGATGGTCAAGTAAGGTTCCTAAGGTCAGTTGATGCTTCACGACACCAAGCGGCGGCCCCGTACTCTCCTTGACTTGACTCAAGGGTTACCGGTACTCACCAAAGTGCCACATCAATGTAGCAAACTGCTTCAACCGTGTCGGTATACCCCGCACAGTTCCCTCACAGTTTGTTGCTACTTTCTAAGAAGGTATCCCCCAGATCCGGGTTAGGATCTATGAAACTCCAAGACAGACCTACAATTTTAAAGCAAACAAGACAAGCAATTGAAAACAAAGAGTGGTCTAATCCTAAGGTACACCTCACTTTATTAAATCCCCAGCAGAGTCGCCAGTTCTGTGATCGGTGGAAATAGAACTGACTGTTTTTTAGCTGGTTTCGCGAAATGTCGCGGTAAGCAAGAGTCGCCACCGTCTTTTATGTTCTCCAACATGGAAAGGACAAAAGCACAGCAAAATTCCTTCTTTGAGAATGTTTCTCGGTTTGGGAGGTAGATTTATAGAAAGGGAAGGTGTTAGCACCCTTTCTATCCATGGTTATCCATGGGCTCTTAGGTACTTGCTCTTATGTTTTCAAAATTGTTTGCTTTTCAAGTGTGAGTGGGTTTTGAAAAAGTTTAGTTTGAAAAATTTCTAAGTAACTCTTGTATCTGTCCTCAAGAGTGTATGAAAAATTTGTTTGAAATTTTTTAGAAAGTGTAGGTGTGAAAAGTTGTTTTTGTCTGTTTGAAAAGAGCAAGTACTTAAGAGATCTACCTACTCTAAGGAATTAAGCTGTGTAAGAGTCCTTTAGATAGTGCTATCCCACCATTGAGAGGTAGGTAGCACTATCGTTGGAGGTGTTCGGGTCAATTCGATTAAGGGACATGTGTGGTTACCGAAGCAATGGTAGGACACCTTAGAAGTAACCCTAATGTCCTAGATCCTTTTATCCGAGGCAGCCGTTTCGAGGCAACTGGATCTTTTGGACAGAAGGGCGACCTCTAAGACGTCCTATACTTGATGACCATGTTCAAGGCAACCAGTGAGGCGTACCCTAGAAGTGGCATGTGCTTTGTGTGTTGTTTTTCAGTTAATTGTCTTTGTACATGTTATTTGTGAGCTACGGATTGGTTTTATTTTACATACATTCTTGCAGGCATATTAGCAGTTAAATGGTTTGTAGGAAATAAAGTGCAGAAAAGTAAATCTAGCTATTACAAGGCGCGGGTCTATACATCGCCAAAAAAACAAAAACCCGTTTTGAAAATAAAGTGCGAGGAAAGTAAATAAAGCGGTAAACCTAATTAACTATTACATTTTCGGAAGCAATTACATAAATATAATGAATTAAAATAAACTGTGCGCGAAAGAATGAATCGGGACGTCATGAGGGTTTTGACCCTTTTTTGAATAGGAATTGAATTTGTCCTTTTTTGCAATTAAGTTAACTATTAAAAACTAATTTACTAATTAATTAATTTAATAAAAGATAAATGTTTTTTTGTATTTTTATGTTTTTTAATGAAATAAAGTTAAAAAGGAATTAAAAATGTCAAAAGAAAAGCCTAAGTCTAAATTTGTTTTTATTTATTGTAAAAAGTATTAAAGTTAACTAATTAAACTAATTTAATTTAATTTACATTTATTTACAAAATAAGTTAATAAATAATAAAATGTTTTTTTTTTGTTTCATGGAATTTTAAGGGAAAAAATTAGTTTGTTAGGTTAATTAACAATAATAATAATAATTAAAAAAAGGAAAATAAAAAGAAAAGGAAAATAGAAAAAAAAAAGAAATAGAAACCAATGGGGATGTTGATGGCCCAATGGAGGTGTGAAGCCTGGAAATTGCTGGCCCATTAACCAGCCTTGTTGACTTTTGGAGATGACCTATAATGTTGAAATTGATAACTTTTTGTGAGAGCATTTCTTGGACTTGGAATGTGAAGATGAGTTGTAGGAAATGTCATCCCCTTCAAAATGAGCATTGGATGGGATTTTTCTGATGAACCATGAAAAAGATATGCCTTGGTCAAGTTACAGTTGACTTTTCAACTGTCCAAAAATAGAAACTTTTGCATCTTGATGATTCTTGAGCCATTCTTGTGAAATCATGGTCAAGTTTTGACCAAATGATGATTGTGGCTTCAAAATAAGATGTTGACCAAAAATTTTGACTTTTGACTGCCAAATGACCATTTTGCCCCTAGAGTAGATTGTGAAACAATTAGGGTTTTTGACTGTGCAACTTGACCTTGTGAGCCTTGAAACTTGGCATGTAGATGCTTGACAATGTGTATGAGCATATGGGACTTGATTGAGCCCTTGAAAACCTCAACTTTCTTGCAAGAACCAAAACTCTAATTTGACTGGCTTAGGAGGATGGTTGACTGTGTAGCCCTTGAGTAGACTTGAGCAAATTGAGATGATGCTTGTCAAAACTTTGAAGAATATGGGAGGGAAAATTTTGGGGTACAACACTTAGCTTCAAAGAGCATATACCTTACTCTCTTAATTAATGTTTGATCCATCCTCTCTACTAAACCATTCAATTGAGGAGTTTTATGAGGAGTCTTTTCATGTGAAATATTGTGTTGCTTGTAATAGGAATCAAATGGTCCATAATCCTCACCACCATTATCAAAATGAACACATTTCAGCTTCTCTCCTGGCTGCCTCTCTATCGAAGCATGACATTTTTTGAACTTCTCCAACACTTTGTCTTTTGTCTTAAAGCATAAACTCATATTTTCTTGGAACAATCATCAATAAAGGTAACAAAATAAAGTGCACCACTAAAAGATTTTACCTTTAATGGCCCACAAACATCAGAATTTACTAATTGAAGCAACTTTGACTTCCTTTAGGGAGGATGTCTATTGAAAAATACTCTAGTCTATTTACCAGTCATGCAATGAGAACACTTCTCTAAATAGAATTCTTTAATCCTTGAAGAACGTCATCTTTAGCCAAAAAATTCAGCCCCTTTTCACTAATATGACTAAGTCTTCGGTGCCACAAAGATGCTTCCATGTTGATAGCATTCACACTATACCTAGAAACTAAAGCTTTTGTCCAATACAATTTAGAAATATTTTCCCCTCTAGCCAAAACCAATTTACCTTTGTTGAGTTTCCACTTTCCAGAACCAAAGTGATTGTCATAACCACAACCATCAATCATATGCACAAAGATCAAATTAAAGAAGATATTCTGAGCATGTTTGACACCTCTAAGCAACAATTGAATTCCCATGTTGGTTTGAAAGCAAACATCAGCAACACCAATTACCTTAGATACACCATCATTACCCATCTTCAACACTCCAAAATCACTATAAGTATAAGATGTGAAGAAATCCTTCCTTAGTGTAACATGTAATGTAGCACCACTATCAACTATGCACATGCTCTCGTCTGATACAAGATCAATAAATTCATGATCACATAGAATAACAATATCATTACTAGTAGCAGTAGTAACACAATCATCATCATGATCATCATGATCTCTTTGTTTAGACTTACCTTTCTTGCCTTTGTTATTCCTTTTCCATTGATGACAATACTTTTGTATATGTGTTGTTTTGTGACAATAATGACACTCTAGATTCTTGTATTGTGGTTTGAAATTTCTTATGTTATTATCTCTACCACCCTTTGGTTCTTTTTTATGAAGTCTCCCCCTATTTTCAGTGACAAGTACCTCAATTTGAGATAAAAAACCATGTGCCTTCCTTCTCATCTTCTCATTAAGAATACCATCCTTAGTCGTTTCCAAAAAAACAATACCTTTAGGAGCATAATTTGTAATAGCAACCCGGAATGACTCCTAAGACTCTGGTAAAGATAGAAATATATATAGTCACAAAAGTTCATCATCAAATTTAATATCCATTTTTGACATCTGATCAAGGAGCCCTTGAAATTCACTCAAGTGATCTGAAATAAAAGTCCCATTCTTATACTTCAAACTTATGAAGCTATTCAACAAGAATAATTTATTATTCCATGATTTAGAGGTATACAAGGACTCTATCTTCTCCCACAAAGTTTTGCATGTGTCTCATTAGAAATATGATTATAAACATTATCTTCTACATATAGTCGAATAAAACCACATACCTGTTGATATTTAAACTCTCATTCTTCATCAGACATAGAATCCGATTTTACGAAACTAAAAACTGGTAAATACAATTTCTTCACAAATAGTAAGTCTTTCATCTTGCCCTTCTATAAATGGTAATTATAACCATTCAACAATACAATCTTCATATTTGCATTTGACTTTATCATTCAAACAAGTAAAATAGCCCTTAACCAAGAGCTCTGATGTCACTCTGATGGGAAATTAAGATAAAATAATAGAACAATACATATCGATATATAATTCTCCAAACTTGTAGGAACTTTTAGGATCAACAACAAATATAAGACGACAACCTAACAATAAAGACACAAAAAAACACTGATATTTTAACGTGGAAAACTCCTCAATATGAGAGTAAAAACCATGATTTGTCCAGACCAAAGAAAAAGCTCCACCAAATTTTAGCTCGATCCGACGGTGAACGAATCGAGGATCACTATTTTAGTGAGACTGATGCAGAAAAAATGAGAATGAGTTTCTCTCATATTTTCTCTCTTTTTGAATCCTTATTTTCTCTCTATTTATCTTAACCCTAAGTTGACATTATCCATTTAAATAAGTGAGATAAATGAGTTATTCATATTTGGGTCTTTCTCCAAATAGGAAGGAAGCCCGAGCCTAACACTTTGACCATATCTCTCCCCCAAATTCAACATTCTCAAAAGAACTTTGAAGATTCCCCTTCAAATTCTCTTTAACTTGCGGGATCAAAAGGTTATATCTCTTAAACATTTCAACAATTATATGTATTCATAAGTCATAATTGAAAGACTTTAATAATATTTTAATTTAAATGATAAATTGAATCATTATTTTAAAATAATATAAAAATTATATTGTTTAAAAATAAATTACAAATAAAAATTGAATCTAACTATGACTCACCAAATTATCTTTCAAAATATATGTAAGTGACGAAAAACTACCAATTATTTAAAAGATATTAATAGTTAGTGAATTTTTTAACTTAATATTAATGAGTATATCAATATCATTGAGCATTTATCAGTTCATATAATATTTCCATGATTTATCCTAATTTTTTAGAATATTATTTTATTTTCTCTAACTTCAGCCTTATTGCACACTTTATGAAATAATCATATAAATAATAATTTCCGACTTTAATTTAATTGTACAAAGAGAATAATAAATCTTAAATTTTTTTAAGTAAATTACTCGATAGTATGAAATTGCAACACCTTAGCAAAAGTAAAATATTACAAAAGTACTAAATATATTTCTTTTGATTATTTAATCTTAATGAGATTCTAACTCTCCAAACAAAAGTTTGTACGTATCTTTATTACTTTAAAAGCAGTTTAGATTAAAATAAGAAAATATGACATAATCAGTTTCATCTTAAATAATAATTTGAAAAATAGAATATCATACCATATGATCGTAAGACCTTTTAAGTTGGAGTATACTCACTTACTATAACTTATTCTTACTTTGAATTATGAGTTTCAAGGTATAGATCCAAGAATATGTTAATGTTCTCATTTCAATCATAAAAGTTATAACATTTAAGAGAAAAAAATAAAAATAAAATTGGCTAATACACAAGTTAGATTTAGTTTAAAAGAAAATAATAAAATGAACAAAATTTACTCACAAAAATACTGAATGCAATACTGATATTAATTATTTAGACAATAACATTAGTTACTACTAGTAATATCTATTTTTGATGATCAAACACTTTTAATATTTAAAAATAATAAATTCTTACAATCGTCACATATTTATCTTATATGTGTGCAATCAAATAAACCCTTGAAAGATTTACTATATCAATAAATTATTATACAAACATCATCTTTACTCATAAATTAAAAGATTCAAACAAGATACCAAACACACCTTTCCAATCTTTGATTGCAAAAATTAACTGTAGAAATATTAATAATAAGTCTGATCAGATAATGTAAGTCTTTGACATTAATCATTACCCATTTGGATAAAATTAATAATTATTACATATTTACCATCACACGTATGAAATTATTCGGCCAAACTGTGTCTTCCTTCTAGCCTTCTGGCCGGCCATAATAGTTCACTTGAACAATTATACACTATATCTTTTATATTTTCGGTTGAATTTGGCCGATCATAACAGTTCGCTTGAACAATTACACACTATATCTTTTGTACTTTCGATTGAATCAACAACATATGTTACTTTTGAAACATGTTGTTTCAACCAAGTCAACCAAAATTACTAGACATTTTAATAAATTCAATGGAAAGGTCTTAAATTTACGAGACATTATCCACAAATGTAGGTCGTGTTCATTTGGGATATATAATTTGATAATAATAATATTTCTTGAAAGTCCCCTAATGTGTGAACAAATTCACAATAAAATATAAGTTTTATGAATTTATACAAATTGCATGATTAAAAAAATATTTTATTATATAAAACTTAATAACAATAAACTCAAATAACATAATCATGCTAAATGTATAATTTCAAATAAAATAAATGTTAAATATCTATATATTCAAAATAAATGTCAAACAAATTCACGTATATGTCAAATAGTTCTTTAAATAAATTATTATAGAATCAACAAAATCAATTCTAAAATTCAAAGTATCCAAAATTTAAAAAACCAAATCTAGTTTTACTTTATAATTTTGAGAGACATTCAAAATATTCAATAAAAAATTTCAAAAATATTATATAATAACTAAATATATATTAAAAAATTAGTATTTATCTTATCTCTCAAAATTTAAATTCATGTATAGATTTTATATGAATCAAATTGAAAGATAAAACAATAATTAAAAAAATCAAATAAAATGGTTTGATAATAAAACCTTCTTTTAAAATTCAAAATCATGAATCAAATCATCAATATAAAATTAAAATTCAATATTTATCTTTCTCAAATAATTGACATAATATATATATATATATATATATATATATATATATATATATATATATATATATATATATATATATATATATATATATATATATATATATATATATATATATATATATATATATATATATATATATATATATATATATATATATATATATATATATATATATTCTCTAATCACAAATAAAGTGTTGAAAATCAAAATTCTTAAAGAAAATATATTTTTATGATTTTCAATCGTCGATCATATAACCATATATAAGATTCTAAATATATTTAGCGTAATATATTTTAAATAACATATATCACAAAGAAAACTAAAATTTTAACAAACATTATTTCTTCCAAAAATAATAATCAAACTTTATTTTGAATAAAATCTGTATCATATAATATCCAAATCAAATATTCAAAACTTTATTTCATAATTACAAACTATATCTAATTAAAATTTAAAATTTATGATATCTATCATAATAAAATATTAAAATTCAAATAAAATTTTTATTTCTCTTAATTTTTTTGAATTTCTTGTATACAAAGTTATGATTAAAATAAATATTTAAGAATATACTGCAATTAAGGATCAATTTCAATCATTTATAAAAAAAAATTTATATATTAAAGATGTATAATTTTTTATTTAAAAAAACACAAAAGAACATGCGTACATGTAAATTTATATGAAAGAACTTAAACCATATAAATCGTTTCAAAATAAATATACACACAATCATAAATTTCATATTATCACAGTGATTTAATAAATAAAATAAAACATCCCTAAATAATATCATAACAATTCATGTCTTGAAAAACAAAATTCACACGATCATGAATTTGAAATATATGTTTTATAATCTCATATCCACACAAAAAAATTGAAATTTAGTAGACAAATCTCAATAAACTTAATAGAAGATCTACTCCGATACTACTTGTTAGAATTAATTCAATAACTATTAATTACGTATACATGTTTTACATATTATAACATACACTTTAGTGCGGAATAAAATAAATAATATGAACATGTATATAATTACATAATACTCTTCAAATGAGAATAAGAGGTAAACTGTTTGTGTATGATATATCAAGACCATAACTTATATATAGGATGATGGCCAATTAGAGTTCACATTATTCTAAAATAGATCATCCTGACATCCACTCATATTTGAGTAAATATCCAATTACTTAATTAATTAATTACTAAATAAAAATCTAATTAGCCTTACTTAATCAATTAAAGCATTTAGTTTGATAAATAATTAATATAATTAAAATATATATGCCACATAATAATTATTAAAATAAAATAATTAAATAATATTTAAATTATAAAATATTCCTAATTAAATTTATAATAACTAAATATCTTTAATAGTTTTTATATATTTTGTCGTGTATTTTGTTTGTACCCAAATTTCTTTTGTTATCTATGGAATTCCAAAGACAAGTCTCCTCTAATTAAGCTTTCCAAGAGAAATACCGCAAAAAGGATATTTATGGATTGACTTGTCTCTGAGTTCTTTGGAAATGAAAGATGACACATGCACTCATAATATCATGCATTCCATTGTTCGTATCAAAAGCTTATTGGGGCTCTTCTTTTCATTCTGAGTTCAGAATCAACGACAACGACCTCTTTACATCCGTACTGCACTCGCACCGATCAACGAAGACTTATGGATCTCTTTGAACATAATCAAAATGCTCTCTGTCAGGACATAGATACTATGGGTGCCAGAATGCATCAACTTCTCGAGACTCTTCAAGTTGTTGTTCAGGGACAGGAAGAGCTTCGCCAGAACGTCACTACGATTACAGAAGTCTCTCCTTCCTCTTCTAATGGATTCCCCAATCCTTCTAATGGAATTCACAAGGCTGCTACTGTTGTGATTACTCCTGAAACTCAGAATAAGTTGGTTGACGACCATTATGATGTCATTAATCTTGATGATTCCCAAGGTGATCTCACTACTAAACTTGCTGAAACTACTAAGATGTATCGTGCTCTCGAGGAGCGTCTCAAAGCTATGGAAGTTTCTAAGAAATCTGAATTCAATGTCACTGCAATGTGTCTTGTTCTTGGGATTGTTATTCCTCCGAAGTTCAAGGTTCCCGACTTTGATAAATACTCAGGCACCACTTGCCCAAAGACTCATCTTTATTCTTATTGCCACAAGGTGGCCGCTCATGTTGAGAATGAACCGTTACTCATGCACTTCTTTCAAGATAGTCTTACAAGGGAACCCTTGGAATGGTATATGTGGTTAGAGAGGTCTCGTGTTAGTATTTAGGGAGAGCTTGTTGATGCTTTCTTGAAACATTATCACTACAACACTATTATGGCTCCTAGTTGTGCCCAGCTTCAGAATATGTCGCAGAAGTCTGAAGGATCCTTCAAAGAGTACGCCTAGAGGTGGAGAGGATTAGCTGCAAGAGTTCAACCTCCTCTCTTGGATCGTGAGTTGAATAATTTGTTCATGGGCACTCTGTAAGGTCCTTACCTTCTGCCTATGATTGGCAGTATTTCCTCCTCCTTCTCTGATATAGTTATTATTCGGGAACGTGTCGAGACATGTATCAAGGCTGGTAAGATCCATGATACCCCTGGCACTAAAAATAGCAACATTGGTGAGATTAAGAAACCTTATTCCGGCTTTCTCAAGAATGAAGAAGGTGAAACTAGTGTTGTCATTATTAATAATAAGGATTCTCAACCCTGGGTGGCTCAACAACAATCTTTCTTGCCACAAAAGAAGTATGCTCCACAGAAATAAAATCATCAGAATCAGAATAAGCACGGACCTCGAAATAATTTGGAAAGAAGGAATTCTCCTTTGGATCCAATTCCTATGACCTACAATCAAATTCTTCCATGTCTGATTCAAAACTCCTTGGTAGTTCCCAAATTTCTGAAGCCTCCACCGCAGTCATTTCCACTTGGGTATAATCCCAACGTACAATGCAGGTACCCCTTCGGGTCAGCAGGACACTCGACTTTGGATTACAATGCTTACAAAGCTAAAGTACAACAGTTGATCGATAATAAGTACTTACCCTTTCAAGGAGGAAACATGTTGGTAATCAGAATCCCCCCGACTGAATAGATGTTAAGACTACAAAGATCATCCCCTCAAATAAGTCAATCCTGAAGAAGACTCCTCAATATGGAAATTCCTGGTTTCATTTGTATTCTCATTTGTAATATTTCTTGTTTTGTTCAATACTTTCTTGTATGCAAAACTGTTTATTTTTTAATATTAAATCACAATGCATTGAATATGATTCTCTTGGTTTAATCCATTCGTATTCACTCATTTACATCTTTACTATGTTTTTGATACCCAACTCTTGTTAATAAAGCAAAACCTCTGGAGGGAGGATGATGAACAATATACCAAAAATCTCAAACGGTATGCTTTTGAGTAAAACCTTGTTGACGATGTACATGCATTGTTTCAAATCCCCCATACACTAGAGATATAAGGGAGATAGACCCTCGTTAACCCCTTTGAGCCTTTGAAGTGGGAGTTTCTTTTCTATTCTGAAAAAACCCTCATCTTAACCCTGGGCGGGTAGTGTTCAGTTAATCTGATTGAGCATTCAGAACTCATCGGGAGTGCACATCTAAGGATACAACAATGGTTATCCATCAAAAGGCCGATGAAAGTCGAAACCACAATGGTTAACTTTCACTTATCAAGAGTATGTGTCAATTAATGATATCCCAGTGGGTACTCTCGCACATCAAGAAGTCGGGATCAGATGACGATACAACAATGGCTATCCCTCATCTACCAAGGTCTCGGGCAGTCACAATCACTCCCAACAAATCGAAGACGGTGTAAAGATCAACTGTTTGTTCAAAAGGGAAAGTATGATGAAAGAAAGAGACAAAAAGACCCGCTAATTCGAAACTTGAAAAACAAGGAGCTTAGGTAAAATTCAGGGCATCCCGCTGGACTTCAGAATCAAATTCAAAAGAAAACTTGTCCAGGAAAAATTTAGGAAAATAGGAAAGCGCGATAAGCAAAAAGGGATTGCCAAATAAAAATCCTCAGCAAGGAACCAAGTTGTGTGATTAGACTCCAAGAAAGTAAGAGGTAAGTGACTTCCATGTCCAAGAAACCTCAGTGGTTCCTCAACCATCGTAAACTCCTCTTTTGAGAGATGAATGCTTGTACTGGGTTAACTGAACTTAGGACTGGAGAACATCATGGAGAATGGGTGGGCACCAAAAAAGTTTTGAGCCTTAAATTATTTTTTCTTAAACTGTGAACTAGGCCACGTTACAACCCTTAAAAGTCTTAACTGAAACATGGGTTAATTCGAAAGAAAAGCTGTAATGAGAGTACGGTAATATGACTCCTATGAGACTTACTAAAACTTCTGAGTTGGTATCACTCCATCTTTTTACTGTATTTTGTACAACAAAAAGTTTCCAATGTTTCAACATCTTTTCAATAAAAAATTTCTAACTCCAAGATAAACATGAGTGTTGCATTAGAATTATCATTCTCGGAGAAACATTCTTTGCATATGTAAAAGTGCTTAAACATCAAGTAAGCTTGCATGATGAGCATCAAATGAAAACTTGATTATACCAAGGGACAAATTGCTGCAGAAATCTGTCAAAAAGAAAATCTTCTTAAAGAATGATCTTATTAATGGGGAACGGGAATGTGGCACCTTCATCGAGGTCTTTGGCCCAAATGTAAACATATTGAATTGCAAACAAACAAGCACACATAGAAATTGCCTTAAACAAGGTATTTAAATAAACCAGATTTGCCTCAAAGGGACTCCCAAAACATGCATCTCTAGTCCTACTTCTCATGGCATCAGAAAAGCGGAAAATGATGCAGAATGAAAAATAGGCCAGGAATATACCAAACGGATAAAAAATCTGTATATTCTAAGAAACAACAAAAGAAACCCGAGAACTTGACGAGCAACTAGCATCAACAACAAAATAATCAAAAATCTGACGCACGAAACATGCAACAAAGCACTGGTGTGAAAATAAATCATAATATGAAATGTGTATCGAACACATTCGAATATCAATCAGTACACTTTCACAAGATATCGATCCATACAAGGAATAACAATATAATAAAAAATGTGTATCGTACACATCCGAATATCAATCAGTACACCTACATAAAATATCAATCTAGACAAGCAATAACAATGTAATACATAATGTGTAATCTCATGGAATGAGAGCAATATCTAAATGTATCAGATGCAAGCTCAAAACACCTCAAAAGGGGACTAAATTTCTTTTCAATAGAATAATCAAGCGATAATTAAATGATTGAAAGCCATCTCAAAGTACCTTGCACAAGTCAACAAATACATTAGAAATAACAAGGAAATATAATCAATGTTACACATTTACATCACAACACAAATTAAGGATGAATTGTGAAGAAATGGAATCCAAACATGTATTGGAATCTTAACATCAAAAACCGGGCAGCATGTACATCTTCTTATAAATCGTGCAAAATGTCGGTTTAAAAACGTAAAAACTCAATGCATATGGCCAAGATGCACTAATACAAGTGCAATAATGCATGAACCAATAATTAAATGCATCTCAAGTGCAAATTAGAAAACCCGGGCGACAACTCCTTCGTCTCATGAATCGGAAAATAAGTCGATCTAAAAGTGAGCAAACTCAACAACAATGGTCCATAATCGAACAATTAAGCATAACCATGTAGTAAATGAGAATTAAATCACAACATACATGTTAGAAGAAAAACCAGACAACATTGTTTTCATTTTTAAAGTGCACAAAAAATCATTTTAAAATTAATTAGAATCGATACCAATGCTTCTTAATTATCAAACTAAAGCCAAGTATACATTACGCGCAAGTGAAAACTCAAACAGGGTGCATTTTCATGAACCGGGAAACATTACACTGTATCACTAAATAGCTTGGAAAACCAACCCGAAAACGGTGTTTCTCAACACAAATCATCAAAAAATGCACAAATAACCTCAAGCAAACTTTTAACGGTATTTAAAAAGTGGTTTGCAACCTATTTACATTATCTGGGAAGCAACTTACCATTCTTTGAAATTGCTCAGAAAATCAATTTTAGACCGCTAAATTCAACATCGGTAGCACACAATAACCAAAACAATGTCGACTATGCATTAAGCGTAAAATATAACGTGTTTGAGTATTTCGGGCATCACTACTCATGAATTAATGAACAACCACAATTGAATTATAAAACCTTATTTGGACAAATCAAAATCAATTCATGATATATTGTCTAAAATTCACAAACAATTGTAATTAATTAAATCCACATTGATGCCAAGCTTTTTTTATTACAAACGATGTAATTCAAGTGTTGACATAATTACTTGAATTGAAAATTTAACATTGAAAAATTGAATTACCATTCAATTCAACTTAAGAATTATGTCAACTCATGAACTCGACATTATTCCTCAACAAAACTTGATCAAAACCAAAATTAGACACACGAAGATCAAAGAATCATGAACAAAGTGAAAATTCGGTAAAATCTCATAATCAACATCAATTCCAAGGATTTCTATCATACTCTATATTTTTTCATCATCAACAATTCAAGAATAGAAAAATTCAAGATTCAAATTGATCAACTCATGAATTCTCCAATTTATTCAACTCATGAAAATCAACTAAGCAATTATTCATAAAATCAATTATGCAATTAATCCACAAAATCAATTAAGCACAAAGAGGAATTAGAGAATTACCGGAGTCGAAACAAATCGGAGGAGGAGATATGACCGGAAGGAGAAGGTTCTGATCAAAAATCGTTTGGAGAAGAAGAGGTCAGCTGCAAAACTTGCGAAGACAGAAGAAGGAGTTCGTCAGTTGGCTGGCGGCGTGATGAAAAGGGAGTTACAGTGGAGGCGACGTGGTGGATCGGAGGTGGTGTTAGGAGCTTCCATGGTGGTTGCTTGAGTGGAGGGATGAGGAATTTTGAATTTCTCTTCTCTTTGGTTCTTGATGAAAGTAGAGAGAGTATATAGAGTTTGTTAAACTTTTGAGAGTGAAATTTAGCAAATGATTTGTGTGTTCTCAAAATAGAGAGGAGAATTAAATATATAGTCTTGACAATTGGGCCTTGGTTTGGACCAAGATAAATCCCAATCAATTCCTTCACAAAACTGAGTTTTTAGTGTCAGCAAATGCAGTTAAATGGAAAATCCACAAGCTCAATAATATTAGGTGCCAAATCTCGACGCGAGACCAACATAAAAATTGTAGATGACGAAATTTGTGACGTCGTGCCGAAAGAACGGACGTGATATGATAAAAAACGAACAAATTATGAATTTTTGAGTGGCGAGAACCCGAACAAAAAAATTTGCAGCACAACTTATTTTACCGGTCAATTTGAGAAATGAAAAATAACTGAAGCCTTCGAAGTACCGTTCGAACTCGGAACCTGAAAACAAAGTTGTAACTAACAAAATTTGTGATCTCATGCTTTGAGAACCATCCTGATACGATAAAAATCGAGAGAGTTACAATTTTTATAATATCGAGAAACAATGAACCATAGCTCTAATTTTGCTGTAAAATTCTCTGGTAATTAGCATTTTCCGAGATCTTCGGAACATAATTTCCCGTCGACCTGAACATACGAAATGAGAGGGACAACAAAACAAAATTTACTCCCGAAGAACCAGTAAAAAATATCGAACCGAGCGAAAGTTATGAATTTTTGAACGTCTAAAAAATAAATGTTCAACACACTTTTTCACTGTATTTTCCAACGCGCATTTTCAACGTATTCGCGCATTCAAATATCTTCTTTAAAGAATCATCTCTCATCCTGAACACTTGAATTGGAGAAGATATCAAGACGGATTTTATGGCTGAAGAACCATTCAGAAATGTTGAGCCACATGAGAGTTAAAAATTTTCGAGCATCCGAGCCACAATTGACCAACAAACCCAAAACTCTGGTTATTTAAATCTCCAGCGGTCTTCATCACAAAATTGGCCTTCAGTTTGAAAAGACAACAAATAAAGAACGAATAGACGATTCTAATGTCCAAAGAACCACTGAAAAATATTCTTCTGACCAGAAGTTATAACAAACAAACTTTAAATTCAAATTGTTCCGGACTGAGCGAAACACTTGATTTTCTCTGTCGTTCAAGGGGTGTTGGAGCACACATGAACTTAACACGATGATGCCTTAATTATACACTGATTGAATAGCCTGGGGAAGGCTCTGAATGCATCGAGCGATGAAATAAATGTCTTCGGTAACCTGACGAAGTTTGAGAGAAATACCTTGATTTGGTAACCGCAAAACTAATGATATGCATGCATGAATACGGTAATGAAATATAAGCCAAATAAGTTTAAATGAAGAGGGTAAATTTTGGGGTATAACACTACTCCTGCACTGCTGCCAAAGTGTTAGATTGTCTCTCATGTGTAGTATAATATCATAGTACAATACAAAGGAATATGCTTTATTCTTTGGGTTTAAGTTAATGGATAATTGTAAAGGCCCAAGGTACAAATAGAGAGACATTATGCAACTATGAAACCTCTAAAATAGATCTAAAATGCAAGAAGAACTCGTTCTAGAGGGATCAAATAAGTGGGATAAAAATATTCACTTGCTTCAAGTTACTCTCGAAAGAGTCCTAATCAATAGAGTAACTCTCTTCCAAAGATTTTTCAAACTCCTAGGACAAGACAAGGTTCCCAAGGCACATCTCACAAAGATTGTCCTCAACCTCCTTTCAACCTTCTTGATACTCCTTCAAAGACACCTTAAGCTCTTATATCCTTTTTTACGGAAGGGTCCAAGGACTGATCTGCTTCATCAAGTGCATCATCCACCCTAGATAATGATTCCAAAGCATAAAATACGGCCTCATCCTTTTCTGTCACGTCCTAAGAAAGCAACTTCACCTTCTCACCCAGAGTGAGAGGTTACCTAAAAGGTTCCACGACAAAATTTATACCAAAAAATGAGGAAGATGCTCCCTAAATCTCTTCCAAACAAAGATTTATCTCAACAATGAGGGTATCAAACCGTTATTTGAGAATCAACTCACTCAACAGTTGGCAGGGATATCTCTTTTTTCCTTCAGAAGTATAATTGGCGCAATCTCCACAAGAAACTTTATGAAATTGAGAATAGTACGAAAGATATGGGATAAATAAGCAAGTTCAAACTCAAACACTCTTATCATAGGGTGTCTACAACAAAGAAGATATTATGAAAGAGAAGTCGAGGTATCAAGAGCTTGCTACACAAAAAATCCTAGAAAAAGGAAAAAATAAGAAAAGGATGTTGGCTTTTATCTTCGGGGAATATGGATCTATTGCATATGTATGTCATGTAGCAATGAGAAAACATAATCTAAGAGCTTAATAAAAAACTGGAATAGTAAAATCCATGAGAAACATGATGGTGGAAAGCATATATAAGTTATTTCCATGTTGCTAATGGTAGAAAAAGGGTGACATGTTGCTTCAGAGACCTTTATATGTGCATCTTCCGCTAAGAATCGTATGATTTATTATGCACTATCAACAATTATGATTTTCTCAAAGAGTATTCAAAATATTCCAGTACTCCACGAGAAGAGGGAGAATCAATACCAACTAGCATATGACCACACATCAATCATCCCCAGAAAAATGTTGCCTATTCAAGAAATGCATTAAATGCTCATGTTACCAATGACAATGACGTCCCATCAAATGCATTCACCTCCTCGGACCAAGCAGACGAGATAAAGCATATATGGCAAACCCTCGTCCTATAAAGTAAAGATAATGGTTTCAGGGTAACTGGGACATCCACAAGACCCAAGACAAAAGGTCCAAATGGAAAACAAAAATAGTAAATTGTGAATAACATGTAGACCTTAAATCCCTTTGAAGCATGTAATTTCACCTTCAATAGCTCTGTTAATTATCCATATCAACATAATAGTTAACTATGATCCCTGTCTCACTCTACAATTTCTGTGAGAACTATTCCCACTATTTAAGAGGAAAGACACATCATTATCATGTATTCAAATTCATTTTCACTACAATGAATAAAAATTTTTATGACGAAACTTTCATCTCCAACATGCTAAACACCGAGAGGATATGTCTTGAAAGCATAATGTTTTATTTTTTTTAATAAGATAAACAACATGTTATGTCTGCGTTATAAAAAAAAGAGGTAAAACAACTATAAGTTAGTGCTTTTTTTATCCATAAAAAATAATAAACATGTTATCTCGGTTTTCTTGAGAACCGAGGTAAAATAGCTATAAGGAACCTCACTTCGAATCTCCATTGTTGCATTAAATTTTTTTCCCAACAATTTATCACTTGCCGACTTTTCCAGATGCCATATTTTTTTTGTTAATTAGTAATACTCAAAAAATTTGTTAGAAATAAACAAGAATATTTCATTGATAATAAAATAACAACACAACAAAGAAAACTACTCAACAAATTCAAACTTCTCAGTCCATTCAACTTCAAAGTTACCTCTAACTATCCCTAACTTATAGAAAAGTTCGGAAATAACTCTTCTGTAAGGTACGAGGAAAGTCATTTCCTCTCGAGAAGTGTTTATCATTTCCTTCAAGAAGTAGAAAATGGCCAGAGGATGATTAACTCTGATGTTGTAGGTGAGGAATAACAAGAGATGTTTGTCATACCAAGTAAGTATTTCTAGGTCTTTCTCTCTTAGGCGGAGATTTTCCCCTAGAAGTTAAAACCAAAATTTTGCAATTGGGAGTAGAGAAGCGGCACTGGAGAGCTTATTTTGGTTGGAATAAATTTGGTGAAGTTGGGTTGAGTAGACATTGTTGAATTCATAGTGCTCAACACAATTATCTGTCTCTTGACTGTTCATTGTCATAACAATCAGTGATGGAGTAATGAAGAAATGAGAGTCATTGACATAGGACTAGATGACATCATCATGACCAGCTGATACAACTGAGACATTCATCCAGAACTCTTTAACGAGATTAGTGTATATGGGACCATGAAGAATGTGAAAATAACATTCAACCTTTGTTTGTTAAAAACTTTCCTTAATTCAAAATGATCGAAACCATTGAAGTTTATATACTTTTCATTGATAACGAACAACATATTTGCATCAATTTTTTATAAGAAAAAAAAGGAGTTTGGAACAAGGAAGTCAGACATAGAGAGTTGGTAATGAGATGTTGAAGCAAGAGAAAAAAACACGCGGTTCGGTTTGGTTTGGTTGGCTTTTAAAAATAAATCTGAACCAAACCAAACCAAACTAATGCGGTTTGGATTGGTTCGGTTGGTTCGGTTTTTTACAAAAAAAATTATTAAGTCATACAAACAAATATAGAGGAAAATATAATTTTGTATTTAATTGTTCGTACATTACCATAAAAAAATTTATAATTGTCAAAATAAGTTTATAATTTGATACATAAAATTGCGTATTATAATTTTATCTAAATCTAAAGAATGATATAAACAAGATTGCATTCTTAAATAAATATTATACAAAGAATATGATAAAATATATTTTGTGAAAATAGTATTTATAAATGAATAATATTTTATTTTTTTATGATTTGTAAATTAAAATGAATATAATACAAAGTATGATAAAATATACACATAATACATGTTTATTTCTCTAAAGAATTAAAAATATATATATTGGTTAGTAAGATTTTATAACATAATGCAGTTTTGTTTGGTTTGGTCCGGTTTGTAAAATACAAACCGCAAACCGAACCGAACCGTGCGGTTCCGCGATAAAATGACCCAAATACATCCGAACCAAATGCGGTTTTTTGCAGTTTCGGTTTGGTTCGGTTCGGTTTTGCGGTTTTCTATTGGGCCGGTTTGGTTTTGAACATCCCCTAGGTAATTAGACATTTAGATAGCTCAAAAGCCTCTTTGATAATCCAAAAGAGACGTTACGACTTGAATATAGCTGATAATTTCTATTCTAGTGATATGATTCTAATGCATGCGCGCCACGTCAATGTTCTAACCTTTCTTTTAATTATATTTTTATTTGTTAATTAAATATTCTAACTTGTTGGTTTTTCGAAAAAAAACCGAGAGAACATTTAGCGTTAAAATTGGAACATCTATTTTAATTATATTTTTTATTTATAAATTAAATGTTCTGACCCGTCGATTTTCCAAAAAACCTAGGGAACATTTAGCGTTAAAAATGAGGATATTTATCAAATCCTTAATTAAATCTTTGTTGTCCATTTCATGACTATCAACGCTCAAGACATTACCATTAGTGATCCGCTTGAAACATAAATGACTTCCATTATAAAAGCATTATGAAACATCATGAAGAACTTGAACCTATCATCCACTTTAAGATTTGCAAGAGTCTTTTTCAGAGAATCATTTATTTATCTAATCTTTTTTTTGTGTAACCATTTTTTTGTTCATATCAGAAACAAATGCAAGTAAAAGTCATAGAGAATATTATGCACTCATCATTTGATATTCCTCAGAATATCAAGGATTTGAAGATCCAACATCATGAAGAGCTTAAAGTTTCCTACAGTGTTTGCCATTAATAGTTCTCTATGATGGATTGTAAGAGCAGAAAACTTTTTGAGTTTAAGCTTTGTATTCTTAAGTATTTATTTGAGCAAAAAATTATTTATTTATCTAACCCTTTTTTTGTTCATATCAGAAATAAATGCAAGCAAAAACTGTAGAGAATATCTTTTTTTTTGGTTTGGAGAAAAGAGTTTCCCATACATTTGATCTTCTCCAAAATATGAAGGGATTGAAGATCCAACATATGATCTTCATGGACAAATAATTTTTTTTTTTTATGTAAAAAATATAATATTCTAAGTATACACTATAGTTTGTAAACAATGGAACGAGTTTTAATAAAAAAACTAATAATTCCTCGGTTTTCTTAATAAATCGAGATGAAAAAGGAGCTAGTTTTTGTAAATAATAAAAATACAAAAGCTGGGGTTCGAACTCATGTGCTAATAAAATTTGATCTCGGTGTTTTAAACACCGATGTGATAAGTCTTTACTTTTTATGACGATTTTATTTACCTTGTTTCTAATGCTGAGGTAAAATACGTTATGTGTCCAACATTAGATACGTTATTTGTAGTAGCGATTCACTCTCACATCAATTTTCATTATCTTAGAATGTGTTTGTTTCAAGTTATGAAATATCATTCCTTGTAAACATATTCTCAGAAGTTATATTCTTAGGAATAAGATTCCTATCTATGTGTTTGGTTAAAACTAAAATTTTTAAGGAATATTTACAAATTTTATTTGATTTAAAAATTATAAAAAATAAAAATAAAAATTAATGTGAATATTAGTGAGAAGTTATTGTTTGTTAACTTTATACCTATGAAAATATTGGATTCTCACCCTTTAGATATGAAAATAAAAGAGAGAAAAATCATATATAAAATAATTTGTGAAAATAAAAAATACCTGAAAACAATTTTAAAAAACTTGAAACAAACGCGATATTATTGTGTTTTCCATTTCACATTTAAAAGAATATATTTTCTATTCCTAAAAAAAACATCGACGCATTGAATTGAAAGTTAAGTTGGAATGCTAACCTTCCAACTCAATCTCCTTTCCACCGTAACAAACACTATTTCATAATTCATCGAACAATTCTGATTCTACCACGAAACAGACACACATTGAGGACACATTGAGGAATCTTTGTATTAAACAAAGCCAACTAAACCAATATTCCTTACCATGAAATGTCCTAATAGATTACATAAAGGTTTGCCTAAATATAACTGAAGAGACCGTAATATAGGAAGAAATATCCTAATAGATTACATAAAGCAATGAATATTTTTTAACCTCAATTTGGAGTATAAATTTAATTAATAGTATTATGTTACTAATTATAATCCTTTTAGACTTACTTTAAAATTTTTAATAATTGTGTCGTCAATTTATTTACAAAAGAATTAGCCAATTTTGCTAATATATTTAACATTTGACTTTGTATTCTTTAATATAGTAAAATTAATTATACTTAAAATGTCTCTATTTTTGTTATGAAAAAAAAAACATTTATTTTAATTTTACTTTCGACTTCTAAATTGATTTAGCCGGTCTTAATAATTGATTAATAAGTTTAAGGGAATTTCTTTAGCCACCCTTATATCTTTTCGGAGGTTTATGACAAAATTCTCATTTTATCCCCTAATTTCGGATATGCATATCTGAACTTATCATATTTTATTTTTTATCAAATAATTTTGAAAATACATATCCGAAGACACCAACGTTTAATTTCGCTTATCTCCAAAATATGCAAAAGCAATGAATGAATCAAAATCCTTGAAACCAAATCAAATCAACTTAACATAGATTTAATATAAATAGTCGAAATTACATAGATAATTGAACATAAATTTAACATTACATATTATTATAAATGGATAGTTGAGGACGCCGCAACATTTTGATAACATCTTCTCCCGATCATTGAAGCTTCACATCTACTTCAATCGGACCCTTAGTCGAGTATCACTGAAAAGTACTCCACATAACTTTTAAATTGTCATCCGTCTTCAGCTCAAACTTGATGAACTTTATTTTACCTTCAATGTCAAGTGAAGGTGAACCATACTCGACCTTGACCACCTTTCAATTTTTCGGATATTGCAAGTGAGAATTCAATATGGTAATCAGTACGGCGAGAGGCGTGTCCTCGGAGACACGAAACTTAAGTGACGGCATGTTACCATTGAAGTAGACAAAAACAAGGTGATGATATATTTGAGTCATATCTGTTTGTGGTTTGTGATGTTGAAGAAATGAGTTGAAAACCCTATTTATAGAAGAGATGTAGTAATTTGGACACAAAAATTTGTATCCTGCCACCAGTGCTTATTTCAGATATACACATCCGAATTAACTTTTTTTTACGTAAAAAGGAGTTTCGGATATGCCTATCCGAAGTAACCCTTATTTTGTGTTTTTAAATTGAAGGTTCTTTCGGATATTAATATCCGAAATAACCCATGTTCTATTTTTTAAATAAAAAATATAGGCTATTTCGGATATGTATATCCGAAATATGCAAAACCAGTGGCAACAACAGTTTTATCCGAATCAGTAGCATAGAAGTGTGGAAAAAATAAATGGGGAAAATTAAATAGCGATAAAATGTTGAATAGACATATTATATATGTATTGAATTGTATATAATTTACATTATACATGTCAATACATTCAAAAAAATAGTTCGATTATATTCTAAAATTCACCAAACGAATAGTCGTCGCTTAAATCTAAAATCGGGTCTTTCTTCGACTTCTCACTATTTGATTCTCTCTCAAGCTCCATCAAACGGGTGAACTCTGCCATTTCTTTGATATGATAAAACACTTGAAACTTGGTTTGGAGACTGAAAAAAAGTTGAGAATGGTTGAGGTTTTGAGGTAGGTTTTAGTTATGGGGGGGGGGGGGGGGGGGGGGACGAAATGAATGAAATAGTAGTAGTGGTGATCATGAATCTAACTTATGTAACAAAGGTATTTTATGATATGCATATCTGAAAGCACCACAGAATATTTAAATTCAATGTTATTATACAAGGGGTTTTCAGATATGCATATCTGAAACACCTTGAAAATATAGTTAAGTGTTTGTTTCGGATATGCATATCCGAAAATACCACTAAATATTTAAATCCAATGTTTAAATAATTATAACGTCTAAACAAATGAGGTTTTCAAATATGCATATCCGAAACATCTTAAAAATAGTTTTAAGGGTTCGTTCAAATACGCATATTCAAAGGGTATTTTGAAATTTTCAGAGGTATTTTTCAGCCATATAAGAGTGACCAAAGAAATTCTATAAGTTTAAAATATGGTTAAAGTCGATAAATCTAAAGGCTTGTGTTTGGAATAGATCCCACCTTAAAGATCATAAATTAAATAACCAACAAACATATATAATGCATAAGATTCTCCAAAATAATTCCAAGTAAGAGTTCGAGTTCGCGGTGCAATAAAATTCTGGTATCAGATATGTGATGTCGAATGAGATGTCACGACACAAATATCTGTTTGCAAGTAAGGTGCAGTAAAATCAAAAGCAGTAAAAACACAAGAGATTGTTCACCCAGTTCAGTGTACAACAACACCTACTCTGGGGGCTACCAAGCCAGGGACAGGTTCACTAAATAGTATCAATTCATAGATCCTCAGTAAACAACCAGTTTACGATCTAATCACTTAATCACTACCCAAGCTAAACTTCTACCTAAGACTCACCTAGGTATGAGGACATCCTCAAATCCCTTCAATCACTTACAGTGAAGAACTTAACAGAATTAATAAGTTTGAAACACTTCAATCATTCAATGCTTAAAAGCTTATGAATGATACACAATTAACAACTCAAATTACAACTCAAGTATTTAAACTAATACTTAGAGTGTATTATAAATAAAAAGCCTAGACTTATAATCAGAAAGAAAGTATTATTCTTCAAAAGTTGCTTGTCTTTGAATAAGGAAGCAAGTCCTTATATATGCGCAGCTGTAGGCTTGGGCTTAAAATTAAATATTCAAATCTTTTGAATATTTCCATAAAAACAAGCTAAGATAAAATTTATTTAATTTGAAAAATATTCCTCCATATTTTTCGCAGCCTTTAGGTCACAAATCCTGAATTATAGAACGCATGAAAACAAGAAACAAAAAGACTTAACTGATGTTGGGCTGAGATCAGTTCAGTAGGCATATGTCAAGACATATGCTTTGACATCATTAAAAACAGTTTTGTTCCAAATGTTAAGAAATTTAGCAAAACATTAACAAGTCATTATTTTACCAAAATTGCTGCCAACAAACACTTACAAACTCCCCCTTTGGCAAATTTTTGGCTAAAACAATATTAGAGCATATTATCAGAGCAACAACATAATTATCAGAGAAATATCAGAGCGGTAGCATACGCAATCAAAACATATATTCAGTTAGCAGTTAGCTGTTAGCAAAGGAAGATGTCAAAACATCTTCTGAGACATGAGGCTCTCCCTCAAGTATTGGGCTCCCCCTCAAACAATGGTCAGTGGTCACTTAGTGGTCAGTGGTTAGTCAGTCACTCACTCACTTTCTCTCCCCCTTTTTAGTCATAATATGCCAAATAAAGGATGCATTCAAGATAATATCAGTATTAGTGTATAGACCATATAATTCAAATGTCAAACACATGCAAGTGCCAAAAAAGAGACAAAGAGTTCAGAGAAACATCAAGTAGTCTAACTGTCATTAGGACCAGTTGAATTGGTTAAACCAGAACTTCTTTCCTCACTAGAGTCTTCACCTTTATAGTTAACTGTATCATCAAGGTTGTTGTCCTTTTGGAGGTCCTTGATCATCTTTTCAAAAATTAGCTTCCTAGTTGAGCTCACTCTGATCACATCATCTAATTCCTTGCAGGCTTCCCTTAATTCATTTATCATTTCATCCTTGGAGGAGGTCTTATTTTCAGTAGTTGAAGATGTTAAAACAATGTATGGGACATATTTTCCTGAAAAAAGCTTAAAATGAAGTGTCAAGGCAAACTCCCTCTTGCACACTACATCATTACCATTTAGGACTCCAGGATACTGATTAAGAATAATTCCACAGATGGGGGAAGGAAAAGCAATTGGTATCTTAATGGCACAAGTTCCTGGTAACTGTTTTCATCAGTTCAGCATAAAAGATCAGCTTAATGATTTCCTTGCATTCCAAAGCACCAACTCCTAGTTCTCTCTCTAGGGAAATCCTTCTTTGATACACATACTTCCATTTTTCAGCATTCCCAACAGAGTGAAAGGAGATGTTGTCAAGTGGGGCATCAAGAACCCTAACAGACAATTTCTTATTTGCAGACTTTTTGATAGAAGAGATGTCCTGGACATCTTGCTCAACATCATACTCAGAGTCAGTCTCTTTAACTAGAACAACTTTCTTCTTACTCTTGGATATTTTTACAACATCCTCATCATCATCAGTAGAGCTAACAGGTATAACTTTTCTTTTGCTAGAGGGAGGAACCACTTTACTTCCTGCTTTTTGGGGTCCATACATGGTTTTCTTCTTGATTGTCTTAGGAGGGGTTTTGATACTTGCATCTTTCACTTTCCTGGACTTTAGCCTTCTAGCAATACCAGGTACAACATTAGTGATGAGCTCATTCTCAGACAACTCTTCTACATTGACTATATTGTCAGCATTTTGACCTTCTCCATCCTTGTAGGCAGCAACATCTTCTTTAGAAGGAGAGTTTTCTTCAACATTTTGTTCAACATTTTCCTTAACATCTTGATCAACATCTTCTTCATCCACTTCTTTTAGGGCAGAGGTAGAAAGCTTCTCAAGTTTTCTTTCAGCAGCATCTTTCTTGGATGATTCAGTAGCATCATTTTTAGGATTACTTCCTTTGTCAGCAGGAGGAGGCATGCGAGCAAGGGGAGTAGAAATCCCAGGCATAGCAAAGCCTTCATTTAATACTCTATCCACAAGCCTTCTAATGCTTCTATCAACATTAAAAATTTCTTCTTCAGTTCTATTGTCAGTAGCAGTATAAGAGTTACCTTTATCATATTTATATTTCTTAGCTGGTGATGATCTAGGTTTCTTGACCTTTTTCTCAAGCTGAGGGATCGTTGATAGAGGAGTAACATGTAGTACTCTGTCAAGGGAAAGCTTTTCATTGGAAGATTTTGAGGAATACGATGTGTGATGTTGAGACATGTTTGCTTCTTCCTGAACCAAAATATGAGATTATTTCCCAGAAAGAAGCATCCTTCTGATGTACTCTTTCTATCATCAGCACTTCCTGCCCAATCAGCATCATAAAAACTAGTTAGAGAAGAATTTAATCCATGAGAGTACAGTATACCATAGTCACTTGTCCCATTCACATATTTAAGAATCCTTTTCACATGGTTGGAATGGCTAACTTTAGGATCAACTTGATATCTTGCACACACCCATACATCAAAGGCAATGTCTGGTCTTCTAGCTATGAGATATAGAAGACTGTCTATCATGCTTCTGTAGAGACTTTGATCTACACTTACTCCTTTTCATCTTTAGTCAGCTTCAAATGTGTGGGAGCAGGGGTTCTTTTATGACTGGAATTCTCTATCCCAAACTTCTTCACTATATTCTTGGCATACTTGCTCTGAGATAAAAATATGGAGTCTTCCATTTGTTTAACTTGCAGACCAAGAAAATAGGTTAATTCACCAACAAGACTCATTTCAAAATCAGACTGCATTTGCTTGACAAAATGTTGAACCATCTCATTTGACATCCCACAAAATACAATATCATCAACATAAATTTGAGCAATCATAATCTTCCCTTCTTCTTCTTTGACAAAGATGGTTTTTTTCTATGCCACATTTCCTATATCCATTCTCCCCAAGGAATTCTGTCAGTCTCTCATACCAAGCTCTTGGAGCTTACTTCAATCCATACAAAGCTTTCTTCAGTTTATAAACATGTTTAGGAAAACTTGGATCAACAAATCCTTTTGGTTGTTCAATAAAAACTTCTTCATTCAGGTACCCATTCAAGAAGGAACTCTTTACGTCCATTTAAAACAATTTAAATTTCAAAATGCATGCAACTCCCAACAGTAGTCTGATTGATTCAAGTTTAGCTACATGAGCAAAGGTTTCATCAAAGTCCACTCCTTCAATTTGAGTGTACCCTTGTGCAACTAACCTTTATATATTTCTAGTGACCACCTGTGATGCGGTGGGAGAACTGACTTGAGGTTTGGGTTTGTGTTCGCAAAATGTCGCGGTTTAGCAAGAGTCGCCACCGACTTTTATTTTATCCAAAAGGAAATGTCAAAAAGCACAGGAAAGACCTTTGAGATGTTTTCTTAAGTTCGGGGGGTATATTATGAAAAGGGAAGGTGCTAGCACCCTTTTCATCCATGGTTTTCCATGGGCTCTTAGTTACTTGTTTAGATCACTTGCTTTGCTTTTCCAATTGTTTGAAATGGTGCTTTGTGTGTGGTTTTGAAAGTATTTTGAAAAGAGGCCTTGTTTAGGCAACCTTTGTCATGAATCTTGTTTGTAAGAATGTATACAAAGGTGTTTGTCTTTTGAAAAAACATTTCAATTTTTGAAAGTTGTTTGGAAATTGTTTTGAAATTGTGTATGTTTGTTTGAAAAATAGCAAGGATGTTTGCAAGTTGATCAAGTAACTAGGAGTTGTCTACCCTAATCAAAAGTCTTTCCTACACATTTTTATTCCTTTGACATTGTTGTTTACCATTGTATTTGGTAAACAACCTTATCTTTGGATGTTAAATGGGAAGGCGTGGGTCATCGTATGACCATGATAGCAATTGTGCCAAGTATCTTAGCAAGTTTTTTGAGGGACTAAGATCATTTTTGTATAGGCAACCAAGATAGCGTCATCGAGGGACTATGATCTTTTTGTTTTGTTTTGTTTTGCCAAGATACCTAGCATGCATACCATGGCCATGTTAAGGCAACAAAGTGGATGAAACCCTAGGGGTGCTTGTGTGAATGGTGTTGTCATTTTCATGCTTTTTGTCTTGCATTGGGTCATGCTATTTGTTTTGATTTTTGGTTTTTTGCATACAAACCCTAGTTTACTATCATGGCATATAAAAGCAATAAATGCACAAAGTAAATCTAAGACTATTACAACATTATTATGGGAAGGGGGTACAAGTTTGAATAGGGGGGATTTGCACATAATAAAACCCTAGTTTACTATTACAACCCAATTGAACTTATACAATAAATAAATAAACAAGTATTTAAATGTACAATAAAATTTAAAATATGCACAAATGTTTTTGTATTTATTTTATGTATGTAAAATAAATTTATTTAGTGTCTTAAAAATAAGAAAAATAAATGATTATTTTTGGAAAGGGTGAAAAAACCCTAATTTTTGTTTAAAAAAAGATATATTCTATATTATTTATTTATTCATTTTTATGTACAAGAAAATAAATAAAAATATATACAAAAATGTTAAAAAATAAAATATGTGAGAAAATATTATTTTATATGTATAATATAATAAAATAAAATATGTAAGTATTTTACAATTTTATTTAAGAAAATAAAGCATATTAACCTAATGAATTATTTTTATGCCATAAAAAATAATAAAAATAATAAAATAAAAATGCAAAAAATAAGAAAATATTTTTGGGTTTTTTAATGTTCAAGAAAAATATAAAAAAGTCAGAAATCACAAAAAGAAATAAAAAATATAACAAAATATAATAAATGGGCCAAGGGGGTGCAAATAACAAGATGAAGGGTGTGAATAACAGAAGAGCCAAGCCCAGGCCCAATCTCCTTCGTCCCTGTCCTCTGGCCAAACACTCGCACGTTTTGCAACTTCAAATCTGTTCTCTCTATTCTTTGTACAAAATCAAAAATGCATAACATGAAAAATGTAGCTCATGATCATACGATTCCATTGATGTAAAGAACTTGACCTAACTCTCAAAGACCAAAGAGAATTTCAGTGCCCCTAAATCTTGACCTAGTTTTTTCAGCAACTTCAACTATCAAATACTCCTAGCTCAGTTAATATAAATTAAATCTACGCATATGTACAACTCAAGCACATTAAAGACTACATTTTTGCTTCACAAACCTAAGCCTAATGATGCCTAAATAAGGAGTTAGAAACTTGAAAATACCTGTTTCAATTGAAGTTGAATATGGCAATGTAGCAACTTTTGGTGAGGCCTGAAGGTCGTGTTAGCTTGCCTGAAGTTCCCTCAACCTTTACGAATGCTTAGCTTGCTTTGAACTTTCTTGAATGTCCCTGTAGAAGTCAACCTGCAAAGCTTTAAAATGAAAATGGTGAAGTGTGAAAACGATGTTACAGTTTCTTGAGAAAAGTATGGACAACTTAGGTGTGATGTATGGAGTGTGTTGGAAGTGATTCAAGACAAAACGCACGAGGCAATTTGGTTTTGGCTTGGTGTTTGCAGAAGATGCCCTGTTTGGGCAAGAACTTGTAGTTTTAGTGTTTTAGGGTGTTTGAGAGGCTTGGCAATCGTGTTTCTGGATTGGTACAATATGCTGACATTGTTTCAAATGATGCCAAGACTTGGTTTTAACAGATGCACAAGTTATGGACTTTTTGCAAGCTTACTTGCTTTTGAAGCAAAAGTTGAGTTGACAAAGCCAAAGCCTGTACAGGCTAGCTCAAGGCCTGAGGAGAGTTGGTACACTTTTCCTGATGTTTGTGGATGTTGTTTGCACAAAGAGATCAGGTCCATGGCTCAAGATAAACAAAATTGCAAAAAGTGAACTTTATCAAAGTAACATTGTTGCCTTTTTGCCATTTTTGGATTAATTCTTTGTGTAATGCTCCATAGCTCAGAACAATGCCAATATCCATTGTATTTGCATTAAATTAAGGATTGTGGAAAGGTTTAAGACCTGTAAATCAAGTACAAGCATGCTTAGGACAAATTTGCCACTTGTAGCAAAGTGCAAAATGCCATGGACAAAAGTGAGAAATGGCCATTTTCATTCCTTCGATTCTCCCTAACCACAAATGATATTGGAGAGTTCTTGGACATTTTGGAAAGCTTGTAACATGCTCTACAATACATATTTGAAATGAATTTTGATATTCCAATTGGAACTAGGTGAAAAGTTTCCATGAAGTTAGGTCAAAATCCTGCCTAAACTAGGGCAAAATTCCACTAAGTTAAAATTTTCATGGACCCCTATTCACAAAATCATAACTTGAGATCCAAGCATCTTTTTGGAAAACTTTGTGAATCAAAGTTGTAGATTTTGTGGAGGACTCAACTTTCATGTTGGAAGTTTTCTTTGAATCCAATTGCATCATGGTGAAAAAGTTGGGAAAAGTTGGGAAAAAATAAGGAATTTTCATAACTTAGAAAATTTCTAAGTTATGAAATTTTTTCATTTCAAACCCTAATTTTCAAAATAAGGTTTCTTGGTGAAAAAGATTCATGTTTTGACACATCTTGATGAAAAATTACCCTTGGAACTTGATTTTGACCAAAAAGTCAAAGTTTGATTTTTTAGTGTACAGTTGATTTTTGATCAGTTGACTGGAAATTTTATTTGTCAATCTTGTGCATTTGAGATCTTTTGAACCTTGTGGTTAGGTCAAGATGATTCCATTGAGTCCTTGAATCCATGCTTGAATCCAATTGGCCATTGTCTAGGTGAAAAATCAGAAATTGCCCTTCTTCAGTCAAAACCCTAAAAATGACCATTTTGCCCTTTTGTTGATCTGATCAAATTTCTTGAGGAGTTGTGGTCCAAACTTGATCAAATGGTTCATATGAGTCTATATTGTTGACGTGGGTCAAAAATTATGAGTTTTGACTGTAAATTGGCCATGGTTGACTTTTTCCCCAATACAACTGATTTTTAGGTCAACTGTCCAATTGACTGGTCAAAAATATGATTCAAGGCTTGAAACTTGGTATGAGCAATCTTAGGAGTCCAACATGAAGTATTAAAGTCACATGAGGCATTGAAAATCCACAAATCCTTGTGCAAACTCAAACCCTAATTTCAGGCCATTAGTGTAAGGAGGTGTCTTGAGCTGAGCAAACCCTAATCTGGCTTGAGTCCAAGAAATCTTGTGAGGAAAATATTGATGAAATGAGAGGGAAAATTTTGGGGTACAACAGCTGCCCCTGTTCAATCTTCTTGAACCTGAAGAGTTAGATTGGCGAGTTTTTTCGTTTGTTACTCAAAGGTAAGAGATGATTGGACATTAGAGTGCCCAAGAATTTGCACTCGATGAAGTAATTGAGGGAATGGGCTTAAAGATGCCATTTGGAGAGGTGACATAATCTTTGTCGGAGATGGGCTTGTAGATGCCATCAAGAATGTTTATTGTAAAACAGGAGGATGGACATCAAAATGGTATCCGTATCTGGAACATATCTGAGTTGTACCTGGAGATTGAATCTGTATGAGCAAGGGAATAGCAGCCGTGTCTGGAGCGTACTGAGCTGTAACTGTACTTGAATCAGAATGAATAACAGAATGACCTACGTGTCTGGAGCGCCTCTAGGCTGGGTAAAAAGTCAGAATAAGTGACAGAATGGCAACCGTGTCTGGAGCGTATCTGGATTGTATTTGTACTTGAAATTTGAATGAGCGGCAGAATGAATTTCGTGTCTGAAGTGCATCTGAGCTAGGGAACATCAGAATGAGTGATCAGCATGGCTACCGTTTCTGGAGCGTATCTGGACTGTATCTTGAATAGGTGACAAAAATGACTTCCATATTTAAAGTGTATCTGATTTGGGGAACATCACCATGAGTGATCAGCATGGCTACCGTGTCTGGAGTGTATCTGGACTGTAACTGAACGTTGAAAACTTGAATGAGTATCAGAAATGACTTCCGTGTATGGAGTGTATCTGTACTAGGGAACATCAACACGAGTGATCAGCATGGCTACTGTGTCTGGAGCGTATCTGGACTGTATCTTGAATAGGTGACAAAATGACTTCCATATTTGAAGTGTATCTGATCTGGGGAACACCAACATGAGTGATCAGCATGGCTATCGTGTCTGGAGCGTATCTGGACTATATCTGAATGTTGAAAACTTTGAATGAGTATCAGAAATGACTTCCGTGTCTGGAGTGTATATGTACTAGGGAACATCAGCATGAGTGATCAGCATGGCTACCATGTCTGGAGCATATCTGGATTGTATCTGAACGTTGAAAACTTGAATGAGTATCAGAAATGACTTCTGTGTCTGGAGTGTATCTGTACTAGGGAACATCAGCATGAGTGATCTGTTAGAACAATGTTTGAATCTAGTACCCTATATTTAAGTTTTGATGATAACAAAGTGAAAAGATATAGTAGTTAAATATTTTATGATTGAATTATATGCTGCCTAAAATTACTATGCTCTGACTTGCAGATATGCTGATTAAAATAAGCAAGATCACGTTTTCAGCATCAGAATATGAGTTTGCACATCAGCATCAGAAGTTGCTGAATCAGAACGTCAAGATCAGATGATCAACGCTTGCACATGCTGAAGCTTGATGAACAGAACTGCGCGTAAAACACTCTGATACAGAAACAAATTAGTTCATCAGCAGCGAAGCAGAATCAGAATGAGCCAAGCCAGATCGTGCATTGAAGAAGCAACGGTACTGTGCATTGAAAGCTAATCAATACCAACGGCATCATTCTAGACAAGATCTGCTCAAAAAGGAAAGCTTGTTAATAGCATTGAATCAAGAATATTTGCTTCAACGTTCATCTTCTCAAAGTGCTATATAAACCAAGCTTTGAAGATTATCACGGCTAATGCTTCCAAACTCTCTACACGCACAAAGCTGAACAGTAATCTTCACTCTACAAGTTTTGCTAAACCACCAAACTCTGATACTCTATTAGCGTTTAGCATCTTAGTATTCTAAGCTTCATTTGTGTAAACATCACAGTTGTGATATAGTTTTTGTAGAAAACATTCATACACACTTGTTCATTCCTTTGTAAGAAAGTGTTGCCTTGACAAACCGGATTGTGGTTTGAATCAAGAAGGTTTTAGCAGTTGCTAAAGCAGATTTGTATTCAGTTGAATATAGTGAATTAAGACCTCGTTGGAGAGAGGCGAAATCACCTTGAACGGGTGGACTGGAGTAGTTTGAGATCAAACGAACCAGGATAAAAATACCTTGTCATTTGCTTTAAGTTTCCAGTTTTACAATTCAACCCCCCACTTCTTGTGTTTTTCACCCCTTCAATTGGCATCAGAGCGCCTGGTTCTGAGCTAAAACACTTAACCGTGTCAGTAAAAGATCCAGCGTCAGAAAAACACTATGGCAGGAAACAACTCTCATTTCAGCAATGACAACAATGAGGATAGAGACAGATTCAGCGGCAAACCTCCAGTCTTTGATGGAGAAAACTTTGACTACTGGAAAGACAGAATTGAAAGCTTCTTTCTAGCACATGATGCTGATCTGTGGGATATGGTGACAGATGGATACACGCACCCTGTTAATGCAACTGGTCAGAAGATTGATAGAAAATCAATGACTGATCAACAAAAGCGTGATTTCAAGAATCACCATAAGGCCAGAACCATCCTCCTCAGTGCTATCTCCTATACTGAGTATGAGAAGATCTCCAACAGAGACACAGCTAAGAACATCTTTGATTCTCTCAGAATGACGCATGAGGGCAACGTCCAAGTCAAGGAAACAAAGGCTCTGGCGCTCATTCAGAAGTATGAGGCGTTTAAAATGGAAGAATCTGAATCCATTGAAACTATGTTCTCCAGATTCCAGATTCTGGTAGCTGGTCTCAAAGTTCTGGACAAGGGGTACTCTACTGCTGACCATGTCAAGAAGATAATCAGAAGTTTACCCAAGCAGTGGAGGCCTATGGTTACTGCTCTGAAGCTGGCGAAAGATCTCAACAAAATCACTCTGGAGGAACTTATAAGCTCCCTCAGAAGTCATGAGATAGAGCTGGAAGCTGACGAGCCTCAGAAGCAAGGTAAGCCTATAGCTTTAAAATCTAACAGAAAATCTGAATCTAAAGTTTTGCAGGCAGTTGAAGAAACATCTGATGGATCCTCATCAGAAGAAGACGAGCTTTCTCTTCTCTCCAGAAGAGTAAATCAACTGTGGAAGCAAAGACAAAGGAAGTTCAGGAATCCCAGAAGATCTGATCAGAACGAGTCTTCTTCCAGATACAGAAGGACAGATTCTTCCTCTGGATACAGAAGATCAGAAGGCTCCTCAGGTAGCAAGAAGCCAAATACAAAAGACATCATCTGCTACGAGTGCAATGAGCAAGGACACTACAAGAGTGACTGTCCAAAGCTTCAGAGGGAAAAGCCCAAAAAGAGGTTTGGAAGAGAGAAGAAGAAAAGTCTCATGGCCACATGGGATGACTCTGACTCGTCTGAAGCTGACTCAGAATCAGATGATGAAAGGGCGAACATAGCGCTTATGGCTAACATTCCAGATGACAGTGAAGCTTCTGACTCAGACTCAGAATCAGACACAGAAGAGGTATTCCCTAACTTCGCTGTTAATTTTACAAAGGCTGAACTTGCTGAAAGCCTCAATGAAATTCTGGAACGTTATCAGCAGATTAGAGCTAAATTCAGAGATCTGAAAAGAACTCTTGAATCTGACTCTAATAAGTCTGGGAGTCTCAAATTGGAAAACTCTGAGCTGAGAGATAAAATTTTAAAATTAGAAAACTCTTTACAAAACTCTCAGAAGGAACCAATTGCTGAAACTCCCAGCAACGCTGATGAGATCATCAAGGAGTATGATCATAGTTTCCAGAAGTTCCTTGCTAAAAGCATAGATAGAAGCAGAATGGCTTCAATGATCTATGGAGTTAGCAGAAACGGCAGGAAAGGAATAGGATACCTAGGTAAGGTTCCTACACCTAAAAATGTCATGGATTTAACAATTAAATACACTCCTCTAACTTCACACTTTGTGTATGGTCACACACATGACATCAAATATACTAGTAGTAATCACTTTGTAAAACCAAAATTCAACCAGAGTTTTGGTAAAACTAACAAATCAGGACCCAAGAAGATCTGGGTACCTAAGGATAAAATAATACATGTTGCAGATATCTTTAGCAGCAAGTCAGAAACACCAGTCATGGTACCTGGACTCTGGCTGCTCACGTCACATGACGGGAAGAAGGCATATGTTCCAAAGCCTGGAACTTAAGCCTGGAGGCCACGTTGGCTTTGGAGGCAATCAGAGGGGAAAGATAATTGGCTCTGGAACTGTAGGTAACGGAAATCTTCCCTCTATTAATAATGTTCTGCTTGTTGATGGATTGATGCATAACCTGTTATCCATAAGTCAATTAAGTGATAACGGTTATGATATAATCTTTAATCAAAAATCATGTAAAGCTGTTAGTCAGAAAGATGGGACTATCCTATTTAATGGTAAGAGGAAAAACAACATTTACAAAATCAAACTTTCTGAACTTAAGAGTCAGAACGTAAAATGTCTTCTGTCTGTTAACAACGAGCAATGGATCTGGCACAGAAGATTGGGACATGTTAGTATGAGAAGAATATCTCAGATTAACAAACTCAATCTGGTCAGAGGACTTCCAAATTTGAAGTTCAATTCAGATGCTCTGTGTGAAGCATGTCAGAAAGGCAAATTTGCAAAACCCTCTTTTAAATCCAAAAATGTTGTTTCTACCTCTAAGCCATTAGAACTTCTGCACATTGACTTATTTGGACCAGTTAAAACTGCTTCTGTCAGTGGCAAGAAGTATGGGTTAGTAATCGTAGATGACTATAGCAGATGGACATGGGTAAAGTTCTTAAGACACAAGGACGAGTCACACTCTGTGTTTGTTACCTTCTGTAACCAAGTTCAGAATGAAAAAGATCTTAGAATCGTTAAAGTCAGAAGTGATCATGGTGGAGAATTTGAAAATAAAGATTTTGAGTCATTCTTTAATGACAAAGGCATTCTGCATGATTTCTCTTGTCCTAGAACTCCCCAACAAAATGGAGTTGTAGAACGAAAGAACAGAACATTGCAAGAAATGGCCAGAACCATGATCAACGAGACAAACGTTGCTAAGACTTTCTGGGCAGAGGCAATAAACACAGCGTGCTACATTCAGAATAGAATCTCAATAAGACCTATTCTGGAAAAGACTCCATATGAATTGTGGAAGAACAGAAAGCCCAACATTTCGTATTTTCATCCATTTGGATGTACTTGCTATATGTTAAACACTAAGAATTATTTGAACAAGTTTGATTCTAAGGCACAGAAGTGTATTATGTTAGGATACTCTGAACGCTCAAGAGGGTACAGAGTATACAATACAGAAACACAGATTGTGGAAGAATCAATCAGTGTTCGTTTTGATGACAAGCTTGACTCTGAAAAGTCAAAGCAGAATGAAAATCTTGCAGGTATAGAAATTGAATTTGCAGGTTCTGAAGACAAGTCATCAGAAGCTCTCAACACAGACATTCCTTCAACGTCTGAAAGAAGCAATGCTAAGAATCCTACAACTGCTGCTGATCAACCTCAGAAGAGATTACCCAGAAGCAGTTTGGATCACCCAGAAGAGACTATCCTAGGAAGAAAGGAAGATCCAATCAGAACAAGAGCAAGCTTCAGAAACTCTGAAGAAACTCTGATGGGACTTGTGTCTCTGATTGAACCTTCTTCTATTGATGAAGCACTTCTGGACAATGACTGGATTCTGGAAATGCAAGAAGAGCTGAATCAATTCACCAGAAACGACGTTTGGGATCTCGTTCCAAGACCAAAAGGATTCAACGTCATTGGAACAAGATGGGTGTTCAGAAACAAGCTCAATGAACAAGGTGAAGTCGTCAGAAACAAGGCACGACTGGTTGCACAAGGTTATAGTCAGCAAGAGGGGATAGACTATACAGAAACCTTTGCCCCAGTCGCCAGGTTAGAATCTATCAGACTTTTAATTTCATTTGCTGTTAACAGAGGCATCACTCTGTATCAGATGGATGTCAAAAGTGCATTCTTGAATGGTTATATAGAAGAAGAAGTGTATGTTCACCAACCCCCAGGTTTTGAAAATACAAAACATCCAGAACATGTTTTCAAACTGAAAAAGTCACTGTATGGTCTGAAACAAGCTCCCAGAGCTTGGTATGAAAGGCTAAGTAACTTTCTGCTTGAAAATGAGTTCACCAGAGGGAAAGTGGACACCACTCTATTCTGTAAAACAGTTAAGAGTGACATTTTAGTCTGTCAAATTTATGTTGATGATATAATCTTTGGTTCTACTAATCCTTCTCTTGGAAGAAAATTTGCTAAGTGTATGCAGGCAGAATTTGAGATGAGCCTCATGGGGGAACTGAAGTTCTTTTTAGGAATTCAGATCAATCAAACTCCAGAGGGAACTTACATTCATCAGAGCAAATACATCAGAGATCTTCTGAAGAAATTTGACCTCTCAGAATGTAAGCCATCAAAGATTCCAATGCATCCCACGTGCATTCTGGAAAGAGAAGAGGTAAGCAAAAGCGTAGAACAGAAGGTCTACAGAGGTATGATTGGTTCTCTCCTTTATCTGACTGCTTCAAGACCTGATATTCTATTCAGCGTATGTATTTGTGCTAGATTCCAATCAGATCCTAGAGAATCTCACTTAACAGCTGTTAAGCGAATTTTCAAGTATCTGAAAGGTACTACTAATCTGGGTTTGTTTTATAGAAAATCTAGTGATTACAGTTTAGTAGGCTACTGCGACGCTGATTTTGCTGGAGACAGAGTGGAACGAAAAAGTACTTCTGGAAGCTGCCAGTTTCTGGGAGAAAATCTGATCTCATGGTCCAGCAAAAGGCAATCAACTATTGCTCTGTCAACAGCAGAAGCTGAGTACATAGCAGCAGCTGGATGTAGCACACATATGCTCTGGATGAAAAGTCAGCTTGAAGACTTCCAGATTTTTGAGAGTAACATTCCTATTCTTTGTGATAATACTTCTGCTATTTGCTTAAGTAAGAATCCTATTTTACATTCTAGAGCTAAGCATATAGAAATAAAACATCATTTCATTAGGGACTATATTCAGAAAGGAATTTTAAACTTGAAATTTATAGATACAGACCATCAATGGGCTGATATCTTTACAAAACCCCTTTCAGAAGATAGGTTTAATTTCATTCTGAAACATCTCAGCATGAAAGTATGCCCAGAATGAAAATGCTTTAATTCCATATTTTTATCTTTCAGAATGTATTTATATTACTGTGAACTTCTGATCAATCTTCTTTCAGAAAGTAAGAACATGCAGATTGTATCAGAGGCAAGTCTAAAGATCTGAGAGTCTAATCTCAAATACAGACGTGATGATCACTACATCAAACAAGTGTCATCCAATCATCAGCAAATCCCTGAAGCAGAACGCGTGCACGTTTCTGAGAAGGCAAAGCGCTGATTGGGTGCATTGAGACACATGTCTGGTAACCGTTTTTAAGTATCTTTCTCAAATCCCCCAAAATCAGCAAGCATTAAATGCAAAAGTAATCACGCCTGTTAATGGCAATCATTATCTTTTTCTCTCTCTTAAAAACGTTTTATTTTTCAAAATAATTTTTTGAAAATTCTATTTAAGCACATTACTCTTCATGTTTATTCTTTACGCTTACTCATAATCTCTTAAGAATTTTTTTCTGCATATCTCCTTCAAAACCCTAGCTTTTCTCAAATCACTCTCAAGCTTTTTGTGTGAGAACAATGGCATCCTCCAGCATTTCTGCAGGAAATCAAAAGAAGGAAACCTCTGAGCAATATCAAGCGCCTACCAGAACTCTTCTCACACCAGTAAAGAATCTTGAGGTTCTCTCTGAATTAATCATCGATTTCGAAAGTTTGAAGGATAATGGATTTGACCTAACTGCTGAAGTCAAAGCTCAAAAGTGGGAGAGGTACTTTGATAGATTGGTTGGACCAACCTTCCCAGAGCTTGTCAAAGAATTTTGGATTCATGCCAAGATTGATAAGCATCTAGTCATCTCTTATGTCATGGGAAAGAAGATAATAATTTCTGAAGACCTCATTGCCAGGTTAATAGGTCAAAGTGGTGGTGGAGTCCGTTGTGTGGACATGGCTGATAGGTGCCCTGATATTGGTGTGGTAGCCAACTGTATTTTCACTCTTGGTTTTCCCAGCAGCAAAATCAAGGATCTGAAGGATCACTGCAGAGTGTGGGCCAAGATTGTTCTAGGCTGTTTCAATCACAGGAAGCCCACAAGCTCTCCTGACTATATAAACGTGGATCAGCAATTTCTGATCTACTTTATTAATCAGAGGGTGAAGATCAATTTGGCACACTTCCTGTTCAATCATCTGAAGACTAGTGTGAAAGAGACTAGAGAAGAAGAAAGGACGAAAAGAGACTGGATACCATTTGGGAGGCTCATATCAGATATTCTGACAGAGAATAAGCTGATAGATTATCTGAGCGAAGCTAAAGTACTGGGCAATTTTGAACCAACTGTTGGAAAACCGCTGAATGCTAAGAATCTGAAAAAGATGAAGCTGATAGACAATATCAGGAAGGAACCCAGAGCTTCTTCAACTGCTGACATCTCCAGAAGAAGAGTGCCTCTGAGTGATTTCCCAAGATTTTCTGAAATGGAATCCCATCCTGATGTGTTTGCCAAGTATCCAGATTCTCACAAGGAAGAAGTTGCAGGTTCAAAGCTGAAGATCAAAGATCTGAGTCAAGTTCAACCTGAAGTGATTCAGAAGAAGTCAAAGAAGAGGAAAGCAGAAGGATCATCTCACCAGACTCCAAAGAAACGAGGTAATTCATCTGCTGCTCCTATTTCAATTTCCTCTACTATTCCAACATCTGTTGCTCCGCCTCCAACCTCTCACAGAATTTCCATTCCAATCCCCACTATTGATGAAACAATACCAGAAGACCCTTCTGAGGCCTTACAACTCAGAAGAACCAGAATCAAAATTTCCCTCAAAATTACCAAACAACAACCAACTGTTTCAACAACACCAGCACTTGATAGAGTGCTAGCTGACATTGAGCGTGAACATACTTCTGTTCAACCTCACTCTGAACCACCAAATATTCCTCCTCCACAACCTGAACCAGAAATTCAACCACAACCTGAACCAGAAATTCAACCAGAACCACAACCAGAACCACAACCAGAACCAGAACAACAACTGAAGGGGTGAAAAACACAAGAAGGGGGGGTTGAATTGTAAAACTGGAAACTTAAAGCAAATGACAAGGTATTTTTATCCTGGTTCGTTTGATCTCAAACTACTCCAGTCCACCCGTTCAAGGTGATTTCGCCTCTCTCCAACGAGGTCTTAATTCACTATATTCAACTGAATACAAATCTGCTTTAGCAACTGCTAAAACCTTCTTGATTCAAACCACAATCCGGTTTGTCAAGGCAACACTTTCTTACAAAGGAATGAACAAGTGTGTATGAATGTTTTCTACAAAAACTATATCACAACTGTGATGTTTACACAAATGAAGCTTAGAATACTAAGATGCTAAACGCTAATAGAGTATCAGAGTTTGGTGGTTTAGCAAAACTTGTAGAGTGAAGATTACTGTTCAGCTTTGTGCGTGTAGAGAGTTTGGAAGCATTAGCCGTGATAATCTTCAAAGCTTGGTTTATATAGCACTTTGAGAAGATGAACGTTGAAGCAAATATTCTTGATTCAATGCTATTAACAAGCTTTCCTTTTTGAGCAGATCTTGTCTAGAATGATGCCGTTGGTATTGATTAGCTTTCAATGCACAGTACCGTTGCTTCTTCAATGCACGATCTGGCTTGGCTCATTCTGATTCTGCTTCGCTGCTGATGAACTAATTTGTTTCTGTATCAGAGTGTTTTACGCGCAGTTCTGTTCATCAAGCTTCAGCATGTGCAAGCGTTGATCATCTGATCTTGACGTTCTGATTCAGCAACTTCTGATGCTGATGTGCAAACTCATATTCTGATGCTGAAAACGTGATCTTGCTTATTTTAATCAGCATATCTGCAAGTCAGAGCATAGTAATTTTAGGCAGCATATAATTCAATCATAAAATATTTAACTACTATATCTTTTCACTTTGTTATCATCAAAACTTAAATATAGGGTACTAGATTCAAACATTGTTCTAACAATCTCCCCCTTTTTGATGATGACAAAAACTAGATATTTTAAATGAAAAATAACGTGAAAAGTTATCAGATCTATGTATCAGAATAAGAAGTACGGAGAAGTCAGAGTTAAGAGATACTCCCCCTGAGTTTGTTACTTCCCTTTGATATGTGTGTTCTTCAGAGTCAGATCTTTTTCTATCTTTGAGCATCAGATTATAAGTCTTTGACTTATCAGAGAGCAGAGCTTCAGAGCTTTTCCTGTTAGAGCTTTGCTTCGGATCAGAGTGTTAGGTCGATCAGATCTTCATATATCAGAACTTCATATTTGATCAGAGCAACATGAGCTTTTATATTTTGATCAGAGCTTCTAGTTCTTAGTCTTCATAGTGTTCAGAGCTTCCTTGTGCCTGTAGACTTAACAACAAAACAGAAAAACATTTCAAGTAATAGAGTTAGAATGTTTGAGAATTTCTGTCTAGTTAGCCGTTATTGATTTTAAATATCATTCTTGTTCTCCCCCTTTTTGTCAGCAATCAAAAAGTGTTAGTGATGTGCTAAAACAATTTAGATCAGAAAAACAAATTATATTAAAAATAGTTCAGAGGAAAGAACATTACACAAGCATAGTCAAAACATAGTCAAAAGTACATCAGAAAATGACATGCATGAAAAAATTTCAAGGTTGTGGGGGCATGCGTGAGAACAGGCTTTCCAGCATTGCTTGAATCTTTTCAGAAGTTGCATTCTGCTTCTGAACCATGGTGACAACAGTATCAATCTTGCTGTCCTGGACATTCATTCTTGCTTCCATCTTCTGATCACTCTCTTCCATCCGCTGCTGTAGACGCAAGTCATTCAGCCTTAATTCTTCCAGAGCCTGCCTGTCCAAGGCAGCTTGAGAACTTTCAGCAGGAGGAAGCTTCTCAGAACTTTCAGCTACATCTTCTGCTGGATTCTCTTCCTGAAGAGTCTTGTCTTCTTCTGAAGGTTGCACCTGTGCAGCTTGTTCTTTCTCAGACCACGATTCAGAGTCCAGAGGGAGCACAACTTCTTGAGGCAGCTGACTCTCAACTTCCTTCAGCAGCTTGCTAAAGTTCTGTTGAGCCTGCTCATAGTTGACGTCCTGCAGCTTGAGTGCTTCAGCACGAACCCATACTCTGAACTGTGACCAGAGCTGATCAGAAGCAGCTGGGTCGATCATCCCGGGACAGACTTGCTTCAGAGAAGCAATCCACTGCAGCATACCTGTTTCAAAGTCCAAAATACCAGAGCCAACATCTAGTTGCTTTGGTTTGGGAATGGCCAATTTGTGTCTTAAATCAGCAAGACGTTCAAGACTTGTTAAGTTAATGAATGTTCTGCTGGGGTTTTCAGATGATTGGTTTTCAGAGGTGTGCTGAGGTGCTGTTTGTTTTGGTGGATGGTTATCAGAGTCAGAGGATATGTCTATTGGAGTGGTTGGAGTTTTTGGAGGTGTTGATTCCTCTGATGATGGTAATTGGGGTCTGACAATGGTGGTTCCACATGGCAACTGTATTGCCAGCGGTGAAGGTTGAGGTGAGTGGGGATCAGAATGATGAGGAGATGGGGTTTCATAGCGATGAAACTCTGTTTGAGGTGAGGGAGGATTATTTTCTGGTTGAGGAGGTGGAACTTCTGATTGTTCAGGGATCAGAGGTTCTTCTGTGATAGGTTGTTGTTGTTCTGGTTCTGGTTGTGGTTCTGGTTGTGGTTCTGGTTGAATTTCTGGTTCAGGTTGTGGTTGAATTTCTGGTTCAGGTTGTGGAGGAGGAATATTTGGTGGTTCAGAGTGAGGTTGAACAGAAGTATGTTCACGCTCAATGTCAGCTAGCACTCTATCAAGTGCTGGTGTTGTTGAAACAGTTGGTTGTTGTTTGGTAATTTTGAGGGGAATTTTGATTCTGGTTCTTCTGAGTTGTAAGGCCTCAGAAGGGTCTTCTGGTATTGTTTCATCAATAGTGGGGATTGGAATGGAAATTCTGTGAGAGGTTGGAGGCGGAGCAACAGATGTTGGAATAGTAGAGGAAATTGAAATAGGAGCAGCAGATGAATTACCTCGTTTCTTTGGAGTCTGGTGAGATGATCCTTCTGCTTTCCTCTTCTTTGACTTCTTCTGAATCACTTCAGGTTGAACTTGACTCAGATCTTTGATCTTCAGCTTTGAACCTGCAACTTCTTCCTTGTGAGAATCTGGATACTTGGCAAACACATCAGGATGGGATTCCATTTCAGAAAATCTTGGGAAATCACTCAGAGGCACTCTTCTTCTGGAGATGTCAGCAGTTGAAGAAGCTCTGGGTTCCTTCCTGATATTGTCTATCAGCTTCATCTTTTTCAGATTCTTAGCATTCACCGGTTTTCCAACAGTTGGTTCAAAATTGCCCAGTACTTTAGCTTCGCTCAGATAATCTATCAGCTTATTCTCTGTCAGAATATCTGATATGAGCCTCCCAAATGGTATCCAGTCTCTTTTCGTCCTTTCTTCTTCTCTAGTCTCTTTCACACTAGTCTTCAGATGATTGAACAGGAAGTGTGCCAAATTGATCTTCACCCTCTGATTAATAAAGTAGATCAGAAATTGCTGATCCACGTTTATATAGTCAGGAGAGCTTGTGGGCTTCCTGTGATTGAAACAGCCTAGAACAATCTTGGCCCACACTCTGCAGTGATCCTTCAGATCCTTGATTTTGCTGCTGGGAAAACCAAGAGTGAAAATACAGTTGGCTACCACACCAATATCAGGGCACCTATCAGCCATGTCCACACAACGGACTCCACCACCACTTTGACCTATTAACCTGGCAATGAGGTCTTCAGAAATTATTATCTTCTTACCCATGACAGAAGAGATGACTAGATGCTTATCAATCTTGGCATGAATCCAAAATTCTTTGACAAGCTCTGGGAAGGTTGGTCCAACCAATCTATCAAAGTACCTCTCCCACTTCTGAGCTTTGACTTCCACAGTTAGGTCAAATCCATTATCCTTCAAACTTTCGAAATCGATGATTAATTCAGAGAGAACCTCAAGATTCTTTACTGGTGTGAGAAGAGTTCTGGTAGGCGCTTGATATTGCTCAGAGGTTTCCTTCTTCTGATTTCCTGCAGAAATGCTGGAGGATGCCATTGTTCTCACACAAAAAGCTTGAGAGTGATTTGAGAAAAGCTAGGGTTTTGAAGGAGATATGCAGAAAAATTCTTAAGAGATTATGAGTAAGCGTAAAGAATAAACATGAAGAGTAATGTGCTTAAATAGGATTTTCAAAAATTATTTTGAAAAATAAAACGTTTTTAAGAGAGAGAAAAAGAATGATTGCCATTAACAAGCGTGATTACTTTTGCATTTAATGCTTGCTGATTTTGGGGGATTTGAGAAAGATACTTAAAAACGGTTACCAGACATGTGTCTCAATGCACCCAATCAGCGCTTTGCCTTCTCAGAAACGTGCACGCGTTCTGCTTCAGGGATTTGCTGATGATTGGATGACACTTGTTTGATGTAGTGATCAGCACGTCTGTATTTGAGATTAGACTCTCAGATCTTTAGACTTGCCTCTGATACAATCTGCATGTTCTTACTTTCTGAAAGAAGATTGATCAGAAGTTCACAGTAATATAAATACATTCTGAAAGATAAAAATATGGAATTAAAGCATTTTCATTCTGGGCATACTTTCATGCTGAGATGTTTCAGAATGAAATTAAACCTATCTTCTGAAAGGGGTTTTGTAAAGATATCAGCCCATTGATGGTCTGTATCTATAAATTTCAAGTTTAAAATTCCTTTCTGAGTATAGTCCCTAATGAAATGATGTTTTATTTCTATATGCTTAGCTCTAGAATGTAAAATAGGATTCTTACTTAAGCAAATAGCAGAAGTATTATCACAAAGAATAGGAATGTTACTCTCAAAAATCTGGAAGTCTTCAAGCTGACTTTTCATCCAGAGCATCTGTGTGCTACATCCAGCTGCTGCTATGTACTCAGCTTCTGCTGTTGACAGAGCAATAGTTGATTGCCTTTTGCTGGACCATGAGATCAGATTTTCTCCCAGAAACTGGCAGCTTCCAGAAGTACTTTTTCGTTCCACTCTGTCTCCAGCAAAATCAGCGTCGCAGTAGCCTACTAAACTGTAATCACTAGATTTTCTATAAAACAAACCCAGATTAGTAGTACCTTTCAGATACTTGAAAATTCGCTTAACAGCTGTTAAGTGAGATTCTCTAGGATCTGATTGGAATCTAGCACAAATACATACGCTGAATAGAATATCAGGTCTTGAAGCAGTCAGATAAAGGAGAGAACCAATCATACCTCTGTAGACCTTCTGTTCTACGCTTTTGCTTACCTCTTCTCTTTCCAGAATGCACGTGGGATGCATTGGAATCTTTGATGGCTTACATTCTGAGAGGTCAAATTTCTTCAGAAGATCTCTGATGTATTTGCTCTGATGAATGTAAGTTCCCTCTGGAGTTTGATTGATCTGAATTCCTAAAAAGAACTTCAGTTCCCCCATGAGGCTCATCTCAAATTCTGCCTGCATACACTTAGCAAATTTTCTTCCAAGAGAAGGATTAGTAGAACCAAAGATTATATCATCAACATAAATTTGACAGACTAAAATGTCACTCTTAACTGTTTTACAGAATAGAGTGGTGTCCACTTTCCCTCTGGTGAACTCATTTTCAAGCAGAAAGTTACTTAGCCTTTCATACCAAGCTCTGGGAGCTTGTTTCAGACCATACAGTGACTTTTTCAGTTTGAAAACATGTTCTGGATGTTTTGTATTTTCAAAACCTGGGGGTTGGTGAACATACACTTCTTCTTCTATATAACCATTTAAGAATGCACTTTTGACATCCATCTGATACAGAGTGATGCCTCTGTTAACAGCAAATGAAATTAAAAGTCTGATAGATTCTAACCTGGCGACTGGGGCAAAGGTTTCTGTATAGTCTATCCCCTCTTGCTGACTATAACCTTGTGCAACCAGTCGTGCCTTGTTTCTGACGACTTCACCTTGTTCATTGAGCTTGTTTCTGAACACCCATCTTGTTCCAATGACGTTGAATCCTTTTGGTCTTGGAACGAGATCCCAAACGTCGTTTCTGGTGAATTGATTCAGCTCTTCTTGCATTGCCAGAATCCAGTCATTGTCCAGAAGTGCTTCATCAATAGAAGAAGGTTCAATCAGAGACACAAGTCCCATCAGAGTTTCTTCAGAGTTTCTGAAGCTTGCTCTTGTTCTGATTGGATCTTCCTTTCTTCCTAGGATAGTCTCTTCTGGGTGATCCAAACTGCTTCTGGGTAATCTCTTCTGAGGTTGATCAGCAGCAGTTGTAGGATTCTTAGCATTGCTTCTTTCAGACGTTGAAGGAATGTCTGTGTTGAGAGCTTCTGATGACTTGTCTTCAGAACCTGCAAATTCAATTTCTATACCTGCAAGATTTTCATTCTGCTTTGACTTTTCAGAGTCAAGCTTGTCATCAAAACGAACACTGATTGATTCTTCCACAATCTGTGTTTCTGTATTGTATACTCTGTACCCTCTTGAGCGTTCAGAGTATCCTAACATAATACACTTCTGTGCCTTAGAATCAAACTTGTTCAAATAATTCTTAGTGTTTAACATATAGCAAGTACATCCAAATGGATGAAAATACGAAATGTTGGGCTTTCTGTTCTTCCACAATTCATATGGAGTCTTTTCCAGAATAGGTCTTATTGAGATTCTATTCTGAATGTAGCACGCTGTGTTTATTGCCTCTGCCCAGAAAGTCTTAGCAACGTTTGTCTCGTTGATCATGGTTCTGGCCATTTCTTGCAATGTTCTGTTCTTTCGTTCTACAACTCCATTTTGTTGGGGAGTTCTAGGACAAGAGAAATCATGCAGAATGCCTTTGTCATTAAAGAATGACTCAAAATCTTTATTTTCAAATTCTCCACCATGATCACTTCTGACTTTAACGATTCTAAGATCTTTTTCATTCTGAACTTGGTTACAGAAGGTAACAAACACAGAGTGTGACTCGTCCTTGTGTCTTAAGAACTTTACCCATGTCCATCTGCTATAGTCATCTACGATTACTAACCCATACTTCTTGCCACTGACAGAAGCAGTTTTAACTGGTCCAAATAAGTCAATGTGCAGAAGTTCTAATGGCTTAGAGGTAGAAACAACATTTTTGGATTTAAAAGAGGGTTTTGCAAATTTGCCTTTCTGACATGCTTCACACAGAGCATCTGAATTGAACTTCAAATTTGGAAGTCCTCTGACCAGATTGAGTTTGTTAATCTGAGATATTCTTCTCATACTAACATGTCCCAATCTTCTGTGCCAGATCCATTGCTCGTTGTTAACAGACAGAAGACATTTTACGTTCTGACTCTTAAGTTCAGAAAGTTTGATTTTGTAAATGTTGTTTTTCCTCTTACCATTAAATAGGATAGTCCCATCTTTCTGACTAACAGCTTTACATGATTTTTGATTAAAGATTATATCATAACCGTTATCACTTAATTGACTTATGGATAACAGGTTATGCATCAATCCATCAACAAGCAGAACATTATTAATAGAGGGAAGATTTCCGTTACCTACAGTTCCAGAGCCAATTATCTTTCCCCTCTGATTGCCTCCAAAGCCAACGTGGCCTCCAGGCTTAAGTTCCAGGCTTTGGAACATATGCCTTCTTCCCGTCATGTGACGTGAGCAGCCAGAGTCCAGGTACCATGACTGGTGTTTCTGACTTGCTGCTAAAGATATCTGCAACATGTATTATTTTATCCTTAGGTACCCAGATCTTCTTGGGTCCTGATTTGTTAGTTTTACCAAAACTCTGGTTGAATTTTGGTTTTACAAAGTGATTACTACTAGTATATTTGATGTCATGTGTGTGACCATACACAAAGTGTGAAGTTAGAGGAGTGTATTTAATTGTTAAATCCATGACATTTTTAGGTGTAGGAACCTTACCTAGGTATCCTATTCCTTTCCTGCCGTTTCTGCTAACTCCATAGATCATTGAAGCCATTCTGCTTCTATCTATGCTTTTAGCAAGGAACTTCTGGAAACTATGATCATACTCCTTGATGATCTCATCAGCGTTGCTGGGAGTTTCAGCAATTGGTTCCTTCTGAGAGTTTTGTAAAGAGTTTTCTAATTTTAAAATTTTATCTCTCAGCTCAGAGTTTTCCAATTTGAGACTCTCAGACTTATTAGAGTCAGATTCAAGAGTTCTTTTCAGATCTCTGAATTTAGCTCTAATCTGCTGATAACGTTCCAGAATTTCATTGAGGCTTTCAGCAAGTTCAGCCTTTGTAAAATTAACAGCGAAGTTAGGGAATACCTCTTCTGTGTCTGATTCTGAGTCTGAGTCAGAAGCTTCACTGTCATCTGGAATGTTAGCCATAAGCGCTATGTTCGCCCTTTCATCATCTGATTCTGAGTCAGCTTCAGACGAGTCAGAGTCATCCCATGTGGCCATGAGACTTTTCTTCTTCTCTCTTCCAAACCTCTTTTTGGGCTTTTCCCTCTGAAGCTTTGGACAGTCACTCTTGTAGTGTCCTTGCTCATTGCACTCGTAGCAGATGATGTCTTTTGTATTTGGCTTCTTGCTACCTGAGGAGCCTTCTGATCTTCTGTATCCAGAGGAAGAATCTGTCCTTCTGTATCTGGAAGAAGACTCGTTCTGATCAGATCTTCTGGGATTCCTGAACTTCCTTTGTCTTTGCTTCCACAGTTGATTTACTCTTCTGGAGAGAAGAGAAAGCTCGTCTTCTTCTGATGAGGATCCATCAGATGTTTCTTCAACTGCCTGCAAAACTTTAGATTCAGATTTTCTGTTAGATTTTAAAGCTATAGGCTTACCTTGCTTCTGAGGCTCGTCAGCTTCCAGCTCTATCTCATGACTTCTGAGGGAGCTTATAAGTTCCTCCAGAGTGATTTTGTTGAGATCTTTCGCCAGCTTCAGAGCAGTAACCATAGGCCTCCACTGCTTGGGTAAACTTCTGATTATCTTCTTGACATGGTCAGCAGTAGAGTACCCCTTGTCCAGAACTTTGAGACCAGCTACCAGAATCTGGAATCTGGAGAACATAGTTTCAATGGATTCAGATTCTTCCATTTTAAACGCCTCATACTTCTGAATGAGCGCCAGAGCCTTTGTTTCCTTGACTTGGACGTTTCCCTCATGCGTCATTCTGAGAGAATCAAAGATGTTCTTAGCTGTGTCTCTGTTGGAGATCTTCTCATACTCAGTATAGGAGATAGCACTGAGGAGGATGGTTCTGGCCTTATGGTGATTCTTGAAATCACGCTTTTGTTGATCAGTCATTGATTTTCTATCAATCTTCTGACCAGTTGCATTAACAGGGTGCGTGTATCCATCTGTCACCATATCCCACAGATCAGCATCATGTGCTAGAAAGAAGCTTTCAATTCTGTCTTTCCAGTAGTCAAAGTTTTCTCCATCAAAGACTGGAGGTTTGCCGCTGAATCTGTCTCTATCCTCATTGTTGTCATTGCTGAAATGAGAGTTGTTTCCTGCCATAGTGTTTTTCTGACGCTGGATCTTTTACTGACACGGTTAAGTGTTTTAGCTCAGAACCAGGCGCTCTGATGCCAATTGAAGGGGTGAAAAACACAAGAAGGGGGGGGGGGGGTTGAATTGTAAAACTGGAAACTTAAAGCAAATGACAAGGTATTTTTATCCTGGTTCGTTTGATCTCAAACTACTCCAGTCCACCCGTTCAAGGTGATTTCGCCTCTCTCCAACGAGGTCTTAATTCACTATATTCAACTGAATACAAATCTGCTTTAGCAACTGCTAAAACCTTCTTGATTCAAACCACAATCCGGTTTGTCAAGGCAACACTTTCTTACAAAGGAATGAACAAGTGTGTATGAATGTTTTCTACAAAAACTATATCACAACTGTGATGTTTACACAAATGAAGCTTAGAATACTAAGATGCTAAACGCTAATAGAGTATCAGAGTTTGGTGGTTTAGCAAAACTTGTAGAGTGAAGATTACTGTTCAGCTTTGTGTGTGTAGAGAGTTTGGAAGCATTAGCCGTGATAATCTTCAAAGCTTGGTTTATATAGCACTTTGAGAAGATGAACGTTGAAGCAAATATTCTTGATTCAATGCTATTAACAAGCTTTCCTTTTTGAGCAGATCTTGTCTAGAATGATGCCGTTGGTATTGATTAGCTTTCAATGCACAGTACCGTTGCTTCTTCAATGCACGATCTGGCTTGGCTCATTCTGATTCTGCTTCGCTGCTGATGAACTAATTTGTTTCTGTATCAGAGTGTTTTACGCGCAGTTCTGTTCATCAAGCTTCAGCATGTGCAAGCGTTGATCATCTGATCTTGACGTTCTGATTCAGCAACTTCTGATGCTGATGTGCAAACTCATATTCTGATGCTGAAAACGTGATCTTGCTTATTTTAATCAGCATATCTGCAAGTCAGAGCATAGTAATTTTAGGCAGCATATAATTCAATCATAAAATATTTAACTACTATATCTTTTCACTTTGTTATCATCAAAACTTAAATATAGGGTACTAGATTCAAACATTGTTCTAACAACAACAACCTATCACAGAAGAACCTCTGATCCCTGAACAATCAGAAGTTCCACCTCCTCAACCAGAAAATAATCCTCCCTCACCTCAAACAGAGTTTCATCGCTATGAAACCCCATCTCCTCATCATTCTGATCCCCACTCACCTCAACCTTCACCGCTGGCAATACAGTTGCCATGTGGAACCACCATTGTCAGACCCCAATTACCATCATCAGAGGAATCAACACCTCCAAAAACTCCAACCACTCCAATAGACATATCCTCTGACTCTGATAACCATCCACCAAAACAAACAGCACCTCAGCACACCTCTGAAAACCAATCATCTGAAAACCCCAGCAGAACATTCATTGACTTAACAAGTCTTGAACGTCTTGCTGATTTAAGACACAAATTGGCCATTCCCAAACCAAAGCAACTAGATGTTGGCTCTGGTATTTTGGACTTTGAAACAGGTATGCTGCAGTGGATTGCTTCTCTGAAGCAAGTCTGTCCCGGGATGATCGACCCAGCTGCTTCTGATCAGCTCTGGTCACAGTTCAGAGTATGGGTTCGTGCTGAAGCACTCAAGCTGCAGGACGTCAACTATGAGCAGGCTCAACAGAACTTTAGCAAGCTGCTGAAGGAAGTTGAGAGTCAGCTGCCTCAAGAAGTTGTGCTCCCTCTGGACTCTGAATCGTGGTCTGAGAAAGAACAAGCTGCACAGGTGCAACCTTCAGAAGAAGACAAGACTCTTCAGGAAGAGAATCCAGCAGAAGATGTAGCTGAAAGTTCTGAGAAGCTTCCTCCTGCTGAAAGTTCTCAAGCTGCCTTGGACAGGCAGGCTCTGGAAGAATTAAGGCTGAATGACTTGCGTCTACAGCAGCGGATGGAAGAGAGTGATCAGAAGATGGAAGCAAGAATGAATGTCCAGGACAGCAAGATTGATATTGTTGTCACCATGGTTCAGAAGCAGAATGCAACTTCTGAAAAGATTCAAGCAATGCTGGAAAGCCTGTTCTCACGCATGCCCCCACAACCTTGAAATTTTTTCATGCATGTCATTTTCTGATGTACTTTTGACTATGTTTTGACTATGCTTGTGTAATGTTCTTTCCTCTGAACTATTTTTAATATAATTTGTTTTTCTGATCTAAATTGTTTTAGCACATCACTAACACTTTTTGATTGCTGACAAAAAGGGGGAGAACAAGAATGATATTTAAAATCAATAACGGCTAACTAGACAGAAATTCTCAAACATTCTAACTCTATTACTTGAAATGTTTTTCTGTTTTGTTGTTAAGTCTACAGGCACAAGGAAGCTCTGAACACTATGAAGACTAAGAACTAGAAGCTCTGATCAAAATATAAAAGCTCATGTTGCTCTGATCAAATATGAAGTTCTGATATATGAAGATCTGATCGACCTAACACTCTGATCCGAAGCAAAGCTCTGACAGGAAAAGCTCTGAAGCTCTGCTCTCTGATAAGTCAAAGACTTATAATCTGATGCTCAAAGATAGAAAAAGATCTGACTCTGAAGAACACACATATCAAAGGGAAGTAACAAACTCAGGGGGAGTATCTCTTAACTCTGACTTCTCCGTACTTCTTATTCTGATACATAGATCTGATAACTTTTCACGTTATTTTTCATTTAAAATATCTAGTTTTTGTCATCATCAAAAAGGGGGAGATTGTTAGAACAATGTTTGAATCTAGTACCCTATATTTAAGTTTTGATGATAACAAAGTGAAAAGATATAGTAGTTAAATATTTTATGATTGAATTATATGCTGCCTAAAATTACTATGCTCTGACTTGCAGATATGCTGATTAAAATAAGCAAGATCACGTTTTCAGCATCAGAATATGAGTTTGCACATCAGCATCAGAAGTTGCTGAATCAGAACGTCAAGATCAGATGATCAACGCTTGCACATGCTGAAGCTTGATGAACAGAACTGCGCGTAAAACACTCTGATACAGAAACAAATTAGTTCATCAGCAGCGAAGCAGAATCAGAATGAGCCAAGCCAGATCGTGCATTGAAGAAGCAACGGTACTGTGCATTGAAAGCTAATCAATACCAACGGCATCATTCTAGACAAGATCTGCTCAAAAAGGAAAGCTTGTTAATAGCATTGAATCAAGAATATTTGCTTCAACGTTCATCTTCTCAAAGTGCTATATAAACCAAGCTTTGAAGATTATCACGGCTAATGCTTCCAAACTCTCTACACGCACAAAGCTGAACAGTAATCTTCACTCTACAAGTTTTGCTAAACCACCAAACTCTGATACTCTATTAGCGTTTAGCATCTTAGTATTCTAAGCTTCATTTGTGTAAACATCACAGTTGTGATATAGTTTTTGTAGAAAACATTCATACACACTTGTTCATTCCTTTGTAAGAAAGTGTTGCCTTGACAAACCGGATTGTGGTTTGAATCAAGAAGGTTTTAGCAGTTGCTAAAGCAGATTTGTATTCAGTTGAATATAGTGAATTAAGACCTCGTTGGAGAGAGGCGAAATCACCTTGAACGGGTGGACTGGAGTAGTTTGAGATCAAACGAACCAGGATAAAAATACCTTGTCATTTGCTTTAAGTTTCCAGTTTTACAATTCAACCCCCCCCCCTTCTTGTGTTTTTCACCCCTTCATGATCAGCATGGCTACCGTGTCTGGAGCGTATCTGGACTGTATCTGAATAAGAGATCTGAATGAGTATCATAAATGACTTCCGTGTCTGGAGTGTATCTGTACTAGGGAACATCAACATGAGTGATCAGAATGGTGTTTACCTGGGTATTTGGTAAACAACCGCTGATCCTCCAAATGGTTACTTATTTGGTTACTCGCAGGATCGATCAGATTGATCCTATGGACATAGGTTGATTTTGAAGTTTAATTAGTGTGGATAAGGCTTTAAGTAAATTGGTTAAAGTAAATTGCATAAAGGAAAAGGCTTGGTAAAATAAACAAGGCTGGAATGTAAAGGTTCGACAGGAATCTTAAAGGGAAAAGCATGTAAAATACTGAAAAAGTAAATGACTTGAATTGATTAAATTGGTGTTTCACACATACATTTCTCAACAATTCGTTCGCTCACACTGGGTACTTGAATCTAAATGAGTGACTATGTATCTATTGTGAACACACGCGAGAAACTACACGTCTACTCCTATTTATACAAAAACATTCCAAGTAACCGTCGGGCAGTTACACTGCTTCGAGATCAAGCCACTTGTCACGTTCTCCATGCTCGACGCTCCAGATCCTTGCACGTTCGCACGTAGTAACTGCTGGAAACCGTTTTCCCTCCAAAGCTTTGAATTTCAAACTGCTCCACTCTGGACCATCGAACACGTTCGTCAAGAGACATCTTCGACAAAAACTCCTTCGACGTCGAAGGCAATCAGCCTCCTTCCTTGGAAGAAATCTTCTAAGTATTTGGCCATCTTTCGACGGTCACTTCGACAAGCTTAGCCAGTCGAAAGCATCTTTCAGCTTTTAATGGCTGTCATCAATTGAAACAAAGGTGTCGAATTTAGGAGCCAACAAATTGCCCCCCAAGAATGCCTTATTTCGACTCTTGAAAGAAAAAGGCATTCTTTGAAAACACCATTCGACACCTGTTTGTCCATGCTGAGTCACAAGTTAACTTGTGCACTTTTTGTTGCTTTTTACCAACTATTGACAATCCCAAGAAACCATCACTGATTTGATCCTAGGACGTCACTGTCAGTACGGCGTGCAGAACCAAAACATCACTTCATAATTTGTCATTATGACGAATTCAAAAAACGAGGACGCACGCTGCGTCTCTCTGTTTCTGCAGAAACGGCCAAAACAACAGGATGCTGCCACGCGTCCCACTACTCCCTGCAGCATTAAATGACATTTAATGCCCTCGTTATTGGGAATTTCTCCCACTACTATAAATAGTAGTGAATATCCCATTGTGGGACTTTTCACGCAAACAATCTCTCAAACTTCCTTGCTTCCTTGCAAACTTGTTTCTCTTTGCAGAAAAACTCTTCCCTTTCCAACTTCATCTTCATCCTCAACAATGGCTTCTGCTTCAACTGCCCCCAAGACTAACGCATCAATTGAACAAATTGCTAGGCCCAAGGTTTTTGTAACCGCTCCGGTAGTGAACGCTACAGGGAAACGAAGGGTCCCTGAACCATCTGATATCTCTGTCCGCGACGCTTACTCGCGTCACTTGATGATTCCGGTTGGATACTCCAACCAAATCTTCGCCATGGCTGGACCCATGAACCCCAGCATCTCTGAAGCTCTGAAGATCAAGAGCTACTTTCCCATTGTCGAGAAGCTCAAGCCAGTAGCTTGTGCTAAGAAGGATCCAGAAGACAACGAAGACCCCACACACGAGAAGATTGACCTTCGTTTCTTCAACAGAAGTGTTAGAGTTTTTAGGTCTTGCCCTAATCTCACCCAGGACTACGTTTCTTGGCTAACAAAGCTGGAAAAACATCAAACTCCAGTCTGGAAGGAGATGGGCATCTTTGACCTAATAATGCTGTCGAAGACAGGTTTAAGCTACTCCCCAGAGATGCTCATAGCTTCAATGCTGTTCTGGGATAACTCTCACTTCACCTTTCACCTTCCATGTGGGATGTTAACTCCCACACTCTTCGACGTAGCAGCCATCACTGGCCTTCGACCAACCGGAGATTACTTCGACCCGGAAGAGATGTCGGAGGACCAAATTGGCTTTTCTGAGACGAAGCCAACATTCACCACCTTTATCAACCACTTTCATGACAAGTCGACAGACACAGTGTCCGACGTTGAACACATAGCGTTTCTAGCCTTATGGCTAACTCGCTTCGTGTTCTGTTCGAAGTCCCTGCAAGTGACCAAGAAGATGGTCACCCTGGCCACCCAACTGCATCACCGTCAGAACATCTGTCTGGCGGAACTAATTCTGGCCAGTCTTTATGACTCCATCAGCAATGGGGTTACTCTTTTGAAGCATATCGAAGATAGGAACAGTCTGCTACTCGCTGGGCCTTTCTGGTTACTTCAACTGTGGCTTAACGCCACTTTCGAGTCTTTCTTACCCAAGAAGGCTCCGATAAATGAACAAGCCTCAGCGATAGCTAACAGACGTATCGAAGGGATTAGGCTGGCTCTACTGACGCCTGTGGAAGATGGGCTAGAGTTCCAACAAACCTTCACTAACTTCGTGCTGATGTTCGCTCGAAGGAAGGAATTCGTTTCGACTATGGCTCCATTTGCTCAGCGAAAGGTGGGGCCAGCTTGGTTCACAAGGCCACATCCCAAGGAATCGAGTGGTCCCAATGTTGATGAGCACACCATACTGTGGGAGGCATTCCTTACCCCAAGGATTATGCCTCTTCGATTTAAAAGTTCTAAGACTCATCTGAGTCTGCTGGCCTATCAACCAAACCTGGTATCTCGCCAGTTTGGTATCATCCAAACCCTGCCCTCTCCCATTTTCCAAAAAGAGAAGTCCATGTTGTACTTCTGCAACGATTATACAGAAGATGCTGCTACCAAGCATATTGGAAGATATGCTGGTCGAACCATCCTCTCGCTGTTCAACTACCAGCTTAACTTCCTTTGTTCGCCATCTTTTGAAGAATGGTGGAGAAGCTATTACGCTGAGTACTTCTTCGACGAGAGGGACTTCACAGCAGAGTTGCAGAAGTCTTTTGTCCTCGTATTTGACAAAGTAAAGAAATGTAAGTTCATACTCTCACATTACTTTTTATCTTTCTCTTCGACTGTTAGCTTGTTAACTTTCCCTTTCGCTTTCAGTTGTTCGAAAACCTTTGGTCAAGAAGGCTCCAGGAGGCCCACAAGGAGGAGTCCCTTCGACCAAACCTCCACCGCCGGCGAAGACTATAGCGCCGGCGAATACAACAGGCAACCAACAGGGGGAAGGCTCTTCGATGAGGCCTCCTGCATCGGTAACCAGATTTTCTTCATTTGCAATCTGGCTTTCGATTTTTTATTTTCGACGTAATTATTCAATCGAATTCCTATTGGTTTTATAGGCCCCTTCGCCCAAGAAAAGGGCAACCTTGGTGATCGAATCGGGGAGTGACGACGACAGCGACGCCCCTCCTACTCCCTTAAAGAGGAGAAAGTTAACGAAGGACGCTTCTGTTCCTACTCCAGCTCCTGAAGGTCGAACCGTCAGAATAAAGGTTGGTGCAAGAAAGCCTAGGCCACCTGCAGTGGTCATCGAAGAACCAACTGAGGAGGAACTGAACGCTCTAGTTAACAATCCTGTCGAAAGTGATAATTCCAGCCCTGGGGCTGAAGCCAATCCACAGGTAATCTATTGACCCTTCTTGTAACTTAGGCATAAATACCAGTATTGATTATATCTCTTTCGACATCTGAAGATTTGTCTTCTTCCTCTTTTTCAGGAAACTACTGGAAGTTCCCCACCAAGGACTTCAGAAACTCTGGAATCTGCTGACCTTAGCAGGCCTCAGGTGCAAGATTTGGGTAATGACGAAGCCCACACTGAACATGAGGCCAATGCTGAAACAGTGGAGAAGACAACTGAAGAACCTATGGCGGAGGAAACACAGCCAAAAACGGTTCCTGTGGTGATCTTGTCGTCAGAAGAGAATCCTGAGGGAAGAGATCAAGGCAACGGCGAAGAGAAACAAGATGCTGTTGACGAAGAGCATGAAGGTGGTACTGGCGAAGAACACCAGGATGACGCCAGCGAAGAACCAAAGAATGATGCTGGCGAAAGACCCCAAGGTGAAGTTAACGAAGAACCACGAGTCGACGCTAGTACCGCCTCAGTTCGAGTCGAAGAACAACCAAACGAGGCACTTAGCATTCAACAGCCTCCAGTCCAAGATAATGCTATGGCAAGGGTCACCTCCTCAAAGCATAGGTCGAAAGAAGACCTGGAAATCTTGAAGCGAACTGACCCTATCAGCTACCTCAATGCAATCGTTGAGAGTAAGAGTTCTTCCGACACCAGTCAGGAAATTCCTACTTTGTCGGGGAAATCTACTGAGACTTCTCCTCTTGATGATGCATTGGCGAAGGTCAAGGCCCAGTTCTTCAAGAGAGATTTAATGAAGGCTTTAGAGGGTGACCCCACTGCTCCATCTTGCTTGAAAGAGGTTCTGAATGCTGTTGACTTCGATGCTGTAGCTCCAGAAATCTCTGACTTAATCATGGAATTACATTCTATGATTGACCAAGTCTCAGCGGATTACCGGCGCCAACGAACTTTCAACAGTCAGCTCGAAACGCTGCATGGCAAGAGCTTATCTGCATGGACTGCCGTCACAAGTTCGACTTCTCGAATTGCCGAGTTGTCGAAACAGAAAGCGTCAGCACAGGAAAGGTTCGATGCTATTGAGCGAGAGAATGTCTCCTTCAGAGCACAAATTGCAGAAATAGAGGCGAAGATAAACGCCAACACTGTGCTCCAAGGGGAAATTCTTTCGACCATCCCAGACGCTGAGAGCCAGACTGAGGTTAAGCAAGGCCTGGAGTTCGCTGAGAGGGCCCAAAGCCTCGATGCTCAAATTGCCAAACTGGAGCAAGAGAAATCTTGGTGCAAGAAGAGGTTGGATTTGCAGCATGCTAAGTATCTTCGACTGAAGAATTCTCTTTCTTTTTGATTCTCTTTTGTAATCATCTATTGTAATCGCTTTCGACAACAATTGCCATTTTGGCAGAGATTAATAAAAATTTCCATTTTGGCATTTCTATGGTTAATTTAATTTATTATTTTATTTTTATCTCTTGAAGTATAGGCTTATATTTTTTCAAATATTTACCATTTACTCTCAAGAGCCTTTTATCACCACTTATCTCTTCGACTTCATAGGCTCCACCAGAAAAAGTTTGGATAACTCTGAAGGGTCCTTCCCATTTGGGTGACCACTTCCCCATGCTTCGATCCCGTCGATCCATGGGAAGAATTACCTTCCAAACTAAATCTTCAGGCAAAAATGCCTTAGGTTTTACCTTTCTATTATAAGAGTCTTCGACTCTTTTCTTCTGAAGCCTGAGCAAGTCGAGAGCGTGTAATCTCTCTTCGTCTAAATCTACCAATTCATCTAACATCATGTTCCAATAAACCTCAGAAGGAATATCACAATGCCTCTGAACTCTTGCAGATTGAAGACAAATTTCTGCTGGCAATACTGCATCATGGCCAAAAGTTAGCCTATATGGTGTTGTACCAGTGGCTTCTTTTGGGGACGTTCGACAAGCCCATAAAATCTGGTCTAACGTCTTATGCCAATTCTTTGGTTTCTTCCCAACATGCTTCTTTATCAAGCCAATTACCACTTTGTTAGCTGCTTCGACTTGACCATTCGCCTGTGCATAGTAAGGCGTGGATGTTAAGAGTTTGAAACCTGTTTCCTGAGCAAATTCCTGCATCTTTCGACCAGTGAAAACTGAACCTTGATCAGTTGTTATTGTCTCAGGGATTCCATACCTAAAAATAATGTTCTTTTGAATGAATTCAATGACATTTTCTTGGTCTACATTGACTAAAGGGACTGCTTCGATCCACTTAGTAAAATAATCAATGCCTACCAATATGTATTTCTGGCTCTTTGATGATGCTGGTCGAATCTCTCCAATAAGATCCAACGCCCATCCTCGAAAGGGCCAAGGCTTCACTATCGAGTGAAGTTCGCTTGCTGGCACATGCTGGATGCCTGTATGAACTTGACACTCTTGGCAACCTTTGGCGAACTCAACACAATCTTTCAGCATAGTGGGCCAATATAGTCCTTGTCGAAACAACAACCATTTCATCTTATGGCCTGCTTGGTGAGCCCCACATGCCCCAGCATGCGTAGTCGAAAGGGCTATGTATGCTTCAGTTTCACTTAAACATTTCAGCAACACCCCTTCAGGCGTCTTCTTGAATAACTCATTACCCATGAGTACAAAACTCAACGCCCTGTATTTTGTTTTTCGTTCTGTCGGAGCTCCTGGATTTTGAAGATAGTCCACAATGGGTTTCCTCCAATCCTGGTCTGACAAATTGTCAATGAACGAAATCTCGAAGTTTGAGTGATCAGCGTATCCTAACCTTGTTGATTCCAAGTCTGTTGGTGATAAACAAGTCGCTCTTATCTTCTCTCGAACTTCGATTGCTCTTTGTAATCTCGTTTTTGAAATTTTATACCCAGATGCAATCTGTGCCAAGTCATTGGCTATTTGATTTTCGACTCTGGGTATGTGCCGAATATTGACACTTTCAAATTGTTTCAATAAACGATTTGCAATCACAAAGTACATAATGAGATTCTCTCTTATGCATTTATACTCCTTTGTGACTTGCTTGATGACTAACTCTGAGTCTCCCATTATTTCGACTCGAGTTGCCCCCAATTCCAACAATATTTCAAGGCCAGTAATTAGAGCTTCATACTCAGCCTCGTTGTTCGAACAAGAACCTTCGATTTGGTACTTGAATGTTGTTGGAATTTTATCTGGAGAAATAAGTAAGACTCCTACTCCTGTTCCATTTTTATGGCTAGAACCATCGAAGTAGAATTTCCAAGGTTCTATCTCCACGTAGTTAATATCCTCGACTTGAATAGAGTGGTCGACTATGAAGTCTGCAACCACTTGTCCTTTTACTGCCTTAAGAGGCACAAAGGTCAAGGAGTATTCAGTCAATGCTAATGCCCACTTGCCAATTCGACTATGCAAGATAGGTTTCGACAACATATATTTGAAAACATCAAAATGAGACGAAACATAAACATCAACTGGTTTTATATATTGTTTGAGCTTTGTACAAGAAAAATACAGACATAGACACAATTTTTCAACTTCGCTATATCTAGTTTCTGCATCATTCAAAACTCGACTGAGATAATAAATGGGTCTTTCGACTCCATTCTCATCCTCTTGGGCTAACATACTTCCCAGAGTTTTGTCAGATGCAGCTATGTACAATCTCATACTCCTATTGCTACAAGGAGGCACCAAAATAGGTGGCTTAGTGAGGTACCCTTTGATTTTGTCGAAGGCTTCTTGTTGCTCCTGCCCCCATTCGAACCCCTCCTTATTTAGTCGAAGTAAGGGTGAAAAGGCCTGAGCTTTCCCACTTAGGTTAGATATAAACCTTCTCAAGAAATTTATCTTGCCTAAGAGAGATTGCAATTCCTTCTTATTCGATGGCGCTTTCGCTTCCAAAATTGCCTTCGTCTTGTTCTGATTGATTTCGATCCCTTTCTTGTGGACAACGAAACCCAAGAAATCTCCAGCTTTTACACAGAACGCACACTTCAAAGGGTTCATCTTCAGACCATGTTCTCTCATTCTTTCGAACGATTGTCGAAGGTGGTCAATGTGACTCTTCCTGGAAACAGATTTTATAACAATATCGTCAATATAAACTTGCATAAACGTGTTAATAAAATCATGGAAGATAGTATTCATTGCTCGCTGGTACGTTGCCCCAGCGTTCTTTAGGCCAAAAGGCATCACTACCCATTCGTAAGTGCCTAAGGCCCCAGGGCATCGAAAAGCTGTTTTCGACACATCCTCTTCAGCAATGAAAATTTGATTATATCCTGAATAACCATCGAGCATACTCAGGTATTCGTAGCCAGCGGCAGAATCGACTAGCATTTCCGCCACAGGCATTGGATATTCGTCTTTGGGGGTGGCAGCATTCAGATCTCTGAAATCTATGCACACCCTTAATGTGCCATTTTTCTTAATTACTGGCACTATATTGGCAATCCATTCGACATACCTTGTAACACGAATGAACTTGCATTTCAGAAGTCTTTCGACTTCCGTTTTGATCTTCGACAATATTTCTGGAGCGAAGCGTCTTGGATTTTGCTTGATTGGCTTCTTTCCAGGTTTGATTGGCAACTGAAGTTCTACCAATCCTCTGTCGAGACCAGGCATTTCGTCATAATCCCATGCAAAACAGTCTTTAAACTCTTTCAGCAATTGGATTACTTCCAACCTAAGTTCTGGATCAATTCTGGCGCTGATGTAGGTTGGCCTATTCTCTGATCCTTCGCCTAAGTTGATTTCTTCTAAAGGGTCTTGTGCTAACATCTTAATGTTGTTCGCCAAGGGATCCTTTTCGAAGCCCAGAGGCTCATCGTCATAGATCGCGTCGAGCCTCTGTTCCTGCATTCCTTCTGTCGAGATGTCAGGAGGTTCTGGGTCAAAATCTTTTCCAGGACCTATATCTGGTGGCTCTGGGTCGAAATCTTTTCCAGGACCTATATCTGGTGGCTCTGGGTCGAAATCTTTTCCAGGACCTGCAGAAGGTAGCACTTGGTCATTGGCCTTGGTGGCCATATATTTTACTTCGGCTTCGAGAGCCGTTATCATCTTGGTTTCAGCCACATAGGCCGAAATTCGCTTCAGAGATTGTGACTCAGTCATTATCACTGAATTCACTTCCCCAACCAGTTGGTTGGATACCAGTTAGCCCACTGAATTCTATGTGTGACACGTCCTCTCTGTCCCATTGGAAACCATGCTCAGGATGCAGGTATAGGGAACAAAAGGTGTTTGGCGCTGGCGCCATGTCGAAATCAGGAGCTGGACATGGCCCTATGTGAGCCAAGTTTTTGTCGAAATCTGTTACACCCAAGTGGTTTACTTCGCCAAGGTAGTAACTCTGATCAGCCTCTATGTTTTCGACCAACCCATCTGGGCGCCATAGAAGCAGTCTTTGATGCATTGATGAAGGCACAGCACCTACACCATGTATCCACTCACGACCTAACAAAAGGTTGTAGTTAGGTTTGGCTGAAATGACCATGAACATTGTTGGTCGAAGGATCGACCCAACTTTTATGTCGAGCTGGATCACTCCCATGGTGGTCCCAATGCCTCCCTCATAGTTGGACAGGACCATATTGTGAGGTTTTATTTCTTCATCCCTTTTGCCAATCTTTATTAGCACAGAATGAGGGATAATATTGATAGTGGCCCCACAGTCGACCAATATCTTGTTCACAGTGGTCTCTTCGAGCTTGGCCCTTATGAACAAAGGTTTGAGGTGATTCTTCATCGCCTCTGTGGGTGGCTCGAAGAAGCCATTTTGTTCTTCTGTAGTGCCATTGTTCATGACAAAATAGCACACTGGCCTGTGTCTGGCCATTTCTTGTTCCATCTCCCAGTCACTGGTTTCGACTTCTACTTGTCGATTGAATTCCCTAGGCAGCATTGAAACAACGTTCACCATTATATCCAGGGTATCATCGGACTCAGCATCATCTTCGTCTTCGACTTCGCTCTGGTTAGGCCAAACTAGCCTGTTGGTAACTGGTTCTCTCTCAAGAGGCTTTCTTTGTTTCCTTTGAGGCACATTCGAACTAGTTTCAGCCTTAGGTTCGTTGGTGGCCTCTCTTTCAGCTTTTCGCCTTCTTTGATACCTCCTCCATTGGGATCTCGACATAGGACTTTTTCCCTTATAGTTGCTGGACACTTGAGCAACCTTGGGTGCAGCAACTTGAGTATCTTTCTTCTGGATTAAAGAGGAGCCTCTTGGCACTTCGAAAGAATGCCATTTCTCTTCACTTGGCCTTTTCCGGCCAGATGTTTTGTACCAAGTGTCTACTGGCACATTTGTTGGAGGCCTAAAAGTCGAAGGCCTCTTGTCTTGATGAGAACCCCTTCTGGGATCATGTCGAAGGTCAGAATTCTCCCTTCTCTTGTTCGCTGCTCTCACTCCTTGGATGTGCTCAGCAGCTTTTTTATCAAAGATGGAACTACATCTTGGACATAGCATGACCTCTGATTTCTTCTTCTGGCATCTTTGTAAAAAATCTGCCAAGTTTTCGTTTTCCTTAGGGAAAGCCGTTTTATTTGCCTGCTCTTGCCTTATGGCTTCTTCTGATGCTTTAGGGTCAGAAAGTTCAACCATGTTGATATTCATGGTATCCTTATTAGCAAGAGTTAGTTGTTTCATTTGTGTTTCCAGTTTCTCCGTCTGGCCTTGTACAGTGGCCAATTGGGAACTGGGCTTTGGTCCAGTTTTTTGTACTTCAGCAGTCTTCGACTTTGGGTCTTCGACCGCTTTCTGGACAGCCTCAATTGTCTTCCTGGATAAGTTTCCAGAAAAACTGCCAAAAATTGGCATGTTGATGTGGTCCTTAGAGACTTCGACCATGTTAATGCCTGGCTTCTTCGACTGGATCTTGGTAGCCTCTATCATGTTCACCTCAGAGGGTTCCGCATAGTGGGCTTCAGCCTTCATTGGATTGGAGTCGACAGCCATGGGGGATTTGTCAGCAAACTTTAATCTCCCTTCCTCAATAGCGTCTTGGACAAGATTCCTGAAAAGAAAACATTGAGAAGTTTTATGGCCCAGAAAATTATGATATTTGCAGAAACCCCTCTTCTTTCTTTGATCAAGAGGAGGCACTTTTACCCCAGGGGGTACTATCATTTGGCCATCTTTAACTAGCAAGTCGAATATTTCATCACATTTTGTGATGTCAAAACTGTAAGTCTTTTTTGGGAACCTATCGTTGGTCTTGTCTGGACCAATGGGATTTTTCCCATTTGAGGGGACTAACTGTTTACAAGAGTATGGAGGCCCTTGTTTCAGTTCTGCTAAATCGACCTCTCCTTCCTCGACAGCTAAAGTATCGTCGAAGGATTCTAGCTCTTCGTCATCCATCTCAACGTAAGCTATTCTCTCTCTCTTGTGAGTTTTTGTTGCCTTAGCTTTTTCAGCTTTAAGGCGTTCGACTTGTCGAACTCTATCGGCCAGTTGGGCCATGTCTCTTAGGTACTGGGTATCTAGCTTCTTCCTAATGGAATAGTCTAAACCGCCTGCGGCCATTTCGACCAGCTCATGTTCTGGCACTTGTGTAAAACATCTCGCCTTAAGCAACCTAAACCTATTTAGATATTCGTCTATAGGTTCAGTGAAACGTCTCTTAACACTCGCCAGTTCTTTCAGGCTTATCTTGGTTTGCCCCATATAGAATTGTTCATGGAACAATCTTTCCAATTGGGTCCAATGGTGGATCGAATTGGGGGGGAGAGTTGTAAACCAAGTAAAAGCATTTTTGGTTAAGGAACTTGGGAAGTATTTGATCCTTAGGTTTTCATTATTTGAAATGTCTCCTGCTTCGATCAAATACCTAGCCACATGTTCGACAGTGGATTCTGTCGTGTCCCCAGAGAACTTAGTAAATTTGGGGACTTTGGTTCTAGGGGGTAAGTCAGTTTGCAACACATATTCTGACAATGGAGATGTAAAGTTGGGCCTTCGAAAGCCCATGTTCATTCCATTCTGAGTCATGATCCTTTCGATCATGGTTGCCAGGTTGTTTTCCAACCCCATGTTTTGGTATTGGACTTGCTGAACCACTTCGTCAGCATTTTGGTTTCTGTTAACTAACCTAACCTCTGGGGCTATTACCCTAGGTTCTTCGACAGGTTGTTCTACAGGCTGTTGGGCCTGATTAATGGTGGTTTCCTCCTCTACAAATATCCCCTGATTTCCTCTTATTTGAGCCCTTTGGGGCTGTCGAATAGGTGGGGGTACTCCAAAGAAGTCAGCCAAACGCGTCATTTGCGCTGTAACTTGCTGATTCGACTGAGTAGTATTTTGTATTAGAGGATTTAGCACTGTACTCAAAGTTTGTGCCAACATTTGCACCATATCATGGTTGCTTTCGTCCATCTGTTGCCTCAAGACTGCTGTCGAGGCATTTGTAAGGCCATGGGCTACTTGGGCCGTTCCTCCTAAGAGTTGGGTCCTATTTCTATTCGCCATGCCTACTCCAGAGCCTTGGAGTGGCGAAGTGGCACTCACGAAAGGTTCTGAATAAGTGGACGCAGCATTCGTTAGGCTTGCCAATTCAGAAGTTGGCATACCATAGAATGGAATAAATCCTGGGGGAACCACTGGCCTTGGGCCAGTATTTCCCCTTGGAGGGGGAGTTCCCAAAGTCATTCTGGGGCCTGCAAACGAAGTCGTTGGCCCCGTGGTTGTGACTGACACCGCTGGTATCGAACCAGCATTCGTCACTTCGCTAACGGTCATATTAACCGTTGCTCCCACACTTGTTTGTGGGATTTCATTGTTGTTTGGCGGATTCGCCATTTCTTCCCCTCTTATGGCAGTATTATTATCGTTGGTGTATATTCTACCACTCCTCAATAACATGCAACTCGAAAAGATGAGATTTTTCAACAATCAACACACAGTCCCACCGGGTGTGCCAATTTGTTTACCTGGGTATTTGGTAAACAACCGCTGATCCTCCAAATGGTTACTTATTTGGTTACTCGCAGGATCGATCAGATTGATCCTATGGACATAGGTTGATTTTGAAGTTTAATTAGTGTGGATAAGGCTTTAAGTAAATTGGTTAAAGTAAATTGCATAAAGGAAAAGGCTTGGTAAAATAAACAAGGCTGGAATGTAAAGGTTCGACAGGAATCTTAAAGGGAAAAGCATGTAAAATACTGAAAAAGTAAATGACTTGAATTGATTAAATTGGTGTTTCACACATACATTTCTCAACAATTCGTTCGCTCACACTGGGTACTTGAATCTAAATGAGTGACTATGTATCTATTGTGAACACACGCGAGAAACTACACGTCTACTCCTATTTATACAAAAACATTCCAAGTAACCGTCGGGCAGTTACACTGCTTCGAGATCAAGCCACTTGTCACGTTCTCCATGCTCGACGCTCCAGATCCTTGCACGTTCGCACGTAGTAACTGCTGGAAACCGTTTTCCCTCCAAAGCTTTGAATTTCAAACTGCTCCACTCTGGACCATCGAACACGTTCGTCAAGAGACATCTTCGACAAAAACTCCTTCGACGTCGAAGGCAATCAGCCTCCTTCCTTGGAAGAAATCTTCTAAGTATTTGGCCATCTTTCGACGGTCACTTCGACAAGCTTAGCCAGTCGAAAGCATCTTTCAGCTTTTAATGGCTGTCATCAATTGAAACAAAGGTGTCGAATTTAGGAGCCAACAAATGGCTACCGTGTCTGGAGCGTATCTGGACTGTATCCGAACGTTGAAAACTTGAATGAGTATCAGAAATGACTTCCATGTCTGGAGTGTATTTGTACTGTATCTGAAATCTTTGAATATTTGTTAAAGATAACTTTTAATCTTATCCTGAAAAGGGTAAAATGTTAGCTGGACCATATAGTTATGTTGCATGAAATGTATGACGCAATAAAATGTGCTTTATCAATTTTTATGATATATGAGTGTAATGTATGCGTATGTAAGCTGAATTGCTGTAATGCCAAGGAAAATAAATCCTTGACAGCTGGGGAGAACAAAACCCTTGACTGTTGTTGGGGAATATAAATCCTGACTTCTCTGGGGATGAGAATCTTCATGTCCTTTGAAGTTGGAAGATGATAGACATTCTGTTGTAAGAATAATGCCAAGTGCTGCTTGAGAAACCTGCTTGGGGAGTGTGATCGGTGGATCTGGAACTGACTGTTTAACGCTGGTTCGCGATATGTCGCGGAAGCAAGAGTCGCCACCGTCTTTTATTTTCTCCAAATGGAAAGGACAAAAGCACAGAAAAATTCCTTATAGAGATTGCTCTCGGTTCGGGAGGTAGGTTATAGAAAGGGAAGGTGTTAGCACCCTTTCTATCCATGGTTATCCATGGGCTCTTAGATACTTGCTCATTGTGTTTTCAAAAATGGTTTGCTTGCTTTTCAATTGTGGGTTTTAAAAAGTTTCTTGGAAAATTTCAGTTCGACTCTTGTATCGGTCCTCAAGAGTGTTTGAAAAATTGCTTTCGAAAGCTTTTTGAAAAGGTGTCGGTGTGAAAAGTATTTTTTGATTTGTTTTGAAATTAGAGCAAGTATCTAGAGTCGTCTACCTACCCTAAGGAATTCGTCTGTGTAAATGTCCTTTAAAGTAGTGCCATCCCACCATTGAGAGGTAGGTAGCACCACCGTTGGAGGTGTTCGGGTCAATTCGAGTTTCTAGGGACATGGTGATCACCAGAGCAATGGGAAGACACCTTAGAAGCTACCCTCATGCCAGGTTCCCGGATCATGAGGACTTACTAAGACATCCTCTACTCGACGATCACCTTTCGAGGCAAGGCAACAGTGAGGCGTACCCTAGGGGTGGTGTGTGATTTGTGTGTTAGATTCATTTATTTTTATCTTGTTCATGTCAAAGTGATCTATGCGTTTGTTTTTATTTTTGTCATTCATTCTTGCATGCATTTGTTAACAGTTAAAAAGTTGCGGAAATTAAAAGTTCTAAACTATTACAAAGGCGCGGGTCCACATCGCCAAATTAAAATCCAAGACCCGATTTGACAGAAAAATAAAGAAGTAAAGTGCGAGAAATAAAATGTCCGAGTTTACAAGGCTTTGGGAGAATTACATAAATATTTAAAAGAAGGAATAAAGATGCGCGAATTGAATTGAAATTGAAAGCGAGGGCGTTGGACCCTTTTTAATGAAATTAAATTATATTGAGCAAATTAATTAAATTAAAATAAAAAAGAAATTATTTTTGAGGTTTTTTGTATTTATGAAATAAGAAAATTAAAATTAAAATTAAAAGAAACCCTAATTCTAAGTTATTTTTAATTATTTGAGAAAAATGTTAAAGTTTAACTTAATTTACTAAAGAATTTATGTACATGTTTATTTACAAAATAAATTAGTAATTAATAATAATAATAATGATGAGAAAATTATTTATTAAAAAAAATGATGAAAAATTTAAAAAACCTAATTTCTACATAGTTAATTTATTAAAAAAAATATTAAAGTTTTGAAACCTAAATTAATCTAATTAATTGTTTAAAGTTTATTTACAAAAATAATAATAGTAAAATTAATATTAATAAAATAAACATTTTTTTGATTTTTCTGTATTTTATATTTATTATGAAAATTATTTTATGGAATTAAAAGAAAACAATTAAAAAACAATTAAAAGAATAAAAAGGAAAAACAAATAAAAATTAAAAATTGAGCAAACCATAGGGGGTGTCTGGCCCAAGGGGAGGTTTTTTGAAGTATTGACTCCTGAGTACCGTGGTCTGCATTCTTTGGCCATTAGATTGAGTTTCATGCATAAGTTGTTCTACTTTGGCCAATTGGCTTTTGGCTTTTGGCTTTTGGCCATTTGTGTTCTGGCTTCAACGTTCCCTTAATCTCTGGCTTAATGTCTGCCTCGCCATGTATTTGACTTTTGGCTTTTGGCCTTTTGGCCTTTTGACTTTTTGGCTTTTGGCCTCAACGTTCCTAAATAAACCTGGGATCCTGTCTAAATCCTTACTGGAAAATCCGTGGCCTGAATGCTTTTATGCTCTTTGGATCATGGAGATCAAGCCAGCCTTACCCTTACTGAAGAAGTAATAAGATGTTGGTTTGTAGCTGAGATGGTTTTGTTTGTAGTGAGAGAGGGATTTGTAATAAGGATTTCAAGGTTTTAGGGTTCTTGAAAGAGTTTGATATTCCAACAGTGTTGTGGCAAGGTTTTTTCTCTCTTTTTTTCTTCCCTCTTTTTTCTTTTTTTCTCCCCTCTGGTTTGTGTGACAAGAAGGTGATTATATAGTGGAAATTAGGGTAAAGAAAATGGGCTTTGAATGTGCAATTGGGCCTCCAATATTCACTTGAATTCGTCACTTTCCAGGCAAAATCGCAGGGACTTAAGTGCATTTTTTGAAGTTGAAATGTGAAGACAAAATGTAGCCGATATCGATAACTAACTCCTGTCCGAAAATCGACTCAATCGGATAAACGGTGAATTAGTTATGAATTTTTGAAGTTTCAGCTCAGACAAACTTATTTTGGGCTCCAGTGTCGACTCTGACACGTTCTTCAATAAAAAACTGGTATTGATCGGAGCATAATCCGGTCTCGACTTTTGAAGCAAAGTTGTAGATCTACGAGTCAGGGACCTTGTGTAAAAATATGAGTCCAATCCGATAAAAATTGACCGAGTTATGAATTTTCGAAGTTTCGGCTCAGATGAAATAATGTTCAGCATTCAGGATTTTCAGCGTGTCACGCACTCTGAGCAAAAAACGAAGGCCTTTTGAATACCGTTTGAACTCAATACCTTCTGTGAAAATGTAGCCGACTCAATTTGTGAAATTTTGGCACCGGAACCAGCTCGATACGATGAAAATCGACCAAATTATGATTTTTTGAACATGACGCAAATAAACTTCTGTCACAAATTTTCTGCACGAAAATACTTGATAAATCCACATTTTTGAAGACCTTCTGATCGAAATTGGCTTCCAGCCGTGAGAGATGAAAACGTATATAATGTCAAGACGGAATTTTGGCCACCGGAACGGGTTCAAAATGAGTCACGATCTTCAAGTTATGAATTTTTTAGCGCGTAAAACTGCACTTTCAGCACACTTTTTTCACCATATTTCTTCGAGAAAACTCACACATTCGGATACCTTCTTCAAAGAATTGACTCTTGAGCCGAACCTGAATTTGAGAATATGTTACCAGAGATATCTTGACGAAAGAACACCTGAATATAACACGCCGGGTTGGACTTGTGAATTTTTCTTGAAATATTTTTGAGAAATATGGGAGGGCAAATTTTGGGGTACAACAGTTGCCCCTGTTCAATCTTCTTAGACCTGAGTATGCAGATTGGCTGACGTGCCTTTCGTAATCCGAAGGTGGAAGATGATTGAACACTAGAGTGCCCAGAAATTTGCGCTCACATAGTAGCAGTGTGATGGTGGAATGGGCTTATAGATGCCATTTGGAGATTGCTGGATAGGATGATGGGCTTATAGATGCCATCTGGATGTTGATCGCGTAGGATATTCTTTAGCGAGAACCTGCATACCTGCAAAAGAACAAATGAGTACCTGACACGTTGCAGGAGCTGGTTTTCAGATGCTTGGTATAGATGTGTCCTGACTGGTTGCAGGAGTTGAGTCTGGAGCTTCAGACGGTGATGAATGAACCAGGGATGGTTACTGCCTTAGCATGAATGGTAAGAGAACCTTGGGTGATTTTAACTTCAACAACGCTCGTTGAGAAAATCTTGATGGGAATTATTATCTTCGCAGTATTGGGAAGAGAACCATAGGCAATTATAGTCTGAAAGGAATGATCACCTCACTCAACGTCGGAGAGGGAAACATCTGAAAAGGACTTACCACCTCACACACCGTCGGAGAGGGAACCATAAGAGACTATCACCTCACACTCATCGTCAGAGAGGGAAACATCTGAAAAGGACTTACCACCTCACACACCGTCGGAGAGGGAACCATAGGAGACTATCACCTCACACTCATCGTCGGAGAGGGAAACATCTGAAAAAGGACTTACCACCTCACACACCGTCGGAGAGGGTACCATAGGAGACATATCACCTCACACTCATCGTCGGAGAGGGAACCATAAGAGACTAGCTGATAACTTCTACTAAGTCTTTATCAGAAAAATCTGTTGGGAGTCGATTTAGCTGGACTAGAGAAGGTTTTTTTTTTATAAGGATGTGATGAAGGAATCTGAGACGATCGCTACTCCAAATATATGATGAAGGAATCTGGGACGATTACTACCTCAGCAGGACAATGAAGGAATCTGAGACGATTGCTACTCCAAATATATGATGAAGGAATCTGGGACGATTACTACCTCAGCAGGACGATGAAGGAATCTGAGACGATTGCTACTCCAAATATATGATGAAGGAATCTGGGACGATTACTACCTCAGCAGAATGACGAAGGAATCTGGGACGATTACTACCTCAGCAGGATGATGAAGGAATCTGGGACGATTGCTACTCCAAATATATGATGAAGGAATCTGGGACGATTACTACCTCAGCAGGATGATGAAGGAATCTGGGACGATTACTACCTCAGCAGGATGATGAAGGAATCTGGGACGATTGCTACTCCAAATATATGATGAAGGAATCTGGGACGATTACTACCTCAGCAGGACGATGAAGGAACCTGGGACGATTACTACCTCAGCAGGATGATGAAGGAATCTGGGACGATTACTACCTCAGCAGGATGATGAAGGAATCTGAGACGATTGCTACTCCAAATATATGATGAAGGAATCTGGCACGATTACTACCTCAGCAGGACGATGAAGGAATCTGGGACGATTGCTACTCCAAATATATGATGAAGGAATCTGGGACGATTACTACCTCAGCGGGATGATGAAGGAATCTGGGACGATTACTACCTCAACGGGTAAAGACTTTTATCTGTTGATCGTTCTTTCCTGAAAAAGTAACGAATTAGTTGTATGCAATGTCATAATGCATGAATTGCATGATTTTAAGATGTTCTCAAAGATAAATGAGATTGGGGTGATATGATGCGTCTATGCATGCTATAATGATGTATGTGACGTTTTATGAATGTGTTTTTCTTCTAGGAAAGTAAATCCTTGACGGGTGCCGGGAAGTCGTATACTGGGCTGATGTTGAAGAATAGATTTTGCTTCCGCTGTGGATGATAACTGCAAGAATACCGGTAGGAGAAGATGACTCCGTTGCGGAATAGACTTGGCAAATGGAAGATTCTGCGGGGAGAAAAGATATTCTAGCGACCATGCTGAGAAGCAATACTCTGTGGGAAGAGGGATGCCTTGCTGAATGTTGACAGTAGTTTGCTGAGGATACTTGTTGTATCGGAAGTATTGATAGACTTCGCTGGGGGTAAGAGAACTTCGTCGGGGACGCTCTTTCCATGGCTTCTGGCTGAGGATAACCCAGTTATATCCTGTTAAGGAAATAACTCTTTAAATAAAGCCGGACGACGCGTTCGTGCTTTGCGAGGATAAGCTTCCAGAATTTACTGGGGATAAGCTTACTGCTTGGGGAAATGAATTCCAACTTTCCTGGGGAACTAGATTGGACTCTCCTGGGGACGTTTTGAACTGTACTGGGGAAGTGATTCCTTTGAATGTTTGATATGTCGCCGGGGAACAATCTTTAGACCAAGATTGTCGGGGATGCTTGTTAAGAACACATATGCTGCTGGGGAATGTTGAGATCTGCTGGAGGATACTCAACTTCCTTAAGATTTGATAGTATAGCTTGGAGAGAGTGTACTGACTGCTGACTTACTCTCTGGGGAATTAGGATATCTGGTTATGTTTTTCAGCTGAGCTCACCTTGATACCTTGGAGGACAGAACAATTAGATTGCTGAGACAACTCTTTATTGCCCCTGTTTCGGAGGTTGGAGAAGAAGACCTGTGAGGTGCTGATAGTTGTTGATGGACAACCCTTCTTCTGGTAGACAGGTGACAAGATAACAGGACATAGTCGTACGCTTTGATCCCTAACTTTTGCCTGGACCGCCCTTTCGGGTTTTCAGTCCACCGGGATACCCATTTTTGCCCAAGCCGCCTTTTTCAGGTTTTCGACTTGCCGGGTGTACTGATTTTTCATTTCATCCCTCATTTTGCCCGAACCCTTTTGGTTCGCCGGGAAGCCCTTATTTTTGCCTAGGTATGTCAACCTAGCGGGTCTTTGATTGTGCGTAGTATTTTTTCGACTATGTCCGTGCTTTCAGAATGTAGGGAATTGCCCCTGTTAGAAGTGTTTTGTCATGCCACCAGAGAGTGTTTGATCAGGCAAGATTCGTTGCTGGAGTTCCCCAAGTGACTCAGGTGGAGATTTGCCCCAGGCTATTTGACTTTTGAGAGATTCTCCGAATCTTGATTGGATTGCCCCAGATGATGGACCATGGTCATGCCATGCCCCTTTATTGGAGATGCTTTCTTCCATTTGAGGTGACTCTTTTGTGGAGAAGCCTTTTGTTTATAAGATATTCGTCGTGCGAACTTCTCTGCTGTTCAAACAAAAAGTCATATGCAAACAAAGTTATGTTAAAAATGCAAAGCTTATGTCTGTCTTGAAGATTTTGAAAATGCATTCTTTTCATAAAACAATTGATTGTTTGTAGAACGTGCTGTCAACTCCGTATTTATCGTAGGCCTTAAGGAGTCAGGATACCTTTCGTAACAGTATGCTTTCGAACTAACCCATGCTTCAGCTAGGACTTTTAAGGGTTATAACGTGGCCTGGTTCACGGTTTAAGAAACAAAGGATAAAGGCTCAAATTATTTGTACCCACCCGCTCTTCGTGATGTTCTCCAAACCTAAACTCAGTTGATCGTGCGTTAGACCTTGTTTGAGTCTTTGCTCTGATATACTAGTGATGATTCGGATATTGAACGTTTATTTGAATAGGCAATCATCTCCTTTTTTGCTGAGGGTTTGTAGGACCTCTTTCTTTTTTTTGATTTTTGTTATCCCTTTCTTTTTTGCCTGAACTGTTTCCTTTTTTGGAATTACAGTCAGCGGGATGCCCCAGCTTTGTAAGTCTCCTTCATGGGTATTTTGACTTATTGGGCTTCTTTTTTTTTTTTTTTTTTATGATGACTGCCTGTCCTTGTGATTGTTCGGAATCATCATTGTCTTTCTTTGTTTTGTAAGGATCTTTTTGGTGCCATTCGTTATGCACTTGGATCAACTGAGAGAACTACCCTGCCCCAGGTTATGATGAAGGGTTTTGAATTTCGAAAAGAAAAACTCCTACTTCTTTGGCTCAGAGGGGTTGACGAGGGATTACCTTCCTTATAACTCCAGTGTTTAGGAATTGAAACAATGCCTGTACCTCATCAGCGGGGTCTGTTCAAAAGCATACTGTAGATCGTGGTATCGTTTTCGTCATCCTCCCTCAAGAGGCTTAGAATTTTAGATCAAGAGTTGATCATCAGAAAAAATATGAAAATAATTTGCGTATAGTGAATACGAATATATGGCTTCAAAATAGACATAAGCGATGCATTAATGTGATAACAATGTTTAACATGAATAAATGTTTGAACAAAAGAAAATTGCAATCTTGAACATTCGAATGAACAAAAATTTTCTAATCTCGGGGCTTGTCACTTCAAGTGGTGTCTCCTGTAGGGAGGGTAGAAGCACTCAGCCTGGCCATCTTGGGTGAATTCCACAGCTCCTTCCTCAATTAGGTCCTGGATCTTGTTCTTCAGAGCTCAACACTCATTTGTATCATGTCCAGGACTGGCAGAGTGGTAGGCACACCTTTTATTGGGATCATAAGTAGGATGTGCTGTGTTGGGATTCTGGGGATGAGCCCTTAATGTGATCAAATTCAATCTCAGCAGGCGTTGTAAAGCTTGAAACAGCGACATGTTAAGCGGGGTGAATTGCCTCCTGGACTTGTCTGGCTGAAGCCGGTGAGGTTGATGCTGAATTTGTGACACTGGAGCCCTTTGAGGAGCTCTCCCCTTACCTCCTTGTTTCAAAGGTGGCTGAACGATGACTGGCTTTTTACCCTTAGATGTTTGCCCCAATTGGTTACCCTGAAGCAGTTGGTTGACGAGAAACCGAAGCTCATCTTGTCTTTGAGCTAACCCTTGAATGGCAGTCACCTGCCCCAACATCTGGACCTTCAATGCATCCACCTCAGCTTGTAGGTGTTTCAGCCTTTCATCCTCAGCACTGTTCCTGGCAAAGGTCTCCATGAGAAGTGTCCTTAGCTCCTCCTGCCCCTTGGATAGATTCAGGAGGATTTCCCCGAACCGAGTCTCTTGAGCAAGAAAGTCCTGGTTATCTTGTGGGCAAGCCATTGCTGAAATAAACAGCGAGAAAGGTAAGTGACCTGCAACAAGGATACCTGTTATGCAATGATGTGTATGATATGCATGCAATGTTTTCAAGGACCTCGCAGGGTAAACAAGAAGATTTGTTAGCATTTGGATCCGGTAGCTTGATTGGAAGAAACTTCATATTTGTTGAGAGTCTTTCTTCCAAGGGTCAAAGGCTCACCATATCCAGTGGGTCATAGCCCCTGACTTTAGTCATCATGTCTAGTTCTGATTTCCAAACAACCTTGGTTAGGGGAACTTTATTCAGGAGTCAGAGCTCACCATATCAAGTGGGTCATAGCCCCTGACTACCTTGGCTAGAGGAAAATAAATCCTCTTTGCCCCTTGCTGGGCTAGTTGATTCACCATGACCTGCATCACAAGCCCTTGAGATCCTTGAAATGGGTTAAGATGTATGCAATGGTATGATGTTATGCTATGCATGGGGTAATGTAGGTGACCCTGTTATGAGTCCTAATTAAGGACTGCAAACCAAAACCTGCAAGAAACTTGGTAAAACCTGTGATGAGTCCTAGTTAAGGACTAAAACAAAAACCTGCAAGAAACTTAGTAAGCCTTGTTATGAGTCCTAGTTAAGGACTATGGACAAAACCTGCAGGAAATTCAGTAAACCCTGTTATGAGTCCTAGTTAAGGACTATAAACAAAACCTGCAAGAAGTTCAGATGTCAGATAACAAGCATGCAATTAATCCAAGTTTGAAGGCACACAAGTCACACAAGAGAAAGCCCTTAGAGTTTAGGCCAGCATGAAGTTTGGGGTACTACCCTCTTGAAGTTGGTGGGCTCAACCTGTCCTATTAGAAGTAACCGGGTTCTAAGGGTCCCAATATCACGGGATTGCTTTCATTGTTCATCGTTTCGATTTAGCCACTGAACTGGCGACCGAAATATTCCAGGAAAGCAACCCTCAATTGAGTGTAGTATCGAGTATCAACCAACCTCGGACTGCACCAAAGTCAGTTATCTCACTACCCTAAAGAGGCCAAGATAGTTCAATTAAGGTTCCTAAGGTCTGTTGATGCTTCATGACACCATGCGGAGGCCCCGTACTCTCCTTGACTGAACTCAAGGGTTACCGGTACACACCAAAGTGCCACATCAACGTAGCAGACTGTTTCAACCATGTCGGTATACCCCGCACAGTTCCCTCACAGCCTTGTTGCTACTTTCTAAGAAGGTATCCCCCAGATCCGGGTTTAGGATCTATAGAACTCCCAAGCAACCCACAATTTAAAGCACACAAGGAAAACAATTGAAAACATAGTTATGACCTAGCCCTAAGGTACACCCCACTTTAAGTTTGTATCCCCAGCAGAGTCGCCAGTTCTGTGATCGGTGGATCTGGAACTGACTGTTTAACGCTGGTTCACGATATGTCGCAGAAGCAAGAGTCGCCACCGTCTTTTATTTTCTCCAAATGGAAAGGACAAAAGCACAGAAAAATTCCTTATAGAGATTGCTCTCGGTTCGGGAGGTAGGTTATAGAAAGGGAAGGTGTTAGCACCCTTTCTATCCATGGTTATCCATGGGCTCTTAGATACTTGCTCATTGTGTTTTCAAAAATGGTTTGCTTGCTTTTCAATTGTGGGTTTTAAAAAGTTTCTTGGAAAATTTCAGTTCGACTCTTGTATCGGTCCTCAAGAGTGTTTGAAAAATTGCTTTCGAAAGCTTTTTGAAAAGGTGTCGGTGTGAAAAGTATTTTTTGATTTGTTTTGAAATTAGAGCAAGTATCTAGAGTCGTCTACCTACCCTAAGGAATTCGTCTGTGTAAATGTCCTTTAAAGTAGTGCCATCCCACCATTGAGAGGTAGGTAGCACCACCGTTGGAGGTGTTCGGGTCAATTCGAGTTTCTAGGGACATGGTGATCACCAGAGCAATGGGAAGACACCTTAGAAGCTACCCTCATGCCAGGTTCCCGGATCATGAGGACTTACTAAGACATCCTCTACTCGACGATCACCTTTCGAGGCAAGGCAACAGTGAGGCGTACCCTAGGGGTGGTGTGTGATTTGTGTGTTAGATTCATTTATTTTTATCTTGTTCATGTCAAAGTGATCTATGCGTTTGTTTTTATTTTTGTCATTCATTCTTGCATGCATTTGTTAACAGTTAAAAAGTTGCGGAAATTAAAAGTTCTAAACTATTACAAAGGCGCGGGTCCACATCGCCAAATTAAAATCCAAGACCCGATTTGACAGAAAAATAAAGAAGTAAAGTGCGAGAAATAAAATGTCCGAGTTTACAAGGCTTTGGGAGAATTACATAAATATTTAAAAGAAGGAATAAAGATGCGCGAATTGAATTGAAATTGAAAGCGAGGGCGTTGGACCCTTTTTAATGAAATTAAATTATATTGAGCAAATTAATTAAATTAAAATAAAAAAGAAATTATTTTTGAGGTTTTTTGTATTTATGAAATAAGAAAATTAAAATTAAAATTAAAAGAAACCCTAATTCTAAGTTATTTTTAATTATTTGAGAAAAATGTTAAAGTTTAACTTAATTTACTAAAGAATTTATGTACATGTTTATTTACAAAATAAATTAGTAATTAATAATAATAATAATGATGAGAAAATTATTTATTAAAAAAAATGATGAAAAATTTAAAAAACCTAATTTCTACATAGTTAATTTATTAAAAAAAATATTAAAGTTTTGAAACCTAAATTAATCTAATTAATTGTTTAAAGTTTATTTACAAAAATAATAATAGTAAAATTAATATTAATAAAATAAACATTTTTTTGATTTTTCTGTATTTTATATTTATTATGAAAATTATTTTATGGAATTAAAAGAAAACAATTAAAAAACAATTAAAAGAATAAAAAGGAAAAACAAATAAAAATTAAAAATTGAGCAAACCATAGGGGGTGTCTGGCCCAAGGGGAGGTTTTTTGAAGTATTGACTCCTGAGTACCGTGGTCTGCATTCTTTGGCCATTAGATTGAGTTTCATGCATAAGTTGTTCTACTTTGGCCAATTGGCTTTTGGCTTTTGGCTTTTGCCCATTTGTGTTCTGGCTTCAACGTTCCCTTAATCTCTGGCTTAATGTCTGCCTCGCCATGTATTTGACTTTTGGCTTTTGGCCTTTTGGCCTTTTGACTTTTTGGCTTTTGGCCTCAACGTTCCTAAATAAACCTGGGATCCTGTCTAAATCCTTACTGGAAAATCCGTGGCCTGAATGCTTTTATGCTCTTTGGATCATGGAGATCAAGCCAGCCTTACCCTTACTGAAGAAGTAATAAGATGTTGGTTTGTAGCTGAGATGGTTTTGTTTGTAGTGAGAGAGGGATTTGTAATAAGGATTTCAAGGTTTTAGGGTTCTTGAAAGAGTTTGATATTCCAACAGTGTTGTGGCAAGGTTTTTTCTCTCTTTTTTTCTTCCCTCTTTTTTCTTTTTTTCTCCCCTCTGGTTTGTGTGACAAGAAGGTGATTATATAGTGGAAATTAGGGTAAAGAAAATGGGCTTTGAATGTGCAATTGGGCCTCCAATATTCACTTGAATTCGTCACTTTCCAGGCAAAATCGCAGGGACTTAAGTGCATTTTTTGAAGTTGAAATGTGAAGACAAAATGTAGCCGATATCGATAACTAACTCCTGTCCGAAAATCGACTCAATCGGATAAACGGTGAATTAGTTATGAATTTTTGAAGTTTCAGCTCAGACAAACTTATTTTGGGCTCCAGTGTCGACTCTGACACGTTCTTCAATAAAAAACTGGTATTGATCGGAGCATAATCCGGTCTCGACTTTTGAAGCAAAGTTGTAGATCTACGAGTCAGGGACCTTGTGTAAAAATATGAGTCCAATCCGATAAAAATTGACCGAGTTATGAATTTTCGAAGTTTCGGCTCAGATGAAATAATGTTCAGCATTCAGGATTTTCAGCGTGTCACGCACTCTGAGCAAAAAACGAAGGCCTTTTGAATACCGTTTGAACTCAATACCTTCTGTGAAAATGTAGCCGACTCAATTTGTGAAATTTTGGCACCGGAACCAGCTCGATACGATGAAAATCGACCAAATTATGATTTTTTGAACATGACGCAAATAAACTTCTGTCACAAATTTTCTGCACGAAAATACTTGATAAATCCACATTTTTGAAGACCTTCTGATCGAAATTGGCTTCCAGCCGTGAGAGATGAAAACGTATATAATGTCAAGACGGAATTTTGGCCACCGGAACGGGTTCAAAATGAGTCACGATCTTCAAGTTATGAATTTTTTAGCGCGTAAAACTGCACTTTCAGCACACTTTTTCACCATATTTCTTCGAGAAAACTCACACATTCGGATACCTTCTTCAAAGAATTGACTCTTGAGCCGAACCTGAATTTGAGAATATGTTACCAGAGATATCTTGACGAAAGAACACCTGAATATAACACGCCGGGTTGGACTTGTGAATTTTTCTTGAAATATTTTTGAGAAATATGGGAGGGCAAATTTTGGGGTACAACAGGGAGTCCCAAGAACCTTGATGACTATGGCTGGGGATTGAGAATATGCAATCTGCTGGGAAATAAGAATAACTCTGCGGGGAGAAAGTTTATTCTATTGGAGAGTAGTAAAAACTCTGTGGGGAATAGCTATACTGCTGGAGAGTTTTAGGAGACCCTGTGGGGAACAACTCATTCCTGTTTTTGGAGAGAGTTCGAGAGTTTGGGTTGTATGCCAATCTACTGGGGAATTATCCGAAGTTATTGTCTGGTTAGCTTGTCAAGCTTCAAAGCAACTTGCTAGGGAATTATCTGGTTTAAGACAACTCTCTGGGGACTTTGAGGAAACTGGATGGTTTCCACATGGGTTGAAGGTTGAAGTTTTAGCTCCGCTGGGGAAGAAAGCTTTATCTCCGTTGAGGATCTGTAGTTCAAAGTTTTTGGCTCCGCTGGGGATCTGGAGTTTGAAATTTTAACTCTGATGGGGATTTTGAAATTTAGCTCCGCTGGGGATCTTGATCAGATTTTTGAACTCCGCTGGGGATTTTGATGATGTACTGAAGGGATTGCCCTTGGAATAGCCTAAGGACATTTTTCCTATACTTTCAACCAGTCAGTAATTAATCTTTTCAATTCGTTCATTTTTAAACGGCGATTATATTCAAATGCATATGCTTATTAATAAATCATTGGACGTTTTCAAATAAAACATAAGTGTAAAAAGAAAAAGCAAATAGTTTTCTGCACTTTAAAGAGGTATCTTTGTATTAACTTTGAGTAAGTGTTTTGTACAAAGTAGACATACATCCTAGTAAGAGAATGTTGCCATAAAAAATGAGAAAAATTTATACAAAGAAAGGTGGCTATGTGAAAATATTCCATGGGGTTCCCATTCTGCTATAGCCTTCGTAACTCTGAATATCTTATCCAATTGCTGCTTCGTCCGAAGGTGATTGGATCGATCAGAAGCCAAGATCTTTTCTGTGAAGAGATTGTCCTTAAAGTGATCCTACGAGACATAGTCATACGCTTTAATTCCCTAACTTTTGCCTGGACCGCCCTTTCGGGTTTTCAGTCCACCGGGAAAGCCTTTTTTGCCCAAGTCGCCCTTTCGGGTTTTCAACTTGCCGGGTGTACAAATTTTTTTTGTTTATCCCTAACTTTTTCCTGAATCGCCCTTTCGGGTTTTCGATTCACCGGGATGCCCCTTTTTTTGCCTAGGTGTGTCAACCTAGCGGGTCGTTTATGCGTAGTATCTTTTGACTATTTCTGCGTTCGCAGGGTGCGGCAGATCGTCGTCGTCCATGGTGGTTAAGATCATTTCCCCACCAGAAAAGATGTTTTTGATCACAAATGGTCCTTCATAGGTAGGAGTCCATTTTCCCATGGGATCACTTTGCGGCAAGATGATGCGCTTGATCACGAGATCTCCAACTTGATATACTTTTCACCTGACTTTCTTGTTGAAAGCCTTGATCATTCGTTTTTGATACGCCTGACCATGACAAACAACAGTAAGTCTCTTCTTGTTAATTAAGTTCAACTGATCAAGTCGAGTCTGGATCCAATCGTCTTCACTTAGACCTGCATCCTTCATGATTCTCAAGGAGGGAATCTAAACCTCAATAGGCAGGACAACTTCCATGCCGTAGACCAAAGAAAAGGGTGTTTCCCCAGTTGACGTGCGAGCCTTGGTACGGTACCCATGGAGAGAAAACAATAGCATCTCATGCCAGTCCTTGTAGGTGACTTTCATCTTTTGTATGATCTTCTTGATATTCTTATTCGCAGCCTCGACATCACCGTTCATCTTTGGCCGATAGGGAGATGAATTGTGATGTTGAATCTGGAACTACTCGCACAAAGCGGTGATCATAGTGTTGTTAAGGTTTGTACCGTTGTCCATGATGATCCTGTCGGGGATACCATACCGGCAAATGAGGTTCTGCTTGATGAAGCGGGCAATAACATTCTTTATAACGGATGCGAAGGAAGTTGCTTCGACCCATTTGGTAAAGTAATCAATGGCCACTAGAATGAAGCGGTGTCCATTGGATGTTATAGGCTTGATCTCTCCAATCATGTCGATTCCCCACATAGAAAAGGGCCAAGGAGCTGTTAAGACGTTGAGAGGAACTGGAGGTATATGTACCTTGTCCGCATAGATTTGGAATTTGTGACAAGTCCTGGAGTACTGATGGCAGTCAACTTCCATGGTAGACCAGTAATAGCCTCCCCGAAGGATTTTCTTTGCCATCGTATGCCCGCTTGAGTGGGTGCCAAAGGTGCCATCATGCAGTTCAGCCATGATCTGTTCAGCTTCAACCTTGTCTACACAACGGAGTAGAATGAAATCATGATTGCGCTTATACAAGATACCATTGCTCAAGAAGAACTTAGCCGAGAATCTCCTTAAGAACTTTTTGTCGTTGATTGAAGCTCCTTCAGGATATTCTTGAGCCTCGAGATACCTTTTGATTTCGTGAAACCAAGGTCGGTCCACTACTTCTTCGGTATTAATCTCGTGAAAATGTGATGGTTCGTCCATCCGTTCAATGGTGATCTGGGGAGCCTCATTATCCCAGTTAAGTTTAAACATGGATGACATTGTAGCTAGAGCATCTGCTAGCTGATTTTCTTTCGCGGGAAATGCTCGAAGGTGATCTGCTCAAAATGTGGTAGCATTGTCAGGACATGTTCTTTGTATGGGATGAGGTTGGGATGTTTAGTGCCCCACTCTCCTTTGATCTGACTGATGACCAAAGCTGAGTCTCCAAACACAACCAAAGATTTGATTCCCAGGTCTATAGCAGCCTTGAGACCAAAGATGCAAGCTTCATACTCGGCCATGTTGTTTGTGTAGTTAAAGCAAAGTCTGGCGGTGAAGGGAGTATGGCAACCTTCTGGAGAGATGAGTACTGATCCGATACCGTTACCAAGTGCATTGGAGGCACAATCAAAGTACAGGGTCCATCGGGATCTTTGTTCAGGTCCGTCATATGGTCTGTTACCTTCACAGTTGTCCAAAGTCATGATGTCCTCATCCGGGAATTCAAACTTCATGGATTGATAATCTTCAACAGCTTGATGTGCAAGATGATCAGCTAGCACACTCCCCTTTATAGCTTTTTGGGTCGTGTACTGTATGTCATACTCGGTTAGAATCATTTGCCATCTAGCTATCCTTCCAGACAAAGCAGGCTTCTCGAAGATGTATTTGATCGGATCCATCTTAGAAATCAGAAAAGTGGTATGAGTCAACATATATTGTCTCATCCGGCGAGCAACCCATACCAAAGCGCAACAAGTTTTCTCGAGCAGTGAATATCTAGTTTCACAGTCGGTAAACTTTTTGCTAAGGTAATAAATGGCATGCTCTTTTCGGCCAGACTCGTCATGTTGCCCCAGTACGCACCCCATTGAATTCTATAGGATGGTCAGATACATGATTAACGGTCTTCCTTCGACGGGAGGCATCAAGACAGGAGGTTATAGCAAATACTCCTTGATTCTGTCAAAGGCAATCTGACATTCGTCGTTCCATTTAACCACCTGATCTTTCTTCAACAGCTTGAAGATTGGCTCACAGGTAGATGTTAGGTGAGAGATGATCCTAGCAATGTAGTTTAGGCGTCCCAAGAAACCTCTTACTTCCTTCTCAATGCGAGGAGCAGGAATTTATTGTATAGCTTTGACTTTGGCAGGATCAACCTCGATGCCTTTGTTGCTGACTATGAAACCCAAGAGTTTAACGGATCGGACTCCGAAAGTGAACTTGTTAGAGTTTCACCTCAACTTGTACTCCTTTAGTCGGACAAACAGCTTTTGCAAGTGATTAAGGTGTTCTTCCTCCGTTTGTGATCGGGCTATCGTGTCTTCTACGTAGACTTCAATCTCATGATGTATCATGTCATGAAACAAAGCTACCATGGCGTGTTGATAGGTTGCCCCGACATTCTTCAGTCCGAATGGCATCACTTTATAGCAGAACGTACTCCATTGTGTCACAAAAGTAGTCTTCTCCATGTCTTCAGGTGCCATTTTGATCTGGTTGTAACCTGAAAATCCGTCCATGAAAGAAAATACCTTGTGTTGAGCTATGTTGTCAACCAGGATGTCGATGTGTGGTAGTGGAAAGTCATCCTTAGGGCTAGCCCTGTTTAAGTCTCTGTAGTCCACACACATCCGAACTTTGCCGTCTTTCTTAGGTACAGGCACAATGTTAGCAACCCATTATGGATAGGAAGTAACAGCCAACAATCCAGCGTTGAACTGCTTCATAACTTCTGCTTTGATCTTTTCAGACATGTCAGGTCTCATGCGGCGGACCTTTTTCTTAACAGGTGGACAGTCTTCTCTTGTGGGTAGACGGTGTACCACAATGTCTGTGTCTAGTCCTGGCATGTCTTCGTAAGACCAGGAAAAAATCTCAACATTGTCATGTAACAGCTGAATCAGGCGTTCTTTGACACTCGGCTCCAAGTTGGCACCTATTTTGATTTCTCTCTTATCCTCCTCAGTACCTAAGTTGATAATATCCAACAACTCCTCATGAGGTAGAATAGCCCTTTCTTCCTGTTGTAGCAGTCTAGCCAACTCTCCTGGCACTTCATAATCTTCCTTACCTTCGTACTCGGTTTGGTAGACCAGATCTTCAGAGTCACTGAAGGCCATAGCAGAATTGTTACCCATGGAATCTGGAATGGAAGGGTACCTACATTTGTGAGTGTGGGTGTGTGTAAGGGATAGCCACCTTTAAACAAATAAAATGTAAAAAGAAAGAAAATGAACACAAAAGTTTATATGTGAAAACGTCCATGATTCATTAAAATGGCATATGAAGATGAAGAATCAAAACCCTTACAAATGGACCTATGTGTCACGGGTAAGACACAAGGCTAAAAGTGTACGAATTGTTTAAGAATTATTACAGACCAACAAAAATGTTTAAAAGATAAATTATTGCGGTATGAAAGTAATTGGAATAAAGTCCTTTGCCTCCCAGTTGCACAGTCCTCCGTCAACAGTTGGGAATATCCAGTCTTCAAGGTTGCTTTCCTTTTCACCATCCTCCAAAGCATTGACTCCATGATGGGTGATCTTCACTGGTGGCCCTTCAGCACGGGTGCGGCGTACAACCTTTTGAGCAGAAGCAGTGAAACCCAAGCTAAATTTATCTGATTTGTAAGGAAAGTCTGGAAGTTGCCCCCAGATTGTGCTTCCTCATTCTTCAATCACAGCCTTTACATCTTTGAGGGATGATATCCTAGGTGAATATTTTGTAATCAAAGGTGCCGAAACCACTGTCTTGGTCACCGCAATCTCTTGAGCTACCTCTTCAAAATGTTGGAAAGGGGTTTCTATGAATTCACCATCCAATTCTACATAGCGGAAAGAATTTAGATGGCTTATCATATACTCTTCCTCGCCATGAACAGTTATAATTATACCCTGGACAGGGTATTTGAGCATTTGATGCAGAGTGGAGGTAACAACTCCAGCATGGTGAATCTAGGGTCTTCCCAACAAGAAAGAATAGGAAGGACGGATGTCCATCACATAGAATATAGAGTTGAAGGTTTCAGTATCCACCTTGATCGGGATGTCCACCTCTCCGTGAACCATCCTTTTAGAACCATCAAAGGCTCTGACAATAATATTGCTGGGCTTCAAGGTTAAACCTTCACAATCCAGCCTATCCAAGGCTTTCTTCAGCAAGACGTTCAGCGATGAACCAGTGTCTACCAGAATGTGTGCTAGAGTAGTCCCTCTGCATTCCACCGAGACATGCAGGGCGTTGTTATGTTTTCTCCCTTTAGATGTTAAGTCAGCATCGGAGAATCCAAGACCATTGTCGGCTATTAGGCTAGCTACACAGTCCTGGAATTGATCCGCGGAGGTTTCCTGGGGCACATGGGCCATCTTCAAAAATCTGATCAGAGCTTTAGCATAGGCTTCTGAGCAAAGTAGCTGGGCTAACATAGAGATCTTCGAGGGGGTTTGCCCCTGTTGTTCTACAACATCATAGTCGCTCTTTTTGATTATTTTCAAAATCTCCTCCATTTCTTTTTGAGTAGTCTCGGGAATGACCAATGGTTGAGCCCTCGTCCTGACGAGCTCATCTTGGATCCCTTTCCCTCTATCATCATCAGCAGCAGGGGGAATAACCACAGGGGTGACAACTTCTTCAATTATGATTGGAGTTCTGGCATATATTTTGACCGGTGCAGGAGTGACCTTGGGAGCAGCTGAGGGTCCAAAGATTTCCTTTGGAGGGTTAATCTCTGGAGAGAAAATTCTTCCACTACGGGTGATTTTGCTCGTTCCGGCAATGTTTTCAATGTCGGAAGTCTCTTCATCAGAACTCTCTTCATTTGATTCAATCTGTTTAATACGTTGTTATACCCCCAAAATTTTCCCTCTCATTTCATCAACATTCCTCATCACAAGACCCTTGGAATTCAAGATCAAGCTAGGGTTTGCTCTGCTCAAGACACCTCCTTGCACTGTTGACCTAAATTAGGGTTTGAGTATGCACAAGGATGTTTTGACCTATAATACCCAAAGTGACTTTCATACTTCATGTTGGACTCACAAGTTTGTCCATACCAAGTTTCAATCCTTGAATCAAATTTTTGCCCAGTCAGTTGGACAGTTGACCTAGAAATCAGCTGTATTGGGGAAAAATTCAACTGTGGCCAATTGAAGGTCAAACCTCATGAATTTTGAACCACATCAACATTATGAACTCACATGAACCATTTGATCAAGTTTGGATCACAGTTCCACAAGAAATTTGATCAGATCACCAAAAGGGCAAAATGGTCATTTTTAGGGTTTTGACTATACAAAGGTAATTTTTGACTGTTTGACCTAGCCAATGGCAAATCAAGCTCAACCATGGACTCAAGGACTCAATGACATCATATTTACTCATTCAACAAGTTCAAAAGATCTCAAATGCATATGTTTGACAGATGAATTTTTCAGTCAACTGATCAAAATTTGACTGTACACTGAAAAGTCAAACTTTGACTTTTTGGTTAAAATCAAGTGCCAAGAGTCATTTTTCATCAAGACATGTCAAATTATGAAACTTGTTCATCAAGAAACCCAAAATTGCAAATTAGGGTTTAAAATGGAAAAATTTCATAACTTAGAAATTTTCTAAGCTATAAAATTTTCTTATTTTTTCCTAACTTTGTCCCATTTTTTCACCAAGATGCAGATGGATTCAAGCAAAACTTACAACATGAAAGTTGTATTCCATCACAAAGTATACAACTTTGATTCACAAAGTTTTCTCAAAAGAATCTTGGATCTCAAGTTAAGATTTTTGGAACAAGGGTACCTAAAACTTTTAACTTAGAGAAATTTTGCCCTAGTTTAGGCAGGATTTTGACCCATCTTCTTGGACATTTTTCACATAGTTCCACTTATAGTCTTAAGCTTAATTTCAAATATGGATTATAGTACATGTTGCAAGCTTTCCAAATTGTCCAAGAACTCCTCAAACACCTTTGTGGTTAGGGATAATCGAATGCTTGAAGTTGGCAAAAACTCACTTTGTAACCATGGCCAATACATGTTCATACCAAGTTGCAAATCTGACCAAACTAGATTAGTACATAATTACAGGTATCTAAACCCTTCAACACTAAAAAATTGAATGCAAATACATTGGTTAGAGGCATTGTCCTGATCAAGGGAGCATTATACATTGAATAATTCCATTTTAGGCATAAAGATCACACTTCCATTTTCATAAAGCATAACTTTTGCAAAGTTGTTTTTCTTGAGCTTTGAACTTCTTTCTTTGCAGCAAACAAGTTCCACAAACTTAGGAAAAGGTACAAGAAGTTGGTGCATGCTTGGAGATAGCCTGTACAGGCCTATCTCATTTCACTTTAAACTTTGCTTTCAAAACAAGTCAAATGGCAAAAAGCTCAGAACTCACACATCTGATAAAATCAACTCAAGCAAAGTTTTCAAATAAGTTTCTCATATCCTTGCAAGCCAGAAGCACGAGCCCTTGACCTCTCAAACCTCCTCATACTCAAAAACCACATTTTCTTGCAAAACAAGGCCAGTTCTGCAAATCACAAGCCACAATCAAATCCCCTCGTGCGTTTTGTCCAAAATCACTTCAAACACATTCCAAACAATATACCTAAGCTGTCCAGACCATTCACAAGTTGCTGTAACTCCATTTACACACATCACAATTTTTGTTTGGAAGCTTTGCAGGTTGAGTTCAGTATCACGATTCAGGCCACTTCAAAACAAACTAAGCATTGGGAAAGATTCAGGGGACATCAAGCAAGTTCAAAAGAACCCCAGGCCCCATTGAAAGTTGCTGCACTGTCCAGCTCGAACTCAACTGAAACAGGTATTTCATGAACTTCTATCTCTCTATTTAGGAACATTTAGACTTAGGTTTGTGAATTAAAGATGTTGTACTCATTGCCCTGAAACCATACATATGCTCAGTTTTCATTTATATTAATCGTGCTAGGAGAATTTCATCCAAGAACTTTCTGAAAAAACTAGGTTAGAAATTAGGGCCAGAGAAATTCTCTCTGGTCTTTGAGAGTTAGATCAAGTTTTTTATATGGTTAGATTCGTGATTTGATGCTCTACAAGTTTCATGTTTTGAATTTTGTCAAAAGATCACAAATACAGGAGATACAAGTTTGTGTAGCAAGCGCGCGTTTTTTCAAAGTCTGGAGGAAGAAGATGAAGCTGATGGGCTGGGTTGGCTTGTTTTTGCTTCTAACACTTTCTTTTTTCAGTTTCAGACCCCCTGGCCCATCTCTTTGTATTTTTATTATTTTTGCATTTTTATTTCATTTCTGACTTTGATATTTTATTTTTAAATATAAAAAATGCTCCAAAAATATTTTTTATAATTTTTACATTTATTTGGTATTTATTTTAATTATTACTAGCATTAAAAACATTTTATATGCTTTTATATCATTTTGTTTAAATTTAAAAATAATGCAAATAATACTTTTATTTTCATTTTTATTTTTATTCACATTTGAAAATATTTTCTTGAAACATATATATTTTTGTAAATAATTTATTTTATTTTTTACACACTTAATATATATATATATATATATATATATATATATATATATATATATATATATATATATATATATATATATATATATATATATATATATATATATATATATATATATATATATATATATATATATATATATATATATATATATATATATATATATATATATATATATACATATATACTTTATTTTATTAAAAAAACATAGAATAAAAAACACAAAAATAATACATTTTTATTTTTATTGATATTTTATACTAAAAAATACTTTTTTTCAATATACTTTTATTTTTGTACACATTGATACATTTTTGTATATAAATATTAAATAATACCATTTCTTTAAGGAATTAGGATTTACCCTAAAAAAATAATTAAAATTAACTTTTTATTTATTTCTTTACATTTCTTCCCATTGAAAATACTTTACATACATAAAAAACCTTTTTTGCATAATACATTTTATCTAATATTTTATTTTATTTAAATATTGTATATTTAAATATTATGCCTTGCAAATTCAATTTGGTTGTAATAATTTAGGGTTTAATTTCTTGAAAAATAATCCCCTATTCAAAATTGTACCCCCTCCCTATATCAAAGTTGTAATAGCTTAGATTTATTTTTACGCACTTAAATGCTTTCAATTATGCCATGATTAGAATTAGGGTTTGTATGCAAAATCAAAACCAACAAATAGTTTGACCTAATCAAAAACAAAAATGCATGAAAAACAAACACAATGCACACTTGCACCCCTAGGGTTACAATCCACTTGTTGCCTTCAAAAATGGGCCATGGTATGCATGTCAAGTACTTTGGCAAAAAAAAAACAAAACAAAAGATCGTAGTCCCTCGATGACGCTATCTGAGTTGCCTAAACAAAATGATCAAGTCCCTCAAAAATAGCCAAAAATACTTGACATTATTGCTATCATGGTCTATACGATGACCCGCGCCTGTCCCGTTTAACATCCTAACACAAGGTTGTTCACCAAATACAATGGTGAAGCAACACTGTTAAAAGGGTTAAAAACATAAGAAAGTTCTTTGAGTAAAAATAGGATAGATAACTCTTAGTTACTTGATCAAAACTTGCAAAAAACGTCCTTGATATCTTCAAAACACACTTCACAACACAATTTCAAAACCCTACTTTCAAAAATTGAAAACTTTTCAAAAGACAAAAACACCTTTGTATACATTCAAACAAGAATCATTACAAAGGTTTCCACAACGATGGCCTCTTTTCAAAACATCTTTGAAAACCACACACAAAGCACCATTTCAAACAATTGAAGAGCACCATTTCAAACAATTGAAAAGCAAAGCAAGTGATCTAAACAAGTAACTAAGAGCCCATGGATAACCATGGATAGAAAGGGTGTTAATACCTTCCCTTTCTATAATCTACTCCCCGAACCCAAGAAAACATCTCAAAGGTCTTTCCTGTGCTTTTTGACCTTTCCTTTGGATAAAATAAAAAGTCGATGGCGACTCTTGCTAAACCGAAACATTTGCAAACACAAACGCAAAACCTCAAGTAAGTTCTCCCACCGTATCACAGAACTGGCGACTCTGCTGGGGAAAATTCTAAAAGTGGAGTAACCTTAGGGCTTAGATCACCCTTTGCATGATTATATTGTTTGCTTTGATTGCTTTACATTTGGTTCTCTTATTTGGGCTTGAAATCCTCCACCCGGATTTGGGAAATATTCATAGGTAAATAGCAATACATTGTGGAAACTGTGCGGGGTATACCGACATGGTTGAAGCAATAGCTATATTAGTGCGACATATTTGTGAGTACCGGTAGCCTTTGAGTCAATCAAAGAGAATACGGGGCCGCTGAGTGATGTCATAAAGCACTAATGAACTCTAAGAACCTTAATTGACCATCTTGGTCTTTTGTTTGGGGTAGTGAGATGACCGGCTTTGGTACAGTCCAAAGTTGGTAGATACTCGATACTACACTCATTGAGGATTGTTTTCTTGGAATATTTTGGTCGCTAGTTAAGTGGCTAAACCAAAACAATAAACATAGAAAATAATCCAGTGATATTGAGCTCCTTAGAACCCGGTTACTATTTATAGGACAGGTTGAGCCAACTAAACTCAAGAGGGTATTTATCTATGAAACCTCATGCAAGCCTGAAACTAGGGTTTTGTGTGACTTGCTTGTACATGTGTTTGTGCATACATCATGAATATCATAAAGCATCATATGCATCCACTAACTATTTCAAGGGTTTAGATCTTCATCTTTGTTCTTGTTTTGTAGGTCATGAAATCTCTTCGCAGGAAAACAATTCAAGTCAACCTTGTGAGAATCCCTCCTCAACTCAAGAAGCTTACATCCAGGATTCCAGAGAATTCTCTCTTCAGTGAAAGACATGGTAGACTTCTCAACTTGGTCAACTCCAACATTGAAGAAGACATAGTGAAAGTTCTCTTCTAGTTCTTTGACCCCCTACACCACTGTTTTACATTCCCTGATTACCAACTAGTACCCACTTTGGAGGAATTTTCTCAACTCCTGAAAATTCCTATTCTTCATCAACTACCCTACAATGGTACAAAAAAAGAACCAAAGCCTGAAGATGTTGCTCAAGCATTACACTTGCAACCATGTGACATCAAAGGACATTGGGAGACCAGAAGTGTTTTCAAGGGATTCTTGGCAAAGTTTCTATTTGAGAAGGCACAAGACTGCTGGAATTCTCTAGATCTACAAGCCTTTGAAGAGATTGTGGCACTCCTCATCTATGGGTTGGTCTTGTTCCCAAACCCTGATCAGCTTATAGATGTGAATGCTGTCAAGATTTTCATATCCCGGAATCCTGTACCTACATTGCTTGGGGACATCCTACACTCATTTTACACACGAACAATGAGGAAAAGAGGTGTTCTCATGTGCTGTACTCCTCTCCTAGCAAGGTGGTTTATTTCTCACCTTCCACAATAAGTTTTGAAGAATGAGCAGGGTTTAAGGTGGTCACAACGGTTGATGACCCTCACACATTCTGATGTTCATTGGTGTTCTCGGTCCAGAGAAAATGTCATCATCATTGATCGTTGTGGGGAATTCCCTAATGTCCCACTACTTGGCATTAAGGGAGGCATTACCTATAACCCCTGTTTAGCTCTAAGACAGTTTGGATATGCTCAAAGGGATGGCCCTCATGACATGCTGATTCCTGACCTAGTTTTTGACTTTGACAACGATGCGCAAGGACTTTGACAAAGGTTTATCAGAGCCTGGAGGATACCCAACAAAGTGGATAGTAAGACACTGGGGCACAAGAATTCCATCCCCCTTGAGCCTTATCTCAAGTGGGTACGAACCCGCGCCCAGAATCTTATGATGCCATATCCTCACATTCTCCCCTTGATCAAAGAGCCTGTCATGGAAGGAGAGGTTCCATACACCCTCCTACATCCTGACATGCCAACATCATGGGAAGAATTACAAAAGAGTTGGATCCAACTCAAGGAAGAACGGAATACTTTTGAAGCCAGCTTCTATGCCAGTGAGAAGAAGGTTTTGGAGCTTACCCGCCGACTTCATGAGGAGGAAACTCTCAACACTTACATCGCGCCAAAGAGGATGCGCAATATCTTTTTACATTAAGAATTTTGTAATATTTTGCCCATGGGGAACTTATGTACTAACAATTTCTTCTTAATATGATGTGTGTTCCTTTTTGTTTGCCACAAATTTGAATTTTCTGAATCCTTGAATGCATTACATGAATAACATACCATTCATCATATGCATAAACAGGTATTCACACCAGGTTTCCTTATCTCTCTGCTGTTTATTTCAGCAAGATGGATTTGGAGCAGACGGTTAAGGATCTGCAAGCACAGAATTCTCAATTCCAGCAACTCCTCATGACCTTAGCAAAGGGTCAAGATGACCTTAAAGCACTGTTGGAGAAAAATAAAGAGAAAAATAAGAAGAGGCCCAGAGTAGCCACTTTTGGAAGAAGGTTTGAAAGCAATGCTAGAAAAGTTCTCGAGTTCCCCTCAACGTCTGATGAAGGGGCTGGTAAAGGAAAAGGAGCTGCGGGACCTTCTAAATCTGAGGTTGAAGAGGAAGAGGATGAAGACTACTCCGAACAGCAATATCCCCCGGCGGATGATAAATATAAAAATCTTGAGGATAGATTGGCAGCCATGGAGTTGCATAGGGTACCTGGTTTAGATTTTAAAGAACTAGGGTTGGTCGCTGGGATCGTCATTTTTCCCAAGTTCAAAGTACCAACATTTGCTAAGTATGACGGTCTGTTCTGCCCAAAGATGCATTTGAGATCCAATGTCAGAAAAATCCAACCCCACTCATCTTATAAAGACCTCTGGGTACACTTTTTTCAAGACAGTTTGTTCGGCACACAATTGGACTGGTTCTATCAACTCGAGAGATCAGAGGTTCACAATTGGGAAGACTTAGCTGCTGCTTTCTACCGTCAATACCAATACAATGCTGATTTGGCGCACACTCGTACTCAACTACAAAGTATGGGGATGACTTCCAATGAAGGATTTAAAGAGTATGCCCAGAAGTGGCGTGATCTGGCTGGAAGGGTGCAGCCACCATTGTCGGATAGAGAGCTAGTTGACATGTTTCTGGGGACTCTGTTTGGCCCTTTCTTTAATCATTTAATCGGGAGTTCTTCCGTAGGATTCATCGAACTAATTTTGACCAGCGAAAGGGTCGAGACCGGTATTAAAAGTGGTAAGATTCAGAAAGATGCCTCCGCGTCCACTGTTGGTAAGAAAACCTTCCCAGCTAAGAAGGAAGCCTCTGCTATTTATTCTCAGAAAAGTCAAGGAAGAACCGAGCGCTGGCCAACTGTAGGGGTTGTGATGATTCAAAACTCTTCAAATGATCAACCTCGCAGAAATCAATCAAGACCTAATCAACAACGGGTAGAAAGGCCACAACGGCAGTTCACCCGAATCAACATGACGCCAGCTCAAGTACTCCCTCATTTGCTAAAGCTGAATCTTACCAGTTTGAAGGAAGCGCCAAAGAACCCTAATACCTCCTCTCCATACTACCACTCCAATGCCAAGTGTGCTTACCACTCTGACAGTGCAGGGCATGATACCAATAACTGTTGGGCACTTAAGAACAAAATCTAAGACCTGATAGACGCTAAGGAGGTAGAGTTTGATGCTCCTGAGAAGCCCAACGTGATATCTGCTCCGATGCCCAAGCACGGTCATAATGTTCATGCCGTTATGGAAGACCTTCATGTTACCAATGTTGCTGACCTTTTGACTCCCTTACCAGTGATTAAAGTGAATTTGATGAGAGCTGGGATATTCCCATGCTGCGGAAAAGACTTCAACTTTTGTTTAAACATACGAGCTGACTGCCCAATGTTGAAATCAGGTATCCAACGCCTGATGGATACCCAAGAGATACTCTTCCAAAAGACCCCTGTTGATACCTTCACTCCTGTTACTCCTGCTACTTTTTTTACTTCAACCAATGATATTGCAATAATAACCGTCTCCGACAATCTTCCCAAGGCTTGCAAAAGGCCTGTCAAGATTACACCTGATCCTGAATTTGTACCATTAAAAATCACCATGCCGGGGCCTGTCCCGTATCAATCTAGCAAGACGATACCATGGAACTACGGAGGAGAAATCTTCTATCATGGCATCAAACAAATTGAATCAGTCCAAGAGAATTCTAAAGAGGAAACCCCTGATATAGGGAACATTGCGGGTACAAGCAAGATAACTCGCAGCGGCTGGATTTTTTCTCCGGAGATTGCTCCCCCTCGAGTAATCTTCGGACCCTCGAAAGCTTCTGTGCCTGTTAAGCCATCTGTGCAAGACCCGATAATTGAAGAATTGGATACTCCTGAAGTAAGACCATCTGTTGATAATACCAATAAGGGTAAGGGGATAATAGAAGCGCCTGTCAGGACGAAGGCTCATACTGTGGTTATCCCCGAAACCACCCAGAAAGAAATGGAGGAAATCTTGAAAATAATCAAAAGGAGCGATTTCGACGTCGTGGAACAGCTAGGGCAGACCCCTTCTAAAATATCCATGTTGGCTCTTCTACTCTGCTCTGAGGCCCATGCTAAGGCCTTAATCAAATTTTTAAAGATGGCACACGTGCCCCAAGAAACTTCGGCTGACCAATTTCAGGAGTGCGTGGCCAGCCTTACTGCTGATAATGGTCTGGGTTTTTTCGATGCTGATTTGACTCCCAAGGGAACGAAACATAACGATGCGCTACATGTCTCAGTTGAATGCAGGGGAACCACCCTCGCCCATGTCTTAGTTGATACCGGTTCTTCTTTGAATGTACTGCCGAAGAAAGCGTTGGACCGTTTGGACTACGAAGGATTGGCCCTCAAACCCAGCAACATCGTTGTTAGGGCCTTTGACGGGTCCAAAAGGATAGTTCACGGAGAGGTTGACATTCCTTTCAAAGTGGGCACAGAAGTTTTCAACTCCACCTTTTATGTGATGGACATCCGTCCTTCATATTCGTGTTTGTTGGGAAGACCGTGGATCCATTATGCTGGGGCAGTTACCTCCTCTTTGCACCAAATACTGAAGTATCATGTTAAGGGTAAGATTATAACGGTGCACGGTGAGGAAGAGTACATCATAAGTCATCTCAATTCCTTCCGCTATGTGGAATTGGATGGCGAGTTCATAGAAACGCCTTTCCAACATTTTGAGGAAGTTTCTCCTAAGGTCGCAGTTGTGAAGACAATGGTTGAGGTGCCTATCGTTCCCAAGCATGTGCCTAGGATGGCATCTCTCAAGGATGCAAAGGCGGTAATCAAAGAAGGAAAGAGCACAGTGTGGGGGCAACTGCCTGATTTTCCCCATAAGACGGACAAGTTTGGATTAGGGTTTACTGCTGCAGGACAGAAGGCTATGCGTCGCTCCAAGGCTGGAGGACCACCCGTCAAAATCACCTACCATGGAATTAATGCTGTAGAAGATGAAGATGAAGAGAACAACTTTGAAGATTGGATCTTTCCAACCGTCGAAGGGGGTTTAAGCAACTGGGAAGAAAAAGATTTTATTCCCATTACCTTCATCAACCAGTAAATTTATCTTTGAACAATTTCCTATTTTGGTCTGTAATAACTAAACAATTCGTACACTATTTTCACCTTATGCCTTGCCCGGGGCATATAGGTCCATTTGTAAGGGCTTGATTTTCTTCATTATCATATGCCATGTTTTAATGAATCATTGGACGTCTTCATCTATAAAATGTTGTGTTCATTTTCTTTCTTTTTTGCATTTTGTTTTGTTTAAGGATGGCTATCCCTTACACACACCCACACTCACAAATGCAGGTACCCATCCATTCCAGATTCCATGGGTGACTATTCTGCTTTAGCCTTCGGTAACTCTGAATATTTGGTCAATCATGCTGAGTACGAAGTTGACGAAGACTGTGAAGTGCCGGGAGAGTTAGCCAAACTTTTGCAACAAGAAGAGAGGGCTATTCTGCCTCATGAAGAGTTTCTAGAGACCATCAACTTGGGAACAGAGGAAGACAAGAAAGAGGTAAAAGTGGGTGCCATTTTGGAACCAAGTGTCAAAGAGCGCTTAGTGCAGTTGTTGAACGAATATGTTGAGATCTTTGCCTGGTCCTATAAAGACATGCCAGGATTGGACACAGATATCGTGGTTCACTGTCTCCCTACAAGAGAAGACTGTTCACTGATCAAGCAAAAGGTCCGCCGAATGAGGCCCGACATGTCTGAGAAGATCAAAGCTGAGGTAATGAAGCAATTCAACGTTGGCTTTCTGGCCGTTACTTCCTATCCATAATGGGTTGCTAACATTGTGCTCGTGCCTAAGAAGGACGGCAAATTCAGAATGTGTGTGGACTATCGGGACTTAAACAGGGCTAGCCCTAAAGATGATTTTCCACTGCCACACATCGACATCTTGATTGACAACACAACTCAACACAAGGTATTTTCCTTCATGGATGGATTCTCGGGATACAACCAAATCAAAATGGCCCCCGAGGATATGGAGAAAACTACTTTTGTCACACAATGGGGTACCTTCTGCTACAAAGTGATGCCATTCGGACTGAAGAATGCAGGGGCAACCTTCAACGCGCCATGGTAGCTTTGTTTCATAATATGATACATCATGAGATCGAAGTTTACATAGACGATATGATAGCTCGATCACAGACAGAAGAAGAACACCTTGATCATCTGCAAAAGCTATTTGTCAGGTTGAAGGAGTTTAAGCTCAGACTGAACCCAAGTAAGTGCACTTTTGGAGTTAGGTCTGCTAAACTTTTGGGATTTATTGTCAGCAACAAAGGCATTGAGGTTGATCCAGCTAAAGTAAAGGCTATACAAGAAATGCCTGCCCCCCACACTGAAAAGGAGGTTAGAGGATTCTTGTGCGCTTAAACTATATCGCGAGGTTCATCTCTCACCTAACATCTACCTGTGAGCCAATTTTCAAACTATTGAAGAAAGATTAGGTAGTTGAATGGAACAATGATTGTCAAGTTGCTTTTGATAAGATCAAGGAGTATTTATTGGAACCACCTATTTTGATGCCACCCGTCGAAGGAAGGCCGTTAATCATGTATCTGATTGTGTTGGATAACTCAATGGGGTGCATACTGGGCCAACATGACGAGTCTAGCCGAAAAGAGCATGCCATTTATTACCTTAGAAAAAAGTTTACCGACTGTGAGACTCGTTACTCGCTGCTCGAGAAAACTTGTTGCACTTTGGTATGGGCTGCTCGCCGGCTAAGGCAGTATATGTTGACTCATACCACTTTGCTGATTTCCAAAATGGATCCGATCAAGTATATCTTCGAGAAGCCTGCTTTATCTGGAAGAATCGCTAGATGGAAAATGATCCTGACTGAGTATGACATCCAGTATACTACCCAAAAAGCTATAAAGGGGAGTGTACTAGCTAACCATCTGGCTCATCAAGCCGTCGAAGATTAACAATCTATGAGATTCGACTTCCCTGACGAGGACATCATGACATTGGACAACATTGAAGGTAATGGACCGTATGACGGACCTGAACAAGGATCCCGATGGACCCTGTACTTTGATGGTGCTTCAAATGCACTTGGCAACGGTATCGGTGCGGGACTCATTTCTCCGGAAGGTTTCCATACACCCTTCACTGCCCGACTTTGCTTCAGCTGTACCAACAACATGGTTGAATATGAAGCTTGCATCTTTGGTCTCAAGGCTGCTATAGACTTGGGAATCAAATCTTTGGTCGTATTTGGGGACTCGGCTTTGGTTATCAGTCAAGTCAAAGGAGAGTGGGACACTAAACATCCTAATCTTATCCCATACAAAGAACATGTCTTGACGTTGTTGCCTCATTTTGAGTAGATTACTTTCGAACACTTCCCGCGAGAAGAAAATCAACTAGCAGATGCTCTGGCTATAATGTCTTCCATGTTTAAACTCAACTGGGATAACGAGGCTCCCCAAATCACCATCGAGCGAATGGATAAACCTGCACACTGTCATGAGATTAATACCGAAGAAGTAGTGGAACAACCCTGGTTTCATGAAATCAAAAGGTATCTCTAGACTAGAGAATACCCTGAAGGAGCTTCCGTCAATGACAAAAAGTTCTTAAGGAGATTTGCTGCCAAGTTCTTCCTAAGTAATGGCATCCTTTATAAGCGCAGCCATGATTGTGTTCTACTTCATTGTGTGGGCAAGGCTGAAGCAGAGTTGATCATGACCAAAATACATAGTGGCACATTTGGCACCCACTTGAGCGGACATACGATGGCTAAGAAGATTCTAAGGGCAGGCTACTACTGGTCTACTATGGAAGCTGATTGTCATCAATATTCCCGTACTTGCCAGAAATGCCAAGTCTATGTCGACAAGGTACATATTCCTCCTATTCCTCTCAACATTCTGACAACTCCTTGGCCATTCATAATGTGGGGCATTGACATGATTGGAGAGATCAAGCCTACGACATCCAATGGACATCGCTTCATCTTGGTCGCTATTGATTATTTTACCAAGTGGGTCGAAGCAGCTTCCTATGCCTCAGTTACAAAGAATGTGGTTGCCCGCTTCATCAAGCAGAACCTCATATGCCGGTATGGTATCCCCGACAGGATTATCACGGATAACGGTACAAATTTGAACAACACTATGATCACCGCTTTGTGCGAGCAGTTCAAGATTTATCATCATAATTCATCTCCCTATTGGCCGAAGATGAACGGTGTTGTTGAAGTCGCGAACAAAAATATCAAGAAGATCATTCAAAAGATGACAATCACCTACAAGGATTGGCATGAGATGTTACCGTTTTCTCTGCACGGATATCGTACCATGGCACGTACTTCAACAGGGGCAACTCCATTTTCTTTGGTATATGGCATGGAAGTTGTTCTACCTATGGAAGTTCAGATTCCTTCCTTGAGGATTATGAAGGATGCCGGTTTGAGTGAAGACGATTGGATTCAGACCTGGCTTGATCAACTTAATTTGATCGACGAGAAACGACTTACTGTTGTTTGTCATGGTCAGGCATATCAAAAACGGATGATCAAGGCCTTCAACAAGAAAGTCAGGCGTCAAGTATATTAAGTCGGAGATCTTGTAACCAAGTGGATCATCTTGCCGCAAAGTGATCCCAGGGGAAAGTGGACTCATACCTACGAAGGACCATTTGTGATCAAGAGCATATTTTCTGGTGGGGCAATGATTCTGACCACCATGGACGGCGACGACTTGCCGCACCCTGCAAACACAGACATAGTCAAAAGATACTACGCATAAAACGACCCAACAAGTTGAAAACCCGAAAGGGCGACTTGGGCAAAAATGGGCATCCCGGTGAACCGAAAACCCGAAATGGCGGTTCAGGCAAAAATTAGGGATAAAACAAAAAAATCTGTACACCCGGCAAGTTGAAAACCCGAAAGGGCGACTTGGGCAAAAAAGGGTTTCCCGGTGGATCGAAAACCCGAAAGGGAGGTCCAGGCAAAAGTTAGGGAATTAAAGCGTATGACTATGTCTCGTCGGATCACTTTAAGAACAAGCTCTTCACCAACAGGCTCCAAGCTTCTGATCAATCCAGTCATCGGCGGACGAAGCAGCGAATGGACAAGATACTCAAAGTTGTGAAGGCTATAGCAGAATGGGAATCCCATGGAATTGTTACACATAACCATATTTCTTTTGTATAAAATTTTTCAATCTTTACGACAACATTCTCTTACTAGGATGTTTGTCTCCTTTGTACAAAGATACTTACAAAAGTTAATACAAAGATAGTTTAAAATGCAGAAATTTGCTTGCCTTTCTTTCTTTTTTAGACTTATGTTTTTATTTGAAAACGTCCAAAGTTTTGTTAAATAGGCATATGCATTTGAATATAATCATTACTTACAAATAAAACGAAATTGAGAAAGGATAATTACTGATAGGTTGAAGGTGCAGGAAGATATCTTTGTGCCATTCCAGAAGAAATCCCCTACAATACATTGTTCAGATCCTCAACAAAGCCAAAGTCTTAAAGTATGTGTCCCCAGCGGAGTTTAAATTCAAGATCCCCAGCGGAGCCCGAAAACCCTGAAAAACTTATCCCCAGCGGAGCCAGAATATTCTAAACCTTCTTCCCCAGCGGAGTCAAATTTCTAACTGTTCAACTTCCCCCAATTTCCCCAGCAGGTTATCTTAAAAGTCTGAGAATCAAGCAGATAACAGCTAATTTCTTGGCTTCCCCAGTAGATTGGCGTACAACCCAAGCTCCTGATTCCACCGGCCGAGTAAACATTCTCCCCACAGAGTTATCTCCCAACAGATCGAAGATTCTCGGTCTGATTTCTCCAAGCAGAAGCCTCCCAGGTTTTAACTCCCCAATAGAGATTTTCATAGTTTTCCCTATTTCCCAGGAAAGTCATGAAGGATTCTCATTCCCTGCAGAAGTTGTCAAAGGCTTTGTTAATCCCCACAAATCGCCGAAGATTTTCAATCTCCAGCAGTGGACCCAGGATTTCTCCTTCTCAAACAATCAGAGATCTTTAATCCCCAAGCAGTCAACAAGGATTTCTCATCTTCAACAATCAAAGTTTTTCTTGAATCCTCAGCATTGGTCAAGGATTTACTTTCCCCGACAGCAGTCAAAGATTTCATTATCTCCAGTTATCAAGGATTTATTTTCCTCAGCAAGATAACCACTCAGCTTACATGCCCATCCATTACATTCATATATCATAAATATAGATGAAACACAGTTCATTGCATCATACATATCATACAACATAACTTTGTGTTTTAGCTAACATTTTACCCTTTTCAGGATAAGATTAAAAGGCTATCATTAACAATTATTCTGATACAGTATGGATACACCCCAGGCACAGTGGTCATTCTATTGCTCATTCAGCACTTCAAGCCATATATAGTATGGATACACCCCAAACACGGCGGTCATTCTACTACTCAGTCAGACTTCAGTAATCCGATACAGACTAGATACGTTCCAGACACGGCGGCCATTCTATCTCTCATTCAGATTCAACTATCAACTACAAGTTCAGATACGCTCCAGACACGGATGCCATTCTGGCCCCTACACCAGAAGTTTGATTCTCCCCAGTGCAGTCGCCACATAAGTCATTCTGTCACTTATTCAGATCCCAGTTACAGTCTCAGATACACTCCAGACACGGAAGTCATTCTGCTACTCATACAGATCTCAACTTCAGATACAATACAGATATACTCCAGACACGGCAGTCATTCTGATATTCATTCAAAGTTCAAATACAGTTACAGCTCAGATACTCTCCAGACACGGACGTCATTCTTTTTCTCATACAGACTCAGTCTCCAGATACAGTTCAAATGCATTCCAAACACGGATACCATTTTGATGCTCATTCTTCTGGCCTACAACATTGCAATTCAACAAACATTCTTGGATGGCATCTTTAAGCCCATCTCCAGCAAGATTCTACCTTCTCCAAATGGCATCTTTAAGCCCATTCCTTCAACAATATTTTGACGAGTGCAAATTTACGGGCACTCTAGTGTCCAATCCTCTTTTACCTTCGAGTCGCGAAAGGAAAACTTGCCAATCTAACTCTTCAGGTTCAAGAAGATTGAACAGGGGCAACTGTTGTACCCCAAAATTTTCCCTCTCATTTCATCAACATTCCTCATCACAAGACCCTTGGAATTCAAGATCAAGCTAGGGTTTGCTCTGCTCAAGACACCTCCTTGCACTGTTGACCTAAATTAGGGGTTGAGTTTGCACATGGATGTTTTGACCTACAATACCAAAAGTGACTTTCATACTTCATGTTGGACTCACAAGTTTGTCCATACCAAGTTTCAAGCCTTGAATCAAATTTTTGCCCAATCAATTGGACACTTGACCTAGAAATCAGTTGTATTGGGGAAAAAGTCAACTGTGGCCAATTGACAGTCAAACCTCATGAATTTTGACCCACATCAACATTATGAACTCACATGAACCATTTGATCAAGTTTGAATCACAATTCTATAAGAAATTTGATCAGATCACCAAAAGGGAAAAATGGTCATTTTTAGGGTTTTGAATGTACAAAGGCAATTTTTGACTGTTTGACCTAGCCAATGGCAAATCAAGTTCAACCATGGACTCAAGGACTCAATGACATCATCTTGACCCATTCAACAAGTTCAAAAGATCTCAAATGCATAGGATTGATAGATGAATTTTTCAGTCAACTGATCAAAATTTGATTGTACACTGAAAAGTCAAACTTTAACTTTTTGGTCAAAATCAAGTGCCAAGAGTCATTTTTCATCAAGACATGTCAAATTATGAAACTTGTTCATCAAGAAACCCAAAATTGCAAATTAGGGTTTAAAATGGAAAATTTTCATAACTTAGAAATTTTCTAAGTTATAAAATTTTCTTATTTTTTCCTAACTTTATCCCATTTTTTCACCAAGATGCAAATGGATTCAAACAAAACTTACAACATGAAAGTTTTAGTACATCACAAAGTCTACAACTTTTATTCACAAAGTTTTCTCAAAAGAAGCTTGGATCTCAAGTTATGATTTTTGGAACAAGGGTACCTAAAACGTTTAACTTAGAGAAATTTTGCCCTAGTTTAGGCAGGATTTTGACCCATCTTCTTGGCCATTTTTCACATAGTTCCACTTGGAGTCTTAAGTTGAATTTCAAATATGGAATATAGTACATGTTGCAAGCTTCCCAAATTGTCCAAGAACTCCTCAAACACCTTTGTGGTTAGGGAGAATCGAATGCTTGAAGTTGGCAAAAACTCACTTTGTAACCATGGCCAATACATGTTCATACCAAGTTACAAATCTGACCAAACTAGCTTAGTACATAATTACATGTCTATAAACCCTTCAACACTCAAAAATTGAATTCAAATACATTGGTTAGAGGAATTTTCCTGATCAAGGGAGCATTATACATTGAATAATTCCATTTTGGGCATAAAGATCACACTTCCATTTTCATAAAGCATAACTTTTGCAAAGTTGTTTTTCTTGAGCTTTGAACTTCTTTTTTGCAGAAAACAAGTTCCACAAACTTAGGCAACGGTACAAGAAGTTGGTGCATGCTTGGAGATAGCCTGTACAGGCCTTTCTCATTTTACTTCAAACTTTGCTTTCAAAACAAGTCAAATGGCAAAAAGCTCAGAACTCACACATCTGATAAAATCAACTCAAGCAAAGTTTTCAAATAAGTTTCTCATATCCTTGCAAGCCAGAAGTACGATCCCTTGACCTCTCAAACCTCCTCATACTCAAAAACCACATTTTCTTGCAAAACAGGGCCAATTCTGCAAATCACAAGCCACAATCAAATCCCCTCGTGCGTTTTGTCCAAAATCACTTCAAACACATTCCAAACAATATACCTAAGTTGTCCAGACCATTCACAAGTTGTTGTAACTCCATTTACACACATCACCATTTTTGTTTGGAAGCTTTACAGGTTGAGTTTTGTAGCATGATTCAGGCCACTTCAAAATAAACTAAGCATTAGGAAAGGTTCAGGGGACATCAAGCAAGCTCAAAAGAACCTCAGGCCCCATTGAAAGTTGCTGCATTATCCAGCTCGAACTCAGCTGAAACATGCATTTCATGAACTTCTATCTCTCTATTTAGGAACATTTAGACTTAGGTTTATGAATGAAAGATGTTGTACTCATTGCCCTGAAACCATACATATGCTTAGTTTTCATTTATATTAATCGTGCTAGGAGAATTTCATCCAAGAACTTTCTGAAAAAACTAGGTTAGAAATTAGGGCCAGAGAAATTCTCTCTGGTCTTTGAGAGTTAGATCATATTTTTTATATGATTAGATTCGTGATTTGATGCTCTACAAGTTTCATGTTTTGAGTTTTGTCAAAAGATCACAAATACAGGAGATATAAGTTTGTGTAGCAAGCGCGCGTTTTTTCAAAGTCTGGAGGAAGAAGATGAAGCTGATGGGCTGGGCTGGCTTGTTTTTGCTTCTAACACTTTCTTTTTTCAGTTTCACACCCTCTAGCCCATCTCTTTGTATTTTTATTATTTTTGCATTTTTATTTCATTTCTGACTTTGATATTTTATTTTTAAATATAAAAAATGTTCCAAAAATATTTTTTAGAATTTTTACATTTATTTGGTATTTATTTAATTATTACTAGCATTAAAAACATTTTATATGCTTTTATATCATTTTGTTTAAATTTAAAAATAATGCAAATAATACTTTTATTTTCATTTTTATTTTTATTCACATTTGAAAATATTTTCTTGAAATATATACATTTTTGTAAATAATTTATTTTATTTTTTACACACTTATATTATAAGTATATATATATATATATATATATATATATATATATATATATATATATATATATATATATATATATATATATATATATATATATATATATATATATATATATATATATATATATATATATATATATATATATATATATATATATATATATATATATATATATATATATATATATATATATATATATATATATATATAATA